>CM062820.1:788394973-789669366 GCA_031772625.1 Pinus tabuliformis | reverse complement strand
ATATATGGATCTCTCACCCAGAGGTTCAAGAGGGTGGAATTTTGTACTTCGCAGAGAATTGCTGTTGGTTTGAGATTGAGATTAGTACATTGGGTGATTTATGCTTTGTTGGAGGAGAGGAAGGGATTCCTTTGCTGGGAGGTAGATGCTGGATCGTAACTCACTTGGTTGTATCTCCTCTTGGACTTTATTATCATATCAATAAACTATTTGAGTTTCTCCTACATGTTGTGTACCAATGATGTTTTGTTATGCTTACATGTTTAGCTTAATCTGATCTTGAGCTTTTTATGAATGTATATCTGTATCTTCGTGTAGTTTCTCTCTCTTGTGATCTTGCAGGAATTCGGTGAAGCTGGGCCGGTGAAGGAGCAAGAAGCTGGGAGCTACTGAAGAGAGGAGTGATTTGGATCGGCAAACTAGCGGAAGACACAGGTTAGTTAGATCCTTCTCCCTCATTTACATTTCATAAAGAAGAATACTCAATTAGTTTACCTCGTTTGTTGCTAAGGCACTATCACACCTTAGAGTCGGATAGGGGCATTCCGAATTGGATACTTTTCCCAACAACAATCATGCTGCCCATTCAACATGTAGCTCCTTGCTAATGTGCATCATCATCATTATGCTGCTTACATATCATGCTGCCCAGATGCTGCCCATATACATCATGCATCCATATGCTGCTTTATATATCATGTTGCCCAAATACTGCCTATATACATCAAGCATTATGCTGCTTATATATCATGTTGCCCAGATGCTGCCCATATAACAATATATATGTTTTCACCTGCGAGTATATATGTCCATTTTGTCAACCATATACATTTGCTGCGTATGACACTTTATATTCATTCTGGACCAACGTATATATTACTGCCCAACATCCAGCGTTTATGTTACAGTCCAATGGCCAACGATTACATTCATCATAAATATGACTACGTTCACAATGTATACTGCCTAGCGTATATACAGGATTTTCCAGTGAATGTATATAACCATAACCGTAATGTATGACTGTCGTTCTTTGTATGGACCTGTGCGTACCCAGAATGGACTGTGTATGACTGTGCGGGATATATATATCATGATTGCGTTGCGGGTCCTATGATTGCGTTCCAAACAGCGGGGGTCATACATGAGTGCGTTTCATATTTAGTTGTGTTCCCAACTGTGGAGAACATGTGGCCTCATGACAGCGACTCCAGAGCCATTTGAATATGCGTGAGTTCTGTGCTTCTATGGCAGTGAACAGATCTCTGCGTTTAGGGCATTAACTTGTCAACAGGTCTCAGCGTTTAGGTGTCTTCATGACTACATCGAAAGTGTCAGCGTATTCTTTGCGCATATATATATACTGCTGTCATTACAACGTATGAAATGCTGTGTGAAGATATTGCTGTCCCATGACCCGTGAATATCAGTCTTATTCCTTCCTTTACTGCAGTCCTTCCCTTACTGCGGTTTGATGTCTTTCCTTCCCTTACTGCAATGAGGCTCCACTACAGCGTATAAGCTAGGGCATGTATTGATTGCGTGAATGTCTCCCATGACTCCATGAAACCAGCGTACAACATATCCACCATGAACAACGTGTAAGACTGCGTTGAATTAATCTAGACCAGCGTACTCTTTCTGTGACTCTCCTTCCAAAAACCCAAGACATGGAGAGGAGATCACATGAAGAATGAGTGAGCCAATTGACATCAAAACTCTTCTATTTATACTAAAGCGAGGATGATGAATAGACACGTTGGTTGGGCTTCTAGAGCCTACATAATAGTTGGTCGGCTTGATTATAATTTCATAAACAAAATAAATTCATATCTCCATAAATACTTATCGGAATCGGATGATCTTTGGATCAATCCTACACCTCTCGACAAGAGGGATCCAATAAAAATATCAGCTGCCATAAATAAGCCGACCCACATGGAGTTTGGCCCTAGTTGCCAATTTAACAGCAATGGGAGTGTTCCTCTACTTTTTCATATATCGTTTTTGTTATAAGTTTGCGATGTGAGCAAGTTCCGTCCTGAAGTAATTTTATTAATACTTAAGCCTTTTAAGGAATAGATATGCTAGGTTCTCAGGGCTATCCTTTATTGCATCATAAGTTTCAAAAGGATAAAAACAAAGCTTTGCTTCTTTGAGACTTTGCGATATGCGATATCATTGGGATTTTATTTAAGGCATGCTTTATTCAAGTTGTTTGGGGCTGATTGGATTTGTTTATTCAAAAATCAATTTTATTCTTTCAAAAACCCTAAACTATGTTATTTTCCTATGTTTTTCAATTTTTAAGGGTCCCCATTTATTTATACAATAATTTCCTAAGAGATTTATATATAAATAAATGTGGGGTGGGGGTTGTTGTATAGCATAACAATTGGTTATTCACTCGAAGAACCAGTTAACTCTGATTTATAATAATGAAATTTCCAAAACTTTTCTAAGTAAAAATTATTCAATAAAGGAAAAGTATTTTCGAAATATTTAGATAAGTAATATTACTCTGAACATAAAAACTCATTTGACCATAATAATTTTTATATCCTCTTATAGATGAAAATACTTTTTGTCTATATCAGTCATTAATTAGTTGTAAAGATAAAGTAGGGGGCTTTTTACAACTTAGCGTTTTTAATATAATCATTTTTCATAGGTAGAGCCAGTGCTGCGAGCAAGCATTCATAGCCTCGACATGGTTACCTTATAACCATCAATGATTCATAATCCCATCCATTTAAGAGTGCAATCTTTAGAGATAATTTCAAAAGTATATATATATTTCATTTTTCTTTTTTATTTATTTACTTTTCTTTTAACAACTTTTATTACCTAAAAGCCATTGTCCTAGTTTGGTGACTAGAAAGTGACAATGCCATTCACTGGTTGTAATTGAACTAAACAAGTTGGCTCATGATGAGACCCCTTGTCTTAAGATTAAAATAATCATAAGCCATTACCTTGGTTTGGTATTCAGTGTTGGTAATGTCAGTCTATTATCTCCCTATGAACATGGTAAGTAGGCTCGTGATGAGACCCCTTATCTTTTAAGGTTAACATATTTTTGAATTACACTCAAAAAATAGTAAATTTAATGGATGGGGAGAATAACTGACTCCTTAAGAGTTTTGGATGACAATTTTAGAGTTGGAGATGCTTAGCTGTAAATAGTCTTTACTTTGTTAAATATAACCTTTCTTGACAGATAATAAAGTAAAAGAATTTTATAAAGTTGAGGTTTTCAAAGAATTTATAACTTCAATGGAAAAGAAAATTTCAGAATTTTACGATACTTAGCTAATTTTCGAATGTTGTGATCATTTCCATAGGAATTTTTACTTTCGAAGCGAAATATCAAAAATTGTTTCAAGAGATTTTTATTGCAAAGCCAAAAGTAATGCTATTCAACATTATTTTCTAAGAGAACTAAAAAAGTAAATGCAATAATGTTATAGTAGAAGATATAATCTTCTAAGATTTTTTTTTTTTCAAAATAAGCCCATTGACAGGAGAATCTCTCTTTCCTGATAAATCTTGCAATATGAATGTTGATGGGCCTACTTGTTCAACAATTTGAAATGGTCCAAGCCACATTTTCTGGAATTTAGTATGCTTTCCTTTTTCCTCGCTTGCCTTGTCCCATTTAAGGATAAGATCTCCAATTTGAAAAGATTTTGTGGAAACAGAACTGGCATCAAAGGAAGATTTGACTAGCTGTTCATGGCGTGCATGTGTAAGCTTAACTTTCTCTCTCTCTTCTTCTAGTTTAAGAATTTGAGACTATCTTAGTTGTAAAGAAGAAGAAGGTGTTTCTTCATTAAATTGGACTATGGCTAATGAGGGAAGAGCTAGATTTGAAGGGACGATAGCTTCTTTCCCATATACTAGATTGAATGGAGAAGTGCCTATTCAGGCCTTCTGAGTTATTCGATCTATCCATAGAGTAACTGTCAAAGATTTATGCCAATTCTTTTGGCTCTGATCAACAACACTTTTAATAATTCTTATGAGGTTCTTGTTGGTTGATTTTGCTAAACCATTTCCTTGAGGGTAGTAGTTAGCAGAGTATTTAAGTTTAAAAACCCTCTTAAGAACAAATAAAGTCATATTATGTCCTGAAAATTAAGATGAATTATCAAACATAAGTGCAGTTGGTAAGCCAAATCTAGTAATAATGAATTGATCAATGAATTCAATGATAGCATCAGAATTGGCTGATTTTAGCGGAATTGCTTCCACCCACTTAGTAAAATAGTCTATAGCTGTAAGGATATACTTATGTTGTTTTGAAGAATGAGGAACAATCTCACCTATGATATCCAATCCCCATTATTCAATGGTTTGTTCAATGTTGACTGGTTGCGGAGGTAAGGCAAGTTTCTGTTGTCTTCTAGTAGTAGTTTGACCTATTTTGCTTTTCCTCACATATTCATGGGTATCTTTGAACAAAGTTGGCTAATAATACCTAACATGCAAGATCTTATGTGCAGTAGTATCCCCTCCAAAATGTCCACCAACTGGTTCATCATGGAGTTCCTGCAAAACCTTTTGTGCTTCAGACTTTTCAAGGCATCTTAATAATACAGAATCATAATTTCTCCTGATCAACACATCATCAATGATTTCATATTGATTTGATTTTAATCTTAAAGCTCTTTTCCTTTTGTGATTGAGTTGAGGCGAATTTTCAAATAGAAAATGAGATCAACATATTGGGACTCTAAATCATTTAGGCTTACCTTTGATATGTGTATAGTACTACCTGGTTCCTTATCTACTGGTAGGTTGGAAGCTCCTGTAAGAAATTTGCAAAAACCCCGTCCTTTGACAATTTTGGCTGGTTTAGTGTCAATATCATATTCTTACACAGCTGTTACCCAATTTGCCCTTTTTTCTCCTACTTCCCTTTGCATAGGTAATCGTGTCACTGCTCAGAATGGGACTATTATTTTAGTGTGTGTTTTTAGGAGAAAAGACCTGAAGTGCTTTACAAATTTGAAAACAACAAAAACTTGCTTTTCCACGTCTGAATAATTTAGTTCGGCACCTTGAAAATTATAACTAAAGAAAGATATGGATGCTTCAATTTGTTGATCATTAAGTTGCGTTAGAACAACAACATAAGATGTTTGAGAAGTGAATGCATATAAAATGAAATGATTAAATTTTTTTGGAGTTGTTAAAGAGGGAGCATTCATAATGGCTTGTTTGATTAAATCAAAAGCTTCTCTTTTGTTATGTCCCCACTTAAAGATTGAATTTTTCTTAATCATGGTTTGTAATGGTAAAACAATTTGGGAAAAGTCAGGGACAAATCTTTTAATAAAATTTATCTCACCTAGAAAAGACTGCATAACTTTTTTATTGTGGGGCAAAGGAATTTCAACAATTTCTTTTACTATGTCTGGATCAATACAAATTCCCTTTTTGGATGCAATAAACCCCAAAAGTTTACCATCATTTAGAGAAAAATAAGATTTCTTTAGATTTAATGAAATTCCATACTTTTTGCAACGTTCAAAGATCTGCCTCAAGTCATGTAAATGGTTATTTCTCTTCTTCGAATAAACAATTATATCATCCAAATAAATGACAAGGGTTTTGTTTATCAGACCTTTGAAATCTATATCCATAGCTCTTTGGAAGGTTGGTCCTGCGTTAATTAAACCAAAAGGCATTTTCTGGTAGGCATAGGTTCCCCATTTTGTCTTGAACGTAGTCTTTAATATATCATTTGGATGGAATAGGATTTGGTTATATCCTGAAAGTCCATCAAGAAAAGACATTAGTTCTGAACCAGCACTGATTGCAGTGTTTGCTCCATAGTCAGTAATGGGAAATTGTCTTCCTGACAAGCTTTGTTGATATTTCTAAAGTCCATACAAATGCGAATGTCGCTGTTCTTCTTCCTGACAGGTACTAAGTTTGAAACCCATTTTGAATGCCTAACAAGAAATATGATCTTGGCTTTAGAGAGTTTATTCAGCTTAGACTTGATTTGAATTTCTAGATTGGGGTGAATTTTCCTGAATTTCTGTTGTACAGGTTTGTCATTGGATATCATGGGAATAGTGTGTTGTATGATAAAGGTATTGTATGTTTTTAGATTGTCGTAGTTCCAAGAAAAGATATCTTTATACTTTTTCAACAAATGAATAAAGGCCGATCTCTCATCAGGTGAGAGATGAAGTCCTAGATTGATGTTTTGAGGTTTGATATCAGTTCCAAGGTTTACTAGTTTAAATCTTAAGGTTGAAATTTGGAGTTTGGAATTAGTAACCTTCTTAAATCTGTCTTTTAGATCATAAATATCTTCAAGTTTTACCACAGATTTAGGTATGGGATTCTCATTGGACTTATGTTTTAACTAATCATCATGCTCAGTTTCATCAATTATCTGATCGCCATATGATCCTTCAGATGTTAAAAAGATTATGATATCTTCGTCATCATTAAACACTCGCCAATTGGTGACATTGTCGCGAATGGATGGTCGAAAATTAATTCTATGGAAAACCTATCTGGATTGCAATCCTCTAATGGTATAAGCTTGGATGCTATGTTAGCCAGAAGGTCAACACTTGCATTTTGAAGTCTAGGGATAGGAGAGATGTTGAATGTTAAAAAATGTGAAGTAAGATCATGGACTAATGATTGGTATTGTTTTAAATGTCCAGAGAGACAGTGAATAGCTTTTCTTACTTGTTTGATAATTATTTGAGAATCTCCAAAAAATTGAAGATATTTGATCTCAAGGCCTATTGCTTTATATACACCTCGGATCAATGCCTCATATTCAACAATATTATTTGTGCATTCAAATTCTAACCTACATTCTAGCATGGTTTTTTCTTAGACTAATTAATATACAACCGGCTCCCGCACCATCATTGGATTTAGATCCATCAAAATATAATGTCCAAAACAAAGCTTTAACTAATGGTTTATATATACGATTTATACATCTGGAAGAATCTATTTGAGAAAAGTTCTCAATCTGGGAGGTAACAGAGTTATCCAAAAAAGGTGATTTATGTGCATTGAAATTTCCTAAAAATGACTCAACAAAGTAGTTTCCAATGATATTATAGTTAAAAGTTATTGGCTCATTTCCATCTTCAAAATTAGTGACTGTGTGCTTCAGATGTTTTTCTCGATCAATTCTGATTTGATTTCCCTTTCCGTTGTAAAGGAGCCACATGTGAGACCAATCTGTTGCAAAATAGCCATGAAGTTTCTCAGACCAATCTCTACTAAGAATTAAACCATAAAATTCGGGAATATCAACAACTAGTATGTCAATTACTTGAAAAACTTTTGGATTAGAAGAAAGTCTAATGGTGACTGAGTTCATTTCCCCTAAGACTTCAACTTTTGTTCTATCAAGTTACATTATGTGAACAACAAAATTTTGGGGTGAAACATTTATTTTAGTACAGACTGTTCTTGGCATTATGTTTGAAGAGGCCCTTGAGTGTATTAAGCAATTGTGCAGATTTTTATTGAAGATTTCATAAGTCAAGAGGAAAGGAGGAGTATGTGAATTAGATTTGTCACTAATTAAGATAACATCAGTGGGATCAACCTTATTTGATGAATCATTGGGAGGCTTACCCATTCCTCTGCAAGCTTGGGATAACACAACAACAAGAAGAGGAGAAGAAATAATTACATTCAATTCTTTCAGCAATAGCTTCTGTTGATGTTTAAGCTTACTGAGCTCATGAAGAGAGATGTTTTCTCTATAGTTTTTCATGTCCTTCACTATGTTATATTCCATGGTATCAGAAACTACCAAGGTTTTAGATGAAGATGGAGGATTAGAAGAGGATGGAGTTGGTTGAGGAGATTTAGGAGAAGACTTTTTACTGGCCACTTTATCCTTGCTAGCAGAGGTTGAGGGCTTTTGCTTGAGTCGATTATGTTGAACCAGTAGGGCCTTTACTCCTAATGCTAACAGGTAAAGCTTCTTGCTCATATTCATCATCAGAAGAAGGAAGGATAAAGTCCCACATTCCATGTACTTCAACCAATTCTTCATCTTCAGTTTCATCATCAGAAAATGTAGTTTCTTCATCATATTCATCTAAATCAGATTCAACATTGGATATTGTGTTCAGAGGTTGAGTATTAGATGTATGGTTTCTCTTGAAGGATCTAAAAGGTTTCTTAGAGGATGATTCAACTACCTATTTCTTAATCTCTACCATCTCATTTGATACGGTTTTAAGAAATTTTTGCAGGCCTTCAAGATCAAAAGGATCCTTAGGGGATTTCTTCTTTGTTTCATCCTTAAATGTAACCTTTTTCATTTTCCTATCTTCCTGGGGTGTCTTCTTTTCCGATGCAACTATTCTCTTTTCTATAGACATGGCTTCTTTAAAGTTTTCTACCAAAGTAGCCTTATTGTCTCTATCTACAAAAATTGCTATATTGGAAGGAAGAGAAGAAATATACCACTTTATTTGGACATCAACACCAGGGCTTGATGTGGTTGGGATTTTGTTTAGAAATTTATTGAAGCTGGAATTGAAATCTTTGATCTTTTCACTTGACTTATCTTTTAAATTAGAAATATCATTAATAAGGGATACAAATTGTGCAGTCATCACCAAATTTAGCTAAGAATTTCTCTTCAAACATATCCCAATTAGTAATAGACCTTGGTGGTAATGAAAAACACCATGACCTTGCTGATCCTTAGAGGGTGTACGTAAATAATCTTACTACACAGTCTTATTCAACTAATCCATTCAGATTAACGACTAACATATAATTATGGAGATGCTCTTCAACAAGTAATCCATCATTAGGATTAAATTTTGGTAGCCACCTTTCAGGATGCTTAGGTAGATTATGAATAGGTGTTGCCATTTGCAAAGCTCCAGGATTGGCCCATGGTCTAACTGGTGGTGGTTGTTACGGTTGTTGATGTTGTCTTCCTGCCATCATTGGGTTTTGGGAGGAAGTGGATATTGAGGGCGATTGTGTGGAAGAATAGGTAGGTTGGGTACTTGGGCTGGATGAACTAGTACCAGTACCTTGAGAAGAAGGAGTATTAATAGGAATGAATGGAGGGAATGAAGGTGTTTGTGGAGGGGAATTTGATAAAACCTCACTAGTTGATGTCTGCGACTCATATTTCTTAGTCTTCTTTCGGAAAGAAGGAAGAGGAAATTCAAATGGAGGAACTCTAATCTTTTCACTTTGGGAATGAGTTAGAATCCAAGTAGGCTACAAAACAGAAGTTATACTTCCTTTAGAAGCTTCATATGGCACATGCTTTTCCGCTGAAACCGAGATTTCTCCCAATTTCTTTATTAAAGTCTGGACCTTAGGTGATTCAGGATTATAATATGAAGAAGGTGCTTCAAGAAATGTACTAGGAGATTTCGGAGGTGATTGCTCAACTTCTGATCTACAAATAGGAATTTTAGATGAGGATCTAGAAGTTGGAAGTGATCTTGAGGGGGAGTGACTCTTGGCATGGCTTGCTAATTTAGATTGAGTTCTATTTGCCATTCATAGTCGTGGCCCTCCTTCTAGTGCCAAAATGTTGAAGCCTCAAAAATCTCTACAATAACATGGGGGAAAACCACTCGGTCAAGGACTTGAATACCATCCCTTATCCATTTGGATTAGTGGCTACGACTGGATATAATGGGACCAGTTTCCAAATAAAATTGTGATAGGATGTATACGGTGTTGATGACCAAAAACTAAGTGATATATGGGGTGGTTTTCAACTGGAATACATGTATATTTAACCTATCTATTTATTTACCCGAGATTTTACTTATACTTATGCGATCTACAATGACTATATCTAGTGTATGATAATGAAGATTAATCACACACTAAGAGAAATGAAAAGCCTTTGAAATAATTATTTTGATTTAATAGTTAATCAAAATAATTTATAAACATATATCGCATCAAATATCGTTCAAACATTTTCTCATCTATGTATTAAGGATAACAGTCCAAGCATTTTCAGAAGTGAATGGATACATAACTACATTAAAAGAGATACATATAACAAACAATACAAAGAGAAATGGCTATCAATTTATGAACAAACAAATATACAATGGTAGAAGTACCCGATGCATATAACTCTGATCATGAAGTAAATAGCTCTAGTCTAGTCTTTTTCACTAAGATGGTTTCAAAAGTACAAAAGTGCAAGCTTCCAAAAGCCTTCTTCACAAAAATTCAGGACTCTGATCCAGTCATTCTACTAAGATAAACTTTAAAAGTACAAAAGTGCAAGATTTTAAAGCATTTCTTTATAAAATTGGGGACCCTTTCTTCATAGACATGAAAGGGTTTATATAATTAAAATAAAGTACAATAGATATTACATGAAAATTTTGAGGAGGTTTAAAGAACTCTCCTTAAATTAAGTGACAACAATATAGAAATAGAAACTGTTGTAATGACGAGCTTCAGAATGCAATGGTGTCTACTCTTTCATTCGTTGTTTGAGCTTGTAGATATCCATCATCAGCTTGACTTCAGGAGGCTGACCCATCCTCATACGCAGCTGTCTTGTATACACAGTATCTTAAAGAGTAGGAAGCATGTGCATGGATGAGTCAGCAAGGCAGTGTAGCATTAGCCACTGACTATGTGACTTCACCAGATATCTCCAATATACTTCCCAGTCTAGTTTGGTCATCTATTTATCGACTCTTCCCTCGCTTTTGAGGTTTCTTTCCATTGTGCTTCCAGGACTCTGTTATGCTCTTGACCTGCGAGAAGATACCAGAATACCAAATATGCGAAGAAATATACCCAAAACACAGAACAATAAGAAATAACAACATGCATTTTATTATTCAGAAAGGAAAGCAATGTTCATTTGCCTCTTCAAGCGGGCAACCTCGAATAGAGCTGGGCTCAATTACAAAATTAGACATGACGCTCCTCAAGGGGAGTCTCTATCCTTTATATAAGATTCATACATGCAATACCATGGGTCAGTACCATGGTTCTTATTAATACCATCTATCTAATACCATGGCCCATTTGCAACTAATTGTGGTCCCTTCTTTAAATGCGGGTCAACCACTTACAATTATTAATATGGGCTTTATTAACTCTTTAACTAACTATAACTATGACTCGACCTTATTACATAAATAAGGGGGTTAGGGTTGGACCCTAACATGCCCTCCCCCATAAAAATAGCCTTGTCCTCAAGGCTGAAGCTGCAGAAACTGCTGAAGAACAGTGGTTGGTTCCCAGGTCGCATCTTCTGGAGAGGTGTATTTCCACTTGACGAGGACTTGATCGTGCGGCCGCGCAGGTGCCGTTCTCGCATGTCAAGAACCTGTTCAAGTTGGAGACATATTGAACCTTCTTCATCCAATTCCAGTAGACTGGTTTGAATTCTGCAATGGTTCCCAACCACTTTCTTAAGGCATAAGACATGGAAGATGGGATGGATTTTTGCAGTGGGTGGCAAGGCTAGCTTGTAGGCTACTTCTCCGATGCGCTGAAGTATTTTATACTGTCTATAGAACTTTGGAGATAATTTCTGAAAACCCTTGTCTTTGAGTGATGTTTGCTTATATGGTTGCAGCCTCAAGAATACTTGATCCCCTTCTTGAAATTTGCACTCTGAACGATGTTGGTCTGCCTGTTGCTTCATGCAATTTTGAGCTTGATGGAGATTCTCTTTGAGGTGGGCCAGCATGGTTGCACGGTTCTGTAGGAGTTGATCCACTACTTGTACCTTCGAGCATCCCTGGATATAAGAAGTAGGTGAAGGAGGGAGTTGACCATAAACTGCTTCATATGGAGTCATTTTGGTGGTGGCATGATAGTTAGTATTATACCACCATTTGGCTAGAGGTAACCACTGTACCCATAGATGTTGCTTTTCTAAAGTGAAACACCTGAGGTAGGTCTCCAGACATTTTTGACTGCTTTAGTTTGACCATAATTTTGGGGATGATAGGAAGTATTGAGTTGTAGTTGGGTACCTTGTAGCCTGAAGAGTTCCTACCAAAAGTTACTGGTGAAGATCGGGTCACGATCAGACACAATGGAGGTGGGCATGCCATGCAATTTGAAGATCTGGTCCATGAAAGATTGAGCCACCAAAGCTGGTGTAAAAGGGCTGGGTAGGGTGAAAAAATGAGCATACTTAGAAAGTCTGTCCACAACCACCATGATGACTCACTTGTTGCCTGACTTCGGAAGACCCGTAATGAAATCCATAAGCTCGACTGATAAGGAGAGGAACTTTAGTTGCTCGACCACCGGGAGAGGTACGTTAGTGACTCGACTGATAAGGAGAGGAAGGCCGCTCGACTGTAAGGGAGAGGAAAAACAACATCTGATCATATTTTTGGAAATTGACACGGATCAGCCCAACCCAGGATGCCTAGAAACCTCCGTCCAGATTGAGGCAGGGATGGGCAATGGCTGTAATGTGCCTGGTTATTTGACTGTTTCTCCTTTTTGGCACTGACACACATCACACTCAGCTACAAAAGTAAGAATGTCATTTTTCATGCCTGTCCAAAAGAATGAACGTCAAGTGCGAGCATAAGTGTTCTGAAAGCCTGAATGGCCTGCAGTGGGAGATGAGTGCAACTCTACCAAAATGCGACTTTTGAGGGTGGATGTTGGTGGTATCACTACTTTGTCCTTGTAGCGAAGAATATCATCCTACCAAGAGTAACCTGCTGTAGAATTTGGATCCGCCTGCAATTTATTAATGAGTTGGGAGAGCAAAGGATGTGAAAACCATTCCTTGCGAGCCTCTTCAATCCACTCTGGAATGGGAAGAGAGATTGCTAGCAGGGTGCTTTCCTCCTCAAATTGGCGTGATAAAGCATCCACTACGACATTTTCGCGCCCTTTCTTGTAAATTATCTCATAATCATATCCTAACATTTTGGCTAGCCATTAATTTTGTTGTGGCGAGGATAGGCGTTGCTCCAAAAAATATTTAAGGCTTTGATGGTCTGTTCGGATTTGGAAATGCCACCCAAATAAGTATGGTTGCCAGGTATCCACTGCATGTAAGATGGCCATCATCTCCTTCTCATAGGTAGATTGTCCCAGATTTGTCCTGTTAGCGCTTGAATTTGGCCTCAGGCTGAAAAAGACAAAATCGAAGGCAACATCAAACCACTTAGCCTCGTAGCTAGCCCTACGGGGCAGTAGAGGGCTCTCTCCGGGTCTATCTCAGCAAAGATCTTCAAAGGGCAGAGATAACCAATAAAGAACACTGATTTTAGGCTAGTAAATTGATAGAGAAGGTTTGATTTTAAATTTTTAGGGTTTTGCTGGAAAACAGGAGGAGAGCAATTTTGGGTGTGGGGACGAGACACAGCTTTTGCAGAGGTCTTTTTGGGGCAAGGTAGGAGATTGTCTTGATGCCTTTGATTTAAGTGAATGGATAGGAATGACCGGTGAGGAGCTAAAGAGAGCAAGAAATCATCGATAGTTCTCTTTAGACAGAGGAAAACATAGATATTAAGCAAACTTAAAGGCAAAGCATATAAATTATGAATTCTACCTTAACACTTCATTTACTTAATGTGTAGAAAAGAGAAATAGGAAATCGATACACATAACAAATCTTACAAGTACATGAGAGAAGCACACCATCAACACAAATAACCACAGGAATCCCAAATAGTGCTGCAAAACCCTCATCTTTCCTTTGCCAAAATTGCAGAGATACAAAGTGTAATACAATAGAAGCTTATCCCTCAAGAGTCCAACCTCTCGAATCATGAAAATGATTGAAAAAATACATAATATAGACCATGCCAACCCATTCCCTAGCCTCTAGGGGTCGAGCTCATCATCCTAGGAGCTGTTTCAACCAATTCTAAACTGAGCACTACAATCTAGGCAGTCAAAACAACTTGCCTCTATAAGCTAGGAAACCAATTCATTCATTAAATGTTTGCTATTTCATGAATGAATCTTCTAGAATAGGTAAATAAGTGTCATGTCAACATGAAAATACATTAATTACATCAAAGAAGGTGAAAAATCTCATCACAAGTCAAAACTGGTCAAAGCTGGGCGAATTCCTGAGCTGTAGATGAAAAATTGAGAAAATGTGCTGATGCGTAGCGCCCCAATCCTGAACGCGTAATGCGCCTTTGAGCCAACTTTTGAGGCACTTCCTAGCATCCAAATGAGGCAAAAGTAGGCTTGTTGGAAAGGTCTGGATGTCTACTTTCCAACCCAAGTGAAATTTCTCAATTTTGTGTCCATTTGCCCTTTGAAAATTGCAATCGCCCAAGACTGCTTCCTGTGTGTCCAAAAAGTGGCAGAAAGTCATTTTTTGCATGTTTTTTGACCTTCTGAGGGCTCAAAACCTGATGAAATGTTTTGTCCATTGCTGAGCAAGTGTAATTTGTCATGAAAAATCTAAAAATTCTGATTTTTTGAGAAATGGACTTGCCCATCTTCAGGGTAGCGCGCGGCGCGCTACGCGTTGAGGGCAAAAACCTGTGTGTGGCACAAAAAATTCACAATTGACAAAATTTTCTCCAAATTTCTTGAAATTTGGGTTGGGAGTCCCCAATCAAGTACCATGCTCAGTCAAAGATGCTTTGGCCAAAATTTGGAGTGGATCGGGCCTTTTTCTCCGTTTTAGTGCTTTGCTCAACCTCCTTGGATCTGGCGATTGTATTTTTGACATTTCTCTAAAACCATGACACCT
Organism: Pinus tabuliformis; assembly: GCA_031772625.1. Classification (NCBI taxonomy): domain Eukaryota; kingdom Viridiplantae; phylum Streptophyta; class Pinopsida; order Pinales; family Pinaceae; genus Pinus; species Pinus tabuliformis. The sequence goes on along the minus strand of CM062820.1, from coordinate 789,654,650 downwards.
GTGTAAAAAGTGAAGGAGGTTTTTCTTCTTTGGCATGTTGTGGACAAAAACCTCTCTCAGTTTTCCAAAATTCATCTTTGATTGTTCTGAAGCATCTTTTGAGTGAAACTTATCCCGATGTGTGAAACAAGGAATTTTGTTGAAATGAAGCGAAATGAAGGGGATAAGAGGCTTCTAAATTCTTGGGGAAATTTTTTGGAAGTAGGGAGGGATGCTAGGAAGTAGGGGAAAGTGGAATCGCGGAGATTGAGTGAGGGGAAGGGGTCCAAAAGGGCAAAACACAGGCCAAACCTAGAAAATTGCCAGGTTGTAGCAAGAAACTAGGGTTTGTGTGAAAATGAGGAATTTGGTGGATCTAAGGGATGGGAAGCATTTAATAAGGTACTTTAAGGATAGGGGAAGGTGTATGAATATCAGGATACAAGTTTTGCCGATGATTTGACCGTCCAAGAGAAATTGCCTTCAAAACCCTAGGAGAGGGAAATGAACCTTGGCTAGGCGCAACTGAAGCATGAACAAGGTGTAAAATGACTCATTAGAACTTGACATGATGATGACAACCCTATGAATGATGATAGACTCAGCAGAATGATGACATGGACCGACATTTGGACAACTTTAGAATGAGTGAAAGCAAACCCTAGACCTAATGCCTAGTGACCAAATTTTGCTTGAAGACTCACTGAAATGACAAAATTTGACCTTGACACTCTGAGACCACTTTGTAAGAGCATATTTGATCACTGGAGGAAGGCTGGAAAGACTGACACTAACATGTCCCACTTAGTTATTGGCTCGTGAAGGCCAAGGGTCGACCTTCCTACATTAAGACAACCCCAATACCCATACCTGAAGCATCACATTCAATCACAAAAGATTTGGTGAAGTCGGTAGTGCCAATACGAGAGTGGAACACACGACATGTTTGAGAGCTATAAATGCCTGTTGCGCTTCATCATTCCAGAGGAATGAATTTTTCTTGAGAAGGTGATTGAGGGGTCTAGCAATGCGACCATAATTGTGGACAAATTTGCGATAGTAGCCGGTGAGACCCAAAAATCCTCTCACGCTCTTCAAGGTATTTGGTTGAGGCCAATCTTGCCTTGCCTGGATCTTTTTGGGATCCACCCTGACACCTTCATGCCCCATAATGTGGCCCAAATACTCAACTTATTCCATGCCAAAAGAGCACTTGGACAATTTGACAAATAATTTATGCTTCCAGAGCAGTTGCAAGAGTAGATCTACATGCTGAAGATGTTTTTACCAGGTGAGGCTATAGATGAGGATGTCATCAAAGAAAACAAGGACAAATTTTCTGAGATATGGTTTGAGCAGGTGATTCATGAGGCTCTAAAAAGTGGATGGGGCATTACAGAGACCAAATGGCATGACCAGGAATTCATAATGGCCTTCCTGAGTTCGGAAAGAAGTCTTTGGAATGCGTACTTCTTTCATGCGAATTTGGTGATAGCATGAGCGAAGGTCGAGCTTAGTAAAGAATTGAGCCCCATTTAGTTCATCTAGAAAATCATCAATGTTGTAGCTTTGACCCAAAAATATTATAGATCTGATATGAAAATGTGCTTTGATACCACTTGTTATAGCTTTGATACCAATTGTTGTAGATCTAACCCAGAAATATTATGATAATAGAAATAACCCGAGAATAACGAGATAGAACTAGATAGTAAATCTTCTTTATTAATCAAACCCTTACGGTAGGGAAACACCATACATTCACTCCTTAAGGAAGGAGAACACTCCACAAGCCATATGCCTGTTCATACAATAATACTTCTCTTCATATCCTCCATGTGGAGTCTCTAGCCTTTATATAGGCCTCATACATACAATACCATGTATCATTACCGTGGTTTCCTCATACCATCAACTAATACCATGGGCCATTACATTATTATTAACTACTTGTGGTCCCTTACATGACATGGGTTAAAAACCTTATTTATTACTATGGCCCATCCCATTATTACATTATTACCTTGGGTACCTCCCTTGGTACCCCATATTATCCCCCCTAGGTATATAACATTCCACCCCCCTAAGCATGTTTCGTCCCCGAAACATGGGAAGAACACAAATAATAAGATCTACTCAAAAGAGTAGTCCACTGATACCATGCACGTGCATCTAGCCATCCAAGAGAAAGGTGAACCCTCGATCTCGCTGGTGCCTCGCTCGCTTGAGATGGAAGTTGACCGTGGCAGCTCTTCTGTGTTGATGTGCAGTGGGTGGATCTTCTCTCCTCGTGATCCGTCATGTGACGACTTGGTTTCCATCTTGATGGTTGTCTCGCTGGGTGATGTGGGTGATGATATGTTGAAGTTTTAACCCACGATGGTTGTTTCTTTACTTCACCCTGCTGTGGTGCCTGTTGTGGTGTCTTCTTTTTCAATATGACTTCAACCACTGAGCCCTCGTCTGATGTATCATCACCTGTAACCTTTTCTTCTGCAGCCTCTGTTTGTGTTTGATTGTTGATCATCAAAGGCTCATCATCTAATGTGTCAGTCCCTTGAACATCTTTTGCTTCAGCCTCCTTGGACTCTACCTGCTTATTAATGGAATTATCCTGTAATGTAATTTTCTTCTTTTTATACCAGAGCTTCAGGAATTTCTTCTGCACATTAATATTGGTAGTACCCACTAATTCCATCCAAGGGTATCCCAAAACAACATCCATGTTATTCGTATCTGAAGCATAAAAATCACCATGAAACACATACTTATCCATAGAAAGTTTCAAATCCTTATAGATTTGAACATCCTTATCATCAACCTGTGTATGTTCAATTTGTTTTGCTAGAATTTGCAATATTTTTGCCAAATTAACACTGATAAGATTTTGCTTGCAACTAGGATTTATAGACACAACGGTTTTCTCCTTCTGAATCAATCCATGAACCTGCAATAAGGATATACCAGTAGGAAATAACCCCACATGTTTCTCCTTATCTTGTTTTCTAGCATGAGACCATCTGTCTAAAAGTAATTTTTCAAATTCTTCATCAGGCAGGTTGCCAAACTGTTTGATGCCAAGTGATCTCCACCATCTGTCAGCCTCTTCTGTCAAATTAAACCGTGCTTTACCTTTCCAACATATCCCATAATCACGCTTTATTTTTTGTATGAATTCTTCAATAGTAGGGCCATCATCTTTTCCTGTAAAATATAGATCCTTGCTAGAAGCCATGAATGGTTTGGAAAAAAAAAAATTCACTTTCTTGGCGAAAATTTGAAAATGTCACAGTTTCGTCAATATTGCTCATAATCCCTATTATAACCTGTTTTTAGAAATGGAACAACCATTCTGCATCTTCCCATGTGATAGAAATCCTGATTCAGACACTAGAATTTCAGATCTGCACTACTACTCTCCCGGCGTCACCCAAAATTTCTGCAAAAAGAGCTGATTTTAAATCAGCGATATCTCCCTCATCCGGACTCCGATTCGACTGATTTTTTTTTTTAAATCATGTGTTTTTTCACAAAGATTCTAGATATACAATTAGATCTTGCAGATCTTGCACCAGGAATTCTATATCTGCACCGCAAAACTCACTGCCCTGAAAATTGTCTGCAACCCCACTGATTTTTAGATCAGCGATATCTCCTTCATCCGGACTCCGATTCAACTGATTTTTTTTTTTTGAATTTGGGTATTTTTTCACAAGGAATACATATCCGCCATTAGATTTTGCAGATCTGGCACCAAAACGTACAGATCTGATTTGCAAATTCGCTGCCCCAGAAACCCTAAAAAATGAGAAAAAAATTCTCCACGGTTCGCCCAAGAAAGTGCTCTGATACCAATTGCTGTAGCTCTGACCCAAAAATATTATAGATCTGATATGAAAATGTGCTTTGATACCACTTGTTATAGCTCTGATACCAATTGTTGTAGATCTAACCCAGAAATATTATGATAATAGAAATAACCCGAGAATAACAAGATAGAACTAGATAATAAATCTTCTTTATTAATCAAACCCTTACGGTAGGGCAACACCCTACATTCACTCCTTAAGGAAGGAGAACACTCCACAAGCCATATGCCTGTTCATACAATAATACTTCTCTTCGTATCCTCCATGTGGAGTCTCTAGCCTTTATATAGGCCTCATACATACAATACCATGTATCATTACCGTGGTTTCCTCATACCATCAACTAATACCATGGGCCATTACATTATTATTAACTACTTGTGGTCCCTTACATGACATGGGTTAACCACCTTATTTATTACTATGGCCCATCCCATTATTACATTATTACCTTGGGTACCTCCCTTGGTACCCCATATTATCCCCCCTAGGTATATAACATTGAGCCCCATTTAGTTCATCTAGAAAATCATCAACAACCGGGATGGGAAATTTATCTTTAACCGTTAGCTTGTTGAGGGCCCTGAAGTCTGGACACATACGCCATTCCCCATGTTTTTTGAGCACCATGACCATAGGCGATGAATAAGGACTAATGCTAGGATGAATGACACTGGATTCCAGGAGTTCCTTGATGATTTTTTCAATTTCATTCTTTTGGGCAAAAGGATATCTATATGGGTGCACATTTGGTGGTTGTGCCCCTGGGACCAAAGTAATGCTATGATCATGTTCCCCTCTCGAGGGTGGAAGCTCATGAGGCTTGTCAAAGACCTGCAGATGGTTGTTTAAGACCTGTTACATCTCAGGATGAATATGAAGGGGAGTGGGTTCGAAAGCCTGGATGGCATTAAATTGGGCTATAACTCCATGGTGGCCTTTTTTAACAAATTTTCCATCCTATGCGAGCTGATGATAGAAGGAGCACCTGCCTAGAGTCTGCGGAGGTATGTGTGTAGTTATTCTGCTTAAAGCTCATATATAACTCCCGGAAATCCATTGTGATTGGGCCAAGTGTGCGGAGCCATTCAACACCCAAGACAATGTCACACTCACCCACGCTGATGGCAAACATGTGGGTCTTTAGGTGATAATCCCCCATTTGAAGTTTGAAATTTTCACAGTCACCTTCACATTTCATTGTCCCCCCATCAGCAATTTGGGCCTGGAAATTAGAGACTGCTCTGACAAAACAATGCACTGCTTCAGTGACTCTTTGATGGATAAAGTTATGCGTACTGCCACTATCAATCAAGACTACTATAGGGCGATGCTTAATAAAACCTTTTTGATTTTGTGAGTTTCGGGTGAAGAAATTCCTGCCAAAGCATGAAGTGAGATAACTGGTTCTTCAGGTGTAGCTGGGAGCTCATTTTCCGGTTTTTTGTCCTCATATTCCTCCTCTGGTCCCTCAAATGGTGGGGCTTCCTCAGATGAACTGTGATCAGTAGCATCAATTTGAAAGAATTTGGGTTCCTTGCATTTATGCCTCGGGGAGTATTTCTCATCACAACAGTAACACAATCCTTGCTTTCTTCTTTCCGCCATTTCCGCTGGTGACACCTTTTGAACCTTAAGTGTTTGGGTAGTGCTCGGAGCTTGGGTGTGGCGTCTCTTGGCTATGAAATTTGAATGAGTCGACTGGGCTGCTAACGCGCGTTCTACTTCATGAGCTATCTTGTAAGTTGCCAGCCATGAGACTGTGTGTTGCAGTCGGATGTGGGCTTGTATGGCGTCTTTGAGACCACTGACAAAACATTCCAAGTAGAATTCATCTGCTAGACCTCCTATGCGGAAGGCTAATACTTCAAAGGCTTTAATATATTCTTACACTGTGCCTGTCTGTCGGAGCTTAGTAAGACGACCCAAAAAGTTAGATTCCTAGTCAAAGTGATCAGAAAGGGCTTTTGAGAATATCTTCCAAGTCATTGGCATTGCATAGCAGCATATATGCCAATGCCACCATTGCCATATTTCTTGGTCCAAGTACAGGCTTCCCACACTTAGCTTAGTCGCATCATCTCTGATGTGATTCAGTGTGAAATATTGCTCCATTTGTGCTAGCCATATGGCCGGATGAGAGCCATCAAATTTATACATGTCCAGCTTGGGTGGTTGAGGCTGGGACTGTTGGTGGTTTCCATAGAAGTGAAGAGAATGGCTTGAATTTCCCTCAAGGTTTTCATTAAAATCATATGCCTCCGATTGTTCCCCCGACTTGCCCTTTGTGATTGTGTCATTTAAGGTCTGGATCTGCTTCGTTAATGCCTCCAACTTTTGTTCAAGGGTTTCTATCTTCTCATTGGCCATAACTTGAGCTCTGTTTTGTACCATGCACAGATCCGGGGCACTTGTCGTTACTGTGAAAAAAATTGGGACCACCCGAAATTTTGACACTGACAAGTGAATGGTACCACCTTGCTCAGCCCGTCAACCTGATTCTTATGGGCTAAGTCTCCTATAAGCATCCCAGGAGGGTCTTAGACTTTTTTTTTTAAACTCCAAAAGGAGTTTTACTCCTCGCTTAGGAATACTGTAGTAGCCGATTCCCAGAAAAGTTAATTCTGCCCAATGTCCCGTGAGAATCACGGCCAGGTATAGGAGCCACATAAATAGTCAGATTTGTCGGTGAAACCCTCCCCTCAACTGCAGAGTATGAGTAGGAATGTGGCAGTGATCAAACCCTTGCTAATAGATCTGAATGGAGGATTTGATTGTTGCAACTACTTAAGAACCCAAACTACTGGATATGAATGGCGGATCTGATAGATCTAAATGACAGAATTGATTGTGGCGGCTGCGACAGAACCCAATCTTCTAGATTTGATCTGGAAAAGATGATACATGATCTAGAGAGAGACAAGGGAACTATGGTCTCAAGGAGTGTCAGGTGCTACAGATTGCAATATACATAAGGGTCTGACAGTAGTACTCGGCCCAATATTTCTGGGCACTAACCAAGGAGGATCAACTGCACCCTTAGCCGTACAACCCAACTACCCTATCGTACGTGCGAGTAATCTCCTCGAGTGTTGTTCTCGGTGTACTGTAGCAGCAAGACGGTCGATGGTTTATCTATGGTGAGGTTTCAAGAGAGTCTAGGGGGCTTTTGATATAACTAGAGGGTACTTGGAAGACAGTTTGTGTGCGGTTCTGTCTAATGCGCTACTACTCGAAGGGGTAACCCATAGGGGTTACAAGGGAGTCCGATAAGCATGACCACCTCTTGTATTTATTGCATGCATGCCTCCCCAAATCCACAGGTTTATGCGCTCAATGACAGATCCTGTGGTTTAAAGACTCCGGAACACGTCTCTAGCAAAAAAAAATCTACTAAAAATGGAGATCCCACTGGCCCTGGAAAGTGCTTTGATACCAATTGTTATGCTCTTGAATTGTGAGAAGATATCAGAATACCAAATATGTGAAGAAATATACCCAGAACACAGAACAATAAGAAATAACAGCGTGTATTTTATTATTTAGAAAGGAAAGCAATGTTCACTTTCCATCTTCGAGGGGGAAACCTCTAATAGAGCTGGGCTCAATTACAAAATAAGACATGACGCTCCTCAAGGGGAGTCTCTATCCTTTATATAAGATTCATACATGCAATACCATTAGTCAGCACCATGGTTCTTATTAATACCATCTATCTAATACCATGGCACATTTGCAACTAACTTTGGTCCCTTCTTTAAATGCGGGTCAACCACTTACAATTATTAATATGGGCTTTATTGACTCTTTAACTAACTACAACTATGACTCGACCTTATTACATAAATAAGGGGGTTAGGGTTGGAACCTAACAGACGCTGATATCAGGGAGACTCCCAGGTGGGCATTCCTGTATGAAATTATCATTATGCAAATTATGATTTATGGTTTCAATGATGTTATTTGCAACATTGGTCACTCTGGAAACTTCTCTTTCTTCTTTGCTTCAGTTGAATGTCTCAATCGGTAAAAAGGATTTCTTAATGAGATTCCTCTATCCTGGGGAGATCTGCTGCTCTGCCTTCTGGAGTATCCTTCGATGTAATGTATCCTAAGATCTTATCATCAATCTCATTAAAAAGTCACCCTCAGATCGGATGCTTGATTCATCAGCGAATCACTTGTCTTACACATTGGATTCATGATAGATAACTTTTGACATAATGTTGATTGTTGCTTCGATAATAAAGAGTTGAGCTCTAATGCTTCCTTTATAAAATCCTCAACCTTTGGATTATCCTTTAACTGGTCCAGGGAAAACTGTAGCTGATGTATCTGGATATCCTTAACACTTGTTTCTGCTTGATACTGGAGCTTCAATTGGTCAAATCTCTATTGTAATTAGGACATTTGACTCTTCATTTGATGGTCAAAATTCTGTCTCTCTTCTGTCAATTGCTGCTCTATCTACTAGATTCTCTCTTCTTTCTCTCTTACTAGTTTCCTGACTTCAACTGCCTTGTGAATAGTAGCAGATGCATAAGCACATGCAAACTGTGATACTTTTGTCAAATTTTCTTAAGGATCCATGGGGGTATCCTTCCATACTACATACATAGGTTCATTGTCTAGGATTATTGTTGATGATTGTTCTTGTTCTCCTCCTTTTCCTCTGTCTTTTTACTACAACCCGATGCTTGGGACTGTAAAAGACATCAAGAGGAGGGATTTCTTCCACCCTGAGAATGATTTTAGATGAAGGGAAGGCCAGGATGATCTCAACTTCTTTTGTAGTGACAAATTTGTCAGTAGCCCTTCTAGTAAGTGAGCTTTGTCTAATGTTTTGGGGTGTGTTGAATGTTGTTTCCATTCAACATGTTTTTCCCCTTGCTGTCGTCTAAGCTGTTGGTCAAATTGTTTCCATGCCTCATCTAGCTGATTTTTGAAAGGAGATTCATCTGTATGTAATTCAGTGGATAGATCTTCCACTTCTTTCTCCTTGGAAGATTTTTTTGTTTCCTTATCAGTTTCCTTTTTTGGACTCTTTTTAGAACCCTTCTCTGGGCTCTTCTCTGGTTTGTGCTCTGAGTTGTGGTCTAAGCCCTATTCTGAATCATGCTCTGAACTATGTTCCAAGCCTTGTGCTGATTTCTTCCTTGAAGGCTGCTCGAGACCTTGTTCTGATTTCTTCTCTGAATTGTGCATGGAACTATGTTCTTGTAGGTTTTTACCCCATACAAAAATTACCTGCATACGAATTCTAAAACACAAAAAATAAACAATGCGAGAGCATAACACATAAAACACATATACACAGAGATTTCCCCTGGATCCCAAAACCGGGACTACCAGCTTGATTTTTCATTATGTTCCTTTCAATGTTACAATATATATTTATACATGCCAAAGCACCCAATACCATGGACCGAAAACCATCGCGTCCAAAATCATGGACCGAAAACCATCGCATCCAAAACCATGTGCGAAATCATGCACAAAACCATAGGTAGGTCCGCCCAACCTAATATAGGGTCCAAAATATTTTCCCCCCCTCTAACCCCCAAGTTCACTACATGGGCTAGTCGTGGAAAGAATATAACACAACCCAATAGTTCTGAGACCTTCTCTGAATCTTGATCTGAACCCTGCTCCTCTTGAACAATTGGTTGAGGGATATTTAATAGATCCAAAGGGACTTTTTGTAGCATTTTCCTCCTGTACTTGTGGAATTGAGCTAGCTATTGTGGATCCAGTATCATAATCATCATCCTCATGGCTGAACTATTTAATTTTGACTTGGGCAGTGAAGTTTTGTGCAACCTTATTAGGGTCAAACTGTCTTCCAGGAATGGTGGCAAGTTTTAAACATGTAATGTGATCGATTTCAAGCGTAGCATGCTTGAAATCGTGTAATGCATAAACACCACATTGGAGGGGAAAGGAAGGCCAAAGAGACTTCTTAGATTCTTTTAGGGTCTTGTTTAACCCATCCCCTACAGTTTGGTAGGCAATCTGTCTAGCAAGAAGTTTATCTGGTACATACCATGGGAGAATGTGGGGAGGCGTTAGGTTCCTCTCCAAACCACCTACCTATTGGTAAAAAATTAATTCTAGCCTCATCAGACAATCGTGAGGCCCTTTTATAAAAAACAACTTGGTGGATGGGTAGCAGAACTCCATGAAAAATCTTATAGAAATGGGTGTGGAAATTGGATTCCCACATGACTTTATGGTATATATGGATGGGATTGGGATCTCAAATAAGCCATTTCCATCCCATAGTAGGGAAATTAGTAGTGAAACAAACTACATCCATAATGTAGACACTCATGAGAAATGATGGGACACTTCTAGTGGTGACATATCAATGTTGTCTAAACTCTAGGATTTGGGAAGCAGTATTATTAGATAGGATAGTGCCCCAATCCATTATAAAATAATTTACCACAACATCAATTAGGGGAACCCACTCAACAAAGAACTTAGTTGTATCGGCATACCCAAACAATCTACACATCATAGTTACGATATAAGAGTAGGGAGCACTGAGAGACGATATAGAATACATACCCGATTTCTCATGCTTATGTTTGTTTGAATTGGACCTCCATTGTTGAATTGGGTCTGACGGCACATATTTTTGCTTGAAAATTGCTCAAGAAAGGCTTTATCATATAACCTCTGTGGGTCTGGTACATGATACATTCTCTTCAATCTTCTGTTGTGAAGGACCCTATAACCGTTTTCCTTGAAACCTGAAACGTCTGATCAGTAATATTAATATTCTTAATTATCCATTTTACCTTATCGTGTAAGGCAGAATTTTGGCCCTAACAACAATTCTACAGAGAAAAGAGTTGGCAGCTTCAAAGTGGGAGGCTTTAGAAGAGGTAGTAGCATCTGCGCTGAATGTCAACTGCTCCACTGAGCATCTGCGCTGAATGTCAACTGCTCCACTGTCTACCTGCGCTGAATGTCAACTGCAAAGAAGGCTACCTGCGCTGGGTGAGTTGGGACATGTGGCACAATCATTCCTCAAGGTGTCAATGCCCAGGAAGCTTCCAAAATGACACTTGGATCAAGGAATTCGACTGGTAATGAGTAAGAGGGTCTAGATCTCCAAGTGGAAGCAAGAACCTCCAAGTGGACTCAAGAACTGAAGAATAACTGAAGTGGGAGAGGACACTAGTCAGCTTCATGCCAGCTTCAAGCTGACTCATCCTTTCTCCAAAACTCCTATATATAGAGCTCTCTCATGAGGTCTAGGGAGGCTGGAATCTTGTGAATGTAAGGAAGTGCTGTTGGTTTGAGTTTAGAACTATTGGGTGATTTGCTTTGAAGGAGGTGAAGAGGAGATTTCTTTCTAGTGGGAGGTGATGCTGGATTGGGCCTTTTATGGTTGTATCACTTCCTGAACTTTACTTCTTCCATTAATAAAGCATTTGAGGTTCTTCTATATGCATGTGTCTCAATGGTGTATTGTTATACTTGTGTATTTGATTTATTCTAATCCTTGAATCAATTATGAATGTATGCTTCTTGTAGTTTCCCTCTCTTGCCATTTTGCAGGATCTTGGTGTAGCTGGGCCAGTGAAAGAGCAAGGAGCTGGGAGCAAGCAGCAAGGAGAGAAGATTGGATCAACCATTAGCGAAATACATCGGTTAGTGGGCCTCTTTCTCCCCTATTTTACTTTCATAAAGAAGAAATCTTAGATAGCTTTGCTTCGATTGTTGCTGAGGTACTATCACCCTTAGAGTGGGATAGGGTCATTCCGTATTGGATAATTTTCGCAACAAAAAATTGGCGACTCCGCTGGGGACCGTATCTTGTTGGTTGTTTGTGTTTTTTCTATTCATTTCCTAAACACAGGGAGTACCGAATCGAACTGCATTTGGATCTTTCAAATGCAAAGTAGAGGGCAGCTACTCTAGCTCAGTTTCTGGGCATGTTTATGATTTGAAGAGCTGATCCACAAGGACTCTGAACAGCTCTTAGTGATAGCTTTTCATCCTCCTAATCATCCTTTAGTGTGTACTTGATTGATAGCTTCTGATTTGGCCAAAAACTGTGAATTTTTGAGCAATCTGTAACCCGGAAACTGAGAAAAACGAAAGTTTATCTCTTCATTGCAGGCACTGTGAAGGCAGTCTGCATTTCATCGCAGGTCCCGAAGGGGCTACCTGCGCTGAATGTCAAACTGACAGTGTACTACCTGCGCTGAACCAGTTTTGCCTTGTGCAACTGGGGTTCCCTGCTGTTTATTGCCCTGTTTTCATCCTTGTTTTTGCAGCCTGTTATCAGTCAATGTGCCTATCTGAAACCAACTTTCCTTGCCACTATTCCGCCTCGGTTGTATAAAGAAACTGTATTTGTTCTTTGTGTATTTCTTATATCATTTGCAGTTTCCCATAACGAAAGTGAACTAGTCTTGCTGTGGCCTCTTAGATCTAGACCTGTGATAAGTGTCGTTTTGATCTTAAGAGTTAGTTTGTTTGCTGTTCATAGTTGATTGAGCTTTTGCTTTCGTCATATGGTTTGAATTTATGTATTTCTAGTGTCGAAACAAGTAAATCTTAAGGTGTCTTTTGATTTTGGACAAAGCTTGTTTGCTTTCACTTGAAATTAAATTCAAAGTTATACAACAGCTTTCTTTTTCTAGTACATCAACATTAAGAAAGAGAAAAGAAATACCTGCATTGTGTATTTTGCATTTGATAAGTTTGTATGTTGATTTAGGAAAAAGTGCATTAGTGTGTGCTCTATGATCTGTGTGAAAAGATGATGTCTTTCTTTTCCCTCAGTAGTTAAGATTTTCAAAGTTGAGAGATTGAAAAGCTTGCTTATCATCTTAGACTGCATTTAGGAAGTTGTATTATACATCTCGTGGTGATCCATAAAGGAAAACTGCTAAACAAGATCAACTTAAAATGAATTGAATTTACATAACAACGCTTTGAAACATAACGCAAACACATAGAGGTCTAAGCTAGAGACGTGTTCCGGCGTCATTAAATGTGATATCTTAGCGTTGAGTGGTTGGGTGATTCCTCCACGGTGAAGCGATAAGTATCAATACGGACTTGTGCTCCCACGTACCGTCGCGTATATATTGGGAGACCCCTATAGGAACAAAGCCTTTATCCATAGGAAGCCGTGTCGGATGCCCTACTGATCGCAATGTAGTGAACACAGCATTCACGAAGATCGACCACTCGTACCGTAAAATGTATTCTGTGGTTTTGCGAAAATTTTGGCACACCCTCTGCCTAGATCTCTAGAGCAGTTTCTTTTGGCCTTTTTCAATAACTGAAAAAGTCCATCCGAGCATTTGTCACTTCGGGCTCGTTAAAACATCGAAGGAGACTAGAGTCATCTTTAGCTTTTTCTCGACTCTTAGAAAGTGAAAAAGCAAGTTGTGTCTAAAGCGTCGTTATAAAATTTATTTTAAACGGAACATAATCACCTCCTATTCCTGCGTTGATCTGTAGGTTGAGAACATGGAATGCCCCAACCAAGGAATTCCACATGATGGAAATCCTAGTCCTTTCTCCTCTTGGGGAGAAGTTGGTGCGCCCCACATGGCCACATTGTCGCTTCCAGGACTGACAATTGGCCTGCCAATTTGGCTATTCTCAACCAATGTAGTTCAGAACACCATGGTTCCTGAACAGTCGAGTCAACAGTTAGATCAGTCTAGAGCTGCCCACCAGCCTTCTACTTCCTATAACTCTTCCTCCAATCCCTCGTCTTCGCAAGGTAGAGCCGGCAAAAGCCAAGCTCCCATGGAGAAGAAGGAGAAGAAGAAGAGAGAGAAGAAGAAGAAGGAGCCTAAGGCGACTGGGGGCAAGCAAAAGACATTTGACAAAAATCCACACACAGCACAGACCGGGCCTAAATCGCCATGTGTCATATGTAGAGGAGACCACTTCCATAGAGATTGTCCCTGTATTCCCCGGATACTAAGGGACTGGTCCCCTCGTTTGCACAATACGGGAGCATCAACCTCTGATAGCCATGTTGAATGCTTACCGTCAACCAGCGAAAGTGAAGGTTCAAGACAAAGAGTGGGAGCAAGATCCCCCTGCAGACTGTGTGAAGGCGATCACGCCATCCACCGTTGTCCCTTCTAGACGAAGCGAAGAGAGTTTTGGAAGATCGTCCGGTTTCACCGTTGAGACTTCCTCCTGGATACAAAAAACTCGTGCCAAGTCCTTCGTTGGTTGAGAATACAGCTGGCCCGCTCAAGTGGTCAGCTTAAGCGTCAGTCATTGAAAATGAACCTACTGAATCCAGACCGGACGAAAGTCCAAAGGTCGAAACGGCAGTTGACCCGGTTCTTCCTTCAGAAGTTTCATCGTCAAATGACACCGTCACAGAAGATTCATCTTCAAATGACACCCTCACCGAAGAGAATAAGGATGACACCATCCATATTCTTTTCATCAACACAGACTCTGATGAGCATCAGGGCAATGCGCCCATTCCTTTATCGCAGGAAGGAACATCGTCAGGGTCATATCCGGCCGTATATTCGGTCCCACCACCAAGCAACCTAGTTGTATCCTTTGATTGGAATCAACTAGGCAGACCCCGGTTGCCAGCCAGTATACCATTCAGAATCATCGTCCAAATATACAGAATGGTAATGGCTGGCACTATCATTGATGAAGGGGCATCTGTGAGTATCCTTTCCTCTGTTGCTTGGAAAGCACTGGGTTCCCCGACGCTTTTGCCTGAGATAAGAAATCTCTCAGGTTTCGATAAAGGAACCAGTCGACCATTAGGGATCCTCCCCAATGTGCCTGTTACATTGAAAGGGAAGACCGTTCAAATGAACGTGATGGTCGTTCAAGGACCCTTGGATTATAACCTACTCCTTGGACGAGACTATATATATTGCATGGGAGCGATAGTCTCCTCACTCTTTAGAGTAATGTGTTTTCCACACGAAGGAAGAATGGTCAAGCTCGTAGACCAACTTTCATTCCCGGGATCACGCATCGCAAATAGTCACATACCAACCCTGAATGGTCTATTCAATCAAGAAATGTCTCCACCCCCAGTCCTCCTTCCCGATGAGTGCGAGTGATTCGGAAAGATGGGACTGGAACCCAGGGGGCATGCATCCTGGTCTGCTTAGGGCAGAGAAAACTTTGGGTATAAGATAGAATTTCCGCGGAAGAATATGACTAGTCCGTACCCCGTCCGTAGAGGAAGAGGGGTTGTTCTGGAACAAGATTCTTTTGTCAAAGTTATGTGTTTGACGGAACAGGGTCATTCACCCTTGTCTATTTCGGTAGACAGTGCCGAGGAAATGTTTTTGTTTGAAGAAGTTAACGAAACAATCTTTGGGTAACCAGAAAGAGGCAAGCCTCACCCTTTAAAACAAATGTTTTGATGGATAAGTAGGGGCAGCCTTGAAATTGTATTTTATACCTGGGGGCATGCAAACCTTTTGGAGTGCAAGCAAAGAGTGGTTATTTATCTGTTTTTTGGATTAGTCGTTTCCTAACTTACATAAAGAAAGGATGTGGGGCAAAGGTCAAAATTTGCCAAATTAGGAGCATAACTTCGTGAGATAAAGCTCCATAAAAAATAGCTATCTCACAGGAGACATTCTTATCTTATGACTAGTATAATCGAGCAGTTTTACCGCGGAATTTATGCTCGTTAAAAAATAGAAAAGCGACATCCGAGCAGTTTTAGCACATAGTTCATGCTCGTTAAAAAATAAACATAAGATTGAGCAGTGTTTTGGCGCATTCAAGCTCGTTAAAAAATGAACCTATCCCGGTAAATAACCACTGTGATCGTAAATTTATCAGCCATAAAAGCCTTGGTCGTGTTTGCACCTGCCACCTCCACCGTCATTTGGCCGATCGTTCACCTCCATATGATTGTTTACCCATTTTGAGGAACAGCTGCGAAGAGTGATTTCACCTAGCCATCCTTGTGACACTGCCGTGATTGGAAAATTCCAACCTGTACCTGGAATCTGCTGCTATCCCTGTTTATCACTCGTTCCTCAAAAGACGAGTCTTCTTTAAGCTCTTTTCATCTGACTCGTAAAATATGAAAAGTTTGCCAAGTTTTGGCCTTCCAGCTCGTTAAAGTGACCGGAAGAGCTATCCCTCCTCTAGATTTTAATCTTTTTGGACCTGAGGGATTATTGCACAAAAAGGTCGAGCGCTTGTTTTATTCGGCTCGTTAAAGTTATCGAAAACTCATCCCTTCTGTATTGTTTTATACTTTTTCGGACTTAAGGGATTAGATGACGAAAAAGGAATTTTGGAGTTAACTTTTTGTAACTTTTCAGACTCTCTAAAAATGAAAAGGACCGAGTTTTCCTTGTCGTTAGACTCGTTAAAATGATTAAATAGCGACAAACTTGTCTTTAGACGAGAACGAGTTTCCCTATCGCTAGGCTCGTTAAAACATAGCGATGGGCTTGCCCGAAGGGCAGGTTATAGAACAAGCATATGTTATCCTCCTCAAGCTTGACAAAAATAAAGAGGTACTGGTCAGAAATGACTGGGGAAGAATTGGGAGAACCTCAAAGCTTTAATGGTAGCAAGTCGCTCTTGAACATGACACTTTTCCTCCGTACCACATCGGGTTGGGTTGTTTCATTCACCGGTCTCATCACCATGGTCTCGCCAAACCATCCACATTTGGGGTAATGCTACCGATCCATCGCATCAGTGTCGTTATATGTTCAAGAGATGTTGTTCTGAAAGAGTCAACCGTGTCCCATCCACTGCCATACATTATCCTTCATCCATCCATGACCGCCACCCTGAATCATATATCACAGATTGTTTTCACCTCCACTAAAATCATTAGCTCCGTTCCGTGTCACTGATGTGGGATTCGTTAAGGCCCTCCTTTGACGGATCGCTTCTTGTTGACTTCAGCTCATTATCCAAGAAGTTGATCTAGGAACACCCCCCTCAGTACTTTGAAGCTTGCATGCCTCAATGGCAAGTTTCTCACTTCCGGCGACAGGTATACATCAATGACCTTCGACCAGAAGATTTTGCGTGGTGTTCGACATCAAGTCCTTTATTCACACCACGTGAATTGTACTGCAGTACCTTGAGGGTCATTATCATTATCGGTGATTCCTCTCGCGCTTGTTAACGGTTTACATCATTGACCGGTAATCAAGCGATGTCTTTCCATGTTTGACTTCAGCGCAATTCTCACATGGATCGACTTGTACTTAGAGTGAAGATCGAACGAGTTTGAAGACCTCGGATCTAGTTTCATCCATCCAGGCTGCGATATATATTCAGGAAATATAAAGACATTTGACATGTACATCATTGCAACAGATGATCATCCTACTCAAAGGATGATAATTTCAGCAGAGAATTATCAGTCTATCATCAGACGATCGTCTGTTCTATGTACCAAAATGAATTTATAAAGTTGAGCATGGGAATGCCCGCCTCAGCTAGATCATGAAAGCAGAATGAAAAATAATGTATTGCATTGTATTTTATTACAGGTCACCTCTCAGCGATTGAATGAACTTCGGATCCTCCTGATAAATCATTTCACCCGATAAACGACCTCATACTTTAGGGGGCAACTGTTATAGACATTTTTGTGCCTTACAGCATGAAGCATGAAATTTCCATAATCTAAGGGATCCAAAGTCCCTAAACATGTTGTTCCTACCCCTAGAGGAACAAGGTCAGCAAACCACAGCACTGAATAACAGTTCTCCACCTGAAAACACTCAAAAACAAGCTAATTCTGGATCATGTCAACTGCTCCACTGAGCATCTGCGCTGAATGTCAACTGCTCCACTGTCTACCTGCGCTGAATGTCAACTGCAAAGAAGGCTACCTGCGCTGGGCGAGTTAGGACATGTGGCACAGTCATTCCTCAAGGTGTCAATGCCCAGGAAGCTTCCAAAATGACACTTGGATCAAGGAATTCGACTGGTAATGAGTAAGAGGGTCTAGATCTTCAAGTGGAAGCAAGAACCTCCAAGTGGACTCAAGAACTGAAGAATAACTGAAGTGGGAGAGGACACTAGTCAGCTTCATGCCAGCTTCAAGCTGACTCATCCTTTCTCCAAAACTCCTATATATAGAGCTCTCTCATGAGGTCTAGGGAGGCTGGAATCTTGTGAATGTAAGGAAGTGCTGTTGGTTTGAGTTTAGAACTATTGGGTGATTTGCTTTGAAGGAGGTGAAGAGGAGATTTCTTTCTGCTGGGAGGTGATGCTGGATTGGGCCTTTTATGGTTGTATCACTTCCTGAACTTTACTTCTTCCATTAATAAAGCATTTGAGGTTCTTCTATATGCATGTGTCTCAATGGTGTATTGTTATACTTGTGTATTTGATTTATTCTAATCCTTGAATCAATTATGAATGTATGCTTCTTGTAGTTTCCCTCTCTTGCCATTTTGCAGGATCTTGGTGTAGCTGGGCCAGTGAAAGAGCAAGGAGCTGGGAGCAAGCAGCAAGGAGAGAAGATTGGATCAACCATTAGCGAAAGACATCGGTTAGTGGGCCTCTTTCTCCCCTATTTTACTTTCATAAAGAAGAAATCTTAGATAGCTTTGCTTCGATTGTTTCTGAGGTACTATCACCCTTAGAGTGGGATAGGGTCATTCCGTATTGGATACTTTACCCAACAAATTTGTACGAATGCGAAATCACAATACATGACATGGCATTATAGCGGGCCCAACAGATTATTAACAAGTGCAGATTTGCTTTTGAGTTATTCAGTCTTATGATTTTCTTTAAGCGTGCCTTTTAAGAAATAACTTTATCGCAATCGAGAGGAACCAAGAGTGGAACAAGCGGGGAGGTTTTTGACAATCTGCAATTTAACTAAACATGATATGTTTATATACTGTGTTGATTGTTTTGTTGGGTCTGGTTTGCTTCTCACTTTTCGCAATGGGAGTGTTCCTCTGCCTTTTCATATATCATTTTTGTTATAAGTTTGCGATGTGAGAAAGTTCCACCGTCAAGTAATTTTATTAATACTTAAGCATTTTAAGGAATAGACGTGCTAGGTTCTTGGGGCTATCCTTTATCGCATCGCAAGTTTCAAAAGGATAAAAATAAAGCGTTGCTTCTTTAAGACTTTGTGATATGCGATATCAGAATTTTCTTTAAGGCAAACTTTATTCAAGTTGTTTGGGGCCGATTGGATTTTTTTATTCGAAAATCAAATTTATTCTCTAAAATCCTAAACTATGCTATTTTCCTATGTTTTTCATTTTTTAAGGGTCCCCATTTATTTATACAATAATTTCCTAAGAGATTTATATATAAATAAATGGGGGGGGGGGTTGTTGTATAGCACAACAAGTTCACAAATATTTTTCATACCCTTCACACAAAGTTGGGTATCAAGGATTATGAGCAGCATTTGGTACTCAAGTACCACAGTTGTTTAAACAAGTACATCTAGAACGAGATGGAGTTCTTGGACATCTCCTCTCTTGGCGCCGCCTATCGATACGGTGTGAAGATCGAGCAAAAATTTAAACAAAAGAAGCGAGAGTTTGGATCTGTGAATCCAAAGTAAGGGAAATGCACCCCAAGACAACTCAAAGAATAACACCATGAAGCCAAAGAAGGACACAAGAAAATTGTGTGAGTTCCATAAGAGCCCAACTCACAACACAAGTGAGTGTAGAGCCAAGCAGTCACTAGTGGCTGACCTGAATCTTATGAATGAGATGCATGTTCTGAATTTGAGTCAGAACCCAACAAGGAGAATGAAAAAGGGAAGCATATTACTGATGCAGAGCCCAATGCCACCATTGTCCAAGATCTTGAAGAGTGAGCCCGACGATCTGAAGGAGCGGGAGTGACTCTTCCACTCACAATTTTGGGTGAAGGATTTTCTACTGCAATTTATTATCAACAATGGAAGCCAAAAGAACCTCATTTCTGTAGAGCTTGTGAAGTGGTTGGGCCTACTGACCACACCACACCCACAAGCGTAAACCATTGGGTGGCTTAACCATGGATGAGATCTCCATGTCAGCCAATAGTGTCACCTTCCCTACAACATCAAGCCCTTCACATATGAGATACTCTATGATGTTTCTCCTCTTGAAATTTGTGATTTGTTATTAGGCCAACCCTACTTGTGTAAGTGTCATGTTGTGTATGAGTCTAGACCTTGCACTGTTATTATTACTTTGGACAATAAGTTATACAAGATACTCGAGGTAGCACCGCCTACCTCCATCTCTTTGATTTCTGTAAAGAATTGCAGTAAGATCATTTCCGAGACTAAGAAATTTGTCTTCCTTATGATTCACCCTTATGGAGGAAGAAGATTGTGGCCACATCCACACCCTCTAGACAGGGCTCCTTCGCATGATAGCAGCAAATGGACAAGCTCATGGAGGAGTACATGGACATCTTCAACTCACCCACAGGGGTACCCATACAATGTCGGGTCAAGCACTCCATTGATATGACCCCGGGTGCGCTTCTACCCAACGAACCGATCTATCGATGCTCTATTCTAGAGAACGATGAAATCAAGAGGTAGATTTAGGATTTGTTGCAAAAAGGGCACATAAGGCCAAGTTCATCACCCTGTGGGAGTCTGATCATGTTGGTACAGAAAGAGGACAAGACCTAGAGACTATGTATTGACTATCAGACGTTGAATAAGATCACTGTTTGGAATAGGTATCCATGTTTTCAGCAAGATTGATTTGAAGTCCAATGATCACCAAGTACCAATCGAACCATCCAAAGTATGGAAGAATGCCTTAAAATCTAAGGAGGGCCTTTTCGAATAGGTGGTCATGCCTTTTAGGTTGGGAAATGCCCCTGCAATCTTCATGCAGTTGATACACAACATCTTGCAACCCTTCACCAACTCGTTCTTGGTAGTAGTACCTGGATGACATCTTGATCTTCAACTAGAGTTGGGAAGAGCACATACACCATATCCGAAAAGTCTTCCAAACCCTGCGACAACACAAATTGTGTGCCAATTTAGAGAAATTAACTTTTGGTATGACCCAGGTTCAATATTTGGGGTACATCATTAATGAGTGGGGTGTGCATGTGGACCCAGCAAAGATACAAGTTATTCAGGATTAGCTAACACCAACCACTCTAACATAGATGCATATATTTTGGGGTCTTGCCAATTTCTATTGCAAGTTCATGTTTGGATTCTTTCATATCACTTGGCCTTTGAGTCAAGTCACCAAGGGTAGAGAAAAAGCAAAATTAATTTGGCATGAACCTCAATAGAAGGCGTTTATCGAGTTGAAGCATTGCCTCTTCTTTGCACCAATGCTCAAATTACCAGACCTGCAACAACCATTTGAAATTGAGACAAATGCCTCTAACTATGCTATTGGTGCAGTTCTTACCCAGCAGGGGCATACGGTGGCATATCACAGTGAGGAAATTTTAGATACAGTATGAAAGTATACCACTTATGACAAAGAGATGTATTATATTATGCAGGCATGCCAACAATGGAAGCATTACATTCTAGGGAAGGAAATGGTCAACCACATAGACCACCGTGTTATAGACATTTTTGTGCCTTACAACTCCAAGCATGAAATGTCCATAAACCAAGGGCTCCTAAGTCCCTAAAAGTGTTGTTCTAACCCCTAAAGGAACAAGGTCAACAAATTACAGCTTCTCCCAGAAGTTCTCCATGAAAAACTACTCAAAATTGGTCAAAACTGGATCAATGCACTTGCTCCATTGCCAGGGTGCACTGCATCGCACCTTGTACACACGGGAAGTGCATTGCAGTGCACCTAAATACACTGTGAGGGTGCGATGGATGGGAAAAGACAAGTGGCGGAGACAGTTTGCGAGGTGGATGATCATGGAATCTTCCAGAAACTTCTCCTGGGACACTTGCCTCTCAAAATCGCCTAAGGATGAGTAAGAGATCAATGAGATCTCCAAGTGGCATCAAGAACTATCAGAGAGAAGACACTAATAAAAAACCCAGAGCTGACTCACACCTCTGCAAATATCTATATATAGATCTCTCATCCCAGAGATCCAGAGGTTAGAGGCTGGAATTTTGTACATTGCAGAGAATTGTTGTTGGTTTTGAGATAGATATCAGAGTATTGGGTGATTTATGCTTTGTTGGAGGTGAAGAGGGGATTCTATGCTGGGAGGTTGATGCTGGATCAGGAATCATCGGTTGTAACTCCTCCTGGATCTTCTTGTCATATCAATAAAACTATTTGAGTTTCTCCTACATGCTTGTGTATCATTGATGTTTGTTACATTTGTATGTTTAGCTTAAATCTGATCCTAAGCTATTTATGAATATAAATCCATGTCTTTGTGTAGTTTTCTTTTTCTGTGATCTTACAGGAACTTGGTGAAGCTGGGCAAGTAAGGGAGCAGGTAGCTGGAAGCTGTCAAAGAGGAGAGAGATTGGATCAAAGGACTAGCGCAAGACACAGGTTGGTTCATCCTATTCCTCTTCGTTTATAGTTCATAAAGAAGAATACGAAAGTAGTTTTCTCTGTTTGTTTCTAAGGTCACTGTCACACCTTAGTGGGATAGGGTCGTTCTGAGTAGACACTTTTCCCGTTAACAAAATGGTGACTCCGCTAGGGATCGTGTCTAGTTAGTTTGTTTGTGTTTCTCTTGTTGTTTGTTTCATAAACTTAGAAGTAGCAATCGAACTGCATTTGCCATTAATAAATGCAAAGTAGACATCTGCTACTTCAATCCATTCACTGGATCTGTTTATGATCTGAACAGCTGATTCACAAATGATCTGATTGCCCTTTGTGATAGCTCTTAGACCTCCTTTAAATCTACCCTCTGATTATGCATTACTGATTGCTTTTACTCGGCCAAAAACCATAGATTAAACTGCAAACCGTGACCCAGAACCCGGATAGAATTCTCGTTTCTGCCCCAGCGCAGGCTCTATGAAGAGATTCTGCATTTCAACGCAGTTTCCGAGAGGGCTACCTGCGCTGCAATCCAGTTTCTCTGTGTAACAGGTGCGCTGATCAGCCTAGCCTTGTGCAGCTGAGGTTCTTTGCTTCATTTTTTCAGTTTTGTCTCTGATTTTTGCAGCCTGTGATCAGTGTATGTGTCTGTTTAAAAACCCCTTTTCTTTGCCTTAATTCCGCCTCCTTTGTAGAAAAAGACTGTAGATGTTTTTGTGTGTTTGTGGCATCATTTACAGTTTTCCATTGCAAAAGTAGAATAGTCATACTGTCGTCCTTTGATTTAGATCTGTCGTAACTGTCGATTTTGATCTTAGGAGAAAGTTTATTTACTGTTGATAGTCGATTATGCTTTTACTTTTGCCTTTGGTTTGAATTTGTGACTTTCCAGTGTCGAAACGAGTATTTATTTCAAAATCATAAAGTGTCGTAATCATCTCTACCTTTTGATTTCGAAAAGAAGCTTGTTTGTGTTTGTCACTTGAAAGCAAATTCAAATTTGTACATCAACTTTATTTTTAGGCATCAATATTAAGAAAGTGAAAACAAATACATGCACATGTGCATTTGCATATTGACAGTCTGTTTGGCTTGATTTAGGAAAGTGCATTTATAGTGTGCTCTTTGCTCTTTGTGAAAAGATTGTGTCTTTCTTTTTCCCTTGTAGCTAGGATTTTCATTTCTGAAAAGAGATAAAAGTTTGCTTATCATCTTTAGATTGCATTTTAGGAATTACATCTACATCTCGTGGTGAACCCAAAAGGCAAACTTCATAAGAAAGATCAACTTAAAATAAATTGAATGAATCTAACAACGCTTTGGAACTTAACGCACAACATTTAGAGGTCTGGGCTAGAGACGTATTCCGGCGTCGTAAAGCCTGGTAACTGTTGTCCTCACTGATGGTTGGGTGATTCCTCCACTTTGAGACGATAAGTGCCAGTACGGACTTGTGCTCCCACGTACCGTCGAGTATATATTGGGAAACCCCTATAGGCTTAAAATCTTTTATCCATAGGAAGCCGTGTCGGCCTCCCTACTGATCGCAATGCACCGAACACAGCATTCGGGAAGATTGACTGCCGTACCGTAAAAAGTATTCTGCAGTTTTGCGATTGGTTTGGTGCTCCCTCTACCTAGATCTCCAGAGCAGTCCCTTTCGTTCCTTTTCAGACTCCTTAACGGAAAAGGTCCATCTGAGCACTTGTCACTTCAGGCTCGTTAAAAATCGAAGGAGACTAAAGTCATCTTTTGTTTTTTCTCGACTCTTAAAAATTGAAAAAACAAGTTGTGTCAAAGCGTCTAAAAATTTATTTTAAATGGAATATTCATACCCTTTTCCTACGTTGATCTTAGGTTGAGAAAATGGAGTCTACCAACCAAGGAATTCCCCTTGGTGGAAATCCTAGTCCCTTCTCCTTTTGAGGAGATGTTGGTGCACCCCATATGGCCACATTTTCGCTTCCAGGACTGACAATTGGCTTGCCAGTATGGCTCTTCTCAACCAATGTCGTTCAGAACACCACCATTCCTGAACAATCGAATCAGCAATTAGACGAGTCCAGAGTTGCCCACCAACCTTCTACTTCCTCTAACTCTTCCTCTCCTCCTTCCTCTTCGCTTGATGGGGCTGGCAAAGCCAAAAGTCAAGTTCCTAAGGAGAAGAAGGAGAAGAAGAAGAAAGAGAAGAAGAAGAAGGAGCCAAAGGCAAATGGGGGAAAACGAGTGTCGTCTAACGAAAATCCACACACTGCACCGACCATGCCTAAATCGCCATGTGTCATTTGCAAAGGAGACCACTTTCACAGAGATTGTCCTTGCATCCCTCGGATACTAAGGGACTGGTCTCCTCGTTTGCACAATCCGGTGTCATCAACCTCTGGTGATCATGTTGAAAGCACACCGTCAACTAGCGAAAGTGAAGCCCCGGGACAAAAAGGGAAAGCTAGATTTCCTTGTAAACTGTGCGAAGGAAATCATGCCGTCCACCGTTGTCCCTTCTTAGACGAAGCTAAAAGAGTTTTGGATGATCGTCCGGTTTGACCGTTACGACTTCCTCCTGGATATAAAAAACTCTTGCCGAGTCCGTCGCTAGTTGAAAATCCAGCTGGCCCGCTCAAGTGGTCGGCTGAAGCGCCTATCATTGAAGATAAACCATCTGAATCCATACCAGACGAAAGTGAAAAGGTAGAGGTTGCAGTTGACCCAGTCTTGCCTTCAGAGGTTTTATCTTCGGATGATACAGTCACTGAAGAGAACAAGGATGACACCGTCCAAATTCTCTTCATCAACACAGACTTCAACGAACATGGGGGCAATCTACCCATTCCTTTACCGCAAGAAGGAAGTTCGTCAGAGCCATACCTGGCCGTCTACTCGGTCCCACCTCCAAGCAACCTAGTTGTCTCCTTCGACTAGAATCAAGTAGGCAGACCCCGTTTACCAGCAAGCATACCATTCCGAATTATCGTTCAAATATATAGAATGGTCATGGCTGGTACCATCATAGATGAGGGGGCTTCTGTGAGTATCCTTTCCTATATTGCTTGGAAAGCGCTTGGTTCGCCATCGCTGTTGCCTGAGATGAGAAATCTGACAGGCTTTGATAAAGGAACCAGTCGACCTTTAGGGATCCTTCCCGATGTGCCCATAACATTGAGAAGGAAGACAGTTCGCATGAACGTAATGGTAGTTCAAGGACCCTTGGATTATAATCTACTCCTTGGATGAGACTATATTTATTGCATGGGAGCCATCATCTCCTCACTCTTTAGAGTAATGTGTTTTCCGCACGAAGGAAGAGTGGTCAAGCTCGTGGACCAGCTTTCATTTCCCGGATCACGCATAGCAAATAGTCATATACCATCCCTAAATGGTCTCTTCACGCAAGAAATGTCTCAATCCCCAGTCCGTCCTCTCGATGAGCACGAGTAATTCGGAGGGATATGACTGAAACCGAGGGGGCATGCGTCCTGGTCTGCTTCGGCAGGAAAACTTCGGGTATAGGGTAGGTTTCCGCGGGAGAATATGACTAGTCTGTACCCCGTCCGTCGGTGGAAGAGGGGTTATTCTAGAATAAGATTCTCTTGTCAAAGTTATGTGAGTTGGCGGACATCGTCACTCAACTTTGTTTATCTTGGTAAACATCGCCGAAGAAGTGTTTTGTTTGCACCGCGAATAGAACAATCTTTGGGTAACCTGTAAGAGGTAGGCCTTTCCCGATAGAACAAATGTTTTGTCTGCAAATTGAGGGGTAACCTTGAAACCATATTTTATACCTGGGGGCATGCAAACCTTTTGGAGTGCAAGTGAGGGGCGGCTATTTATTTTTTAAATTTTTAGGACCTCTAACCCTTTAAACTCGTAGGATTAGTCGTCACCTAACTTGCATAAAGAAAGGATGTGGGGAAAAACTATAAAAATTGCCAATTTTATATGAGACATTCTTATCATATGACTGGATTAATCGAGCAGTTTTAGCACATAGTTCAAGCTCGTTAAAAAATAAACATAAGACATGAGCAAATGTTTCCACCCACGTTTAAGCTCGTTAAAAAATGAACTATTCCCCGGTAAGTAACCCCCGTGAATGTAACATTTCAGCCATTAAAGCCTTGGTCGTGTTTGCACCGTCACCTCCACTTTTCCATTGGCCGATCATTCACCTCCATTTGATTGTTTACCCATTTTGAGGAACAGCTATGAAGAGTGATTTCACTAGCCATCCTTGTGACACTGCCGTGATTGGAAAATTCCAAGCCTTACCTGGAATCAACTGCTACCCATTTTATCACTCGTTCCTCAAAAGACGAGTCTTCTTTAAGCTCTTTTCAAGTGACTCATAAAATATGAAAAGATTGCCGAGTTTTGGCCTTCCATCTCGTTAAAGCGACCGGAAGTGCTATCCCTCCTCTAGATTTTAATCTTTTTGGACCTGAGGGATTATTGCACAAAACGATCAAGTGCTTGTTTTGTTCGGCTCGTTAAAACTATCGAAAATTCATCCCTTCTATATTGTTTTATACTTTTTCGGACTTAAGGGATTAGACGACGAAAAAGGAATTTTGGAGTTACCTTTACGTACCTTTTCAGACTCTCTAAAAATGAAAAGGACCGAGTTATCTTTGTCGTTAAACTCGTTAAAAAGATTAATAACGACAAACTTGTCTTTAGACAAGAACGAGTTTCACTATCGCTAGGCTCGTTAAAACATAGCGATGGGTTTGCCCGAAGGGAAAATTATAGAACAAGCATATGTTATCCTCCTCAAGCTTGACAAAAATAAAGAGGTACTGGTCAGCAATGACTGGGGAAAAATTGGGAAGAAAACTCAAAGAATCTTTATTGGTAGCAAGTCGCTCTTGAACATGACACTTCCACTCCGTGCCTGAGTCGGGTTGGGTTGTTTCATTCACCGGTCACATCACCATGGTCACGCCATACCATCCACATTTGGGGTAAATGCTACCAATCCATCGTATAAGTGTCGCTGACATGTTCAAGAGAAGTCATCCAGAGAAGTCACCTGTGTCCCATCCACTACCATACATTATACTTCATTCTTTCATGATCGTCATCCTGAACCGTATATCATCAGACTGTTTTCACCTCCATCAAAATCATTTGCTCCATTCCGTGTCATTGATGTGGGATTCATTAAGGCCCTCCTTTGATGGATTGCTTCTTGTCGACATCAGCTCATTATCCAAGAAGTTGATCTAGGGACACCCCATTCAGTACTTTGAAGCTTGCATGCCTTAATGGCAAGTTTCTCACTTCCGGCGACAGGTTTCCATCAATGGCCTTCGACCGAAAGATTTTGCGTGGTGTTCGACGCCAAGTCCTTTATTCACACCACGTGAATTGTACTGCAGTAACTTGAGGGTCATTATCATTATCGGTGATTCCTCTCGCGCTTGTTAACAGTTTACATCATTGACTGGTAATCAAGCGATGTCTTTCCATGTTCGACTTCAGAACATTTCTCACATGGATCGACTTGTACTTCGAGTGAAGATCGGACGAGATTGAAGACCCCAAATCTAGTTTCATCCATCCGGGCTGCGATATATATTCAGGGAAATAAAGACATCAAATGTACAGCATTGCAACACAGATAATCATCCTACCAAAAGGATGGTGGCTCTATCAGAATCATCAGTCTACAATCAGACGATTGTCTGTCCTATGTACATGAAAATGAATTTATAAAGCTAAGCATGGGAATGCCCGCCTCAGCTAGATCATGAAAAACAGTATGAAGATAATGTATTGTATTGTATCTTATTACAGGTCTCCTCCCAACATTGAAAGAACTTCGGATCCTCATAATAAAGCATTTCACCCGACACCAAAAGGTTAACGGCCTCATACTTTAGGGGGCAACTGTTATAGACATTTTTGTGCCTTACAACTCCAAGCATGAAATGTCCATAAACCAAGGGCTCCTAAGTCCCTAAAAGTGTTGTTCTAACCCCTAAAGGAACAAGGTCAACAGATTACAGCTTCTCCCAGAAGTTCTCCATGAAAAAACTACTCAAAATTGGTCAAAACTGGATCAATGCACTTGCTCCATGGCCAGGGTGCGCTGCATCGCACCTTGTACACACAGGAAGTGCATTGTAGTGCACCTAAATACACTGTGAGGGTGCGATGGACAGGAAAAGACAAGTGGCGGAGACAGTTTGCGAGGTGGATGATCATGGAATCTTCCAGAAACTTCTCTTGGGACACTTGCCTCTCAAAATCGCCCAAGGATGAGTAAGAGATCAATGAGATCTCCAAGTGGCATCAAGAACTATCAGAGAGAAGACACTAATAAAAAACCTAGAGCTGACTCACACCTCTGCAAATATCTATATATAGATCTCTCATCCCAGAGATCCAGAGGTTAGAGGCTGGAATTTTGTACATTGCAGAGAATTGCTTTTGGTTTTGAGATAGATATCAGAGTATTGGGTGATTTATGCTTTGTTGGAGGTGAAGAGGGGATTCTATGCTGGGAGGTTGATGCTGGATCAGGAATCATCGGTTGTAACTCCTCCTGGATCTTCTTGTTATATCAATAAAACTATTTGAGTTTCTCCTACATGCTTGTGTATCATATGTTTGTTACATTTGTATGTTTAGCTTAAATATGATCCTAAGCTATTTATGAATATAAATCCATGTCTTTGTGTAGTTTTCTTCTTCTGTGATCTTACAGGAACTTGGTGAAGCTGGGCAAGTAAGGGAGTAGGTAGCTGGAAGCTGTCAAAGAGGAGAGAGATTGGATCAAAGGACTAGCGCAAGACACAGGTTGGTTCATCCTATTCCTCTTCGTTTATAGTTCATAAAGAAGAATACGAAAGTAGTTTTCTCTGTTTGTTTCTAAGGTCACTATCACACCTTAGTGGGATAGGGTCGTTCTGAGTAGACACTTTTCCCGTTAACACACCGACCCCTGTAATTCATATAGATAGAAGGAAAGTTGCAGAACGATTGCCATCAGAAATGGTCCACACATCTGAAACAGTTCCATTTGAACATCAAGTATAAGAAGGGCATCACTAATGATGTTGTAGACTATCTCAACTGACCACCTGTTATGGCGCTGACAACTGTGCTCGACTCTTGTGGAAATGAGATTTTGGGGTGGGCGCATCTTCGAACGAGTGTGGGTACACTTTGGGATCCCACCGTCCATTATCTTAGATCGGGACAACAAGTTCCTGAGTACATTTTGGTCAAGCCTCTGGTCGATACTGGATACCAAGCTCACTAAGTCTATGACCTTCCACCCTTAAACTGATGGCCAAACAGAGGTTGTCAACAGGATGACTGTGCACATTCTTCTCATGTATAACTCGAAGCATCCATGCATATGGGATGAAATCCTCCCCTATGTCCAACGCAACTACAACAGATCTCTCCATAGTTCAACTGGCCACAACCCCTTTCAAGTGGGGTTGGGATTCTAGCCATTATATCCCATTGATGTGGTCATACCATTTGCAGCTACTCAAGTAGATTCGGCTGATGTCCAGTCTGAAGCTGACAGGGCTAAAAACTTCATTGAGCACATTCAACACATCCACCAGCAAGTCCATGACATATTGGACAGAGGCAATGCTAAGTACAAGTAGTGTCATGATCGACATCAAGTGCGACACAAGTTATAGGTGGGCGACATAGTTTGGTTACATTTGTAAAAGGGGCGCTTTTGACCCAGGTGGCTCCAGGGACACACATAGGACAAAGAGGGCTTATGAAATCTTGAAAATCAAAGTGTTGAGAATGATTTCAAACCATGACTAGAGTGTAGATCTCGTTGTCCTGATTACGGTGGTGTGAACGGTTCGTCAAACCGAGTTCGTATGCGAAAGGTAGGAGCAGTCAA
Source organism: Pinus tabuliformis (assembly GCA_031772625.1). Taxonomy (NCBI): domain Eukaryota; kingdom Viridiplantae; phylum Streptophyta; class Pinopsida; order Pinales; family Pinaceae; genus Pinus; species Pinus tabuliformis. Next base: position 789,624,468 of record CM062820.1, on the reverse strand, counting down.
AGTTTAGGTTGACTTTGGTGACTAGGCAGGCTTAAGGAGGCCACACTTTGGACAAAATCCAGCCACCTGATTCCGGCCAACCTGGGTCAGGTTCCGGGCGAATTTGTGGCCTGATTAATTTGTCTCCTACGGTCAAATTTCGAATTTTCAAAAATGGCCAATTTGTTTTTTTATAACAAAAAATATATATTAAAATGGGTGGTGGGCCATGACCCCCACCACCCCCACCGGGACCCAAACTACATATAAAATTTTTATTAAAGAAAAAAAATCGGGTCGGTGGCCATGACCCCATCGGACCCTCCATCCCCACCACATATATTAAACATAACTATTAAAGGGCGGTGGGCGGGCCACCTCCAGTGGACCTGGCCCATGCCCCACCTCACTTAGCATATGATAGACCGAGGGTCGTGGGGCTTGAACCTGCTCGGCTGGTGCGGTTGGCCCGCCTCCCAGGCACCCTCACACGTAACCTCCAAACCACGTACAACCATGTACCAGACCTCCCATAAACCAAATGAACCATCCATTTAATGCGCCCCTTTTAAAACGGTTAAACCATATGCCGAAAAACAATATATATGCATGTTTAATTTGAGAGGGTCGGGATTTGATCCCCCGACCTCTCTCCAACAAAACACTAAGTTTACAACTGCGCCAACCAACCTATGTGGTAAAGTCCGCCTGAAATTTTACATATAACCCTCATTTCGTAAGTGCACGGCAGGATGGAGGAACCAGGAGTAGGCACAGAATTTGAGGCAATATTTTTTTATTAATTTTTAATGCAGGTGGAACCATGACTGAGCAAAATTTCCAGGAGGGTGAAATTTTTGCAGTGTCCAAATTGGACAAACTTTATGCCGATCTTACACCTCTTGGTGACACGAACCCGATTACGCAGTCAGTTTCCTAATCTGAGCAGCCGATTTGCATAGGACCCGGAGGAGGGAATCTTTGAGGAATATAGGGGGAATCTAAAAGATTCCTCAAGCCCCAGATTCTCACTTTCTCAAAATTCAGAAATTTGACAATCAATTTTGAACTATTCGACGCCACAAATTTGATGGTGTTTTCAGATTTTCCATTTGCTCATTTCATTTTTCGGCCACTTTTCTAAGTGGAGTGCAGGTGTTAGCATTCATGGGCGAGCGACCATTTCCATGATATTTGACGCTGTGAGATCGATGGTATGAACAACTTCAATAGCTTGGCACCATTTTCTCTAGATGGCCCCTGGATGTGAGGTATATGCAGTGCGTTCATGTACTTCTTTTGCTATGCATTGTGCTGCATAGATCCCTGTTTGATGTTTGATGAGGGATCTTGTTTCTTACTTGTTTTCATGATTCCTACTTGATGTGATGTAGAATCATTTGTGAGATGTACTTGTTGTCATGATTCGTCATGTTTTATTCGAGATCCCTTTGTTGTTATGTTGATGGGATGCTCATGTTGTCGTCATGCATGTTTGCATTTATATCCCTTTTATGCCATGTTGGCGGGATGCTCATTATCATCATGCATGATTTTGTGTCATACTAACAGGAGTCCTTTTGACTGAGAGTTCCTGTAGCGGAACATATCTTAGAGCCACTCTTGCGTGAAGGAAGTTTCCTTGTATGATAACGATATCATCTCTTATGTACATCGTCACTATGAAAAACACTTAATGCAGCGACCTACACCATCTTGACACCGGGGCCCGGAGACATAGTCCCTCCTGGATGAACTCCGTTATCAACGGGTTATGTTTTCATGTGTTGATGATTATCATGTTCATCTTCTTTATAACATGCATATGTATTCATTTATGTTCTTTTAAAAATGCAATTTAACACATCACGAAAGTAAAAGGTCTTGGAATGGTCCTTTGTCACACTCGGACCCGGATTAGCTTCACTGGGCCCCACCGTAAGCTTCACCTGCTTCAATATGGGTCATACACCATCACCAAGGTTGTAGGGGTAAAAGCATTCCACTGTTCCTTGGCATGCACCTAGTATTCAATGTGAATTGACTGCGACCATACTTTCCCCCTTTATTGGACACATTCAATGTTGCTGAGCAGCTAACACCAACAGAGCTCAACCCAAGCTGCATCGAACATGCCACAACCAACAGGATCATGGAAAATAGATCAATAACATTTTCTAGCAGATGATCCCACTATATCGACTTGTCAAAGCAGACCAACTCCTTCACCCGGGCAAGTGGTTCACTAGGGACCAGGTTCAATGAAAATTTCCTCACCTCATGTAGGCTCTGCATGCAATTGGGACCATTTCTTCCTGAGGGGGGAGGACCGATCCAAGTGGATATTGGTGGCCACATTCGTATTCCACCTAGGGCTCCAGTTGGTTTCTTCAGTTTCATTGATTATAGCAACATTTACTATTTCTAACAGTTTTTCTTGTCGTGAACTTCCTAAGCTATTTTGACCCCCTAAATGGTGTTTTTTAGGTCCACAAAAGGATTGTAGTCATAGGTAGGGGCTTGGAACAAATCTTATAGTACTCAGAGAGATATTTCCAACGGGGTATCGTGCATGACCATCAAAGATCATATGACCAAGTTATAACCCCTGGAAGTTGATATTCCTACTAACCCAAACGGGTCCCACAAACTATTGGTGTTCCTTCTCCTAGGGTTAGGGTTTTGGTTGTTTAGGGTTTCCATTTGTTTTTCAATAGTAAAAAGGCCCTTGAGGCCCATTGTAACACAGTTGAGAGGCATGTTGCCGCCACATCTCTTCTGAGAGATAAGCTACCATCATCAAAGCTACTTTATTTCCATTCTATATGTAAGCATATTTCAGTTCTTTGATGTTAATGAAATGAAGTTTTATTTCTGCTACATCTCTATGTTTAAGTTTATATCCGTGTTTTTTTGTGTTCCTGCATAGGCTTGGATCAATTGGACTTTTTATTGTTTATTTTAATAATTTATGATTTATTTAATGTTAATCTAATATGGAGCTCTCCTATTTAAGGTCTAATAACTGCACACTCTTATCATATGTTTTCTTTCTATTCCCTGATGATGGGTGGAGTGTCCACCCGAAACATTGGATAGGGTAAACACCCACACAATTTATTTCCGAAAGATTCAGACAATCATAATTTAGTTAAGTCTTTATCTACTAAGAATTTTTTGTTGCGACTCGAACCTCGTTGCTTTACTCTTGTCTGGTCAACTTGCAAAAGCACACATCCAATAGTTCAAATTGAACTACATTCAACCAATGGTAAAATCATTCACACATATTGAACACACACACAAATATGGTATTATTAGAAAATAAATTATAAGATTAAGCTTAGAAAAGAAATTATAACATTAATAATAATCTTTTTTTTTTTTAATTATATAATTTAAATTAGTCAAAATGTTAAACATTACATTACAACATCTCTACCATAGTTGGTTGAGAGCGCCTCTCAACACTATAAATATAATTTTTATAAATATTTATCTAATTTTTTTTTTTTTGGTGTGCACAGATTGCAAGTGGATCTCTTCATGTGGAGGGTCTTTGTACTCCATGTTGCTTCATCAATTATTCAGTCATGGAAGGACAAACAAATGTTATGACTTGAAGCCACGTTTTAAAGGGGACTAGTTAGGCTAATTCAATTTGTTTTCCCACCGAAATTCCTAAAGGCGTTGTTACTTAATTCTCTATGACATTCCTAAGGTTTGGTTGTTATGCATTTGGACAATTGTTCTCTTGTTATAGGCTCTCAGATCAAAGGAGACCAAGAATTAATGGTGTCCTTAGGGATTTGTCTCGAAATCAGCATTATAAAAATGTTATATTGGTAGGGACTCTATGGTTTATTTTTTCATTTCCCTTCCACTTCTAGGTGTGTTCAGCACGTACGATTCTAGAGAGTGAGATCATGACTGCCCCAGAGGGTCAAGCTCCTGAATTGAAGTTGGAGCGATGGAATCAATCAGTTGATTTTTTTTTATTATAAGTGTTGATGGGTATGGTCGAACTCTCAACCAGAAGGCTAGAGCTGGTTGAGAACGAGAAGGAAGCGAGATTTAAGTCACTCGAGAAAAAAGTATGAGTGGATCTAGGCGATAATGCATAGAAAGCTTGCAAGCCTGGTGTTAGCACTTGAAATTTCACCTCAGGCTGAGAAAGGTAAACTTCAAGGCAACATCAAACCACTTAGCCTCGTAGCTAGCCCTACGGGGCAGGAGAGGGCTCTCTCCGGTCTATCTCAGCAAAGATCTTCAGCGGGCGAGATAACCAATAAGGAAACACTGATTTTAGGCTAGTAAACTGATAAAAAGGTTTGAATTGGGAAGTTTTAAGATTTTGGTGGAAAATCGGGGAAAGGCAATTTTAGGTGCGAGGATTGGACACAGTTTTTGCAGGGGGTTCTTTGGGGCAAGGTAGGAGACTGTATTGATGCCTTTGAATTAAGTGAATGGATAGGAATGACCGGTGAGGAGCTAAAGAGAACAAGAAACCTTCAAGGGTTCTCTTTAGACAGATGAAAACATAAATATTAAGCAAACTTAAAAGCAGAGCATGGCGATCATGAATTCTACTTTAACACTTCGTTTGCCTAATTTGCAGAAGGAAAAGTAAGGAGATGATTCACATAACAAACTTACAAGTACAAAGAGAAACACACCATCAATACATGTAACCACAGGAATCCCAAAAAGGACTGCAAAACCCTGGTCTTTCTTCCTTTTCCAAAATTGCAGAGATACAATGAGTAATACAATAGAAGCTTTCTCCCTCAAGAGTCCAACCCTCCAACCCCTGAAAATGACTAAGAAAATACATAATATAGGCAAGCTAACACCTTTCCTTGACTCTAGGGGTCGAGCTCATCCTTCTAGGAGCTGTTTCAACCAATTCTAAACTGAGCACTAAAATCTAGGCAGTCAAAACAACTTGCCTCTATAAGCTAGGAAACCAATTCATTCATTAAATGTTTGCTATTTCATGAATGAATCTTCTAGAATAGGTAAATAAGTGTCATGTCAACATGAAAATACATTAATTACATCAAAGAGGGTGAAAAATCCCATCACAAGTCAAAACTGGTCAAAGCTGGGCGAATTCCTGACCTGTAGATGAAAAATTGGCAAACTTTCCCAACAGGTCGCGCCCTGATCCTGAACAGGTCGCGCGCCTTTGGAGCTGCTTTTGAAGCACTTCCAGGTGTCCAAATGAAGCAAAAGTGGGCTTTTTGGAAAGGTATGGATGTCTACTTTCCAAACCAAGTGGAATTTCGGAATTTGGTGGCCATTTTCCCCTCCAAAATTGCAATCTCCCAAGACTGCTTCCTGTGTGTCAAAAAGGTGGCAGCAAGTCATTTTTTGCATGTTTTTTGACCTTCTGGAGGCTCAAAACTTGATGAAATCTCTTGGTAATTGCTGATAAGGTGTATCTTTGCATGAAAAATCCAAAAATGCTGATTTTTCCCGAAATGGAGTTGCCCATCGAATAGGTCGCGCGCGGCGTGCGACCTGTTGGTGAAGAAAACCTGTGTTTGGCACAAAAAATTCACAAGTGACCAAAAATGCTCAAATTTTTTTGAAATTTGTGTTGGAGTTAATTAATTTAGCATCATGCTCCTTCAAGGAATCCTCAGCCAAGATGTGGAGGGGATCGGGCCTTTTCCTTCGTTTTAGTGCTTTGGCCAACTTCCTTGGATCTAACGATTGTAATTTTGACATTTCTCTAAAACCATGACATCTGTGAAAAAAGTGAAGGAGGTTTTTCTTCTTTGGCATGTTGTGGACAAAAACCTCTCTTAGTTTTCCAAAATTCATCTTTGATTGCTCTAAAACATCTTTTGAGTGAAACTTATCCCGATGTGTGGAACAAGGGATTTTGTTGAAATGAAGCGAAATGAAGGGGATAAGAGGCTTCTAAATTCTTTGGGAAATTTTTGGGAGTGGGGAGGGATGTTAGGAAGCAAGGAAAAGTGGAATCTCAGAGATTGAGTGAGGGGAAGGGGTCCAAAAGGGCAAAACACAAGACAAACCTAGAAAATTGCCAGGTTGTAGCTAGAAACTAGGGTTTGTGCAAAAATGAGGAATTTGGCGGATCTAAGGGATGTGAAGTGTTTAATAAGGTACTTTAAGGATAGGGGAAGGTGTATGAACATCTGGATACAAGTTTTGCTAATGATTTTTCCGTCCAAGAGAAATTAGCTTTCAAAACCCTAGGAGAGGGAAATGACCTTACCTAGGCGCAACTGAAGCATGAACAAGATGTAAAATGACTCATTAGACATTGACATGATAATGAAAACCCTATGAATGATGATAGACTCAGCTGAATAGTGACATAGATTTGCATTTGGACAACTTTAGAAGGAGTGAAGGTAAACCCTAGACCTAATGCCTAGTGACCAAATTTTGCTTGAAGACTCACTGAAATGACAAAATTTGACCTTGACACTCTGAGACCACTTTGTAAGAGCATATTTGATCACTGGAGGAAGGCTGGAAAGACTGACACTAACACCTGGAGTCAAAACTACTGATGTGGAAGATGATTGCCACCAAAAATTATTTGTTTGTAAATGAACCAAGTTTCAAGAGAGGCCATGGAAATACTAGTACAAATGCCTAGACGGAGGAGGTCGGCCATGCCACAATAGGAGACGGTTTGCCTAATGGAAAAGAGGCGATCCTAGACCATGATTATGAAGTTGGGCCTTCCAGGCCTATTTAAGTTTAATGTTTGAATATGTATTCAAAGTTTGTTAAGATTATGGGGCAGTTTTGTGGAAAGTATGGAAGGTTCCAATGTAAAATCATAATACAGAAAGCCCAAAGAGGCAATTTTTTTTTTTTTGGATTAGCTGGAAACATTAAAGCAACAAAAGTCACTGAACCTTGGAAATGGTTCTGGCTATGAAGCCAATTTTTCTAATAGAAAAAATACCCTATATATATATATATATATTTTTTTTTTTTTTCAAAAATCATTAATGAAGTTGTAGTAAATATATCATTCAAAGTCCAATAATTTTTTTTAGGTTGAGTGTGATGTTAAGGTTGACCATCATTACGTTAGATTAATGTGATACAGTAAAAGGTATTATAGAATTAATGAAGGGATTTTAATTCATAAAAGTATGGCTTGCCTCTTATTAATAAGAAGGAAAACACAAGTATGCAACATCTAACTCTATTTTCTAGACATGATTAATAATAAGTAATTTGTAGAGACAGTGGACGCATATTGAAACTATGTTACTCTAGAAAAATATAAGTTCTATTTTCTCATATTATAAATAACACTCCAATTCGAATGAGTTGTCAAGATGAGTCAAAATCCATGATCTAAGGCAATTTATCTCCAACAAGGGATGCCTTGCAAGAAACGTGGATGGGAAGCTAATGGCAATAGAAGGTTAAAACGAATTACAAAATGGATTGAGAAAATTGACAAGATTCAAAATAATTCCTAAGGGAATCAAGTTGATTTTACAAAAAATATTTGGAATGAAGGATGATAAAGTGGGTTAAATTATGGTTAGGAAGCAAATGTCCCAAAATAATGGACTAGTTGAAAGCCTTGTTTGGATCAACTAGAGGCTTCCATGTGATTCCAAGTTTGGAAAGATAGATTTTTTCCTTAGATTCAATCCTCTAAGTTTAGTTAAAGGAGCATCTAGTATAGGCTTGTTAATAAATCAATGATAGTCATCAATTGGCTTGTGTGAATTGAATGCCTTATAAATATTATAATTCCAATCCTTTCGCCAATGATCTTGTTATGACATGCCTAACTCAAAGAGAAAGTAGCATATAATTAACTCATGTATCTATTAGTAATAAACATCTCAAAATATGTAACCTTTAAACTATCTTTTAACTCCAACCATGAATTAAGTCTCTAGAAAAAATGTAAAAAATATCCAAAAGGGATATAATATCCCATTAAATAATTTGAGAACAAATGTAATGTTATGAACCTTTTCCGTTAAAAATGATAAGAAACCAATAATTAAGTCATCTTTGAAGGGGAAACCTCCATTCACAATGAATACATTTTACAAAACAAGAGGATGATCCTTAGACTAGGTCTCCTTAGTGTATATATAAGAGACAAAAGGTACGATTATAATAAATTTGCACCATGAGAGGTTCTATCCTACATAACAATATAACAATAGAAATGTGATCACTCAATATCTAGGGATTAATAAGGGGTTTTAGGGTTACATGGGGCCTATATAGGGCTTATCATGCTCCTCCCATTCAAAGAAGTGTTCTCCTCAACATTTGACTATCTACGAGTGTTTTTGCATGAGCAACTCAACTTTCCATGTCACTTCTTCCATCGGTAAGTTCTCCTATTCGATGAGGTATTTAGTGATTGCTCAACTTTTTAGCTACGTAGTCCTTGTTTCAAATATTGTTTTAGGTTCTAGTATTATTTTCCCCTCTTCATTAATCTATGGTAAAATAGTTTGGACTAGGACCTTGTCATTGATTATATTCTTTAAGCACGAAACATGGAAGATTGGATGTACATGGAGGCAAATCCAATTTGTAAGCCATACTAACAATCCTCTACAACACCTTATAGGAATTATAATTCCTTAGCACTAATTTATTGTCCTTATTTTGTTGCTTGAGGGACATTTGTTTATATGTTTGTAGTCTCACAAATATCTAATCCCCCACTTCAAATTCTCTTTCACGATGATATTGATTTGCCTGTTGTTTCATCCTATTTTGCGCCATATCCAAGTTGTACTTCTATAGTTTGAGAAACTATTATTGGTATCATATGTGGTCCTCTACTGCTTGAGCCTTTATAGTCCTTTTCAAGGGTGATGTGATGGATGAAGGATGATATCCATAAAGTGCCATCAATGGTGACATTTTTGAAGAAGTGTGGAAGGATGTGTTGTACCACAATAACATCAAGGGAAACCATTTGAACCATTGTGTATGTTTATTAGATGCAAAGAAACACAAATATCCTTCTAAAAATTTATTCACAATCTCAGTTTTGCCATCAAATTGAGGACGAGAAGATGAAATGTGAACTAGTTTAGTACCCAAACAAGAAAATAATCCAGTCCAAAATTTTCAAGTGAAAATTGGATCTCTATCACTTACAACAGTCTTTGGTATTCAATGTAGTTTTTGGATTGTTTCCATTAATGCTTCTACCATTGTACTTTCTTTGAAAGAATGAGAAAGCGAGGAAAAATGGGCATAATTTGTCATTCAATCTACCACTAACAGAATGCCACTCTTTCCTTCAAATTTGGGTAATATTGTAATAAATTCCATAGACTTTCATATTTGGGTATTCTTGTCTCTCCCTTATTTTGTTGGCATACTACACATTCTGACACAAACTTTTTCACATCTACTTTTCCAAATAAAATATTTCATCATCTTATGGTATGTATCCAAGAACCTTGAATATCCTCCTACAAGAGAAATGTGTAGTTCCAAAAGGACCTTATGTTTGAGTCGAGAATTCTTACATAAGTGTAAGAAATGTTGGTACCACAACAAAGCATTCTTCCATATAATTTTTTCTATTACATCAAGGTCCTCTTGTAGTTGTTGAATGATATTGCATACTTATTCATCTTGATTCAATTCTATCCTTGGTTCTTCCATCAATCAAATTGTGGAATGGAAATGGCTCATGGTAAACCATTTGTGCCTTCCTCTTTTCTTGAGAGTTCATTTTCCATAATATTTTGTTTTCCCTTTTGGTAGATAATTTCAAACTTATAATCCAACATCTTTGTGACCCATTTTTGTTTCTCCTATGAAGATAGTCTTAACTCGAAGAAGTACTTCCAACTACCATCTTTGTTTTTGTTTTGAAGTGTATTCCTATTAGGTATGGATGCCATGTATTAATTGCATGTACTATGGCCAACATTTCTTTTTCATAGACGGGTCTGAGTAAGTTATTTCCTTTAAGTTCGTTACATTCCTAGGCAAGGGGCCTTCCTTCTTGCATAAAAATTGCACTAATTCCATGGCCTCAGACATCACAATCTACAATGAAGGTTTTCATGAATTTAGGTGTCACTAAGATGGTAGTTGTACACATAGGCTCCTTAAGTTCTTCAAAATATTTGAGTGCTTATTTAGTCCAAGAAAAATAATTCCTTCTTCAATAATTTTGTTAGGGATGGTTCTATTTTACTGTAATTCTCAACAAACTTAGGGTAATATTCTTCAAGTATTAAGAAACCTGTGAGTTTCCACAAGGTATTAGGGATTTTCCATTCCCTTATAACTTTAATTTTGTTAAGGTCTATTACCCATGAAAATTGGGTGATCCCATAGGATAATTTTTCTCCTGGTTATATCTCTTAGCTGACAACCAACATCGCTTGAAAACAATTGAGTAGCCGATGTGATGTACCATCCTTCTCTCTACCACATACACAAGTTGTATGTTTCCTCACCCATTTGTCAATAGCACATGTTGGAAGGTGGGAAATCCGGCCCAAAAAGGTACTTTATTCATTATGTAATCGAGTGCTTATGATTGTTTTTCATTTGGGGCATCTTGGCATGGATTATGGGGTGACTTGGGAGAAGGAATGATTTTGACCATCGTTTTGATTGCTCACCTTAAATGGGTGTGTTAATCTTCAATCTTAGTATAGTGGTACCTCCCCTAATGTCTTATGGCTTTAGGAAGGGCTCTAGTTGCAAAACCCTGGTTGAGATAGAATGGTCTTTTTTTCCCCATTCCATACTTATCACTCCCTCCATACATTATGATCCATATACTCCAGCTCCCATCTCCGAGTCTAATTGATCATGGGTCCACTAGGATTTAGCACACCCCCTACCCTTTTATGCATGTATGGGTCAGACCTAGAAATTTTGCCTTGGGAAGTTGATGCCGTTAAAAGAAAAGAAAGAGCGTATCATGGCCACAAGAAAGAAACAAAACAAAGAAAATTATAAAATGCAAAATATGGTTGGGACATTAACATTAGAATGTGGGAAAAAGCTAAGCATGAGATCTACCCCTTATCATTATGGCCATCACCTAGTTCTTAGGGCCAATGTTTCCCTTTCACATCATTTAAAATGATCCCTTGCATGTCCCAACCCCTAGTGGGCGATGAACTACCCTACCACTAAGGGGGTAACCACTACTATACATTATTCAAAGCATGCTCTCATTTCTTAGAGCTTTGGGCAATAATATAAAGAAAAATAAAGAAAAAGAAAACTGTAATAAGAGGGGTGGAAAAATGAAGGCTGGGGTAACTCATGCATCCACAATTTCTCCCTCCTCATATTTGTATGCATAGAATGTGGAATTCATCATCATTTCTACCCCTTTGACCATGGCATTTGGCCCTGAGACTCCTTTCTACCCTTCGTTCCATCATTATTCACATGACACCTATTGGTTGAAGGATGTACCAAGGACTTGTCTTTTCCCTTTGGGGTTGGGAACACCTAATGGGGTCATCCATTAGCCATTCCTACTTAGGGAGGTAATAATATTACATGATCAAAGGCCCAAATTTGGAAGGGAAGCCTTGTATGAAGTTTCATTTTTCTCTTGATTAATAAGCTTGGTCAAATTAGATGTAATAATGATTATTGTACCTAATGGATAAGGTTTAACATTAGATATTATGTGTGATTGGCAGATGGCTTTCATCATAGGTTGGGAAAATTAACTAGTGCCCAAGTCCACTAGAGGAGCATATGACACCCTACAGGTGAAGTGTTGAGATACTTGGGACTTCTGACACTTGTAGAGCATCACTCCATTACATGGGCACCCTTAGCACCTCAACAAGCTTTCACTTTGCCCCATATTATTAGCGATATGATGCACTTGGAACAACATGCCCCAATCATATTTAGAGTGATAACATAGCATGGCAGTTGATTTGAGGCCCAGATGAGGTTTGTCTCACCCCTTGAGACATGGGAGGGATAACACCATTTTTAGAGCCCTTAACGTTGGAGAAAACTAGGCTATTTCACCACCAGGAGACCCATGAGACCAACTTTTTTGCCCCAAACCCAAAACTGGGGTCCACAAGATGATTTTCACAAAATTCTAGGGGTCAACCCCTATACCATTATATTTAGAGCCCTCTACACTTAGTTTGGCACTGGAGGAGCCTAACACATGCCCTCAAGAGGCCTATGCATGCATGACATCAACATTCCAACCCTCTTGTGGGTGATCTATTATGATTTTACATTGGCTATAAGGTCGAATTGTGACCTTACCTAGTTTTTGCCCATTATTTTATTATTGAAGGGGCTAGTAGGCTAAAATTAGAGATCATTGGACACATATAAATTAGAGACATGTCATTTCATCTCTCATCATCACACACTTAGAAAATTCGAGCTTCTTGGAGGAATTCACATTTGTTTCTTTGTGGCCATTGGAGATCCTTGGAATGCATTTTGATGTATGGAAGCTAACTTTATATTTTCCTTGGAGCTATTCTTTGAAAATGGATGGCTATATTGCACATTATCTTGTAAGTACTCTTTGTTGAATATTATCATTTTGAATGTCTAATGTATGGAACTATTTCTTTTAGATTATGCTAGTTTTTCCATAATTTGCTGAAAATAAATTTTGAATGCTATCAATATGAATGTTTCATATGTTACTCATGCATAACATGTAATGAATGTTCCTATTGGTGAATATTTTCAAAATTTTCCCAAGGAACTCAATTTATCATTGAGTGGGTAAATGTTGGAATTTTGACACCTAGGGCATCAAATTTCAACCTCGTTATAAATGAATTAGGCTTATATAGAGAATCCTTGACTCCATATTCCCAAAGGAAAATGCACTAGTCCAAGTCTTTGGTGATCATCTCAATTTTTTTTTTTTCCATAATTTTCTCTCCTTAAATTTGGTCCTTTTAAGGCTATGAAGAAAAATTAGGTCTTAGATTTAGGGAGGAGGATTTTTGGTGATATGAGAGCCTAAACATCAAGAGGTAGGTCTTGACTACATGACCTATCATTTTTATGGACATCCACTCAAATTTAATTCATAAAATCTCTTGCTTTAGGTGTTTCCCTAAGAGGGGAACCCCAATTTCTTCTCCCTCAACTTGGGGATTTTCTTAAAAGTTTCACGAGCCATGTAATTGTTGGAATATAACATAAGAAAACTTTTCTCTTTGGTCTTTAGCTTCATAACTCCTATTATCATCAATTACATCAAACCCTAGGTATTGCACCTCTTTTTCTAAGGTTTTTTCATAGAGAGCGAATTGGTTCTTGTGGAGCCTTGAACTTTGATTGTGTCTCTCTTTGAATGAGTCCTAGTGAGATCATTGTGCACCTTACCCATAACATATATATTCCGAGTGATCTCATCCTTACCGAGACTCTTCCCATCAGTGAAAATATGTAAAGAGCAAGGGGTTTTGGCTGAGGTGACATTGGGCCTCTATGCCATTGTTGTCCCATTGTCTAGTTTATACCTTGTAGGGTTTTCATATCCAAGGCCTGCTAGATTTTGTGGCACCAAGGTTCACCTTGACACCCCCATGTGATACAATATGACCTAAATATTCCACGCCTTTAACCCCAAAGGCACACTAGGAAGGCTTTGCATACAATTATTACTCTTCCAATAATGTAAGACCCTATCAACATGTTGGACATGATCGTCCCAAGATTTGTTGTAGATTAGTATGTCATAAAATCCTAACACCACTTTTCTAAGGAAATGTTTGAAAATATAATTCATAAAGCTTTGAAATGTTCAAGGTGCATTCATAAGTCTAAATGGCATAACCATAAAACTAAAAATGACCTTCATGTGTTTTAAAGGTTGTCTTGGGAATGTATTCTTGCCTCATTCTTATTTGATGATATCTATAATGAAGATCCAACTTAGTAAATAAAATTTCCCCATGCAAATTGTCTAATAATTCATCAATGAAAGGAATAGGAAACTTATATTTGATCGCCATTTTTTTTAGTGGTCTGTAATCTGGACACATGCACCATGAATCATCTTTTTTTATAACCATCACCATTGGTGAAGAGAAGGTGCTATAGCTAGGTTGAATGATGTCGGCCTCTAACATTTCTTGAACCATATGCTCAATCTCACTCTTCCATGCATGTGGATACCTCTAAGGCCTAATGTTAGGTGGTACATTTCTAGGTTACAAATGAATAGCATGGTCATGATCTTGGGCAAGTGAAAGACCCTTAGGCATCTTTCCAAATACCTTATAATGACTGTTAATAACTTTTTGGAGATCCATTAGAGCAGAGGATACAAATATTTGAAAATCTAATGAACATAATTGTGAAATTACACCTTGGTATCCCTTTTTAAGTAATTTTTCATGTTATTAGAGGTTACCAATTTACTAGGTTTCCCTTGGATACCTCTAAACTCAATTTCATTTCATTCGCATGAAAATCTTATGAAAGATCTTGAAAATTAAGGACTATTGTTCCTAATGATTCTAACAATTGGACCCATAATATAACACCAACACCACACATTTGGATTACAATCAAGGGAATATCCAACAAATATTCCCCTATATTCAACTTTATACTATGGCACTTCAATGAACAATTTATGGTACCTCCACCTATAATAATTACATGAAATTTTGGTGTTGGATATAAAAATAAATTGAGAAGTTTTTCCAGTTTGTAATTGATGAAGTTATGGGCACTACTTGAATCAATCAACATTATTTGAATCTTTCAGAGATGAACTGTGTAGGGGTTTTCCTTGTCCGATGTTTCAAGTGGACACTTCACCCATCATCAAGGACTAGAAAGCATATATTTGCGGAAATATCCACTCTCAATCAATATTGTTACCTTTTTATTTTTTATGTATCCTTATATCTTGAGGGTTTGTAGAGTACTGATGATTACCAATGCATGACAACATATTGTTGAAGTAGTCTCTTCTAGCTCTAGATCTTGTGATGGTTCCACTTATTGATCTTCTTCATCTTCAAAGTCTATGTAGAATAATTTTTTCTCACTAAATTTATGCCCCTTACTATACTTGCTATCACATTTGAAACATAGTCCCTTTGCTCTTATTTCATCCATTTTCCGAGGTGTCAACCTTGTCAGTTTATGAGAGGAAGCATGATTTTATCTATAGTTATTAGTGACCAATTTTCCAATGGCCACATTTTTTCTTTCAACTTTCCTTGCTGGACTAAAATCATACTCTAGAGATTTAGGTTCAAAGATATGAACCTCATGTTGGATGCTTTCCTTTAAAGTTCCCATAAATAGGTCTAATAAATTATCCTCTGAAATATTCTTTTTTTTGGAATTGTTGAATGTGCTTTGTAACTGGACCGTTTGACTAAACAATGTATTGCTCTTAATATCATAATGTGCTATCAATTACTTTGTAAAAATGGACCAAGATATAACATAATCCTTTTTCCTTTGACAAAGTCATTGATACCATACATGTTTGTCTACAATCAACTAGTGATTGTAAAAACACACTTCACAGACTCAAGAGATCACAAGCAACTAGTTCTTATATTCTAAAAGGAAATAATTACATTACAAAAAGTGTTGAATCTTTCTAAGTTTGGTTCTCAAGTTTTATACAAAAGAAAAATACTAACTAACACAAGTACCTGCTAAATTCAAGTGTTTCTTGCATGATATAAAGAAGACAACCACTTTTTAGTTTAAACAAACAGGTTTTACAAAACTTAGCATCTATCCAAATAATTATTTTAACTATTTTCCTGAGTTTCCCATCCTCAGTCCATTTCTCAGGCGCTCATGGTCTGAGTGGTTTGAAGTAATGGAAGCAAAATATCATAAGGATGATTTGGTGAGAAATATAGTAATTGGGAAAAAAAACAAGTACTTAGAAAAGTAAAAACTTATTGTTTCTCATTGAAGTTTCAATAGTAGTGGTTCCAATTTTCAAATTTCCCTTAGCTGTACTAAGTCCCTATAATATGATTGTACAAGTCGATGCAACCTATATATTGTAGAGTAAACTCTTTAGCATGGTCACTGTCAGAGGGGTCTGTTCAACTCATGATTGCTGACACAATATCTTCAGTCTGTCTTTCTCACATATAAACGATAAAATTGAGTAAACACACATTATCCAACCAAAACACACAAATATATATAAATTCATCAATATATTATAGAAATAATTGCCTCTTTCCACCTCGTCCAATCATACTAAAAATAATGGGAAATAGATAATATGAATGGAAAAATGGATGAAACCTATTATTTTTCAAGAAAAGGGGTGATAAATGGATGATTAGGAATAAAAAGTTCAAGCGTCATTATTAACTCTCAACTTAGCTTGTTTCACGTCCCTTGTACCATTAATTACAATTAAAATAAATGTCTTGTGTATGTTGGCTTGCACAAAATGCTCCAAAATCATAAGGCAAAAAATGTGTAATCGATTTTGTTGCATGAAAACTTGACAACATTTCAATAATTTCCCATTTCTTCTTTTCCTTGTCCTTGTTTACTGTCAGTTCTCCTTTGTAATCTGGAATTGGGTAAAAGGTGTTTAAACCTTAGACAAATCCAGTTCAATCCTTTGATTCTTAATGACATCAGATACAATTTTCTTTTATATAATGTTGCATGAAGGTTTGGGTGAAAATGGGTTTTTTTGGATTTCAAGCTATCATATAGTTCTTCCCATCATTGTTAGCATGCTGCTAATACTGCAAGCTCAAAGCTATCTTTAAAATTGGTAAATTCTTTGATCTCTTAATTTTGTACCCTCATCATTGCCATTTTGATTTGTGAATTGTTTAATTTCTTATAACGATCTTTGATAACATCTCTGACAGAGCTTGATTCTAGTCAAATCCATAAGGGTGCATTAAGGTGTTATGCCTTGTACAATTATAGCCCATGTGACCTCTTCAATTCATTTTCCAATAAAGACTGGAATTCCCTTAAATCTATATCCCCAATGAAATGACTCGGGTTCCAATCAGAGGTGATGAGTATCAAATGATTATGTAGAAACATTTCACATATTAGATTCCTCCTTTAGAGGCACTAGAGAAATATAAAGAACATAAAATTCTACCAAAACGACAGTAGTTCATGGGTAAATTAGATCAGATTGACCTCTCAATTAGAAACTTGATATGTTATTCCCTCAAATATAATGTATAAACTCATCAAGGAGGCTGATGTAAAATCGTCTCAAAGGTTAACTCTCCCAGTTTATTAATCTTGGATTTTAATTCGTTAATCTCCTCTTATTTTCCTGAATTTATTCATTGTGATTTTGTCTTATTGCTACACATTATTTTTGCAACTCCCTGTTTCTTTCTTGTAGTTTCCATATGATTACAACTTGCCTACTGCAATATTTAAAAACCTTTTCTTCACCTTCACAATTTCTTATCTGAAATGCTTCTACTAGAACATATTCTTCATGATTAAAGGAAGTCATAACTTACTTGGTGGTAGGGTGTATTGACAACTTCTTCAGTAGCCGTGAAATGTTCTTTAACTTCCAATTCATCGAGTTGCATTTTTGTAGAAGAGGAACCTACTTCTTGTCCACTACTCGAGAATTTTGCAGTATCTCTTCTCTATTTCATTCTTCTCCTTGATGGTTCTTTTAATTCGCTAGGTGAAATTTGTTATTGTTTATGAGAGTCTTATTAGGAATTTCCAATTCAAACACTAAGGAATCTAGATTTTCTACGAATTCCCCCTAGTTTTTAGTTGCCCTTCGCTATGTGAATGTTTCCTTGGCTATAAAATAGATTGACTCATGATGGACCAATTGATCATATTTCCCTTTTTGATATTACCCTACCATTGCTTGCAAAGATTTTAGTAAGAAGAATGGAATATTGATTTTTCTATTCCTTCTTAGATTTGCTAGAAATTAAAAATTCTAGGTCATACATAGTTATGACTGACCTTCAAAAGTGAAATATCAAATGATTTGTTGTAATATTGTGTCCTAAGGCCTTATAAAAGACAATATTTTAACTCTTTGTCATGTATCTTCTAACGTTTCTCCTTCCTTCAGAAATGCACCTCTTGCAGTCACAGATTCCATGCATTCTTTAAATCAATGCCTTCCGTCAAGAGCTATTCTTGTCACCCCAGCAATGGTTTCCTATAAAATAGTAAAAGTTTAATATGCAATCCATGTAGTATTAATTCTCAAGTCAAAGTGTTAACAAAAAGACTCTGCAAGCAATTAGCTGATATTTTCTAGCCAATGGAAGAATTGTAGCCAACCTACTCTACAAAAATTTTCTCCAACTTTAGGATCATTCATAACCATCTTAGTTGTAATTGGCTCTTCTTTAAACATATTACCTCCCATGATTGACACTTCTCCTCTGCAAAATTCTACTATGTAAATTGTTTTCAGTAGCAAGATCACTTAGCTACAAAATAACTCTTCATGGATAAATACACGCAGTTACTAATTTTTAAAAGCAACAATGTTTTAATTCTTCTCAGCTTGTAGGGAGTTTCCATTCTATACATGCATTACCTTCATAACTTCCACTTGTGTTGACAAGACTTTTATGTTGAGTTGGCAGTTCAACCGACGAAGGTAGTTAATACTTTATGGATTTAGTGTTGTCACATCCTAATAAGACGTCACCTAGATGGGTTGAATGTGATAAGTGGCAGGAAATTGAATTGATTTGGTCTGCATCAACATGAGTAGACAATATATGAGTCAACATGGGGATTATGGTTGCAGTTTTCAAAATATTGGAAACGAACTGTGGTACGAGGAAATATTGATCGCGTAATCTAACGAGGCGGAGGAGTTGCCTAGAAAGTTATGGAAATTTCGGTTATATTTAGAGAAAATCCGGCAAGGATTTTTGTAAATCCAAGTTATAGTTGTTAAACTTCAAAATTTTAGGTGTCCTAGACGTTTTTGATGGTGCTGAATCCATTTCCACCATCAAAAACACGATTCAAAGACTGCCTCTACAAGATTTTTTGAAATTTTTTTGCTTGCATTCCAGCCACTTTTGGTCGTCTGGGAAATTCCTCCGCCTTGTTAGACGACTCCAATATTGATTAAAAATCATGTTAGAGTGTTGGACAATGTACCTAGTAATGATTGGACATGTGGTGGAAACAAATAATTTAAATAATATGTTGTGAATTTACTTAACATGTGGTGTTAGATAATTGGAGTATCACTTCGCTGCAGGAAGTCTTCACAACTGTTATTTATTAGATTTCCAAAATTGCAACTACTGTATATTTCTCTAATATATTTGCCTTAGAGCTATTATTGATTTCTTTTGCACGAAGAAAATTTTGAATGAAAAATTTGAGTCTTTGGTGTTGATGAAAATCTTGCAACTACACTTGATTAAACTTTAGGTTAAATTTTATACAAACAAACATATTGATGAATTTTGAAAATTTCAACTTATATTTTTCAAAACAGCTTTCACCAAAACTGGTGGTGATTGTTGTTGAAAATTTTCACCGCATTTCCCCCCCTTTTTTATCTCTACAGTAGGACCTGCAACTTTTTGTTTTCAAGAATTATTGTAGTTCACAGTGCCATCTTTATTTTTTGTTATAAGTTTTTTTTTTTTTTTTTTTTTTTTTTTTTTTTTTTTTTTTTTTAAGTGTGGTTCACGGGCACTGGAGTGGCCGCTACGTCCACATAGAGAAGCGGGGCAGCTCCACCCGAAGGGATCTGCCGGTCGGCCATATCAGGCCTAACCCCGAGGGCGTCGAGGAGATTTGACCCCATGACCTCCCAAACCGGGAGAGTAGTTAGCAACGGGAACTCGACCATTTGAGCTATCCCTCGGGGCTTATTTTTTTTTTTTTTTTTATTTGTTTTGTTATAAGTTGTTGTTTTTTTTTCTTTTTCTTTTTTTAAGTAGTAATTGCCATTTCTGGTTCTCAAAATCTACTATAGCCTACAATGCCATTGTTGGTTTTCATTGTAAGGTTTTATTTTTTTTAAATAGATATATACAGGTTTTAAGAAATGCATGGACCATTTGGGCCTTTAATTAAATTTAGATCTTGGTGTTGACATAACTTTAGTTAAATTCCTCCTTTGATTCAAGTTTCTTGTACAACTTGAATTGATGTCTATTAACCATAAGTGGTAATTTTTCCTCATCAATTGTTCTTAACTTTACAATTCCATTTTCATACACATGCTCAACTTCATAAGGTCCCAACATCTTAAGGTCAACTTTCCTTTAAAATCATGGAACCTTGAATCATACAACAATGCTTAGTTACCTAGCTGAAATGATTTATTATTTATATATTGATCATGTTAGTGTTCCCTTTGCTGTCGAATTGTCTCCATATGCCGCAAAACTTTCGCACTGAACTCATCTAATTGATTGAGCTAAGTTATTCTTTCCTTCTATGCTATTAAAAGATTCATCCCAAATTCCATTATTGTCCTTAGAGTTTTAATTTCAAACTCAATGGGAAATAGTACAATTTTATTGAAGACTAACTCATAAGGTGTAAATATTGTTAAAGCTCTCCATGTAGTTCGGTAAGCACATACTGCTTATGATAATTTGCTAATATCTTTGGTGAAACTGAATAGTTTTTTTTAAGTATGTTTTCTAATTCTCTGTTATTGATTTTTTCCTTCCCATTGGCTTGGAGATGGTATAATGTAGTCTTTTTGTGCTTTATCTTATACAAATTCATGAGGTTCTCCACTTACTTTGATGTAAATTGTGCTCCCCTATTTGACCCAATTTCTCTAGGTACTCCATATCTTGTAAATATAGTGCCATTAGTTACTCTCTTCTCTTGAATATTCTTCAATGATTGCAGTTCCACCTATTTCATACTATAATTAGTACACACTAGTATGTACATAAATCGATCTGAAGGTGGATTAATTGGTCCAACAAAATCAATCCCCCATTTTTCAAATGGTTCCAAAGAAATTAATGGTTGCATAGGCATTTCCTCGAATTTGGTGGGTTGATCCATTCTTTGGCATGCATCACAATCCTTCACATATTCCTTCTCATCTTTATGTAATGATGACCAATAATACCTTGTGGAAAGTACTTCTTAGTAGTTCTAATGGATAACAAATGTCCACCACATGGATTAGCATAAAAATCCTTTATAATATCATATATTTCATCCTCTCTAACACATATTCTAAGAATATGATTTGGTACCAATTTGAAAAAATATCCTTTTATCCATGTATATGGTGTAAGTCTTCTTATTAGAGCATTATTTTCCCCAGATGAAAATTGTTGTGTTGGCTTATGGGCCACCAAATAGTTTGCAATATATACAAACCATGGTGTTATTACTGACACTACAAATAGATCGTCATTTGGAAATAATTCATCTAATGGTTCATCAGCTTTATCACTAGTAATCCTTGAAAAGAAATCTACAACCACATTCTCACGACTAGGTTTATCAAGTATAATAATATCAAATTCTTGAAGAAGTAAAATCCAACAAATTATTCTGCCAATTAATAATTAGTTTATTCAATAAATATTTATTGGCTAAATGATCTATATGTAGAAAAGTTGGATATCCAGTAATGTAATGTCTGAATTCACACTATTGCTAAGAACTCCTTCTTACTGACAGTATAATCCAATTATGCATGCAATTTTTTTGTTAATATAATAAATTTCATGTGTTGTTACATCTTCTTTATGTCCTAAAACAACACCCAAACTTCTATTAGAACCATCATAATATATATGAAATGGTAGATTCCAATCCGGTCCTTGCAAACCATGAGTAGTATTTAATTTCTCTTTCAAAGTTTCAAATGCCTGTTGACAAGATGTCGTCTATATAAATTCAACATATCCAATAAGTAATACAAACAATGGTGAAGCTACTTTGCCAATATTCTCTACAAACCTTCTATAATAGCCAACATGGCCCGAAACAATTCCTCACATCTCTTTGCTTTTTAGGAACATGCAAACTTTTAATGATGACTAATTTTGTGGGATCCACCTTAGTTCCTTGTGTTGAAACATGATGTTCTAAAACAATTCCTTCATTCATGATCAAGAAACACTTTTCATTACTGATTGAGAGATGGTTTTCTAGACATTTCTATAGAGATTTTTCTAATTTGGTGAATGCTTCATCAAACTCATTTCTAAAGTAGTAAAATCATCCATGAACAGTTCACCATTTCAGAAATAAGGTTGAAAAATATACTCAAAATATACCTTTGAAAATTTGTATGCACATTATATAATAGGAATGGTAAACATTTGCAAGAGAAGGTTCCCCAGGGGCATCTAAACATAGTTTTATCTTGATCCTCAAGAGAAATTTGTATGTAAATGTACCTGCTAAAACCATCTAGAAAAGAAAAATACTTTTCCCCTACCAAAGAGTCCAACACTTAGTCAATAAATGACAATGGAAATGATATTTTATAGTAGCTCTATTGAGTTCCCGATAATCACACAGACTCTCCATTTAACCCCTTTCTTTGGAACTATAACAAGTGGGAAAACCCACTTACTATTAGAGATAGGGTAGATGAACCATGTTGTTAGAAGTTTTTGCCATTCTTCTTTCACAATATCCTTTAGAACTAGATTCATTTGGTGTTGGGGTTATCTGACAATAAGAACTCCATTTAGAATATAAATACGGTGCATAAAAATTGATGGACATATTCCTATCATGTCCTTGTAATCCATGCAAATTCTTATGACTTTTTCTGCAACTGTAGCTGACTGTTAATATTTAATGTATTTCTTAGAAAACTTTCAATTTTCTTTACCCTAGAAGTTACAAATTCTTCAGTAAAGTATTTTTCTAGATATTGATGTTCAATTCCTTCTGAAAAGATTCAGGATGATCACTAAATGAATTTTGAAATTAAATTGATTCATGATTAAGATTTATATGAGTTTCTTCTTCTTTACTACACAATTATTTGAATATAATAGTAGAAGAATAAATATTCTACATATAATTAGAAATCAGTCAATCATCTGTTGGTTCTTTCAAAGTTAATGCTCGATCTATCACTAGGATTGGTGTGGAGTATTCATCAAAATAATCAATCTCACGGTCTTCAGGAATCTAGAATGGTTCTTTAATTTCTTCAATGGATGTTGTAGGAGGATATAATTTTATTTTTTTGATTGATTCTCCTTGAGATATTGTCATATTTCCTTAGCGAAATTCTATATAAGCATCTCTATGTTTGGTAACCAAGGTTGTCCTAAGATTAATGGACAGCCTCATATACTAGTTTTAATGTGTAAAACAAAACAATCAATAAAGTATTCCCATGGATCCATAGTGGTGATAATGTCTTCCAAAATTCCCTGAAGTTTGACTATGGACCTGTTGTCACCCCAAGAAACTCTCCTAGGTTGTATATCAGAGATGCTCAGGAACATTACAAACTCAACAAAATGTTGGATAAATGGTGGATGAATGAAATAAATGCTGCATATTCAAGCCAGACAACCACTTCTACTATGCTTAACCCCAGACATGGGTGAACACCCCCAGACTACAAGGCTTTAGACCACCAATTACTCACAGTTTAAAGAAAATGTGAAGATGGAGAATACTAATCACACCAGTAGATGCACAGGACCCTGTGATGGCCAGCTGCAACTAGTTAAAAGGTCTATAAATTTATTTCTTAATGCACAGACATGATGACAGCTTTCTGGCATTAAAACAATAGAAACCTGCATACATATTCAATAATACATGCTAAATTCTAACACAGAGGTGGGATGACAGCCCCTCTAATGCTAAACATCAACAACACATGAAATAATGCATAACAGGCATAACCTGGAACAAAGAAGAAGAAGTGGAAAGCGAGCAATTAACAACAAAAGAAGCTTGTATTAGCTGGAAATGAAGACCATAAGCTGCAGGTCTCATAGTAGTTACAGTCTCCAGAATTTGAAGCTTACAATAAAATAACACTTATCAAACTCATTACATCTTTTTTCTGGGTATATATGGAGGTTGACTACAAAATTGCTCTGCAAACCCATGCGTGGAGGGGTCATAACTGACCACCAACCGAATTTACAATTAGATATGGGTCTCTGATATAGTTTGATTGTTTTTAATGAACAAAATGCCTCTTTCTGTACTTTGATGTCCTTCCTGAATAGGTGAAATATTAACTGAATAAATTTCCATAACTGCTGCAGTCATTGCGCTGCTCGAGGATCGTCATTCTCATCCTTGACCGTGCTGTTCTTTAAATGAAGTTGCTAACGATTTAATGCACTGAGTACCGGATCATCTCTTCCTTCTTCGCATGCACAAAACAGGCCGAAAACACTGAAAAATGCATGAAAATGGACGATGGCCTGCGAATGAATATTGACCGTTGGATTTTACAAATAGACGGTGGAGATTGGATCAGAGGGCGCTATCGAGGAAGATGAGCGGAGATAGATCTGGGTCGTCAGATCGTAGTGGGAAAGATCGGACGGCTATCGGGAGCGGGAGCTGTGCACAAGTTAACGAGCAGGGGACCGTACCGGAAGGGCGTTAGGCGGTTTCCCCGCACCGTCTTTCGGGAGTAGGCGGTTTTGGTAACGCAGGGCGCGATCCAACAGAAATGAGACATGTGGTAGGCGGGAAACCACTTCCTCGCGGGTTATCGGACAAGCAGGTTGGTGGAGCGGGGGTTGCGGATACCGTCGGATCTGCGGGAGATGATCAGACAGTCACGGTTAATGCACATATTTGGTTGATATGACAGGTAAGGGGCCCGCCGATAGGTTATGTTTTGATAAATGTACGTAGTTATAAGTGTTAAAACTTTTAGTGCCAAGGACTAAACGCAACATTGGTTATATGGGTTTTAAACGGTTTATCGGGGGTTTATAAAGGCTATTGGGGTTTGAAAGGTTATTGGGTTTTATAAAGGCAAACAACAATAATGAAGATAGGGAGAATAAAAAGAAATGAAGGGAAGGAGGAAACAGGGGTAACGAAGTAAAAGGAATAAGGCAAATGAAGGGGAATGATAAAGTAAATTGCTGCAAACTCTTTGCCACCAAAATTAGTATTGCCCAATATGCTTTTTATCCATCAATGTCGAAGAACATAGCAGAGCTAACACTGACTCCTTCTCGGGATGAGATCCTCCCTTTGAGGTCTCAAGAACCTGCAGACCAATGCCTTTCCAGCTGAAAACAAATTAGCCAAAATTCCTAGTGTTCCATTGGGCATGGAGTTTACTGCATCTATACTAAAACTAATAAAAACAAAAGATTTACAACCTTTAAGGCCAAAGACCTTAAACAACATAAACTTTCAAAAACCGCCCATTAACTGGGCCATCAAAAACTGCTTCTCCCCCCATACTTTCCAGTATGAAGGTGTTGTTCCCTTGAATCTGATGTATTTTTGCTAAATCAGTGATCCTCTTTGCCATTTCTTCTTCCTCATCCTGCTCTGTTTGAAGGAATTTTGCCACAGGGAGAGTTAACTGAATAGGGAATACAGCTTCAACACCATACACCAGCTTGAAAGGAGAATTGCCTGTGGATTTTTTAATGGTCACTCTGTCAGCCCATAGTGCATACTTGAGATTTGAATCCCAATTCTTTTTATTGTCCTCTAACAATTTTTTAATTATCCTGATCAGACTTTTATTAGAGGATTTTGCCAGACCATTTCCTTGAGGATAATAAGAGGTGGAATGAACAAGTTTAATGCCCATTGAATCACACATTTCCACCAATTCCGTTGCCCTGAAGGCTGCTGCATTATCTGTTATTAATTTATGTGGGCAACCAAATCTACTGAAGATATTCTCTGTCAAAAACTTCATGACCACATTATGATCAACCTTCCTTGTAGGAATTGCTTCAATCCACTTAGTAAAATAATCAGTGGCTACTAATATCCACCTGTGCTAGCCACTAGAATGTGGATCGTTTCTCCAATAAAATCCAAGCCCCATTGCTGAAAAGGTCCTTTTGCAATTATTGGTTTTAAGGGTAGGGATTTCAACTGCTGCTTTCCTTCAAATCTTTGGCACCTGTCACAAGATTTGACAAAAACCAATACATCAGAAAATAAAGTGGGCCAATAGTACCCAGCTCTGAGAATCTTATGGGCTTTAGTTTTCCAATAATGGTGCCCTCCACACATGCTGTCATGAAACTGCTGCATAATTTCTTTTGACTGTTCCTTGTCCAGACACCTTAAAAATATTGCAGATGGATCCCTCCAGTAGAGCAAATTTTTATTGATGCAATATTTAACTGCCCTGAGTTTTAAAGTTCTAGCTTGACTTGTGCTTAAGCCTGAAGGGATTTCTAGCTTCAGCAAAAAATTAATTATTCTAGCATACCAGTTACAAGAAGCTAGGTTCTCGGCCACTAATTGCATTCTTTCCGTTTCAGCTTCTTTTCCCTCTTCTGCCTGACTATTCTCTGCAATAGCGCATAGGAAATTAATATCTAAAGACCTGCAATTTTCTTCAGCCAATAACTTGGAAAGCCCCTGACCTCTGACCAGCTTGGTGGGCTTCAGCTCAATATTAAATTCTATCATTTTTGCAATCCATTTCGCCCTTCTTCCATCAGCATTAGGTTGTGTCAAGACATCCTTTATTGCAGTAGAGGGTACATATGCAATTATTTTTGAATGCAAGATATAAACTCTGAAAGCTTTCAAGGATGTGATAAGAGCATATGCCCATTTTTTAATAATATCATACCTCAGTTCAGTATCCCTCAAGTTCTTGCTGAAAAATGACACTGGATGTTTTGAACCTTCCTCATCTGCCTGCAATAAAACTGCTGCAATGGTGTCTTCAGAGGCAAAAGAAAATATGTGGAACTCCTTGCTGTAGTCTGGACTTATTAATGTGGGAACCTCCATAATAGGATTTTTAATAGACTCAAATGATTTTCTTGCTGTATGAGTCCATTTGATTTCTGCCTCTTTTTTTAACATGGAGGTAATATGCTTCACATATTCAACAAAATTTGGAATAAGCCTTCTTACAAAATTTATTTTGCCTAAAAAGGATTGGATATCCTTCTTTGATCTAGGGACAGACAAAGTCTGTATTGCTTTGACTCTTTCTGGGTCAATCTGAACACCTGCAACAGACACAATATGTCCTAACAACTTGCCTTCATTTAAAGCAAATTGAGATTTTTTGGGATTGACTGAAATTCCAAACCTTTTGCACTTTAGAAATACTTTTTCAAATGCTGTAAATGATTTTGATGGCTGCTGGAGTAAACTGTTATATCATCAAGGTAGATAAGCACAAATTTGTCCTTCTCTCCCACAAATGCTATATCCATAGCTCTCTGAAAGGTGGCTCCAGCATTCATCAATCCAAAAGGCATTTTGGCATACATAAAAGTGCCCCAAGGAGTGGTAAATGCAGTCTTTTCTTGATCATCTGAGTGAAAAACAATATGATTAAAGCCTGAAAATCCATCCAAGAAAGACATTACTTTGGCACCTGAGACTTTTTGCAGCAAATGCCCCATCTTGGGTAGATGATAGTTGTCTCTCTTGGAGCATTTGTTTAAATTTATGAAATCAACACACAATCTGATTTCTCCACTCTTCTTCCTCACCACCACCAAATTGGCTACCCATTTTGAATACAGGAGAGGGACAATGATCTTGGCAGCTACCAACTTTTTAATTTCTTTTTCAATTAGAGGAAGAAGCATAGGATTTATTGGTCTGAGCTTCTGTTTGAATGGTATTGTATCTTTCTCCAGAGGGATTATATGCTGAATTATATTCTTATCATATGTTTTCAGGTCACTATACTCCCAGGCAAACACATCAGCAAATTGCCTCATTAAATTGCAATATCCAGCACTTTGATCAACCGATAAATGAGTGGACAGATTTACATATCTAGGCTGACCTGGACTTCCTATATCGTGCTTACAGACTGTAGATTGGTCTTCTTTTTGGACAGCCTTGTAAGGTACATCATTTTGATCAAACAGTCTTTCAAGAGGAATCAGACCCTTAGGAATATGATTACTAGGAAGCTGGACAATGTTGTCTTTACCAATTTTATTTCTAAGCTGGGACTGGAGGTTTTCTTCCAAGGCATCATTCTTGATCAATTTGCATTTCGGAAAACTCATCAATGACTTGAAGGAACCTATTCAATTCATCATCATCTCCAAAATTTTTCCAATGGTGGACATTATCAGGCAAGGAAGGTCTGTACTTCAATTGGACTTCATAAACTAGTCTGGGAGGTATGGGAGGAATAAATAGACTAGCAGAGACAACAAGGGAATCGGCAAGCTGATTTTGAGCTCTAGGAATGTATGAAATACAAAAATAATCAAAAGAATCTTTGATTTTCCATACCTCATCGCTATATGCTGTCAGCCTTGGGTGCTTTGTTTGAAATGTTTTATTAACTTGCTGAATGATCAAATCAGCATCTCCAAACACCTTCAGATTCCTGATTCCTCTGTCTTTTGCTGCATTAAGGCCCAACAACAGTGCTTCATATTCTGCTATATTGTTTGTCACTTGAAAAACCAGCTTAAAAGACAACTGAATTCTTTCTTGTTGTGGAGATATTAGCACCACCCCTGCTCCTGCAGTCTCTCTAGAACATGCTCGATCAAAGAACATATCCCAAATTTGACTTCCTTGCTTTTCCTCGACCTGAACTGTTGGTTTCCTGAGCTACATTTCTACCTTATGAGATTCTTTTATTTGGAGAATACATGCTCCAAAATTGGTGTCCACTGCATAAATAGGATGATCAGTAGGATTCTTCTCATCACTAATGATATATGCCAACTATGCTTCTCTATATAACCTCCTTCTTTCTCCTCCAAAAACTGGGATTGTGGCATAAGAAAGATCATTCTGTAATGTCCCACCTAGTCTCTTAATCCACCCTCTGGACAACAACATGTCAAACTTAGGAGGGACATTTGCTACCACAATATCCATCATCATACTCTTCATGGGCAGCTGAGTTAAGGTAATGGCCAGATCTTTAATCAATCCAAGACATTTCACCTTCCTTGAATCAAAAGAAAATAAATCATGATAGGGTCTGGTGATATCAAGGCCTAACTCTTCCATGACAGCTTTAGGCATTAAATTGTGGCTGGCCCCTGTGTCTAGCAGGCAATTGTGGAGGATTTTGTCATGAATGGTCAATGAAACATAAAAAGATGGAGAATTATTATCAGCAGGCTCAACCATGGGGCTAAGCACAATGGCAGGCTTATCATCTTGCAAATTGACAGAGTCAGTGGAGGTTTGTGTGGTTTCTAGCTCAAGGGCTTCAAGGATAGGCTCTCTAAATGCTTCATTCTTCACCAACTCTACCAGAGGCACAACTATTTTCAATTTCTGAACTTCTGACTCAACGTTGAAGGAAGAAGATGACTTATCAGAACTTTTTACCTCTTGAATTGGAGCTTTGAGGATGACTGGATCAGCTACTGGTCTTCTCTGCCTGCTATTTTGTGGTTCTGTTTGAACAACAACTCTTTGGGTAGGATTCTCTTTGACATTCTTTGCATTCGACCTCAGGTTATACCTCTTCTGCTGTTCACCAGTTTTTAGAACAACTCCTCTGTCCCATTCTTGATTGTCTTGTTCCTGTAGCAATGATTGTTCATACTCAGCCAATGTAAAAAATGCAGCACTGCCTTTATCTTCCATGCAGTGAATTTCATCCTCATCTTCTTCAAATTGTTCTTCCTCCATGACTACATTTTTGAAAGGAGCCTTAACTTTCTGTTCTTCTTTTGATTCTTCACCCCTTTACATAATTTGTAACTGCTCATTTGCTCTTCTGAAAGGAATAGGATTTCTTGGAGCAAATGTGTTCTACTGCCTTGTTTTCCCTGAATTCTTTTCAAATTTCAGCTTAGAAATTTCAGCAACCAATGACTCTATCATCTTAGTCATTTTGTCCAATTTAGGCTCTGAAGAAGAAGCAGAAGAAGTAGAAGCCTGAGCTCTCTGCCTCCTTCTGTCAGCTTGATTTTTGAGCTTTTCTGCAGTCATGATATTAGATTCTACTTCTAGTGCTGCATCCTGCATGTCTGCTAGAGTAGCACATCTCGTTTCTCTCAACAACAAGCAGAAATCATAATCAAAAGCATTGGCATAAGTTAGTTTGGCAGAGGTAGGAGTAGGTTTTACCTCAACTGGTATCTTACTATACATTCGATTGAATCTTTTATTAAAATCAGGCAAAGATTCACCATTTTCCCTCTTCAGATTACCAAACTCAGTATGATAATACAACAATCTTTTTTATCTCCCCATTGCTTCAAAAATGCATTATCTAATGCTTTAATATCAGTTATAGATCTCTGGGGAAATTCTCTAAACCACTTCCTAGCCTCTCCATCAAGGCTCTGGACAAAAACTCTCATCCACACATCATCTTCACTTATATCTAAATTATTAGCATAACTGTAAAAAGCTTCAAGGTGTTCTTCTACTGTTACCCCCTCTGTGCCAGTGAATTTAGGCATATATTTTTGATATTCTTCCACAGGCATAGGATTTAAAGGCACAGGAAATACCAATGGTCCATATCTGGCAGCTACAATTCTTTCTATCCTTGTAGGTGCTTGTTGTCCTGCCATGATTGGAATATTTGGAAGAATAATAGTAGATTGAATGGTAGGGAGTAATGTGGTGGATGACAGAGATAAAGGGATGTTTTGGACTGAATGGGAAGCTTTATTTGGACTGAGATTCAAAGGGGAACTAACTGCACAAGGGGCTGAACTAATCTCTGAAGGTTTTTCCTTATTATCAGTGTTGTGCTCTAAATATTCAAACTGTAAATCTTCAACAATAACTTTATCTTTCAGAGATGAATAAGATTTCTTAGGCTTACCTGATCCTGATGCCTCTTTCTGTGATGCTTTCTTCGATTTAACAGTCCTCTCAGGGTCAGGTACTGGTTCAGCTGGTGATTTCTAAGGATTCCTTCTAGTGTGTCTCACAAACTGAGCCAGAACTTCGATGTGGAGTCACCAAATGATGGTCTTCCTCCAATGGAGTCGCCAGATAGATGATTACAACCAAAATCTGTGTTCAGACCTTGTCTATCATCAAAGCTTGAAGCTGTGTCGTTTTCCCAGGGAAGCTGAGCTTCAATTCTCCTCTCCCCGGCAACGGCGCCAATTAATGTTGTCACCCCAAGAAACTCTCCTAGGTTGTATATCAAAGATGCTCAGGAACATTACAAACTCAACAAAATGTTGGATAAATGGTGGATGAATGAAATAAATGCTGCATATTCAAGCCAGACAACCACTTCTACTATGCTTAATCCCAGACATGGGTGAACACTCCCAGACTACAAGGCTTTAGACCACCAATTACTCACAGTTTAAAGAAAATGTGAAGATGGAGAATACTAATCACACCACCAGATGCACAGGACCCTGTGATGGCCAGCTGCAACCAGTTAAAAGGTTTATAAATCTATTTCTTAATGCACAGACAGGATGACAACTTTCTGGCATTAAAACAACAAAAACCTACATACATATTCAATAATACATGCTAAATTCTAACACAGAGGTGGAATGATAGCCCCTCTAATGCTAAACATCAACAAAACATGAAATAATGCATAATAGGCATAGCCTAGAACAAAGAAGAAGAAGTGGAAAGCGAGCAATTAACAACAAAAGAAGCTTGTATTAGCTGGAAATGAAGACCAGAAGCTGCAGGTCTCATAGTAGTTACAGTCTCCAGAAGTTGAAGCTCACAAAAAAATAAGACTCATCAAACTCATTACATCTTTTTTCTGGGTATATATGGAGGTTGACTACAAAATTGCTCTGCAAACCCATGCGTGGAGGGGTCATAACTGACCACCAACCGCATTTACAATTAGATATGGGTCTCTGATATAGTTTGATTGTTTTTAATGAACAAAATGGATCTTTCTTTACTTTGATGTCCTTCTTGAAGAGGTGAAATATTAACTGAATAAATTTCCATAACTGCTGCAGTCATTGAGCTGCTCGAGGATTGTCCTTTTCGTCCTTGACCGTTCTGTTCTTTAAATGAAGTTGCTGAGGATTTAATGCACTGAGTATCAAATCATCTCTTCCTTCTTCGCACGCACAAAACAGGCCGAAAACACTGAAAAATGCATGAAAATGGATGATGGCCTGCGAATGAATACTGACAGTCGGATCTGACAAATAGATGGTGGAGATTGGATCGGAGGGTGCTATTGGGGAAGACGGGCTGAGACAGATCTGGGCCGTCAGATCGCAGTGGGAAAGATTGGACGGCTATCGGGGGCGGGAGCTGCGCATAAGTTAACGAGCGGAGGACCATACTGGAAGGGCGGTAAGCAGTTTCCCCGCACCGTCTTTCGGGAGTAGGCGGTTTTGGTAATGCGGGGCACGATCCAACATAAATGCAACATGTGGTTGGCAGGAAACCACTTCCCTGCGGGTTATCGGACGAGTAGGTTGGCGGAGCGAGGGTTGTAGATACCGTCGGATCTGCGGGAGATGATTGGACGGTCACGGTTAACGCACATATTTGGTTGATATGACAGGTGATGTGATATGTAAGGGGCCTGCCGATAAGTTATGTTTTGACAAATGCGCGTAGTTATAAGTGTTAAAACTTTTAGCGCCAGGGACTAAATGCAACATTGGTTATATTGGTTTTAAAAGGGTTATCGGTGATTTATAAAGGCTATTGGGGTTTAAAAGGTTATCGGGAGTTTATAAAGGCAAACAACAATAATGAAAATAGGGAGAATAAAAAGGAAGGAAGGGAAGGAGGAAACGAGGGTAACTGAGTAAAAGGAATAAGGCAAATGAAGGGGAATGATAAAGTAAATTGCTGCAAACTCTTTGCCACCAAAATCAGTCTTGCCCAATATGCTTTTTATCCATCAATGTGGAAGAGCGCAGCAGAGCTAACAGGACGTATCAACCATTTGCAACAAAGTTGCGTTATGCTTCATGATATTATGAAGATTTAGACTCTTCATAATTTCATTAGTCATCAAATTAATGGCTTCTCCAAAATCTACAAGAGTAATTGGAATGAATTTATTCCCTATTTGTACTGGAACAATAAGGGTACCAAGATCTTGATACTTCAGATTCAAGGATCTTCCATGCATACTTTTATATAATTGACCAGTCACTTGGATATTTGGAGGATCATGTTTCTTTTTCCTTGATTTCTTGATACAAAAATCCCTTATAGCTTTATTGTAGATTGGCGTATCCTTGATAGCTTGAATGATTTCAATTTTAACACAAATTATTTAGTTGTTATAGGATACCAAAGCTTGGTTGTAAAGTGTAAAGGTACTTTAGCCTTTGTAATTCTTCCAGGAAATGGTGGTGATTGAGATTGATCAAATTGTTGATTTTCTAGTTGACTTGAATTTTGAGAGTTGGGTAACAAAGATTCAACTTCTTTCTCAAACTGCTTTTTTTCTTTCTTTACTCACATCCTTAATTTTGGGTGGTCTTGGTTCTTCTAAAATCTTTCCTGACCTTAAGTAGGTGGCTTGACAATTAAATACGACATCAATAAAAGTTGAATATTCACCAAGTTCATTGGTGTAAACTAGTTAACTCAATTGAATTATTTGATTTGTTTGTGGTTGTTGATTTTCCTAACCCATCCTAATGTTTGGATTTGGATTTGGTTGAGTAGGTGATTGAGATGGCCAAAGTGCTTGATTAGTATTTTAAAATTGAGGTGAAGGTAAAAACTGTTGTTGTTGTGACTAATTTTAATATTGTTGGTTCAATTGTTACATAAGCCATCAAATACCTTGCATATGAAAAGATTGAGGATTTGAATAAGATATATATATATATATTTTTTTTTTTTTTTTGGGTGAATTTAGGAGCTTCCATTATATCAAAGAATTACATCAGTTTATATATTTTCCCAAGATCCCATTAGGCTCACTCTTACCAGATTTACTGGCTAGAAGATCATTACTAAAACAATTAGCTAGTTAAAAGAAAAACCTTTGTTGACCAAATCTAGAAGGATACATGATACTAAAATACCATCAAAATCAAAATGCTGCATTTTATCATTATGGGTCAGAGGAATTGACCAAGGCCGGATGCTCTAGTCTTAAGCTTGGAGAAGGGGAGGCCTGAAGTTGTAATGTACATGAATCTCCATATGGGACAATTCACTTCTAATTTATATGATTTCTCCTGTAAGCATCATTGTCTCCTCTACAAGCTGGATAAACTGTCCATCATATGCCATTGGTTGCGTTACAAATCATTCATGAAACCAATAATTATGTTCATGTCTTCATGCTTATCTCCGTTGAGCTAGTCCACTAGCCTAATTATGTGTGTCAACTAGCTAGTAGAATTATCTTGTGAGGGAAGTTACTCTCCCATGCTAGATGTGTGGTCTAGATTAGGGTTCACAACCTCACCAAGTCTGGAAACTTCCATAAGATGCTTGTCTTGTTGAACGCTTTCTCCTCTTCATCTCCTAGCTCTGCCTCATTGGTGAAGCATTTCTCTCTGAGTAGCACAAACAACCACCTTAAAAAACAAATAACTACTTCCACCAAGCTAGGTTCTAATGCATCTAAATAAACTTCTAATAAGATCTAAACTAGTGCCTCCAGACCATGAATAGGGGTTGAATGTTATTGCCAAAAGGCTAGTAGGTGGGGTTCACCTATATTGACACCCATGACCTCTACACCCCTCAGTCAAACCTCTATACTCATGAGAACCTGCTAGGAAAAAACTGCTCGACACACCCAATATTGTTGAATTTTGGTAGCTGCAGTCGGTATTCATAATTTATATTAGCACTCAAAATAAAAGAAAATGAAAATTCAAAGTTGGTTTCAAGTCAGCTTCAAATATAAGAGGGAAAAAGTGAAATTTTGAATTTCATAATTTTCCTCCAAAAAGTCAAGTTGGCCCTTTAAAAAGTACAAGACAACTCAGTGAAAAGACACACCTATTCGGCTCCTTCAACCATTATATATTACCAATCAACTTCCTCACTTGAAGAACAATTAGGATCACCAAAATATCTTTTGATTTCTATTGACACGAGTGAAGGAGAGAGGAGAGAAGCATATTGAAGTTTGACCATCCTTTGACTCTTGTTGACCAATAGTTTGACTGACTTTTCTGTGGAGTAGTTTGACCAAATTTCGGAGGATGTTTAACCACAAGTCTGAGGCAGTTTGATTGTAGTTGACTAGGGTTTCTAAGGTAGTTGTAGGAGTCTGAAATTTGACCTATTTGACATGACTTGACCAGCCATTGCAGGAGGCCAAAAAATATCTCTAGTTGACCAGGTTTTCCCTAGGCTTGTTTGTTGGTCAAATTGACTTTATTTCACTTGAAAAATCAGATTATATCTCTTGTTGAATTGGACATTTTACTAAGAAAAGGTTGTTGGTTTTTTCCCTATTAATGGTTTTTTGAGGGTAAAAATGTGTGTCTCTTGTGTTTGTTTGTCTCTTCATGATCCTATTGTCATTATTGTTTTACTGTTGATATTTTCTATGTACAATTGCTTAATAATGAATGTGACATGAGATGAATTTATTAAAGAATCATTGGAAAGTAATTATCAGATTAGGAAATCATGAAAAATCAACATGGTATTAGAGCCTGGGTTAAAGAGTAGACATTAAAAGGCTATCCCTGGTCAAGTCAAGGATGGTTTTTGATTTTTTCTAGAAGAACTTTGTATGGATTGTTGTAAGAAGAGAAAGGTTAAAATTATCAGTCATTGAAACCGCATTGAGATATGAAGCAAGTAAGAAGAAGGTCGGGTAGAATATTTGGTCTAGAATCCTTCTGTTATTAAGACTTAGTTGAATTCTAGATAGGCCAAGCTTGGTTTGAGGCTTGTTCATGTCCCTCCAAGGTTAAGGGTCAGTGCCAAGATTAGGGCTAGCCATAGGCTACCCTAGCCCTAGGTTCAAGATGATTAAGTAGGCCGAGGGTATTCATGGAGGACCGAGTGCCTCTAATCCCTATAATTTGGTCAGTTTCGCACTATCTAATCCTTTCTCAAAATTGTTAGGGAAAGGTAGAAAATATAGGAGCTATTTATGATATCTGCCTTCTAAAAATGATGCTTTACCTAATGGCACAAAAAGATCTTTGACATTTACATATGCTTCCATTACAACAAAAAAATCAATATTCCATGAAGATGACAAAACAATTAATTACAAAATTTAGCAAGCTCCAAGAGTGAATTGAGATCATATTTTCAAATGAACTTGTGCCATCGGAACATCACTGATATAGTGACAAACAATGTGAGTAAGAGGATGTTGAGATTATTGCAATAACTATCGTAAATAATTACAACAAAAGGATTTAATCAAAGTTGAAGGGTCATGTCAGAGGTCATATAACGCAACACCTAAGGCCTAGAGATACCAGAAAGGAAAGTTGTTGATTAATTTCAATCACCTCTATGAAAAATGGTATGTTTTTGAATTTACTAATCAAAATGAAAGTGTATTTCGATATGACTAAGTTAAGGGAAATTCATAAATTTACAATAAAGAAGAGGATGAGTTCCTCTTCATTTTTTGGAGAACTAAATTGTCTTGTGAAGGACAAGTCATTTTTAGCACTGAAGATTTTCCTTGTAAAGGAAATTTTTTTGCTATTGCTACAATTGTTTTGAAGAGTGTTGAGCTAATTTGTTTACCGAAATTAACACAAATATTTCTTATCAATCCGGGTTATTTATGCTTTGAGGCAAGTTCAATATATGTGAAGATCAGATGTAATCAAACCTTGAAAGATAATTTATTCAAAAACTTAAAACAATACATCCTACAACTCTAATTCAATTAGTTTGAAAAGAGGAAAAATATTGAAATGATTCTTGACTCAAGAAGTTCACTTCTGCCTCAATTACTACTTAATGAATCAGAGATTAAAACCAAGAACTTAAGATGGATAAATTATTAATGAAAGAAGGCTCCTAACTTAAGAGACACATAATGTGTTTCATCATAATTCATTCATCTCAATACCAAAATCACATAAAGAAACTACTTGCATGCAACCAAAGGAAACTAGTTACAATTCATCATATTAGTAGAAGGGGTGCTCAAATTGAACACTTTGTTTTTCCAAATTAATAAAATGATGAATAAGCTAAGATCTAATGAAATCAATCACCATACATTAACCATAAAGCAATCTGAAATAAAGCATGAAAAACCAGTTCTACAATAATCAGATTACAAGAAATAAAACTAGTTAACAAGGAAGTGTACTTAGCTTAGAATGGGGGCCCTCCACCCTTGCTTTTCACACTTGAGAATTGATATCAGAAGCTAAAATTCAGTCACACATCCATAGCATTGAACAGCAAAATAATAATAGCACAAGTCTTCAAATTAACTCTCCGATCCAAAAGTGTCTCAGCATAAAAGTATAATAAGTCAATACATAAGCCATCAAAGTCTTGGCTCTTAAATAGAAGTCTCATGAAACAAACTGATCTATATTCACTCCAACAAACCCATCTACTCTTATCCATCTATCTAAGTCGAATTCATCACTCCCATCCCAAGAGATATGATCAATCCCATAGAATCTCAAAACTGCCCTATTTCTATGGGATTTCTGAATGACTAGTCATGATTGACTAGCACAAAATGGGCCTAATAAAGCTTGTTCTGTTCGAGCTAAGCATAGCTAGCTTAGTCCTAGTTCCCAAGCTGTCCATCCATGCATTCAATTCGTGCCCAAGTGTCCTGCAACCATATCAACCATAGAGCTATTACGGGAATTTTTGAATCTGCCAATTTTGCACTTAAAACCAAACTTTCATAAAAACTTTAGAAATTGAAAAATTAAAATTAAATACCTGAATGGATATCAAATATATATCAAAATGGGATGAATAAAGGGAAAATGGATGGCAAATAGATGGATTAGTAAGTTTCTTAGAGCAAAAATAAGACCAAAACTAAGGCCCAACAAAGAGGTCGAGGTACTTAGTTTGAAAGGGTCGAGAACAATCATCTTTGTGAACAAATCTCATGGAAAAGACTTTCTAGTGACTCTAAAATAATTCTGTATCTTGCTCATGCCACTTGAATATTGTTCATTTATTAAGGTTTGGTTGACGGAGTAAGTTGTCTTATAAGATTCTACAAAGGACATTGAAATTGCTAGTCATATTCCCTTCTTTGAATACCCCTTACCTTCATTTGTAACTATGACTCGACCTGATATATTTTGTCCTTGTTGATGATAGTTGGAGGGTTTTGTTTCTTTACAATGTTAGAAAGAGGCAAAATACAAGCCCTACAAAAGCTGTCATGGACCATTAATCTTAATACATGTGCTTGGACTGATAGCAAGATGGAACATCCTTGTTTGATCGATGTCATATGGAGAGTAATGGGGACTCTATATTTTTTGGACATATGGATATGGAAAAACAATTGTATATGACAAAGGCTATTGGAATTATATAAGGTGTATATAAAAATTATAAATCTAAGGCTTGTAAACCCTAGAAGACTAGAAGTCTTGAATGAGAAAGCCCTATGGTGTGTGGATAAAACCCTAGAGCTTGATAAATGATTCCACTGAATGAAGAAACCCTAGCCCATGGAAAGGAAGGAAAGGAAAGTAACATGTTGATGATGAGAACGAGGATGAGCATTTCTATCTTGATGAGACTGCAAATGGATTTCAATGATTTTTGCAAGAAGGCAAGGATTAAAAGGGATTTGTCAAATCTCTCGAATCCTCAAAACAAAAGATAAGTACTCTATATATCTCTCTTCCTCGATTATTTTTGCTTTATTATTAGTTAGGTTCTTGTCTTTGTATCTTTTTCTTAGTTATAATCATTTCTTCCATGACCTCCAAGTGAGGATTGCGGGTACATCATGAAGGCTACCAAGGCTCTAACAGTAGATGAAAGCATTGAAAGAACAAAGCAAAGTTTGTGGCAAGGGGATTCTCCCAGGATCAATGATTTGTGTTCAAGAGGTCGAAATTGTTCTGACATCCATAATTGTACCAATGATTGAAAGAGCTCCTAGTTCAGAGGGAGCAGGCAGGCGAACAAGTTTGAAGAATGTTATCTAAGTTGAATTTTCATTTTTCTTAGATGGTTTCAATGGGCACTGTCCCACATTTTTTCCCATGTATATTGTGCCTATAGTGGCTTGCACATACTTGCAAAATAGAGGGTCTGTTTTGCTAGACTTGCTTATGGTTTAGACTAAGATCCTTTGGATGATAAACACCTATAAATTAGAAATTATGGAGGGAGTGGTGCTTTCATGGTGTGTGCAATTGCTAGCCATTGCCTTCCAATCATTCCCAAATCTATATATGTCCAAGTCTCATTATGTGTTTAGGGTATTTCTTTGTCATATCAAAACTTTGTATGATATAAAGATCACTTGTGAATCAACAATCACCTTCCATTTTTAATGTTATTAAGCTTGCAAGAATATTTTATATACATCAACCCTTCACATGTAGAAGGTTGTTATAATTGATATGTCAATTTTACTAATTTGGATACCATTTTCTTGTATTAGTCAATTTAACAATCTTTATTGTGACAATAAATGGAAGTTAAGCAATTTCTAGAAACTTACTATTTTATATTTTGAAAAAGAAATATTGTTTCAGTATCACCACTTGTACCATGGAACTTATTCTTTAATTCTCTCCTCGTTGTTCCTTTGGACTACAATTTGAATTTTTATTTTGAGTTCTTCACCAAATTTATGCTTTCCTAGTTAGCTCATGTCCAAACCATGGTGCAATATATATTTATGAAGTGAATAGATATTTCTCTTCCTCACAAGGGCAAACTCTTTTTTTCTATGTGGTTCATAGACCCCAAAGATCGGTGATCGCTACGTCTACAGCCCCCCTCTACGGGTTTTGGGGCAGTGCCCCAGAGAAATTTTTTTTGGACCCTATATTAGATGGGCGAACCTACCTATGGTTTTGTGCATCGTTTTCACACATGGTTTTGGGCATGATGGTTTTCTGCCCATGGTATTTTGTAGATCCGGGCAAGGGAACTACGGTTATGTTCTAATCCAGGGTTAATGAATGCTTCAACATGTATATATATATGTATTGTAACATTGAAAGGAATCTAATGAAAAATCAATCTCGTAGTTTCGGTTTTGGGATCCAGGGGAAATCTCTGTGTATATCTGTTTTATGTTTTATGCTCTTATCATTGTTTATTTTTTGTTTTTTAGAATGTGTATGCAGGTAATTTCTGTATGGGGTTAAAACCTACCTTTGGTATTAGAGATGTTTTGGCTTCAAGGGGATGCCTTTGCTGTTGAGGGGTTTTTCTCAGGCTGTGGTAGACCCTATTAAGTGGCAGATCTGCGGGATTGATTCTTGTGGTGAAAGAAAATGGTGAGTAGTGTAAAGATAGAGATTGAGAAATTAAATGGTCAGAGTTTTGAGTTGTGGAAAATCAATATGGAGGATCAATTGGTGGATAAAGATCAGTGTATCACAGTAGATCCAGGTACTAAACCAACGAAAATGTCAGTTGAAGACTAGTGGAAGTTGGATCGGAAGGCAAAGAGCACAATACGGTTGTGTATCTCAGATTCAGTAATGTTGAATGTATAAGGGGAAACTTCGACAAAGGCTTTGTGGGACAAGTTTGGGACTTTGTACCAATCTAGGTCTTTGGTGAATAAACTCTTCCTAAGGAAAAAATTATATAACCTGAGGATGAAGGATGGAGATTCAGTGATAGAGCATCTGAACGCATTTAATACTGTAGTAAGCAAGTTTTTATCCATTGATATAAAAATTTCAGACAAAGATAAGTGCATCAATTTATTGTGTTCTCTACCAGATTCGTGGGGTAGTCTGGTTGTTGCAATAGGTAGCAATGCGACTACCTTGCAGTTTGATGAAATAGTCTCATCCTTGCCTTTGGAGGAGATGAGACGAAAAAATATCGAGGGCCAAAATGGTGATGCCTTGTCTATACGAGGATAGTCCCAGAACAAAATAAATAAATAAATCCTCGAGTGGGAGATATAAATCTAGAGGGAGATCTAAATCTCCAGGAAAACCTGTAAAGGTGTGCTGGAAATGTGGAAAGGAAGGTCACTTCAAAAAGGAATGTAGATCTAAATCTCCTGAGAAAGGAAAGGGATCTAATGATGCCCTTCTGTAGAGGCTAAAACCACCTCAGATGAAGGTGGGGATGTGTACTTGATTTCTTCTTCAAGTACACATGTAGATCATGAGGCATG
Organism: Pinus tabuliformis; assembly: GCA_031772625.1. Taxonomy (NCBI): domain Eukaryota; kingdom Viridiplantae; phylum Streptophyta; class Pinopsida; order Pinales; family Pinaceae; genus Pinus; species Pinus tabuliformis. Next base: position 789,583,163 of record CM062820.1, on the reverse strand, counting down.
GTTGATTGACTTAGGTGCATCCTTTCACTTCATCCCCACAGGGAGTGGTTCTGTGAGTATGATAAATATGATGGTGGTGATGTATTCTTAGGGAATTACAGGAAGGCTAGAATCGCCGGTCACAGAAAAATCAAGTTGAAGTTGCAAAGTGGAAGGATTATAACACTACCGAGTGTTCTCCATATTCCTGCATTGGCAAAAAATATGATTTATTAAGCAAGCTGGATGATGTAGATGTAAAAACAATGTTCAAGAAAGATATCTGCAAGATGGTTCGGGTAGCATTGGTATTGATGCAGGGTGTTCAGATTGGAACTCTGTACAAGATTGAGGGTAGCACTATTATTGATGGGTGAAACAGTTTTGTGGTTCCTGAAAGTGGAGCAGAAAATCTAGGGGTCTTTGGAGAAAAGACCATGCTATGGCATAAAAGGCTTGGACATATTGGAGAGAAGGGCCTTCAAATAATTCAAGGTAATGGTATGTCTAATTTCTCTCTGGATTTTGATTTCTGTGAAAATTGTGTATATGGGAAGAAGAATTAGGTGAGTTTCCCCTCTAGTGCTAAGAGGGCAAAATAAATATTAGAGCTTGTGCACAATGATGTGTTTGGACCTGTGTCAGTTCCATCACTGGGTAAGTATATGTACTATGTACCATTTATAGATGGCTTCTCAAGGAATACATGGATATATTTTCTTAGGAAGAAATCTAAAGTCTTTGATAGGTTTAAAGAATTTAAGGCTTTGGTGGAAAACCGAATAGAGAAGAAGATAAAGTTGTCGATGATAGATAACGGTGGAGAGTTTTGCAAGAAGGAATTTGAAGAGTTCTGTAAGAATTGTGGTATAGCATGGCAAAAGACTACTCCATACACACCTTAGCAAAATGGAATTGCAAAAAGAATGAACATGACGTTGATGGATAAGACAAGAAGCATAATCAGTGGTGCTGGGTTAGGACAAGAATTTTGGGCAGAGGCTGTGGAGACTACATGTTACCTTGTCAATAGATCACCTTCATCAGTGTTAGAGAATAAGACTCCACAAGAGGTATGGAATGGTAAGAAACCATCTCTTTCACATCTAAGGGTATTTGGATGTGAAGCATATGTACATGTTCCAAAGGAGTAAAGAACTAAGTTGGATAGTAAATCTAAAAGGTGCATCTTTATTAGGTATAAGGATGGTTTAAAAGGTTATAAGCTTTGGAGTCCAGAAACAAGGAAGGTTGTGTACAACTGATATGTGGTGTTTAGAGAGGTGAAGCATGTTACTAAACATGAATTCCTACCAAAGGAACCTGAGAAGATAGAGTTTGAGCTAAAGAAGGAGGAATCAGGCTCTATAGTAGAAGAGGAATCAGAAGATGAAGAGCCACAAACTGCATTTGTCAGAAGATCAGTTTGAACTGATTTCTGTTCAAATTTTTCTTTATCTATTACTGATGATGATCCAAAAACTGTGAGGGAAGCAGTAGCTTTAGAGGATGGAAAACTATAGAAAGAGGCCATGGTTGATGAAATGAGATCTTTGCATAAAAATGAGGCTTGGGATTTGGTGGAGTTGTCGGCTGGAAGGAAACACATTGGCAGCAAATGGGTGTTTAAGAAGAAGATGAATGCAGAAGGAAAGGTGGATAAATACAAGCTCAGTTGGTAGCAAAAGGTTAATCCCAAGTGTTGACAATTGATTTTGGTGATATTTTTTCTCCTATTTCCAAGGTAGCTTCTATTAGATTACTTTAATCTATGCTGTTTCTTTTGATTTTGAGGTAGAATAGATGGATGTGAAGACAAAATTTCTTCACGGGGATCTGGAAGAAGAGATCTACATGAAGCAACCTAAAGGCTTTGCGGTGAAGGGTAATAAAGAACTGGTGTGCAGGTTAAAAAAGTATCTGTATGGGTTAAAACAGTCACAAAGGATGTGGTATGATCCAAAAATGGATCCTAGATAAACCTCTAAGTCTAAAAGACTTCATATAAGAGGTAAAAGGTGCCAATTGGCACAAATCATTTGTAAATCATAGGAAAATGAAATTCGCAAGCTGCTCTCAAAAATAGTCTCATTGCAGAGATCTCCTCATTCTAAATCCAACGAAACTTGAATGGGCGAAAACAGATTTCAGTTGAAGGAGTTATCATAAAAATGAAGCTACCCTTTTTCAAAGGAAAAAGAGGCAAAAATCCCTTGATAATGGGTCCTAAAAACCCTCTACGTCTTCCAAATCTCCCAAAAGGGAAAAACCATCACAAAAGGAGAAGTCTTGGAAAATTCGTATTACACTATCGGGACCCAAAAATCTGAAGAAACAACGAAGACAAGGCTATTGAAGGCTTAAGTCAACAGTGAATAGGAGCTGTCGGATCTGGCCGATCAACGGTCTAGATCCAATTGGAAATCGCAATCAGCGGTGGCAGTCGGTGGGCAATCAGAGGCATAAAATGCGATGGGACCAGGCTGATGTGATACCACGATCGCCAATATCGGTGGATCGCAATTGGCACTGGCATAGACCCTGTCATATGGGAAAGACCTCGGGCTTGTGTGATCTGCGATTGCGACTTGTCGCATCGCAGTATCGCGTCGACACATTACCATGGAGCGGGGCCGATATGCTATATGTTATATTTTGAAATCCGCCGAAAGGCATTTTTCTTATGTATTTTCGTATATTTTGCTGTTAAATGAAATATAAAGGGACAGGCCCTTGCGACATGCGATGGCGACTTACGGGTGGACTCAATAGGAAAATAAAGCACATTTATGGAAATTTTAAGTCCGGTGAACAGTGTTCTCTGCAAATTATTTTTCGTGTTTACTGTGTTTTCCTGTGTAAGCCGAGAATGGCTCTATTGAGGGATTTCAAGCACCCATGCACTCTCTCGTTACAGAATAGGTGGCATTCATCCTCGAGGGCATAGCAATGATGGCTAATGCTCAGAGAAGGGATTTGAGTGGACCAAAGTGGGAAGACAAAGAGCCCGAGAGGGATTCCAAATAGGCAGCGAGATTTGGCTTAAAAAGCCATAGAACAATAGAATGAGAGACTGTTGGTTGCTGAGGGTGTTGTTGGTGTTTCTATTGCAAAAAGCCAAGCCAAAGCAGGAAGCTAAGGTAAAAGAGGCAGCGCAGAAGCCAAAGGGGCAGCGCAGAGGCCAAAGAAGCCAGAGCGAAGAGCTAGAGCTAGAGCCAGAGCTAGAGCTAGAGCGAGAGCCAGAGCTAGAGCCAAAGAGCCAGAGTTAGAGCCAAGAGCCAGAACCAAGAGCCAAAGAGCCAGAGTCAGAGCCAAGAGCTAGAACTAAGAGCCAAGAGCCAGAGCTTCAAGAGCCAAGGGATAAAATGGTGTCTGAACCCACTGTTTCTGTGTAGAACAACAGGAGTTGAGCCAAGAGCTTGTAAAAAGGACTTATACCATAATCCCGGAAAGCCTAGTCGAGTTGACTAGAGCTCATGGAGACGTAGCCCAAGAGTTGTGGGTGAACTCCTAATTAATTTGCTGTCTTATGTGTTTGTTTTTACTGCTGCATTATTCACCGTTATATGCATTTATATACCAGTTTAAGAAAATTCACCTGTCAACACAAACAACAGATTTTAAAACATATAATCAGTCTAAAAAAATTATTAGCATACACTATATTATCAAGCATTTTTGAATTCCGCCTTGGTTAATCAAATAAACTTGGGAAAATTTTAAAGCTTTGGAAGTGGGAGAGGTTCTTGTAAGTTAAACAAGAAGCCTAAGAGCCCCATTTTCAGATCAGGTGGTATCAGAGCCTAAGCTTGATTAAACCCTACCTTCAAAGAAGATTATATCAAAATGCTTTATTGGTAGAGCAAAGATTGTTTGTTTGAAAGGTGTTGGGCTGTCAAGGATTGATTGTTTGATTGATGTATGCCTATTACAGACTGACTATTTTCTGAGTTTGCAGAGGTGAAGGGAAAGCTGTTGATAGCTCAGTCCAAGAAGGACAAGAAGGAAGAAGGGCTGAAGTCATTCTTCTATCCCAAGGACCTCAAGGCAGTCCTTAAAGCACAAGAGCTTTGTTGCAAAGGGTTGCTGAAATAAGCTCTTTATTAATCTTGTTGAAGTTCTTTTGATTCATTGGTATAATGACAACTTCTACAAGTGAGTCCTCAAATTCTTCTTTCTTCATCACAAGACTCTTTGATGAAGACATGAAGCAAGAATTGTCCACCATGATGGATATGGTGAGAGAAATGTATGAGAATGGAAGGAAGAGCGGTATGCTTAGAAAGAAGCTAAATTCCATGAAGGAAGAGAAGTAGTTGCTTGTTGATAGACTGCAGGAAATGGAGAGGAAACTTCATATTGCAAATATGAACCTGAAAAGGATGCATGAGTTGGAGTCACATCTCTTTGCTACCCAAGAAGCCTTAGTCAAGTATCAGCTTGAAGAAGAGGTAAGCCATTCCAGTTTGTCTTCAAATTCTTCTGAGAATGCTTGTATTGGTTCTTTTGAAAAACATACTAAAGGCATAGGTTCCAAGCTAATGTCCAAGATGGGCTATGAAGGAAAAGGCTTGGGTAAACATGCACAAGGTATTGTTGAACCAACAATGGTTGAGTAAAGGCCTAAATATCTGGGTCTTGGCTATGGACAGTCTTATGGACATAGTTCCAAAGCTGCCATGAAGGCCGTTGAAATAGTCCCAAGAAGGAGTTTCAGTTCATGTCCTCTACCTCAGAAGTGTGAAGGTTGTATTCAAGAGGAATAAAATAGCTTGAAACCTCAATTGTAGGATGCAGGTGTTTAGAAGCACACACTTGAACCAGAGAGTTGGGGAGACTCCAACAACCTTGAAGAGATTGATGGTGTTCCAAAGGGAGCCACTTGTTCATTTTCTTCACCTCCTCATGAAGGCAATAAAGGTGAAAGAGAAAGGTATAAATCTGGTTCCAAACATTTTCCTTTTGATTTTGCAAAGCATGATAAATTTCCACACATGTATGGGAAAAGAATTGCGTGTTCCTTTTGTGGTTTGGATAACCATAATGTTTCTAGATGTTGGAAGAGAATGGCCACATACAGGAAACTTTTGAAGGAAAAGAAGCAAGAAGCCAAAGGTCCATTAGACAAGGCAAATCATGCTATCAAGAGGATGCACATGTAGTGCACTTACTGCCATAAGCAAGGGCATCTTGTTGCAAAATGTTGGACTTTGAATCCAGCAATGCTTCCACAAAAGATGAAAGTGGAAAGAGAAGATGGAAAAAATGGAAGTGAAGATTCCTTGAATGATGTGTCTCAAAATGATTCACATGATGATGCTGATGTGCAGACAAAGGTAGTACCTTTGAAAGGGATTGGTAAGGAATGGTTAGAGTTCTTATCCGATTAAGATTGCATGTCTATTGATGCATCTACATTATATTTCATTTCAGCTTCGAAAGTACAGTGTGCTTAAGTGAAAGTTGAAGGATGAAATGCATGCATGAGCAGGAGATGCATGAACACAAGGATATTGATGATTTCCTTGTTTTTGAACATGTATGTGTAATTAACTTGTAGGGTTGATTACTTTGACATGCATGTGATGCCATGTTGACTTGGAAGAAGTTAACTTGGTCTCCAAATGGAGATAATGATGAAGTGTTTCATCTTTTGAAAAAGAGTCCTAATGGTCTTTTTCTACATGCTTGACTGAAGGGTCATTTGTTTAAAGGCATGTTTTGTGGGCTTGTATCTAGTCCATCATTTGTATGCAGATTTAAGAAATGGAGGTGTTCGCAAGATGTAAAAATCTTTTTCTTTTGTTGAAGCAGGAGTTTAGTCCATCCAGTTGTTGTATGTATACCTGTTGTTGTTAACAGTTGTTGATTAACAGCTTGTCAAACAGGTACAAATGAAAGTTTTTTGGAGTAGATGTACTTCACATTTGTTTGAGCCACCTTGGATCAATGATCAAGGCAAAGAAGTTCAAACCACCTTCTATGACCATCTTAGTAGAAGTTCTGCAAGAAGGCAAGGAGGAAGAAAGTTCTTCCCAAGATGACCAGCCCATCCAAGAAGGGAAGTGGTCAAAAACTTTGGTTCAGAGGCACTATGCAAAGGCAAGTGTAGGGAGGCTAAAGAAGAGGGTGAGTCACCCTCATTTACTATTCAGATCAGTATGTCAGTCTTTTGGAGACCAAAAGTTCTTTTAGTGGGAAGGCGTGATCCAAAAATGGATCCTGGATAAACCTCTAAGTCTAAAAGACTTCATATAAGAGGTAAAAGGTGCCAAATGGTACAAATCCTTTGTAAATTAGAGGAAAATGAATGTCACAAGCTGCTCTCAGAAATAGTCTCATTGCAGAGATCTCCTCATTCTGAATCCAATGCAACTTGAATGGGCAAAAATGGATTTCAGATGAAGGAGTTATCAAAAAAATGAAGCTGCCATTTTTCAAAGGAAAAAGAGGCAAAAATCCCTTGATAATGGGTCCTAAAAACCCTCTAAGTCTTCCAAATCTCCCAAAAGGGAAAAACCATTGCAAAAGGAGAAGTCTTGGAAAATTCGGGTTACACTATTGGGACCCAAAAATCTGAAGAAACAACGAAAACAAGGCTATCAGAGGCTTAAGTCAACAGTGAATAGGAGCCATCGGATCTGGCTGATCAATGGTCTAGAGTTGATCAGCAATCTCAATCGGCGGTGGCAGTTGGCGGGCAATCGGAGGCATAAAATGTGATGGGACCAGGCCAATGTGATACCGCAATCACCGATATTGACGGATCGCAATCGGCGCTAGCATAGACCCTATCATATGGGAAAGAACTCGAGCTTGTGCGATCTGCAATTGCGACTTTTCACATCGCAGTATCGCGTCGACACATTACCATGGAGCGGGGCCAATATGTTATATGTTATACACGCGATGTGATGGCCGAACTCTATAGAGTTATAAGCGGCATTCCATATATTTTTAATTCCGCCTGTTATCACAAAATCGTGTACTAAGGGCTGCTACTTAGCAAGATCTCATGCAACTATTTCAAACTAGGCTTTAGACTAAGGCTTAGCCTCCTTAGTCAGAGAGGGCTCTCTCACAGATTTTTGATATGGATTAATAACAAGAAAAGATGGCTAACTCTTCAAACAGTACATGAAAATAAGCTGGTTGGAACAACAAAATAACACTTCTTCCATTGGGCTCATGGAGTCAAACACCTCTGCAGTAAACTATTAACTACTCAATCATGGAAGCCAAGGCATATAATGTTTAAACACTCAGAACATTTCTCAAAAAGAACCTCAACTCATAAACATACACAGGAAGTCTGAGCACTAGGTGAATTCAGAGTGATTGCATGTCTATTGAGCTGTAAAACAGAAAGGATAAAGACAAAACCACATATATTCTGAGCCTTTGAACACAAGATGAATCTTGGGAAGAAAAAGTAATCTTTCTATTACTGTCAAAAGTCTTTTCCATTAGTCAATATAAAAACTCTGTTTTTTGTATAAATCTCCAACCCCCATTACATCAGAGTTTTCACTATATATAGGAAAACAAACTAAACTACTTTGAGTCTCCTCCTCCAGCATGAGGGGAGCTCGATGACCTATCATTAACTACCCTTATCTATTTTTAAACAAACTCATTAAATACATAAAGTATTGAACTGTAATTACAAAGAGTCCTAATCACACTAAAACTCTAACTTCATCTCCTCGTATGCCTGATTCCTTTCTTGATCTTTGACAGCTGTCTTTTGTTGGTTAGGCTCAAGATGATTGAGCTACAAATGCAAGGAACGCTGACTTTGGATACCTGTAAGCGCTGATGGATCATTTATCATCAGGATCAAAACACCTATTTTTATGGTCCCTGTCTCCTATCACTCTTCATCACTTTAAGAACATGTCCTCTGCTCTTTAATTCTTCCCAAACAACGCATATCACCATACCCTTCAATGAGCTGGAAGCCTTATGAGCTGAACAGGTGTACAAACCAAATCACCGAAGACTATAACCAAAACCCTAATAATTCGGTCATAAAGTACCTTTAACGAGACTTTAGCTAGAAACAAAACATTTCACCTTTTTGCAAAATGCACATCTGTCATCTTCTGAACAGCTAGGATAGTCTTGAATAGTCACCTTTATGCTCTTGAAACATTTCATTCAAAATTAGCTGACCCCCTCATCGAACTCCTTGTTTTTCTTACAAAACAGCACCTACAGCAGTTTCGTAGCGCGCTACGAAACTGCTGTTTTTTCCAAAACAGAAAGCATTTGCACTAAAACATCTTGCGCTTGAACTAGTGCCTCTTCAAACTTATTTCACAGGTGTTAAAGACTTAGGAGACTTCAAAATAGTGGAGCTTAAACAAAATTGGGCAAAATTACCTTTCCTTTAAATCAGTGAGCTAGTTGACCTAGCTGCATCTTCAAATCTGCAATCTCCTTCTTCAAGACTTTGTTTCTAGCTCTCAGGGTTATGTTCATCTTTCTGACATGTTTGGCTTGTTTGAGGGCTGGCACCGTCCATGAAAACACATCAGACACTTGCAGTTCAAAACTAGTGATTGAGATTGAAGTATTTAGCTTCAGCTGTTACGAAACTGTTGTTCTGCCTGAAAAATAGCTCTTGGGACAGAGCTCATAACTTCTTACAGAAAATGTATTTGGAAAAACTGAAGGAGGCTTTTGTGAACCAATCCGTGCTGAACAAGAACCTCTTTTAGTTTTTTGAAACCTTACTCCAGCTGCCCAAAATCAATCCTTGAAGAAGATGTGTAAAACAGGAAATTAAAAACTGCACCTACAGCAGTTTCGTAGCGCAACTTTTAATCACTCGTTTCTCCCAGTTCATAATCAATTTGAAGAAACTGAAAGAGGTTTTTCTAGTTCAGTATGTTAGGAATAAAAACCTCTTTCAGTTTTCGAAAATATTCTTTCAGCTGCTCTAAATACCTCCTGGAAGTTGACTACTTAAAGCAGAGAAATATGCCTGTAGAAATATGCGGTGAGACTAGAGTCCGCCTTTTACTTTGGCATAATCCAGGTCCACTGACACCATCCTTTACTCAATAGTCAGACAACACATCATCTGGAGATTCCAACAGTTCATTATACTTCTTAGCTAATGAACCGGGTGTTATAAAATTATCATGAGCTTTTGTTCTATCTGCTGCTTTTTTTACTCTGGTTTGCATCCACAGGAGTTGAAACATCACGTAACCGTTTCCTTAATATAGAGGGAGTATTCATAAAGTTCTTGGCAGCACTCTTCAGTATAGATCCTGGGCTCTTGTCATTGAAAGCAGATCCCCATGGGTTGCCAGGAGGAGTAAAACAATCAACTGATGACATTATCATTTGCCGCACACCAAGTGGACTATATGCCTGATGAAGATAGCCACATGAATTAATCAAATCACAATTAGCAAATGGAATATCCCAATTTGACAGACGAGGTGGCTCATAAAACAAGGACTCAGAATTTGGATTTTCTGATTGAACATCAGTATTACCCCCAGCACCCATTTCACAAACCACCTTCCTATTAACATCAGCTGTCATTTACAGTGAAGCTGATTGAGGACTTTTATCCTGGTTAACAAGCTTTAAACTCTCACTAGAAGGCAAGCAAGCCTGTAGCCATAACTCAGATGAATTACAAACTTCACCATCAATTTGCCGAAACAGGCTTTTCTATGCATATATCCTATTCCCATAGAACCCGTAGGAGACAAAAGTGATATGGGTGAGCAATGGTTTCGGAAAAATTCCCAATTTCGTAGCACAGCCAGTGCAAATTATGAATTATGCGCTACGAAACCACCTAAAATAAATTGCGCTGCGAAACCCCTGTAGCAGCCTGTTTCAGCTGAAGAAACTCTGTTTTCTGCTTTTACTAGTCAATTTCTAAAAGCTTTCCTGAGCAGCTGAGAACTTAATTTTGCAAACTGAAAGAGGATTTTCTTCCTCACATGCTGCACTACAAAAACCTCTTTCAGTTTCTTCAGATTCGTTCTGAGGTGGGAGGAATTTATGGTTAAACTTGCGCTACGAAACTGTAGAAAGTCAAGCTTTGTCTACTGGTTTTAGTAGTGTTTTTCAAAATCAGTTTCTGGTCACATGAAAGGCTATCTTGGAACTCTGAAGGAGGTTTCTCTTCATAACATGTCCAGATACAATAACCTATCTCACTTTATTCGTATGTGTTTTCAGTTGGGAGATAAGAAGCTTTCATTGAGACCCTAATTTCAGAAAACGGATTTTTCCCTGTTTGCCACGTGTTTTTCAAGGACAGTTTCTGGACAGCTGGAGAAATATTTTCAAAAACCAGGAGAGGTTTTTGTTCTGGACAACATGGGCTACAAAAAAATCCTTCAGTTTCGTAAAATGTGTCATGGATGAAGAGATAAAGGCTCTGCAATTTTCAAGGATCTAACCCTAAAAACATGGAAACATGTTCCCTAATTTCTAGGGTTTCTCATCAGCAGTTGGGTGACCACGTGGGAGGCTTCATCAAATTCGACCTCATGGAGTGTTAGGTGTCAATGAATGCTTTAAATGTTTAGATAAGTTTTTTGTAATCATAATAAGGAGTTACACTCCTAGTTGTATTAGGTCTCTAGGACTCCTAGTTAGCTGTCCTTTGCATTTAATAGTTAGTTTTGAATGTCATTAGGTGTCAAATTAGGAGGAATTCGAATTCCCCTCATGCTGGAGGAAGGAATCTACATGAACTCTATATATGGGAGAAGAAATGATGTACAAAGGGTTGGAAAATGTTAGATAAAAAGACTACTTTTGTAAATGCTATGCAGGGATTGATATATACAGAAGCAGTTGGACTTTTCAGAAGCTGAGATTCTTAGTGTACTTCAGTGAGCTTCATATTTTATCTTTGATATGCTTTACTTCCATAGTCTTAATGCTTATTACTCAGAATTCATGGAGGAACATGCTCTGACTTCCTTTAAGTGTTAAACTATGGTGAATTGAGTTTTTGAGTCCTATCTTTGGATGTTTTTCTTCAATGTTTTAATACTTATTACTCAGAATTCATGGTTACTCATGCTCTGACTTCCTTTAGGTATTAAACTCTGATATATCACTTTAAATTCTTTCCTTTTAAATACCTTGATGTATCATTACTCAGAATTCATGCCCACATGCTCTGACTCCTATGAACTTCAAGTTATTGAGACTTTCTTGAATGTGTCACTCTTTCATTGAAGTATATACAAGCCTCAGTTTTATAAGAAGAGCTATTTGTTATCCTTATCTCTGTCACTGACTCCATAGCCCAATGGTAGCAAGTCTCCATCTTCCAATCTACCAACATATAAAATCACAAACCATAGAGTTAGCCATCTATCCATATCTTTAATCAATATCATTAACCCTTTGAGAGAGCCCTCTCAAGCTAAGGAGGCTAAGCCTTAGCTAAAAGATTGGTTTGAAATAGTTACACTAAGATAGTCTGATCAGCAGCCTATCAGGGTCCTATTTTGGTGATAACACCGCCGAAAGGCATTTTTCTTATGTATTTTCGTATATTTCGCTGTTAAACACAATACAAAGGGGCAGGCCCTTGCGACATGCGATGGTGACTTACGGGCGGACCTGATAGGAAAATAAAGCACATTTATGGGAATTTTAAGTCTGGTGAACAATGTTCTCTGCAGATTATTTTCTGTGTTTACTGTGTTTTCCTGTGTAAGTCGAGAATGGCTATATTGAGGGATTTCAAGCGCCCATGCACTCTCCCATTACAGAATAGGTGCCATTCATCCCCAAGAGCGTTTAGCAATGATTGCTAACACTCAGAGAAGGGATTTGAGCGGACCAAAGCGGGAAGACAGAGAGCCCAAGAGGGAAACCAAACAGGAAGCGCAATTTAGCTTAAAAAGCCACAGAACAACAAAACGAGAGACTGTTGGTTGCTGAGGGTGTTGTTGGGGTTTCTGTTGCAGAAAGCCAAGCCAAAGGAGGAAGATAAGGCAAAAGAGGCAGCGCGGAAGCCAAAGGGACAACGCAGAAGCCAAGGGAATCACTTGGAGTTCAAGTGAAAATCCCAAAGAGAGCTGTAAACAGCCAGAGGGCCAAAGAAGCCAAAGAGGCAAAAGAGGTAGCGCAGAAGCCAAAGGGACAGCGCAGAAGCCAAGGGAATCACTTGGAGTTCAAGTGAAAAGCCCAAAGAGAGCTGTAAACAGCTAGAGGGCCAAAGAAACCAGAGTGAAGAGCTAGAGAGCCAGAGCCAGAGCCAAAGAACCAGGGTCAGAGCCAAGAGCCAGAACCAAGAGCCAAAGAGCCAGAGTTAGAGCCAAGAGCCAGAACCAAGAGCCAAGAGCCAGAGCCAAGAGCCAGAGCCAGAGCCAAGAGCCAGAGTTAAGAGCTAGAGCTTCAAGAGCCAAGGGATAAAATGGTGTCTGAACCCACTGTTTCTGTGTAGAACAACAAGAGTTGAGCCAAGAGCTTGTAAAAATGACTTATACCATAATCCCAGAGAGCCTAGTTGAGTTGGCTAGAGCTCACAGAGATGTAGACCAAGAGTTGTGGGTGAACTCCTAATTAATTTTCTGTCTTATGTTTTTACTGCTGCATTATTCATTGTTATATGCATTTATATATCAGTTTAAGCACATTCACCTATCAACACAAACAACAGATTTTAAAACATATAATTAGTCTAAAACAATTATCAACATACACTATATTGTCAAGCATTTCAGAATTCCACATTGGTTAATAAAATAGACTTGGGAAAATTTTAAAGCTTTGGAAGTGGGAGAGGTTCTTGTAAGTTAAACAAGAAGCCTAAGAGCCCCATTGTTAGATCATGATATCAGAAATTTGATACATATATATATATATATATATATATATATATATATATATAGGGACTTGGCTTCACCAAAAGCAAAGCAGATCATTGTGTGTATTTTAAATTAATTGGTGACCATGTTATTTATTTGGTCTCTTATGTGGATGATATTATGTTGATTGGAAATAACAAAGAAATTATGGAAGACCCAATTGTCCTCCAAATTTGACATGAAAGATCTTGGTGCTGCAAATTATATTTTGGGCATGGAAATTAAACGAGATCAGGCAAAAAGGAAGCTATGGTTAAACCACAGGAAGTATGTCAAGACAATATTGCGGAGGTTTAATATGCAATATAGTAAACCGATGAAGGGTCTTATTCCCGTAGGTGTAAATTTATCTATTGAACAATCTCCCAAGACACAAGAAGAGGAAGAGGACATGTCCCATGTTCCATACACAAGTGCAGTCGGTAGCCTGATGTATGAAATGGTATGTACTAGGCCAGACATTGCACATGCAATGGGAGTATTGAGCAGGTTTATGTCAAAACCAGGGAAGGAGCATTGGACAACAGTGAAGCAATTTTTTAGGTATTCGTGTGGCACTGGTGATTATGGTCTGTGCTATCAAGGAAGACCATGATTACACAAAGTTTTGGACATCTGTGGCTTTTTTGATGCAAACTGGGCTAGAGATATGGATAAGAGAATATCTACAAGTGGGTATGTGTTTAAGCTATTTGGAGGTGCATTCAGTTGGATAAGTAAGAGACAATCTATAGTGGCACTTTCAACTACAGATGCATAATACATGACATCCATTCATGCAAGCAAGGAAGCAGTTTGGTTGCAGAGATTGTGTTCAAGTATGGGGTTAGTATAACGAACTATAAGGATAGACCGTGACATCAAAAGTGCAATTTTCTTGGCATAGAACCCTGCTTATAATTCAAAGACAAAGCACATTGATGCTCAGTATCACCTTGTGAGGAATATGGTTGAGGACAAAAAGGTGTTGTTGGTAAAGGTGGACACTTGGAATAATATTGCAAGTGCATTGACAAAGTCTATGAGCACTAAGAAGATCTCTTGGTGTAGAGAAACAATGGGCGTTGCAGGGTTGGACCAATGACTAATCTCTCTTGTGGAAAGAAAACAACAAGTGGGAGAATGTTAGGTGTGTGTTATATTCTTTCCACAACTAGCCCTAGTAGCGAAGTCGGGGGGCGGGGGGCCGAGGGGGGGGGGGTGTGACAAGAGTCCCTTTTATTGCGTTGGGTGCGGTGGGGGATTTGAGGGGGGAGGTAGCCCCCCTTCACAGGGTCTGGGGTAGCGCCCCGAGGAAATTTTTTTTGGACCCTATATTAGTTGGGAAAACCTACCTTTTTTTTGTGCATGGTTTTGGGCATGACAGTTTTCTGCCCATGGTATTTTTTAGATCTGGTCAAGAGTACTATGGTTATGTTCTAATCCAATGTTAATGGATTGAGGCTTATGGATACTTCGACATGTATATATATGTATTGTAACATTGAAAGGAATATAATGAAAAATCAATTTGGTAGTTCCTCGGTTTTGGGATCCAGGGGAAAATCTCTGTGTATATCTGTTTTATGTTTTATGCTCTCGCCATTGTTTATTTTCTATCTTTTAGAATACGATGCAGGTAATTTCTATACGGTGTTAAAACTTACAGGCTCAACCACTAAGCTTGACCCAGAGAGTGTCGAGAGAATTGAACCTGTGACCTCTCAATTACAAAGGTGCTTTAATGATGAGGACTTGACCAATTGAACTAAACCTAGGGGCTATAAGGACAAACTCTTATGGAGATGGACCAACCTTTAAAGTCTCAAACGAAAAAATAAATAAACATGAACAAACTATTTCATTTAAAATAATTCTGAATTTCAAATATGGAAGAATGAACAGATTAATTATACCCATCCATGGAAGGGATACATTGGATGAAAGTGGCCACTAAAGAAGATAAGGATTATAATATATCATGGGATGGTAGATTTGGCATTCATTAAGACATGCATAGATAATGGGATCATTCAAAGATCCACAAAGGTTAAGTGTTGCTTGGTTAATGAAATAAATAAAAATGGATTCCAGTATTTGAGATTAGCATTGATCTAAACAAAAAAAAAACATCAAAAAAGAAGTGAGGAGGACACATCCAAAAAGTGCCTCTACTTATACCTTAGATATGTTGGAAATGTATAGAGCCATTTGTGTTGTAACAAAATTTCGTTTACTTCTCTAAATTCAATGATATAGAGAGTTAAAGCTCTCATTAATACAAAACTCAAACACCGATCTAGCTTGATTCGAAATTAAGCAAAACCCAAAGGGAATTGTTCCACCATGGACACACCTTGGATCATGGTAGAACTATACTCATGTTGAAAATGTTTGCATGATGTCTTTCAAATTCATAGCTGGACATGGGGTCCATTTGCTACAAGATTAGCTTATTCCAAAATGTATATCATGACTTCTAGTTAAGGATTAGAAAATTCCTTTCATTAAATCTGGGAAAATATACAAAGCCAATGTTGAAACAAATCAAGAAATATGGAAAATTTGCTATGAAATAGGTTCATCCATGGGATAATGAAAAGAATATTATTAGCATATTCAATTATATTGGAAATAACCCTTACTAAATTACTTGGGTTAGGCTTGAAATTAGGTATGGCATTGAGAAACACCCTCATGAAGAGATCATATGTGGTGTAGATGAATCTATCAAAACCATACATCTTCAATAAGCGGAAGAAATAAGATAGGGATGTGTAATTATTATGAGAAGATGCAAATGCCTGAGGAATGATATCACCAAAAAGGCGGCCATGGCATTAAAGAAACCTAGATCTAATGATTACATTGGATACCAAAATAATACTGAGTGGGGGGTGAATCAATATTATACAAATTTCAATGACTATTTAGCCAATCAAACACATTCAATAATACAATAGTTCTTCAACCACATAAACAATTGAACACAAGATGTTTATGTGGAAACCCATATAGGAGAAAATCACAAATATTTTGTTAATTTTATGTAAATGCAAGTACCAACCTCAGTTTATAACTCTAAATTTTGTATGCACCAACCTACATGAGGATCCAACCCCCTTTGTTTTGCAAGCACCCACTTACTAGAAGCACCATTTCCCATTGTTTGTAGGCACCAACCCCCTGATATTTACAGGCACAAACTTGAAGGAGATTCCAATCCGCTGGTCTGCAAGCACCTACTTTCTCTAATTCTATGATTCAAATGGATTTTCTTCAGCTCAGAACATCTCCCTTATGATTCTGCACATGGATACAACTCTTTTTCAACAAATAAATCTTCAACACCATACCAACAATTTTCTTGTACACAACAACTTCAAATCTCAAGCAATTTGCATGTTTACCCTCTGCTAAGCTCTCCTCTACACATTCTATCTTATATCTACTTCATATTTCTAGCATTTATTAGTTTCGACCTCTCCCAAATACACTCATGCACACTCTCTCTCTTTCTATCTCTTTTTTACCCAATAAGAACTTAACTTATATAAATTTTCTATAAGTTTTCTCCCTCTCAAGAACCATAAAAATACTACTTATCTAACACATTCTTGTCTTCAAAATCATAAGAACATGAGTAGGTTCAAATTCATGTTGTTTGATTTCTATTTTATACCGACAAACCTCAAAATTTGGCCTTAATTCAAACTTTGTTTATTTCAATAATACAACTATTTTGCATGCTCGAAACCTCAAGTTTCTGGATCTCAACCCTCAAGTTCTAAGCTCCTTAAAGCATATGACCACAGACTATAATCGAAGACTTAAGCTCAAAAGGTGCTAAGTCTTGGGTCTATGCAATTTGGTTAATTCTTGTTATAACATTTGTCCCTATGGAATTCGAAACCCAACCCTTCTTCATCTTGTTCTTAGTAGCGTGCTCCTGAATGTGGTCTAGGTTTGGATGCCCTCACATCTAGATAAATTTAGGGATCTAGTCCCCACTTCCCTTTGTACTATATTGTACCACCAAATGGATGGATGGATAGATAACACTTTTAAACCTTGCACTAGGACTTGGATTCAAGGATTCGAGATCCTACCCATTCTCAACAAGTTGACCATTTGTGTTGCTCTACACCAGGAGGCTCGAATGACATTCAAAATTTTGATGCAGTGTCTATTTCTACCTCAAAAATTGTGCTAAGGGTTGTATCAAAAGAATATGGTATCCGAGTGTTTGGTAATGGTGCATTTTGTGTGCACCTTCAGACCACTAGATGTTCTAATAGTTTTTTTTTCCTCTAGACTCCAAAAGCACCGAAAATTGATGAATTCTTTAACACTATGAAGTCTGAAAAAACCACTTCCTGGTGTGAATCCTAAGGTTGCCACATAATTTGTCATATCACTGCTACATGGTCTCTTTTCCACTTGTCTTGCCACTCACTGCTATGTTTGACTCGAAAATGGGTCAATTGGCCACCCAAAAGTGCTAAATGTGCCTGCAATGTGTCATGACCAAAGAGTGCCATGTCATAATTCCACATCACTGCCACATGGTTTCACTTGGATGCCACCTATACTACCTTCTAAATGCCACCTGTGTTTCCATGTCATTTCCTCCTATATACCAAATCACTTCCTTCTCTGCCACATATCAAGGGGTCCACTACCTATCCAAGAAATACAACATTTGTAGGTGTTTGTCTTGGGCAACCTCTGATACCGAGATGCCTAAATACCTTCGTAGCAGCCATATTTTTTCAAAGCGAAGATGTATTTAGATAATTTTGCATCCACCCTTTTAGGCTAGTGTGATAAACATAACGTCTTTCACCTTCCACCCCCTAGATGACGAGATAATTTCTAAAAACAATGGAACCTTGTCTCATATGGAACTGTGCCTGGACTCCATCACTTAAAACTTAGGCTTATCTTCATTCCTGGGGACTTGTACTAAGTATCATATCTTATTAGAAATATCTCTAAGAGGGTTATCTAACCAAGATATTTTCATGCTATTTTGAACAAGGTACCTACAAGTAAAATGCCTTCAAAGATAGGATACTAGGATACACATCCAACACTTAACAAACAACTAAGAAATAAACGACATCATAATCTTAAAACACTACCCCTGAACTTGGCATCAATGGCAACAATTTCCAACAAACTCAACAATCTCCCCCTTTGGCATTGACACCAACACCACCAAACATTGTTTGTCATCGATGGCCTTGGGCGTGACTCCTCCTATCAGTCTACTCTACTCATTCTCCATCTCCATGTTTTCTCACTCTTCATCTTCAATGTCCAATTTCTCTGCTCACATTTCATATCCAACGTTTGCTCACTCTCCCCCTTTGACATCAATGGAAAAGGGTTCCTTTTCTCAAACTCTTCTTCACTTTTAAGTGCTAATGTCTACTCATTCTTCCCTATAACAAGATGTTGATTTTAATGGCTTCATGTCTTGCAATGTTTATTTCATCCACAAAATACGAGTGTAACATGTTGCAACTATTATGTACTCAAATGTAGTTGTGGATAGTTAGATGGATGTCTTCTTTTTGCGTAACCATGCCACTAAGCAATTTCCTATAAAGAAATCACCACCACTTGTGCTCTTCTTATCATCTACATTGTTATCCCAATCGACATCTGTGTATGCAGTCAATGAGAAGTTATGATCCTTTGGATACCATAATCCATAATCCATTGGGCCATTTAAATAGCTGAAAATTCTCTTTGCAACTAACAAATGGATCTTCTTGGGAGTTGATTGGTATCGTGCTACCAAACCAACAACTTGCATTATGTCTGGCCTTGAGGCTGTTAGGCGCAATGAACTGCCAATAATTGATTTGAACATTGTTTGCTTCACATCTATTGACTCATTATCTTTGCTGAACTTACATCCAGTGGCCATAGGAGTACTAAAAGATGAACACTCTTCCATTCCAAACTTCTTCAACATTTCTTTGAATTACTTTCCTTGGTAGATGTACATGCCTTTGTTGTTTGTGCAATCTGTGAATCAAGGAAAAATGAGAGTTCCCCAAGCATAAACATCTCAAATTTAGCTTGCATTTCAACTGCAAATTGTTGGCTTAGTAATTTTTCATTACTACCAAAGATTATGTCATCGATATAAACAACAATGACTATACGATTTTCATTTTCAGATTTGATATATAAATTACTATCATCTATCCATCTTTTGAAGCCTTGTTATAGTAATTGTTTGTCTAATCTAGAATACCATGCCCTTGGTACTTGCTTTAGTCCATACAATGTATTTTTTAGCTTGCACACATCCTCAAGGTTATATAGTAGTTACTAACCTTCAAGTGTTCTATATAAACTTCTTCTTGAAGTTCTCCATTCAAGAATGTTGATTTCACATCCATCTGAAGAAATTCTTGGGAAAAGAAGATGCCAAAAACATTCTTATTGCCTCTAATCTTTCTGTTAGCGCTTGAATTTGGCCTCAGGCTGAAAAAGACAAAATCCAAGGCAACATCAAACCACTTAGCCTCGTAGCTAGCCCTACGGGGCAGGAGAGGGCTCTCTCCTGGTCTATCTCAGCAAAGATCTTCAAAGGGCAGAGATAACCAATAAAGAACACTGATTTTAGGCTAGTAAACTGATAGAGAAGGTTTGATTTTAATTTTTTAAGGTTTTGGTGGAAAACAGGGGGAGAGCAATTTTGGGTGCGGGGACGAGACACAACTTTTGCAGAGGTCTTTTTGGGGCAAGGTAGGAGATTGTCTTGATGCCTTTGATTTAAGTGAATGGATAGGAATGACCGGTGAGGAGCTAAAGAGAGAAAGAAATCATCGAGAGTTCTCTTTAGACAGAGGAAAACATAGATATTAAGCAAACTTAAAGGCAGAGCATATAAATTATGAATTCTACCTTAACACTTCATTTACTTAATGTGCAGAAAAGAGAAATAGGAAATTGATACACATAACAAATCTTACAAGTACATGAGAGAAGCACACCATCAACACAAATAACCACAGGAATCCCAAATAGTGCTGCAAAACCCTGATCTTTCCTTTGCCAAAATTGCAGAGATACAAAGTGTAATACAATAGAAGCTTATCCCTCAAGAGTCCAACCTCTCCAACCATGAAAATGATTGAAAAAATACATAATATAGACCATTCCAACCCATTCCATAGCCTCTAGGGGTCGAGCTCATCATCCTAGGAGCTGTTTCAACCAATTCTAAACTGAGCACTACAATCTAGGCAGTCAAAACAACTTGCCTCTATAAGCTAGGAAACCAATTCATTCATTAAATGTTTGCTATTTCATGAATGAATCTTCTAGAATAGGTAAATAAGTGTCATGTCAACATGAAAATACATTAATTACATCAAAGAAGGTGAAAAATCCCATCACAAGTCAAAGCTGGTCAAAGCTGGGCGAATTCCTGAGCTGTAGATGAAAAATTGAGAAAATGTGCTGATGCGTAGCGCCCCAATCCTGAACGCGTAGCGCGCCTTTGAGCCAACTTTTGAGGCACTTCCCGGCATCCAAATGAGGCAAAATTAGGCTTGTTGGAAAGGTTTGGATGTCTGCTTTCCAACCCAAGTTGAATTTCTCAATTTGGTGTCCATTTGCCCCTCCCAAATTGCAATCTCCCAAGACTTCTTCCTGTGTGTCCAAAAAGTGGCAGAAAGTCATTTTTTGCATGTTTTTTGACCTTCTGAGGGCTCAAAACCTGATGAAATGTCTTGTCCATTGCTGAGAAAGTGTAATTTGTCATGAAAAATCCAAAAATGCTGAGTTTTTGAGAAATGGACTTGCCCATCTTCAGGGTAGCGCGCGGCGCGCTACGCGTTGAGGGCAAAAACCTGTGTGTGGCACAAAAAATTCACAATTGACAAAATTTTCTCCAAATTTCTTGAAATTTGGGCTGGGAGTCCCCAATCAAGTACCATGCTCAGTAAAAGAGGCTTTGGCCAAAATTTGGAGTGGATCGGGCCTTTTTCTCCGTTTTAGTGCTTTGCTCAACCTCCTTGGATCTGGCGATTGTATTTTTGACATTTCTCTAAAACCATGACACCTGTGTAAAAAGTGAAGGAGGTTTTTCTTCTTTGGCATGTTGTGGACAAAAAACTCTCTCAGTTTTCCAAAATTCATCTTTTATTGCTCTGAAGCATCTTTTGAGTGAAACTTATCCCGATGTGTGAAACAAGGAATTTTGTCGAAATGAAGCGAAATGAAGGGGATAAGAGGCTTCTAAATTCTTGGGGAAATTTTTTGGAAGTAGGGAGGGATGTTAGGAAGTAGGGGAAAGTGGAATCGCAGAGATCGAGTGAGGGGAAGGGGTCCAAAAGGGCAAAACACAGGGCCAACCTAGAAAATTGCCAGGTTGTAGCAAGAAACTAGGGTTTGTGCGAAAATGAGGAATTTGTCGGATCTAAGGGATGGGAAGCATTTAATAAGGTACTTTAAGGATAGGGGAAGGTGTATGAACATCAGGATACAAGTTTTGCCGATGATTTGACCGTCCAAGAGAAATTGCCTTCAAAACCCTAGGAGAGGGAAATGAACCTTGCCTAAGCGCAACTGAAGCATGAACAGGGTGTAAAATGACTCATTAGAACTTGACATGATGATGACAACCCTATGAATGATGATAGACTCAGTAGAATGACGACATGGACCGACATTTGGACAACTTTAGAAGGAGTGAAAGCAAACCCTAAACCTAATGCCTAGTGACCAAATTTTGCTTGAAGACTCACTGAAATGACAAAATTTGACCTTGACACTCTGAGACCACTTTGTAAGAGAATATTTGATCACTGGAGGAAGGCTGGAAAGACTGACACTAACATTGGCTCCAATGGGGATGATAGCTCCTTGGAGGTGCCAAGAACGACAGATCTCTGGAAGAGCTAAACAGTGCCTTCATCCATTGGGCAATGGAGTCAAAACTCAAGCTGAAATGCATGACTGAAAACTGATGACTTGACGACACAAATTGACTCTCACTCAATTAAAAATCGACTCAATACTTAAACACAACCGACAAACTAGAAATGATGCTCAAAGGGGAGCTTATTCATCAAAACCTACTCTAACAGTTTCATTCATCACCTGATCAAGTGAAATGAAACAACCAATACAACTAAGTAAGTATCCCATTTGCTGTTCGAAGTCTCCGCAAGTGCTCACTTATGAACAACAAGAGAGAACTACTGAACGGCAACTCCCATGATAACTTAGAAACAGATCCGTTGAATGATATGAATTCTCTATCCGCCTCCAAAAACACTGCATAAGGATCTTGAAGTTCATGCACACTGGAACTTAGCTCATCCAATGGATTACTTCTCTTCTCCTCATACCATAAATGCAAACTTTGATCTGAGCCTTGTGACGAGACCTCTGTTGAAAATGAGAAAGAAACCGGCTGCCGGATCAAATTCATATCAGCACATGTTTCAAGCTCACATGTAGTCAATGGAGAAAGACTTTGACTGCAAACCTCATCCAAAACATCAGCTATTGGATCATGAAAAACTTGAAAAGACTGCTGTAGTGTATCCATTGAAAATGTATGACATCCTTCTAGCTGTTCATCTTTTTCTTGAGAGATTTTACGAAGATTCTTCCTTATAAACTGAAATGCTTCGAAACAAAAGGGTATAGAATCTTCCTGCATCATCAAATCATGTATTTCATCTTCCAAAGCTTCATCTGTAATTTGCCCTTCAATTTCATTTGGTGGCTGCAAATCTGATGCTACAGGCTGCTCAAGAATTTTGTTATCTGTCTCATCCTCAACATTAAGACTGAGAGATTGCTGATTTGTTATAGGCTGTTCATTTGAAGATTTACTAGGAAATCTACCCTTCAAAAACTGAAATGATTCAAAACAGAATGGTACGGAGTCACTTTGAATCATTAAATCATGTGTGTCCACTTCCAAGTTTTCAGCTGCAACTTGAAAATTAATGGCTTTTGGGGGCTGGATATCTGAATATGAGAAGTCTTGAACAAAATTTTCATTGCTCTCAAGATGATTCAAATAAAGACTTGTTGACATTTGATTTCTGATTGCATGGTAGTTATCTCTGATGAACTGAAATGAATCAAAACAAAAAGGCAAAGATCCTTCACTTACTTCAAACTTTGATGCACTTTCCTCATCATTGTCATAGCTCATATGCATCGGTTGATCACTGTATTCAAGCTGCTGAAAGTGAACTTCCTCCTCGCACAAACCATCTGATGATTCGTCTGCAAGATTAGCTTTTGTTTGGAGAACATAATCATCATCATACTGATCAAACTGAGGCAAATCATCAGTATAAAACATATCATCAAGCATGCAGGTCATATCAACAGTTCTTTCTTCGCCAAGATGATCTATAAGACAATCATTATCAGATCTATGACAACTAGGATAAGAAACAAAATGTTTTGGATCAACAACTTGTTCTTCTTCAATCAATGAGCCATGAGTTTGAACATCATAATCATTCCTTGTGGTGATCCTGTCCATCATCTTTTCCACTGCACTTACCAAAATATCAAGCTTTACCTCTAGAGATGTCGATTTTTCTGGATCTATGTTTTTCATATCTTCTTCCTTCAACCTTGCCCGTCGGATCAGCAGATGCGCCTCTACATTTACTGCACTATTTTGCATCTCATGAAGCATTGCAATATCCCTTTCTCTCAGCTGAAACTCCATCTCCGGATCAAAGGCACCCGGATAGTGCAAGAGAGCAGATCTAGGAGAAGGTCTTATATCAACTGGCATCGAATAATAAACTTGGTTAAATCTAGCTGAAAACTGTTGTACTGTCTCCCCTGGCAATCTTTTCAGCTGATTATACTCTTCTATAATCAAGAAAAGGTTCTGCCCGATCATCCACCTGCCGAGAAAAACTTTGACAAACTGCTGGAAATCTGAAATTCTTGCATCAGGCAGGGCTTTGAACCAACTCTTCACTTTGGCTTGCAAAGAAAGAGCAAAAAGCCTTATACTAACATCTTCATCATCAACTTAAAAAAGATCTAGAAAAGTATCAACATTCTGCACATGTTGCTCGGCATTGACATTCTTACATTCACCGTCAAACCTCGGCAAGTATAGATCATAGTTTTTGGGGAAAGCATGAAGAACAGAAGGTAAAACAAGAGGTTTATACCGATCTGGAATTTTACAGGGTGTAGGGGTATGTACAACAGGTATAGAATCAGACTTGGTTGCTTGGGGCTCATCAATTTGAAGATGGTCATCACAAAATTCAGAAAAAGGATCTTGATCAAGCTCAAAGGTATGCAAATCTTTGGTATTCACAATCTTCAAAGGGAAAGAATCAACTGCAGGCCGAGGATCTTTTCTCAAGTATAGTATACTTTGCAAAGCCTTCTTGACATTCTTGGGAAAAGAGAAGAAATAATTTATGTCAAAGAACAAAATGTCTTGGATGAAATTCCAACTTGAATACCTGATCTGCCCATATTGTCCGTTCATGTTTTTGCTGGCCAGGATCATCCTCCAGTGGAGTCTTTGGATCTGATCTCGAAAATGATTTAGAGTCGCCAGGTGAATGATTTCAACCTTTCAAGTGTCTGATTGTTGTCCACCATCAACAATCAGATCTGAACTTGATACATGTACTGGGGTGAAATGCAAATGAAGTGCTGTATTCACAAGCTCACGGAGATTGACTGAAGCAGCGTTTATCTACTTCCGCTTATGCAAAGCAAAAGCGTTTCGAAGGCTACCTGGCATAACTTCAGGCTCCATCTAAGACTTATGAGACAAACACATCAACCCACAAACAAGTTTTTTCTCCCCAGTATGGTCACCAATATGTTAGCGCTTGAATTTGGCCTCAGGCTGAAAAAGACAAAATCCAAGGAAACATCAAACCACTTAGCCTCGTAGCTAGCCCTACGGGGCAGGAGAGGGCTCTCTCCGGGTCTATCTCGGAAAAGATCTTCAAAGGGCAGAGATAACCAATAAAGAACACTGATTTTAGGCTAGTAAACTGATAGAGAAGGTTTGATTTTAAATTTTTAGGGTTTTGGTGGAAAACAGGGGGAGAGCAATTTTGGGTGCGGGGACGAGACACAGCTTTTGCAGAGGTCTTTTTGGGGCAAGGTAGGAGATTGCCTTGATGCATTTGATTTAAGTGAATGGATAGGAATGATCGGTGAGGAGCTAAAGAGAGCAAGAAATCATCGAGAGTTCTCTTTAGACAGAGGAAAACATAGATATTAAGCAAACTTAAAGGCATAGCATATAAATTATGAATTCTACCTTAACACTTCATTTACTTAATGTGCAGAAAAGAGAAATAGGAAATTGATACACATAAAAAATCTCACAAGTACATGAGAGAAGCACACCATCAACACAAATAACCACAGGAATCCCAAATAGTGCTGCAAAACCCTGATCTTTCCTTTGCCAAAATTGCAGAGATACAAAGTGTAATACAATAGAAGCTTATCCCTCAAGAGTCCAACCTCTCCAACCATGAAAATGATTGAAAAAATACATAATATAGACCATGCCAACCCATTCCCTAGCCTCTAGGGGTCGAGCTCATCATCCTAGGATCTGTTTCAACCAATTCTAAACTGAGCACTACAATCTAGGCAGTCAAAACAACTTGCCTCTATAAGCTAGGAAACCAATTCATTCATTAAATGTTTGCTATTTCATGAATGAATCTTCTAGAATAGGTAAATAAGTTTCATGTAAAAATGAAAATACATTAATTAAATCAAAGAAGGTGAAAAATCCCATCACAAGTCAAAACTGGTCAAAGCTGGGCAAATTCTTGAGCTGTAGATGAAAAATTGAGAAAATGTGCTGATGCGTAGCGCCCCAATCCTGAACGCATAGCGCGCCTTTGAGCCAACTTTTGAGGCACTTCCCGACATCCAAATGAGGCAAAAGTAGGCTTTTTGGAAAGTTCTGGATGTCTACTTTCCAACCCAAGTGGAATTTATCAATTTGGTGTCCATTTGCCCCTCAAAAATTGCAATCTCCCAAGACTGCTTCATGTGTGTCCAAAAAGTGGCAGAAAGTCATTTTTTGCATGTTTTTTGACCTTCTGAGGGCTCAAAACCTGATGAAATGTCTTGTCCATTGTTGAGAAAGTGTAATTTTTCATGAAAAATCCAAAAATTCTGAGTTTTTGAGAAATGGACTTGCCCATCTTCAGGGTAGCGCGCGGCGCGCTACGCGTTGAGGGCAAAAACCTGTGTGTGGCACAAAAAATTCACAATTGACAAAATTTTCTCCAAATTTCTTGAAATTTGGGCTGGGAGTTCCCAATCAAGTACCATGCTCATTCAAAGAGGCTTGGCCAAAATTTGGAGTGGATCGGGCCTTTTTCTCCGTTTTAGTGCTTTGCTCAACCTCCTTGGATCTGGTGATTGTATTTTTGACATTTATCTAAAACCATGACACCTGTGTAAAAAGTGAAGGAGGTTTTTCTTCTTTGGCATGTTGTGGACAAAAAAATCTCTCAGTTTTCCAAAATTTATCTTTGATTGCTCTGAAGCATCTTTTGAGTGAAACTTATCCCGATGTGTGAAACAAGGAATTTTGTCGAAATGAAGCGAAATGAAGGGGATAAGAGGCTTCTAAATTCTTGGGGAAATTTTTTGGAAGTAGGGAGGGATGTTAGAAAGCAGGGGAAAGTGGAATCGCGGAGATCGAGTGAGGGGAAGGGGTCCAAAAGGGAAAAACACAGGGCCAACCTAGAAAATTGCCAGGTTGTAGCAAGAAACTAGGGTTTGTGCGAAAATGAGGAATTTGGCGGATCTAAGGGATGGGAAGCATTTAATAAGGTAATTTAAGGATAGGGGAAGGTGTATGAACATTAGGATACAAGTTTTGCCAATGATTTGACCGTCCAAGAGAAATTGCCTTCAAAACCCTAGGAGAGGGAAATGAACCTTGCCTAGGCGCAACTGAAGCATGAACAAGGTGTAAAATGACTCATTAGAACTTGACATGATGATGAAACCCCTATGAATGATGATAGACTCAGCAGAATGATGACATGGACTGACATTTGGACAACTTTAGAAGGAGTGAAAGCAAACCCTAGACCTAATGCCTAGTGACCAAATTTTGCTTGAAGACTCACTGAAATGACAAAATTTGACCTTGACACTCTGAGACCACTTTGTAAGAGCATATTTTATCATTGGAGGAAGGCTGGAAAGACTGACACTAACACTTTCTACAGGAGCAAATGTTTCTTCAAAGTCTATTCCTTTAACCTAGGCATATCCTTTACAAACTAATTTGGCCTTGTTCCTTATCACATGTCCATCCTCATGTAAATTGTTTATGAAGACCCATTTTGTACCTATGAAAATTTTATTTATTGGTCTTGGAACTAGTTTCCAATTCTGATTTTTCCTCAATTTGATCTAATTCCTCATTCATGGCACTTATCAAATGCTTATCTTGTCTTTCCTGAGAAAATTATTTATGTTCAATCATGGACAACATGACAATATGTGCTTGACTAGGAGTGCCTATTAGCATTATTATAGTTTGAACTCCTACTTCCTTATCACCAAGAATTTGAGTATCAAGGTAATTATTTTGCATATACCTCAAAGGAGGTTTTGGATGAGTGCATGCTACCTTTGCTTTTCTTCTACTTTCTTCTTCTTCCATGTCTTGGGTTCTTCTTGTGCTTGCTTAATTTGAGGAGCTAATTTGTTTTTGTTTCTTCTATAATCAAATACTTTATGTCCATAGTTATGAAGTTATCAAAGACAAGAGAAAAATGATTGCTGTCTCTCGGATCATTCCTATGTGGATTTACAAATATTCTCTCTCTGTTTCTTGTTAATTGATAAGACTAAATTCTTTTATTTATGACCTAATTATTTCTAAGATAGGATCTATAATTTATAGCCTTATGGCCAAAATTCGCACATGAATAACACTAACCAAAGAAAATATTTTGGTACTTGGGAGAAATTTCCATTTGAGGATATGATATTATGATTTTTTGATGGCTTTCTCTTTGATGGGGATAAGGCTTCTGCTAATTTCTCCCTTGATATTTTTGGTTGTTTGAATTATTGTAATTTCGCTTCCTTTGTTTCTGCCAAGTTTCATTAATGTTCCTTATTGCCTTGCTGTCATTTTATTCACTTTGCTATTATTGAGTATTATTAATTTCTCTTATTGCATCACTATCATTTTGTTCTTTTTACTACTACTGAATTTTGACCAACATTGTCCTTAATTGCCTTTTTTCATTCACTTTTTGTTTTTGTTGCTGATTGTTATCATTTCCTTGGATCTATTGTTGTTACATCCTTTGAGTGCTTTAATGAAGCTGATTGGTTATTTGTCTTCAAGTTTCTTAGTGCTTGTCTCTTCTGCATAACCCAAACTAGTCTTGAAGAGGGGATATATTTGAACACTAATAATTTCATCTATTTTTTCAGATCCTTTAACATACTTTAAGTTCTAGTTCCTTTAAGCCTTGGGTTTCTCTAATTCCTTTCTACGGAGACTATCTCTTCCTCCAGTTTCTTACATTCCTTGTCCTTCTCTTTTAATTATTGTAACAAAATGTATTTAATCTTCTTTGCTTCCTCTAACTCTACTTTTAGAAAAAGAGGTGATGAATCTTAAAATTTGTTCTCTTCTCTTCCATACTTAATCAATAGCTATTTTTGCCTCTTATTCTTTTTCCTAAGTCTATTGATTTATTCCAAGGCACTGACTATTTCAACTTCCAAATATACTACTTCCTCTTCTTCACCTATCTCATATTCATCTTGGTCTTCAACTTGGGCTTCTATAGCCATGAGAATGAAATCATTGATCCCTTCTTCATCAAAAGGTTGTTTACCATCATCCTCTAAGGATTTTTTGTTCTCTTGGGTATAAAATCTCTTCTTCTTGAGGTTCTTCTCCTTCTTAACTCTCCTATACTTAATTATTTTCTTTATTATCAGTTTCATTATCTTCTGTTTTGTATGGGTATTTAGATGCATAGTGACCTACTTTTCCACAGTTAAAGCATTTGAAAGGAAACTTACCATTGTATTTTCCAGATCCTCTATTCAATCTTCTGACAAACTTGACTTCTACATCATCTGATCATTAGTTTGAGCATTCTTGATAATATTTTGTCTTATTATCTTCTTTAAAGGCTACTTCCTTTGACGTAGATATACCTTTTGTAGTTCTCATTTCATAGGTAGTTAATGTTTCAAGTAGTTGATCCATCGTTAATGTGCCTAGGTCTTGCATCTCCTCAATAGTTGATACTTTGGCATTGAATATGGCAAGAGGAGATCTCAACACCTTTTGAACTGATATGGAATCATTCATAGTTTCATTAAGGCCTATCATGGCGTTCACCATTTCATCCGCATGAAGGAAAAAAATGTTATATCCTCATCCTCATTCATCTTTAATGATTCAAATTGCATTCTATAGACGTGGAGTTTGGATTTATTTACCTTACTATCTCCTTCAAAGTTGTTCTTCAACTTGTCCCATATCTCTTTGGCTGTCATGCAATGTATAGCTTTAAAAAAATCAGATTTAGACAATGCCAAATGACTAAGTGTCCTTCACTCCTCAAAGCCATTTTTTTTTACATTAACTATATTTCCATACTACTCTCCAAATAATAAAAAATCTTCTACTAAGTGCAATCATGGAATAAAGAATCACTTAACACAAGCACAAGAAGCATCTATTATATAACATATAGCCTCAAACATCTCTCAAATTTCATATTGCATTACTGGTTTCTTTGTCAAATATTCTCTAAAGCGTCAACTTACCTCTATCCTTATGCTACTTATATATACCAAATTGGCATTAATTTATTCACAACCTTTTATTTCACATTGCATCATCAATAGGATGTTCATAGCTCATAATCTTACCAAGAGGCAAATTAACTAAAAACTGACCATGGTTCTCCATCTCTATTTATCAACGATAAATTCTTTTTCATATATGGATCCACATAGGCCATTTTGTTTACTATAATTTTCGATAACAAGCACAAACTGCTCATCTTACAACAAATTTGATATGGTCTAGCACTTACAATATTATCAAGCCACTACATCAATACAATTCCAATACCATCTAATGAGCATGGTAGCTCAACATTCAACCTATGGTGGTTGAATTGGACAACATGAAACAAAAGAATATGAAACCTTATAAATAATGAGAATTTCATTCAACTCATCAAAAACCTAATTAAAACCAATCAAACATCTAATTTAATGACAGTCAAATACCATACTTATTTCCTAATTATTTACAATGATTTAATTCTAAAGTTTTAAAACCATTTTTGGATCATTATTGTTAAAATCCGTATTAGATTTTTGAAATATCATGTGATTACATTCAAAATTGTAAACTGAGAAGAAAGTTATTGCTATTGTTAGTGCATATTGGAGATAGATAATAGAAGCTTCAAAGATCCTATATAGTGATATAAAATAAAATTTAAAGATGACACTTTCTATGAGGAATATAAGGATATGATTATGGAATGGATGACCATAGGCTTAGGGACCATTTTCTCCTCTTCTATTTGGATTGCCAACACCATCATTGCATGTCAAAGCTTAATTTTTTTTGATAGATTTATTTG
Organism: Pinus tabuliformis; assembly: GCA_031772625.1. Classification (NCBI taxonomy): domain Eukaryota; kingdom Viridiplantae; phylum Streptophyta; class Pinopsida; order Pinales; family Pinaceae; genus Pinus; species Pinus tabuliformis. Next base: position 789,552,661 of record CM062820.1, on the reverse strand, counting down.
AGTTGAATTTGAATCTCCTTATGCGTGTAGTCTAATCATGCTGAATTAATAATCCATTTAATTTTAAATGTCACAAATATTTCTTTTGATTCGATGCAAGGGTGGGATTAGGCTCTAAGAAAGAGATTCTCTTGCTTCAACTTCCACTCAGTGACACTGAGAAGTGCAATGACTACAATGTGTAGAATAGGAGGAAGAAAAAGGTTGTGTAGGAAGATAGACATAATGGACAATTAGGATATATAAAATAAAATAAACAATCCCATTTGCTTGATTGAGGGAGTTACTAAGACTAAATTATCCAAAAACATCCTCTTTTATATGAAGTTATAGGAAACAAACCCGATAAAAATTTAAATTCCTGGCATCATTCAATGGATCAAATATCTAGGGGCATAGTTCATCCATGTCCCAAATATTTTGAGGGTATTTGAATCAATTGAGAACCTCGAAAAATCCTTATACAACACAGAACTATGCCCTCTCCAGAATTGTTTCTTTGTTGAATTTCAATGAGAATTAATTTTGTCAAGTTGTTTGGCTAATGTATCTTTGGCATCTTTATTGAGCCAATCCTGAAAGGATATATTTAGGTTGGGAAGAATGAAACAAGATTCAATTGAATATTTCTAATGAGATTGATACGTGCTACTCATATTTGCATAGAAGCAAAAAATTTGAGACTAAAATGTTGATTTCTAGGGCTATGGAATTATCCTTACCTCAAGATAAGTTGTATGAAGGGTAAACATTTCTTCCACTCGATTGAATGAAGTCATACATGGGATGTAATTGACAAGGTGGCATCATCTTTTTTAGCAATATCATGATGGCTAGAAATATGATGAGATCCTTGGGATGAAGCATTATTTACCTCTAAAGTCATAACCAACTAAAGAGCATATGTATAGAGGATGCTTGCGTCCTAGCTAAGGTTTCTCATTATCACAATAGAAAGTTTAGGGAAGCCATCGAGATAGAGAAATGAGCGACCAACAATCTTAGCAGGGATGACGACTAGAGAATTAGTAAAAATTGGATCCCTACTCTCTCCTCGAAATTTTCTTCGTAATTTGCCTCATATATTCTTCTGTCTCTTCTTTTCGTTTTGATTTTCTTCCTTCATTTCTGAGGTATTTTATTCATTCTTGGTTTTTTATTGCTATTTTCTATTTCTTATTGGTTTGTACTTACCCTTGACTTTTTATTTCCTCAATTTTATTTATTTATTATAATTATTCTGTTATAATAATTTATTTTATCTTAATTCCATATAATTATATATCTAAATTTATTATTGTTTATTTATCTTAAATTGATTTTGACTAACTATAATTATTTACATTTATTGAACATTATATATAATCTATTATAATAATTATTTTATTTACTTCTTAATTCCCTTATTATCTAAATTTTTTCTTTATTTTGTTAGCCTCACTTTCATGTGATGAAAACAATTTTAAGTCCAAAATAATTAAATTAATTAAAATCATGAAAGTTAGGATTTATTCTTACTTTTCTATATTGGGTTTGTTCCTCATATTTAGGAGTCAGTTTAGGCCTACTTGGTTGAAAGATTCTCTCCAACTAGTTAAACTCCTAGATTAGTGTATGGTTGAGAGATTTGCTCAACCAAATTGTCCAAAATAAAAGCACTATCTTGAGACAAATTTCCTCATGTATTTATATTTGTATTATTATCATGATTTTGTACATTACATTATGAGAGGAATACATTGAGGATGAGGCATTTTCGGCCAGTATTTTGTCTCTGGTATATTTATATGTGTTTATTTAATATCTTGCATGTGGTATTGGAGCCATAGCAACGATCTAAATCATCCTTGAGGAGGTAGACACAAGGGTTGTGTGTCATCTGTGGTGTGAGGCCAGAATTGATTGGAGCAATTAAAGTGTGAGCTACTGGAAGTAGGAGTTGTTGAATGCACCATGGAAATGAATCAAATCAGGCATTGAAGTTTTGTTTACAGATGCGCAAAGTTCCACTTAGTATTGACTATGCACATGGAAGACATCAAAAAATCCACTTTCGGTGATTGCCGAGTGTGATTGACGCATTTGAGGAAACATGATCATCCCATGTGCTCCCAGATCGTACCATGTTTATTACAGAATTCAATCACTGCAAGGGAAGCTTTCTCGATTTTCAAAGGGCCAACTTCATTCCAAGAACCCTTGAGCACTTTATTTATTTTTCTCACTCCCATTATATTCAATAGCCCTAAGTAGAAACAACTGCTTCGAATTTGGGTTCCTTTGTTGGAAACTCATATCGGTGTAGTGATTTAGATCTCAAAATTCTGGCCGTGTTCTCTTTATCTTCATCCATGCTTCAGTATGAATTCACAGGCTTCACAAGCCTCGCCTCATGATGCATCCATGATGGTGGTGATGCCTCTATGGTTTCCACTATATCTTTAGTCTAAGAAGATAGCCAAATTTGGCTATTATTAAAATAAGCATATTCAGGAAGGATTGGATGCCATATATATAAGAGCAGATACACCATAAGCTCATTGTTGTATTTTGAAGAAAGCTTTTATTTTTAGGAGATTGAGTCAGTATACATTTATTTTTGAAGACAAGTTGCTTCAAGGGGCTGTGAGTTTGTCATTATCATTGTTTGAGAGATTTCAATGACAATGTTTTGAAGGGGAAGGTTGATGTACTCAATACTGAATAAATACATATTTTTTTGTGTGGTGTTGAAGTGTCCTATATCTACCCGAAATTGACTAAAGGGATCTTAGGTACACTATGAGTACATTTGTGATGGCGCATGCTTTTCTGGATTCTTGATGTTGCTTATTTTTGTGTCTAGTTTTTGACACTTTCTTTGTAATATGGTACAGATGGAGTACAATCCAAATTAAACAAATCCATGCACATAATAAATTCTCTTTAAGACTCATGCAATCAAGCATACATAAGCAAAGTACAAGCAATCAAGAAGCTGCAACACATAATCAAAGATATCAAGTTGTCAACATCAACATTCAAAAATGATTCTACATCAACATGCAATTCAACATCATTCAATCAAGGCAATAAAGTTAATGAAGTTGTCATCTACATCAACAAACAACTACATCAACTTTTGGACAATGTACTTGCAACTTTTTTGTAAAAGTCAACTCAAAACAACATTGTAACTTGCAAAATCATATTTTGTAAGTTAACTTGTAATCAAATTCAAATAAAATTGAGTTGAATTGTAAGGGTGCATTCTCGGTTGAAATTGACACCCAAGATTTGAATTGTTAAAGAGTCAATTAAGTCTAGTGAGTCCATTGTTTTTAACTAAGTCATTAAATTCATTTGAACATGTCATTCAAACCATTGTAAGCCTCCTCTTGGGTGCATTTTCGATAGTATTCGACACCTTTTTTTTTATCAGTCAAGTGCAAAGTTCACAACATCATGCAAGCCTGAAACTAATTGAAGCAAGAATCAAGCGAGAGAGTTCAAGTCTAAAGCAAGAAAATGTGATATTTCAAACAACAATCAAGCACGTTCATATATATAGCAAACGAGCGTGACATTCAAGTGACAATAAAAACAAACATCAAACGAGAGAACCAAGCAAATACAAAAGCAAGCGAGAGTGACAAAATTCAAGTGAGCGTGAAGTTAATTGAATAAAATCAAGCGGGCGTGAAATTGATTAAAGCAAGTTCAAGCGAGCTTGAAGTTAATTGAAGCAAATCAAGCGAGCACGAAATTGATTAAAGCAAGTTCAAGCGAGCGTGTCAAAGATAAACATGGGTAAAGGAGGAAAACGTCTTCAAAGTGCAGAGTTGGAAATTAAAGAGTTGAAAGAGTGCAACCGAGAGTTACTGAATACAATTGAAATACTAGAATGGAAGTTAAAGAAAAATCAAAACTTAATCAATCAAATGACCAACACATTAGAAGCAACAAAAGATTTTCAAATTGAATTAGAAATAAAAGAAAAACTCATAAATGCACCCCAAATTAAGTTAAGTGAAAAACAATATTTACTAGATGCACAATTTACAGAGAAGTTTGATACAAGTTGTGACACTGAAGAACTCATCCAACAAGTTGATGAAAGTTGTGATACATATGATCTAATTCACCAGATTCATGAAAGTTGTATAAAAAATGATCTAATCCACCAAGTTGATGTTAGTTGCGACATAAGTAATCTTATCCAACCAGTTGTACTACTTAATGATGCAACAAGTAGTACCAAATATCAAATGGATCAGTTTGATGTAGCATGCTAAACCGATGAACTGTTAATGATTGATGCCTACTATGATATAAAAGATTTAATAAATCAAGGACAAAATTTTAGCAGCAACAACAAGTATGAAGAACAAAAACAAGATAATATTTCCAAGAAGGTGATCAAACCTTAGGAAGAAATCTCTTTAATCAAAGATCGACATGGCCTAGGATATAACAAAGAAAACACTTTGTTTGTTCTAGATTTATCAAAACTAGTTCAGTTTGTAAGTGCTGGTTTTCTTGACAATGCTTAGAATTTGGTTAAGTGTAACCATTGTAAGCGAAATTTCCATATGGAGACTAAATTCTTTGACCTGCATCCTTGTCACCATTGTGGCAAGAAAAATCATTCCTCAAAAATATGTTGCAAGAAAAATCAACCATCCAGAGTGAAGATCAATTATGCATGGATTGATCCTTGGAAGTAGTCATCTACAGTGAAGCAATTGTATATGTATTACCGACGGATTCAGTCTCACATGAAGACAACTATTGCAAACAATAGTGAACATATGGTACTCTCATGCACCTGAAAACGAGAGTAGAAAAGTGAAACTCTCCTACACCTGAAGGGGGGGAGTTCATGTTACACAACATTTTGGCACTGTCCTTGTACTCCTTGTCCACAATCCTAGAGGACCTCTACAGTGAACCCGACATGCTTTCCCATCATGAAGAAACTCCCAGTATGTCCCTCTTCATGAGAAAAATAATTCCCCTTTGCATCATTTCCCAAGAATCTTCCTTTTATCCCAGTTTACAAGACTAGCACTAATGACCAGTTTCCTCCTTACGTCGGTTTGCAGAGATTAAAACTAGCCCTAGCACCGTACGGAGCGACTGAGCCCTTTTCCAGTCGCGACGATCCTCTTTTGGCAATTTTTTTAAATATGGGTTGAAGCTTTCAACTTTAGAAGCTTCGTAACAGAAGTTTGGTAGATGGTTGGCCTGGATGGAGTAGAGGAAGTCAGTTTGGGCTCCTTTCCCTTATTAGGATGGAACAAACTCAAGAGAGAAGACCTTCTCACATGATGAGAGGAACCATCTCCCATCCATCCAAGCTATATAAACCTCTCTTTTCCCAAGCTAAACTAGTTTTTTTGGAGTAATTTTGAATGATTAGCAAGACATCTATAGCTTGTAGCTTTCTAGTGTATGTTTGAGGGAAAATAGTGTGTTTTGGTTTGGTTTGAGATTAGAGGGAAGAGTGTTACAGGTCTATTTGGGCACATCAGTCCTGACATTAAGATCAGTACCATTAGGGCTCATCAAACCCTAATTCAGTTGTTACATGCCCTAGACAAGTCAACTCATTGAAGGCTTCCTTCTATGAAAGTTTCCTGGCCTAAAACCTTCCTGAAATGCCTCCTTGGGACACTAGTGCAGCCCAAGCCTTGAGATAGTGTACTGCAGAGCAGGCAGGCCCACTGTGGCCTACACTACAGTGCACTTAGGCCCTCTTTAGCCTGCACTGGGTGAGATTGAGCGAAATTTGCATAGGGTTTTGGGAATATTCCTTCATTCTAGATGATTCTAGAAGGTTCCCATCTCTTATCTCCTCCTATGAGCTTGAAATTGGATAGGCTAAGGATCCATTAACCTCCTATCCTCTCATCCCTTGCTCCATGGAAACTAACTCCAAGTTTGGAAGGCCATTCAATACCCTCATTTATGACAAAACCACCTCCATTTCCTATAAATTGAGCACTCATCATAGTGATCAAGGGGCTAGAATCTGAAGTTTGTAAGGAAATTCTGTTGGTTTGAGGATTGAGTTTATGTTAAGCAATGTTATGCTGTTGGAGTTGTGTGCTTTTGATGTGGCGAGGGTTGAACTGAAGTTGGAGGAGTGGCATAGGATTGAACTGTATTAGGTGATACTCTTCCTTCTACATTAATAAAGAGCTTATTCCTTTTCTCATATGATTTTTCATATTTGTGATGATTATGTGTTTCAATGTCTTCGATTCCATTATTTTATAGTTGATAGATCGTGTATGCTTTGATTGTTTCTTGTTTCTATTTATCTTGATGCAGGTACCTTTTGAGTGGATTTAGTTCAAGTGGGAGTGATGGGAGCGATTCAAAAGAGATCTAGGAAGCGAAAGACTACAATTAAGTTCCTCCATCCCATCTATCTTCTATAATAAAAGATTAAACTACTTTCTTTCTGTTGTTCTAGGTGTAGTCACCCACCTAGGGAAAATGTGTTTATGTAAATTCCATATAACAAATTGGCGACCATACTGGGGAACGACTATCGTTCTTTGTGCCTTACCCTCATCATATTACACCCTAGTAGAATTTTCTTAGCTTTATTGATCTTATTTTAGTCTTTTTGAAGTGTTTTTAGTCAAAGATTATGCTTGAAAGTCTCTTGATTTGACTCTCCGACACCTGTGTAGTGTTGGTCTTGACACAATGTGCTACAGAGTAGCCCCTAGCTTAGAGATAATGCACTGCAGTGCATTGTCTCCCAATCTAGCCTGCGTTGATTCCCCTTAAGCTAAAAAACCCACCTTTGGTTTGATTTTTTACAAAGTTTCTTATGTTTTTGTTTTCTAAAAGATCAATGACTCTTATGGTTCTGAAATCAAGTTGTATTTCTCCTCCTAGCCCTACTTCAACCTTGATTGTTTAGTGTTTCTTAAATGATTTCTTTATCATTATCAATCTATTGTCAAAGTTAGCTTATAGTCGATTAATCTTTTCTGAAAATGAAGTGCCGTAAAGTCTTCATTTCTTTAAAAAAGGAACTGTTGTAAAGTCTTCGTTTCTTGCAAATAGATTGATTGAGTATGTGCATTTAGTTTCCTTTTTTTCATCTAAACATTAAGGGAATTGAAAAGAAAAACTTGCATCATGCAATTAGAGGTTTGTGTGTGCTTATAGGAATAGTATAGGGAAATTTCATTAGATGTGATCTTTTTTCTTTGATTAAACAATATGATTGCTCTATCCCTTGAAGTTAAGGTTTTCATTGTACAAATAAAATGAAAAGAATGTTTCTCATTATAGTTTCATTTTAGGAATTTCAAAGACATCATGCGGTGAACCTGAAAGACAAAATCTTAATCAGGGTCAACTTAAAAGTTATCTCAATTAACCTAACGGAGCATTGTCACCTAACGAATAACATTTACAGGTTCTAGGCTAAAGACTTGTTCCGATGTCGTAAAACATAGCAACTGTCCTTAATTGTCCGCGATACATTTCGAGTGTGATACCTCATTCCATGTATGTAAGTATATCGTAGCTTGTCCACGTACCTTCGGGTATATAGGGCGGTGTTATAGTACGAAAAGTATAAAGAAATGCTCTCACTGTGCTATTTCGCATTAGACAGCGCTAACATGGATTGGGTCTCCACGTACTTTCGGGTATATATGGGAGGACTACATTAGGTTGCTATCCATCCTTAGGTAACCGCGTCAAACGCCTTGTACACTGCGATACACCGAACAAAACATTTGGGGAGACTGCCTGCACGTATGTTAAGTCCTTGGTTTACAGCGGCAATATATTGCAGTTCACAGTTACTTGGTAATCCTTTTGCCTAGATTATCCTTCTTTTGTTTTGTTTTGTTATTTTGATTAATATAAAATTAATTGACCGTGGATAACATCCTCCACGTCACTCCTTAGTTGATCTTAGGTTGAGACATATGGCAACAACTCCGGAGTCCGCCGATCAAGGAATTCCTTTTGATGGGAATCCTAGTCCTTTTCCTCCTATCGGAAATATTAGTGCTCATTATATGGCTACATTGTCCCTTCCAGGACTTACCATTGGCTTGCCAGTATGGTTGTTCTCAATCTCCTTCGCCTCGCAACTGAATATTCCTACAACTGGACAAAATCAACCTCCAGTTGATCCTTTACCTTCTTCATCGGTTGTTTCTTCCTCCCCTTCTTCCTCTTCGCTTGGTGAAAATATTGACACTCGTAACCAGGTGGATAAGAAGAAGAAGAAAGGGAAGAAGAAGAAGAAATTTAGTAGGGGAGAAACCAAGCAACCATTGCTTCGAATGCAAATTCTAATGAGAAACCGTCCGATAAGCCTCACAAACTTTGATATCCTTTCAAACTTTGTACGGGAGACCATCTTCTTTGAAGTTGTTCTAGTATTCATCGGATCTTAGAAGAATGGTCTTCTCGTTCACATCATCCTGTGTCATCAATTTTTGGAGATCATGCTGGTGACACACCATAAAATAGCGGTAGTAAAGTTCATGGAAATAAGGGTAAAGTTAAGTTTCCCTGTAGGTTATGCGAAGGGAATCACCCCATTCACCTTTATCCCTATCTGGATGAAGCCCAAAAAGTGTTGGATAACTATCCTGCTTCTTCGCGGTGACTTCCATCTGGTTACAGGAGACTCTCCCTTAATCCTTACTAGTTGATAAAGTGACTAACCCAAATCAACCGTCGGTCAAACCCACTCTCTCTAAATGTGAATCCCATGAGTTTATACCTGACCGATCACAGGTCGAGGAAACAGTTGACCCGATTTCACCTTCAGTTAATCATACCATTCTCGTAGAGAGTGAGTATGATACCACTCAGGTTCTTTTCGTTTCTTCATATTCTAATGAACTGGGAGGCAACCCTCCTGTTCCATCAAGATAGGAGGAAAATCCTCCCGTTCTCATAACTAAAGGGGGTAATTCTCCTGTTCTTATGGTACCCCGTCCAAGTTGTATGGTCACTTCCTTTGATTGGAATCGACTGGTACGATGTCGTCTTCCTTCTTATGTGCCTTTCTAGATCATAGTACAGGTTTATAATATGATTGTATCTGGCACTATTATAGATGAAGGTGCATCTGTGAGTATCATTTCCTCCACTACTTGGCAAGCGCTCGGTTCGCCGCCAATTGTGCCTGTTACCCAGAATCTGTTGGATTTTAATAGAGGAACCAGTCAACCATTAGGGATCCTTCCTTAGTTTCCTATTACTTTGGGAGGAAAATTTGTTTATCTCAATGTGGTGGTAGTCCCAGGCTCTTTAGATTACGATTTACTTCTTGGGCACGACTATGTTTATGATATGTGAGCTATTGTTTCAACACTCTTTCAAGTGATGTGTTTCCTGCATGAAGGCATAATTGTCATCGTTGACCAGCTTTCATTTCCTAGTCCAAATATGGCTTCTATTCAACCATCTTCCCTAGATGGTCCTTTTGTCCCAATGGTATCTTCCCCGCCACGGGTCAATTATGTGGCAACCTGTTCCATGCCTACATTAAATGATGATCAATTCCGTGATGTTGTGCATTATGTACTGGGGGCATTGGAACCAGATCTCTCTAATGGATTCCTTGCTACGTATCCCTTCCAGAGAATTGTTCTCCCATATGATGAGAACCTCTTGGAAGTCATGACCTCTTATGGGTCATGATCAATAAATATGAGGATATTTCCTGGTCTTGTGTCAACCTTGTTAAAAAATGAAACAAGGAACACGAGCATAGTTCCTTGTCTTGTATCAAGATTGTTAAAAAATGAAACGAGCAATATGAGGATAGTTCCTGGTCTTGTGTCAACCTCGTTAAAAAATGAAACAAAGAATATGAGGGTAGTTCCTGGTCTTGTGTCAACCTCATTAAAAAATGAAACAAAGGGTAAGAGCATAGTTTCTTGTCTTGTGTCAAGCTTGTTAAAAAATGAAACAATGATAGTTTCTTGTCTTGTGTCAAGCTCGTTAAAAAATGAAACAATGAATATGAGGATAGTTATTTTACTGTGTCAACGTCATTAAAAAAAATGAGACAGGTCCCATAGCATATTTCCTTGTCTTGTGTCAAGCTCGTTAAAAAATGAAACAAGGAATATGAACAAAGTTCCTTGTCTTATGTCAAGCTCATTAAAAAATGAAACAAGGTCCCTTGGAGCAAAGTTCCAATTCGAGTCTTTGATTAGATCTTGTAAAATCCTAGTCGAGTCTTTCACTTGATCTCGTAAATGAACCTTCATTCCATCCACCTGATAGCCATGAGTAGTCAATTTAGGTGAATGTAATGAAGCTTGGGGGGAATGCACCTAGAATCGAGTCATCATGCTGGGGCCATGTAAACCAATCCCAAGCATAGTTTTTCGTTTCAAGATTGTGTAAAAATGAAACTGAATCCAAGCATAGTTTTTCATTTCAAGCTTGTGTAAACATGAAACTAAATCCAAGCATAGTTCCCTATGGTTCAAGCTTGTGTAAAAATGAACCCATTTCCATTTTAACCCTCGTGATTTCCATTTTATTAGCCTCTTCCATCAGATGAGCCTTGATTTTTCTCCTTCCATCGTCACTATCTGCTTGGCCGATCATACACTTTCACTTGGTTGTTTTACCCTTTTGAGGAGTAGTTGCAATGAGTGGTCTTATTAGCCAGCCTCTTCACATAAATCAACATGTTTTGAGAAGTTCCAACATCACTAGAACTAATTGCTATCCTAGACATCACTCGTTCCTCTAAGTGGAGTTCTCTTTAAGATCTTTTCAGACTCTTGAAACATGAAAAGATTGCTGGTTGCTTGTCATTTTCAGCTCGTAAACGGATTGGAAACGACATCTACTCAATATAAGTTTAACCCTTTTCTGGACTGAGATATATTACTTACGAAAAAGGAATACGTTGATCGAACATGGTCAATAGGTTCTCTCTTGTATTATTTTACGCTTTTTAAGACTTGAGAGACAAATTTATGAAAAAGAACTTGTGGAATTTTCTTTTTGTCCCTTTTCAAACTCTCGAAACATGAAAAGGATCGAGTTCTCATTGTCGTTAAACTCATTAAAATGTCAAATAGCAACAAACTTGTCCATCATGACAAGACTGAGTTTCACCTTCGCTAGGCTAGTTAAAACATCACATAGCAATGGACTCACCCGAAGGGTGGAGTTATACTACAAGAATTTGTTATCCTCCTCAAGCTTGTTAAAAAATAAAGAGGTACTGGTCAGCAATGACTAGCGAAAATGGGAAAAGGGATAAATCACTTTATGGTAGCAAGTCGCTCTTGAACATGACACTTTCACTTCATCTCTGTGACTATTTGGGTTGGGTTATCTACTTGATGGTTATCATATCTATGGTCTATCACACCATCCATCACTTTGGTTTTGGGTCAATACTACCAATTCATTCAGTGTCGCCGACATGTTCAAGAGAAGTCACTCAGTAAAACTCATCCTTTGCAATACTCATAAACCTTCATTTTCATGACCGCCATTCTTGAACCTTGTGTCGTCAATCACATTCTATCTCCAAAATCATTACACTCATTTCACATCGATGATGTGGGATACATCAAGGCCCTCCTGCGACGAGTCGCTTCTTGTCTACATCAACACATTATCCACGCTTTCAGTACCTTGGGGCTTGCATACATCAATGGCAAGTTTCTCGCTTCTGGCGACAGGTTGAAATCATTGGCCTTCGACTGAAAGACTTTGTATGTTGTTTGACATCAAAACATCTATTCACATCATGGAAAATGTACTACAGTACCTTGAGAATCATTATCATTATCTTTGATCTCTCTCGCCTCTGTTAACAACTTACATCATTGATTGGTAATCAGACAGTGTCTTCCCATGTTCGACTTCAGATCATATATTCACATGGTTAGACTTGTACTTGAGTGAACGATTGGATGAGATAGAAGACCCTGGATCTAGTTTCATCCATCTGGGCTGCGATTTTAGGAAAGTACTAAATCATCTGTACGATGGCTTTACACTGATGGTCATCCCATCATGGGTTTATATTTGTAAACGACTATTTATCTACATGTAATGAAAAGTTTATATGCTAAGTATGGATATGCCTTCACTTAGCAATTCATGAAAAAATAAAAAATATCATGATGTTATGTATTGTAATCGATGCAGGTCACCGTTCGCTTCAGTTCCTCTCTGTCACATTGTAAAGCATATCACTCGACATTATCATTTTCGACTTCATGATTTAGGGATAAATTGTTACATTTCTATTTGGGCACATCACTGCCGACATTTAGATCAATACCATTAGGGCTCATCAAACCCTAATTCAGTTGTTACATGCCCTAGCCAAGTCAAATCATTGAATGCTTCCTTCTATGAAAGTTTCCTGGCCTGAAGCTTTCCTGAAATGCCTCCTTGGGACACCAGCGTAGCCCAAACCTTGAGATAGTGCGCTGCAAAGTAGGCAGGCCCACTGTGGCTTGCACTGCGATGCACTTAGGCCCTCTTTAGCCTACCTTGGGCGAGATTGAGAAAAATTTGCATAGGGTTATGGGAATATTCCTTCATTCTAGATGACTTTAGAAGGTTCCCATCTCTTATCTCCTCCTATGAGCTTGAAATTGGATAGGTTAAGGATCCATTAACCTCTTATCATCTCATCCCTTGCCCCATGGAAACTAACTCCAAGTTTGGAAGGCCATTCAATACCATCATTTATGACAAAACCACCTCCATTTCCTATAAATTGAGCACTCATCATAGTGATCAGGGGGCTAGAATATGAAGTTTGTAAGGAAATTTTGTTGGTTTGAGGATTGAGTTTATGTTAAGCAATGTTATGCTGCTAGAGTTGTGTGCTTTTGATGTGGAGAGGGTTGAACTGAAGCTGGACGAGTGGCACAAGATCGAACTGTATTGGGTGATACTCTTATTTTTACATTAATAAAGAGCTTATTCCTTTTCTCATATGATTGTTCATATCTATGATGATTATGTGTTTCAATGTCTTCAATTCCATTATTTTATAGTTGATAGATCATGTATGCTTTGATCGTTTCTTGTTTCTGTTTCTCTTGATGCAGGTACCTTTTGAGCAGATTTAGTTCAAGTGGGAGCGATGAGAGCGATTCAAAAGAGATCTAGGAAGTGAAAGACTACAAGTAAGTTCCTCCATCTCATGTATCTTCTATAAGAAAAGGTTAAACTACTTTATTTCTGGTTCTCTAGGTGTAGTCACCCACCTAGGGAAAATGTATTTATCTGTAAATGAAAATTCCATATAACCAAGAGGCCTTAAAAATTCCATTGTTGGGGCTATCCATGAAGTGCTAGCAGAAGTGTTAGAGGAGGTAAAAAATATCAAGGCATTGGTTGTAATCTCTTTCTGATTTATATGAATGCAATGATTGATTGATTTCCTACATGAAGTGTTATTTCACATCTTTATGGCTTAATGTTCCTTGACCTATTAAGTAGGCTGAATACAATATTGTATGCTATGACATTTGTTGTTGTTGTTTTTTGCTTGTTTCAGGTATTCAAAGGAAACATAAGATAGCTGGAGTGAGGAAGCAGGATCATCGCCAAGCGGAATAGCATTCTAAGAGGTAGGCCATCTTAATTTATTATAGCTTAAGGAGATTTTCCATAGATTGTTTGTTTGTGGCTAGACCCGCTCTCTCAGGCTAGAGGAATTGTTTGTGTCCACACTGAGAATTTACCTATACCACAAATTGGTGACTCCACTGGGGAGCCAATCCTTCTGTTTGAATGATTGTCATTTTATGGTTTTGTGTGAACTTTTTTAGTATCACCATTTCTCTCTAGTGTTCTCTGCTTTGCCTGGTTTACTGCTATGAGCCTGAAATTTACAGTGGCAAGTCTGGTCTTAGCCTTTGAAATATTTTATTTTTTTCCTTGAATCCTCGGTCAACGCGTTTATTTTTCTGAAAGTTGCGCTGATCAGTGTGAGTTTCTAAAAAAAATTGCATTGACCCCCTTCTGGCGCTTGCTTTCAGTTAGGTAGTCGCGTCGATTCTTGTAGGTGAAGATCAGGGTTTACCTTAGATCATAACCAATGTGTGTTGCCCTTCTGATTTCTGTCTCTCAACTTGTTTTGACTGTGTTCTCCTTGATCGGAAAGCTCTTTTAGCTTGGTTTGTATGCTTGTTTGATTTGCATTTTCTTCACTTGGTTTCTTGATTTCTTGGATGGTGTATAACTTTAGAACACCTAGGTCGTCACCCATTCACCTGTTTGTGTACTCAGAAAGTCAAGTTGATAGTCAAAATTGCTCCTTGCATTTCATTTGATTAGTCCTGTTGTTGCTTTGATTTCCATTTATCAAGTTTGAAAAGTTTCATTTGATGTTTGAACGTTTATTTTCGGGAATAGATCACATTGCTCATCTTGTTTTTGGTTGAGTCTTTGCTTCACTAGTTTGAAAGGAGTTCTATTTTGTGCTTTGCATTTGCTTGTGATTGATTGTATTGGAAATGTTTCATTGAAGTTAGAAGTGTTTGTGAAAGATTCATTTTGTCATTTCATTGAAAAATACATAATTCTAGTTTTCCAAATCAATATGTTACATTGGTTAGCATCATTGAAGACTAGAGTTGCATTGTCATTTTCATTGGAAAAGAAATGAATTCTCTTTACTAGTGAAAGGACTACTTGAAGTGCGTTTGATAGGAAAGATAGGAATTGGAAAGATTTTTTCATCATTTTGTTTTCAAAAGCGAAATAGTGAAAAGGTCATTTTGCTTTTGATTGCTTGTTTTGTTGCATTTGAGTGTGTTTTCTACTCTCACTAGTGTAGACAATTCATCAAATTCAAAGGGTCTTGTCTCATTTAGCTACATATAGGTGTTTTTCGAGTCACATTGATAAGGCTTGAAAACCGAGACATAATTTCAAGATAAAATCTAAAATGTATTCAATTAACCTAAGGCACATTTGAAACCTAACAATCACATTTTAGAAGGTCTAGGCTAGAGACGTGTTCTAACGTCTTTAAACCTAGCAGCTGTCGTTCGCTTCGGCACTAGACAACGCTAGTATGGACTTGTGCTCCCCGTACCATCGCGTATATAAAGGGAGACCCCACTAGGCTGTAATCATTTATCCATAGGAAGCTGAGCCTATCGCCTTGTAAACATGATACACTGAACACAACATTCGGGGAGATTGCCTGCCCATACTTCTCGGTTCACCGGGAGGTATTCTGCAGTTCACATTACCTGGTAATCCTTTTTGCCTAGATCGCCTTGAGTAGTCATTTTGGTCTTTTTGACTCCCTAAATATAAAATATCACCCGAGCGCTTGTCCTTTCGAGCTCGTTTCAAATCGAAAGTGATAAAGTCACCTTTGGTTCTTTCTCGACTCTTAAAACATGAAACAACACCAGTTTGTTTTTGCGTCTTAAAAAATTGTTGCCCACGATCTTATAACATTCATGTTAGTATTTTTCTAGAACACATCATGAGTATACCTTTAAATACATTTTAAATCCTTGAAATCAATCTCTCTTCTCGTTATTTGAGACAAAATCATCGTGGCTGAACCAACTGGTTCACCTAGTTCCTCTTCCCCTCGTTTGTCTGAAAGATTGTTTGAGGAGCCTTTTCCTGAATTGCCACAGTCGTTTGAGGACCAAGGTGTTGAGCTTGGAATTGTTCTGAGTATTCAACCTTTTTCATCTCGTCCTCCCCATTCAGATACTGGGTCACTTTCTTACATTGGCTCAGAATCTCCAGATAATCCTATCTAGACTCCCGAGATTCCGCTGACTTCTGAAGGTTAGCTTGGACTGGTAGTTTATCCTCCAAATCCTTTGTTCGATGCTGTTGTGATATCACCTCAGCGTTCGTACAGTCCGTACGATCAGCTAGGTATTCCTTTGGAATTATCTCCTCGAACATCTTTGGTCATCCATCGTTGTCTATTTTCACCTACAGAAACAAAGGGTGAAATCCCAGTCTCCTCTCCGGGTCACTCGGAGGTTTTCACTCCACGTATAGTCGAGGAGCAAGAATATCCATTCCTTCCTGAAGGTTTCCCTTACATGAGAAGCATTTCGACCAGTGTTCATCCTGAGTTACCACGTAATTACGTGACTTTAGCTCAGTTGGTTTTAGGCACGTCTACTACCTCATCACTATATCACAACCCTATTTGGGCATCTAGCATTATGCCTACCACAGGTCTATTCATTCAGAACCTGACCTCCCAACAGACAGTGATTTCTGCAGTTACTTCAATCCCAGTGCAACCCACCATTCCAAATCCTATTGTTCGCCGGTCCAAGTAACCTGTCCGGTTCAACCGATGATCTCGAGTCATGTCATTGTCAGCTCTTCGATCCCTACAGTAAGTGGACAGGCTGTGCCACCGCCTAGGGGGAAAAGTTTGAATTTGTCTATGATGTCTGTTACAACTAGTGTGAGTGGTTCACAAGCTCACATGGTTGGAATGAACTAGCCCTCTTCGGGTGCCATTCTAAACCCTATTGGTCTTGTTGGATTGAGAAATGTCCAGTACCAATAGTCAAACCTTGTTGGTCCATTTGGGTCAAGCAACATCCAGTACTAGCAGCCTAATATGGCTTAAGTTCAGTACCAACCTCCTTATGTTCCATATGGTTCACAGGTGATGGTTAATCCACCCTACATCACTCAGCCTGGACCTTATGTCCAGCCTGGTCTGTCTGCCGCGCCTGGTGTGTATGGCCAGATACAGTTTGGGAACTTTTAAGGTGTCATTTTGAGAACTGTCCAAGTACCTTTGCAGCAGCAAGTATAGCTCCTATAGCAGCAAGGGCAACCTTCGTTGCAGTAAGGGCCATCCATGCAGCAACAAGGGCAACCTTCGTTGCAACCAGGGCCATCCATGCAACAACAAGGGCAACCTTCGTTGCAGCAAGGGCCATCCATGCAACAACAAGGCCAGATGATGCCGCAATAGGGACAACTACAACAACCGTAGGGGCAACACTCGTAGCAGTTGCAACAAACCGTGCAGCCACAAATGTAGTATGCAGTGCAATCCTCCCAACCTATGCCTTCACATGGTCAAGCTCTGCAGCCACAGGGACAACCTTTACAGCCGCAAGGGCAACCCTTATAGCAACAAGGTCAACCCGGGCAACAACAACCATTATATCAATAGGGTCAAACCTTGTAAGGGCAAGGCCAGGGTCAAGTCCTGCATCAATAGGTGCAAAAATCTTTATGTCCAAGGGTAGCAAGTGAAAAATCCTCACGTCCAAGGGCAGCAGGTCCAAAACCCTTTCGTCCAAGGGCAACAGGTCCAAAGCACTTATGATCAGGGACATCAGGTGAAAAATCCATATGTCCAAGACCAGCAGGCTCAATATCCTTTTAACCCGTGTGTTTCTTATCAACAACCTTTGGCCAGACAGTTTCAAGGCTTTCAAGGTCAAAATCTTCTCTACGGGCAAGGTAACCTACAATGGGGGCAAAATCAAATGCCATATGGACAAAATCCTCCACTATGGGGACAAAATCCTTACCAGCAGGGATGGGCCTTGATAGTTGGGTCCCCTTATCGACCGCAAATGCCTTTCAATACCCAGTTTTCGTTCTTGGCTACACTAGAATTGCTAGATGTGTCTAGACTCACAAATGACCCAATTCTTCATTCGCTATACTGGCCTCCAGTTCCATCCAAGATTCCGAGTGATTGTCCGAAGTTTGAAGGAAAAGCAAAAGAGGATCCACAAGACCACATGATGACATGTCACCTTTAGTGCTCCTTGAATTCTTACGTTGATGATTTCATTCGTCTTCGACTTTTCCAACGAACTCTTACAGGTGCTGCGGCCAAGTGGTATATCGAGTTTCCTCAAAATACTTATCATGACTTTAACACTCTCGCCATGGCCTTTCTCACACATTTCCAGCTACTGGTTTGCTATGAAATTGGCACCCATCTACTAACGTCGCTCAAGAAAGATAGTACGACCCACATCTCCGATCACATCCATGAATGGAGACGTAGGTGCTGTCTAATTAAGTTTGAGATTGCTGATCAGTTGTTGACCAAGTGGTTCACCAAATCATTTGTCAAAAAAATTGCTAAGGACATTTCTATGGGTGGATACGTCACTGAGGAACAAGCCATCACACGTGCCTAGTATGTAGACCTTGTCTATTCACAATCCGACACATTACATGACGTATTACCCGATGCGCCCAGACCATCATCTGATTTGACGACATCTAAGTCTCCATCTACACTTCCCGTTGATGTAGTAATTGGTTCAGTGACTCAAACCCCTGCAAAATCTTCTTCCAAACAGAAGTTGGTCTCCAACACTGCTCCCAATGATTCCTCTCGCAGCTCATCCGGCCTTGGTAAAACCTCAGAGGTTCACACTGTCCAGTTTACCACAACGGATAGATCCTCTAAAGGTAAGAAGAAAGGCAGAGGCAAGGGTAAAACCAATGCCCCGAAACAGGGTCCTCCTAAGTTGTCTGCTAGCGATGCTTCCCAACGGAAGCCCAAATATCCATGCCTCATATGTGAGGAGGATCACTATACTAAGGATTGTCCTAGACGTTCCGAAGTTAGTAATTTGCCCAAAGGGACCCTAACTGTCCTGAAAGAGCCCTTTCCATCCTAGCACACTCAAATGATAGACCCGCCTCAGTCATCCACTTCCTCAGGTTCACAAGTGTTCATGACAAGTACCCCGATTAACATGGCTACCAGGTCAAAATATTATCGAACTCGTACCCCAACAATAGGGAAAGAAAAGGAAGTTACCCCTTCTTCTTCTGCCTCGTCCAGTTCTGGTCCTCTCCATATAGAGCGACCTAATCCTGATTCTGCTATTTGACCACCTTCTTGAGGTGTGCTACAAAAGTCCTTGTACAATCCCAACGCTCGAGCCACTCAACATTATAACATTGTTGAAGATTTGGCTCAAGCACCATCAACTATGTCTACTCTCGAGGTCCTTCAAAGCTGTCCTTCTCAGCGGAAATTGTTACTGTCAGTTATTGGGGGTATTGATCCAACTAACTCTAATCTCATCTGTTTTGAATTGGAAAAACATGTTCCGCGTTTACCTCATTAGATTGCCTTTCTCATTCAGGTGATCATAAATGAGAAAACCATTCATTGGGCTGTCATCGGTGATGGTGCTTCTACCCACATCATGTCTGTCGCTTGCTAGAAGGCAATTTGTTCTCCTACTCTGAACCAGTCCCCTAAAACTTTGGAAGCTTTTGACGAACGCGATTCGCGACCATTCGGTGTCCTTCCAAACCTTGCCATTACTTTGGAGGGAAAGACAATACACATCGAAGTAGAGATCATTGATGCTAATCTTAACTACAATCTTCTACTTGGACGGAGCTGGATCCATGCCATGCATGCTGTAGCCTCCTCCCTTTTCTATGTGATTTGTTTTCCTCATCAAGGAAAGATAGTCACAGTTGACCAACTGTCCTTCTTTGCTTATTCCTCCTCAGATGGAAATGTTTAGTATGTCAAGCACATCGGTGCTCCTTATGAGAGTGGGGCGGCAAGACTCTTTAAAGATCCTGCCTTGTTGGGAATTTTTTTTCTCCCACCTCCTCATGTTGCCTCTTTCAACATGATTTTGGTCAAGTCTGATCCTTGGGTCATTCCTTCGCCAGATCTTGTCGATACATGGGGCGAGGTTATGCCATTAAGTCCCGCTGAAATTGATTACGTGGAAATTGTTTCGGCTTCGCATTCAGTATCCTCTGATAATCCTATTTCGAGAACATCTATCGATGCATATTATAAATACCCATGGCTTGGTTCTTCGGAATCTCCCGATCCCTTAGCTGAGACTTTTATTTTTGACGAGAGTATCATGGAAGTAATGTCTCTGGAGGAAGTACCTTGGAATGATATTCATCATCGTTCCTTGTTCTTGCCTGACCTGGCGGTCATGTCTACTTGTCTTGAGGAGTTCTCTTCTTAGTTCCTGTACCTACTACTTCAGATGCCAAGCATGACTCATGAAGTTTGGTTGGAAGGGAACATGGGTAAGATTACCCAAATGATGCAAATTGATATTTTTGTCAAGCTTGGTGTCATTGAAAATGTCCATATCATGGTAACTTGTTCTCCAGAAGAGATCAAGCTCTATACTCGTCTGTTCCAAGAGTTTCGGGATGTTTTTGCGTGGTCATACGAAGAAATTCCAGGCAGTGAACCAAGTATAGTCGTGCATGAGATTCCAACTTATCCTCATGTGAAGCCCGTTCGCCAACTGCTTCATCCAGTCCACCCTAGAAAAACGGTTGCCATTAAGGGTGAAGTTGAAAAACTTCTGAAGGCTGGATTTGTTTATCTAAACCCTCTTACAGATTGGGTGTCAAATATCATACCGGTGATAAATAAACAAGGTACTATCTGTGTTTGCATCGATTACCATGATCTCAATTATGCCTATCCTAAGGATAATTACCCCAGTCGCTTCATTGACGAGATCATTGATGAATGTGCTAGGAGTGAATTATTTTCCTTCATGGAGGGTTTTTCTGGTGACAACCAGATAAACATTGCACCAGCTGATCAAGATAAGACAACCTTTATCTGTCCATGGGGGACCTTTGCGTATAAAAATCTCCCTTTTGGCTTTAAGAATGTTGGGGACACATTTCAGAGAACGATGTCTTATGCGTTCCAGGACATTTGAAACATCGTTCAACCTTACTTGGATGATATCCCCGCTCATTCTCGTAAATTCCATGATCACCCTAATCATCTCCGACAGATTTTTCTTCACTATAGACACTACGATATTCGGCTAAATCCACATAAATGTGTCTTCTGCGTCGAATATGAACGACTCCTTATATTTATCATTTCGAAAGAAGGCATTCACCTTGATCCTCTTAAATTCGAGGCCATAGTTAATTTACCCCCTCCATCTTCACTACATCAACTACAGAGTCTGCAGGGAAAAGAAAATTTCCTTTGTCGTTTCGTGCAGAACTATGATGAGCTAGCTTCAGGGTTCAGCCGGTTGCTCAAGTAAGGAAACTGGTTTGTTTGGGATGAGGCTGCCCAAAAGTCTTTCGATGACCTAAAGACTGTCCTCATCAATGCTCCTTTGTTGCATCTCCCGAACTATCATCACGATTACTTCCTTTATCTAGTTGCAACCTCTAGTACCATCACTATGGTGTTGGTATAGGACGATGATTAAGTCAATGAACATGTTATTTATGACCTCAGTCGCAACCTCCTCGACACCAAAACACGCTATGCTCATGTCGAGAAGTTGGCTTTGGCTGTCGTAAACGTTGTTCAATTATTTTGACATTAAATTCTACTCCGCAGTACCACTGTGATTTCAGAATGCAATCCCATGACCTACATCCCGACTCGTCAGTTGCTGGGGGGCAAGTATTCGAAGTGGATTTTCATCCTCCAAGAATTTGATTTGGTGTTTACTACTACCAAATCTAAGAAATCACTGGTCTTCGCTGAGTTGATTTTCTCCCTTCCCTCCGCTTCTCTTCTTGCTGGTGCCGACGAGCAACTCCCCGACAAGACTCTTTTCTTAATTAGTACTCTTGACCCATGGTATAGTGATATCATTGTATATCTCTAGACATCCACTTTTTGGTCTGCGTTGACCAAGGATGACCGCCGTCGCATTCGGCATCAATCTCAACCTTACCGTATCATTGGAGATACTTTACACCGCATCAATGTTGATTCAATTCCTCGCCACTGTCTCACTCTCGAGGAGGATGAGAGAGTCTTGAATGACTGGCATTCAGGTGCATGTGGTGATCACCTTTCTGGATATGCCACTGCTCAAAAAATCCTTCGCGTTGGTTATTTTTGGCCCTCTATCTTCAAGGATTGCGTCCTTGCTGTTTGTAAGTGTCATGAGTGCCAAATTTATTAGCATAAGATGTGCACCCCACCTGCTCACCTACACCCCATTATTACCATTGGTCCTTTTTCCAAATGGGGCATCGACTATATGACCTGTAATCCTCGTTCAACCGAGGGGCATGGGTATATTATCATTGTTGTGGACTATTTCACCAAATGGGCCGAAGCGATGCCTACATACTCTGCGGATGGTAAAACAACGACTCAATTTCTATTCAATCACATTATTCCAGGTTTGGAGTGCCACAGGCCATTTTCACCAACCATGGCTCCCATTTTCAAGATTACATGATGGCTGAGTTGACTTCTATGTTGGGTCTGCACCACGATGGTCAACCCCGTATTACCCTCAGGCCAACGATCAAGTTGAAGCTGTGAACAAAGTCTTGGTTATGATGCTTTAGTTGGGATGCACAAATCAAATTTGCATCTCATTCTCTTTTCAGCTCTGTGGGCTTACCGAACCTCGACCAAGGACGTAACTAGATTCACACCGTTCTAGCTAGCCTACGGTTTGGAAGCAACTTTACCAATTGAATGCAAAATTCCATCCCTCAAGCTGGTTGTCAAACTTCTCCCCAAGACCTCACCTCAGGAAGAGTGCCTCTTGTACCTAGAACGACTGGATGAGACTTTCCGTCTTGCTGCTTTGGTCATCAAAGCACAGAAAAAGTGGGTCAAGTCCCATTTTGATCAGTTTGTCTCTCCTCGAGCTTTTTTTGAGGGCGATTTGGTTCTTTTATATGATCAAGCTAATGATAAGCTGGGGGAAGGTAAGTTCGAACCCATGTGGCATGGGCCCTACATTGTTAAACAGGTGTTACAGAAAGGGGCCTATGAGCTTATTGACTATGAGGGAAATCCCTTAGACAAGCCCTAGAATGGGCTATATCTCAAAAAGTACTATGCTTAGGTAATATTGTATGGTTACTTTTGTACAATAGTGTGTTATTCATTTTTGTACAGTGTGGTTTGGTGTGTTGTTTTGCAAGAAGCTTTCCTGCTTATTATGTTTCTACCTACTTTGCAGATGTTGGTGTCTCCTCACATCGGTTTCATTGATGGTGCTTGCCGTAGTACCCGGAATCTATCATCCATGACATGGGCCATTTATGACCCCCACGGTGAGTTGATTGATCTTCAAGGTATTTTTCTAGGTCGAACAACTAATAACATCGCTGAGTATAATGCAGTTATTGAATTATTGTTAGAAGCTATCACTCTTGGCATCTGAGAATTGGTTGTCAACCTTGATTCGCAGCTTGTCGTCCTTGAACTCAAAGGGCAATATTCCATCAGAAACCCTCATATATTGAGAATGTATCTATGTATTCGTCTATTAGAGAGAAATTTTGATTACATTACATATCATCATATTCCTAGACACATGAATACATTAATAGATGCACTAGCTAATTACGTGTTGGATAGACATTTGTGAAACATGTAAAAACACAAAATAGAAAGCATTTGTACCATAGTAAGCAAGGAAGTATAGCATATATATATATGTCGTTAATGTTTGTTATAAATCAAAATCCCAAAAAATAATATGTGTGTTCAAAATACATCAGTGGCTCACAGGCCTTATACATCCATGGCTCACAGGCCTCAAAAATGTGGAATGCTAGACCTATGCACTAAACAACATGATGCTCATGATAGTATGTAACTGCTTGGACTACGAGAGTCAGCAGTCGACAAATCCGATCTGATACCCCCACTGTATGCCTCTGATACTAGTATGGGATATCACCCATCAGGGCATACTCTGGGATCCCATGAGTTAATCCCTCAAGGTTCCACACGATCTCCTCATTGTCGCTTCCCTCTTGATAAGGAGCGACCTTGAACTGCCGAGCAATGTGCCTGGTAATCGGGGATATCTCGGTACGACATTCTGGTCCAACATTTGCATTCATAAAATCAAAATGTCATGAACACATATATCTCAAAAACAATAAAAAACATCAAAAATTAAAATTGTTTGTTTTTTACCTCCATCATCATAATTCTCCCCCTCTGGGAGCGACATATTTGGATCACCGCAGAAGTTGGTACCATTGTAAGGCCAATCCTCCACAAAAATCAGCTGTTGTCATAGCCACGAGAATAAGGCGAGATTATATGACATTTGTTGGCACTCGGTAATCTTGGGAATCAACACACTCCAAAGGACTAGCCGTGGGTCTCGTGGCAATGGCGGTTCCACCTCAGCCAGATGGTAGTGGAACAATAGAACCTGCTCCAGGAAGAAGGTCACTAGAATAGACCCATAAAAAAACTGCTTCAGGTTTCCCACCTTAGCTTTTGATAGTTGGCGCTTCATGTTGATCTTCATAGCTGCTGCCCAGATGAAGATAGTGGGCACTGTACAGCCGATAACATACTAAAACTTCGACTTGTTGGTCTCATGTTGCGCTTGGGCCCCAGCCACTCTATTGATGGTTAACAGTGACACTCTCAACATAAGATCCCAAACTTTCATAATCTTGATCTTGCCACTTTTTGATTTGAGTGCTTCTGGGAAATGTTCTGCAAGTAGCATGGTCACACTTTCCCCAATTAGCCTTGACCCATATAGATTGACTGGCTCCCCTCTCCGGGATAGTCCTGTGATGAAATAAATGTCTGAAGTTTCCAACTCCAGTTCTTGGTCACGGATCATGAAAACTTCTCGATTCACGTCCCAGAGACTGATTAGATACTGTAGCAATTCAGTTTGAGCTCATAACCCTAGTGTAAGGAAGAATTTGAGGAGCCCACAGTTCCTCAAAGCATTCAAGCAATTTGGGTCAGCCATTGCTTGAGTGTCAATATCCTCATGCTTGCGTTCCTTCCAATCCACCATTTTTCACAAATTTTTCCCTGCAAAAACCATATAATCAAGTCAATAAACATATTTGGCTAGAGAAATTTGCACTCAAATGGATAAATTGGGCAAAAACATGAAAAAATTTGTTCACAGAGCTGAACAGTAGCGCCGACGGTGCGCTTGACAGTCTTCATAATCCCCAATCAGCGTGATTCCATGCCCGGAAATCGCGTCAACCGAGGGCGATTTTTTTTTACAAAACCTCCTCAAGAAATCCAAAAAATGGTTAAAAACAAGTGAAATATGTATGAAAATGGAGCTTAAGGTCTTGGCTCTTACCTGCAACTAACGGCTCGACGAATGGCCTCCCAGATCTCTTGCAATCTGCTCCAGAAAAACTAGGGCACAAGTGGGTAAAAAGCTCTTCACGCATAGGTAAAATGGTCAATGGTAAAAAATAATTACGTTTTCCTCCTTTTATTCATTTTTTCATGAAATATTAAGGTTTTTGAAGTATTTTTGACCTATTTTGCCTCAAAAGCTGGATAATGCATTTACCTTTTTGTGTAGCGACATGTGACGGATTATCGATGATTTTACCGGAGTCATGTTTCAGCGCTTTTCTTGACTCGTAAAACTCAAATGAAAATATCGCTGAGTATTTTTCCCTTTTTGACTCGTAAAAGAAAATAAAAATCGGGGGTCCGATTTCAAGCTCTTTTCCGACTCTTTAAACACGAAAATATTGCCGAGCTCTTATCGTTTTGGACTCGTTAAAGGTTGTGAAACATCGTTCACCCAGTATACATTTACCCCGTTTTCAGGATGGGATGAACTATTTATGAAAAAAGTACTCCTTGATTGAAATGGTCAAGAGGTTCTCTCAAGTATCGTTTTCTACTTTTTTTGGGCTCGAGAGACACAAATGTACGAAAATGGACCATGTGGAGTTTTCTTTTCTGTGTATTTTTCAAACTCTTTAAACATGAAAAAGATGCCGAGTTACCCTTTTGTCAGACTTGTTAAAACATTAAAATGACATTGGATTTGTCGCCATGACGAACATGAGCTTCTCCTTCCTAGGGCTCATTAAACTTACTAGGTCGAATTCGACCGAAGGATGAACTTACAGTGCAAGCACATGCTATTCCCTTCAATCTTGCGATAAAAAATAATTGGGGTACCTGCTAGAAATGGTTAAGGAAAATTGGAGATCCTATCGATCATGTCGGCAACTCACTCTTGAACATGACACTTTCTGCTTCATGTCGGGTTGGGATATATTCCTTTTCACCATCGACCTTCCTGGGTTCGGCCGTTCATTTTTGCCTTCCATTTTATCTTTGCCACATCATCATGACCACCAATCCTATGGATCTAAAAGCTGCCAAACTCCATAATCGTGTCGCTAATATGTTCAAGAGTCAGTCCCTTTGTAGTGACACTTACTCCTGATTCTCTGTATCATCTGAAATCATTTTCATCCCTTTGTCTTGTGTCGATGATGTGGGATACATCATGGACCTCCTTCGACACGGTCACTTCCTGTCGACTTCAACTCATTATCCAGGAAGCTAGCTGGGAGACTCCCCTCGAGTACCTTAGAGATTGCTTGCCCTAATGGCAAGTTCTTCGCACTTGATGACAAGTTCACATCATTGGCTTTTGATCGGGTGATTTCACGGATGTTCGAATTCAGTTCCTTTATTCACATTCCATGAACTGTGCTGCTAGTACCTTGAGATCCATTGTCATTATTGGTGGTTTCTCTCATGCTTGTTAATGGTTCACATCATTGATTGGTAATCAAGCGACTTTCTAGCATGTTCGACTTCAACACATTCATTCACATGTTAGGATTTGTACTTTGATCGGGTTGGTTGGAGCACAAGACCCTGGGCTCAGATTACACCAGTCCAGGTTGCGAGGCAATGTGACATGATCATGTTGATATATATGTCTCTTTTAGATGGATGGTTGCGACCATACCATGAGTTGTTATATGTGATCCTTCTCATTATTGGATGGTTGCGACCATACATTGGTTTCATTATGATCCTTTCTATTGGATGGGTGCGTCCATGCCTTAGATCCATTTACATGATATTTCTCTGGATGGATGTGTCCATACCACGATTCATGTACCATTTCTCAGAGTTTTCAGTTATGTATATGTATCTATGCTTACTTGTAGATTTTCCGACGACGGACTCGGGTTCCCCGCATCTACTTGTAAAGCATTTCACCCCTCACTCTAGTTCGACCTTCACGCTTTAGGGGGCATTTGTTACACAACATTTTTCCACCATCCCTATACTCCTCGTCCATGATCCTGGAGGACCTCTACATTGAACTCGACATGCTTTCCCATCATGAAGAAATTCCCAGTATGTCCCTCTTCATGAGCATAATAATTCCCCTTTGCATCATTTCCCAAGAATCTTTCTTTTATCCCAGTTTACAAGACCGATGCTACTGACCAGTGTCCTCCTCATGCCGATTTGTAGAGATTAAAACTAGGCCTAGCGCCGTATAGAGTGATTAAGCCCTAATCTAGTCGCACCGATCCTCTTTTAGCAAGTTTTTTAAATATGGGGTCGAAGCTTCCAGCTCTAGAAGCTTTGTAATGGAAGTCTGGTAGATGGTTGGGCTAGATGGAGCCAAGGAAGTGAGTTTGGGCTCCTTTCCCCTATTAGGATGGAACAACTCAAGAGATAAGACCTTATCCCATGATGAGAGTAACCATATCTCATCCATCTAAGCTATATAAACCTCTCTTTTCCCAAGCTAAACTAGTTTTTTTGGAGTAAGTTTGAATGATCAACAAGACATCTATATCTTGTAGCTTTCTAGTGTATGTTTGAGGGAGAATAATGTGTTTTGGTTTGGTTTGATACTAGAGGGAAGAGGCCTTAAAAGGTCCATTGTTGGGGCTATCCATGAAGTGCTAGCAGAATGTGGGAACTTGGATATGTTGGAGGAGACCAACAACATCAAGGCATTGGTTGTAATCTCTTTCTAATTTATATGAACACAAATATTGATTGATTTCCTACATGAAGTGTTATTTCACATCTTTATGGCTTAATTTTCCTTGACCTATTAAGTAGGCTGGATACAATATTGTATGCTATCATGTTTGTTGTTGTTGTTTTTTGCTTGTTTAAGCTATTCGAAGGAAACGAAAGATAGTCGGAGTGAGGAAGCAGGATCATCACCAAGCGGAATAGCATTCTAAGAGGTAGGCCCTCTTAATTGATTCTAGCTTGAGGATATTTTCCATAGATTGTTTGTTTGTGGCTAGACCCACTCTCTCGGGCTAGAGGAATTGTTTGTGTCTGCACTGAGAATTTATCTGCACTACAGTTCAGAAATCAAATGCAGATGATTGTCTCTCCTTTCTGCTGACAAAGGGGGGAAATGATAATGGTATTGAAGGTGGTTTTCAGACTAAAAGTTTCGGCAGCATCAACAAAATCAACTAGTGGGCATCATCATCAAATCAACTAGTGGGCATCATCAACAAATCAGCCAGTGGGCATCATCAACAAATCAGCCAGTGGGCATCATCATCAAATCAACCAGTGGTCATCATCAACAAATTCACTAGTGGGAGGTCAAAATCAAAGTAGCTAGTGGGTATTCTCAACATTTTGTCAGTGGACAAGAAAATTTGCCAGTGGGCGTCATCAACACTTTGTCAGTGGACAAGAAAATTTTCTAGTGGGCGTCATCAACATTTTGTCAGTGGACAAAGGATGCTGATTGAAGGACATATGGATCCTTTTGTAGCTTGGCACCTATTGGAGTTGTCCAGAAACTTTTCAGAAATGTATCAGACTTGCAGCTAATTCACATTCTCTTCAGATTGGAGTTTATCCAAATTTGGCGGTTTTTCAGGCAATGTTTTTTGAGGATCAAGAGTTTCAGCATGAGAGCTTGGAAGATGGTTCCTGGTTCTTATTTTTGACTTATGATTAAGGGAGGAAATGTTAGCCTCACTCTCATGTGATGAAAACAATTCTAAGTCCAAAATAATTAAATTAATTAAAATCATGAAAGTTAGGATGTATTCCTACTTTTCTAGATTGGGTTTGTTCCTCATAGTTAGGAGTTAGTTTAGGCCTAGATGGTTGAGAGTTTCTCTACAACTAGCTAAGCTCCTATATTAGTGTATGGTTGAGAGATTTGCTCAACCAAAGTGTCCAAGATAGACGCACTATCTTGAGACAAATTTCCTTATGTATTTATATTTGTATTATTATCATGATTTTGTACATTACATTAGGAGGAATATATTGAGGCTAAGGCCTTTTCCGCTAGTATTTTGTCTCTGGTATATTTATGTGTGTTTATTTAATATACTTTATTTGTAATTATATCTATATTGATTCTAATTTTCCTATTATATAAACTTTTTATTTAATTATATTTATTTATAATGATCATTTAAACAATTAGATTACTTTATTGATACCTTAGAGCTTATCTCTCCTTTTGTATAATCTATTTTTATATTTATTTATTTATAATAATTATTTTAGAATTAAGTTTATTTAATTTTGGGCTATATTTAATTTTTTTTTTTCTTTCATATTACTTAATGATGCTTATTATAAAGTTTCTATTTATTTATTTATTTATTCTTTAATTATAATTAAATATTAATTATTATTTTTATTTCTGTTTAATATGTATTTATTTTTATTTTTATTTTTTTAGTTATTTAATATTCCTCATTCTCTTATTATATAATTTTTTTAGAATTATTAGTTTATTTAATTAGTTTTTTTGTTTTTTTTCCTTTTTCTTATGCTTTTTAAATATTTTTTTATTCCTTATTTTAATGTTTATTTATTTTGAATTACTATTATTATTTTTCTAACAACTAATTTATTTGACTTTTGACTTCGCTTTTAGACTTTTGACCTTGTCTTTTCCCCTTCCCTTTTTATATCTCTATCAGATCAAATTATTTTCATCTAAACCACCCCGATGATGAACCAAATTGGTTGGTTCGAAACACGTCGACAATTAACTCTGTTATGTGATGGACCTGAAAGATAACTTCCTAAATATTTCTAGTCATATTAGCCTCCATTCATATAATTATAGACCTAATTGGTAAAGATCAAGCTAGGACAATGACTTGGAAGAGATCATGCATTTCAACCTTTTTGTTAGAGGCTATGCCTAGAATCCACTAGTATTCCAGTTCTATTTGTCCTTTGGGGCCAAAGAGAACACCCCCTACACCTGCCATCTCTGATAAGCTATTTTAGTTTTAACACCTTGGTGAGACATTTTTAAATATCTATAAAGAACTAGTGTTTATGCTACAAAACATTGTTTTGGAATGGACTGCTTATATTTCTTAATACATTAACCTTTTCATATATTTAATCCGCCTTTTATAATGTCAAATAGATTAACTTTGAAAACTACTTGATGTTGTAAATTTGAGAGTCACAAAGGAGGGAACATGAGATATTATTTAACCCCATTACAAATGATATATGTTCTCTCGCAATGATTCTCTCCAAAATTTTTATGAGGATGCTACATCGTTGAATGTGAATAAATTTTTCATGTGGCAATTGATTCAATGTTGGGATCAAGGTCGATAAGTATTTAGGGCTGGTGTGGAAAATTCATACACACTCATAACCATTATACCTTAAATAACCTTAGCCACCCTTAAACCATTAATCCTTAACACTCAACCATCAATCTCTAACCATTAACCGTTAACCCTCATCTAACCTCAATATTTAGCCCTTATCGTGTACTAAACTCTTATCCTAAATCATTAGCACTAAATTAAATATAATCATTAACCTTTTACCCTAACCCTAAGCGTAAGTACTTAACATATAACCACATAATATTTTCTTACATTGAAATCTTAATCTTCAAACCTCAATTCATAACCTTTAATTCTCATTTACTAACCATAAATACCTAGACATATACTATAATCTTGAAATTATTAACCCCTTAATTTACTTAATCCTATATCCTTATACCATAAATTTTAACCATTAATCCTTAATATATAACCCTACACCACTAGCACACCATAAATCTAAACCATTAAACCATACATGCTAAACCATTAGTCGTTAACTCTCAACCATAACCCTTAAAATGAAACCAATTTTACCTAAACTAACCCTTTCTCTATGTCATCAACCACTAAATTAACTTTAACGATTAGCTTTTGACCATAATCCTAAGCTTTAGCCCTCAATGTAACTAAGAATCCAACCTACCATTTGAACCTTTTAGTAGCCTAAGCCTTACTAGACAAAAACCCTTAACCCACAACTAATAACCCTTAGGCTTCAACCCTCGGATACCCATCCTCTTAAGCTTCCATGCTTAATGTAATGTCCTAGATTTGATCCATGGATTATCATTGTATATTTATGTATATAGTGAAAGGTCAAGGGCCAAACAATGTAGTATGTAAATATTGTACATTAGATGTCAATAATAAAAATATATCATTGGCTATAGATGGAGAAGGATGCAAGTATGTGGGGATGTTATTTCACAAGAGAGGAATGAAAAGGGTCTTAGGGTGTTCAAAACAACAACTGAAGTAAAATATTTATATTTCATCCTAATCCTAAGTATTGATTTTATGATATCCTATTCCATATCAACATTGGGATAAGTTTCCCAAGGGAGATATGTGGGATTCCTAAGAAGCCACTTGATGAGTTGTGAGCATGCATACATATTATATGACTTTTGGTTGTTGTGTGGTATTTTTATATGATTATATAGAGAACCTTGAGAAGGATCTTTGTAATAAGATGTTGGTTATATTTGTTATGAGAATTATGTGGAGATTTTACCCATGTGCATGAGCAATTTGTCATTATGAAAAGTCCATTACAACTCAGAATTCCTAGAGTCCATAGTAGAGAGATTTCCTGGTCAATATTTATTGGAGCTTTAGAGAGAAGTGGGATAGTCCAAGCTACTGTAAAAAATCCAGTTACAAATCCATTTAATAAAGTTAATAAAGGAAAAATAAGACCAAGGTCATGGGACACATATTCCAAGCTGAATGTGGGCAAAAACATAGTGATGGGTATCACCTGTGATTAATTTATGTCTATGGAGATTGACAAAGGCAATGGAAAAGGAAAAAGAAGAGAGGCATTTATTGGCATTTTATTTATGAAATAAATGGAAATAGTAGAAAAGGAAGGTGAATGGTAACATAATTTCATGTGAGGAAAATTGAAGGAAAAATAGAGGAAAATGAAAAAAATAGAGGCTTAAATGATAAAAAGGCTTCTTAGGATCAGTTCAAAACCATTTGTTAGTTTTAGCTTGGAGCTCTCTTCTATTATCTCTCTCTCACACTTTGGCACACTTAGAGTTTCTTGGAGCAATGTGACATACTTTGATTTGGAGAAAGAAGGCAAAGGAAAAGGAGGAAAGTGTAAGGGGACAACTTTGCAAGTATCGAGTTGCATGTATGATTTCCTTGCTAGTTTTGGCATGCATGGGATATTCATGCGGTTAATTGGTTATGATTTGTCATTGACATGGAGGATTGCTTGGATTGATAGTGGTTTTTCTTAGCCTTTCCATTTCCTACATAGCCATGGTGTTGTGGGTTTTCCCATTTATTTTCTAATTGGTGCTCATGTTATTTATGGCTGTGGGTTGAGTTTCTAGTTCCTAGAGCCCTGGTTGCACAAATTCTCTTGAAGCCCTGGAACATCTTGGGTTGAGTTACTAGTCCTGGAAGCGTTGGTTGGAAAAATGCTTTGGAGCCCTTGGTGGTTTGAGTTACTAGTCCTGGAGCCTTATCTGGACAAACACTCTAGAGCCCTGCGACAAATGTGGGTTGAGTTATTAGTGCTGGAGTCGGGTTGGAACAAACTCTATGGAGCCCTGGAAAACTTGGGTAGAGACTGATATGGTGCTTGTTAGTGATGTACGATCGTGAGGTGGAATCACTGGTTGAGAGTTGAGGTGGTTTGACCTCTGGAAGCCCTATTTTGGTTTCAGTTTGTTTATTCCATGAGATCCCACATTCATGCTTGGAATATGGCATAGGGGTGATTGGCTGAAAGAGAGATTTGGTTCAACCCAATTTCTGGTCAGATGGTACGTGGAAGTCCCCAACTTGGTTGGATTTGGATATGTTAATAAGAGCTCTTTTCCTCTTGTGTCTCATGAATATTTATACTTTCTATTATGTGGCTTTGATGGATGTTCTATAATTGTTATGATTTTGATTATATGTTGAATATAAACATGGTTTCATGATAGATTCTAGTTACGCCTCTTAACATGTTTTGGTTGGTAAATGAATGGTTATTGAATGCATGGCCCGATAGATGTTACTGCAACCATTGTGAGAGGGCATTAGACCTTCTTGATGATTCTTAGATAAGTATCAAACCCCTATGTTCAGATACACATTTATGACCTATAGATCACATGTTCATAATGTGTTTGACGAAATGCCTAGTATGTTATGGTCAGTCTAGGTCAAGTTATGAGTTCAGATTGAATGTTTAGCTTTTCCATTGTGTCAATTGTGGTTCTTTGGTGGGATTATTGAATTAATAAATAGATAGGTATTTATAACCTACAGGTACTATCTACACAAAGTGTTTGTATAAATGAGTAATTCGAACCTCCAACTTCTCAGGGTCACAACTTTGGCATATGATCTCCGTTTGACTATCATAATACCTCGTTTCGAAGATCTCCATGATACTCTTCCGATCTCTTTGTTATCATTGAAAATGTCGTTTAGGCCCTCAAAATGGCTTTAGAAGTTTAGAACTCGAAAAACGACCAAAAAAAGAAAATTGTATTAAATTTAAGGAATAGTAACTAAAAAGAAAATGGGTCGGGTCAAGTTAGGATGATAACAGTGTGATCAAGTGTCACTGGGTGTTTGTAGTCAGTTATGGGCATGTGGAATCTATTTTCCCTAAGTGCATCTTGGAAATTGGGTTTCACATAGTAACTCTCATCTCATGTTTAGCCTAGCGAGCTTGTGGATTTGGGTAAATGTGGGAGGAGGCATTACAACTAATTCATGGAAGAGAAAGAGATTCCATTCCTTTGATTAAGTAGGTTGAAGGGGAAAGAACATTGTTGGATTGGACTTGTTGTGCGAGATTGCAACTTGAAAGTATTTGGGAGAAGCAGGACGTGTATGAGGAGTACAACTAGCCATGGGAGAAATTTTTCCTGGTGGACTCATAGCCTCAGCTTTGGAGTGGTTCACTCTATAATGTTTATAATTTGGGGGAACATCACATGTTTGTAGCTAGTTGGTGTCCTATTTCCATAAAGCTAAGTTTCATGGTTAACTATTAAGTTGAATTTAATGCTTTTATGTTACAAGTGAATGCCATTTGTATTAAAAATTGAATATATTGTTATGTTTTATCTATATAATCTAAATGTGTCATTAGGTCTATTGAGCATGCATTCTCATTCTAGCTTACATTAATTCATTTATAATAGGAAAAAAAGGTATTAGAGAAAAATGTAAGGTTGATGGAAGGAAATTTGAAGTACTGGATTTCCCTGATAGTGTACAAGTGTGGTTGAGTATGATACAAAGAGCTATTAAAGTGAGGTTACAACATTGAGGTTGGGTGGGATAAAAATCAAAGCTTGTAGATGAAAAAACTCAGGTTACAAACTTAGTTTTTGATAAAATTCCTCAAGAACCATATTTGGGGAAATAGTTTAAATCTAGGGATTGTGAAATGGTGTTTAAAATCTTTAAAATTAGATTTATATTCAACCCTATGGAGGCATGAATTTTTTAAATTTGTGGCTACAAAGTTAAACTCATGTAAAAATTGGGGAAATTTTAATTGGGAGAAAAAGCCCCATTTCTTGATGAAATCTAAGATTAATGGTTGAAGAAACATCATATTGGGTTAGTACGAGGATCATATTTAGGTAGGGAAGCAAAGTCCAAATAATTCACGTTGGCCTTATGGAGAAAATTAAAAGAAAAAATGATCTATCTATCTATAGATATTGGAATTTTTGGAAAAACATCGAAAATATGACATGGATCATACTAGTGACTTGGAATTGAACAAGTGAGATGGATGGGAATGATAATATGGAGGTGCCAGGTGGTTCTATGTGGAGTTAATGGGTGTAGGTGGCAACCATAGGGTATGGTCCACAATGATGGGATAATCAAGATAGAAAAGTGGTTTATGGGCCCATGGTAGGCATTTTTTCAACCATGCCCTTGACACCCATAATTCCTATGAGAGTGATTGATACCCCCCTAGTGGTCTGAGGGTAGTATGTGATTATGATATCATATGATAAAATTAAACTTTGGGTGAGTTATAACCCCATAGTAAATCTTAGTCATTGATTTGAGATCTATGCAGACATTTAGTAAATGCATGTTGGAGATGGGACCCTTGTCCATCATATCAACAGTTGACATTGTGATAGGTGAAATACTTAAGGATATAGTATGATCCCATATCACATAGATGAATGAAAGGGTTCCAAGTGGTAGGAAAGGATAAGGGGGTATAGGGGGCATATGAATAAATCAAATTTAATAATAAAGTGGAGTAAAAAGATAAAAAGGGACATAGGACATGGATAATATGGGTGATGACGCATAAGACACTTCTACCACATCAATAAACACATGCGATTATAGTTAGCCAAGATTCCATGTCAACATGATATAATTTTATTTAAAAATTAAAAATAAAAGAAATGAGTCTAGAGTTAAATTCTTGTTTTGGCCATAATTGATGATCTGAATTGGAGCATATTAGTATGCCGTGCTAATTCCCGATTCAGAAATAAATCCAAGATGCTTATCATTTGTTTTTTCAAGTGCTTAAGGATTCAAAACTTTTGCATAATTAACAGATTCCCATGAGAATTTCTTATGTAAATGTTATAAACAATTTAACATAAAAACATATGCTGAACAACAACAATATAACAACAAATAACATAAAAATATAACACACAACAAGCACATGATAAAGGAGTTCACCCTTCCTGGGCTATGTCTCCTTGGTCCAGCTTCCAATGGCTTGGGCCTCTCTATTATGCTGAAATTACATCAAAAGTGTGTTTACAATGCTTAGATGCCTCTAAAACTTGTTTCAATGAGTTCAAAATTCTAAAAAATACTAGGATTGACTATTTTTGCATCAAATTTGGATAATAACTGAAGGAGTTATGACTTCTCCCAGTTCTCCCACTATGATTTCCACAAAACGCTCAAAATCTGGCAGAAAACTACAAATTAGCCCCAAAATCCGCTAACCGAGCAAGAATTTCTCTGCACTACGAGTCAAATCTTGTCGACCATATTGCAAATCGCAATCAGCGAGTTCAGGTGGGTAGAAGGTCTTGTTTTAGTGGCGGAACACTGCTATGAGATATAGGCGGACCCGACGAAATATTAAATTGTGGCATAAAGAACCATTGCGTTCAAGGTCTTATCGCTCGTCACATTCAGTAATTGGCTATGGGGTTTTAAAACAGTGAAACATTTGTGATGCGATATCATGGACCCACCGGAACATAAAACCGCAACATAATAATGTATCATGTCCAGAACTCAAACTGTACCGGTGTCGAGGCCGATACCTATTCGCCGATCACTTTCACTGATTGCGATTGCGATTTGATCGCATCACAACCCAACCTACAGGGGGGCGATTTGAGACACCTTTTCCTCCTACCCTTGCGATATGTGATGGCTAATGGTGGGATGCCACTTGGCGCCTCCTTATTGGCTGAAGACATTGCCACATCATCCCAATCATGCAATGTAGGCAAGTCAAATTTGAACTTTTACTTGCTCTAACTTCTTCATACAAACTCAGATTTGAGTGACGTTTGCATCGTTGGATTTAGAATGACAAGATATTCAATCTAAAGATGAGTTTGACAAGATTCTAACACTTTGATTTTTGAGCATAATTATGAGGAACTGATCAATTGAAGTAGTCCGAGTTTAATTCAAGTGAGAATTAAGCGTATGTTTGTAGTAATGAGGATAATAGAAGTGCTAATGAGGGTCATTGTCCATTTCAACTTCAAATTTATAGAAACAACATATTAGTATTTTTTAAGAATGAGGTGGTGCTCCTTACTAGAGGGCTTGTTGAAGGTGAAATGTGGATAATGAGTCACAAGAGAAAACATGAAGAAACCCAATGGAGAATATGGATAAATTCCAAAGGATTTGGAATGGAGATGCAAAAATAGGCTAGAGTCCACCATTCCACTAGGCTTTCTCGGGATTTTGGGGATATTTAGAGGAGGAAAAGGGACCAAAAATCACCAATCTAGAAAAAATACCATAGAAAGCATTTTTCCTCCTCAACAATCTAGAGAATTTTGTGTCATGGAAGGTTTTCTATTTTTACTCTGTTTGAGATATCTTCACTTTGTCTCGAAACTTTAAGTTTGGAGAAAGGGTAAAAGGGACAAAGTTGGCAATTCCATATTGATGGAGAATTTTCTAGGAGCATTAGTTTACCAATATAAAAGTTGTTATGTACTCACAATCATGAGTGTTATCTGTATCTGATATAAGATGACCAAAATTTCTTATACAATTGGTAGAATGTAGCCTTTGAGCTTGATTGCACTAGTGAGAACAATGCATAAATTGGGAAAACATCATGACATTTGAGAGTTGTAACTTTTAGCTTTGAACTCAAAGTCAAGCATGATTATAGGAATTGGAAAGCCAATTTATAGGAGAATATGCAAGGGATTTTAGAATATGGGTAAATGCTAAAGGATTCTTCATAAATTAAGAAGAAGAAAGACATGTATTCTTAATTGATGAAAAATGTCAATGTGCAAAATTTCCAAAATTTTAAAGAAATGTTATAGATCTAGAAAATGAGATGTTTCTAACAATTTCAAATGTATACATGCTACTTGCAAAACTAATGCTACAGTAAGAACACATAAATATTAGAGTTCAAGTGCAACATCGAGGAGGAGGAGACATGGAATATGTATAAAGGAACTTACAATCACGTAGAAGAAGTTAAAGGTTTGAACATCAATTTAGGGAATTAGGTGAGGAAGGCTCATGGACATAGAGATAAAATGGAGCCATTTGACCTGATAGAAACCATGAGGAGTTTGAAGATGGGGGGTGAAATGTTATAGAGTTGATAACAAGAGGCTAATAAGAGCTAAGGAGGAATACAATTAGATAAACACTTACTTGCTATGGAGTCTAAATCAAAATTTAAAAAATGTTGAATAACCTATTCAGAGTTTTGATTAAACCCAACGTTTCATACTTCTATGTGAGTTCATCTTTAGGGGAACGCTCAGATTCTTGAGAAGATTTTTGTGGATTAGGGAAAGGAAATAGTAAGGATATATATAATGATTGATGCAGGAAATGTTCTGGTGTTAGCAGAATTTTGATTACTCTCTCTCTCTCTCTCTCTCTCTATATATATATATATATATATTGATTATTTATTAATTCTATGATTACTTATTATCTTAAATTTTTTATATAATTAATTATGATATGGGTTGTTGTTTATAATAATAATAACTTATATCATAATTACTATTTTTTTATCATAACTTTTTTTATTATAACTTTTTATATATAATCTTTATTAATAATGTAAAATCATTATGAGTTGAAATAATTAATTTAAGTTAATATAATTATAAATTTTAAGTTAATGTTTTTTTTTTTTGATTTGTTGTTATGAGTGGTATGATTTATTAGAGGTTTCTAGGTATTACTGATGATAAGGCCTTCATCACGATTCATATTGTTATTTCTTTTTTCAATTTCTATGGCCTCTTTAATTTTTTGTTTTAGGTAATGCTCTTCCTTGATGACAAGTTTAACTTTTTCCATACATATGTAGTGTGAGGAGGAGAAAGAATGTTCTGCAAGAGCGTATTTTGATGTTCCGTTCCTAGATATGTCAACAACATGCAGTTTAAGCCTAATGGTTAACGATCTGCCGGTTTCGCCTATGCATTCTTTTCCACAAGAGAAAGGGACTATGTAAACCCCTTTTTGTAGTCTAGGGTTTATAGGGTCCTTTGCAGAGTCTACGATTTTCCTAATAGTGTTAGGGGGAGTGAATGCAATACTGATGTTGTGTTTGTTTAGGATTCTTGAAATTTTATCTGTTGTTCCTTTTATGTATGGTAAAGAGATTTTAGGAACGCCAAAGGTTTTCTTTACATTAATTTTATTTAGGGTTTGATGGATGGTTTTTTTAATGATGTTTTTATTATATCCATTATGTTCAAAGACTTGTTAGAGGTGGTTTAGTTCATGTTTTAGGTGTTCCGGGCCAGAAATTCTAGAAGCTCTAGTAGTTAGGGTTTTAATAATTTCATATTTTTTCTTGGGATGGTGATGAGAGTTTGCGTGAAGGTATATTTCAGTGTGGGTTTTCTTTCTATAAACTTTAGAGCTAATCTTACCATATTTTTTGGATAAGAGGATGTCAGGTTCAAGACATGTGGAAGAAAGAATACCTCATGCAAGGAGGGATGGTTATAGAAGATCCAATCACTCAGGAAGTGCTATTAGAACTCAAAGGAAACATTAATAACCTACTTATCTAGCTAAGAAGTCATATGCATATCGAGAATTAGATCAATACCTAGAAGCATCCCTTGTTAGGAATTAAAGAAGAAGACACAAATTGGATAGTTTGCAAGGAGAGATAAGGAAGCTTGAGCCATTAAATTTTGATGGTGAAAAAAAAAGGGAGAGGATGATGAAGCTTGGTTTTTAGGGATAAGAAAATATTTTTAGTTGCATAACTACTCATCCAATCTAGAAGCCAATATTTCTATATACCATCTACAAGGAATGACTTCTATGTGGTGGGATCAACTGAAGCAAGTCAAGGATGTTAGAAAATGATTTCTAAGAAAAAATTCAATAAATATTTCCAACAACAATATACTTTTAAGCACTATTTTGAAAAAAATATGTAATATTTCTTTGAGCTCAAGCTGGTAAATATGACCATGGATGAATATGAGAAGTTTTTTGTGGACACGTTTAACTACATGGGATTATTAAAGAGGAGAGGGTGAAGATATTGTTGTAACCGAAGGGATTAAATATAGATTCACTGGTAGATATTCATATAACATAATATACAAAAATGATTATACAATAATATACACATACACATATAGAGGGAGAGAAGAAAGAGACAAGTATTGGTGAGACCAAGAACAATTATCTTATATTATGATCAATACCACAACCATACAAGTCTAATTTACCTCATGATCTCGTTTATTTATCAACTAAAAAATTAGCACTAGTTGCAACTACTTAACTACCCTTAGTTGATTGACCCAATCAATGGTTGATTAAATTACATTGCATATTCAACTAACCTTGTAGTTGAATATCTTTATATTTGGTAAACTTGTGGGTCTTGTTGATAGAGTCTTCTAGGCCCTTCAAAATATCTCCCACCCTCAAATCCTTCTTCGTTCTAAAGGAAAAAGAGATTTGAACTCACAATAACAATATTAATAAAATGACAACTTTTACATGCTATGATGTGTGATATCATTTAATGTTGATCCTTGATGGTGACTTTGGTAGTCAAAATTGGAATCTTTCTTTGTATTTGACCAATATCACATAATTTTCTTGTTCACTACTCTCACCACACAATCCTTGTTGCTTTGATGGTTCATTGTGAGGAAGGATGATTTGGTTTCCCATCTCTCCCACAAAGCCTCAATAATTATAGTGGATAGTGCCTAGAGCTCTACTTCTTTAAATTTGTTGCAAAGTTGAATATTGGCTGATTGGTATGGAGGTAATTTCAATGGAATTTTACCTTACTAGGAGTCAATAATCTTCATCTTATGCTGTTAGAAGGAGGTCAAACTCTTGCTTTACTAACAATGCTAATCAATATTGTGTAGGTAAGCCATAACTAAAACTTATCGCTTTCCTTCTATGGGGTTTCAGTCCTAATGTCTACTTCTTGTTAAATTTTTGTGCTAATTGTGGCTAGCCTCATGTAGTATTGGATTTACCAGAGATAACAATACAAACCGAGGATTGATTTTCATGGTGAATTTACTAGCAGTAATTTTGCCAAATATTGGTTGTGAAGCGCTTAGAAAAATAGTTTCCCTTTGTCTCAATGAACTCCATTTCCATATGACTTTTGATACCCCACAAAGGTCATTCTTATAAGGAATTCACATGAATGATGATAATTACCTTGATTAACGTTCATACTATTAGATTGTATGGTTGGATGCTTTTCCCATGTGTTTTGGTCAACTTCGTGTTGGCCTAAAATCAACATTGACTATTAATAATTTTCGACTGGCCCCCTATTGGTCAACTACTTATTATACAAAATTGGTGGTAGTGTCTGTATATGCTTGATAACTAGTTGAGGGTTTTACATCTAGTTGTACTTTTAGATTCGATTGAACTTTTGTTCTGATTTTTGTTTATATCTAAAAATCTGATTAATGGATCAAGGCTTGGAACTTATGGTTGTATCATGCCTAGCTAGTTGACTAGTGATTATTTTGATGTTCCTTTATTGCTCTCACTACTCTAGGTTGTTTCATTCAGTCATAAGGGTCACCCATGGCGGTTTGTATTGACTCATGTTATTTACTTGTAGGTGGCCATGATGTAGATTCACTTGGACTAAAAAATGTGAATTGTGGTCATGGTAGGGAAGGAGCTTGCATTGGTTGCTGTGGTGTTAGTATATTTTTTGGTAGTTCTAAAAAACAATCGTAAATATGCAATGCCAAATGTTGTAGTCAATTTTCAAAATCTTGCCAATATTCTACTACTTTCTTTGCATACAAATTAAGAATTTTAATTTGGACCATGCAATTGAGTTTTTTAGGGATAGAGGCATTTTTCACAACCTTCCATTCTATATCTTAAGTCGCTTGCATGTTCTTGAATTCTCAAATTGTATTGAAAAGTGATTGGATACAATCACTACTTTAACCTATGCAATTTTTCCTTTCTGTGTCATTCCTTGGTTATCAATTCCTTTTTGATCTCATTTTCTTTCTTAATCTGCCTAGTTAAGGAATCCCAGACATGAAGGTTGGAAGTGACATTCCTTAAGTTGGTGAAATCTTCAGTGAGGTCTTGTTGAACTTTGAGCTACATCCATGTATTGGAAAAGTGCATTTTTCAATTGGTAAGTAATATATTCATGTTATAATCATCAATATTTACTTCTTCCATGGTTTCCCTAGTTTTGTGAATTTATCATGCTCTTTTCACAAATGGCTCTTGTTTGGTCCAACTTGAGTTGTTTTTTTTCTTTCTAAAGCTGTTGATTCTTGATGATCAATGTATGTACCATTTTTTGATGCAGAAAATATGGATTTTTGATAGTTATTCGATATCCATATTAAACTTATCTTGAGTGACCAACCTGCATTCTTTCAAGGAATTATGTTCTCCATTTCATATTTTTGTTACTACTATTTTTTGATTTATTAATATTTTCCACCTCTGCATAGATTTTCTCTTAAGTTTATGATAAATTTCCCAAATTTCAGTGTTAGATATGGTACATGGTTCAAATATGACTTGAGTTGCAAATCCTTCTTGTGGTTAAAATGCTAAGAAATGTTCTAATTTCTTTTGTTTTTGATAAGATCTCTTATTGTGTCTTATGTTTTCTTTGGTTGAGTTGAAATATTTGGCTTTGATGTTAGTGTTTGGAAGGAAGGTCCCATTGAAGTTTCTTGATTCAAAACTATAATTGTTGGGACAACTTGTGGTATTATCTTCCAGTTGCACCCTAATATATTTCTACTCTATTTGTTTTTATTTTTCATGGTGGTCACCTTGTCCTTATTCTGTGGCTTTCCCATTCTACTATTTAGATGGTTACCCCGTGAACTACTCTGCAATCATTTGTTTATTCCTCTGATGCTTAGTGGGTCATTCAATCGACCACTACTGTTTAAGTGTTTCCATTGAGGCTTCTTCTTCAACCAAAATTGGGTTCATTCGTGATGAATTTTGTGTCAAATCAATTAGGTATTTAGGTGGATGATGTATTTTATTTTGATTCTACTTGAGATTAGATTTTTTGTTTTTGATGTAGTGGTCATGATCTCAATTTATTTAGGTTGTTGTTCAACTTATTGCTATCTTTCATCCATTCTCATTCACATCATATTGTTGATTGTAATTTTATTCTTAAGGGCCTTAATAATCACTTCTCAAGGTTGTTCTAATGCCTTTGCATACTAAGGTCCCACATTCGACTTCAACACCTATCTCCTCAATACTTAATTTCCTATTGATTTACCTTGCTCAACTCTCTCAAAAGCACTTGTTGAGGTACTTCTTCTAATTTATTCTTTAGTTAAGGATCCTCAAATTTGAGTTCATTCATGCCTTCTAAAATATCTTATTAGTCAATTTTTATGTCAACCCTAGGTGTGTTTACGTGTTCATCCATATATTAAGTCAACCTCCTAGTAGTCATATTTTTCTTCAGGAACATTGATGTTGATGCATCAGTTACTATAAATGGTACATGTATAGGGAGGATTGTTATTCCTCTTTGATTTCACCATCCTTTAATGGCATGACAATATCAATTTTGATCTGTTCAAGAAATGGAGGGATTGGAAAAATGGTGTGAGGTTGACATTCAAATTATTGAAAAATAAGGGAAACAATTAGTTGGTAGGGAAGCTCTTTTAGTTGCTCACAAAATTTCCCATGCATAAAATAAACTTTAGTATATTAAGATATTAGCTAAATGTGTATTGACATGGGTAATTCTATCCTTATTTTTTGTGCCACTGCCCATTGAACAATGAAATTTTTTAACGTGTTCACCATTCTTTGATCATTTGTCAAGGGGAAATTTCCTTAATTAGCCTCATCTAATATGATGCTAACACTTAAATTTAAACATTAAAGGGGCCAAAAGTCTGTCAAATATGGCTTTTCCAACTGGGAAAACTTGACAACAAAAATCCAAATTAAGAGAGATGGATATCATGTAGCCTTACTAGACTCTTGACACTCTTAGAAATTTGTTTCAATTATATTAGCAAGGAACTACCCCAATTGAATAATTTACCATGACTGACTATATGCCTTATGTTGGAATTCAAAATCATATTAAGAGGGGGGATGAATCAATATAATGAAAAATTTACTTATTAAAGCCAGTCAAATATCATAAAACATCAAAAATCATAAACTAAACAAGTAACACAAGATATACATGAAAACCATTACAAGGGAAAACCACAAAAAATATTTATATGAAATATCTTGTAGGCATCAACCTAATATTACATCAACTTGTAGGCACCAACCTATAGGAGACACCAATCCCCTCAACTGCTTTGTAGTCACTAACCTACATGAGACATCAATCCCCACTGTTACTTTGTAGGTACCAATCTACATGAGACACCAAACCCCTCTACTGATTTGTAAGGACCAACCTACAAGAGACACCAATCTGCTTTGCTAATTTGTAGGCACCAACTTACATAAGACACCAATCCCCTTTGCTACTTTTTAGGCACCAACCTACATGAGACACCAATCCCCTTTGTTACTTTGTAGGCACCAACCTATAGGAGATTCCAATCCCCTCTGATACTTTGTAGGCACCAACCTACTTCTACATCTTCACAATTTCTATTAGCTACTTCTTCTTTCACCAGGTTTCTTAGTTTCTTTTGCCTTCACTAGGTCTATCAGTTGTTTCTATCTTCACAAGGTTTATCTACTACTTCTTCCTTCATCAAGTCTAATCCTCCCCAAACTTGTTGCTTTTGGATTCTTCCCAAGAACAAACTTGCACAACATGCCACATATCCAATTTTGCAAATATGGTTTTGAACTTTCTAGCACTCAAAAAGAAAGTTGCATAAAAAAGTCCATGGCGACCTTTTTGAAGCATGTTTTAGCAACATTCATGAACATTAACTTCCTTAGATAATATATCTT
Organism: Pinus tabuliformis; assembly: GCA_031772625.1. Taxonomy (NCBI): domain Eukaryota; kingdom Viridiplantae; phylum Streptophyta; class Pinopsida; order Pinales; family Pinaceae; genus Pinus; species Pinus tabuliformis. The sequence continues at coordinate 789,507,901 of CM062820.1, read as the reverse complement.
AAATTATAGTGAAAAAAGGTTAGAAATTTCTACCATGAGTACCTTGAGATAAATTCTATATTCCTTTTGGATTTCATAGTCTAAAACATCACAAAAAGTAATTTATAGTGAAAATACGAAGATGACCTGTTCGAAGAAGATTTTAGGAGCATTCAAGAACTCTAAATTATTCAGATCATATCTCCAAAATTGTAACGAAACAAGGTGTGAAATTTCTACCACAAGTACCTTGATATCCCTCCTCTCTCTCCTCCATATTTAAGAGTCTGAAACATCATAGAAAAAAGTTATGAAAATATGAAACAAGGTCTTAAATTTTAGTCCTAGATACGTGAAGATATTTTATATATATCCTCTAATTTTCACGAAACATCCCATAGGAAAAGTTATAATGAAAATACCAAGCTGACTTGTTTGATGAATATATTAGGAGCATTCAGGAGGCCTAAGTTACCCATATCATATCTTCAAAATTATAGCAAATTAAGGTTTGAAATTTTAACGACAAGTACATGAAGATATTTCTTTAGCACCCTTAAGTTTCATGGTCTGGAAAATTCCAGAAGAAAAGTTATAGTGAAAATTTCATGATAAATCATTCACTCAATAAATCACATTTTTGCTTCCAATTTTAGACTCCAAGAATCACCCCAAAAAAATATTTCTTGGTTCCTTTTGTGACTTTAGTTATGTTCTTTCTTGATTGTTGTTAAAATGCACTCATATGTCCTTTATTTATAGTGTTTGTATGTTCACTTACGGGGTCGGCTTGCTTGTACTTTGGTTGGGTCATCCCAACAAAATCTTCCACATTTCCTCATTCATATGGAGTTAGAGGGAGTAACATATACCGTTGGAAAGGAATTGGAATAAAATTTACAAGCATATGTCCTATGATCCAATTGAGCTATGAAATTAGACTTAAAATGCCTTCAAAGATAAGGTATGCAAATTGGGTATCAAAATTTCAAAAACAATATTTCCAACAATCTTCATTTTCCAATCTTTATCTTGGACATATGTAGTCCCCCCCGTCTTTGACATAAATGACAACAATATTTCAAACGATCTCCCTCTTTATCATTGATGGAAACTCTTATTCAATTCTATAATAATATTGAGGAAATCATCCTATCTGCAATTTTCCTTATGCATACAACTTCTCCCCCTTTGACATTAATGACAAAGGGATACTCCCCTTAAACTTGTGTTTCTCCTTTCTTGTAACTATTCTTCTATCTATAATTTTTGTGTGCGTCTAAAACTCTTTCTTTGTTTGTGACTTCTCTTAGTAACTACAAATACAACTAGGCTCCCCTTGCCAAGACTATGTCTATCTATCCCGGGATGCAACATTTCTTCTTCTGTAGCTTTTCTCTTGATACTTCTCATCCTGTGCTTAAAATTCCTAATACTTCTTCTTTTGGGACTTCTCCCCCTGGGCTTATACTTCCTTTTATTTACAAATTAACTCTTTTGACATCAAAATGTTGCTCCCCTAGTACTAATGCTTCTTTGTATTTGAAAATATACCCCTTTTTCTTTTCTTTCCAATTGAATTTCAACATTCACTTCACTTTCAATTGCTAATTCATATCCTGCAAACTTTCCATTTTATCATCCTTCTTCATCTACAAATGACTTTTAGAAGTTCCCATCTTTTTAATGTGGTATAAGATGTTGTAGTCTCACATACTTACCTGTTACTAATGGGATGGGAGAGATATCACTCCCAAATTTTGTCTTAGATATTCAAATGATTATATGGGAAGAGGTTTAGTAGATATATCTGTGATCTATTCCTTAGTAGTAATGTATTCTAGTTTAACACTTTTCCCATCTACCTATTGTTGAGGAATCAATGCTAATATAATTAGGGTTTGATTTCTCTTTCTTAACAATTACTTGTGAATTATGTTGACTTATTTTACTTCTTTACTATATTATCTTTCATCAAGCAATTACCAAATTATGTGTGTATAAAGATCACACGAACAAGAGACACAATATGTAGGCAATTTGCTAGGGAAAAACCCCAATCTAGGGGAAAACCCAGTCAAACTTCTTCCTTCAGTAGTTAAGATGATATAATCCAAGACTCTTCAACCTAGACACAGAATTCCTCCAACCACCAAGTCAGCCCTTCCTTCCGGCAACTTTGATCTAGATCTTCGACCCTGTAGCAGCAACACTTCAACCCAACAAATCTAGAATATTGACCTTCCTAGTAGTAGAACTTCAATCCAACAAATCCAGAATTTCGATCTTCCCAGTAGCAGAACTTCGACCCAACAAATAGCCCAGTAACTTCACATAAAGGGAGAGAGAGATAGCCCAAAAACTTCAACTTGCAATCCTTCCTTCTTCTCCTTGAACTTCACACTTTTCTGCACTTCCTTCTTGTGTATCGAACTTGTTGAGTTTGTGAGCAAATAGATCAAACTGCACTTGTATATATAGCCTCTTCCGTGGGTTGAATTGTCCTCTTGTAAGCCAACTTCATCATGAAAGGGATGACTTGGTGTGGAGGTGACAAATTACATATTTGACTCAATAATAATTATTTTTACATGATTCAAAAGCACAAGAAGTGTCTCATTAATTAGAAAATGACTATAATGACTCAATATAAAACCTACAATTCCTTAATGGGGACTTTTACCTATAAAATGATAACTCAAGCATGAAACCCATGATTTAATAAGTCATTGTAATAATAATAAATTTTTCTTTTTCATTCTTTGATAAATACATTTCATAATGATTCAAATATGAAGTGCGAACTTAGTTACATTCTTCAACACTCCCTCTTAACTAGAGAGGTATTCATAATTTACACATGTATACACGAGTACAAGGAAGATATCAAAACACATGAACTACAAAGAACTTAGGCACACATGGTACCACGAACTAGATTACTGACTAGGGAAATCTATTTGGGTGGGACTAAGATGGACTAAAGCATTAAGCCTCTCTAGGTACCATTAGGCTTACTTGCTAACCATCAAACTAGGGAACTAGGTGCGTAATGCAAGGTTATAGCTCTATGAACAATGCCACCCTCCCTACCTTGGGAACTAGACATCAACACCTATGCTGACCATATGTCCTCCTAGGAATTTTGTATCAAACAATATGCCTCCTCAAATCTCTTCCAAATATTTATCATCAACAAGATTAGTGATATAAACCAAACCAAGCATACTTCTTAGATATTCAAACTTCTTATGAGGAAGAGACTTTGTTAACACATCAACTACCTATTCGTCGGTCGAGACATACTGTAGCTTCACGATCCCATCCTATACCAAAATTCTAATGTAGTGGTACTTATTATTGATATACTCCATCCTTGCATGGAACATGGAATCTTCAGACATCTTAATGCTGCTTTGATTATCACAATTTATCACAGTAGGACTTAGAGGTTTCTCAAACAAATTTGAGAGAAGTTTTCTCAACCATACAACCTCCTTTCCTACTTCACTTGCAACCACATAATCAACTTCAACACTACTTAAAGAAACAAGATATTTCTTTCTGCTCATCCATGAAATCATCACAGATCCCAAACTAAAACACCCACCAATATTACTTCTTCCATTAGCCTCACTTCCACCCCAATCAAAATCTGTAAAACTTGTCAACTTGACTTCCTTGCTATCATATTTTAGGTAGTGATTTATAGTGCCCCGTAGTTATATTAATATATGCTTGGAAACTATCTAATGATCATGATGAGGCTCCAATTGAAATTGACTAAGAATGTTCAAACCAAAACATATATATGGTCTACTATTTACTAGATACATCAGAGAACCCACCAACTTAAGATAAGTGGTAGTATCTATGAGACTTGAGCCAGAGCTTCTCAACTTCTTAAGATTGGTGATCATGGTAGTAGTCATGGGCTTGGAATCCATCATACCGTATTTCTGCAACAACTCGATTATATACTTTCCTTTCCCTAGATATATCTCCCCAGGTTTCTGCCATACTTCTAGACCTAGGTAATAATGCATCTATCCCAAATCCTTCATCTCAAACTTGGCTGCCAACATATTCTTGCATTCTTATATCCTTTGCTTTACACCTGCAATAAATAGATCATCCACATATAGTAGAATAATGAGTGGCTCATTATCCACAACTTTGATATAGAGATTTGGATCAACAATAGTTTTGACGAACCCGATTCTTAGAAGGTATGTATCCATTCTTGCATACCATTCCCTAGGAGCTTGCTTCAATCCATATAGGTCCTTCTTGAGTTTAAGAACATGAGTGTCTTTGCCATTTATTTCAAGACCTTCAGGTTGTTCAATGTATACTTCTTCATCAATGGTTCCATTCAAATTTTTTTTTTTGACATCCATTTGATGGATATTCCATCCCATTGTTACAGCCAATGAAACCAAAGATCTTATAGTAGTATATCTTATGGTAGGTGTAAAGGTTTCCTCATAGTATATGCCTTCCATTTGAGAGAAAACCCTTGCAACAAATCTAGCTTTGTACTTGTCTATTCTTCCATAAAGAACGCGCTTGATCTTGTAGATCCATTTAGAAGTGACAATCGATTTGTCACTTGGTATAGGAACGATTTCCCAAACCCCATTCTTCATGATGGATTGATATTATTCCTACATAGCCTTCTTCCATACTTCTTGATGAGAAAATTCCTCAAATGTTGTTGGTTCAACTTCTATTAGTTGTGTCATATATGCAACATATCCATAATATCTTTTTGGTCTTTTTATCTCTCTAAAAGTTCCTTTCACAACTCCATGTCCTTCGACATCTTCAAGAGTAGGTTTTAACCAATTTGGCTTCTTCCTTGTGTTGGGTGTGATCACAGGTTGAATAGGCTCACTTAGTCCTTCTTCTGCTTCTTCTTGATTTGTAGTGGGATTATCGCGATGCTCTTATTCTTCGAATAATGGTATGTCTTTGTCATCAAAATCAATAGGAACATCTTTGGATATTTTGTAGGCATGTTTTTCGTCAAATATAATTTCCCTTCTTACTTCAATATGTCTTCCTTCATTGATGTATATTTTATATTCCTTTGAAGAAAGACTATAACCAACTAAAATCCCTCTTGAAATATGGAAACAAGAATATTCCCATTTAATTTGTCCTTGAATTAAATTGTGAATTAAAATTAAATTTAGTCTTAACAGCTACTTGGAAATAATTAATTAATTTATTTTAAATTAATTAGTTGGAGAAATTCAAGTTAGAAGTCTTTCTGAAGTCATGCAAGAGTTATCCCTTAAATTAAGGAGATAAAATTGAGTTATATTTGAGTTGTTATTAGTTAAATTATTTACTGAGTTAAGTCCAGTTAAATTAGTTCCAAATTGTTTGAGGAACTATTGGTGAGTTAACAGTCAGTTGATGCATGCATGCACTCAACCAGTGCTACTCCAGTTAACTAAAGATTCCCTCATCAGAAACTCATGCATGTCTATTATGAGAAAGACCCATTTGAAATTAAAGTCAAGGACAATGTACTATCAGTTGCATGTGTTTTATCATGGAGAAAAACCATGCATGCAGTCAAGGATTTAATCCTTGAGGATTGCGCAGTTTTGGAGGAAGATCCACTTGGTAAATGAGTTTTCCACTTGGTAACATGAGAATCATCCACAAGGAACAATGCAAGGAAATAGGAGCTTGGAGGGCAGAGAGGAAGGCTGGAGAGAAGCCAAGATTGCCTGTGAGCATCTGTGAGGATTGTATTGAGAGCTGGCTAGCTGTGAGAGCTAAGGCTTTGTATAATTCCTATGTATTTCCACCATGTATGATAATACAATAGAGTGGGGTTTTTAGCTGAGGCTTTCCCCAAAGTATTTTCATGTGTATTGTGCCATTGATTCTTCTTCTTCTGGTTATATTGTTCAGCTCAATCTTTAAGCTTCCACAAATTGATAATAGAAGTAGCTTATAATATTCTGCTTTTATTTATATTGCATTATCGGGTTAACCTACACAAATTTTTTACATGGTATCAGAGTTGGATTTGTAGAACTTTTCTACATGGTATCAGAGCTATGAACAGTATACTGAGAAGAGAATTCGAAGTTTGAAGTTCGGGGTTGCAGGTGAAAATTGAATTCATATCATACTTCAAGGTTGGCCAATGGAATTCTATGGCTTGAGACTCGAGTATGCCTTGGAAGGTAGCTCGAATTACATAGCATGGAAAGATAGAATGGAGGTTGTATTAGAAGACAATGGCTTGAAGGAATTCATTAATCAAGAAATCCCACAGCCAACTTCAACTAATGCACAAGAGTTGGTTGATTGGAAGAAGTGTGTGGTGAAGGCGAGATGGATCATCCTTGAGGGAGTTTGAGACCATATTGTCTCGAGTATCCATGGGAAGGATACTACATTTTCAATGTGGAAGACATTGAAGGACCTCTACCAGAACAACAACGACTAGAGGAAATTGGCGCTCAAGGATAAGCTTCGAAGAATCAAGATGGAGAAGGGTGATACTGTTTCCACATATCTGAACAAGCTCACCACCTACAGAGATGAGCTTGGTAGTGTGGGAATAACTACTGCCGATGATGATATGGTGAGCCTCGCTCTCCTTGGCCTTCCAAAGAGTTGGAATAGCTACCGGGACTCTATGAATGGAAGGGAGAAACTGTCGGATTGGGAATGACTGTGGTCAGATCTTATGCAGGAGGAGATCAGGAGGAGCACACGAGATGGTTCTTCATCCAAGAATGATGATGAAGAAAATTTGGCCTTAGCAAGTAAGGCAAGGAAAGGGAAGGGGAAGGCTTCCCATTTCAAATTGAATTCTTCTCATGGAGGGAAGAAGGGTGACATGTCTAAAGTAAGATGCTTTAATTGTCACAAGATGGGACATTATGAGGCTAATTGCCCATCGAAGAAGTCCAAGAAGGGACCCTCAGAAGGATCGGAAGGTGAGGCATTAGACTCTCAGTTCAAAATTGACTTCACCCTCGTCACTTGCATGGTGTCATCGATTATGGGTTGTGCTGGTATCTTGACAGTGGAGCCTTATTCCACATGACTGGTGATAAAAATTTATTCAGTGCCTTGGAGGAGAAAGACCTCAAGATGTGCATAGAGATGGGTGACAACGGAAGGTATAGTGTTTTAGGAATGGGCACGATTGCTTTTTAGATGGAGCATGGAGCTCCTCTCACCTTGACAGATGTGATGTATTTGCCTGGACTGAAATAGAACTTGATATCGGTCATGATGTTGGAGGACAGAGGCTAGGATGTTGTCTTCAGTAAAGGAAAGGCATTCCTAAGACACATAGCCACGGGTTAGACCAAGAGGATAGGGATTCAGGTGAAGAATCTCTATAAACTAGAGGTAGATGATTGTGCAACATTGAGTACGAAAGAAGAATTGGTGCAAAGCCAAGACATTGGTGAGTTGTGGCATAAGCAGTTTGGCCTGTTGCATCATGGGGCTTTGAAGATAATGAAGTAGATATCTACAGGACTTCCTAAGGGTAAACTTGAACAATTTGACACATGCAAAGGTTGTACCTTGGGAAAGTGGGAAAGTACACCAAGTCTTCCTTTCATGATCGAGACAGTTGAGCAGAGGCTATCTTAGAGAGAGTTCATATTGATTTGTGTGTGTTATAGACATTTTTGTGCCTTACAGCATTGAGCATGAAATGTCCATAATCTAAGGGATCCAAAGTCCCTAAACATGTTGTTCCTACCCCTAGAGGAACAAGGCTAACAAACCACAACAATTCACAGAAGTTCTCCACCAGAAACTGCTCAAAAACAAGTCAATTCAGGATCAATTCAGTGGCTCCACTAGCTGTCTGCGCTGAAATGCAAAGTCAACACTGGCTACCTGCACTGCAACGCAGGTAGAAGCACTACCAGGGTGCGCTGAGCGAGAATTGACAAATGGCAAGTTCATTCCAAGAGGTGTCAAGACCCAGGAAGCTTCCAGAATCTTCCTCAATGACACTTGCCTCAGTGAATTCAACTATGATGAGTAAGAGGCTCTTAATCTCCAAGTGGAAGCAAGAACCTCCAAGTGGAATCAAGAACTGACAGAGGGAGAGGACACTAGTCTGATCTCAAGCTGACTCATCCTCTCTCCAAACATCTATATATGGATCTCTCCTCCATGAGATCTAGAGGCTGGAATTTTATTATTGTAAAGAATTGCTGTTGGTTTGAGATTGGAATCATTGGGTGCTTAATGCTTTGAAGGGGGTGAAGATAGGAATTCCATTTGCTGGGAAGGAGATGCTGGATTGGAGCCCTCTGGGTTGTATCTCTTCCTGAACCTTGTTATTCATCAATAAAGCTATCTTGGTTTCTCCTATATACTGATGTATCTTTGATGTATGATTGCATTAGTATGTTTAGTTTATTTCTAATCCTGAACTAGTTATGAATATGAATCCATGTCTTGTGTAGTGTTCTCTTCTTGTGATCTTGCAGAAACCTCTTGAAGCTGGGCGAGCGAGAAGGCAAGTAGCTGGGAACTCTCAAAGAGAAGGGAAACTGGATCGAGGGACAAACGGAAGACACCGGTTAGTCCATCCATCTCTCTTCATTCTTAATTCATAAAGGAAGAATACTAGAATAGCTGTCTCTGTTTGTTGCTAAGGCACTGTCACACCTTAGGTGGATAGGATCGTCCTGCATAAGCATTTTTCCCCACAACAAATTGGCGACTCCGCTGGGGAGATCTGTTTAGTCATTTTATTTGTGTTTCCATCATTGTTTGTTTCATAGACTCAACAGCAACAATCGAACTGCATCTGCTATTCTCAGATGCAAAGTAGACAGCTGCTGCTTTGATCCAATCACTGGATTTGTCTATGATCTGAACAATGGACTCACAAATGATTTGATGATCCTTTGTGATAGATCTTAGTACTCCCTCAAAGCATCCCTTTGATTGTACCTTGCTTGTTGCTTTGATTTGGCCTGAAACTGTAGATTAATCAACAATCTGTGACCTAGAACCCAGTGAGAAACTCTCGTTTCTCCTTCAGCGCAGACCCTGTGAAGAGGTTCTGCATTTCAACGCAGGTCCCGTGAAGGCTACCTGTGCTGAATGTCAAAACCCCTGTGTTGAGGTTGCGCTGATCCAGTTAGACCTTGTGCAGCTGGGGTTCTCTGCTCTGTTTTGCCTTGTTTTGATCTCTGATTTTTGCAGCCTGTAACCAGCATAGGTACCAGTCTGATAACTCCTTTTCTCTGCTTAAATTCAGCCTCATTTTGTACAAAAACACTGTGAGTGTTTTTATGTGTTTGTGGCGTCATTTACAGTTTTCCTTTGCAAGAGTGAAATAGTCATCCTGTAGCCCTTGATTCAGATCTATTGATTGTGATATTAGGAGAGAGTTCATTGGCTGTTTACAGTTGATTATACATTTACTTTTGCTTTTGGTTTGAGTTTGTCTCTTTTGAGTGTCAAAACAAGTGTTCATTTCGAAAATCGTTAAGTGTTGTAATCTCTTCTACCCTTTCTGATTTCGAAAAAGTAAACTTGCTTGTATTTGTCATTCAAAAGCAAATTCAAAGTTGTACAAAAAGCTTTCTTTTTAGGCATCAATATTAAGAGAGCAGAAAACAAACACCTGCATTGTGCATTTGCATCTTGATAGTTTGCATGCTTGATTTAGGAAAAGTGCATTAGAGTGTGCTGATTGCTCTTTGAGAAAAGATGGTGTCTTTCTTTTCCCTTTGTAGCTAGGATTTTCATTGTTGAAAAGATAGAAAAGCTTGCTTATCATCTTTAGACTGCATTTAGGAATTGTATCATACATCTCGTGGTGAACCTCAAAAGGCAAACTTCTAAAAAGATCAACCTAAAATAAATTGAATGAACTTAACAACGCTTTGTAACTTAACGCACAACATAGAGGTCTAGGCTAGAGACGTGTTCCGGCGTCGTAAAGCCTGGTGACTGTCGATCTCGTTGATGGTGGGTGATTCCTCCTGAGAGACGATAGTGCCAGTACGGATTGTGCTCCCACGTACCATCGCGTATATATTGGGAGACCCCTATAGGAATATAACCTTTATCCTTAGGAAGCTGTGTCGGCCGCCCTACTGATCGCAATGCACTGAACACAGCATTCAGGAAGATTGACCGCCCGTACCTTAAAAAGTATTCTGCGGTTTTGCGAAAAGTTTGGCACACCCTCTACCTAGAACTCCAGAGCAATTCCTTTTGGCCTTTTTCAGACTCTATAACAGAAAAAGTCCATCCGAGCATTTGTCACTTCGGGCTCGTTAAAACATCGAAGGAGACTAGAGTCATCTTTTGCTTTTTCTCGACTCTTTAAAATTGAAAAAGCAGGTTGTGTCTAAGCGTCATTAAAATTTATTTTAAATGGAATAATCATCACCATTCCCTCGTTGATCTTCGAATTTAGTCTCTTTTCATCGTAAGTTCTTGTAGAATCGCTAGAAAATCTTTTGGATAGACTAGATATGTCTGAACAACCGTCAACATCCAGGACTATGTCATCCGACACAACAGCGACAGAGCCTCCTGCTGCTACCCCAACGATGTTCGATGGTATACCATCTGTCCCGACAAGTTATCAACAACAAGCCGGAGTCCCATCAGGGACTGCTTCGACGACATGGTTAGTTCCTATTTCTTCATCCGGATTATCATCTGGTATTTCTTATGTTGAAACTCAACAAATTGATCCAATGTGTCTTCAAAGGCCAATCTGCCCTTTAAGTACTGGATTGCCACCATATGGAGGGCAGTATGCCTTTTCATTGTTCCCTCCCGGAGAACAACCATATGGGAGTTTACAACAAAGTTCAGGTCAAACTGGAATTACATCCAGCGGTTGGGTACCAATACGGCCTCAGCAACCAAGGGTTGTATATTCAATGCAACCAGTCCACCCTGTGTCGAATATTCCCACTATACCTGCTATGGTTACTGCGTCGCAATTACAAGCACTACCTGTTTTATGTCAACCCCAACAGCCTCAGGTTGCAATACAACAACGTCTTGTCTCAATGACTCAATCACAACCTCAGGTTAGTGCCTCCTTATCTGGAGCGACTCAGGATAAAACAAGTACTGTGACTCCTCATCTTGGTCAATCATCCAGTATTGGTCAACAACAAATGGTTCAACAACCAGAGCTGGTTCAAACTCAACAACCCCCATTCCAACAATCATATCGAGGACCTGAGCAACAAGTCTTTGTAAGTAATGGGCAATCGCATTTCCAAAGCGGTAATCAACAACCATATTATAATGGTTATGCCCATCAACCTTGTCAAAGTTGCCAGCATCAAATACATTATGCTGGTATGCAAAGACCCACTACTCAGGCGATTCCATCTTATCCTGGGTATGCTTCGCCTAACCTGAATCAACAGTTGCCCTTTGTAGCAACTCTAGAATTACCAGATCTAAACCGGCTGACGAATGATCCAATTGCTTATGCCCCTTGGTGGCCAGCGATTCCGCATAAACTTCCGTCAGATATTCCTAAATTTAATGGAAATCCGGGTGAAGATCCGTCGAATCATGTGATGACATTTCATCTATGGTGTTCATCAAACACCCTAAACGATGATTCGATTAGGCTTCGCCTTTTTCAGAGGACGTTAACTGGTCCAGCGGCAAAATGGTATATTGAATTTCCTAGAGCTTCGTTCAACAACTTCAGTACCTTAGCCACGACTTTCTTAACCCATTTTCAATTACCGATAAGGTATGAAGCGGGAATGAAACTCCTAACCAACTTCAAACAGACAATGACCACTCAAATATCTGATCATATACATGAGTGGCGACGTCGTCGTAGGATGGTAAAAACGTACGTTCCCGATCAGCTATTAGCTGAATGGTTTATCAAATCCTTACTTCCTACAATCACGGAAGATGTGGCAAAGGGGGGAGTCGTAACGGAAGAGCAAGTCATCGCTCGTGCGCAATATCTGGACTTGGTCTATACTCAGTCTGGCACGCTCTACGACAAAATACCTGACGCCCCTAGACCGGAATTCTCAATTCCTCCTCCTCCTAAATCAAACAATGACTCTCATGCCATCGATGGCGTGATTGGCACGACAGACACGAAATTGACAAAGGCTACATCTAAAAGGGCCCGTAAGATTTCCAGTCAAAATGCAAATGAGGAACTTCTTGCCTCGGAAGTAAATGCCACGTCGACCGACAAGGGCAAACAACTGAAGCAACCAGGGGGCAAGAAGAAAAATAAAGGGAGAAAAAGGAAACCCCCTGCGGGGTGTCATATATGCGATGAGGATCATTGGACGAGAGATTGTCCACATATAGCTGAAGTTAAGAAACTCTTTAAGAGTTCAAAAACCTCAGCAGTATTGACTGATCCGTTTCCAAGCCCGGGTACCAAACTGGTTGCTAATCAAAATGCTTCCCGATCCCAAGTGCTTATGTTGTCTATCTCAAAGCAGCAAAATGATGCTTTGGCAAGGAATAAAGATTACGGGAATCCACAGGTGTCGAATAACAAGGCTAATGAAAAACCTAGTAGTTCAACAACAACTTTGACCAAAGTTGTGCCACCCACCATTCCTGAACAAATGATAAAGTCGCCAAAGGGAGTAGTGTACAAGTCGACATTTAATCCTCATGAAAAAATAGCACAGAATTATAATATAATAGAGGACCTGGCCCAATCGCCATCCACTATGTCGACGCTTGAGGTACCGCAAAATTGCCTCTCCCAAGAGCAAGCTTTATTATCAGCAATAGGTGAAATTGACCCAATGGACTCCAATCTTGTGGCCTTTGATCATAAAGGATATGACCCTCAGTTACCAGCTCAACTAGCTTTTTTTATTCAAGTGAAAGCCCTCAACAAAACTGTTCATCGAACAATTATTGATGAGGGGGCATCTACGTGTATTATGTCGATGAGTTGCTGGAAGAATTTAGGCTCACCACCCTTGTCGAGATCGTCAACGACGTTAAAAGCATTTGATGGACAATCATACACTCCATACGGGATTTTAAGTAACTTGCAAGTTGAACTAGGGGGAAAAACAATAGGAATTGATGTTGAAGTAATTAATGGAAACCTCGATTACAACATCCTACTGGGAAGGCCCTGGATATATGCCATGGCCGTAGTTGTGTCGACCTACTTCAGGAAGATTGCATTTCCCTTTCAAGGAGGAATTACAGTCGTCGACCAACAAACTTTCCTCCCCGACAGTTCACAAGTTACGGGAAGCATTCCGATGATCCATGGAAGCAATCATTCGCTTCAAAATATTGGAGTAGGTCTCCTAAAATACCCTGCCTTAATGGGTACTTTTGCCCTACTGCCTGCAAGTAATCTGGCGGAAGTGGCCACAGTGGAAACCTACAATATGAAATCTTCTATATCTAATGGATTCAGAAGATTCCTAAACATTTTGTCAGCGTGGATCATCGCCCTAATAGAAATACTGTAAATACAGTGGGCTCCGAGGACGGTTCTAATCTCGTGTCAACCTCGTTAAAAAATGAAACAAGGAGTCATGAGGATAGTTCTTTTACTGTGTCAAACTCATTAAAAAATGAAACAATCTCCTTTCCAAATCTCAAAAGTAAACCTTCATTCCAATCACCAAGTTGAATGCAATGAAGCTTGGGGGGCATGCACCTCGATTTGCGTTGTTATGTTGGGGGCATGCAAACTTATCACGAGCAGTGTTACTGTAGGGTTCAAGCTCGTTAAAAAATAAACCCGCCATGAGCAGTGTTACCGCAGGGTTCAAGCTCGTTAAAAAATAAACCCGCACCGAGCAGTTTTATCGTATAGTTCATGCTTGTTAAAAAATAAACATAAAATCGAGCAAGTGTTTCAATCCGCGTTTAAGCTCGTTAAAAAATGAACTACCTGGTAAATAACCACAGTGAATGTAATATCGTCAGCCATTAAAGCCTTGGTCGTGTTTGCACCGTCACCTCCACTTTTCATTTGGCCGATCGTTCACCTCCATATGATTGTTTACCCATTTTGAGGAACAGCTGCGAAGAGTGATTTCACTAGCCATCCTTGTGACACTGCCGTGATTGGAAAATTCCAACCTGTACCTGGAATCAGCTGCTAACCTGTTTTATCACTCGTTCCTCAAGAGACGAGTCTTCTTTAAGCTCTTTTCATCTGACTCATAAAATATGAAAAGATTGCCGAGTTTTGGCCTTCCAGCTCGTTAAAGCGACCGGAAGAGCTATCCCTCCTCTAGATTTTAATCTTTTTGGACCTGAGGGATTATTGCACAAAAAGATCGAGCGCTTGTTTTGTTCGGCTCGTTAAAACGATCGAAAACTCATCCCTTCTGTATTGTTTTATACTTTTTTGGACTTAAGGGATTAGATGACGAAAAAGGACTTTCGGAGTTGACTTTACGTACCTTTTCAGACTCTCTAAAAATGAAAAGGACCGAGTTATCCTTATCGTTAGACTCGTTAAATGCATTAAATAGCGACAAACTTGTCTTTAGACGAGAACGAGTTTCACTATCGCTAGGCTCGTTAAAACATAGCGATGGGCTTGCCCGAAGGGCAGGTTATAGAACAAACATATGTTATCCTCCTCAAGCTTGACAAAAGTAAAGAGGTATTGGTCAGCAATGACTGGGGAAAAATTGGGAGAAACTCAAGAAAACTTTGATGGTAGCAAGTCGCTCTTGAACATGACACTTTTCCTCCGTACCACAATCGGGTTGGGTTGTTTCATTCACCGGTCACATCACCATGGTCCCGCCATACCATCCATATTTGGGGTAATGCTACCGATCCATCGCATCAGTGTCGCCATATGTTCAAGAGAAGTCGTTCAGAAAAGTCAACCGTGTCCCATCCACTGCCATACATTATCCTTCATCCTTTCATGACTGCCACCTTGAATCATATATCACAGATCGTTTTCACCTCCATCAAAATCATTAGCTCCGTTCCGTGTCATTGATGTGGGATTCATTAAGGCCCTCCTTTGACGGATCGCTTCTTGTCGACATCAGCTCATTATCCAAGAAGTTGATCTAGGAACAACCCCTTCAGTACTTTGAAGCTTGCATGCCTCAATGGCAAGTTTCTCACTTCCGGCGACAGGTATACATCAATGACCTTCGACCGAAAGATTTTTCGTGGTGTTCGACGCCAAGTCCTTTATTCACACCACGTAAATTGTATTGCAGTACCTTGAGGGTCATTATCATTATTGGTGATTCCTCTCGCGCTTGTTAACGGTTTACCTCATTGACCGGTAATCAAGCGATGTCCGTCCATGTTCGACTTCAGAACATTTCTCACATGGATCGACTTGTACTTAGAGTGAAGATCGAACGAGTTTGAAGGCCCCGGATCTAGTTTCATCCATCTGGGCTGCGATATATATTCAGGAAAGATAAAGACATTGACATGTACATCATTGCAGCAGATAATCATCCTACCCAAAGGATGATAATTTCATCAAAATTATCAGTCTACCACCAGACGATTGTCTGTTCTATGTACAGAAAAATGAATTTATAAAGCTGAGCATGGGAATGCCCGCCTCAGCTAGATCATGAAAACAATATGAAAAATAATGTATTGTATTGTATCTTATTACAGGTCTCCTCCCAGCATTGGATGAACTTCGGATCCTCCTGATAAAGCATTTCACCCGATAAACGACCTCATACTTTAGGGGGCAACTGTTATAGACATTTTTGTGCCTTACAGCATTGAGCATGAAATATCCATAATCTAAGGGATCCAAAGTCCCTAAACATGTTGTTCCTACCCCTAGAGGAACAAGGCTAACAAACCACAACAATTCACAGAAGTTCTCCACCAGAAACTGCTCAAAAACAAGTCAATTCAGTGGCTCCACTAGCTGTCTGTGCTGAAATGAAAAGTCAACACTGGCTACCTGCACTGCAACGCAGGTAGAAGCACTACCAGGGTGCGCTGAGCGAGAATTGACAAATGGAAAGTTCATTCCAAGAGGTGTCAAGACCCAGGAAGCTTCCAGAATCTTCCTCAATGACACTTGCCTCAGTGAATTCGACTATGATGAGTAAGAGGCTCTTAATCTCCAAGTGGAAGCAAGAACCTCCAAGTGGAATCAAGAACTGACAGAGAGAGAGGACACTAGTCAGATCTCAAGCTGACTCATCCTCTCTCCAAACATCTATATATGGATCTCTCCTCCATGAGATATAGAGGCTGGAATTTTATTATTGTAAAGAATTGCTGTTGGTTTGAGATTGGAATCATTGGGTGCTTAATGCTTTGAAGGGGGTGAAGATAGGAATTCCATTTGCTGGGAAGGAGATGCTGGATTGGAGCCCTCTGGGTTTTATCTCTTCCTGAACCTTGTTATTCATCAATAAAGCTATCTTGGTTTCTCCTATATACTGATGTATCTTTGATGTATGATTGCATTAGTATGTTTAGTTTATTTCTAATCCTGAACTAGTTATGAATATGAATCCATGTCTTGTGTAGTGTTCTCTTCTTGTGATCTTGCAGAAACCTCTTGAAGCTGGGCGAGCGAGAAGGCAAGTAGCTGGGAACTCTCAAAGAGAAGGGAAACCAGATCGAGGGACAAACGGAAGACACCGGTTAGTCCATCCATCTCTCTTCATTCTTAATTCATAAAGGAAGAATACTAGAATAGCTGTCTCTGTTTGTTGCTAAGGCACTGTCACACCTTAGGTGGATAGGATCGTCCTGCATAGGCATTTTTCCCCACAACAGTGTGGACCATTCTTGATGTCATCCACGACAAAGAAAAGGTATTATGTGATTTTCATTGATGACTATTCTCATAAATGCTGGATTTATTTCATGCAGAAGAAGGACCAAACTTTCATAAAGTTTTGTGAGTTCAAAGCTTTGGTCGATAAAGAGTCAGGGAAGAAGATCAAGGCCTTGAGAAGTGACAATGGTGGAGAATATGTTTCTCAATAGTTTAAGGACTTCTGTGCAGCGGAAGGAATTAAATGAGAGTTGATGGTACCTCATAACCCACAACAGAATGGGGTGGCTGAGAGGAAGAACAAAACCATTGTAGGGGAAGCACGAGCAATGCAGTATGACCAAGGCCTACCACTTCACTTGTGGGCTGAGGCATGCAACACAATAGTCTATTTGCAGAATAGAAGCCCACATCGCATACTTGGGATGAAGACACTAGAGGAAGCTTTCTCCGGTAAGAGACTATATGTGGGTCACTTCAGGATATTTGGCTCATCGGTATATTTCCATGAGACAAAGGATGCACGGAAGAAGCTTGAGTCGACAACAGAGTTGGGGATATTTGTGGGGTACATTGATACTCCTCACAACTATCAGGTGTACTTGCCTACTAGTCAGAGGACAGTGGATCGTAGAGATCTCAAGTTTGATGAGCAGAAGGCAATGCGAGTTTCCCTTAAGAGGGAGCTCCAGCTAAAGGCTGTGGAGGAACTGTTGGTTCCTAAGGAGGAGGAGCCTCAGACTGATGCGAAGCAACCACATGCAGAGGTTCCATGAGTGGAGACATCCACTCAAGCAGAGTCTTCCAGAGATGGACGGAAGCGCACAAGAGAAGTTGATAGATTGGTGGAGGATGCGAGAGATAATGTGGGAGCACCATCTTCTCAGAGTAGACAGAGGAGGTCACCTGAGAGGTACACTGGATACATGGCCCTTGCTGGGGAATGTGTTGAGACCGAGCCATGTTCCTTTGAGGAAGCAGTGCAGCAACCAATTTGGGTTGATGCTATGGTGGAGGAGTATGACTTCGTAGCTCGTAACAGTGTTTGGGACGTGGTTCCGAGACTAGAGAACAAGTCAGTTGTGAGTTCCCATTGACTTTACAAGGTAAAGCAAGATGCTGATGGTAGTGTGGACAAGAATAAGGCAATATTTGTTGCCCGTGGCTTTTCACAGGTCTAGGGGATTGACTATGATGAGACTTTTTCTCTTGTCGCAAGGTACTCATCTATCAGATCTATGTTGGCACTATCAGCACAAATGGGTTGGAAGATCCATCAGATGGATGTGAAGACTACATTCCTCAATGGATAGATTGACGAAGAGGTGTACATAGAGTAGCCAGAAGGTTTTGAGACCTTCGATTGTGAGTCGCATGTGTGCTGACTCAAGAGAGTGTTGTACAGGCTGAAGCAAGCACCTCATGCTTGGTACACCAGGATAAACAACTACTTCACCGGGTTGGGCTTCACAAAGAGCGAAGCAGATGCGAACCTGCACCACATCGTGGTGAAAGGTAAGTTGTTGATTATCGTACTTTATGTTGTTGATCTCATATTGACTGGTGATGGTCAGTTGATCATATCTTGCAAGGAGGACCTTGCAAGAGAAGTCAAGATGAAAGACATGGGTCTCATGCATTACTTCCTTGGCATGGAAGTGTGGTAGAAGGATGGGGAGTTGTTTTTGTCTCAGGGAAAGTATGCCAATGAGATACTAAGGAGATTCCACATGGAGAAGTGCAAGCCCATGAGGAAGATGCTACTTCAGGGGAAGTAGTGGAAGCTACTGTGTACAGGCAGCTTGTGGGTTCACTGATGTACTTAGTGAACAAACGACTATATTTTTGCTATGTGGTGAACCAGCTAAGTCCAGCGATGGTTCAAACTACCAAGATGTTTTGGAAGGCAACAAAGCATGTATTGAGATACCTCAGAGGCACATCTTAGTATGGATTATGGTACAAACGGATAGAGGGAGAAGCTACAGGGCTTCATTGATGCATATTGGGTAGGGAGTCCATCAGATTTGAAGAGCACATCAGGAGGGATTTTCAACCTTGGGTCAGTGGCAATTTCTTGGTACAATAGGAAACAGAGGTCGGTTACACTCAGCTTGGCAGAGGAAGAATACCTGGCTGCAAGTCAAGTAGCATGTGAGACCATATGGATGCAAAAAATCCTAGTTGGTTTGTTTGATCAGAGGATGGATCCAACTATGATCTATTGCGATAATTAGAGTTGTATCAAACTCTCTAAGAATCTAGTATTTCATGATATGTCCAAGCGCAACGACATCCGATATCATCATCTCAGAGACTGTGTAGTGAGGAGGATCATGTTGCTGCAGTATATTTCGACAGAGGAGTAAGATGCTGACATTTTGACAAAGGCATTGTCAAAGTATAAATTCAAGTTCCACAGAGACAGGATCAGGGTGGCAGATAATCCCTTTTTTGTTGAGAGGGAGTGTTGAAATATGGAAACAAGAATATTCCAATTTAATTTTTCCTTGAATTAAATTGTGAATTAAAATCAAATTTAGTGTTAATAGCTACTTGGAAATAATTAATTAATTTATTTTAAATTAATTAGTTGGAGAAATTCAAGTTAGAAGTCTTTCTGAAGTCATGCAAGAGTTATCCCTTAAATTAAGGAGATAAGATTGAGTTATATTTGAGTTGTTATTAGTTAACTTAGTTTACTGAGTTAAGTCCAGTTAAATTAGTTCCAAACTGTTTGAGGAACTAATGGTGAGTTAAAGTTAGTTGATGCATGTATGCACTCAACCAATGCTACTCTAGTTAACTAAAGATTCCCTCATCAGAAACTCATGCATGTTTATTCTGAGAAAGACCCAGTTGAGATTAAAGTCAAGGATAATGTACTATCAGTTTCATGTGTTTTCTCATGGAGAAAACTCATGCATGCAATCAAGGATTTAATCCTTGAGGATTGTGCAATTTTGGAGGAAGATCATCCGGTTGGTAAATGAGTTTTCCACTTGGTAACAGGAGAATCATCCACAAGGAACACCACAAGGAAATAGGAGCTTGGAGGGGCAGAGAGGAAGGTTGGAGAGGAGCCAAGATTTCCTGTGAGCATCTGTGAGGATTGTACTGAGAGCTGGCTAGCTGTGAGATGTAAGGCTTTGTATAATTCCTATGTATTTCCACCATGTATGATAATACAATAGAGTACGGTTTTTAGCTGAGGCTTTCCCCAAATTATTTTCATGTGTATTGTGCCATTTATTCTTCTTCTTCTGGTTATATTTTTCAACTCGATCTTTAAGCTTCCGCAAATTGAGAGTAGAAGTAGGTTATAGTATTATGCTTTGATTTATATTGCATTATTGGGTTAACCTACACAGATTTTCTACAATCCCTTTAATTATTGTATAATCTAGCCTCTTTCGTTTGACCTTTGGAATGTGGATATAGGTGGGACATCCAAAGATTCATATATGGTCCACAAATGGCTTCCTTCCTATGAATGCTTCTTCAGGTGTCATATTATAAAGGATTCTATGTGGACTTCTATTTTGTATATATACAACGGTCATTGTTGCCTCTCCCCATAGAAATTTTGGTATATCTAAATCAAAAATCATTGTTCGTATACATTCTTCAAGTGTTCTATTTTTCCTTTTTGCAACTCCATTTTGTTAAGGGTTGTAGGGAACAATAAGCTCCCTCTTAATTCCTGATTCTTTGAAATATGCGTTTATTTCTTTTGAAGTGTATTCTCCACCATTATCAGATCTCAAAGTATTTATTTTTATTTTGGTTAAGGTCTTTACTTCATACCTAAATTCCTTGATAATTTCAAATACTTTGTCCTTTGATTTGAGTAGATAGAGCCATGTATTTATAGATTGATCATCAATGAAGGTTACATAATAAATATGACATCCAAGTGATTTGTTAGACATATGCTCATACACATCTGAATGAATGAGGTCTAATATTTCTTTAGACCTTGTTTCACCACTTGTAAATGGCTTCCTTGTATTCTTTCTTAAGGCACATCCCTTGCATATTCCTTCACGATATTCTTTGATATTGAGAATGTCATTTACCAATCGATTGAGAGAGGGAATAACCTTATAATGTAAATTCCCATATCTTCTATGCCATAGTTCAATGAGATTTATTTCCATGGGAAATTGGGCTTGAGTAGATGGTGTTATGAATCTATATAAACTTCCTTCATGTATTCCAATAACCCTAGCTTGATTGATGCTTGAATATTTTCCCCAAGCCAAAACATTTCCATCTATAAAAGAAATTATATCACCTTTATCTTCTAAGAAATAAATTGAAAGTAAATTCTTTTTCAAACCTAGAACATAGATTATATTGTTGAGATTTAGATTTTCTCCATTGTCCAACTTCAAAGAAGTTGATCCCAGGTCTTTAACATCATAGCTTTTGTTGTCTCCCAATTACACTGCATGAGAAGATTTTTCCTTTGATAGAGTGTGAATTTGTTTTCTATATCCTATCATGTGTCTTGATGCTCCATTATCAATAATCCATACATTATCATCATTGAATGACCTATGGGTGCAACCAATAATCCTTTGCTTTTGACCTTATTGAATAAGTTTTAGATGATTCTTTTGATCCAAATTCCTGCAATATTGAATCCCATTTTGAAGTATATTATCATAGAGGGAGTAGCCCTTTCTTTCAAGCCAACAAAGTGATCTCCAATCTTCCTTAACCTTAGCTCTGATACCATGTTGAGAAATCAATGCTAGTATAATTAGGGTTTGATTTCTCTTTCTTTATAATTACTTGTGAATTATGTTGGATTCTTTTAATTCTTTATTATATTATCTTTCATCAAGCAATTACCAAATTATGTGTGTATAAATATCACAAGAAAAATAGACACAAGATGTAGGCACTTTACCAGGGAAAAACCCCTATCTAGGAAAAAAAACCACTCAAAATTCTTCCTTCAGTAGTTAAGACGAGATAATACAAGACTCTTCAACCTAGACATAGACTTCCTCCAACCACCAAGTCATCCCTTCCTTCCAATAACTTCTATCTAGATATTCAACAATGTAACAACAACACTTCGACCCAACAAATCCAAAATTTTGACCTTCCCAGTAGTAGAACTTCGAATCAACAAATCTAGAACTTCAACCTTCCAGCCAACATAACCTCGACCAAAAAAATATCCCAGTAACTTGGCATAAAAGAGAGGGAGAGATAGCCCGGAAACTTTGACTTGCAATCCTTCCTTCTTCTCGTTTAAGTTCACACTTTTCTGCACTTCCTCTTTGTGTATCGAACTTGTTGAGTTGGTGAGAAAATAGATTGAATTGTACTTGCATATATAACCTGTTCTATGGGTTGAATTTTCCTCTTGAAGGTTGACTTCATCAAGTAAGGTCTGACTTGGTGTGGATGTGGCAAATTACATATTTGACTCAATAATAATTCTTTTTACATGATTCAAAAGCCCAAGAAGGGTATCATTAAATAGACAATGACTCTAATGACTCAATATAAAACCTATAAGTCCTTAATGGGAACTTTTACCTATAAAATGATGACCCAAGCATGAAACCCATGCTTTGATAAGTCATTGTAATAATGGTAATTTTTCTTTTTTCATTCTTTGGTAAATACATTTCATAGTGATTCAAATATGAAGAGAAAACCTAGTTACATTCTTCAACACCTGCAATCTTGGAAAGTGATACTTGATGGGAATGTGTTTTGTCCTAGAATGCAACATATGGTTCTTTGAAATGTTGATTGGACTTGTATTATCACAAATGATTGATATTGGGTGATTATATTCTATCCTTATATCCTTTGGAGTCTACTTCATCTAGAGAACTTGAGCACAACATGTTATTGTTGTAATGTATTGGACTTCAACTATGGATAGGGATATTAAGGTTTGTTTCTTGCTCAACCATGACATTAGAAAATAACCTAGAAATAATTCTCAACCCCTTATTATTTTCTTGTCATCTACACTTCCTATTGAATCAACATTTTTATATGCTATTAAAGTAAATTCTTTGCTCCTTGAATACCACAAGTTAAACTCCAGAGTGCTCCTCACATATTTGAATATTCTGTTAACTTCTTGCACATGTGTCTCATTTGGTGCAAATTGAAATATTGCAACCAATCCTACTGATTGCATAATAT
Organism: Pinus tabuliformis; assembly: GCA_031772625.1. NCBI lineage: Eukaryota > Viridiplantae > Streptophyta > Pinopsida > Pinales > Pinaceae > Pinus > Pinus tabuliformis. Next base: position 789,484,971 of record CM062820.1, on the reverse strand, counting down.
ATGGTCATGATGTTGTGAAATATAGTAAGCTTCCTGTCATTGACCTATACATAGTCTGGTTTTAATTAGGTGATTCATCATCTTTTCTCAACTTTCATCTTGCGACCATAGGAGTGTTGATAGGTGCACAGTTATCCATGCCAAATTTATTTAACATTTCCCATAGATACTTTTCTTGGGAAATTAATATATATTTTTCTGATTGATTCACCTCCAATACTAGGAATAATGACAACTCTCTCAGCATGAACATCTCAAACTCATTTTGAATTTCTTTTGCAATTTTTTGCCTCATTAGATCAATCTTACTTCCAAAAATGAAATCATCTACATATACCACAATAGTTAACAAATTTTCATTACCCATTTTGACATAAAGATTGTTGTCTATTGTTCCTCTTTTGGATCCTTGCTATTGTAGATACTTGTCAAGTCTTGAGTACTAAACCCTAAGAGATTTCTTTAGACCATATAGTGTTTTATTCAATTTTCACAGGTCATTTTCTTTTCCTGACAACTAAAATTCTTATGGTTATTCAACATATGCTTATTCCTCTAAGTCACCATTCATGAAGGCCTATTTAATATCCATCTAATAGACTTGGAACTTTTTGAAACAAAAAAATGTGAAAAAAATTCAAATGGTTTCATTATGGATATAGGAGAAAAGGTTTCTTCAAAATCAACACTTTCCACTTGTGCATACCCTTTGTAGACTAATATTTCCTTATTCTTCACTACACCCATCCTCATTTAATTTCTTCTTGAAGACCCACTTAGTCCTAATTAGATTCTTATATTTTGGTCTAGGAACAATTTCCCATGTATTTTTTTTCTTAATTTGGTCTATCTCTTCCTCCATAGAATTAAACCAATGCTTATCTTCACAGGGTTCAACAAATTTATTGGGTTCTATTTTTGACAATAAGGCAAGGTTGTATGCCTTGGTGTGCTTATAAATTTCTTTCTAGTTTGAAACCCTGAATCCTTATCACCAATGATTTTATTTTCTGGATGAACCTTCATAATGTACCTTGAGAGAGTCTTTGGAAGTGGAGGTTCTACCTCTTCTTACTCTTCCTCTTGTTCTTCTTGTTCTTGTTCTTCCTCGTCATGTTCTTTATTGATTATCTCTCATGACTCTTCATTTATTTGTTGATTTTATTTATGAGGTAATGCTTCATTTATTCTCACATAAATGATTTCAACTATCCTACATAGTCTTTTTTTGTAGCAATTGTAACATTTTCTCCTAGATGAGTAACCAATAAATATTCCTTCATTTTCTCTAGAATCAAATTTTCACACGTTGTCTTCATTTATCTTGATATAACATTTTATTCCAAATAACTTGAAATGTTTGATTGAAGCAGGTCTAACTTTCCATAATTCATAATGGGTCTTATTACTATTTACTTCAATGTGAGCCTTATTTAGTATATTAACTACTATATGAACAACTTCTCCCCAAAAGGTGTTTGGAACATTAGCTTCATTAAGCATAGTTTTTTCCATTTTTTGTACAGTTCTATTTTATCTTTCAACAACTCCACTATGTTGAGGGGTTCTTTTTATTGAGAATTGTATTTTGATCCCATGTTCTTCACAAAATTGATTGAATTCATCAAAAGTAAATTCTCCTCCTGTATCAAATCTCAATCACTTGACCTTTAAATTAGTTACATTCTCGACTTGGGATTTGAATATTTTGAACATGTCAAATGCTTCATATTTTTCTTTAAGTGAACCAACCCTTATCATTCTAGTATAATCATCTATTATTAACATGCATTATCCTTAATCCCTTAGAGTTTGTGTTCTTGTGGGCCCATAATGATCTATATGAACAATTTCCAATTACCTTGTTGACGAGTGCTCTTTTGCCTTGAACTGGACTTGGGTTTGCTTCCCATGCTAACAAGCTTGCAAATAATATTACTTGGCTATGAAATGTTAGGCATGTTTCTTACCACTCCCTTGTTTCCAAGTTTAGCAATATGGTCAAATATGATATGACCCAACCTTCTATGCCATAACCAACTTTAATCCAACATCCCCATACACCAATTTTCTTTTTCTCCATCTAATATGTATACATTACTTGAGGTTCTAGTTGCGTTTTCCACCACTTTTCTAGAATATACTTTCTTGATTTCACATCTTGTAGAATGAAATGTGACATCATATCCTTGATTACACATTTGTCTGACACCTAAGAAATTATGATTTAGACCATCAACATACAAAAAATTTAAGCTTTAATTTTTCCATTATCAAGGATAATTGTCCCTTTACCCATTATTTTTTTGTTGGTGCAATGTTCACAAAGCAACACTTCCTCCTTTGTATTTTTTTCCAAAGATATAAATTTTCTCTCATCTCTAGTCATATGCTTTGCGCATACACTTTCAGTGTACCATTGATTTCATTGGTTTTGAGAATATAGTACAAATCCACACCCTTCTTGTATTTCTTTCTCCTTTTTCCAAAACTTGTGAATTATTCTTATCTGTTTTGCTTGGGAGGCCTTATTGAACTGATTTTACACTCATTTTGTCTCCATAGTTATTTCATTTGTAACATTCAACATAATCCAATAGAGGAGAAAAATATTTGTAACTACATTCATATGATTACTATATTTGTTGCTTTCATAGTCATTCATTGGGGACTTATAAGATCTTTTGATTCTATTTCTAATATAGTCATTTGCTACATAGGCTGTCCAATATATTGCCTTGTGACCAAAATTATTGCATGAAAAGCAATAGCCATACAAGAAATTTTGATACCTGGACGAGAACAACCTTTTTGGTGGGGAAACTCTTTTGAATCCATTCCTAGGTGTCAATTGGTCTTTGCTTTCTTTCCTGTTGATGTTTATGTTGTTGATAGGGTCATGTCTCTATTGATCCTTAGCTTCATTTCTGAATTTGTTTGCGTTAATTATAGATAGTTTGAGCACATTTGCATAACTTTAGGTTCATCTTCTTCTAATGTCTTTGAGCTTGTTGTCACTGCTATAACACCCTCCAAAGTTTCATAACATACAAATTTTGGAGCCTAATTTACTGTTATATCTAGTGTTGCCTTGGTTATCAAGTGTCGTTTCATGTTAGTCCATATGTTTCAAGTGTTCTTGAGTGGTCTCAAGTATTGTCGCATTGATTAGAACATATTTGGTGCATTTCATGGTCATAACATCTTTATTGTTGTAAAACAACACTTTTTGGTCATAGTTGCACACACTTTATCTGTTGTACTTGGGGAATGCATGTAAAAAAGTGGTGTTTTGACATATATTTATCCTTGTTCAAGCTTTTCTAAGTTTTATCGATGAGTTTATATGTTTCATACATGGTTTTATGTCTAGACTCACCATGTTCACCCCTTTTCCTATCTTCCAGACTCAGACAACTTTTGGGTTCAAAACGAACCCATTAAGGCCAAGAACGCATGAGCACACTCTGAAGCTTTGATCAGGAACCCTTCGTTGTTAGGAAGTGCACCATGCACCCTCCAAGAGTACAAGGTGCACTTCTTAAGCCCTTTCCCCTTCCTTACTCCGAATTGTGCCCTTCTAGAAACCAAGTCTTCCTTTGAAGGCATTCCTTCGACTTGAATAAATGCACCCTCCTTGAGCACATGACCACACTTCGAAGGCCTTAAGCTCCACCCTTTAGCATTCCATAATGCTCCATGTGCCCTATTGAGCCTTTGAGGGCATGATCACACTTCGAAGGCACGAAGCTTCATCATTCAACCTTTAGACTTCCGTCATGCGCCCTCCTAGGCCTCTTGAGCACACCTCAAAGGCCTGAAGCCGTGATCCTTCAACCTTCAGGAGTGTGGCCTACCCCCTCCTCCTCTCCCTTGAGAACAAAACAAACTTGGGAAGCCTAAATCCTCCCCCTTTGTCTTTCGGACTTGTGCCATGCGCCTTGCCTTGATTGCCTCTTCCTCTTGAGTGCATGAGTGCATGCCAAAGCCTCGAATCCTCTCCCCTTCAACCCTTCAACTTTTGAAGTGCACCCTTGTGCCCAAAATCTCTCCTTTCTCTTTCTAAATTTCACTATTAAGGCACAAACAAAAAATCTACATAAAGCATGTTAGAATAAGATATTTTTAGGCTAATCGTTGCTTGTCATGAGTGATTGCAGATACCAATATCTTAGGAACAACATGGAAAGCATGCATGAGGAAGACCGAGAAAATAAGGAAAATAAAAAAGCATTGAAGAACAAAGAATGCATTAAAATATTGATGATCAAAGCACTCTGAAGACTCCAAGATCAAATACCCTTTGGAGGTTGAAGACATGAAGGATCAAAAGCTGTTGAAGAATGAAGACATAAGTGGCAACCATGTCACCATCGAATAAAGTCCATGTCATCAATCACTATTAGTCCCAGTCATCAAGGATAATGACATGTCACGTCTTCATCATATGATGATGTAGAATTATGATGTGAAGATGTAATCATTCTAAATACAAACAAGTGGTAGTACAAGAGTCATGTATGGATAAAAGAATCATGGAAGTCCAAAAGACATATAATAACAAAAGTCATATGTATTCCAAAAGTCATTAGGAAGTCCAAAGGTTGTAGAAGTCCAAAGGTCATTAGGAGTTGGAAATTCAAGAGTCATGGGGATGTGAAAGGTCATGCCTCAAGTTATGAAAGGATCCTGATTTCTCATGTAAAGGATTTTTAACCTTGGCTTTTCTCACATGGCATTAGAGAGACAAACTTAGTACTTTTGGGGAGCAAGTAGTGTCTCTTATGCTCCACTATTAGAGGTAGTGTTGTCCATTTTATTTATGTATCTTGGAACTTTTTCTTAATATCGAAGTCTTTCAGGACAACGCATTTTCACACATGGATTACAAATGTTTCTAAGACTACTCTTTGAATGTTTATGATTCATTTTTGTTTTCACATGTACTGGAGTAATTGAACTATTTTAATGACTTTGGTGCTTAACTTATTGGAAATGTGTTGTATGTTTATAATGATCGTTGCATCTATGTGAACTATTGCGCTTGATGTTAGATGAACCTTTCTCATTCATGTGTGTCTCCATTAGGGTAGTACCATTACTTCTCTCTTAGAGGCTCACTTTATTTCCCCTCTATAGTGAAATAACCTTGATACATCTAGAATCGAAAAATCACAAGGCACACTCGGTTTCTCATTCAAAATCACATGTGTGCTTCTCTCTCATGCTAACTGCTAAATCCAAAGCATATATCTAAGTAATTGAAAATCATATCATATTCTAAATGGTACTCCTACACCAAATGGTGTGAAGTCTAATTGGGACCTCATATCGGTGAGATCCCTTATATGTTGGCGGTATCCAACATCATCAACATTTGGCGCTAGGAGGGAAACCAATTTTTTATGGGTGAGAACTTTGCACACCTTAAGCATTCATCTTCTTGACAAGGCAGAAACATTCCGAGCACCATTCCAAATCCTATTATCGAAGTAGGAGGGTCTTCTCGGCCTAGTTTGGAGTTGTCATACAAAGTTACCTACAAAAAACTACAGGCAGTTTGACCTATGACCCATCGGTTTGCAAAAGCTATCGGTTTACTCCCTATTACTCAAAATATCCTGAATCATCCAAAGAAGAAAGAAACAACTCGTAACGGTGTATTAGTTTCGACTGTGGAAGATTTGGCTTTTCCCACTCTTGAAGAGATAGCGGATTCCTCTAAAGCCATAGTGCAGCAAGATCCACTTCCACCCGTTAACAAAGTGTATGAGGAATACACTATTTGTTCTAACAAATTTTTTGAGTTAAACTTATATTTAGATAGTCAAGGAGGAGGCTCCTCAAATTATATAAAGGAGGAGGAACCTAGAGACGAAAACATGTTCAACTAGGAACTAGGTTAGATGGTCCAAGGGCCTCTTGCTGTTTCAGATAATATTAATAAGATTCTTAGACATCCAGAAAAATTGTTACCAAAGTTTGATGTTGATAAGAAGATGAAGGGAGAAGATCACATTGACAATTTATACATGCATCTACAAATGTTGGAAGTAAGGTATGATGATGTTGTTTGCGGGATTTTTCCTTTTACATTAGAAGGTAGAGCAACAACATGGTACCATAGTTTGTTTGTCAATTCAATCCATAGTTGGAGGGTCCAATTTAAGAATTTATTTTGGGAGAAATTTTCTAATGACAAGACTCCTGCCATGTTACTTAAAGAGCCTAGAAATTGTACAATGGGGGAAAAGGACAAAGTGAAAGATTATAATCAAAAGTTCAGTTGTATATTGAACAAGATTCCCTTGGGCACACAACCACATGATTCAATTACTATTGATTATTAAACAATTGACCCCACTAATATCCTCTCATTTTTTAAAAGAGATGCAATGGAAACATTGGCACTAAACTTTGCAGAATCGATTGCCTTCGACAAAGACTTGCATACTATTGGTGTTATTACAGACGATGATGAAACAAAAGACTCCAAAGGGACTGGTAGAAGGTCTCAACCTTCTTCAAGTAAGGCTAAATATAAGGATTCATCATATATTGAAAGCATGACTAGGACGATAAAGGCACTTACCAATGAGATTTCACAATTAAAGAGAAGGTTAAGTGAGACTTCTATTAGTAGCAAGTCTCCCAAGTCTTTCCTGTTCTGAAGGAATAATATTAATAACAACAATAATCAGCCCGCTAAGTCTTCCCAGAGTTCAAATGTTGTGTTGAATATAGAAAGTATCGGTATGGAAAAGTATTGCTCTTTCCACTAGGAATATCATTCAGAAAATACATGCCCACAGTGGAACCACAACATGAATGCCCTGGCCGCACACATTATGGATTTCTTATTAGCAGATGAGTATTCAGAACAAATAGAAGAAACATAAGAACTTGCAGCGGCTAAAGAAAGTATGAGCATTGGAAATGTAGTGAATACATTTGATTGTATCCTCAACACTGACAAGAAGAGTGCTGAAGGACCACCTCAAAGTGAAGCCCCTCCTTAGAAGAAAAATGGTCAATATAGTTTGAGGAGAAAAGGGACCTATTTTTAACAGGAGGTGACGAGACAAAAATTGAAGGAACAATTGTTAAGAAGGATCATACCACCAATGAACCTTTCTTTGAATGCACAGAGTAAGTCTGGAAATACAACTTCTTCCAAGAACACTTCCATCAACAGTAAAGGTAATTCCATCACTTCGGAAGTGTCGAATAAATCTACTCCTCTAGAAATTTTGGCACAACCTTCTAGAAGTGAAATCATTGATTATAAAATTGTTGAAGATTTAAAGAGAGCTCGCGCCAATATTTCCATCTATGAGCTCAAAAATAATGACAAGCCATTATTCACTTATTCAAACAATGCCATGATGTGTTTGCATGGACATACGACAATTTAAAGACATATGACACTTGTATTATCCAACAAGTAATTCCCATAAGGGAAAGGGTAAATCCATTCTAGCAGAAACTAAGTAAAGTCCATCCAACACTAGAGCCCCTCATCCAAAATGAATTGAGAAAGCTGTTGGATGCCCAAATAATTCTTAAAGTCATACACTCCACTTGGGTGTCAAATCTGGTCTTGGTAAGAAAGAAGTTCGATGAAATAAGGTTATGCGTAAATTTCCGCAATCTTAACCAGACATCTGATAAAGGTAATTATCTAGTGCCATCCATGGAACATATCCTCTAGACAATATCTAAGTCTGAGATGTTCTCACTACTAGATGGTTTCTTTGGTTACAATCAAGTGTGTTGGAAATAATACTGAGAGGGGGGGGGGGGGGTGAATCAGTATTATCTAATCAATTGAACTTTTTCAATTTCATACTCAGATTCATATACGCTACTTCAGTTAAGTATACCCACATATATACGCGATTGTGTCTATTGCAACTAGTGTAAACTCATGATTCAGTTATGTGATCTTCAATGGATGCATCAGAACATTATTAGCCATATTAATAGTCAACAGTAGCATTAAAACAAATAGATCAACACACATAAGCAACACACGTGAACACCATGATATAAGGTGGAAACCCAATGTGGGTGAAAACCACCTGCTGCAATTCGTTTCTATCTTCCTTTATTAAGAAACTTCTTTTACAATGTACTGGTGCAGTCCTTTACCAGCACGCAGACTACAACCTGCAGAAGGCTACAACCTTCTCTCGTTCTCCAGATTCTCCTGGAAGGGAGCTCCAACCCCCTTTGCTCTTATACTAGCTAAGATACTAGTACGTAGGTGTCGACCTACAATCTTCTCTCCTCCAGGTACCACGTTTCATACATTTTCAAACTGGATACTCCTGAAGCACAACACATAATCTGAAGGCCACGTTTCATCCAATTTTCATACTGGACCATAAATATCATTGAAGCACAAAACAATCAATACTCACATCATCAATCTCTGAATCACTGAAACAGTGAAACCCTGTCAACAACATAGTCACCAGAACACAAAGCAGAACTCTGCAATAACAATCAGAACCAACTGTACCATCAAAATCATGCATCAGAGTGCATACGCTACTTGGAAGTGCCGAACCTGCGTGTATAGGCAACTTCATCAAGATGAACCAGAGTATATGTCATTAATCACTTATTCATAACTTTGTTGCACTTCCTGACTTCAAACATAACCAGATCATGACATATACAAGGATAATATATGTGTTAGCACCCAGATCTAGTCATCGGATCACATAAATATGAGTCATTGTGATCTTGATCCATTTTAGTTCTCATCCATCAATACATAATCATCCAACCAAGATATGCAGAACACTGACACCATTAAACAGTCATCAGAACTCATCAACAGTCAGAACCACCTGTAACTTCAGACATCATAGCTCAAATGGTATACGCTACTATGATGAATCAAACCCGCATACATACGCGCCTTTTCCAAGGCTAACCCGCGTACAGATCTAAAAATATTTTCTTATAACTTTGCAGCTGTACCAGACATCGGTCATACTCATAACATTTATATTACATGCATCAGTATGCAGATCTAGAATAAGAATAATCAACCATATAAAGATAGTTCATTTCAAACCATTTGATCCCGATCTCTCCTTAGTTCTTGTTCTTCATCAACCGGTGAGATCCTTCCTTAGCTCAGATCAAGCAATGCATCATCAAACCATAACCTGCATACTGGATCTCATCCTTCATAAGATATTCAAGACTTTTTGGATCTCTTGCCTAATGATCTTCTTCTCCTTTTATAGTCTTAGGCCTTGCTCAATACCATGGTCCAAAACCATAATAAATCAATACCAAGAGCCCAATACTTGGGATCAACACACTTGTCGAGATACCATGGTCCAAAACCATAGGTTCAAATACCGAGGACTAACTACCACGGACCAAAAGTAAGCTTTTCGACATGTACGCGCTTTTCCGTGCATGAAACTGCGTGTATACCCTACTTGGTATATAGCGAACCTGCGTATACGCGACTTGGTATATAGTGAACCTGCGTGTATACCCTACTTGGTATATAGTGAACTTGCGTATATACTCTTATTTCTTCATTCTTTGTAGTCTGATCATCAATTCTTTGCTACTGACCTGCTGTACTATAATCTGTCATTTTGCCATCAAGGACAACACTTGTCTCATAATGCCAACAATCTCCCCCTTTGAACTTGATGGCAAAGCTAACTTGTCATACTTAGAACTTGATCTTCTTATTCCTTTGAGCTGACCTGCATCCCATGCATTTAGTCACATCTGTAGATTGATCCAGTTATATGTAAGTGAGATGTTCTTCTATGAGAGGGTTGCCATCAAGTACAACACATGCATCATAATTCCAACAATCTCCCCCTTTGGACTTGATGGCAACAACACCAAATCACTCTCCCCCTTTGACATCAAGGGCAAAGGGTGGACCAAGATATTCTCTTTCCTTGATAAACATTCTGCTGTCCATACTCCCCCTGAGTACCTGCTGAAATCTCCAAATGTGCTCCCCCTTTGTATATGCCAAAGTGTACCAATCTGTCCATGCCAAGTCTCTGTACTGCTGAAGTGTGCTGTTCATGCTCTTCCTGACTGAAGGCAAGATCTGCAAAAAGATGTTCTTCAAGAAGAACCATGACTTATACATCATAAGAGACCTTCCTATCACCAAAATACTCAATACATACATCCATTTCCCAACCACGTGGGGATATACTAGAATTGACTCATCCACCCAACCAAGTGGGGATACATCAAAAGTTTACACATGATAAAGCAAGAACATTACATCTTCATCCTAGGCATAGTGGGGAAACAAATATGGGCCGTTACATGACCTTGACACCATGAAAGAGATATCACAAAAGAGATATATGACCAAAATATCTAGAGCAAGACTTTATGAGAGCCACCAATAACTGATATCGCTAGCATCTATCGATCACCATTCAGATCAGCAACCAAGAGATCCTTCTGTTCTCCCTCTACCTTTGTTTCACCTGAAACCAACAACAACTGTGAACTAGAACCAAAAGCTTCTAAGATATTGCCAACAATGCATCATTGGAAGATTATTTGCTCCCCCTGAACCTGTGCCAGATGGTCTCTGTCAGACCCATATCAGAATCTTCTCATTCTGAGTTTGGCCCACTGATTTTATTCAAACCAACATATACGCGACTGTATCCACAAAAACTTGCGTATATACGTGGATACTCCTTATTAAACTCACGTACATCCAATTTCAGATCAGCAACCTGTAAATGTCCTATGACAGGGTATAATCAATTCATCCCTTTGAACATAATTCTGCATATACAGACTCATTCACATCTTATCATATGTGAGAAACACCATAGCCATCCAGATCTGCATGAACCAAGTATCATCAATTGGGAATATCTGCATCAATCAACATATGTACAACCTATCATCATATAGGTAAGAACTCATCATCATCATGTCTCTAATAATGCAATTTTGAATAATCATCCATGTATCCAACCAACAATCCTCATCCATATACGTGCCAAGAATAATATGATCCTTATGCATATGATGACAACAGCATATGAGTGACTCATCATCAAGTAAAGAAGATGTGAATTCAAGCTATGTACTTCTCCTTATCTTTATGAATATCACCATGTAAGCACCATTAGAGAATCAACCACAGATCTGATCTAAAAATCCAAGAATCATCTGAACAACTCATAACCATATTATAGCAAGATATATCATTTAGCCATATAAGCATCATCACCAAGGACTATTAACCATAATGCCAACAATGCATCATTAAACGCATATGCTCCCCCTCAACCTGTGCCATTTGTTAGATCTGATCATGCATATATCAGCAATAAGCATCAAGACATCATCATCATCTAGTTAGGATCAAAACACTTCTAGACATCTTACAAGTATCAAAACATTTCCACACATCCTCAGCAGACTGTAACTATTAACCAATAGAGCAAATAATGGACTGAATCATATCAGATCCTTTTTCTGAGCATGTCCCCACTGCTTTCCTCGGACTGACATATACGCGAATTTGCAGTGTCTAACTCGCGTATATACGCGACTTCCCTTTATGGAACTTGCGTATGAGATTCAGGATACTGAAGTTTTATAATTTTAGCTCCCTCTGAGTCTGTTATGTCTGTGCTGTGCTGTATCTGAGTGCATTGTGCTGTGCCATGTCTGTCTGGCTGTACTTCCTTCTTCTTCCATATCTTCAAGTGTGATGATGTTTTCTCCTTTTGGTGTGATGTCCATCCTTTGTTCCTGCATTCCTTTGCTATATGTCCAAGCTTGTTACATGCATAACATCTTACATGTTTCATATTCCTCCTGTAGCAATCAGCAGCTTTGTGACCAAACATATTGCAAGAAAAACAATATCCATTGAAGTACCTGGAATGTGATGATCTTTCTGTGTGATGATCTTGAACCATCCTTCTTCTGCATCTAGCTGCAACATGTCCAAGATTATGACATTCATAACATTCAATATTATTCATCTGAGTAAATGGCCGACCATATTTAGGAGTAATATATTTTCTTTGAAGAATCTCTTTCCTTGATTATTGATGAGGTTGACCTCTCATCTCCTTGTTAATCATTTTGGATTTCTCTTTAGAGTTCCTTGCCTCACCTTGTGAACTAGATTCACCTTCAACAAATTCATGAAAACCAAGACCAATCTTGATAGCAGGAGACCTTTGACTACTAAGAATATCATCCAAGGCTTTAGTACTATCTTGAAATCGTAATAGTTTATCCTTTTCTTCTAATTTACCTTTCAAGATATTTACCTCAACTTGAAGTTGTTCTTCCTTTTCCAGACATTGTTTCTTCATGTATTCTTCAACATTTCTTTCCTCTTCCATTTGTTGCTTTAGTTTGAGAATCTCCTTTTCTTGTTCTTCATTCACATCCTGCTGCATTTGACGGATTTTGAAGGCACATTCCAGTTGAGATTTTAAGCTGATAACTTCGTTTTCCTGTTTTTCAATAGCTTGGAGTAGATCTTAATTCTGCTTCTTTGTTTCTTCAAGTTCTTCCTTTAGCGAGAGGGTCGTAGCTTCAAGACTTTCATAATAACTGGATCGACCTCTAAGCTCCTTGATTGTTGTGTTCTTTTCAGTGACTTCATTTCTTAGATATGTTACTTCATCCTGTAACTTTTGATATTTGTCCTTGAATAACTCTCGTTGAGTCTTAGCAGCTTCTTTGAAGGCACCATCCTTTATGTTCAAAAGTTCTTCTTGAGTTCTAATTTTGTTTGTCAGTCTTTTAAATTATGCCTCTATTTGATATCTTTCTTGTTCACCCATCAGAGCAAATTCAGTTGTTTCGCTATCACTTTCATCTTTTCCAAATGGATAGATAGCTGGGACATCAGAGGATAGCAAATTCATACCTGATAGTTCATCTTCATTCTGAAATGATTCTGAATCTGAAGAGCTTCTTATACCTAATCCCCAATCAATTCTCCCACTGTCATAGTTCTTTTGAGATGTCTTCTTCTTCTTAGGCGCTTTCTTCTTAAGCTTCTTTCCCATAGTTCCACGGATCTCCTTCAAGCGATCAAGCTTCTACCAAAGGACCTGCTCTGATACCAATTGTTGGAAACAATACTGAGAGGGGGGGGGGGGTGAATCAGTATTATCTAATCAATTGAACTTTTTCAATTTCATACTTAGATTCATATACGCTACAAGTATACCCACATATATACGCGATTGTGTCTATTGCAACTAGCGTAAACTCATGATTCAGTTATGTGATCTTCAATGGATGCATCAGAACATTATTATCCATATTAACAGTCAACAATATCAGTAAAACAGATAGATCAACACACATAAGCAACACACATGAACACTATGATATAAGGCGGAAACCCAATGTGGGTGAAAACCACCTGCTGCAATTCGTTTCTATCTTCATTTATTAAGAAACTTCTTTTACAATGTACTAGTGCAGTCCTTTACCAACACGCAGGCTACAACCTGCAGAAGGCTACAACCTTCTCTCATTCTCCAGATTCTCCTAGAAGGGAGCTCTAACCCCCTTTGCTCTTGTACTAGCTAAGATACTAGTACGTAGGCGCTGGCCTACAATCTTCTCTCCTCCAGGTACCACGTTTCATACATTTTCAAACTGGATACTCTTGAAGCACAACACATAATTTGAAGGCCACGTTTCATCCAATTTTCATACTGGACCCATAAATATCATTGAAGCACAAAACAATCAATACTCGCATCATCAATCTCTGAATCACTGAAACACTGAAACCCTGTCAACAACACAATCACCAGAACACAAAGCAGAACTCTGCAATAACAATCAGAACCAACTGTACCATCAAAATCATGCATCAGAGTGCATACACTACTTGGAAGTGCCGAACCTGCGTGTATACGCAACTTCATCAAGATGAACCAGCGTATATGTCATTAATAACTTATTCATAACTTTGTTGCACTTCCTGACTTCAGACATAACCAGATCATGACATATACAAGGATAATATATGTGTTAGCACCCAGATCTAGTCATCGGATCACATAAATATGAGTCATTGTGATCTTGATCCATTTTAGTTCTCATCCATCAATACACAATCATCCAACCAAGATATGCAGAACACTGACACCATTAAACAGTCATAAGAACTCATCAACAGTCAGAACCACCTGTAACTTCAGACGTCATAGCTCAAATGGTATACGCTACTATGATGAATCAAACCCGCGTACATACGCGCCTTTTCCAAGGCCAACCCGCGTACAGATCTAAAAATATTTTCTTATAAATTTGCAGCTGTACCAGACATCAGTCATACTCATAACATTTATATTACATGCGTCAGTATGCAGATCTAGAATAAGAATAATCAACCATATAAAGATAGTTCATTTCAAACCATTTGATCCCGATCTCTCCTTAGATCTTGTTCTCCATCAACCGGTGAGATCCCTCCTTAGCTCAGATCAAGCAATGCATCATCGACCCATAACCTGCATACTGGATCTCATCCTTCATAAGATATTCAAAACTTTTCGGATCTCTTGCCTAATGATCTTCTTCTCCTTTTATAGTCTTAGGTCTTGCTCAATACCATGGTCCAAAACCATAATAAATCAATACCAAGAGCCCAATACTTGGGATCAACACGCTTGTCGAGATACCATGGTCCAAAACCATAGGTTCAAATACCAAGGACTAACTACCACGGACCAAAAGTAAGCTTTTCGACATGTACGCGCTTTTCTGTGCATGAAAATGCGTGTATACCCTACTTGGTATATAGCGAACCTGCGTATACACGACTTGGTATATAGTGAACCTGCGTGTATACCCTACTTGGTATATAGTGAACTTGCGTATATACTCTTCTTTCTTCATTCTTTGTAGTCTGATCATCAATTCTTTGCTACTGACCTGCTGTACTATAATCTGTCATTTTGACATCAAGGACAACACTTGTCTCATAATGCCAACAAAGTGCTAGTAGCAGAATGAAATCGATTGAAAACAACCTTCAAGACCAAATGGGGAACATTTTCTTTCAAGAGAATGCCATTTGGACTTACCAACATTGGTGCTACATTTCAAAAGTGATGGACATCACTTTCCAAGCCCTTATTGGTGAGAGAATAGTTATTTATTTGGATGATGTTACTGTGTTTTCCAGGAAAAGATCAAATCATGTGCGCCATTTGAAACAAATAATTGAGTGGTGCCAAAAGTATGGGATTCATCTCAATCCCAAGAAAAACATCTTTGGTGTGTTAGAAGGGACCCTCTTAGGGCATGTCATTACAAAGCATGGAATTAAAATTGATCACGAAAGGTTCAAATCCATTACACAAATGCCACTCCTAGTGAATAAGAAGGATATGCAGTCTTTCTTAGGAAAGATCAATTTCCTGAGAAAATTCATCTCTGATTATGCCCAGATAATTAAACCTATACAAGAGATGACTAAGAAATATGCAACATATAAATAGGACAAATGACATAAGGACGCTTTTGCTCAAATCAAGTAGGATATTTTTGATGCACCCACATTATTCAATCCAGATTATGGCAAAGATTTCCTACTTTATACCTTTGCTTCAGACTCCTTTATTGCGACCGTATTGACTCAAAAGGATACTGAAGGAAATTAATTACCTATCTCTTTTATTAGATATGACCTACAAGGGTAAGAATTAAATTATATTTCCATTGAAAACAAGCATATGTTGTATACAAGGTAGTTAAGTATTTTAGGCCCTATCTTCTGAAATCCCACACGATCATATTTGTGCCTCAGCCAACAGTAATAACACTCTTCGTGCAGTAGGAGCTAGGCGAGAAGAGGGAGAATTGGATGACCTACCTACAAGAATATGATTTGGAATTTAAACCAGTTCATACCATAAAGGGTCATGGCCTTTGTAAGCTAGTAGCTGAAAGAAGATATGGTCCCGAGCAAGATCTTTCTGGTTGGGAGTAGGAGGTAGAAATGTACAATTTTGAACATGTTCCTCAGTCCACGTCTACAATGCCATGGTATTATGACATATGACAATTTCTAGAGCGTGGAACCTTTCCCATGCACTTACTGAATAAACAAAAGATGGAAATTCATTTAAAATCTCTATCCTACCAGCTAGTTTATGGAGTGCTTTTAAGAGATTACCACAATGATGTCCTACTAAGGTGCCTTGAGCCACAAGATATAGAAAAGGTTCTTAGATATTTGAACCATGGACCAATAGGTGGTCACTATGTGGGAGAAACAACAACACATAAAGTCATAAGGGATGGTTATTATTGGTCCACTTTATTCTAAGATGCTCACTCTTATGTCTGCAAGTTCCCATCTTGTCGGAGATGCACCGTTGTGATCATAGGTTAGCCGCCCCACCACTACTAGTAGTAGTTGAAGAACCTTTCCAACAGTGGGTGTTACACAAAAATATCGTCACCATGACTATTTTCAGTCAGTATGGGTCTATCATCACTTGTACTGTCCTCCTAAGCAAGTCTCAGACCTCAGCTCTTCATGTCAAGCTTTGAAAATGAGATAAAGACATTGAAAATCAACAAAGCTCTGGTTTCACACTTTCTCTCAATGTTGCCTGCGGTCCCGCACCCTCTGTTCACAAAAACTGCGGACCTGCCCGCTTTGTCCCTAAAGGAGTGGGTGCGGACCCCTGTGAAAGTAAAAAAGGCGCAAGTTTATTCTAAAAAACTCACTTTGGGTTAATTATAGATGATTCTAGAAGGAATTTTGACGTGGATTGGTTGCTCTTAGGTGGTTCATGCATCCCAAAAGAGAAGGAGCTAATCCCTTGATGAGAGGAGCTATCCCTTTGAAGGAGGACCTAGTAACTTCCCTCCATTGCACTATAAATTAAGGCATTGGGCTGGTTGCTAGGGAGGTTAGAAGCTGAACATTTTTTAGGGTAAATGCCGGTGGAATTGAGACTTCCTAGTTAAGCTTGAGAGGAGAGATCACATACCTTTTTGGCTTCATTGGGAAGAGAGTGAAACTTGTCAAAGTAGAGGAGACTTCTTGTTGGACCCTGGGAGGAGCTTGTACAACATCAAGGCATAGGTTGTAAAGTTCTTCTTTGATTTGAATTAATACAATCAGATTCATTTTTCTCAACAAATTGTCTTGTGTCATTTGTTTCATGAATTCCTTGATCATCATGTTAGGTATGCTTTATGATATTGGCTTTTCAGGTGATATTTAATTTGTTTGCTTGTTTGTGTTTGCAGATTGGCAACAAGGGAGCTCATTTGGATCAAAGGAGCGAGGCTTCTACAAACTTGCATTGGACCCAAGGTAGGCCTAAACACTTGTTTGCCTTTGTTTATAATTGCATATTTAGAGAAATATAGTTTTTGATTGGCTTGCTTGTCACTAGATATCGTTAGATTCTAGGAAGGTCTATCTTGTCCGCAAGATCGACTCATTTCGTTTGACAAAATGGCGACTCCACCGGGGACTTGATTTTTTCCTTGTTTTTACTTTGACCTGAGAAACTGTGTTTTTGTTTCTGTTTTTGGCTTGTTGCGTGTGGAATTGGGTAGATTTAGTAGATCTAGGATTATTTTTTGTTTTTCATAACTTTGGGAGAGGACCACACCCTCGGCTTGGGACACAGTGCGGACCTATCCACACTTTTGCTTTTAGCAGAGAGCGGAACCGCACCTGTGTGAACTGTGGGCCTGCGGACCCTGTTAAAATTTTGAAAACCTAAGATTTTCTCTGTTAGTTAGCTTAGTTTTTGTTTAGATGTTATTATCCCCTGCACACTTGCATATAACCTGTCAAAAGATTTTCTTAGGTTAATTCCATTGGTGTTAGGGTTTTAGGTGAAATTCCTAGAAGTTTTGATTGTTGGGTTTGGTTTTCATTTTGGTCTTGTAGTAGCTCTGAGCTTAGAAGCTGTAGAAGCCTCAGATCACCTTGGTTTTTACTAGTCTTCTTATGAGTCTGACCATTTGCAAAATCTACCTTTTTTGAGGAATCCACCTTGTGTTTTCTCTTTATGAAACTTCAAAAAGGCTTGTGTTAAAAGTTTGGATTTCATTTTTAGAAAAGAAAACAAAAATTGGTTGTTTTTTGACTGATTTGTGATTCTGGACAAATTAGTCCTTAGTTTGCTTGTAGCTAAGTAAAACATCCTTGAAAAAGACATCTTGTAAGCTTTGATTTCAAATAGTTTTTTATAGTTTATAGATCTCAAGATTAGTTAGTTCCATAGTTTTGAGTGTTTTATAAAAAATAAAAAAATCTCTTTTGGAAAAAGTTTGTTTTTGTAGTATTTGAGTGTTTTGAAAGAAAAGTGAAATTTTTGTGAAAATAACTAGTTGTCTCGTTTTGAGTGCATTGGAAAAGACAAAAGGCTCTTCTTTTAATTTGTTTGTTAAGAAAGATTTGTTTTTACAAGTATTTGCATTCTCAAACTCTTTCCTAGCTAGAAGTTCATTGAAGGGAAAAGATTGCTTAATCATCTTAAGTGCAATTTTTAGTGATTTCGAGTCGAGTCTTCACACCACGAGTTTCATCTCCGCACCTCTTGACTTGAACAAAAACCAATAAAAAAAACGCTTAAAGTAAAATCTATCTAGTAATCTTTTTATTTCTAGGGCTCTGATACACCAACATAGCTTAGGCTAGTGTCTTGGAGTAGGGAGTAATTAACTCTCCAAGACAGTAAAACAAACAAGTAGCTATATCTTGCCATAGGAGAGAAATCCAATTGTTGCATCTATACTCTGGGAAATCTCCTCTTAAAGGAGAAGCACGAGATCGTGTCCGAACCAGTGTGGGAATCAATCCTTCCTCATTGGGAACGACACCAGATATTCACGTATTAAAAATGGTAAACCTCAGATTAACCATTGTCGAGGAACCTGGGGTGACTTTCATCGTGTACAGAGGATGAAATTCAAATATATAAGGCCCTATTTCAAGAATTCCGCGACGTGTTTGCTTGCTCATATGAGGAAATGCCAGGAATTGACCTCGCAATTGTTGTTCATGAAATCAAAACTTACCCGGACACTAAACCCGTCCGGCAACGTTTGCATCAGATTCACCTGAGAAAAGCTGCTGCTATTAAAGTAGAAGTTGAAAAATTACTCAAAGCAGGTTTCATTTATCCGATTCCGTTAACGGATTGGGTATCAAATATTGTTCTTGTTAACAAAAAGCAAGGGACAATAAGAATCTGTATCGATTATAGGGACATTAATCGAGCCTGTCCAAAGGACAATTACCCAAATCCCTATATCGATCAAATCATTGATGATTGTGCCGGCAACGAAATATTCTCCTTCATGGATGGTTTTTCCGGATACAATCAAATCAATATTCTACCTGCCGATCAACCAAAAACGGTGTTCATTTGTCCATGGGGGACATTCGCTTATTGCAAATTACCTTTTGGGCTCAAGAATGCCGGGGCAACTTTTCAAAGGGCCATGTCTTATGCGTTTCATGACATCAAGCACATTGTGCAACCCTATCTCGATGATTTTCCTGCTCATTCATTACATCGAGCTGATCATCTCATCCATTTACGAGCAATCTTTATGAGATGTAGGCATTATCGGATTAGGTTGAATCCACACAAGTGTGTTTTCTGTATAGAAACGGGTCAGTTGCTAGGGTTTGTTGTTTCAAAAGCCAGCATTCGCGTCGATCCCTCGAAGGTTAAAGCTATTGTAAAATTGCCTCCCCCTTCGAGTCTTCGCCAACTCCAAAGTTTGCAAGGGAAAGCAAACTTTTTACGACGATTCATTCCTAACTACGCCGAGGTTACAAAGAGTTTTACCTGGTTGTTGAAACATGATACTCCATTCTATTGGGATGAGATAGCTCAGAAATATTTTGATGCACTAAAACACGCATTGACCCATGCACCGTTATTGCATCCTCCCAACTACAACTAGGACTACTTATTGTATCTCGCCGCCTCTCATTCCACCATTGGAATGGTCTTAGTTCAGGAAGATGAATTCGGTACTGAACATGCGATATATTACCTTAGTCGAACTTTAAATCCAACTGAGCTAAAATACTCACATGTGGAGAAATTGGCATTCGCAGCTGTTCAAGCTGTCCAATGTTTTCGTCACTACATTTTACTACGTAAAACTACGGTAATTTCTGATTGCAACCCTATGATCTACATTTTGACCAAGCAATTGCTAGGGGGCAAGTACTCCAAATGGATTGTGATCCTATAGGAGTTCGACTTGGAATTTGAAAAATCTAAGTCTAAGAAATCTTTAGTTTTTGCAGAGTTAATGTGTGACTTCCCGCGTGCTGACACGAAAACTGTGGCGGAGGAGCCCATTGCGGACAAATCCTTGTTCCTAATCAGCACTTTAGATCTGTGGTATGGGGATATCATCATTTATCTCCAGACTCAATCCTTTCGGCCAGAAATTTCAAGGTCAAAACGTCGAAAAATACGATTCCAGTCCCAACAATTCAGAATTATTGGAGATACTCTTTATCGCCGTGGGGCGGACTCTGTTTTTCGACATTGTTTAACTCACGAGGGAGATGAAAGGGTTCTAAATGAATGTCACTCTGGAGCGTGTGGCAGTCATATGTCTGGGTATGCCACAACCCACAAGATATTGCACGTTGGCTACTTCTGGCCGTCTTTGTTTAAAGATTGTATTAACGCGGTCCGAAAATACCACAACTGCCAAATTTTTAATCGAAAGATGCGCGATCCACCTGCTCCTCTCCACCCTATAATTGCCATTGGTCCTTTTTCCAAATGGGGTATCGATTTTATTACATGTAACCCCCACTCGGCCGGGGGGCATGCGTATATCATCCTTGCGGTAGATTATTTTACCAAGTGGGCCAAGGCGATGCCTACATTTGAGGCAGACGGCAAAAAAACTGCAATTTTCGTGTTCAATCATATAATTGATAGGTTTGGTGTCCCACAAGCGATTATCACTGATCATGGGTGTCATTTTTGAAACATTATGATGACCGAACTTATAGGCCAGCTTGGCTTGCGTCACGATAGTTCACCTCCTTATTATCCACAAGCTAATGTTCTGGTTGAATCCATCAACAAAGTTTTAGTTATCATGATCCAACAAATCATTGGGATTCATCAGTTGAATTGGCATAACATTCTATTTTCAGTGCTTTGGGCGTATCGAACCTCAGTAAAAACATCAACAGGGTTCACTCCTTTCCAACTAGTTTATGGTCTGGAAGTTGTGTTACCCATTGAATACGAAATCTCGTCATTGCAAATGGCCATCGAGTTACTTCCAGCCACTTCCGAAGAGGAAAAACGTTTGTTATATTTGGCTCAATTAGATGAGAATCGACGTGATGCTGCATTGGCGATCGAAACTCACGCAAAATGTATTAAAGCTCAGTATGATCGAAATGTGACCCCTCGAAATTTTTCGGAAGGAGACCTAGTCTTATTGTACGATCAAGCTAATGACAAATTAGGCGTTGGAAAATTTGTTCCTATGTGGCATGGTCCCTATGTTGTCAAGAGAAAGCTAGCAAAAGGGGCCTATAAATTGGTAGACTTTGACGGGGAATCTTTAGGTAAACCCAGAAATGGTCTTTACCTGAAGAGGTATTATGCTTAAAGAATGGGTATGGAGATTTTTAGTTAGGATAGTTTTCTTTCTAGCTGGTGTGTTTTAGTTTAGAAAGTGTGCTTAGCTTAGAGAGTGTTTTTCGTCATTATTCCTGCTTATCTTAGTTTTACTCTTGATATTGCAGATGTCGATGCCTCTCCAAACATACATTGGTTTTGCTGATGGTGCTTGTCGTAATACAAGGAACATTTCTTCCGCAGCTTGGGTTATCTATTCGCCCTCTGACGAGTTGGTATCTATGCATGGGGTAAGCCTCGGTCAAACAACGAACAACATTGCCGAGTATAGTGCAGTGATTGAGTTATTATCTGAATCTATTTCATTTGGGATTCGAAGTTTGATAGTGAGGTTAGATTATGAACTCATTGTATTACAGCTTAATAGAGTATATGCCATTAGAAATCCAGTGTTATTGAGATTGTTTTTGAGAGTCCATCTCTTGGAACATGAATTTGATTATATTGAATATCAGCATATTCCAAGATCTTTAAATACATTAGCAGATGCAATTGCTTCTCGAATGTTAAGTAGACATTTGCAATAATCATACATGTAAATTTAAAAGCATTCCATAACATGTTTTACAAGATAAGCCATTAATAGTGATATAGTATCATATAGGAGTGTGTCAAAATATACATCATCCTCGATCATAGGTTGAAAAACACCTTATGATCGGCAAAAATGATAAGTACAAAAAGAAAAAATGTCATATGTGTCTACAATAGGCGATCATCCTATCACTGGTGATGATCTCGGTAAGAAACCACTGTATGGGCCACCTTACAAAGGAACCTCCTAAAAGGTCCTGGCACCCCAATCACATAGCATTGTAGTCGACGAGGAATGTCATCTATGCCGGTCTCTGGAATGTCCCCTGTCAAGTGCTCTAGATGACTCTCCAACTCAGGCAAGGTCTCTGCTGATTCGTCCTGTGGGGCTGGCGCCGCTGCAGTTGGTTGTTTCCTCTCGTAAGGCCAGAGAGCGGTTGGTCGCTGTGGACCCACATTTTCATTTGAAACTTTTGCTATCAGTTTTGGGATGACATAAAAACAAAAAAAAAAATTTAAATAGGAAAATGTTGAAAATGATTTTACTTGAGTCATCCCATTGCTCTCCTGGTGGAAGAGCCATGTCTGGGTCACCGTGAAAATCTACCCCAGCGTAAGGGAAGTCTTGAATAGCAAAAACCTGGTCTTCCAACCATGGAAATACTTAGGTTTGAATCGAACAACCTCTGTCCCCTCGTCAGGATGACAGGCCATAACTGCAACCCATCGCATCAGTTTGGGCTCTCGAGGAAGCCCAGCTTCAATAGTAAGGTGTTGTGGGACCAACATCGGGACCCTCTCCAGACCAAAACTCACAACTAAAGCGCCATAACCAAAGGTCTTCAGTTTTCCGTTCTTGGCTCTGGTCAGTTGACCTTTTACATTAGCCAACACAGCATCGCACCAGTTGAAGATGGTGCCTCGAAAGCAGTGAACTGCCATCCGCATCTGGGATCCAGTGGCAATATGTAGTGCGGTGCTCCCGCAAAGTCTGGTAACAGTAAATGCGATCACCATGAGTTCAGGACGGGATATGGTTTTAATATCTATCCCTTTGTCTCTAGCCTAGTTGTTGCAGAACTCTAGCCGGAGGCTATCGGCAGACTGGCCACCTGGCCTAGTCCCGAATAGAGTCAAGTCCTCGCCTCTCTTAGGCAAACCAGTAAAAAAGTATATGTCTGCTGGCTCAATTTCGAGCTGGTGGCCACCAATGAAGAAGCACTAGTCCTGTATGCTCCACCTGTCTACCAGCCACTGTAAGAAGTCCACCTGGGCCCTCATGCCAGGTATGGCCCAGAATTTGTACAAGCCGCATGCCTTCAATGCATCGATCGAAGGTTGGTGATTTAACGCGGCAAGATCTACGTCCTCATGCTCCTGTTCTCGCCAATCAAGCATGATGTATACTCTACATCCAACAAAAAGGCGAATTAGAATGCAAAAAATTAAATTGTTTGGGTCAATTTTGAGAATTTTTGGGTTAAAAACCCTTGTTACGAGGACCGCACCCTCTCTATTAGAGACAGTGCATGGGTCCGCACCTTGCCTTCATGGAAGGTGCGGACCCCTGACTTTTTCCCCATTGAGAAAAAGTCAGGGTCCGCGGGCTGCCAGTGTTATGCCTGCGGGCCCCCGCGCGGGTTTCTAGCCTAAAAACCCTCTAAAAAATGAAATAAAACCCTAAAAAACAAATTGAAACGGTTGAAATTGAAGAGTAGGATGATGTGGATTACCTGGAGGAGACAACGTTCGTTTCCGACGAATGGATTTTCCGCAATGTTCACAGGAAGTTTCTGACCAAAAGCACTATTTTCTCACCCAAATCTCAAATGGTAAAAATGAATTGACGAAAGCCCTTTTTATAAGTTTTTTGAATAAATGAATTGTAAATTTGTTTATGTTTCACTTTAAAAAGGTAACTTTTGCAACATTTTTATCCATCTCAAACAGATAAGAGTAATGTTTGCATTTTTGTTTAGGATAACGGATTTTTCAGGTGAAATCGGTCATTTTTGACGAAAAAACATTTAGAGTCACCTTTAATCTCTTGCCTGAGTCCTAAAACATGAAAAGATCGCCGAGTTTTTCTTTTTAAACTTGTTAAAATGGAACTAAAAAGACGGTCCACTTACAACTCTTTTTCTGACCGTAAAAACATGAAAAGATTGCTGGATTTTTGTCGTTTCAAATTTGATATTGGTTATAAAACGACGTGTCATTGATCGCTTTTTTACTTTTTCGGATTAGGGGCACTAATTACGAAAAGTACTCCTTGGTCGTAAAGATCAAGCGGTTCTCTCAAGTATTATTTTATACTTTTTTCGGGCTTGGGAGACACCAATTTACGAAAAAGGTCAACCCTGGAGTCTTCTTAAGTTTTTTCAGACTCTCTAAAATTGAAAAACGCCGAGTTTCTCCTATATTGGACTCTTTAAAATTTAACAGTAAAGGACCTGTTCAATTACAAATAGGAACGAACCACTCCTTCTTAGGGTTCGAATTTAAACTAAGTTGGACTCATCCGAAGGATGAGCTTATAATCAAGCAAATGTTATCCTCCTCAAGCTTGTCAAAAATAAAGAGGTACTTGCCAGAAATGGTGGGGGAAAAGAGAGAAAAATGATCCTGCTTGTCATACTTTGTAACCACTCTTGAACACGACACTTTTATTCACCTGGGTTGGGAAATCCTTTGCCTAACAGTTGATCAAACCACATTGAAAGTCTTCAGCTGGTTTCTGGGTATTAACTTTGGGTCAATTGTCACCAAACCATCTGTTGTGTTGTTATGTGTTCAAGAGGTCAGTGCCAATAAGCCATTCATCTGAAAAATATCTGTCATCCATCTTGACCATCCCTGAGTCAGTCCTTGCAACTAAATTTCTTCAACTTGATCTATGATTTCGTGTTGTGGGCTTGCCTACGACGGATCGCTTTCTATCAACTTCAACTCATTATCTAGAAAGATGATCTAGAAATCGTCAGTACCTTGGGATCTGCATGCCTCAATGGCAAGTTTCTCGCCTTTGATGACAGGTTGCATCATTGACCTTCGATCAAAGGATTCCGTGACATGTTTGACATCAACACATCTATTCACATGTCATGGATTGTACTGGGTACTTTGAGAGCCATTGACATCACTGGTGGTTTCTCTCACACTTGTTAATAGTTTACATCATTGACTGGTAATCAAGTGG
Source organism: Pinus tabuliformis (assembly GCA_031772625.1). NCBI lineage: Eukaryota > Viridiplantae > Streptophyta > Pinopsida > Pinales > Pinaceae > Pinus > Pinus tabuliformis. Next base: position 789,459,540 of record CM062820.1, on the reverse strand, counting down.
TTTCTACCATGTTCGACTTCAACACATTCATTCGCATGGATAGAATCGTACTGTTTCGGGAAGTAGAAATGAAGACCCTGGATCTAGTTTCCGCAATCCAGGCTGCTAGGAATTTTGTATTCATTATATTGTGGACTATTCATAAACAGATGGCTGCGTCCATTCTGTGTCTACATGTGTCTATACTTGTGATGTATTACAAGATCATTCCTATATCAGAGCAGTAGTTAGTTTTCTAGTCAGTTTTGATCTGAGTATGGGAATGCCTACCTCAACGATGATATGATTTCATATATATATATTTTTCAATGAATGTTTTTTACACGTTTCGACCGGGCTCTCCACAAGATGATCCTCGAAATGATAAAGTACTTCACTCTTCCTAAATGATAAATGAAATCTTCATCTACTACAGACTTCGCACTTTAGGGGGCAATATGTTACACAAAAATATCGTCACCATGACTATCTGCAGTCAGTATGGATCTATCATCACTTGTACTATCCTCCTAAGCAAGTCTCAGACCTCAGCTCTTCAAGTCAAGCTTTGAAAATGAGAGAAAGACATTGAAAATCAACAAAGCTCTGGTTCTGCACTTTCTCTCACTGTTGTCGGCGGTCTCGCACCCTCTGTTCACAAAAACTGCGGACCTACCCGCTCTGTCCCTAAAGGAGTGGGTGTGGACCCCTGTGAAAGTAAAAAAGGCGCAAGTTTATTCTAAAAAACTCACTTTGGGTTAATTCTAGATGATTCTAGAAGGAATTTTGACGTGGATTGGTCACTCTTAGGTGGTTCATGCATCCCAAAAGAGAAGGAGCTAATCCCTTGATGAGAGGAGCTATCCCTTTGAAGGAGGGCTTTATCCCTTTGAAGGAGGACCTAGTAATTTCCCTCCATTGCACTATAAATTAAGGCATTGGGCTGGTTGCTAGGGAGTTTAGAAGCTGAACATTTTTGAGGGTAAATGCTGGTGGAATTGAGACTTCCTAGTTAAGCTTGAGAGGAGAGATCACATACCTTTTTGGCTTCATTGGGAAGAGAGTGAAACTTGTAAAAGTAGAGGAGACTTCTTGTTGGACCCTGGGAGGAGCTTGTACAACATCAAGGCACAGGTTGTAAAGTTCTTCTTTGATTTGAATTAATACAATCAGATTCATTTTTCTTAACAAATTGTCTTATGTCATTTGTTTCATGAATTCCTTGTTCATCATGTTAAGTATGCTTTATGATATTGGCTTTTCAGGTGCTATTTAATTTGTTTGCTTGTTTGTGTTTGCAGATTGGCAACAAGGGAGCTCATTTGGATCAAAGGAGCGAGGCTTCTACAAACTTGCATTGGACCCAAGGTAGGCCTAAACACTTGTTTGCCTTTGTTTATAATTGCATATTTAGAGAAAGATAGTTTTTAGTTGGCTTGCTTGTCACTAGATATCGTTAGATTCTAGGAAGGTCTATCTTGTCCGCAAGATCGACTCATTTCGTGTGACAGTGGGGCCTAGATGTTATCGGAGAAATTTTCCCTCACTTGTCAGAGAAACATCGATATGTTTTTATAGCAACAACCTATTTTACTCGGTGGTCAAAATTAGTTCCCTTGAGACAAGTAAATGACTAGGAAGTTATCCTCTTTTTGCGACATAATATTATAACCAGGTTTGGCATTCCAACGTCACTTGTATTTGATAATGTGATTTACTTTTAATCATTAACTTTATGAATTCACATTAGAAAATGGGATTGTATTAAAGCATGCATCTAAATATTACCTGCAGGGAAATGGTTTGTATGAATCAACAAATAAAAATTTGATCCACATAATCAAGAAAACCATATTATCTAAGAAAAGGAACTAGCATAACGCTTTGACCAATGCATTATGGGATGATTGTGTAACTCTTAAGCCTTCCTTCAAGACCTTGCCATACTTTCTGGTTTACAGTAAAGAAGCTATCTTGCCTCTCCCAACATTGCAACTCTCCCAAGAGTCCCAAGGCAGACCTTACCTTCTAGTTCAGAGTAGGATAAAAAATTTACTCAAAATTGAAGCAGAAAGGATCAAAGCCAAAGAGATATTTGTTGTTCACCAAAATCATGTAAAGTGTTGGTTTGATAAGAAATCCGTAGGGGCAAAGAACATTGATGTGGATGACCTAGTACTGAAGTGGGATAAACCCCATAAAGAGAAAGGCAAGCACACAAACTTCCAAACTTTGAGGATTGACCCATTTATCATTGAAGAAAAGCTCAGTCATAATACCTTCATGCGCTAAAATCCTTAGAAGGGAGGATTGACCCCCTTACTATAAATGTCATGTCCCTTCTCAAATACATTTGTAACAGGGTGTTGCTACACAATTTTGCACAATTTTGGCTAAGGAATAGAACCTAGCATTTTCGACGTAGGGACTTAGGAGGAAATTCGAATTTATTTGGTACTAGTAGAATGTGGGGGTCACCCACATGTGAATTTGGACTGGGCCATTCAAACGGCTTGGAGGGAAGTCAAATAGCTAGATGGAGGGGCCCACATGAGGAAAGGAAGGCTCAATGAGTTAAAAGAAGGAAGAAGCTATAATTTGGGATTCTTACACCATGAAATCAAAATTATTTGACTGTTCGCTCTGCTATTTAGATGAGTCAACCAATGTTTAGCCACAAATATCTCAAGCGGGAGTTTTAACCTTTCCTTAAGGGGACCATCTGTGCCCACCCTAGGGAGGAAGTTCCACAATCTTTTCAGGAGATCCGAGAGTGCGTTACAACACTACCATTTAGCCACAAATAGGGAGTGCGTATTTCTGGCTAGATGGAGAATACGCAGGAGGAGTTGGAGCTATAATTGATTAGTCATTTGCTGGGAGAGTTAGAGGATTTGAAGAGAAACAATAGGTGAACATTTCTTGTGAGCTTTGGAGCCAGTGGAGTCAACATCCTAGCAGTTTGAATTACTAGGCTTCAGGACAGCGTAGAGGGCCAGTCCAACAATTTGGTGGAGCTTAGGAGTAGATGCCACAGGCCAGAAGCCCATACAGGAAGTCAATGGATTGATAGTAGGGGTCAACCTAGCACTTTGGGACCATTTTTGGGAGGATTTACAGGTAGATTCCAATAGGTCGAGTTTTGTAGTTGTAGCTGAAGTTTGGCTCCAAGAGGGTCAACTTTTAGAAGTATAAACCATTCAAATTTCTTCATGGGTTTTGTTGGGTTTAGGCCAAGGAGTTCGAGGTTAAAAGCTTATAATTTTCTAGGCATAGGAAGTGGACTTTTTAGCCATTCGAACCTAGAAGAAAGGTAGTTTCGGGGCATTGCAGTGCAGGTTGGTGCAACAATTGGAGAAATCATCAAATCAACCATTTTCTCACCTAGGTTTGGTCATTCTTGTCCATTGAGACAAGACCAGGTGTACCATTCTATTATCCATTGTATTTTTCCCTCAAAGAAGTAATAAAATGGATCAACAATTCCATATTTGCAGCATTTCCATGGGTGTTTAATGTGTATTTCGTTTTTATATTTGCTGCACAAGATTATTTTCTTTATATCACTTGTATTCCTATTTGGGAACAATTTAGTGGTATCAGAGCCTAGTTCTTGGCTTAGTTGTGGGGGTTTTATCTTATGAGAGAAGGGGACTAGCATAACATCACATACTGAAGGAAGAGGTACCAGAGCAAAGAAAGAGAGTTCGAGATTACTCCAGACACGGAGGACAGAGGGAAATCAATGGTAGAAGAGGAGGACATGGTGGAACCTAAGAGCAGGGAAGAGATGGATTTCGACATCCTCCTAAGAGGCTAAATGAATTAGCCAAGGGGCATAAATATATGCTGGAAGAGGTAAAGCTGTAGAACAGAGAGAGGACCACTCCTAGAGGGTTTCTGTTTTGGGAAACTTCTAGAGCCTCTCAACCATTCGATCACCCCTCACTAGCAGTGCAACACCCTTTAGCTAGTGGGCCAACTCATGCCACACTGCCCTCTTTCATACTAGTGGCACAAATCGAACTTGCAAGGGGTGAAGACCCCATTCAGATGGGAGACTATTTCAGAGAGTGGAAGTGTATGGATGCAGACTTCAGGGAAGCACTCTCTTTCAGAGATTTCTACAAGCTCAAGCAAAGTGATAAGAACAAGGGTTATGGAGGATAGGGAACCCATAACTATGAGATGCAAAGGACCATAGGGAGGATGTACTTCCCTAATTTCGATGGCACTGCCAAGTGCACAACTAAGGCTTTGGTTGAGAAGATGGACACCTACTTCCAACTCAACCGGATGACAGAACAGGAAGCCATCAAGATGGCCACATTGCACATGGAGGGGGAATCCCATGCCTAGTGGTTTCATGGCTTGGCCAACCTAGGGCATGCCAATGTGGCTTCTTATGAGGACTTCACCAGGAGGGCGGCAGAGCGTTTTGACCAGAGAGAACCATAGGCCCATTTCAGATAGCTGAACCAACTGTGCCAAACAGGAAACCTGAAGCAGTACATATCAGAGTTTCCTCGAGTATCAATGATGGTTCCGGATCTATTAGAGTCTAGGAGGGTGTACACCTTCATTGAGGTCTTACTTGAGCCCCTGTGTGGACTGGTGAAGTCACACAGACCCTCCACAGTGTAGGAGGTAGTTTTATGCACCAAAGATCTACAGGGGGCCATCCCCAAGAATAGAGCACCTATTCCTAGATGGACCCCTTTTCCACAAAAGGGGCATGAGAGTAGACCTCCACCTCAGAGGACCAAACAGGGGTGGGGGCAACTAGATGATGAGAAACGAAAGGACCTCTGGAGGAGGAAGTTGTGCTTCACATGCAGGGAGCCCTAGGCACCAAGCCATCAATACACTATCGGTAGAGCACACTATATTGAGGTTTTTTATTACAGTGACCAGGAGGATGAGGTGGAGCAAGAGTGTGGTGTGGGAGAGGGTGAGAGTCCAGCAGATAGAGGGACACCACCACTACCTCCACGGGGAGGGGAATCCCTTACCCCATCCAAGGGAGTCCTTTCTTCCTTATGTGAGATTCCCAAATTTTTGACATCGAGGATCAGAGGCACCATACAAGGGAAGAGGGTGTCAGTCCTAGTTGATAGTGGGGCCACCCAAAATTTCGTAGATGCCCAGTTGGTTAAGAGGAGGGGCCTCACCATGGTTGATTTTGAGGGATTTTCAATCCTAGTACCAAGTGACTGTACCATACAGTACACTCAATATGTGCCTGCCTTAACAGTAGTTATGGGGAACTACTCAATGAAAGACCATTTCTTTGTGGTAGATGTGCCAAAAAACAATGTGGTGATGGGTGTCCTGTGGCTGTATTCCCTTGGGCGAGTCACGATAGGTTGGAGGAAGCCAGATATGGATTTCATTGGGCCAGATGACAAACTGGTAGTTTTGAGAGGCATGTAGTCTTATCCACCTCAGACAGTCTCAACCCACAATATGGAGGCAGATCTACGACATGGGGACATTTCATGGGCAGTAGAGCTGAGGATTTCAGAGGTTGGGGGACATGCTTAGACACCACCACCATACATACAGGCTTTGCTGGATAGATACACAACTGTGTTTGGGGACATTCCACTAGGGCAACTACCAGACAGGGGCTTTGAGCACACTATTGAGTTGGAGCCGGGTGTGCAGGCAGTGATCACCACCCCTTATAGGCATCCCAAGGCCTATAAGGATGAGATAGAGAAGGCCATTCAGGAGCTGTTATCATTGGTCCATATCAGGCCAAGTTCTAGTCCCTTCGCTTCTTCAGTAGTACTCGTGAAGAAGAAGGCTGCAACCCAATGTATGTGCATTCATTACCGGGTCCTCAACTGGAAGACACTGAAGAACTGATACCCCATTCCCCGCATCGATGAGCTGATGGATGAGCTTAGAGGAGCCAAGTACTTCTCTAAGATCGATTTGCATTTAGGGTACCACCAGATTAGGGTGAGGGATCAAGATATCCCTAAGATAACTTTCCTGTGCCACTATGGGCACTTCAAGTTCCTGGCCATGCCACTTGGGCTGACCAACACTTCGACCACTTTCTAGTCATGCATGAACCATGTCTTCTGGGGACAGTTGAGGAGGTTTGTGCTAGTTTTCTTCAATGACATTCTAATTTACATCAGAACATGGGAGGAGCATCTCCAGCACTTGGAGGAGGTACTACGCATCCTGGAGGAGCATCAATTTTATGCCAAGCTATCCACGTGCGAGTTTGAATTGATATAGATGCTCTACCAAGGGCATATCATCGGTGCTGATGGGGTGAAGGTCCATGAAGAGAAGATACTAGCCATCTAGGATTGGCCAATACCCCGAGATGTGACTGTACTGAGGGGTTTCTTGGGCATTTTCACCTACTACAGGAAGTTTGTCAAGGGGTTATCACAACTGGCAACACCCTTGATCGATTTGACCAAGAGAGGGGCTTTCGCATGGACTGATGGAGCACAAGTTTCCTTCAATCACCTCAAGGAGGTGATGAGCAGTTTCCAAATCTTGGCACTTCTAGATTTTTCCCAGCCCTTCACCGTGGAGTGTGATGCATCCGTGGTGGGAGTTTGAGCATTTTTGTCATAGGAGGGGAATCCCATTTCTTTCGAGATTCAGAATCTCCTACCACATGAGTCGTCATATTACATATATGACAAAGAGATGCTAGCCATCATGCATGCATTGGCCAAATTTCGACAGTACTTGGTGGGCAATAGGTTTTGAGTGAAGACTGATCACAATAGTCTTCATCATTTCATGGGGCAGTAGGGCCTCAATGAAAGGCAACAAAGATAGGTCATAAAGGTGAAGGCCTATGAATTCGACGTAGATTATGTGTAGGGAAAGAATAATGTGGTGTCTGATGCTCTATCTCAGAGACCAACTGGTTTATCCCTCATGAACATCTATCATGATTGGAAAGCTCAACTATTGTTGGAGTAATCCGAAGATAGGAGGACATGCGAGGTCTTGGAGGGTACCCATGTAGATGAGCATTACTGAGTGATGGATGAGGTCATTTATTACAAGGGGTGAATTTTCTTAGTACGTAACTCGCAATAGAGAGGGTGCTCCAGGAAGCACATGACTCACCATTATCCAGGCACTAGGGGTTTCGAAAAACAAATATGGCAGTCAGGGAGAGATTCACATGGAAGGGCCTCAAGGGGGATGTGATGAAGCACATACAAGAGTGTGAGGCATGTTAGAGGAACAAGGGGGAGCTAATCCACCTTGCAAGATTGCTACAACCACTTTCCATCCCCGAGGGGAAATGGGAAAGTATCTCTATGGATTTCATCACAGGGCTCCCCACAGTGCAGGGGAAGGACTGCATCTATGCAGTGGTTGAAAGGTTGACCAAATATGCCCAATTTTTTTCCATCCTCACTAGATACAAAACTGCACAGGTTGTAGAATTTTTCTTTCGTGAGAATTTCAAGTTGCATGGGCTCCCCAAGAACATTATGAGTGACAGGGACAACAATTTCATGGGAGGCTTTTGGCAGGAACTTTTTAGATTATTCAGGACCGAGCTCACTCCTAACACCAACTACCATCCTCAAACAGATGGCTAGATAGAGAGGGTTAATCAGTGGCTAGAGAGGTACCTGAGGAACTACGTAACCGGTGAGCAGAGGGTTTTGATTCGGTGGTTGCATCTGGGAGAGTACTGCTACAACACCACCCACCACATGTCCATTGGTATGACTCCTTTCCATTCTTTATATGGATATGATGCATTATCTTTTGCTGACATTTTTTTTGGAGACATCCAAGACCCAAAGGCCAAAGACTGGGTCTAAGAGAGCCAATAAATCTGCAAGGCTCTCAAGGATAACTTGGCGACAACCCAAAACTAGCTGAAGGTGTACGCAAACCGATACATGATAGAGAGGCATTTCGAGGAGGGGAACTTGGTGTACCTCTAGCTACAACCTTACAAGCAGTCCATGCTAAAGCAGAAGGGGGTCGAGAAGCTACAAACATGCTTCTATGGGCCCTATTAGGTGATTAGACGAGTTGGAGAGGTGGCTTATGAGCTAGAGTTGCCTCCGGGGAGCAGGATCCACAATGTATTTTATGTCTCATGCCTTAAAAAGGTGATGGGACAACATGCAACAACAGTAGCCGATTTACCCCACTAGATGATGAGGGCCACTTGGTTTTGGAACCTAAGGCCATCTTGGGGAGTAGGGAAAGGAAACTAAAGAGCAAAACCATCAGGGAGTTCTTGGTGCGTTGGAAGAACTTGCGAGATGAGGATGCCACCTGGGAGCGTGAGCATATTTTGGAGCACCCAACTTTGAGGTTGCTTGAGGGAAAGCAACATTTTGGAGGGGAGGAATTTCATGTCCCTTTTCAATTACATTTGTAACAGGGTGTTGCTACACAATTTTGCACAATTTTGGCTAAGGAAGAGAACCCAACATTTTCGACTTAGGGACATAGGAGGAAATTCAACTTTATTTGGCTGCTCGTGGAATGTGGGGGCCACCCACATGTGAATTCGGTCTGGGCCATTCAAATGGATTGGAGGGAAGTTGAACAGCTAGATGGAGGGGCCCATATGAGGCAAGGAAGGCCCAAGGAGTTAAAAGGAGGAAGGAGCTCTCATTTGGGATTCATTCTTACACCTTGCAATCAAAATTACTTGACTGTTTAGTTTGCTATTTAGCCGAGTCAACCGACTGTTTAGCCATGAATCTCTCAATTAGGAGATTCAACCTTTCCTTCAGGGGACCTTTCATGCCCCCCCTAGGGAGGCAATTCCACAATCATTTTAGGAGATCCGTGAGTGTGTTACAACACTACCATTCAGCCACAAACAAGGAGTGTGTATTTCTGGCTAGCTGGAGAATATGCAGGAGGAGTTGGAGATATAATTGATCAGCCATTTGTGGGTAGAGTTAGAGGATTGGGAGAGTAGTAGTAGGCAAGCATTTCTTGTGAGTTTTGGAGCTAACATAGCTAACATCCCAGCATTTCGAATTACTAGGTTTGGGGGCAGCGCAAAGGGCTAGTCCAACAATTTCATGGAGCTTAGGAGTAGGTGCCATAGGCCAGAATCCCATCCGAGAAGTCAAGGGATTGATATTAGGGGTCATCCCAACACTTTGGGACCATTTCCGTGAGGATTTACAAGAAGATTCCAGCAAGCCAAGTTTTGCAGTTGTAGCTGAAGTTGGGCTCCAAGAGGGTCAAATTTTAGAAGTCTAAACAAGTCAAATTCCTTCATGGGTTTTCTTGGGTTTAGGCCAAGGATTCCAGGGTTAAAAGATTATAATTTTCTGGGCATAAGAAGAGGACATTTTAGCCATTCAAGCCTAGTAGAAAGGTAGTTTTCTGGGCAACGCAGTGCAGGTTCGTGCATCAGTTGGAGAAGTCATCGGATCAACCATTTTCTCACCTGGGTTTGGTCATGATTTTCCATTGAGACAAGCCCTGGTGCACCATTCTATTATCCATTGTATTTTGCAGTCAAAGAAGTAATAAAATGGCTCAACAATTCTATATTTGCAACATTTCCATGGGTGTTTAATGTGCATTTCGTTTTTATATTTGCTGCACAAGATTATTTCCTTTATATCACTGATATTGCTATTTAGGAACAATACAGTAAATGGCCAATATTTGAAACATTATTTTCAATAACAGTTACAAGCTTCTCTTCCTATCCTTTTTCTTTTCTTTTTCAATAGTGTCGATCGTATGTGTGTTGTGTTAGTTGTGTCTTGGTCATTGTATGTCAATAATACCTTGCGTAAAAGGTGCATGAATCAAAAGGACTTTGTTGTGGAATAAAAGAGAAGTGTGAAAACCACAATGCTTGACTTTATGTTGTTCTCCTTCTTTGATTTGGGAAATGCCATAGGTTGAGTTAAGTCCAGATGGGAAATACGATACATCCAAAAGGATAAACTTGAGGGAAACTATTTTATATGCACCTATGATAGTATATAAACTACTCAACTTGGTGTAAATCTACTTGTGTGTTAATTCTTGTCCAATCTAGTAGAGAAAGGATAAGAGGAAAATATGAAGCGAGCAAACCTATATCAGAGGTCTTAAAATACTTCTATGAAGGGGAAACCTCCTATGCTATCAATAAGTTGGGATCCCTCTTCTGCTCGTTGAAAATAATAAGTGTCAATGCACGGTCTTATTAAATAAATAAATAAAGGGAAAAATAAGAGAAACGCTTCTTGTGCAGGGAAGTAAAGTAAGTGAATTCGTTGGGGTACTGTCCAGGCCTACTGGCAGCGAAGAAAATCTTGTGCTCCTGAAGTGACTCCACCAAGGTACTTTCCAAGCCTGTTGGCATCGGAGTAACACTAGAGATGAAAACTCATTCTCTGAATATCGTAAACTTTCCATGCACATTACCCTTTCCTGGATTGAAACGATGGTGATATGGTGTATCTTTTGTTTTTTCAACCAAGTAGAAAGAAGTAAGATACTATGTGTATAACTAGGTTGACAGGGGGAAATCAAGAGAATCTAATTAGTGATTCAATACTTCCTGAAGTTCTGACCCTCTAACAAAAAGCTATTCCTAGACAAAGAAGTTGAAGCTCACCCAATGTGTTGTCACTGCTACAACACCCTAAAAAATTTCACTACATTCAAATTTTGGAGCTTAATTTATCGTCATATCTAGTTTTGCCTAGGTCGTCACGTGTTGTTACATGTCAGTTAATATGTTTCAGGTGTTCTTGAGTGTTCTCATGTGTCATTTAATTGATTATTACATTTTTGGTGTATTTCATGGTCATAACATCTTTGTTGTTGTAAAATGACACTTTTTGGTCGCAATTGCACACAATTTATCTGTTGCACTTGGGGAATGCATGTAAAGTGGTGTTTTGATGTATATTTATCCTTGTTCAAGATTGTCTAATTTTTCTCAATGAGGTGGTTTTCGCACATGGTTTTATGTCTAAACTCGTCATGTTCACCCCTTTTCCTATCTTCCAGACATAGACAAATTTTGGTTTCAAAGCGAACCCATTAAGGCCAAGAGCACATGAGCACACTCTGAAGCTTTGATAAGGAAACCTTCATTTTTGGAAGTGTGCCATGCACCCTCCAAGAGCACAAAGTGCACTCCTTAAGCCCTTTCCCCTTCCTTACTTTGAACTGCGCCTTTCCAGAAACTAAGTCTTCCTTTGAGTGCACTCCTTCGACTTGAAGGAATCTGCCCTCCTTGAGTGCATGAGTGAACCACAAAGGCCTTAAGCTCCACCCTTCATCCTTCCAAAATATGCCATGCACCATCTTGAGCCTTTGAGTGCATGAGCACACTTCGAAGGCATAGAGCTTCATCGTTCAACCTTCAGACTTTTGCCATGCACCCTCCTGGACCTCTTGAACGTATGATTGCACATCGAAGGCCCAAAGCCTTCATCCTTCATCCTTCAAGAGTGTGACCTATGCCATGCTCCTTTACCTTGAGTGCACAATGCACTTAGGAATCCCGGAGCCTTCCCCTTCGTCCTTCGGACTTTCACCATGCACCCTGACTTTATTGTCTCTTCCTCTTGAGTGCATGAGTGCATGCCAAAACCCTGAAGACTCTTCCCTTAAATGCTTCAACCTTTCAAAGTGCACCCTTGTGCCTAGAAGCTCTCCTTGCTCTTTTCAAAGCACACCATTAAGGAACAAATAGGAATTATGCATAAAACATGTTAGAATAGGATATTGTTAGGATGATCATTGCTTGTCATGAGTGCTTGCAAACATAGGTATCTCAGGAACAACATGGAAAGCACGCATGAGGAATATCAGGAAAAGAAGGCCAATAAAGGAAGAATTAAAGAAAAAATAATGCATTTAAATCTTGATGATCAAAGCACCTTGAAGACTCCAATATAAAAGGTCCTTTGGAGGGTGAAGAAATCAGGGATTGGAAGCTGTTGAAGAATGAAGACACAAGTGGCAACCATGTCACCACCGAATAAATTCCATGTCATTAACCACTATTAGTCCCAGTCATTAAGGATAATGAAATGTCATGTATTCATCATATGATGATGTGGAATTATGATGTAATGATGTGATCATTATAAAGACAAATAAGTGGAAGTCCAAGATTCATGTATGTACAAAAGAGTCATAGAAGTCCAAAAGACATATAATACCAAAAGTCATATGTAATTCCAAAAATCATTTTGAAGTCCAAAGGTTGTAGACGCCCAAAGGTCATTAGGATTTGGAAATTCAAGAGTCATGGGGATGTGAAAGGTCATGCCGCAAGTTATAAAAGGATCCTCATTTCTCATGTAAAGGAATTTTAACCTTGTCTTCTCCCACAAGGCATTAGAGAGACAGGGTTAGTACTTTTTGGGAGTAAGTAGTGGGTCTAACATTCCACTATTGGAGCTAGTGATGTCCATTGTATTTATGTATCTTAGAACTTTTGCATAATATCAAAACCTTTCAGGCCAACACATTTTCATGCATGGATTGTGGATGTTTCTAAGACTACTCTTTTAATCTTTATGATTCATCTTTGCTTTCAAATGTACTGGAGTAATTGAAATATTTCGGTGACTTCGATGCTTAACTTATTGGAAATGTGTTGTAATGTTTATATTGATCAACGTTGCATCTATGTGAACTATTTCGCTTGATTTTAGACAAACCTTTCTCATTCATGTGTGTCTCCATTAGGGTAGTAATATTACTTCTCTCTTATAGGATCACTTTATTTCCCCTTTGCAATGAAAAAACCTTGGTAGATCTATAATCGGACAGTCACAAGGAACAATCACTTGCTCATTCAAAAGCATGTGCGCTTCTCTCTCATGCTAAAAACTAAAGCCAAGGAATATATTTAAGTAAATAGTAGCTGGGCCGTATTTCGGATGGGACTCCTACAATAAATGGTGTGAGGTCTAATTGAGACCTCATATATGGGAGATCCCTTGTATGTTGGCAGTTTCCAATACCGTCAAAAAAGATTTATTCTCCTTTGAACATATCATGATCTTCTTTATAGCCAAGACCTATTTTAATAGAGGAAGATATTGGGAAGTTGATAATATTATCTAATGATTTAGGTCTCTTTTCAAATTTTTAGTTCATATTCAAGTAAGCATTTTCCTTCTCTACATCCTTTCTTTAGGACACAACCTTTGCTTCTAGATTCTCATTATTTCTTTCCATTTCTTTTAGCTGACTTATTAGTGTATTCTATATTCTTTTGGCCTCTTTTAGTTTTTTCTTTAGAAGGATGATTGATGCTTCATCAAATCATAATATTTTTTTTCATATTTTAAAAATAGATCCTTTATCATGTCGTTCTTTCTTCTGAGTCTTTTTGTTTCTTTTAAGACCATAATAAGTTCTTCTTCAATATCTACGTACCCATTAACATCTTCTTATTCAGAATCTAATATATAATTCTCCAAGGCCGTGAGTATTATTCTTCTTGATCATCATCATATGCATTTCATCACTATCTTTGGATGAGCTTCCATCTTCCTTGGAATAATTTTTTTTCTTCTTAAGATATCTTCCCTCATCTATTTTTATGTTCTCTTTATTTTTGCATATGGAAATTTAGAAGCATGATGACCTACTCTACCACACTGAAAACATTTAAATGGTAGATTAACTTTATATTTTCTAGATCCTCTTTTCAACTTTCTCACAAATTCATTTGATTTAGAGTTTGATTGATTATGGTCCTTTCGTTTTCTTTAATGCTTTGAAGGTTGCTTCCTTTACTATTGAATTATCTTTTCCTATTGTCGTCTCATATACAGTTAAGATTCCATGTAGTCCATCCATCTTGAGATATTCTAGTTCTTTAATTTCTTCAATAACTGAAATATTTGGATTAAAACTCAATGGAAGAGAACTTAGCACTTTATAAACATTTATTGGTTCTTCATTATTTTCATTGAATCCTCTAATAATGTTTAGAAATTCATCTACTCGAAGGAAAAATACCTGCAATGTCTTCTTCTTCATTCATCTTTAAACTTTCAAGTTGCATTCTATGAGTTTGAAGTTTAACCCTTTTGACCCTTTCATATCCTTCATAGATACTTTGAATCTTGTTCCAAATTTCTTTAGCAGATTCACACTACATTACATTGAAAAATTCTAAATCACAAGACCACTTAGAATGGCATTCATTTCTTTGGCATTATTTACAAAATCCTTTTTCTCATACACATCTATTGGAGGAATTGATGCAAATTTATGGCCATATACTGCATAAATACATACATCATCAGCAACATAATACATTAGATATTCCCTCCTCCTTAGATTCTAGAAAGAATAACTCGTTCCATCAAAGTTGAGCGGGCCTTTGTTTGAGAAGAAACTATTCTTGCTACCCATTTATCCCTCTAATTTTTTACCTTCAAGTGGTTACAATTTTTCTGAAGAAACTTTCTTTGATACTAAATGTTGGAATCCAAAACTATAATTAAAGGGGGACAAATCAATATAGTGCTAATTTTACTTATTTTTTTTCCAAGGAAAAAAACGAACTTTCTTATAAGATATAAAAAAGTTACAATGCTTTTGAGTTAACATTCTGCATAAACTGCCTGTTTAGGAGCCGAGACTCCTCTGGAAGGGTCATTAGCGCCCCTACAGGGCTCTAAAAACATCTGTTGAACCCGGCTTTTACAGCCATTTCTACTTTGCATGTACTCTCAAGGAAAAAACCACAGTGGTTCCTGGGCCTCCATACATATGGAAAACAACCCAGGATCAAAGCATAAAGTTTGACCAGAATATAGTTCGCTCTTTAAACCAGAGCTTATAAAAACATAAGAGTAAAATTATCAGTTTGGAACGTTGTCATCCTGTTCTAACCGCTAAACAGGAAAAAAAAACCAGCGTGTATAAAAGAGCATCTTTTGTGGAAGATTTATATATTTGGAGCTTGATCCAACACACGGATCTGATCATGTTCCTGTTCAGTTATTCTCCAAGCGCCCACAGCCTGCCGCAAGCCTTCTTTAGAAAATCTATCCGCTTCCTCATTGAATTCCCTGTATATGTGAGCAATTGAGAAAACATTAAACTGCTGTTTTAAGGTTTGGATCTCTTCAAGTAGTGGCAACAACAAGTAGTTCTGACATCTATGCTTCCCCAAAACCCAATTTATAACATTCAGCGAATCACCGAAAATCTGAACTGTGAGGATATGTTTGTGAACAAGCCAACATAGGAGCAATTTTAGGGCAGTAAGTTCAGCGAAATTATTTGTCCCCCTTCCAATTCCCACCGAAGCTTTGAGAGAATGTGAACCACTAAGGTGGATGCACAAGCCGGCCCCCGTGTAGTCATTTTGAGCAGCCCCGTCAAAAAAAGCCCACGGGATCCCTTCTCTGATGCATGGTTCCTTCCGCGGGGTAGCGTTTGAAGAAGCCTCCTTTACAGGTATGCTTTCAAGGATGGCACTGCTTTGAATGGCAATAGCTGTCCCCGGAGTCCGCTGCTCACAGAAGATGCTTCGGTTCCTAGCAATCCAGATACCCCAGCAGATGATGGGAGGTAAATTCCTTAAATTCCTCTCTTGAAAGTGATTCCACCAGTATTCCCAAGCTGTGGTCAAACAGTCACCTTCCCATCTGATTTTTACATTTATCAATCTTTCCACTTCAGCCCACACCTGTTTTGTGAAGGGGCAAAAGATGAACAGATGCGAGATGGATTCAGACTCAGTGAAACACAAAGGGCATCTACCAGGTCCTTGTTTGTAGCGAGCTTGCAGAACATCCCATGTAGGGATCTTATATTTTAAGGCACACCAGAAGAAAATTCTTGCTTTTTTAGGACACTTTAGCTTAAATAAAGGTTTTGACCACCAGACTGGCGGGTTCCAACCTTTATTCTTCATCAGTAAGCTATAGCCAGCCTTTGGCGAATATAAACCTGTCTCCGCATGAGCCCAAACCAGAGCATCTGATCTGTCCGAGATTCTTACATTTGATCTTTTAAGTTCTTGGATGAAAGCCTGCCATTCCACTCTCCAAGCAGGATCGATTCCTATCTCGACCTCAGACCTCCAAACCTGTCCCCAAATGGAGTACTGCTCCAAATTTGCAATCTGCCTTAAGTTCCTAATACCAATATCATCCAGGTGATTAAGCATACCAGGGGAAAGAGCAAAACCCTCACTACACCCAACCCAAGGATCCCTTCCAATCCTAACATTTTCTCCATTTCCCACCCTCCAAGCTAGCCCTTGTTCAATAACCTTGAAAGCCTCCGTAGTGGCTTTCCAAATAACAGAGCAGTTTCTTCCTTTTTTATTTGGCATTCTAATCCAATCTTCCAGTGGTGTGGGATCAATGTACTTTCGCCTTACCACCTTTGTCCAGAGATTTTCCATAGTGATAACCCTCCAACCCGATTTTGCAGCTAAAGCCAGACTGAAATCTGTGGGGCTTTTCAAACCCCAACCACCCCAGTCCTTTGGTCTTGCTATCTTGTCCCATGCCACCCAAGGGAGCACGGAATCTTCCTTTGATCCTGACCATAAGAATCTACTACAAATCTGCTTGATTTTGTGAAGTGTTCCTTTTGGAATCCAAGTCAAAGCAGCCCAGAATACCGGAATAGCCTGGAGAACAGCATTTACCAAAGTCAGCCTTCCCGCCCTTGAAAGCCACTTAAAGCTCCAATGAGAAATTTTTTGTTCAATCTTCGCAATTAGCCAATTCCAGTCTTGCTTTCTATAAGAAGATGGTTTTAGCCAAAAACCCAGATATTTGAAGGGCTGCTCCATATTACAAGTGCCAAAGGGCAGCTGGCCTGCGATCATATTCTCCTCTTGTCTATTGAAACCTTCAAAAATAAGTTGTGACTTCCTCTCGTTTATTTGGAGCCCTGTAGCCTTTAGGAACAGATCAAGAATGCGCTTAATCTCTACAATTTCATTTAAGTTCCCATTTGTAAAAAGAAGAATATCATCAACAAAGAGCAGGTGAGTAATAAACAGGTTGACAGCAACTTCCAAACCTTTTACCAAACCTGATTGTTTTGCCTTTGCCATAAGCCTGCTCAAGCCTTCCGCAGCAAGAAGGAAGAGAAGAGGAGAAAGTGGACATCCTTGGCGCAGTCCTCTTTGGCTTCTAAAGAATTGGGAGGCAGCTCCATTAATCAGGACAACAAAGTTTACATTTGTGACACATCCCATAATCCAGTTTATGAAACCCACCTGGAACCCTAAATGTGTCAGCAGTAGCTTTAAATACATCCAACTGACCCTGTCATATGCTTTTGATAGGTCTATTTTAAGCACTGCCCCCTTCTTGTTTGCTTGCCTTAAACTGTGAATAGTTTCTTGAGCTACCCCTATAGCTTCATGAATTTGCCTCCCATCCAAGAAACCAAATTGTTCCTTTGAAATACAGCCAGATAAAATGGGTTTCAAGCGAACAGCAATGATCTTTGCAATAATCTTGTAAATGGTATTGCACAGAGAGATAGGCCTAAAATCTTCAAAAGAGCCAGGATCTTCTTTTTTAGGGATAAGTGCAATGAAAGTTGCATTGAAAGGACCATAGATTTCCCCTTTAACTCTAGATTCTTCAACTACTTCAGTAAGCTCAGCCCCAATAGATTCAAAGAAATGTGCAAAAAGTTCTATGGTCCATCCATCGGGTCCTGGGCTTTTGTCTTTTGGCATAGACTTTATTACATGTTCTACTTCTTCCTTTGTCACTTCTCTGAAAAGATCATCCGCATCTTCCTCCTCCACAAACCGAGGGAAAGCCTGGGCAGTTCTAATAATTTCAGGCAAAGTAATGTCCCCCGGATCCGAGAAGAGAGAGTGAAAATGAGATTTCCCCATAGAGGACAGGTCCTCAAAAGATGAAGCCTCCCTGCCTTCAGCATCCCTTAGCTTCCATATAGTGTTTGCATTCCTCCTCCCTTTTGCAAAGTTATGGAAGAATTTAGTATTTTCATCCCCTGCTTTCAACCAAATAGCCCTACTTTTTAATCTCCACTCCTCTTCTCTATCCAATAGGATCTTCGCCCTTCTCTTTTCCAGAGCCAGAATTCTTTCTTTCGACTCCTGAGATGAATAAGAATCGTTTGCAGGATCTTCGAGAGCCCCCAGTGCCTCATCAATACTCACTAAATCTTCCACTTGCTTTTTCCTCCTCGCTGCTGCCCATTCAATTGTAGCTTTTTTTAGTCTTTTGAGGTTCTCCAAGAACCGGCCAGCTTTATTCACCGAATGCTCCTGGCTTGCATGTCTCCAGGTCTCATTAAAGAGCTTGATGTATGATTCCTCCTGAAGCCAAGAAGCATTGAATTTGAAAGGCGCCGCAGGTTTTGAGGGTGGCTTGGAGAACTCCAGAAAGATAGGAAAATGGTCTGAGTTTCCCCCATCACCCACCCATTGACGGAACAGAGGAATACCAGAGGCCAATCTTTCATTTATAAGGAAACGATCTAGTCTTTTCGCAATTCTGTCTTCCCCCGTTCTTCTATTTCTCCATGTAGGTTTTGCTTTAATGATATTGACATCAATCAGATGATGTGAGAGAAGGATATTTGAGAAGAAGTCAGTCAAAGGATCCTCCCTCGCAAGAGGCCCCCAGGCTTCAGCAATTCCCATCGAGAAATTTAGGTCTCCCCCAATGATAAGATTTCTGTCTTTTAACAAGTCTTTTGCGAGAAGGTCGTTCCAGAAAGAGACCCGACCCTGACAAGGGCCGTAGACATTTACAAACAGCAGAGGGATGTCGAAATCAGGGGATACCACCTCCACTCCCAACACATTTGGTAACCCCCAGGAGCTTAAGACCTTCAGTCTTCCCATTTTAAAGCCCAATGCTAGTCCTCCTGAATGTCCACTAGCATCTGCAGCTATGAATACCCATCCTGGAAAAAGAGAGCCCAAGGAGGATTCAACATCCGAACCTTTTCCCAGAGTTTCTTGAAGGAAGACTATGTCCGGGTTGTTTCGAGCAATAAGATCTTTTAAAGCTAGTTTTTTGGGTTTACTAGCTAAACCCCTGCAGTTCCATGAAAGGCAGATCATTTAATAACAGACTCTGGGGGTTTTGCTGCTCTAAGCGCCCCGGGAATTGTCATCTGTTTCCCATCTGCTACATCAAAAACGGCTTTTGCTTGAGTTTTTGAAAACATGGATTTTCTTCCTCTACCCTTCTTTGGGCAGGATTTTGGAGTTTCAGTGCCCAAACCACCAACAGGGTCCAAAAGCTCCTTCGAGCACCCCGGTTTTTTACTATGAGATCTAAGATTATATTGACATCCACCAGAAGAGGCTCCAACACCGGAAACCAAAGGAGGGAAATCCTCACAGTTCAGATTTAAGGATGGAAGATCAGACGTGATATTTTCAATATTTTGCATATCAGACTTAACAGTTTCTAACTTAGAAACCCCCCCTTCAACAGATTCAGAACAAGAGACAGAGGTATGATGAGGAAATAGCATACCCGGTTGATCTTCCGCTGTGACCGCGACCGGAGCAGAAGGAGAGGGGTCCAGAGTTGGTTGGTCCTCAGACAAAATCCTCGCATCTCCGTCGTCCTTGAGCTCCCCTTCCATTGTCTGCTGCAGTTGCTCCTCCACAGGCTTCCCATCTGGAATGACCTCCTCCTGCTCGCTCCCGACCCGCCTGCTACTCCTTTCCCACTCCTTTTCATCTCTATAGGTCCTCCTCTTCCTCCTACCCAACGGGCAATCTCTTGCCAGGTGCCCATATTCATGGCAGCGATGACAGCGAAACGGGAGTAGTTCATAGTCCAACGGCTGCTCAACCACGTACTCCCTATATCTCAGAGTGATGGATTTTGCCAGTCCCTCCTTGGGGTTTAACCTCACCAGAATCCTTGCCACCCCCATTTCGAAAGTGTCAAGATACGATCTATCTGCGTCCAGGTATGTTCCCAAGAGGTTCCCAATAGACTTGAAAACAGAGTCCGCCCAGAGATAAGGAGGGAGACTCGGCGCCCTTACCCAGACGGGAAACTCATCAACCTTCTCTTTTGCTGCATCAAAAAGCGGCGTCCATCTCTTAAAGAAAACCGGTCTGTTCCCAAATTCCCAAATTTTTCCTTCAACCCATTCCATGGCCTCTTTACTGCTGAAACGGGCCATAAACCAACCTTTGACCAGAGAGTTGATCTTGCATGAGGCCGCTGGGGAGTTTGCCCACTGACTCGATGCCCACTGTCTAAGATCTTTGCCGGAGACGGGCCGCCCCCTGATTCTGCCCACCAGAGTAACTTCTGCGATCTCTAGGACGCCATCCACATGCATATCCATATCAAGAACAAGCTCTGAGAAGGTCTTAGTCTTTAAGGGTTTAGCTTTCTTTCTTTTCTCCCCAACCCTTGTCACCTCCGGGTGTGCATTCTGGTCCCCGAGCTCTGGGTCATGTAAATCGTCGTCCCTTTGAGGCCCGAAATCCGGCCTAATAACCTGCACGTCCCCATCCGATGGTGGGGTTTCGACCAAACCCTCAACTGGGCTGCCTACCCCTTCAAACTCCGAGATGACCTTTCCATGAACCGTCCCTGCTGCCGGTGAAGTCGAAACCGTTCCCTGTGAAACTTGTCCGCCTGCTCCGGAGAGCAATCCTACCGACCCACCGATTCCCAAAGGAGGGTTCTCTGTAAAAAGCCCCTTGCTTACTGCAGATGGATGGGTGCCACTCCCGACCTCCTTCCCTGTAACGTTTAAACCTCCTACCGATCTCCACACCCCTCTGTTCTGGACTGAATTAATTATGTCTTCTAATCCCCCGGATGGACAAAAGATCTTGGCTGGAGATGTTAACTTACCAGACGGCACAGCGGAACATTTGTCTCTCCACGAGCTCAAAACTGACAGTGAGGGTTCCTTCTCATTTCTCCTGCCATCGGTGCCCAAATTGCCCGATAGATCCCAGCTTTCCTCCAACAGACCCTTTGCAAAACTTGCAGCCCTAGTACCAGCCGTCAAAACCGCACCAGCTCCATTCCTTTCGAGCTTTTCAATCAGCTCTCCTATGTTCTGCTCGCTTAAATCCTTCCCCCACACTGTAAGCACATCCTCTGGCGAAGGGTCAAGCTCCACCGACTCACTAGCAATAACCATTGTAAAAACCTAGAAGTCCGTAAAATGGTAAAAAACCTTCCAACCGACGCCCGAAAATGCCAGCTGAAAAACCGCCTGCACAACCGAAAAAACGCATACAAGTGCTAAACCGGAACAGCTCCGAGGTAAAGGTCACGGGTTTTCGAAGTAAACCGCTCATTCAATCTGCCTTTGAAAACATTAACCCGCCCGCCTGAGGGAATACTCCTTTGACCCGCGCGACCCAGACCGCTTGACCACTGTTGCACCCGTCTCCCTCTGTGGTTGCCAGCGCCGCATCTACCTGTACCTGCTTGTCAGCTTGCAGAAAACCCTATGATACCTAGGCCCTGGCCCTAGGGGACCAGGATCGAAACCTGGCCTCGCCATCCCATCAAATGCCTCTAATTTTACTTATTAAAGTGAGTCAAACATCATAAAACATCAATCTCATAAATTGAACAAGTAACACAAGATATAAGTGAAATTTTTTCTGGGAGAAAACCACAACTCTGATTTATATGAAATATCTTGTAGGCACTAACCTATAGGAGACACTAATCCCATTTCTACTTTGTAGGCACCAACCTACAAGAGACACAATTCCCTTATTCTACTTTATAGGCACCAACTTAAATGAGACACCAACCTCGTTTGCTAATTTCTAGGAACCAACCTATAAGGAACACAAATCCCATGTGATGCTTTATAGGCACTAACCTATAGGAGACAACAATCCCATCTACTTCTTTGTAGGCACCAACCTATAGGAGACACCAATCCCCTCTATTGCTTTGTAAGCACCAACCTACTTAATTGAGTCCTCTTACTTATTCACAATGTTTACAGGTATTCTTATTGGTTTTTCCTCCGCTAGGTCTATTAGTTACTTTCGCCTTCCCTAGGTCTTGTTGTTGCTTCTTCCTTCATCATATTTACTTCTCGAAAAACTTATTGCTTATGGTTTCTTCACAAGAATGAATTTTCACAACATGCCACATATCCAATTTTTCAAATATGGTTTTGAAATTTATTCCACTCATCTAAATTTCATGGTCTAAAACATCTCTGAAAGAAACTTATAGAAAAAATGGCAAGTTGACTTATTTGATGGCATGTTTCAAGAGAATTCAGGAACACTAACTTCCTCAGATCATATATCTAAAATTAGAATGAAATAAGGTATGGAATTTCTACCATAGGTACCTTGAGATATCTTCTTTATTTCTTCTAGATTTCATAGTATAAAACATCACATAGATAATATTATAGTGAAAATACCAAACTGACCTGTTTTAAGCATATTTTAGGATCATTTAGGAACATTAAATTCTTTAGATCATATCTACAAAATGAGAGTGAAACAATGCATGAAATTTCTACCAAAAGTACCTTGAGATATATTATCTCTCTATTATCTATATTTCAAAGTATGAAACATCATAGAAATAATGTTATAGTGAAAATACAAAGCTGACCCATTTGAAGTAGATTTTATGAGCATTCAGGAAGCCTAATTTCCTCATACCATATCTCTGGAATTATAGTGAAATGAGGTATGAAATTTTAAGCACTAGAACATGCAGTTATTGTATTTTTATATTTCAAGTTTCATGTTCTAAAACATACCAAAATAAAATTTATAACGAAAACACCAAGCTGGCCTATTTGAAGAAGATTTCAGGAGCATTCAGGAGGCCTAAGCTCCTCATATCATATCTTTGGAATTATAATGAACGAAGGTCTGAAATTTTAATCATAGATAATGAATGTTCTCTCTAGTACCTCCAATTATTACAATATGGAACATTCCAAAAGAAAATTTATAGTGAGAATTCCATGATGAATTGTTCACCCCATAAATGATCCAGGTGGATATTGGTGGCCACCCACCTATTCCACCTAGACCTCCAGTCAGTTTCACTAGTTTCCTTGTTTATAGCAACATTTACTATTTTTAACAGTTTTTAATGTCTAAACTGTCTGATCAGTTTTGACCCCCTAAACAATGTTTTTTTGAGGCCCATAACAGGCTCATAGCCAGAGGTAGGGGCCTATGGAAAACCTCGTAGTACTTAGATATATATTTCCAACGAGTTTTCATATGCGCAAAACAAAGATAATATGACCAAGTTATGACCTCGAGAAGTTTGTTACCCAACTAACCCCAATGGGGCCCACAAACTCTTGGCGTTCCATCTCCTGGGGTTAGGGTTTTGGTTATTTAGGGTTTTACCTTGTTGTTCAATAATAAAAATTCCCTTGAGCCTGATTGTAACAAAGTTCAGAGGCATGTGGCCGCCACATCTCTTCTCAGAGATAAGCTACCATCGCCCGAGCTAGTTTATTTACATTTCTGTATGTAAGCATATTGTTCTTTGATATCAACGAAATGAAGTTTTATTTCTGCTGCATCTCTGTGTTTATGTGTATATATGTATTTTTTTGCATTCCTGCATAAGTTTGGATCAATGGTATCATAGCGGTATGCTATTTCTTTGTTGTTATTTGCATGTCCTTAATGAGGTTAGGGTATAAGGATTTAGGGATCGAATTGGTTGAACCTTTGCAATACCAGCCTTGAAAATCCTGACGACCTCCCATGGCGGAAGAAAATAAACATGAGGAGGCAAGAGATCCTTTCAAAATATTGCTCGAGGAAGCCCTCGAGTGACAAAGGAACATGATGATGGACAACTTTTCCCAGATACTTCAGTGGTTACCCATAGGCAACACATCTTCATCCAACAACCACTCTGGAGGTGCCACACCTTTTAAGGTACAAGTTGACTTAGACATTCCCATATTTGAAGGCCAAATAGATGAAAGCACCATAGATAGATGGTTAAATCTGTTGGAAGGATATTTTTCATTCATGACTTTTCCAATTGGGAAAAGATTATTTTTTCACTCCTTAAATCCACCCCACATGTCAAGGATTGGTGGGAAACTTACTGTGAACGAAAGGGAGAGAGGGAATCCTCAATGTTTTCATCCACACCAACTTGGAATTATTTTTGAGAGTCCATTAAGGAACAATATTACCTTGTTAGGAGCTATTAAGATAAATACATAAAGTGGACTATGCTATGGCAGGGAAGGGACCAATATGTGCTAGAGTTCAGAAATGTTTTCCATACCCTTCGCATGAAGCTAGGTATTAAGGATTATGAGCAGCGTTTGGTACTCAAGTACCCGTGCTGTCTACATAATTACATATAGGATGAGATGGAGTTCTTGAACATCTCCTCACTTGGCGTTGCCTATCGATATGCTGTCAAGATTGAGTAGAAATTTAAACAGAAGAAGCGAGACTTTGGATATGGAAGTCTGAAGCAATGGAAAGGCAGCCCCAAACCACATAACAAAAGAAAAATCTAAGGCAAGGTGACCCAGGACAACCTGCTGAAGCCGCAAGCAAAGAACAATACCACGAAGACAAATAAGGACACAGGGAAATGGCGTGAGTTCCATAAGAGCCCCACTCACAACACAAGTGAGTGCTAAGCTAAGAAATCACTAGTGGCCGAGCTGAAGGCTTCCAAATTAGATGCATGCCTAACGATGAGTCAAAAACCAACAAGGGGATTAATAAAGGGAAGTAGATTATTGATGTGGAGCCTTGTGCCACCATTTCCACCACCAAGATCTAAAAGGATGAGCCCGAATGTCTAGAGGAGGGGGAGTGACTCTTCCACTCACAAATGTGTGTGAAGGGTTCTTCCACTCAGAGAACGATGAAATCAAGAGGCAGATTCAAGAGTTTTTGGAGAAAGGGCACATCAATCCAAGTTCATCACCCTGTGGGAGCCCAATCGTGTTGGTACAAACGAAGGATGGGACCTGGAGACTCTGTATTGACTATGGGTGTTGAACAAGATCACTATTCAGAATAGGTATCCAATCACATAGATTGATGACCTTCTGGACCATCTCAAGGGGGCCAAATATTTCGGCAAGATTCAATTTAAGTCTATTTATCACTAGGTATCGATTGAACCCTCCGATATGTGGAAGACTTCCTTCAAATCCAAGGAGGGCCTTTTCGAATGGTGGTCATGCATTTAGGGTTGATGAATGGCCCCACAACTTTTATGAGGTTGATGGATGAAATTTTGCGACCCTTCACCAACTCATTCATGGTGGTGTATTTGGATGACATTTTGCTCTTCAGCCAGAGTTGGGAAGAACACCTCCACCATATTTGACAGAACCTCCAAACCCTACGCCAACACAAGTTGTGTGAAAATTTGGAGAAATACAATTTTGGTATGACCCAGGTTCAATATTTGGGGTACATCATTGATGAGTGGGGTGTGCATGTGGACCCAACCAAGATACAAGTCATTCAGGATTGGCCAACCCCAACCACTCTAACTGAGCTCCATAGATTTCTAGGTCTTTCCAACTTCTACCGTAGGTTTCTGTTAGGGTTCTCTCATATCACTTGGCCTTTGAGTCAAGTCACCAAGGGAGGAGCGAAAGCAAAGTTATTTTGGTACGAAAACAAACAAAAGGTGTTTGCTAAGTTGAAGCATCGCCTTTTCTCTACACCAATTCTCACATTACCATACCTGCAACAACCATTTGAGATCGAGACAAATGCCTCTAACTATTTTATTGGTGTAGTTCTCACTCAACATGGGCATCCAATGGCATATCACAGTGAAACACTTTCAGACACAGCCCAAAAGTATCCCACCTATGACAAGGAGATGTATTCCATTGTGCAGGCCTATGGAAAATGGAAGCATTACATTCCGGGGAAGGGAATGATCATCCACACACACCATGAATCCTTGCAGTTCATACAAAGACAAGGGAAGTCACAGAACAATCACCATCAGAAATGATCCACATACAAAAGACAATTCCATTTGAACATTAAGTATAATAAGGGCAGCACCAATAATTTTTCAGACTGCCTCAGTTGACCGCGGGTCATGGCATTGATCGTTGTGCTCGACTCTTATGGGTACGAGACTGTGGGGTGGCCGCATCTTTACAAGAGCGATCCAAAATTTGGCAACACATACCAGATTCTCTTGGAAGGAAAACAAGTTCCAATTTTTCACATCAAGGATGCATTGTTATGCTACTTGGGACACCTATGTGTTCCTTCAAGCAAGCATGCCAAGATGATTTGGGAGGCGCACTATAGCCGGATCGATGGACATTTTGGGGTAGAGAAAATAGTGGTAGTGTTGCAGAAGTGTATTTATTGGCCGAACCTTTGACAGGATGTTGGGAAGTACATCAAATCCTGCACTGCCTGTGCCATTGCCAAACCGACCATCAAGAGGTAAGACCTATATACTCCTTTGCCTACTCCTAGTCGACCTTGGGAATTCATCTCCATGGATTACATGTCGGACCTTCCTTCTACTAGGCATGGCAATGATTGCATTTTCATTGTCATCGACATATTCTCTAAGATGGCCATTCTGGTGGCCTACAAGAAGAGTATCACAACAAAAGCCACTGCTAATCTATTCTTTGAACAAGTGTGGGTACACTTTGGGATCCCATAGTCCATTATCTCAGATTGGGACAAAAGGTTCCTAAGTACATTTTGGTCAAGTCTCTAGTTGATGTTGGATACCAAGCTCACTAAATCCACAAATTTCCACCCCCAAAATGATGACCAAACAAAGGTCATCAACAGGATGATCGTACACATTCTACGCATGTACAACTTGAAGCATCCATGCACATGGGATGAAATCCTCCCTTATTTCCAACAAAACTACAAAAAATCTCTCCATAGCTTAACTAGTCACATCCCCTTTCAGATGAGATTGGGATTCCAACCACTATATCCCATTGATGTGGCCATACCAATTGCAGCTACTTAGGTAGATTCGGCTCATGTCTAGGCCGAAACTGACAGGGCTAAAAGATTCATTGAGTGCATTTAATACATCCATCAGCATGCCCATGACATATTTGATAGAGCTAATGCTAAGTACAAGCAACAACATGATCAACATCGGGTGCTGCACAAGTTCCAGGTGGGCGACAAATTTTGGCTACATCTGCAGAAGGAATGCCTCGCTGAGCCCGACTGCAAGCTCCACTCACTCCGATATGGGCCATACACCATCACCAAGGTTGAAAGGGACAATACCTTTGAGCTCAACATTATACCATTCCTTAGATTTCACCCAATGTTCAATGTGGACCGCCTTCAACCATACTTTCCACCATTGCTGGACACATCCGACATTGTAGAACAACTCACACCAACGGAGTTAAACCCATACTACCTGGAACATGCCACAACTGATCGAATCATGGACATGCAAGTTAAGGAAACTCACCAATAGAGGATCCAACTATATCGAGCTGTCAAAGCGGGCCAACCCCTTCACCAAGGCCAGTGGTTCACTAGGGACCAGGTTCAATAGAAATTTCCTCACCTCACGGAGGCTTTGCACGCAATAGGGACCATTTCTTCCTAAGGAGGGAGGATTGATCCAGGTTGATATTGGTGTCCAACCACCTATTCCACCTAGACCTCCATTCCGTTTCATCAGTTTCCTTGTTTATAGTAACATTTACTATTTTTAGCAATTTTTCGTGTCCTGAACATCCAGAGCCGTTTTGACCCCTTGAATGGTGTCTTTTTGAGGTCCACAACAGGCTTAAAACATCTTGTAGTACTCATAGAGATATTTCCAACAAGGTATCGTACGCACCAAACAAAGATAATATGACCAAGTTACGACCTCAGGAAGTTCGCTGCCCAACTAATCCCAATGAGGCCCACAAACTCTTGGCGTTCCATCTCCCGAGGTTATGATTGTCCCTTGTTGTTCAATAATAAAAAGGCCATTGAGCCTTTGATGGGCCTCTATATTAGACATAAATTAAGGCCCATGCATCTAAATCAAACATAAATTAAGGCCTATGACCATCCTTCAACACATTAAACCTCTCTTTTTGCATTAGATAATGTATTTTTAACTTTAGTATATTCATTAGGAAGGTTTATGAATAATTGCATATTTGTGCCTAATATTATTTATTTTTGTGGAATATTATGAGAATATTGGGCAGATTATGAAGATTTGGAGGAGGAGATAATTTAGGGACTTTCTCCCTACTATAGCAGGATCAATATTAAATAATAAATCAACAAGATATTATGGAATTATGGCACAGATTGAGGAACTCCAATAATTGAGAAAATCTAGGAATGTGTTCCCTGCCATTTAATGCAGATTCCTAGTATTGGGAAACAGATCCACTAATCAAGGGATTTTGGTGGGGAAAGCTTCCTTCTTTCACAAGTAATGATTCCTAGTCATTTTGTATAAGTACCAAGTCGAATTTGCCTCTAGGCATAGATTTTCATTAGTCTTCTCGTGGAGAGAACTCGTATTTCTGCAACTGCATTGTATTTTCTTGTAGGGATGTAATTGTATTGATGAAAATAATGAAGATTGGTGTCATTTTCAGCTTCTAGATATTGTTCTCCTCCATAGGTCTATGAGTTTCCTTGGGCTTGGCCATCCTAGGAGCCTCAGAGCCCTTTTGTATAATTTTCTTTCCTTCTTTTCACTTCTTATTCACATGCATCTCTTGTTTTTATTTCTTTCTATTTTTGCATTTCGTATTAATAATTTCTTGTTGTAGGATTGAGTTAAATGGTTGATGTTAGTTATTTTTCAGGATCACAAGCATTATTTCATCCTTGGAAAAGATTTGGAAGGTCATAGTAATCATTGAGCTACTTGGATTAGCTTTCTTATTCCCAAATCTAGATTTCTGGAACTCCTTTATGGCAAAGAACAATAAATTTATGCTATTTTTTAAAGCATGCTAACGAGATTCAATATAGTTGGTTCCACTTGCATTATATCACAAAAGAAATCTATTTGATAAAAAAATTTACCCCATTAAATCTTCACTTGATTAGGTTAGGCATTTGATGGATTTACTAGTTCACTAGTTCTCAAATTTCTAGATTTTAGACTAGTAATTTTCTGTTATTTTTTAGCATGGGTTAAAAAAGGTCTTTTTGAGTGATTCCACTTGGAATGGAGACGTAAGACATCCTAGTCAATAAAAAAATTTGTCCCATCCAATCTGGATTTGATTTTCTTGGTCATTCGATGAATTATAATTTCGTATAGTAAATCTGTAATAACCTGTAGTAAAACAGGAGATCCTATAGGAGAACTAGGGAATCCTGTAGGAGAACTAGTACATCGTGTAGGAAATCCTGTAGCGGCTTGTTTTGAGCCCAAATTGAGAATCGTCATTGAAGCTGGGATTAAGTCCCTACTTGACCTCCAAGCCATCAAAATCATTGTACCCCTCTTCCTCCACACCTGTCTCCCCTGCCAAAGATCAAGGAAATATTAACATTTGCATTTATAAAGCAAAAATATTTAAAAAATGAGTTCTTTTATATTTACATATGCACACAGTAGTTAGTAATCTCTAGATCATATTTCATGCTTAGATTAGTTAAAACATCACATGTGCTAAATAAGGTTAAAATAGGGTTCTTTTGCAAGCAAAGTTTTACAATAAGTAGATAGAATATTTCATGTTACTTTACAAGCATTTTTAAATTTAGTCTTTCATTCTTGAAAATAGGCAACATTTCTTTTCTTTCATGACAGCAAAGGAAGGACACATTATATGCTGCACATATAGTGCCGATACCTCTTAAGTTTGTACGAACCCCGAGTTGATAATTAAAGTCGGTAGCCTTGGGAGTTTCAACATTCCTGTTGCAATATCGAGGCTCATCGGCCTTATTGTAACATAGTTTAGAGGCATGTAGCTACCACATCTCTTCTCAAAGATAAGCTACCATTTCCTGAGCTAGTTTATTTCCATTTATGTATGTAATCATATTTCAGTTCTTTGATATTAATGAAATGAAGTTTTATTTATGTTGCATCTCGTTGTTTATGTGTATATATGTATTTTTTTGCGTACTTACATAAGTTCAGATCAATAAATCATATTTTTTCTTCCACATGTAGACTCCAAGAATCACCCCAAAAATGATTCCTCAACTCCTATTGCAACCGTAGATCTATTCTTGCTTGGATTGGTGTTCAAAAGCACTCATACACCCTTTATTTATATTTTTTTTACATTGGATTATAGGGTTGAATTGTAAAATTGGTTGGGTAATCAACCTACTTGTACTTTTGTTAGGACATCTTGATTAAATCTTCCATATCTCCTCATTCATTTGGAGTTAGAGGGAGTGCAATACATTGTTGGAAAGATCTCATAATAATTTTTGCAATAATATATCCTATGACATAATTTGAGCTATTAAATTAGAGTAATAATTCCTTCAAAGATATGGTATCCAAATTGGGCATCAAAGTTACAAAAATAATGTTTCCAACATTCCTCATTTTCTAATCTTTATCTTAGAAATATATAGTATCCCCTTGTATTTGAAATCAATGAAAACAATTTTTACAATATCTTATAGCCTCTCACATATTCAACTTCATGTCTAATACCTTGCCAATTGATGTCAAGCATAGGGACATAATGACGTATCCCCGCTTTATATGCTACTCTAAAATTTGATTGATGTTCAACCTTTGGATTTCATTGCTAAAGTGTCCTTTGTGAATTTATTTATCCATACCACTGGGTTGACTATATTTGGAATAGGTTCTCCTTTATTGGGTATCCCAATAATTTGATGGGTGATACTACATGTAATGAATATTGGTTTGTCAAGCCATAATTAGCTTTGGTGATACTGGCCGATAATAAGTTTCATTACGTGTTCCTCCTAATCATCAAACCTTGCAATGTACGATGCATTCAAACATATTCAAATTTTATCTTTTTCAAGGGATAAGGATTCCTTTCACCATTTTTGAGCAACCGTAACCCATGGGTGTTTTGGAGAATTTAGCATCTACGGATAAATAATAATTCACTAGACAAGTAGCTGTGCCTAGAACAACAATTTAAAGTGTTTTAGACTTTCCCTATAAGCAATAGATAAGAAGAGATGATAGAAGACCTACCTATAGTTTTGCTTTCCTCTCGTCTCCCTTGTATCGATTTCGTCGCTCCTTCCCGTACTTAATCCGCTTGAAAAGTACCCTATCAACACAAAAGAAGAAGAAAACCGATCAAATCATACGGTCCATTGAATATAAATGAAAGGAATCAGAAGCAATTCATGCATATAAGCATTATGAAAGAACACAAACATGGAAAAAGGTTCAAACACTTTATTAGATAGAAGAAGGAATTACAACCATCAATGTCTGATTCAAAGTCATTCCTTCAGCTTGGATCCCATCCACATCACATCAAAAGAAATACAAGCTTGTGGCATTACATCATTTGATCCAAAGTCAAGTCTCATAGCATCATTATCTCCTTACAATTCAACATAATCCAACCCCTGATCACTTAGATGAGTGGTCAATTTATAGGTATGAAGGAGGTTTTGTCGTTAATGGTGACATTGAATGGCCTTCCATACTTAGAATTAGTTCCATGGAGGAAGGGATGAGAGGATAGGATGATCCTTAACTCATTCCTCATCCATTTTCGAGCTATAGGAGTTGATAAGAGAGGGAAACTTCTAGATGACTCCACAAGATAGAATATTCCCAAACCCTATGTGAATTTCACTCATTCTCTCCCAACACAGGTGAAAGGAAGCCTAAGTGCTCTGCAGAGCACCCTTGCAGTGGACTTAGCTGCTCTGCAACACACCTTCATAAGGACTTACCTGCGCTAGTCCCTCTAGAGGCAATTTCTGGATGTCTTCAAGTCATGAAACTATCTGGGAAGGAGGCATTCAAAGGGTTGACTTGTTTAGGGCATGAAACAAATTATTTTAGGGTTTGATGAGTCCTAAATCACTGATCTGAATGTTGGGATTTGATGTGCCCAAATGGATCTGTAACAGTTGCCCCCTAAAGCATGAAGTCAAAAAAATGCCAATGTCGAATGAAATGATTTACGATGTGATGAGGAGGTATCGAAGTGGAAGGTGACCTGCATCAATTACAATACATATATCATGATATTTGATTTTACATGAATATCTTAGGGAAGGCATACCCATGCTCAGCTTATAAACTTTCATTACATGTACATAAACAGTCCTCTACAGATATAGACCCATAATTGGAATGACCATCAATGTAAATCCATTGTACATATGATTTAGTACTCCTGATATCGCAGCCCGTATGGATGAAATTAGATCCAGGGTCTTCAATCTCATTCAACCGTTCACTCAAGTACGAGTCTAACCATGTGAATATGTGATCTGAAGTCGAACATGGGAAGACACCATCTGATTACCAGCTGATGATGTAAGCTATTAACAGATGCGAGAGAAATCACCGATAATGATAATGATCCTCAAGGTACTGCAGTACATTCTGCATGGTGTGAATGGATGATTTGATGTTGAACACCATACAAAGTCTTTTGGTCGAAGGCCATTGATGTATGCCTATCGCCGAAAGCGAGAAACCTGCCATTGATGCATGCAAGCCTCAAGGTACTGAATGGGTGTTTCTAAGTCAACTTCTTGGATAATGAGTTGATGTCGACAAGAAGCGACTCATCACAGGAGGGCCTTGATGTATCCCACATCAATGACACGAAATGAGTGTAGTGATTTTAGAGATGGAATTTGACTGACGACACAAAGTTCAGGAATGGCGGTCATGAAAATGAAGGTTTATGGTATTGCAAAAGATGGATTTTGACTGGATGACTTCTCTTGAACATGTTGGCGACACTAAAGTGAATTGGTAGCATTGACCCAAAACAAAGTGATGGATGGTATGATATACCAATGGTATGATAACCATCAAGCTAATAACCCAACCCAGATAGTCGTGGTGATGGAGTGAAAGTGTCATGTTCAAGAGCGACCTGCTACCATAAAGTGGTTTTCCCCTTTTTTCCACTTTCCCCAGTCATTGCTGACCAGTACCTCTTTATTTTTATCAAGCTTGAGGAGGATAACATATGCTTGTTGTATAATTTCACCCTTCGGGCGAATCCATCGCTATTTGATGTTTTAACGAGTCTAGCGAAGGTGAAACTCGGTCTTGTCTAGATGGACAAGTTTGTCGCTATTTGATGTTTTTAACGAGTTTAACGACAAAGATAACTCAGTCCTTTTCATGTTTAGAGAGTTTGAAAAGGGACAAAAAGAAAAATCCACAAGTTCTTTTTCGTAAATTAATCTCTCAAGTTCGAAAAAGCGTAAAATAATACAAGAGAGATATCATTTCCAATCCGTTAATGAGCTGGAAAGGACAAGTGATCGACAATATTTTCATGTTTAGAGAGTCTGAAAAGAGCTTAAAGAGGACTCCAAGGGGGTTACTTTTTGGTTTTTAACAAAGCTCGAAAAAGAGATAAAAGTGTGCTTTGTGGTCAAAAGTACAACTTATAATCGAACACGCTGAATTCTGCAAACCAGTTGTAAACCTACTCAAAACATCACCAAATGGATTAAAAATATCTATTTCATAGGTAAAAATAGGCAAATGCTAATGTTTAATCGATTAATTAACATGAAATAAACATAAAATAAGTTTTTACCATATCATTTTTACCATTTGGAACTTACCATCCAGTTTTGCTCTAAGCTCAGTTTTTACCTCAAACTTCACCAGTTCATCGTGAAAGATTTTGCGGACCATTTCTCGAGCCGTTTGGACTAGGTTGGAACTAAACCTCTCTACTTTCCTTTCAATCCATTCTTTTTTCATTTCATGCAAGTTTTAGGGTTTTTTGGGGCCCCTGGTTTTTCATTTTTTTTTGCCCTGGGATCAGCACAGGCTTTCACACCGAAAACTGCACTGAAGAGCACCCAGATAGAAGGCTAGATGCTCTGCAGCGCACTATCTCTCTGTTTAGGCTGCACTGAGCGCATTTCCCAAGTTGGTTTTCACTGTTTACTCCAAAATTTTCCCTGTTTTTTGCATGGAATGGATCCTAATTTAGCTTATGATTGTGTTTTAGGCTTTCATCGGATCAAAATGTCGATTACATGGTGAGAAAAAGAGCATGAAGAACAAGATGTGGTTTCCCTAAATAACCCGGGTACAGTTGAGGCCCTCAGGAATTGCGGGTTAGTCAAATACTTTAAGTTGTCCGGAATGAGGCAACAAATAAAACTATTGTAGTTCCTTATTCATTCATGGGATCCAATAGATTAAACATTTCACATTAGGGACAAGATGGTCCCTATTCCTATTGAGGATATTTAATTTCTTACCGGACTGTTGAGGCGAGGTGCCCCCATCTCACTTTCTAGATTTTCCCGTGGAGGTGAATCGGTGAGAGATTACATCAGGTAGTTTTGTTGGCTAGGTGCACAACCTAGCAGGGATAGGAAAATAAACATCCGGGATGTAAGTGATTTTCCTTTACAAACGATCCTCTTTACGATCGAAAAATTCACTGGCAATGTGACACTACATCTGGCGAACAGATCTTATATGCAATATGCACTGGAGTGTCTAGAGCCAAAAGTTTTCAACTGGTGCGAGGCTGTACTTTCACTGCTGAAAGAACAACTGACTAAGGTAAAAAGCGGTAAGATGAAGAATTTTTTCTATGGTTCGATCTTGATTGCTTTTTCCTTAGAGAAAATCCCATTGATGCAACCACAACATGTATCATTGGGTGTGGCTGGTCCTAGAGATCCACGTATGCAAAGGTGGGTCGAATTAATGGCTCGACATGCTGGTCAGTCAAAAATCATTTTCTCCCCTGCATTTTTCAGCTGGCTTGAGCAAAAACATGTCGTTATCGAGAAGCATCCATACTCAGGGATGGATTATCATGGAGATCCATATTTGATCCTACTAGTTGGAGCACAATGGGGTGATATGGGTAAGTTGTTTGACCAAAGTGTTTTTTGATTTTTCAAGTTTCTACATGTTTTTTGTGTTTTTTAATGTTTCCAAGACTAAACTAAAATTACTCTTATGCATAAAGATGTGGGTATTGTTCGACTTGCGGTATGCCAACAGTTTGTAGGTGGGCCATCACAGAGAAACATCGGGAGAGCAGTTCTCCAGGACTTGGATTTGGCCGAGACCTTAGAGAGTTGTAGGATCACATAGAGGGATTAGCCCATGGTATTCCAGATATCCGGATCGAGGAGTTAACTATGAGGCTGCAACACCACACTATTAGTGTTCCTAACCGTTGGGCTAGGCTTTTGCACATGATAGCACAGGTTGTGACCTGTTACCATGAGCACCACTAGATCTACTTAGGATACTTTGTATGCATTTTTGCATTTTCGGGTTAGATAACCAAATGTGTCTTGGGCACAAATTTTGTAAAAACTTTTAAAAGACCTATCTATTTTACTTTTAGAGTTTTTTATGGTTATATGCAATCCTATTCAATTGATGATGTGAATTGAAAATATTACTTTTACATATGTCTCAAATGTCTATTTAACACATAATTCGCTAGAGATTCAGTTAATGTGTTAAGATTTCTGGAAATATGTTGATATTGAATGTGTTCAAAACGTCTTTCCAAAATACGAACTCTAAGAACATATGAAAAATTGTTATTATAAATGTTTGTTAGTTGTAGTACAATGAGTGGTGAATCGAGCCTAATGATGATTCAGTGAATGCCAAGTGAAATGGCATCAGAGAGTAGTTCAATCAACGTGCTATACTGAATGATATTGTTCGTCGATCAACCGATACAAATCCCTTGAAAACTCACTAACTCGCCACTTGGAGTGAAAACGGCCAATGCTACAGAAGACAAATTTTGCATACTACGACTAGCACCATCGGTGTAACCAACAAAAAGTTCCGAAGACTCCGACATCTGCAAAAAATTCAAAGCGGATTACTAACCAGATAAAAATCTATAAAACACACACACACACACATGCAATGAAAGCATATATATAGTGAGTTTTACTACACTTAATCAGGAATAGTAACGTTTAAGGTACAACCCGTTTCGGGGCTGCGACAATGGAATCCCATCATAATCTACTAACTCGTAGGCTCATTTCGCCAGAAAATGCTTGACAACATAAGGACCCATCCACATTGGTTCGAATTTCCCTGCTCCAAGTTTATCAACTTCCTGATCATAAATCAAGACCAGGTCTCCTTCTGAGAAGATATGAAGCTTGACATTTCTATCATATTTCACCTTAATACATTTATTATGTGCTTTGTTAGCCAATGCGGCATCACGATGGGTTTCATCCAGATGGATTAATTCCAAGAAACATGCTTTTTCTTCAAAAGTGTCGGGTAACAGGTCAATCATGAGTTTGAGCGATGAAATTTCACATTGTATCGATAATATTGCTTCCAAACCATACACCAACTGAAAGGGTGTAAATCTAGTTGCATTTCTCACTGAGGTTAGATATGCCCACAAGGCTGAGTACAAGATTAAGTGCCAGTTTCTTTTATGAACCCCTATCATTCTTTGCAACATCCACTTCAGAACCTTGTTGATGGCCTCAACTTGTCCATTCGCTTGCGGGTAATATGGGGTAGAACTATCATGTGACAGTCCTAACTTAGCAGTCAATTTAGCCATCATGTGATTGTGAAAATGCGACCCATGATATGTAACTATGGCTTGTGGTACACCAAATCAGGAAACCACATGGTTAAAAAATAAAAGAGTAGCTGTTTCGTCACTATTGTTCAATGTTGGCATCGCCTCAACCCATTTGGTAAAATAGTCAATGGTGACTATAATATACCCATGCATCCCGGATGAGGTGGGGTTACATGTCATAAATTCAA
Organism: Pinus tabuliformis; assembly: GCA_031772625.1. Lineage (NCBI taxonomy): Eukaryota > Viridiplantae > Streptophyta > Pinopsida > Pinales > Pinaceae > Pinus > Pinus tabuliformis. Next base: position 789,422,674 of record CM062820.1, on the reverse strand, counting down.
TGCCCCATTTGGCGAATGGGCCAACAACAACGACTAGATGCAATGTTGTAGGTGGTAATCTGGTTTTTCGGTCATATATCTGGTATGCATGACAACTTCTGACAACAGTAATAGAATATTTAAATATAGCTGGCCATAAGTAACCAGCATGAAGAATCATTTGTGTGGTTGCATATTCAGATAAGTGTCCACCACAGGCACTTGAATAGCAATCATTCAATGCTTTCTCGGCCTCTTCATGTGTGAGGCACCTCCATAAAACTGTATCGATACCACGATGGTAAAGTGTGTCGCCAATGATCAGATAATCTTTGGCTTGGTAATGAATACATCATTGTTGCGAGCGAGAGGTATCTTGCCGGAAAGTTTGGGTTTGGAGATAGATCAGTATATCTCCATACCAGGCATCAGATGATGAAATTAGAAACAGAGACTCATCCAAAATTGATGGTTTAGATGTTGATTCGATGGAGGTCGAGGGAAGGTCACATAGTAACTCAACGAAAACTAGAGATTTCTTTGACTTAGACTTGATGAATTCTAAATCAAATTCCTATAAAATAACTATCCATTTCGACTATTCCCCCCACAGAAATTGACGTGACAGAATGTGTGTCATAGGATTGCAATTTGAAATGACAGTTGTTTTCCATAACAGGATATAGTGGCGAAATATTTGAACAGCTTGCATAGCTACCAAAGCTAGTTTTTCGACGTATGAGTACTTACTTTCTATATCACTGAGATTATGACTCAAGTAATAAATAGGATGTTCAATCCCATTTTCTTCTTGGACTAAAACCATGCCAATGGTTGTATCTGCAGTAGCGAGATACAGGTAATAGTCATTTTGGTAATTTGGAGAATACATTAATGAAGCTCTAATCAGGGTATCTTTAAGAGCGTCAAAGGAAGCTTGCACAACCTGATCCCAATGAAAGGGTATCTCCTTTTTAAAAGGATGTGTAAAACATTTATCCATTACAACATAATTAGGAATGAACCTCCTCAGAAAGTTGGCTTTCCCTTGAAGTCTTTGTAACTGTAAAAGATTTGAAGGTGGAGGCAAATCTAGAATTGCCTGAACCTTTAATGGATCCAACTGAATCCCCTCTCGAGACACTACAAATCCAAGCAAGCGACTAGAACCAACACAAAACACACATTTTTGTGGATTGAGTCGAATCTTGTAGTGTCGGCACCGTAAAAATATTGCTCTTAAATGTTGCGGGTGATTAGTCCGCTTTCGTGAATGACCAGGTAAATCGTCAAGGTAAGGTTGAACAATGTGCTTGATGTCATGGAAGGCATAATTCATAGCCCTCTGAAATGTGGTCCCAATGTTTTAGGGGAATGTGCCCCATGGAAAAATAAAAGCTGTTTTTGATTGGTCCTGTGGTCGTATTGATTTGATTGTAGCCAAAAAATCCATCCATAAATGAGAATATTTCACATCTGGCACATTCATCAATAATATGGTCGATAAAAGGTGTAGGATAATTGTCCTTTGGACATGCTTGATTTACATCCTTATAATCGACACACACTTGTATTGTTCCTTGTTTCTTCATGACAAGAACAATGTTGGAAACCCAGTCAGTAAGAGGAACAGGGTAAATGAACCAGCCCACAAAAGTTTTTCAACTTCTGCTTTAATTGCAACAACTTTCTTTGGATGAACAGGTCGACGCTGCTGTAGAAAAGGCTTGACATCAGGGTACATTTTAATTTCATGTTCAACAATACTAGAGTCAATGCCTGGCATCTCCTCGTAAGACCATGCAAAAATATCTCTAATTTCACGAAAAAGAGCATGGTAATTATCAAGTTCCAATGGAGAATAAGTTTTGCCGACATGAATGTTCTCTACAATATTAGGCTTGGTCGAAATATTAATAGAAATATTTTCTTCAATATTTAATAGATTTCGCTTAGATTCAATTGTGTTTATGAAAACTGAATTTGATAGGAAGTCAACGACTGATGGGTGGTTTAGTTCATTTTAATAATCTTCGATGTCATCTAGAAGATGGGAATGATGATGATAATCTTCCCATGGTTCCTCTCCTATCATCATTGATTGGATGATTCCTTCATCCGTAGAATGTATATGTGAAAAAGGATCCGAATAGGTACCATATTCTAACGACCTATCTACCCATACAATTTTTGAGTGAGGATTTGGGTTTGCCACACAATCCTGAAAGATTGATTGCTATGATGATTCAATGGGGCTTAACGACATCACCTCAATTTGACTATCAACTTCAAATTTGTTGGTAATCCTCCTTAAATCAGATGAGGTGGAGGAAATCATGTTGCAAGTCTCTACTCTTGCCACTTCTGCCAAATCAGATGGTGACGAGAGGGTAAAAGTACCGATTAGGGAAGGATCCTTAAAGAGACCTACTCCAACACTTTGAAGTGACAGCAGGGGTCCGTGTACCAATAGAATGCTTCCCATAGCCTGTGAACTATTGGAAAAGAAGGCTAGCTGATCAATGATTGTGGTTACATCCTTAAAAGGGAATGAAATAGTACAAAATTATGTGGAAACCACAACAGCCATAGCATATACCCAAGGCCTTCCTAGTAAAATGTTGCAATCGAGGGGTCCGTCAACTACCTCAACTTCAACGGTAACTATTTTGCCTCCTAGTTTGATTTGCAGGTTACTCAAAATCCCACATGGAGTATTGTTCTTCCAACAAAATCTTTCAACATGGTTGGTGATTGTGACAACAGTGGTGAACCAAGTGTTTTTCGACAGCTCATGGACATAATGCAAGTAGATGCCCCCTCATCAATAATAGTTTGGTGAACATTCTTATTGAGAGATTTTACTTGGATTAGGAAAGCTAATTGCGTTGGTAACTGTGGTGTATATCCCGCATGGTTAAAAACCACAATATTTGAATTCATAGGATCTAATCCGCCTATTGATGACAGCAAAGCCTGCTTCTGGGAGGGACAATTTTGCAACACGTTGAGTGTCGACATAGCGAAAGGTGATTGAGCAAGATCTTCTACTATGTTATAATTTTGAGTTGCTTGAGCTCGAGGGTTAAATGTCGATTTGTGCACAACTCCCTTTGGTGGTTTTATTGTCAATTTAGGTACAATGGGTTTAACAACTTTAGATGAAGTCGAATTCGAAGGATTAGGTTGATCAGTGGGCTGATTATTCGATGATGATGATGGATTTCCATAATATTTGTTTCTTGTTGACACCAAAACTTTGTTTTGTGGCTTTGTGATGGATAACATGAGTACTTGGGATGTGAAAACATGGTTTGTTGCAACTAAATGTGTCTCTGGGGTTGGAAACAGATCAGTCAACATTAATGATGTGTCTGAAGTCTTTAAAAGTTTAGAGACCTCAGAGAGATGTGGAAAATCTCTTGTAAAATGCTCGTCATTACATATCAAACATGGATAATGAGGTTTCCTTGCTGAAGTAGAGGAATCAGATGATTTCTCTGTTGAGATTTTCTATTTGGAGTAAGATAGGCAAAATCTCAGTTGATGACAACAATAGGAATTTGTTCCTATATTAGCTCCAGGTTGTTGGGAGATGATTAATGCCTCCTATATTTGATGTGAGTGAGTTAATGAGGTTGTTAGATTCTCTTTGCTATATAACAGGCAACCATTCAGATGTTTGCTATGAGGGTTTCATTATATAATCTCCTGTTTGATTAATAAGAATTGCCGATGCCTATGTTGTGTGGACGTAGCCCAGATTGGTTGGGTGAACCACGTTAAATTCTTGTGTCTTTATGTGCATGATTGATCTGTTGTGTTTTTTGATTTAATTTAGCTGAGCATCTGATCTCCAACAATTGGTATCAGAGCAAGTTGGAGGTGCTGGTGCTGAGAGGATTCTCTGAGTGCGTGGTGGATTAAAGACTGGCTGTTGCGCGGTGTATGATCTGGTGCTGGTGCGTTTGAGAGCCGAGTGGATTGCTGGCAGCGTGTGAAGGTTGCGCACTGTTGAAGGTTGCGCACTGCTGTTCAAACCGATGCGGAGAGCAAACGATGCCAGGCGAATTGCTGGCAGATTTTCTGCGTAAAGAGCTGCGGGACGAGAATAGAACTGTGCGCACGTGATCACTAAGAATATAAGAATCTGCGTTGAGCGTTAGTCCAGTGCAAAAGATCGCATCAGGAATAGAGGTAACCACAGCTGCGTTATAGGTTTCAAACAATACGAACCACCCAAATTCATAATCGTAAGTTTCATATTTGAGAAAAGGGCACTTGGTTTTTTTATTTAAAATTTAAAGAGTTATTTAATATGAAGAGCCATCATGTTCGTAAGCTTCTTCTTTGAAGAAAAGGGCGGTATTGCTGTTATATTACTTGGTACGTATTGTTGGTAAAACATTTTTGTTTTGCTGTGCGTTTACATCCCTGCGCGTATTGTTGGTAAAACATTTTTTGTTTTGCTGTGCGTTTACACCAAATCCTGTTCTAGCAAATGCTACAGTTTAATAAATCAAGCAAAGTCTGAATTGTGCAGAATTATGCATAATTGTTAAGGCTCTTATAAAGTCTGATTAATAGTGAAAAGCGTAGGGAGGCTCCAAACAGTTTCATTTGTGCAAACCACAGCAAAATTATTTACAAATGGGTCGCCATGGAGCAGTTGATTTGAAAGTTTTTTTGTGGAAAGGCATATAAGGCATAGGCAGTTTGTTTTGTTCATTGCTGGTATTTAATCACAAACTTCATTAAAAGTTGGTTTTTTGGAGATTATTGTTTTCTGATTGATACAAATGGCGAAAACTCAAAGTGCCCAGTTTGAAATTGAGAAATTTAATGGCAAAAATAATTTTGAGATCTGGAAGGTGAAGATGCATGATTTGCTTGTCCAACATGGCGTGGCAAAGGCGTTGTTGGGCAAGACCAAACAGCCTTACAACATCACAGATAATGAGTGGGCCGAGATGGATGAAAGAGCGATAAGTGCTATTCGACTGTGTCTAGCTGATGATGTCCTGTTTAATATCGTGTCGGAGACAACCGCTGCTGGTTTGTGGATGAAACTGGAGAAACTGTACATGACCAAATTCTTAACCAATAGGATTCTCTTGAAGCGACAGTCGTACAGTTTGCGAATGAAGGAAGGTACATCGATTGCTGATCATTTAAATGCTTTTAATACTCTTCTTGTGCAATTACAAAGTATAGAAGTAAAAATTCCATCCGAGGATAAAGCTATTACTTTATTGTGCTCGTTGCCCGAGTCATGGGATCATTTTGTTACTTCTATAAGTCTTAGTTCATCAGAAAATATTGTGTTTGATGATGTAGTTGCATCCTTATTATCGGAAGAAACAAGGAGGAAGTCGCATTCCGAAACCTCTACATCAGAAGCTATGATGGTTAGAGGTCGTTCGAAAGAAAGACACTCCAGGAGGCCGAGCGACTCACGTTCAAAGTCGAAAGGAAAGAAGAGTAAGCTAAAGTGTTGGTTTTGTGGCAAATCAGGGCATTTAAAGAAGGACTGTTGGAAGCGACAACATCAAACTTCAAAAGCAGATTCTTCGACAGAGAAGAAGGAGCCAAATACGACAGATACAGGTTCGACATCTGGTTCAGGTATGAGTGATGAAGTATTATCAGTTAATGTGTCAAATCATGGTCAACATTGGTTGTTAGATTCCGGTGCATCAAACCACATGTGTATCCATAAAGAATGGTTTAAAACATATAAATCAATTGATGATGGTGTTGTGTACATGGGTAATGATGTAACATGTAATATTGTGGGAATTGGGAGCATACAACTGCAAATGTTTGATGGGACAACAAAAATATTAACTGGTGTGAGGCATGTACCAGATTTAAGGAAAAATTTGATTTCATTAGGAGCACTTGATTCAAATGGATATAAAACTGTAATTCAAGGTGGAGTAATGAAAATTTACAAAGGTATTTTACTAGTTATGAAAGCTAAGAAAGTAGGAAATCTATTTCAGTTAGAAGGAGGTATAAGGTCAGATTTTGTGTCTACTGTGTCTGAACATGATAGTAGTTCCATTCACTTATGGCATCAAAGATTGGGGCATATGAGTGAAAGAGGATTAAAAATTTTGGCTGATCGCAAGTTACTTCCAAATTTAAAGTCTGGCAAGTTAGATTTCTGTAAGCATTGTCTGTTTGGAAAACAAAGTAAACAAAAGTTTAAAACAGGCAAACATACTAGTAAAGGCATACTTGATTATATCCATTCAGATGTTTGGGGACCAGCCCCTACAACCTCATATGGTGGTTCATCTTATTTTGTATCATTCATTGATGACTTTTCTAGGAAGGTCTGGGTCTACATGTTGAAAAGAAAGTCTGATGTTTTTTCAGTTTTCAAGCAGTTTAGAGCATTGGTAGAAAACAACACTGGTAGAACAATAAAGTGTTTAAGAACTGACAATGGTGGTGAGTTTACTTCCAAGGAGTTTGACAACTATTGCAAGGATGCAGGGATCGAGAGGCATAAGACCACGGTTTATACTCCTCAGCAAAATGGAGTTACTGAACGCATGAACAGAACTCTTCTAGAGAGAGCAAGGAGTATGTTGAGTAACGCCGGGTTGCCGAAGGAGTTGTGGACGGAAGCGGTGGCAACAACTTGTTATGTGATAAACCGATCTCCATCGATGGCCATAGACTGCAAGATTCCGCAAGAGGTATGGAAAGGACACCCTTGTGACTATTCTAAACTCAGAGTGTTTGGTTGTGATGCATATGCTCTAGTGCCTAAACATCAGCGAACTAAGTTAGATCCAAAGTCTAAAAGGTATATCTTTGTTGGGTATGGTGTTGGAACAAAGGGATATAGATTGTGGGATCCTACTACCCGCAAAATCATCATCAACAGAGATGTAAAGTTTAATGAATCCTCTCTTGTACAGTTAGATGTAGATAGTAGATTGAAACAGGATGATGTATCTAACTTTCAACACATTCAGTTTGATAGAATTTCTAACGATAGTCATGATGACCATAGTTCAGATACTAGTCATGAATAGGTTTCAGAATCAGAACATGAACAGGGTTCAGGTTTAGATCATGAACAGGTCTCAGATACGGATGGTAGTCAGCCAATCGAGGAAGTGCCAAAAACATCCTTAAGGAGGTCGACAAGAATCAAACGGCCACCGAGAAGGTATGATGATTATGTCACTTCTGTTGCATTTACTGCTAATGACGATGAACCTCTGTGCTATCAGGAAGAAATAGAAGGTTCAAAAAGTGACAAGTGGAAAGCAGCCATGAAGGATGAAATGATGGCCTTAAGTAAGAACGGCACATGGGATCTGGTTGAGCTTCCGAAAGGCAGGAAAACTGTGGGGTGTAAATGGGTTTTCAAGCTGAAATGGGGTGTGAATGATACGGAAGACAGGTACAAAGCCCGACTGGTTGCAAAAGGGTTTTCTCAGAAAGCCGGTATTGACTTTCATGAGATTTTTTCACCAGTGGTTAAAATTGTTTCAATTAGAATTGTGTTAGCATTAGTGGCTTTGCTTGATTTAGAGTTGCAGCAGTTAGATGTTAAGACTGCATTTCTACATGGTGACTTAGATGAGGAAATATATATGGAACAACCGGAAGTGTTTTTTCACCATCGCAATGAGAAATTTGTCTGCAGGCTCAAGAAGTCATTATATGGCCTGAAGCAGTCACCTCGGCAGTGGTATAAGAAGTTTGATTCTTTCATGTTGAGTCAGAAATATGTTAGAAGTGAATATGATCATTGTGTTTATTTTAAACAGTTGAATAATGGCATATTCATTATCTTGGTATTGTATGTTGACGATATGCTTTTAGCAAGCAAAAGCATAGAAGAAATCAACAGGTTGAAGGCTCAGATGGCAAGGACATTTGATATGAAAGATCTAGGAGCAACAAGACAGATTTCGGGCATGGAGATTTTCAGAGACAGGAGCAATGGTAAGCGATGGTTATCACAACAAAAGTATATTGAGAAAATACTTTTGAGGTTTGGTATGAATAATGTGAAGCCTGTTTCAGTCCCTTTAGCTTCCCATTTTAAGCTTTCTTCGAGTTTATGTCCTAATACAGATGAAGAAAAGGATTATATGTCTCGAATTCCATATGCCAATGTAGTAGGGTGTTTAATGTATGCGATGGTTTGTACTCGACCAGATATTTCACATGTAGTTGGGGTTGTCAGCAGGTACATGGCAAATCTGGGTAAAGAACACTGGTCAGCAGTGAAATGGGTGCTTCGGTATTTGAGAGGCACAAGTAGTTATTGTATTTCTTACAATAAGAGTAGTGAATTTGTTTGCGGATATGTTGATTCCGATTTTGCAGGTGATTTGGATAAGAGAAGGTAAACTTCAGGGTACGTCTTTACTCTTGCAGGTGGAGCTATCAGCTGGATGTCAAAGCTACAGAATATTGTTGCTTTATCCACTACTGAAGCAGAATACATTGCTGCTTCTCATGCTTGCAAAGAAGCGATTTGGTTCAAAGGTTTGTTTGGTGAATTTGGTAGGTTGCAGGACAGCATCAAGTTATTTTGTGACAGTCAAAGTGCAATACATTTGGCTAAGAATCCGGCCTATCATAGTAAATCAAAGCATATACCGATCAAGTACCATTTTGTAAGACAGGTTATCACTGAAAGGGGAGTCTCTCTGAAAAAGGTGCATACAAAGAAGAATTGTGCAGACATGTTCACGAAACCAGTTTTGTTAGAGAAGCTACGCTGGTGTTTGGCTTCTCTTGGCTTGCAGAAAAGATAAAATAATAATAACAGGGCATCAGGCTAATTGTTGTCAAGGTGGAGATTGTTGAGATTTTCTGTTTGGAGTAAGATAGGCAAAATCTCAGTTGATGACAACAATAGGAATCTGTTCCTATATTAGCTCCAGGTTGTTGGGAGATGATTAATGCCTCCTATATTTGATGTGAGTGAGTTAATGAGGTTGTTAGATTCTCTTTGCTATATAACAGGCAACCATTTGGATGTTTTCTATGAGGGTGAGAGTTTTGTGAGGATTTCATTATGTAATCTCCTGTTTGATTAATAAGAATTGCCGATGCCTATGTTGTGTGGACGTAGCCCAGATTGGTTGGGTGAACCACGTTAAATTCTTGTGTCTTTATGTGCATGATTGATCTGCTGTGTTTTTTGATTTAATTTAGCTGAGCATCTGATCTCCAACATTCTCTGGAGGGGAATTTTCTTGTTTCTTGTTTCTTTTTCCCCTTTTTCTTGCTCCTTGGTTGCTTTGGATTTTTGCCTTTGTCAGATGACACAACATTAATCTCAAAGAAAAGAGTATTTTCTGATGCATTGGTAGTTTGATTGGAAACAACAAGAGTTTTATGAGATGGTATTCCTGTTGTTTGTGTACTTGAAGAACTGATCACACCATCACCGACATGAGAGTCCTTACTCGATTGTGGAGGAGGGGGAACAGTGAAAGCTGGTCGAGGTGCATTGGGAATTTTATCATAAAGCATGCCAGATTGTTTGTAAATCAAATCTAAGTATTATGCACGAGAAATAACTTGCTCTTCTGTGACAACTCCACCTTGTGCCACATCCTCGGTGATTGATGGCAACAAGGATTTTATGAACCACTCAGCTAAAAGCTGATTGGGAACATATGTCTTAACCATTCAATGACGACGCCACCACTCATGAATATGATTTTATATATGGGTAGCAGTAGTCTATTTAAAGTTTGTTAGGAGTTCCCTTCTAGTTGATAGGTAACCGGAAGTGGGTCATAAATGTAGTGGCTAAAGTGGTGAAATTATTGAAAGAAGCTCTTGGTAATTCAATGTACCATTTAGCAGCTAGACCAGTAAGTGTTCTTTGGAAAAGATGAAGTCTAACCGAATCATCATTTAACGAGTTTGATGAACACCACAAATGAAAGGTCATGACATGATTTGATGGGTCTTCTCTAGGATTTCCGTTAAATTTCAGAATGTCAGATGGTAACTTATGCGGAATTATCGGACACCATGGTGCATATAAGATTGGATCATTAGTGAGCTGATTTAAATTTGGTAATTCTAAAATTTCTACAAACAACAATTGTCGATTCAAGTCAGGTTGAAGATACCTGGGATATGATGGAATTACTTGAACAATAGGTCTTTGCATATCGACATAGGGCATCTGCATTTGGTAACCTTGGTATGGTTGTTGAACAAAACCAGTATAAGGTGGTTGTTGATAACCAGGTTGAATGTGTGGTTGTCCATAACCTGCAAAGCCTTGTTGACCAGGACCTTGGTAAGCTTGAGATTGACCAAAACCAGGTTGAGCCTGTGGAACAAGTCCAAACTGGGGTTGGAATTGCTGGAATTGGGGTTGTTGAAATTGAGGTTTCCACGGTTGTTGAATCAACTGTTGTTGTTGTTGGTACAACTGTTGTTGATTTAATGGTTGTTGCTGTCCAGCAATGAAAGGTTGGCCAGGTTGTGAATAAACTATACCAGTGTAAGCTTGGGTCAGTCCAGATAAGGGTATACTAACATGAGGTTGTTGCTAAACTCCATAAACAAGTGGTTGTTGTACAACAACTTGAGGAACTTGAACTTCTTGACTTGAAACTTGTGGTTGCAAGGTAGAAGGATTAGTTTGTACCGGTTGAGATACAACAATTTGAACTTGTGACTGTGGTATAGTAGTAACAACAGGTGTAGTAGGAATATATGACATAGTTTACATTGGTTGTGTTGGATACACAAGCCTCGGTTGAACTGGCATTGTTGGTTGCCATTGACAAACTCTAATTCTAGATTGACCTGAATACTGTGGGATATTACCATATGGTAGTCCTCCGAAATAAGGAGGATACGAGGGAATAAGCATATTGCTCTCTATATGGTGGCAATCCAGTATTTAATGGATACATAGGTCTTTGTTAACCAGATTTCCAAGCTTGATACTGATATGCAGGATCAAAATGTTGAGTTCCCATTAGAGAAGAATGAGGTAAAATTCTGGTTGAGGACATGGGTGATGACAATGGTGTAGAAGCAACCCCTGAGTGGGTTCCAGACAATGATTAGTAACCAACCGGGATAGATGATTCACTATACAGGTGTGACTCAGGTGTGGTAGAAAACATCGAAGAGGTTACAACATAAGATTCTGCTGCAGCTGCATCAGATGATACAGTTTGAGATGTTGGCGGTTGTTTAGCCATAGTTAACTGACCCAAAAGCTGTACTAAAGAATCGACGGGTACTTGAAAAGAAGTAGGATCAAATGAAGTGAAAAAATCAGGAGTATTACGATAAAGATAAAGCCTAGTTCCAATGTGAAATGGGGTTCCAGGTATGGAATCTTCTTCCAATTCCTCCTCTATAACAATTAAACCTGGTGGAAGAGCTTCATCGTCAGGTCTGTAAAAGATTTCTAGTGTTCATGAAGTTGAATTTTCAATAGTTACTGATGTCTAAGAGGTAACTGTTTGATCATCTTCCGGTAAAGTAACAACTTCTGAATGTTCAAATTTGAAGTCCAGATGTTCTGGTAAATGAACAATAGTTTCAAAAAAAGGTTCCTGAACAAATTCAAGTTCAGATGTAAATTCTGTTTGAACTGGGATAGATTCTGGATTAACTTCTGGTTGAACTGATTCAAATTCAGAAGTACTTTCTTGTTGAGCAAATTCAAGTTGAGGATCAACTTGTTGTTGAACAACCTCAGTTACTGTTTCACTAGGATCAGTGCTAATGTCCTCAGGTAATTGTGAAACTTCTTCTTCAGAAATAGATGGGCCAGAAATAGTTGGAGTAACTAGAGTCTCCGTACTTACCAAAATAGATGATTCATGTAACTCAAATGAAGAACTAGGATTTCTTGATGTACTAGACTCAGTTAAGCGAGACCGCTTTTCTCGAATTGGTGCCGCTTTGGGAGGCAAAGGCGATTTGATCGCTATTCTCCACGAATGATGGGGTATGGGTTGATGTTCCTCCATGTTTGCTGATTAATTTTATTATCAAAAAAGAAATAAACAAAAAGGGGTATACTAGGAAAAATGTTTACCAAGCAACTGTGAACTGCAGAATACCTCCTGGCGAACCAAGAAGTATAGGCAGACAATCTCCCCGAATGCTGTGTTCAGTGTATCACAGTTTACAAGGAAGTCAAATTGGTTACTTAAGGATGGATAACAACCTAGAGTTGTCCTCCCATATATACTTGAAGGTACGTGGAGGCCCAGTTCGTATAAGCACTGTCTAATACAAAACCACATAGTGAGAGCATTCCCATATACTTTACGTACTGTAACACCGCCCTATATACCCAAAGGTACGTGGACGAGCTACGATATACTCACGTACGTGGAATGAGGTATCACACTCGGGATGTATTGTAGACAAGTTAGTGACAACTTCTTTGTTTTACGACGCTGAAACACGTCTCTAGCCTGGAACCACTAAATGTTCTCGTTAATGACAATGCTCCATTAAGTAAATTGATGTTTATTTTAAGTTGATCTTGCTTAGGAATTTTCCTTTCAAGTTCACCACGTGATGTATTCTGAAATTCCTAGGAATGAAACTATCATGATAAGCATTCTTTCCATTCAATTTAATGATGAAAACACTAGCTACTTAGGGATAGAGCAATCAAATTTCTTTTGATCAAAGAGAAAAGAGCACAATCTAAATGCAATTTCCCTACACTATTCCTATCAGCACACACAAACTTTTTCAATGCAACATGCATGTATTTCTTTTCGATTCCCTTAATGTGAATATGAACAAAAAGGAAATATGCACATACAGTCAATCAATCTTTCATATGAACGAATACTTTTATGATAGTTCAAATTTGAAGGAAGAGAATACTTTACGACACTTTCTTTCGAATGAAGATTAATCAACTATATCCTAACTTTGACTATTGATAAATAATGACAAATAAAACGTGAAGAAACATTAATCAATCCAATAAAAGTCGGGCTAGACCAGGAGATAAACACTCATTTTCAGAGACATAACATTCATTGATCAATTAGCAAACAATCAAACAGAGAAAACTTGGAAAAAACTCTTTCCAAAGGTGGGAAACTGATCCTCGGAGGATCAACGCAGCCCAAAGTGGGAGACAGTGCGCTTCATAGCACTGTCCCTAAGCCAGGGATGCTCTGCAGTGCATTGTGTCCCTCACAAGCCTGTGCTGGTGACAGTAAGCCATTTCAAGAGGCAATTTGACACAGTTTTGACCAATTTTTCATTGTAAACAATTGAATTACAATCTATGAACACAAATAGAGTCAACAAGGATGTCTTAGGAGGTGGATAAGCTACTAGAAAAGAGGATTCTTTCCCAGTGGAGTCGCCAATTCATTTTGAAGAATTTAGCATCTATGGATAAACACTAATTCACTAGACAAGTAGTTGTGCCTAGAACAACAGTTTAAAGTGTTTTAGACTTTCCCTATAAGCAATAGATAAGAAGAGAGGATAGAAGGCCTACCTGTAGTTCTGCTTTCCTCTTGTCTCCCTTGTATCGATTCTGTCGCTCCTTCCTGTACTTAATCCATTTGAAAAGTACCCTGTCAACACAACAGAAGATGAAAAATCAAAGCATATGATCCATTGAATATAAATGAAAGGAATCAGAAGCAATTCATGCATATAAGCATTATGAAAGAACACAAACATGGAAAAAGGTTCAAACACTTTATTAGATAGAAGAAGGAATTACAACCATCAATGTTTGATTCAAATTCATTCCTTCAGCTTGGATCCCATCCACATCACATCAAAAGCAAGACAAGCTTGTGGCATCACATCATTTTCTCCAAAGTCAAGTCTCATAGTAGCATTATCTCCTTACAATTCAACATAATCCAGCCCCTGATCACTTAGATGAGTGGTAAATTTATAGGAAGATGAAGGAGGTTTTGTCATTAATGGTGACATTGAATGGCCTTCCATACTTAGAATTAGTTCCATGGAGGAAGGGATGAGAGGATAGGATGATCCTTAATTCATTCCTCATCCATTTTCGAGCTCATAGGAGTTGATAAGACAGGGAAAATTCTAGATGACTCCACAAGATAAGAATATTCCCAAACCCTATGTGAATTTCACTCATTCTCACCCAGCGTAGGTGAAAGGAAGCCTAAGTGCTCTGCAGAGCACCCTGGCAGTGGACTTAGTTGCTCTGCAACGCACCTTCATAAGGGCTTACCTACGCTGGTCCCTCTAGAGGCAATTTCTGGATGTCTTCAAGTCATGAAACTATCTGGGAAGGAGGAATTCAAAGGGTTGACTTGTTTAGGGCATGAAACAACTGATTTTAGGGTTTGATGAGCCCTAAATCACTGATCTGAATTTTGGGATTTGATGTGCCCAAATGGATCTATAACAATGGGGTAAATTTACCCAATTCTTTTCTAGGTTGATTTCCTCCATTCAACCCAATGGATATTTTTCATTCACGTATCTAGTCCAGATTGCATAGGTCCATCATTCCTTATTTTGGTACATGAATCTACCAATGTTTCACTCATTGAAAATTTTCCTCTCATTTTAGGAGTTATCTCCTCATTGTTATATGCTTCTTCCATTAGTGTAGACTGACAAGGGTTGAAATTACTAGTGGTAGGGCTATCAATCACACAAAGCTGAAGTTTTTGTGTGGAAAATCCACACAATATGCGTTTATGTGCAATATTCACACATTTTAATGACTCTCATTATTAAGTGTGGCCATTACGTGTTTTTTTTTGGGTGTTCTTCCAACTTGACATAATTTTCATGCATACTTTGATACTTTTTGTTGACTAAATTGGTTTATTGATTGGCTTGGTAGGCTTGTTTATGATGGTATATTTTAGGAGTGGCGTCAATTCTTTCATTATGTCCTATTTTATGTATGTTGTTGATTCCTTTCCGACGGTCAATTCTCAAAATTTGGTTGATTTCTCTTTTTTAGTCAATTTGCTAAATTCTACGGACTTTGTTTCTTCCACACTCGATTTTATTTTTTCTTGCACATCTAATTGGTCCCTTGTTCATTTGATTGATGTTTATCATGGTTTCCTAGTTGATCTATTGCATGCTTTCTTGTTTTCTCCTTTGCTTTTAAATCTAGAAATTTATAGAGGTATTTGAGATGCGTCCTTGGGATTTTTCTTTGATGACTCGATTCCTTGGAAACATTGTTTTGGTCTATGTGCCTTTTTCTATTGGATTTTTCTAGTCAAGTTATTTGAGTAATTTTTAAACCTTTATAGTAAGCAGTGCATACACATATTGTTTATAATTAGAAAAATAAACAATGGATTTTTTTTTCCCAAAGGAAAACTCATAATTTTATTAATGAAAGCAAAATTACATTTTGTAGATGCTCAAAGAGCATTCCATCAAACTAGTCAAAAACTCGTGCCTAGAGGGATAGACAAGATAAAAACAGTAAAATAAAAAACTTGGTTCTAAATGAAAATATTTAATTACTCTTTTATTCCTTTCTTATTTTCTACTTTCCACCATCCTCCTCGATTAAGAGTGGTCATTACAAGTGCTAACTGGTTTTCCTAAATGATTCTTGGATTTTCTTTATCTGAATCCAAACTCTTAGATACATGATGTCCTTTGTAACCTCCCATTTCCTTTTTTACAAGAATCTTCTTCTTATGCAATGTTGGGATTGGAGTTCTGTAACAAATTACATCCCACTTGCTTACCATTGGGGTGGATACCTACTTACCTAACTCCTCTCATGTAGTTAGAGGAATAGGGAGATTTTTTTTGTCCTTTGTCCATTTATAATTCTTATTTTTCATTCTAGGGTTTGATTTAGTTGACTAGGATTCTCAACTCTTCTTTAGAGCCTCATAGCTAGAGCCTCTTTCTTTTCACGCGCGCGCGCGCACACACACACACACAAACACACACACACATCCATGTACACATATACATATTGCAATATACATAGGCCAAACCCATTTTAATATTTAAATACATGATATATATATATATATATATTTTTTTTTTTCCCCTAGGAAAAATCGTAATTTTATTAATGATAACAAAATTACATTTTGTAGATGCAGAAGCGCATATCCAATAGCAGGTCAAAAACTGCTGATCAAAGTAAAAACCAAAACGAAAATAACAAGAAAATTAATGTACAATGGGAAGAAAATTATGTTTTTCTCCCTTTTTTCTTCTCAACCTTCCTCCACTCCCCCTGAGTCGGTAAGGATGAAAATAGTACGAGTGAGGTGTCCTCCTCAGGGCAAGGATTATCCTTGTCTGAATTCGAGTGGTCTGAAGAATGTTGTCTTTTGGCTCCACTGGTATCCGATGTGTCTGGTATCTTCGCTGGCAAAGAGTCCATCAGATCTGTTATTACATGATCTACAGTTTCTGGCTCCTTGTGGATCTGATTGTTCTCTTGGGGAATGGGGGGTTCTTGTTCCGAATCTTCCTCCTTAACTGGGACATCTTCAGGGTCTGGTGGGGAGAATCTCCATCCCTTGGGCTGTTTTCATACTTTCTTCTTCCTACGCATATCCTTTTTGGCTTCTGGGCATGTTTTTTGAAGATGCCTTGTTTGGCGACAAATTATGCATTTGAATGCAATATTTTCATAATCTAGTATCTGTGTCCAGTATTTCTGTTTATACTTGAGTTGAATTTGGTTTGGCAATCCTTTTCCGAGGTCTACTTCCACACATATGCGTGCAAATGTGTAGATTCCTTCCTCCAATCTTTATGTATCCATTTTGATGAATCACCCATGATGTTGCCTATAATAGACAGGACTTGAGGGCTTCAGAAGTGTAGAGGTAGGTTATGAAGACGTAACCAGACTGGCATCCGAGATACAACCATTGTATTTGGATCAAATTCTGGGAACCATGGAGTAATGAAGAGACCCGTGGATCCCATGAACCATGGTCCTTCCCTCATGATGATGTCCCTTTCCTCTGTTGTCTGAAATTTTACAATGAAGAAACATTTGGAACAGAGATGAATGTCACATGTAGGTGTCCAGGTTCTGAAAAACCAAAGGAAAAGATCAATATATTTGGGCCAGAAGTAGTTGAATCTGCAAATTAAAGCTTGTTTTTCGAATGAAGTACAGTCATCGTCTGTTTCTGGTATGTCCATGTTTATTTCTGGGGTATAACTCAACTGCTCCATAATGTATGGGGCTGGTGTTGTGCCATCTTGTTTTGTTGTGGTTGTAGATGGTTTGTTTCCTTCTAGGATGTCTTTAAAGGATAATCCTACACGTTGTTGCTTTTGTTGTGTTTCTGGAAATTTTGAAGCGCTGCTTCCTATGCCGTTGCCTGAGGGATTTACTTTGTGATGGTTATCCATGCCTCCTCTAAGCTTCAGGTTAGTGTGATGGAAGACTCAGGTAGGATTTTGTATTCCATGAGGGTTTTGTTGTCTTGGAGTACTCTGCCTCCATAGATTAAAACCTGTGATCCTGTAGGATAACCAGTATGTTGGTAGATGCTGTTATTCAATAGAAATATTGATTTGGTGATCTATACCCAGGCCAGATGTGTCCCCCCATTAGGGGTTTTTATAAAAACTTGAAAAAGGAGAGGGATTACTAGCGATTTAGGTTCTAGTTCTTTCGCAGACTCCTTTTTGATGTCCACAAAGCTCCGAGGGTAAATGTCATCGTTGCTGTCATTAATGGCACAGTTTCTAGGATCCCTAGCAATAGAACCCTAGTCGCAGACAATGGCTCTCTCCAGAATAGGTCTCAAGTGCAACCCTTTATCCATAGTCATAATAATCTTCTTTCCATAGTAAATAACCTAACCCGGGTTCATCTCTTCAACTACTATGAGGAGATCCTTCTGTAGCTTGTAACGGAATGGGTACCTGTATAGAGTCTTGCAGAGAGGAGTGTCGCGGCCTGGATCACATTTTTTGTCCATGGAATTTCCCCTATTGTATCCAGTTCGTGCGCTATAGTTAAGGCAACTGTGATGTGCAGGTTTCCTCCAATGATGGCTATGGGATTTGATAATGAAATTTGTTCCCTTTCCCTATGCACGATTAACTTGACCCAGCTCGGTTTCCTCCTCCGTGTCGGCATCAGATATCGTCTCTGCTCCATCAGGGTTGTTCGATGACTGCTTCAGAACTTCGGCTTCAACAGTATCAGCCCGCTCTGAATTGGCCTTTGGCATTTCCTGCCTCGACTGTGCATCTCCAGCGTTCTCCGTCTTGGGAGTAGGGTTTGCTGCGACGACCTTGTTGGTAGAGCGAGGAGCCATTTTTTTCACGATCACAAACTAACCAATATATATATATATATATATATATATATATATATATATATATATATATATGTCAATTTGATATGCGCCCACGATTGATGGGTCCCATAGTACACTAGCTCCAGGACCAATCAAAATCTGTTGCGCCACACTGGCGGTCCTTGTCATCCACTCAACCATTCAACGGTCCACAATTCTCTTGAACCTGATCAATTCATTATGATGGGTCAAATTTCTTGGTCATTAACGAGGGAAGGGGTGGAAAAATGGGAAATTTATTAATCTTTCGCATATCGCAATCGATGGTTGGAGACCATTCCGACACCCTCCATCACCTTTCTTCAAGACCACTATAGGGGTATCAAAAAAGTAGTGTTAGGTTTCCAAACGATCTTATGGGTGCATAACGACAAATAGGGCTCGTCGGTCTACAACATCAGCCCAGTTCCATTATCTCGGTACTCTCTTAACTGTTCTTTCACACACCTTTGGGATGGGGCCTCTTAGCCATGTGGGGATTATGGGCCATTCCCCTTCTGCATACCATTTATTTTGATTGGAAAACATGGTTAGGCTGCCACATCATATGTATGCATACCATCCTAACATGCTCCTCCATTGTTCCTTTTTAATTAATCGGGGTGGAAACCTCTGATACATGTTGTGACATCCTCCTCCCATATTTAACCAAGTTAACCGGTCTGCTGGGGTAAACATGTGACGAGAGGCTACTATGATGTGATTCAAATCCCCATGTACAATTAAGGAAGTGGAACTAACAAAACCAAACCAATCCAATCTTCCACACGTGCTACATAACCTTCAAGAGCCAACCAACCCTTCCAAGTGACCAACCCATGAGACAACTTGAAAATTCATTGATCTGGACCCCAATCTGCTCCCATGAAAATCCATGCATGTGATTAAGGCCTTCCAGTCACTCCCACCACAAGAAAATGCCAACGAATGTGGAATTTTTCAGCTAGTTTTGAGCAAGCGACATTGAATTCTATGCCACTTTTTCAGGGCCAAGACTCAGGCCACTACCTAGAACTTCATGAAACTTTCATAAATGATAAATAACAATGGAATAAGACTACTAATGTAATCATTGATAAAAGTACTTGATCTGATCCCTACTATCCATGACATGCATTTCATCAAACCCGTCACAAATATGTAATCTATAGGTCATAACAACAAATTTGAGCATTTATTCGTAAATAGGCATTGTTTCCTTATCACAATAGCTGAATTATCATCTATTAGGTCATATATTCATTTTCAAATAAAAACATGATGAGATCCATACATCAAGTATGTCATAAAACATACTCATAACCAACATATAACCAACAAAAACAACAAGGAAATAATAGCCATAAAAATCACATATGAACCAATACATTTACACATGAAATACTAAGGAGAAGGAGTTTTTATTAATGAAAGCATAAGCTGACCAGGTCTGGGACTTCCACGAACCACCCAGCCATAGATTAGGCTGAACCAAATATTTCTTTCAGCCAATCACCCTCGTGCCATATTCCAAGCATAAATGTGGGACTCAAAATAAAAACAACCTGGGCTTCCTGAGGCCAAACCACCTCAACCCTCATCAATAGAAGCAGGATTTACCACAATCCCCACCAAATCACTAGGCCCTAAACACGCATGGATGCTTCCAGATCTCTCCACCTAAACCGTGAGGGATTTTTCCGTATCAACCTCTTGGCATTACCATGTATCTATCCATTACCAGTAAAAGGATTCCTAGGCCTATGAAGTCTCCACCCTCTATGATTTACTGTGTATCTCACCATTATTGGTTAAGGGATTCCTAGGCCCAATCAAGGGTATTCACCAATGATATTTACTGTGTATCCTACCATTCACCATTCAAGGTATTCTTAGGCTCAATTGAGGTGTTCACAACCAGAAGTTATCGCGTATCTCATCCTGGTATTCCTAGGCCTTGCGAATAGTCCCGAGACCACCCCACTTAGCTTCAAATCCATTCAGAAATACAACTCAACCAAATACAGGAGAATCCACCACACTATGGATATCTGGAAATGACAAAGAAAGGCTAAAGAACACTGTCACACCTGGAAAAACCCATGCGAATGACAACAAGAGAACCAAGAACACACATGCATGCCACATCTAGCAAGGAAATCACACATGCAAATCAGAACCTATAAGTAATCCCACTGTAGCTGCTTGATCCTTCTCTTCCTTACTTGATATTTTCTTCCCTTTGCCTTCTTTGTCCTTCCTTTGCTTTCCTTGATCCAATTCTAGAGTGCTTCAAGAATGATCTAAGTGTCCAAGAGTGAGAGAGAGAGAGTAGAGAGAGAGAGAGATCCAAAACTGAAGTGAGAAAAAAGGTACCAACTGATCCTTATAAGCCTTTTTATTAATGAGGCCTCTATTTTCTTCATTTTCCAATATTTTTCTTTAATTTTCCTCCTCACATGTAACCTGTGATGTTTCACCTTCCTTTTCTCCTAATTTTCCAATTAATGCCTTATGACATTCCAAAGCCTTTTCCATTTCCTTTTCCAATTTACTTAGCCATAATAAACTAAATTAAACCCACAATAGGATGTTTTTCCTAATATTCAGCTTGGAATACGTGTCCTGTGACCTTGGTTATCATTTTTGATTTTTTCTTTTTAAACTTTCATTACATGTAATTTTGAACAGGGCTGTTATAGAACCCTCTGCCTTCGGGGAACACCGCCCTTGGTGTTCAATGATACCTACAACCAACAAGACCGCTGAAAGCAAAACATACTTCCCATGGATCTTTATAACTTAGCTCAATGCAATGCTTACAATAATTAACCTACTAAGAAGCAAACCAACATAAAAACATAAAAACATGACACCCATACTGCTTATTGGAGCTTTATAACATAACTCATGGTGGTATTTACGTCCATGTACATATGTACATATACCAAAACATCGCATCAAAACATATACCAAAAACATTCACTCAACCAACAAATAAATAAGATTACATAGCCCACATTTGATCCACCATCTCCCACGTAGCTTCATTGGGCCCAAAGTGCTTCCACTGCACCTTAACCTGCTCGATTGCTCAGTTCCAGTTGGAATTATCCATCTGGCTCCACCTGCAATATATACCAGTTAATCACATGATCAACATCTTTAACATATTTCTTAAGCAATGACACATGGAAAACATCATGGAATATCACTGTCGGAGGTAGTGAAAATCATAAGATATTGGTCCAATCATCTCAAGTATCTTTAAAGGTCCATGTCTAGTCAATTTAGTGTCCTAAATTTCTCTACATAAATTATCAATCCGAGTATCGTAAACTGATGAAGTGTGGTGCACCATATGTGCTTAGTTAACCTTTTTTATTACTTCGTTGTTTTATAATTTATGTTGTTTTTTTGGGGGGTTTTGTTTCTTATGTTAGAATCTAATTTCTAAAGAAAAGAGAAAATGAAACAAATCAAAACTTTGAACAGTTAGATTAATCTAAGCCAGAAAAATATATAAGAAAAGAAAACAAGACAAATAAAACTACTGCAATTTAAACTAAAGGCAAAAGTAAAACTAAAAACAAATCAAGTCCCATTCATAACTTCACATATCACCAATTTCGTTCTTAAGGAACTAAAAAGACTCAATGACAGGAACTTATGTAATGAGTATCCTACTAACCAAAAAGCAAAGCCAATTACTTCATCTATAATCACAATATTTTTCCAATTAACTTCTAAAACGGGGTTAAGCTAAAGCCTTTGGAAATATCATCATATAGCATGAAAGAACTGACATCTAAACTATCTAACTACACACTAATGAAAAACAAAGCCAATCATCTCTCCTATAATCACAATATTTCGCCAATTAACTTCTAAAATGGTGTTAAGCTAAAGGCTCCGGAAATATCATCATATAGCATGAGAAACTAATCTAATAAGCATATATAAGAAACATGTAAAGAAAACTAATCTACAATAAACCGGTTGAACACACCTGCATGAATAATCTATCAAACTTGAAAGCAAGAAAATGACATACTTGAATGAAATCAAAGTAAAACTTGAAAACAAAATCTACTCTACCTTACATTCTAATGTGCTCCATGACATCTACTTCACATTTCCTTCCATGTTGAGAACATCAAAGCTTTATTCAAATTCTTGAAAATTACAAAGTACAACAAAGCTCTCCAAAGCTTTCCAAAGCCATCAAATAAAAACTACAAGCTCCAAGCTAAAGAGCTACCAAAAAGCTACAAGCTTAAGAACTAAAAAGCTAAGGTAACAAATGAAGGAGAGAGATCTCCTATTTATATAAAAAGATGAGAAGCTATCTCTTTAATGAGAGTCCATGAATCTCTCCCTATACCTCTAGAGTCCTAATCAAAATAGGAACTGATAATACACATGTCTTCTTAGAGTTTCAATACAATTAGGAGATGTGACACATATCCTCATGATCCCATGATTTTCTCTACTCAAATTCGAATTTGGGCTTAGGGTGCCACATAAAGGTCTCCTAGAAGCCCCATTTTGACCTACACATGTCAACAATCTCAACCCACTTGTTAGGTATAAACATATGCACATTATTTTCTAATTTTTAACCACAAATTCACTTAAAAAGGCCAAGAATTAATAAAGTTTGGAAAAACATAAATGTGGCCCTATGATAATGAAAGTGGGATGAATGTAGTGACATAGTAGTGAAATGGAGGTGATATAATGGACATAATAGTGAAAGTGTAATGGAAATGAATGACATTTTCAAGACCTAACATACTCCCCAAATGAAGCTATTGCATGTCCTCATGCAATATATATTACATCAATTATTTTGACCTTTGAGCTTTGGCTTAACTTTGCATGATATCATTTGATAACTTCATACTTTTGCAAAGTGTTTTTCTTGAATTGCAACATGATTGGTTCTTGTGTAACAACCATATTTTGTTGTTGCATTCTATTTTGATCTTTGAACTTTTCATAATTATATTTTGATTATTGTTGCAAAGTATATCTTTATTGGATTGCATGATGGTTGGTTCTTGTGTGACAACCGTGATTGTGCTTGTATCCAATTTATCCTTTAAGCATTTTTTGAAAAGCCATTGTATGCTCATAATAACAATGTAATAGTTAATATATTTTGGAAGTATGTGGGATCCTGAATATGATATGGACATGGTAAGATATGAATATGAATGTATTCCCCCCCACAACTGATGGCATTGGCGATTTTATGAAATGAGGAAGAGAAGTGTTTTTCCAACAATTATCATTCTAGATTTTTATGGAATTCTATGGTCAAAAGTTAGAAAATGACGTACCTTAACTTAACCTTTGGAATGGATGAGTTGTATGTGTGGTGGCTGCGAAATTCTGATCATATTCTTCTTTAAGTGGCTGAACAAGAAGAGTCATGGATAAAGAGTTAAGATGAATTTTTATTTCTTCTACTAAAACTTGCTGAATCTGCTCCAAAATGCTGAAAATAATAGTCTTCATGTCTTCAAAATACGTTGGCACAATTCCTACTATGTGAAAAGATGTTCTGATGTCGAACATAGTAGGAAATTGTTGACTTAGTGGCCATTAATGGATGCCACTAGTCAACACGAGAACTCTCACCATTGATGACAATGAGAGTCAAGATGCCCAAACACATCTTGCTAGGTACGAATAGTTTTGTCGATGTCGAGTCACCTAGAAGATCTGATGAACAAGGGACATTAATGTATTCCCATTGTTTGTCAGCATGAGAACTTTCCATTAAGGCATGCAAGCCTCAAGGTGTCTTTACAAAGAACTTAGACTCAAAGGACTATGGACTCAATAATTTTCATTGAAACAAGACATATTTTCGAAATGAAAATGACAAGAAAGGGAAGATGAAAATGGAAGATGGCAATGGAGAGCAGAAACGGCAATGGGAAATAAGCATGTGAATGAGTCTCTTGCTTTTATTTGTGGGTTATGAATGGACAAAAAGAGATGGAAAGTGTATGTGAATGTAAATGGAAAATATGAAGTGAAATGAGGGGAATGGTTTATTATGAGGTATGGATGTGATGGAGACAATGGTATCTAAAAGTTTTTCAAGTATTTGGATTTGATTTTGCATTAGCATATTTCCTCTTTGTTGCTGATCATCCTCTTATGAAACAAATTGGTCTTTTAGAGAGACACCATTCACTTGTAGTCATTTGTCCTTCCTCCTGGAACCTGCAAAAAAACTAATACTTCTTCTGCAATTGAATGTAAGATTATTAAAGGAGAGAGATGGCCAATCTCTCTAGTTATGATATTTACACACAAAACTAAGAATTTGTATTAATGAAACAAGTTCTCAAAGGAAAATCAAAATAATTTATATCTTCTTTGGAATTAGTGCCTCAAGTCGAATGTTGCTTCTTTTTAGCAATTTAATTCATTATTTACTGTTTCAAACTCTGATGATGGATTTATAATTGTGTAGATCTTGTTGAGATATTTCCAATGACACTTGAATCATCAAAATCTGATTTTGTATGAGAAAGTTAGGCTGATTTGAACAATGATATTTTTTCAGCTGCAGGTGGAATGTGCGCAATATCTGTAGCTAAAAATCTTGAATAAAAAGTTAGCCATTCATTTTTCATCATCAGTCCAAAATTAATCAATACCTTTAAAAAAGTAAGTAAATAACTTGTTCATTTCATTGGTTCAATTTTTTTTTTTTTGACATGCAGCAACTTAGTGTGGGGACTTAATGATAACACACACCTTGACTTCCCTTTGACCGAGGTCTTTTTCATCGACTTGGATCAAATGGATAAGACAGCATCCATGTATTGACATTTTCCCAGCTACCCATGTGGCTCGTTTCGTCTCTCGACACCTATAACCTACACAAGTATAAAAATGGATGCGGAATTGCCAGTTAGCTGCGGAATCAGGCTGCATTCTGCAGCTAAAAGACAGTAAACCATCAGTTTTGAAATGCAGCACACAATCCTCCATTCCCAATCACTCTGTTGGATCATTCTTGAAATCAGATGCCACGTAACCACCTTGAGATCCTTAACAACAACTTTGAATACTTTGTCATGTTGAATAATTTGCCACGTCTTATTAATCGGTTGTGAAGAGCCGTATACAACTGGTTCACACAATGGAGTTAAAAAAAGTCGTATTCAATCAGCTTACGTCTTTAAACAGGTGTGAGAATAGTTATTAAAAACAAGAGGCATGCAATCATGATTTATTGTCAGCACATTGTTGATTCCAAATCGGAATTCTCCTCCCCAGGCAGCCGAATTAAATCAAACTGCCATTTTATTAATTTAAATTCCATTTTTTCCTGCAAAAATGGGCTTCAAAGAACTGTGAAAATCTCCCAAACCGCTTCAAATTCCTTAAAACGATTTCTAGGTTATCTAATTGACCCTATTGCCGAAAAAACACATGTTTTTGTTTTTCCTAATCTGTTTTCATTTGGCTGGAATTTGCATTCAAAGTTTGACATTTTTCAGCTATTACGCATTTTTTTGTCTGTCAGGTGTATTACACAGGCACAATGACAGGCTGAAGAATTGGGGCAACTAACCATCTCTCATGGATCTCTAGAAGAAATTAGTCATAGGTTTGTTATATGAAGACAGAACAATGAGACAATCATCGATCCACAATGAGAATCATCGATCTATTATCCTCATGTTTATTTAATATTTAGGATTACCTGATACGAGTACAACTCTCTTCTCTACTGGTTCATTAACAAAGAAACCAGAGAGGAAATGTCAAACTATGATGCCCAACCCACGGGTTGCTAAACAATTGCTGCGGTAGTTGTTTTTAATTCATACTGGTACCTTGGATATTTAAAAAAATGATTTAATAATTTTGCTGAAGCTTGTAGCTTAGATTGTTTACATTGCAGGTTTTGTAGGCGGCGGAAATCTAAGTGGCAGCAATAATTGTATTAAGCTCGTTGATTCATTTTCAGGTTGGGACAATGCCGAGGCCCCTTAATGGAGTCAGCGTGGATCTACAAATTTGCATTCACCTCCTCATTGTTACCTAATCGTTTAACATTCAAACCCTTGGTTTTTTCGCATATACAATGCATTTTTTGTATGATTTTGCAGGTTTATTTCATGTCAAAGCTTCAAACAAGAATACAGATTTTCTATTGACTGGAATTGGGGATAGCCATTGACCTTTTTTTTTTGTTTCCGAAATTGTGAAATTTTATAAGAATGATTAATGATTTTCAATTTCAAACTTCAAGTAAAATATGCTAAAAATAGAACTTTGACTGAGGTCTTAAGTTGATTTTTTTATCAATCTCGGCTGGGTGGCTAGGATAGGATCCATGTCGGGATAGTTCCGGAGATGCCCATGTGGCTGGTTTCTTCATTGGATGTTTGTAACCTGCTAAACCTTGGAATTAGCTGCGGAATTCACAGTTAGCTGTGGAATCAGGCTGCATTCCGCAGCTAATTTGCAGAATCTTATTAAATTAGAACACTGTGTTTTGAAAGTCACTACAAACCATAACCAATCAATATTGGACAGCTGAACCTATCAAAGTAGTTGGATTTTATTACTATTATTATTATTTTTTTGTTTCCCTTTTTTTATTGAATCAAATGAAATGATGAAGTGTATTTTGTCTCTTTTTTTTTAACATAACAATTCTTTTTCTGATCCTCCAGATCACACAAAGTGCAGGAGGAGAGCATACTCAAGAAATTATTAATTTTTTTAGATGTAAGAAATAAGGTCTCCTAATTACACTTCCTCGACAATGGCGCCAAAATGTCTAGTCAATTTAGTGTCCTAAATTGCTCTACATAAATTATCAATCCGGGTATCGTAAACTGATGAAGTGTGGTGCACCATATGTGCTTAGTTAACCTTTTTTCTTACTTCGTTGTTTTATAGTTTATTTTGTTTTTGGGGGTTTTGTTTCTTATGTTAGAATCTAATTTCTAAAGAAAAGAGAAAATGAAACAAATCAAAACTTTTAACAATTAGATTAATCTAAGCCGACAAAATATCTAAGAAAAGAAAGCAAGACAAATAAAACTGCTGCAATTTAAACTAAAGGCAAAAGTAAAACTAAAAACAAATCAAGTCCCATTCATAACTTCACATATCACCAATTTCGTTCTTAAGGAACTAAAAAGACTCAATGAGACATGAATTTATGTAACGAGTATCCTACTAAGCAAAAAGCAAAGCCAATTACTTCATCTATAATCACAATATTTCGCCAATTAACTTCTAAAACGGGGTTAAGCTAAAAGCTCCAGAAATATCATCATATAACATGAAAGAAATGACATCTAAACTATCTAACTGCACACTAATGAAAAGCAAAGCCAATCATCTCACCTATAATCACAATATTTCGGCAATTAACTTCTAAAACAGTGTTAAGCTAAAGGTTCCGGAAATATCATCATATAGCATGAGAGACTAATCTAATAATAAAATATAATAAACATGTAAAGAAAACTAATCTGCAATCAACCAGTTGAACACACTTGCATGAATTAAAATTGAATGAATGGAAACTCTAATCTATGAAACTTGAAAGCAAGAAAATGACATACTTGAATGAAATCAAAGCAAAACTTGAAAACAAAATCTACTCTACCTTACATTCTAATGTCCTCCATGACATCTACCTCACATCTCCTTCCATGTTGAGAACATCAAAGCTTTATTCAAATTCTTCAAAATTACAAAGTACAACAAATCTCTCCAAAGCTTTCCAAAGCCATGAAAGAATAACTACAAGCTCCAAGTTAAAGAGCTACTAAAAAGCTACAAGCTTAAGAACTAAAAAGCTAAGCTAACAAATGAAGGAGAGAGATCTCCTATTTATACAAAAAGATGAAAAGCCATCTCATTAATGAGATTCCATGAATCTCTCCCTCTACCTCTAGAGTCTTAATCAAAATAGGAACTGATAAGACACATGTCTTCTTAGAGTTTCAATATAATTAGGAGATGTGACACATATCCTCATGATCCCATGATTTGCTCCACTCAAATTCGAATTTGGCCTTAGGGTGCCACATAAAGGTCTTCTAGAAGCCTCCTTTTGACCTACACATGTCAACAATATCAACCCACTTGTTAGGTATAAGCATAAGCACATTATTTTCGAATTTTTAACCAAAATTCACTTAAAAAGGCTAAGAATTAATAAAGTTTGGAAAAACATAAATGTGGCCCAATGATAATGAAAGTGGGATGAATGTAGTGACATAGTAGTGAAATGGAGGTGAAATGGAGGTGATATAATGGACATAATAGTGAAAGTGTAATGGAAATTAATGACATTTTCAAGACCCAACAGTCCATAAAACCGAGGTCCCAACTTGGCACATGAACCAATACTCAAGGAGCTCTTCTTGGGCTTGATGTGCAAATACACCTATTCCCTAACCTGAAACTCTTTAAAAAACCTATTTCGATCTGCATATTTTTTCTACCTGTCCTGTGTTGCCTTTATATTCTTCTTGATAACCTACATTTCATGTTCTATCTCTTCCAACATGTCTGGTCCTATCAATATCATGTTCACTAGATCACTCCAACTGATGGGAGTATTACAACTCTGCCCATAGAGTGCCTCAAACAGACTCATCCTCAGTGACTCCTGATGCCCATTGTTGTAAGAAAACTAAACCAATGGAAGGTACTCCTCCCATATCCTCTGCTGATGCATCACATACTCCAACATGTCCTCCAATATCCTGTTTACCCTCTTTGTCTATGTCCATCTGTCTCCAATGATAAGATATTCTGAAGGCAAACTCTATCCCCAAACCTGCAAACAACTCCTTCCAAAACTTGGAAGTGAACTTAGCATCCTTGTATGATACAATCTTCCTTGGAAAAACATGCAACCTCACTACATCTCTGATGAATACCTGTGCCACATCACTAGTTGAATATGCATATTTTACTGGATTTGAGTGCGCTACCTTTGTCAACCTGCCTACCATAACCATGATGGAATCATGTTGTCTAGATTTCCTCGGAAAACCTATGATGAAGTCCATGTAAATGACCTCCCACTTCCACTATGGATCAAAATCCACTGTAGTAGTCCACCTAGCTGCTTACATTTTTCTTTCACATGCTTATAGTCCAAACATCTAGCCACAAACTCTGCCACATCCTTCTTCAAATTTGACCAATGATAAAACTTCTTCACTGTTATCAATGTCTTTTGGTATCCTGGGTGATTTGAATATAGTTTTGCATGAAAATCTAGCAATATAGTGTTCTTCAACTCATTATTGTCTGGAACATATATCCTGTCCCTAAATCTGATCAAACAATTTGTTGTAAGACGATAGTCCACATCCTGCTCACCTGTACCCTGCTATAACCTGTTCATAAGCTCCATGTACCTGTCATCCTGTTGTCATGCCTGTAAAATTTGATCCTGTAAATATGTCCCATAGGAGCTCATAACTACTATATGATTTACCTGTATTCTCCTGCTAAGAGCATATGCAACCCTGTTCTCTTTCCCCTTGATGTACCTGGTCTCAAAGTCAAACTCATTGATTATGGTGAACCATCTAGCTTGCTTGGCATTCAGATTCGATTGGTCAAACAAGTATCTCAATCCACCATGATTGTTGATCAATACAAACCTCCTGCCAAGAAGATAGTGTCTCCACATCTTCAGTGTATGGATGATTTCTTCCAACTCAAGATTATGTGTCAGATAATTCTGCTTGTGCTCATTCAGTTTCTGTGACTCATAACACACTACCTGTCCTTCATGCATAAGGAATCCTCCAAGTCTTCTCTTGCAAGCATATTTACACACCACAAACTCTTTGGTTGGATCTACAATATTTAAAACTGGAGAAGTCTTCAACAACTACTAATTTTCCTTGCAAGATTTGGCATGCATGGTATTGCATGTGGTTCTTTTGTTGTTGTGGCATGGGTTTTGCCAGGTGTAACAATGTTTTCATCCTAGCCTTTCCATTTCTGGAGAGCCATGGTGTGATGGGGTTCTCATGTTTTAGTTGAGATGGATTTCTCGATGGATTCAAAGATGAGTGAGGTGGATCTGTTAAATGATAGAACACACGGATAGGAACCCATAAACCGAACTGCGGGTTTTGGTAAAGTCAGATTTTGTGCTGCCTCAGATGGCCTAGGAATCCTTTCCAATGAATGGAAGGATATACGGTAAAGCCAAGCGGTGGTTTTCTCTCCATTGGGCTTAGTAATCCCAGGTTTGGGATATGCAGTAAAGCCTGGAGAGTAGGTATCAGTTTAGGGCCTAGTGATTCGGGTTTGGATTGCAGTAAAGCCTAAGAGACTAGGAAGCAGGAAAATTCCTCACAGTGTAGGTGGAGAAATTTGGTTGCATCCATGCTTGTTTGGGGTAGTGATCAGGCGGAGATAATGGTAAACACTGTTATGATGTGTTCATTATGTTGGCCTAGTGATCTGAGATGGATTACAATAAAGCTTGGTTTCTATTGATGAGGGTGAGGTGGTTTAGCCTCGGTATGCCCTGGTTGGTTCTTTTGGTTTGAGTCCCACATTCATGCTTAGAATATGGCACGGGGGTGAATGGCTAAAGAGAGATTTGGCTAAGCCATTCTATGGTCGGGTGGAATGTGGAAGTCCCATCCTGAGTTTAGTCCTTGCATCATTAATGAAATGTTATTTCTCCTTGTATTTCTATGAGCATTTTGATGGATTATATGTGGTCTATAAGGCTATACTTTCATGAGTATTTCTATTGTTATTATGCTGGTTATATGTATGTTTTATAAAAATAGTTATGTATGTATCTTAACATGTTTTTACTTGTAAAGCAATGGATAATGTATCTATGGTATAATAGATGGTAATGTAACAAATGACATGAGGGAACAATGGTTCTTAGCGATTCTCAGATAAGTACAAGATCCCTATGTTTTATTTTGTTGGATACACCAGTTGATTACATGCTTGCGACATGTTTGATGTGTTGAAAAGTGTGCAACAAGAAATGCATGTTGAGAATGCAACAAGATGATGGAGCTTAGTGGAAAGGAGTCGCCTTCACTAAGTGGGCCCGCAGGCAAATTATGGCGCAAGTTCTATTTTTGGATCACAGCAGGGATGATCACAGTAGGAGTGACCACAGCAGGGATGATCACAACAGGAGTGATCACAATAGGAGTGATCACAGTAGGAGTGATCAGAGTCTATTTTTAGACTGCTAGTCAAAAATAGAAAAATCAAATATTATTGTCTCATAATAATATTTAGACTATAAACTTTATCTTATTCTCTTGGAGCACTTCAGTTTGAGCTACAGATGTGGCACATGCAGCTGAAAGAAGGAAATAAGAGTTTCCTATGTTTAGTTGAGTTGTTGCATGTAGGGACTTCAGTTAGAACTCAATCAGTTGAGTTTGGTAGAGTTGATTATGGAGTTGATGGAGTTGTGTTCAGTTTGACTTGGTTAAACTAGTTGTAATTAGTCTAACTGAAAATAGACTAATGATGAGTTGTTAAACTAATTATTAACTCATAATGCAACTAAATAATACATCAGTTAACTTAGTTGCATGTCAGTGCATGTACAGTTCAACAGGGACAGGTGTTAGAGGATCAGATTGCTATCAGTTGTGACTATAGTTGTGCATGAGGATTTGCACAATCAAAGGGATTGAGTATGCCAATGAATTGGCCAATACCAAGTATTATAGCCTCTGCTCATGTCTTTCCCAGTGTGAGTGATTCTTTGGAGGTTAAATATGAGTTTGGTAAACCATTCTCATTCATTCTCTTGCAGGTATTGTGCAGTGGAGGCAGGCAAGCAGCGGGGGAGATTTGGAGATCAGATCTGAGCTGTATTGTGTGTAGCATGAGGAGATAGTACTAAGTACTTGGGATGAGTATTGTACTATGTATTGTTACATGTTCTCAATCAATATAATATACAGATAATTGGGGTTTTTAGCGAGATGCTTTCCCCCAGAAAATATTGTGTTGATATGTGTGATTGATGCTTCTATGTGCGCATGTTATTGTTTATGCTTCTGTAAATTGATGATCAACGTAGAGGAGGTTATGTATTATGCATGTTTTCCACAATAGTGTATAATCGAGATAATCTCTATTGAATATGTGTCATATTATTCAAAATTTCTACATGGTATCGGAGCAAGCTGATTTGTAGAAGAAGTTCTACATGATATCAGTGTTGTATTGATCATCAGATCTATTATTCAGAAAGTGATTACATTTTATTTCTTCAGGCAGAGTCTGTAATCGGGCCAGGTAGCTTTTGGATTCATCCTTCTTTTGGAAGGTGAGATATCCGGTGAATGCCCGTACATTCGATCTCTGTACAAGAAATACTTTGTTCTCACGAATTTTAGATCAGAAGCGGTTGAGTTTTGAGCTGGTGGAATTCAGATCTATTCCAAAGCAAGAGCGAAACTCAGAAACATTAAGTGTGAGAATGGAGACAATATGCCCTAGTATCTCACGAAGTTCACCCAATGCCGGGATGAGCTGGGTAGTGTGGGGGTGACTGTTGGATGAGGATGGTGAGTCTAGCACTCCTTGACCTTCTTAAGAGTTGGCATAGCTATCAAGACCCGGTGAATGGAAGGGAGAAATTGCCAGGATGGGAGAGACTTTGGTCGGATCTTGTGCAAGAGGAGATAAGAAGGAACACTAGAGACAATTCTTCATCTATGCATGATGAGGAGAACTGTGCCTTAGCGAGTAAGGCGATGAAGGGGAAGGGAAAGGTTTCTCTTTCCGAATTCAGTTCTTCCAGTGGTGGGAAGAAGGTTGACAAATCGAAAGTGCGATGCTTTCGTTGTCATGAGGAGGGTTCACGGTCAAGAACCTGTATGCTCTTGAGGTTCAAGATGCATGCAAAGCCTTGAGCAGCGAGGCAATTGATGGAGACTTGGTGGTTGAGAGGGAAGGTATGTTACCTTTTAACATGCAGAGCCAGAAGAAGTCTCAAACGATTGTGGAGGAGCCACGATTGGTGCAGCAGCTTCAGGAGGTTGTGGAGGAGACAAAAAAAGGCAAGCTGAGAGGATATCGAGTAGAGACATCTACTCATGCAGAGACCTCCAGTAGGGGGAAACTTTGAGCCAGGTGGGCTGAGGGATCACATGCAGCCATACCCCCAGGTAGGAGGTGGGGTGATATAGAGTGATCGTCCCAAGGAGGAGGGGCAGGATCCTTGAGGTACACAACCTCTTGGATGAGACCTTGCTACGGGAGCCTTGATGTGTAGTAGCAGGAACTGACTGATTGGGTAGAGACAGATGCGGATGGAGCGGTAGAGAGAGCGACAATGCAGGGAATCCCAGGACAGTGCATAGCTAGCAGGTTTGCAGCAATGCGAGAGGCACAAGTGCTTTTCACAGTGCTAGGTGGCATAAAAAGGTGTGCAATGGTGCGAGATGCATGGACATGTTGCAGTAGCGCAGATGTCAGAGAGGGAGCACTTGTCAGCAGCAGGTAGAGCTTCAACATCAGAGGGTGTTTCTAGCCCAACAGGGAGGTCAGTTGGGAGGTGCAGTGTGGATGCAATGCTAGGAGATAGAACCAGCAACAGCACAGATGTAGTCAGAGATCAAAGTGACAGAGGCTAGAGCAGTAAGATACTGAAGAGCATAGAGATGCAGAGTCTTCAGCCGACAGAGGCAATAGCAGTCAGAGACTTTGATGACAGAGCAAGTGGACCGGCCAAATGTGTTGCATGGAGAACATTCCAGAGTTATAGGATCGGGTTTGAGAGGAAGCCTTTCTTGTTGAGAGGGAGTGTTGAAAAGTGTTCAACAAGAAATGCTTGTTGAGAATGCAACAAGATTATGGAGCTTAGTGGAAAGGAGTCGCCTTCACTAAGTGGGTCCGCAAGCAAATTATGGCGCAAGTTCTATTTTTGGATCACAACAGGGATGATCACAGCAGGAGTGACCACAACAGGGATGATCACAGCAGGAGTGATCACAGCAGGAGTGATCACAGCAGGAGTGATCACATCAGGAGTGATCCCAGTAGGAGTGATCACAACAGGAGTGATCACAGCAGGAGTGATCAGAGTCTATTTTTAGACTGCTAGTCAAAAATAGAAAAGTCAAATATTATTGTCTCATAATAATATTTAGACTATAAACTTTATCTTATTCTCTTGGAGCACTTCAGTTTGAGCTACAGATGTGGCACATGCAGCTGAAAGAAGGAAATATGAGTTTCCTATGTTTAGTTGAGTTGTTGCATGCAGGGACTTCAGTTAGAACTCAATTAGTTGAGTTTGGTGGAGTTGATTGTGGAGTTGATGGAGTTGTGTTCAGTTTGACTTAGTTAAACTAGTTGTAATTAGTCTAATTGCAAATAGACTAATGATGAGTTGTTAAGCTAATTATTAACTCATAATGCAACTAAAGAATACATCAGTTAACTTAGTTGCATGTCAGTGCATGTACAGTTCAACAGGGATAGGTGTTAGAGGATCAGATTGCTATAAGTTGTGACTATAGTTGTGCATGAGGATTTGCACAATCAAAGGGATTGAGTATGCCAATGAATTGGCCAATACCAAGTATTATAGCCTCTGCCCACGTATTTTCTAGTGTGAGTGATTCTTTGGAGGTTAAATACGAGTTTGGTAAACCATTCTCATTCATTCTCTTGCAGGTATTGTGCAGTGGAGGCAGGCAAGCAGCAGGGGAGATTTGGAGATCAAATATGAGCTCTATTGTGTGTATCATGAGGAGATAGTACTAAGTACTTGGGATGAGTATTGTACTATGTATTGTTACATGTTCTCAATCAATATAATATACAGATAGTTGGGGTTTTTAGCGAGATGCTTTCCCCGGGAAAATACTGTGTTGATATGTGTGATTGATGCTTCTATGTGTGCATGTTATTGTTTCTGATTTTGTAAATTGATGATCAACGTAGAGGAGGTTATGTATTATGCATGTTTTCCACAATAGTGTATAATTGGGATAATCTCTGTTGAATATGTGTCATATTATTCAAAATTTCTACATGACGAAACGCCTGTCATGGCTAGTAGGGGTCTGATTGTTTCCCTGTTATTTTAGTGCTCCTAAGTTATCATTACATTCTGGGTAGTGACCTGGGCTCTCGGCCTGAAAAAGTGGCTCAAATCCCAAGAACGCTAGCACAAAACTGGTAAAATGAGTCTTTGGATGCTGACAGGCAAGCCTATGAGAGCGACTCTAGGTTTTTGGACACTGTCATGCCTATAGCATGAGAGAGACTGAGTCTTAAGTTGGTCAAAACTTCAGTAGGACCTAAGGGAAAGCTGTCTGAAGTGCTGGATTGGTTCATGAGGGTCCCAAAGCTGATGTTGAATGTATGTGTGTTATGTTTCCATCGATTTCACTTCCTTAAGGTCACATAAGAAGTTGAATCCAATCATAGTAGACTATCATCACATGTTTACCCCGGTTGGCATGGTTACTTTGGTAGATGTGGCAGAAGGGTGTTATAGAGTGGTATGAGAGCATGGTTCACCCATAAGACTGGATGGGCTATGTTTTGGTCATGCATGCATGTCAGTTGCAAGTGTGTCTCTCACACTTTCATTCCATGTGTTTGTTGCATTTTCATAATGTTGATCATGGTTGTAGTGATGTTGTCATGTGCAATTTGATGTTGATTTTGTGGAATGCATCGTCATGAGTGTAGGACTGGTTACATATTGTTATATGTCACTTACATGTTATTATATTTCGATTGATTAACTTCTTGTATGTTTGATTGCATGTATCGACCTTGTAGGTTTGGTTACAAGAATTGATCGCTTATGCCCAACTACCTGCGTTTATGTTTATGTGTAGTTGATTAATAATTTCTTATGCATGTTGATGGTTGCATGTGGCAATGTGTACAATGGAGTAATGGTTAATTTCATGCATGAGGTCATAGCATGCATTGTTGATATGGCCTTGCATTGATGACTCGACCCTAACTAGAATGATGTTTATGTGTTGATGCATTTATTTGCGTATGTCTATATGATGTTATGTTTATGTTATACATGTATCATGCTTATTTTTTGATCTTGCAGACAAGGTATCCTCCCTGAGCTATGATAAGGTATGTTGATTTATTGTGATTTGGTTTAGATCACATAAAATGCCTTGCAAGAAAGAGATCAAATGGCTAGTGTTATGGGGAAAAATGCCTATGCAGGACGATCCTATCCACCTAAGGTGTGACAGTGCCTTAGCAACAAACAGAAATAGCTATTCTAGTATTCTTCCTTTATGAATTAAGAATGAAGAGAGATGGATGGACTAACCGGTGTCTTCCGTTTGTCCCTCGATCCGGTTTCTCTTCTCTTTGAGAGTTCCCAGCTACTTGCCTTCTCGCTTGCCCAGCTTCAACAGGTTCCTGCAAGATCACAAGAAGGGAACACTACACAAAGACATAGATTCATATTCATAACTAGTTCAGGATTAGAAATAAACTAAACATACTAATGCAATCATACATCAAAGATACATCAGTATATAGGAGAAACCAAGATAGCTTTATTAATGAATAACAAGGTTCAGGAGGAGATACAACCAAGAGAGTTCCAATCCAGCATCTACCTCCCAGCGAATGAAATCCTTTCTTCACCTCCCTTCAAAGCATTAAGCACCCAATGATTCCAATCTCAAACCAATAGCAATTCTTTGCAATAACAAAATTCCAACCTCCTTGGATCCCATGGAGGAGAGATCCATATATAGATGTTTGGAGAGAGGATGAGTGAGCTTGAGATCTGACTAGTGTCCTCTCCCTCTGTCAGTTCTTGCTTCCACTTGGAGACTAAGAGCCTCTTACTCATCACTTAGTCGAACTCATCAAGGCAAGTGTCATGGAGGAAGATTCTGGAAGCTTCCACAGTCTTTACACCTCGCACAAAGGACCCTGCCATTTGTCATTTCCCGCTCAGCGCACCCTGGTAGTGCTTCCACCTGCGTTGCAATGCAACTAGCCAGTGTAGCCTCTGCATTTCAACGCAGGCAGCTAGTGGAGCCTCTGAATTGATTCTGAATTGACTTGTTTTTGAGCAGTTTCTGGTGGAGAACTTCTGTGAATTGCTGTGGTTTGTTAGCCTTGTTCCTCTAGGGGTAGGAACAACATGTTTAGGGACTTTGGATCCCTTGGATTATGGACATTTCATGCTTATAGGTGTAAGGCACAAAAATGTCTATAACAGTTGCCCCCTAAAGTATGAGGCCGTTTATTGGGTGAAATGCTTTATTAGGAGGATCCAAAGTTCTTTCAATGCTGGGAGGAGACCTGTAATACAATAAAATACAATACATTATTTTCATACTTTTTTCACGATCTAGCTGAGGCGGGCATTCCCATGCTCAACTTTATAAATTCATTTTCATGTACATATAACAGAGAATCGTCTGATGATATACTGATGATTCTGATAGAGCCATCATCCTTTTGGTAGGATGATTATCTGTGCTGTAAAGATGTACATTTCTATGTCTTTATTTTCTGAATATATATCGCAGCCCGGATGGATGAAACTAGATCCAGGGTCTTCAATCTCGTCCGATCTTCACTCTAAGTACAAGTCGATCCATGTGAGAATTGCTCTGAAGTCGAACATGGAAAGACATCGCTTGATTACCAGTCAATGATGTAAATTGTTAACAAGCGCGAGAGGAATCACCGATAATGAAGATGACCCTCAAGGTACTGCAGTACAATTCACGTGGTATGAATAGAGGACTTGGCATCGAACACCACGCAAAATCTTTCGGTCGAAGGTCATTGATGTGTACCTGTTGCCGGAAGTGAGAAACTTGCCATTGAGGCATGCAAGCTTCAAAGTACTGAAGGGGGTGTTCCTAGATCAACTTCTTGGATAATGAGCTGATGTTGACAAGAAGTGATCCGTCAAAGGAGGGCCTTAATGAATCCCACATCAATGACACGGAACGGAGCTAATGATTTTGATGGAGGTGAAAACGATCTGATGACATATGATTCAGGGTGGCGGTCATGAAAGAGTATAATGTATGGTAGTGGATGGGACACAGGTGACTTCTCTGAACGACTTCTCTTGAACATATGGCGACACTTATGCGATGGATCGGTAGCATTACCCCAAATATGGATGGTATGGCGAGACCATGGTGATGTGACCGGTGAATGAAACAACCCAACCCGATTGTGGTACAGAGGAAAAGTGTCATGTTCAAGAGCGACTTGCTACCATCAAAGTTTTCTTGAGTTTCTCCCAATTTTTCCCCAGTCATTGCTGACCAATACCTCTTTATTTTTGTCAAGCTTGAGGAGGATAACATATGCTTGTTCTATAACTTGCCCTTCGGGCAAGCCCATTGCTATTTTTTAACGAGCCTAGCGATAGTGAAACTCGTTCTCGTCTAAAGACAAGTTTGTCGCTATTTCATGCATTTTTAACGAGTCTAACGACAAGGATAACTCGGTCCTTTTCATATTTAGAGAGTCTGAAAAGGTACATAAAGTCAACTCCGAAGGTCCTTTTTCGTCATCTAATCCCTTAAGTCCGAAAAAGTATAAAACAATACAGAAGGGATGAGTTTTCGATAGTTTTAACGAGCTGAACAAAACAAGCGCTCGATCTTTTTGTGCAATAATCCCTCAGGTCCAAAAAGATTAAAATCTAGAGGAGGGATAGCACTTCCGGTCGCTTTAACGAGCTGGAAGGCCAAAACTCGGCAATCTTTTCATATTTTACGAGTCAGATGAAAAGAGCTTAAAGAAGACTCGTCTTTTGAGGAACGAGTGATAAAACGGGTTAGCAGCTGATTCCAGGTAAGGGTTGGAATTTTCCAAGCACGACAGTGTCACAAGGATGGCTAGTGAAATCACTCTTCACAGTTGTTCCTCAAAATGGGTAAACACTCATATGGAGGTGAACGATCGGCCAATGGAAAAGTGGAGGTGACGGTGCAAACACGACCAAGGCTTTAATGGCTGATAATGTTACATTCACGGTGGTTATTTACCGGAAGATAGTTCATTTTTTAATGAGCTTAAACGCGGAAAAACACTGCTCAATATTATGTTTATTTTTTAACGAGCATGGACTATGTGCTAAAACTGCTCGATCTTATGTTTATTTTTTAACGAGCATGAGTTATGTGCTAAAACTGCTCGAGGCGGGTTTATTTTTTTTTAACGAGCTTGAACCCTGCAGTAACACTGCTCGTGATAAGTTTGCATGCCCCCAGCATAATAACGCAAATCAAGGTGCATGCCCCCCAAGCTTCATTGCATTCAACTTGGTGGTTGGAATGAAGGTTTACCTTTGAGATTTGGAAAGGGGATTGTTTCATTTTTTAATGAGGTTGACACAGTAAAATAACTACCCTCATGACTCCTTGTTTCATTTTTTAACGAGGTTGACCCGAGATAAGAACCGTCCTCGGAGCCCACTGTATTTACAGTATTTGATAGAAAATCGAAAACTGAAGGATGATAAAGGTCATCTTTAGTATCTTCTCCACAATCCGAGAGAAGGGAACGATGGTGGGAATCATTCCATGGCGCCCCGTCAATTACCATTGATTGGACAATTCCTTCGTCAGTGACCTGCACTTGCGACCAAGGATCTGAAGGGGTACCATATTCTTTAGATCTATCTATCCAAACGCTTGATGAGTGTTGATTTGGGGTTGCCCCCCAGGCCAAGAAAATTGATTGCTACAATATTTCTATTAGGGCGATGATCCATGCTGACAAAATGTTTAGGAATCTTCTGAATCCATTAGATATAGAAGATTTCATATTGTAGGTTTTCACTGTGGCCACTTTCGCCAGATTACTTGGAGGCGGTAGGGAAAAAGTACCCATTAAGGCAGGGTCTTTTAGGAGGCCTACTCCAATATTTTGAAGCGAATGATCGCTTCCATGGATCATTGGAATGCTTCCCGTAACTTGTGAACTGTTAAGGAGAAATGTTTGTTGGTCGATGATTGTAATTCTTCCTTGAAAGGGAAATGCAATCTTCCTGAAGTAGGTCGACACAACTGTGGCCATGGCATATATCCAGGGCCTTCCCAGTAGGATGTTGTAATCGAGGTTTCCGTCGATTACTTCAACATCAATTTCTACTGTTTTGCCCCCTAGTTCAACTTTCAAGTTACTTAAAATCCTGTATGGAGTGTATGATTGTCCATCAAATGCTTTTATCATTGTTGAAGATCGCGACAAGGGTGGTGAGCCTAAATTTTTCCAGCAACTCATTGACATAATACATGTGGATGCCCCCTCATCAATAATTGTTCGATGAACAGTTTTGTTGAGGGCTTTCACTTGAATAAGGAAAGCTAGTTGAGCTGATAATTGAGGGTCATATCCTTTATGATCAAAGGCCACAAGATTGGAATCCATTGGGCCAATCCCACCTATTGCTGATAATAAAGCTTGCTTTTGGGAGGCGAAATTTTGCGGTACCTCAAGTGTTGACATAGCGGGTGGCGTTTGGGCCAGGTCCTCTATTATATTATAATTCTGTGCTATTTTTGCACGAGGATTAAATGTCGATTTGTGTACTATTCCCTTTGGCGACTTTATCATTTGTTCAGGAATGGTGGGTGGCACAACTTTGGTCAAAGTTGTTGTCGAACTACTAGGTTGTTCATTAGCCTTGTTATTCGACACCTGTGGATTCCCGTAATCTTTATTCCTTACCAAAGCATCATTTTTCTGCTTTGAGATAGACAACATAAGCACTTGGGATCGAGAAGCATTTTGATTAGCAACCAGTTTGGTTCCCGGGCTTGGAAACGGATCAGTCAATACTGCTGAGGTTTTTGAACTCTTAAAGAGTTTCTTAACTTCAGCTATATGTGGACAATCTCTCGTCCAATGATCCTCATCGCATATATGACACCCCGCAGGGGGTTTCCTTTTTCTCCCTTTCTTTTTCTTCTTGCCCCCTGGTTGCTTCAGTTGTTTGCCCTTGTTGATCGACATGACATTTACTTCCGAGGCAAGAAGTTCCTCATTTTCATTTTGATTGGAAATCTTACGGGCCTTTTTAGATGTAGCCTTTGTCGATTTCGTGTCTGTCGTGCCAATCACGCCATCGATGGCATGAGAGTCATTGTTTGATTTAGGAGGAGGAGGAATTGAGAATTCCAGTCTAGGGGTGTCAGGTATTTTGTCGTAGAGCGTGCCAGACTGAGTATAGACCAAGTCCAGATATTGGGCATGAGCGATGACTTGCTCTTCCGTTACGACTCCCCCCTTTGCCACATCTTCCGTGATTGTAGGAAGTAAGGATTTGATAAACCATTCAGCTAATAGCTGATCGGGAACGTACATTTTTACCATCCTACGATGACATCGCCACTCATGTATATGATCAGATATGTGAGTGGCCGTTGTCTGTTTGAAGTTGGTTAGGAGTTCCGTTCCCGTTTCATACCTTATCGGTAATTGAAAATGGGTTAAGAAAGTCGTGGCTAAGGTACCGAAGTTGTCGAACGAAGCTCTAGGCAATTCAATATACCATTTTGCCGCTGGACCAGTTAACGTCCTCTGAAAAAGGCGAAGCCTAATCGAATCATCGTTTAGGGTGTTTGATGAACACCACAGATGAAATGTCATCACATGATTCGATGGATCTTCACCCGGATTTCCATTAAATTTAGGAATATCTGACGGAAGTTTATGCGGAATCGCTGGCCACCAAGGGGCATAAGCAATTGGATCATTCGTCAGCCGGTTTAGATCTGGTAATTCTAGAGTTGCTACAAAGGGCAACTGTTGATTCAGGTTAGGCGAAGCATACCCAGGATAAGATGGAATCGCCTGAGCAGTGGGTCTTTGCATACCAGCATAATGTATTTGATGCTGGCAACTTTGACAAGGTTGATGGGCATAACCATTATAATATGGTTGTTGATAACCGCTTTGGAAATGCGATTGCCCATTACTTACAAAGACTTGTTGCTCAGGTCCTTGATATGATTGCTGGAATGGGGGTTGTTGAGTTTAAACCCGTTCTGGTTGTTGAACCATTTACTGTTGACCAATATTAGATGATTGACCAAGATGAGGAGTCACAGTACTTGTTTGGTCCTGAGTCGCTCCAGATAAGGAGGCACTAACCTGAGGTTGTGATTGAGTCGTTGAGACAAGACGCTGTTGTATTGCAACCTGAGAAACTTGTGGTTGACATACAACAGGTAACGCTTGTACTTGCGATGCAGTCACCATAGCAGGTATAGTGGGAGTATTCGACACAGGGTGGACTGGTTGCATTGAATATACAACCCTTGGTTGCTGAGGCAGTATTGGTACCCAACCGCTGGATGTAATTCCAGTTTGACCTGAACTTTGTTGTAAACTCCCATATGGTTGTTCTCCGGGGGGGGACAATGAAAAGGCATACTGCCCTCCATATGGTGGCAATCTAGTACTTAAAGGGTAGATTGGCCTTTGAAGACACATTGGATCAATTTGTTGAGTTTCAACATAAGAAATACCAGATGATAATCCGGATGAAGAAATAGGAACTAACCATGTCGTCGAAGCAGGCCCTGGTGGGACTCCGGCTTGTTGTTGATAACTTGCCGGGACAGATGGTATACCATCGAACATCGTTGGGGTAGCAGCAGGAGGCTCTGCCGCTACTGTGTCGGATGACAAAGTCCTGGATGTCGACGGTTGTTCAGACATATCTAGTCTATCCAAAAGATTTTCTAGCGATTCTACAAGAACTTACGATGAAAAGAGACTAACTTCGAAGATCAACGAGGGAATGGTGATGATTATTCCGTTTAAAATAAATTTTAACGACGCTTAGACACAACCTGTTTTTTCAATTTTAAAGAGTCGAGAAAAAACAAAAGATGACTCTAGTCTCCTTCGATGTTTTAACGAGCCCGAAGTGACAAATGCTCGGATGGACTTTTTCTGTTATAGAGTCTGAAAAAGGCCAAAAGGAACTGCTTTGGAGATCTAGGTAGAGGGTGTGCCAAACCAATCACAAAACTGGAGAATACGTTTTACGGTACGGCAGTCAATCTTCCCGAATGCTGTGTTCGGTGCATTGCGATCAGTAGGGCGGTCGACACGGCTTCCTAAGGATAAAGGTTTTAAGCCTATAGGGGTCTCCTAATATATACGCGATGGTACGTGGGAGCACAATCCGTACTGGCACTTTTGGTCCCTCAGGAGGAATCACCCAACCATCAGCGAGGCCAACAGATACCAGGTTTTACGACGCCGGAACACGTCTCTAGCCTAGACCTCTATGTTGTGCATTATGTTACAAAGCGTTATTAAGTTCATTCAGTTTATTTTATGTTGATCTTTCTTAGAAGTTTTCCTTTTGAGGTTCACCACGAGATGTAGATACAACTCCTAAATGCAATCTAAAAGATGATAAGCAAATTTTATCTCTTTTTCAACAATGAAAATCCTAGCTACAAAGGGAAAAGAAAGACACCATCTTTTCTCAAAGAGCAATCAGCACACTCTAAATGCACTTTTCCTAAATCAAGCATGCAAACTATCAAGATGCAAATGCACAATGCAAGTGTTTGTTTTCCGCTCTCTTAATATTGATGCCTAAAAAGAAAGCTTTTTGTACAACTTCAAATTTGCTTTTAAATGACAAATACAAACAAGTTTACTTTTTCGAAATCAGAAAGGGCAGAAGAGAATACAACACTTTACGACTTTCGAAATGAACACTTGTTTCGACACTTAAAAGAGACAAACTCAAACCAAAAGCAAAAGTAAACGTATAATCAACTGTAAACAGCCAATGAACTCTCTCCTAAGATCACAATCAACAGATCTGAATCAAGGGCTACAGGATGACTATTTCACTCTTGCAAAGGAAAACTGTAAATGACGCCACAAACACATAAAAACACTCACAGTCTTTTTGTACAAAAGGAGGCGGAATTTAAGCAGAGAAAAGGAGTTATTAGACAGGTACCTATGCTGGTTACAGGCTGTAGAAATCAGAGATCAAAACAAGGCAAAACAGAGCAGAGAACCCCAGCTGCACAAGGCCTAAGCTGGATCAGCGCACCTGTATAACAGAGAAACTGAATTGAAACGTAGGTAGCCTTCACGGGAACTGCGTTGAAATGCAGAGTCTCTTCACAGAGCCTGCGCTGGAGCAGAAACGAGAGTTCTTCTCTGGGTTCTGGGTCACGGTTTGCTGATTAATCTACGGTTTCAGGCCAAATAAAAGCAACAAGCAAGGTACAATCAAAGGGATGATTTGAAGGAGG
The DNA here is from genome assembly GCA_031772625.1 of Pinus tabuliformis. Classification (NCBI taxonomy): domain Eukaryota; kingdom Viridiplantae; phylum Streptophyta; class Pinopsida; order Pinales; family Pinaceae; genus Pinus; species Pinus tabuliformis. Next base: position 789,378,069 of record CM062820.1, on the reverse strand, counting down.
GCTAAGATCTATCACAAAGGATCATCAAATCATTTGTGAGTCCATTGCTCAGATCATAGATAAATCCAGTGATTGGATCAAAGCAGCAGCTGTCTACTTTGCATCTGAAAATAGCAGATGCAGTTCGATTGCTGCTCTTGAGTCTATGAAACAAACAATGATAGAGACACAAATAAAATGACTAAACAGATCTCCCCAGTGGAGTCACCAATTTGTTGTGGGGAAAAATGCCTATGCAGGATGATCCTATCCACCTAAGGTGTGACAGTGCCTTAGCAACAAACAGAAACAACTATTCTAGTATTCTTCCTTTATGAATTAAGAATGAAGAGAGATGGATGGACTAACCGGTGTCTTCCGTTTGTCCCTCGATCCGGTTTCTCTTCTCTTTGAGAGTTCCCAGCTACTTGCCTTCTCGCTCGCCCAGCTTCAACAGGTTCCTGCAAGATCACAAGAAGGGAACACTACACAAAGACATAGATTCATATTCATAACTAGTTCAGGATTAGAAATAAACTAAACATACTAATGCAATCATACATCAAAGATACATCAGTATATAGGAGAAACCAAGATAGCTTTATTAATGAATAACAAGGTTCAGGAGGAGATACAACCAAGAGAGTTCCAATCTAGCATCTACCTCCCAGCGAATGAAATCCTTTCTTCACCTCCCTTCAAAGCATTAAGCACCCAATGATTCCAATCTCAAACCAACAGCAATTCTTTGCAATAACAAAATTCCAGCCTCCTTGGATCTCATGGAGGAGAGATCCATATATAGATGTTTGGAGAGAGGATGAGTCAACTTGAGATCTGACTAGTGTCCTCTCCCTCTGTCAGTTCTTGCTTCCACTTGGAGACTAAGAGCCTCTTACTCATCACTTAGTCGAACTCATCAAGGCAAGTGTCATGGAGGAAGATTCTGGAAGCTTCCACAGTCTTTACACCTCGCACAAAGGACCCTTCCATTTGTCATTTCCCGCTCAGCACACCCTGGTAGTGCTTCCACGTGCATTGCAATGCAACTAGCCAGTGTAGCCTCTGCATTTCAACGCAGGCAGCTAGTGGAGCCTCTGAATTGATTCTGAATTGACTTGTTTTTGAGCAGTTTCTGGTGGAGAACTTCTGTGAATTGCTGTGGTTTGTTAGCCTTGTTCCTCTAGGGGTAGGAACAACATGTTTAGGGACTTTGGATCCCTTGGATTATGGACATTTCATGCTTATAGCTGTAAGGCACAAAAATGTCTATAATAGATAGCAATATGGTAGACTACAAAGACTCTCCCTATGAATCAGATGAGTAGCATGGTGTGGGGCACTCTTCTGATTTGGCAGAAGAGAAGCCCGAAGGAAGAAATAAGGAGTTGTAAGGCTGATAATGACATGATCATACAAACATAAGAGAAAAAATTAGAGGTTAATGTTATACTTCTTTAGAGTTTCTCAGAATTGAAATGATACATGCCACCTCAGATCAACCATGGACAAGAGGATAAAACTAATGGGGCATATGGTAGTATGTCTCTTGGAAGACATAGGTCAGATAGATCTGATATGGTGAGATATGGTTGGTTGTTGGACGCTTGTTACACAACATTTTTTCACTGTCCCTGTACTCCCCATTCCTTGATCCCGGAGGACCTTTGCAGTGAACCCTACATGCTTTCCCTTCATGAAGAAACCCCCATCGTGTCCCTCTTCATCAGCAGATCAATTCCCTTTTGCACCATTTCCCATGAAACTTCTGTTTTGCCCGGTTTACAAGACTGGTGCTAATGGTCCTTGTCTTCCCCGCGTCGATGTGTAGAGATTAGCACTGTCCCTAGCGCTGACCAGAGCGACTGAGTTGTGTTCCAGTCACACCAATCCTATTATGGAAAGTTTTTTAAATTAAGAGCCAAAGCTTCCAGCTCTAGAAGCTTCGTAACGGAAGTCTGGTAAATGGTTTGGCCGGATGGGGTCGAGGATGTTAGTTTGGGCTCCTTTCCCCTATAATGATGGAACCACCTTAAGGGATAAGACCTTCTCCCATGAGAAGAGGATCTATCTCCCATCCATTCATCCTATATAAGGCTCCATTTTTCCCAAGCACAAGCTAGTGTTAGTGTTGAAGTGCTTATGTTGGTGTGCTAGTGCTATTTTGGTTTGGAGTAAAAAGAAATCTATTCATAGTTGTAGCTATCTAGTTGTGTGAGGGAGAAGTGTGATTTGGTTTGGAGTGAAGCCTAAAGGGAAGAGCCTTAAAACTATTGTTGATTGAGTCCATCATGGAATTCTAGCAGAACTGTGTGGGAACCTGGTCTTGTTAGAGGAGAACCACAACGTCAAAACAATGGTTGTAATCTCTTCTTGATTCAATATATATGCTACTATCGATTGATTTCCTACATGATTTGTCATCTTACATATTCATGGCTTAATTTTTCTTGACTTTTTAAGTAGGTTGAATTACAATTTGTCTATTATCACGGTTGTTGTTTGTTGTTGTTTACTTGTTTCAGGTGCTTGAAGAAGGAAGCGAGAGATAGCTGGAGCGAGCAAGCAAGGAAATCATCAAACATGATAAGCGTAGTAAGAGGTAGGCCCTCTTAATTGGTTCTAACCTAAGGAAATATTCCATAGAATGTATATGTTGTGGCTAGACCCATTATCGGGATAGAGGAATTTGTTTGTGTCTGCACTTATAATTTTACTTCACCACAACACTCCGGATAGGAGAAGCAATGAGTACATGCACTATTCTAGTTCCTGTTCTGGTAGAAATCATGACCGTCATCGTTATCACCCTTACAGGAGGAGTGATAGGGGATAACTTCCAGATGAATTTAAGAAAGTGAAGCCACCTAATTTTGATGGAGATATGAAGAATCCAGAAGATGCAGAGGCTTGGATACTTGGGATGAAAAAATTATTTGAGTTGCATGAGTACACAGATAACATGAAGGCCAAAATCACTATCTTCAGCTTGAAAGGTAAAGCAGAAATTTGGTGGGAAGATGTTAAGTGGTCAGAGACATCAAGATAGATGATTTGAGTTGGCATGAGTTCAAGAGGTTTTTCAGGAATAAATACTTGTCAGAAAGGTACTATGACAGTAAGGCCAACAAATTCTATGAGCTAAAGATGGGATCAATGACAAATGGAGAGTACACGACCAAGTTTTTGGAGCTATTGAGGTATTCACCATATCTTACTGATTAGAAGGCTAAAGTTTAACACTTTGTCACTAGTTCTCCATTAACATTTAGAGGTCGGATTGAGTATGATGAGCCTCAGTCACTTGAGGAAGTTATTGGGAAACTAAAACATGTCTATGAATAATCAAAGTGTAAGAATGGATTTCAGCAAGGATGGAAGGGAAAAGACAAAGTTAAAGGTGAATGGAATCCTAAGAGGACAAGGCTTTAGAATGCAAATGAGAAAGAAAATATGGCACCACAAAAGAGGTTTAATGCAGCTAGACAGGGACATGAGTCACAAAAACAACATACAGGTGTTGGTACTAGCCAGTTGGAGTGCTGGACATGTGGAAAGGAGCACCTTAAGAGACATTTTCCATAGAATCAGGGTGGTAGGCCTTAGATATATAATGCGTAGGAGGCACAGATTGTTGGAGATGTAGGCCAGAGAATTCCTCATATTTATGCAGTCATGGACAATAGGCAGGCAAGACACTAGGCATCTATCATTGAGATGGACGGTAAGATTTGCGATCAAGTTATTTATATTTTGATTGAACCTGGATCTAATTATAGCTATGTCATTCTTGACTTGGTGGATAAGTGTGGTTTGAGTAAGGAATTGAATGCAGAGTCTTGGTTTGTGTAGTTGGCTAAAGGTACGAAGAAGCGAGTTCATCATTGGGTAAGAGCTTATGCATTTGATTTGAATGGTATGCCTACAACAACGCATTTGAATGTATTACTATTGGGATCATACAATATGTTGTTGGCCATGGATTGGTTGTATCTTCATAGAACCAAGGTAGACTATTATGACAAAGCTATTGAGTGTGTTGATGACAGTGGGAAACCAAGAGTCTTGCAGGGTAAGAAGAAAGCCACATCAGTTAGGATGGTGACAACTATGAAATAAAAGAGTAGCTTTACGAAAGGTTGCATGCTATTCACAACGTACATTTCTAGTGACAAGGGCAAGGAGGTTGAGGATGCATATGTGTTGAGTAGGTACCTAGTTTTGCAACAATTTCAAGATGTATTTCGTGAGGACATTACAACGTTTCCACCATACAGGGAGGTAAAATTATCTATTGAGGTAGTTCCAAGGGCAGCTCTATAGAAATTTTGAATAATATGACACATATTCACAAAGATTATCCTGATTATACACTTATAAGCGGAACATGCATAATACATAACCTCCTCTACGTTGATCATCAATTTACAGAAGCAGAAACATTCACAGGCGTACATAGAAGCATCAATCAAACTCATTAACACAGTATGTATCCTGGGGAAAGAATCTCGCTAAAAACCCAAACTTTCTATATACTATATTGATTGAATCATGTAACATTACAAAGTACAATGCTTATCACAAGCAATCCAGTACCAGCTCCACCTGTTACACACAATACAGTTCAGATCTGATCTCCAAATCTATTCCACTGCTTTCCTGCCTCCACAGCTCAATACCTACTCAAGAATGAATGAGAATGGTTTACCAAACTCATATTTAACCTCCAAAGAATCTCTCACACTGGGAAAGACGTGAGAAGAGGATATAATACTTGGTATTGGCCAATTCATTGGCATACTCAATCCCTTTGATTGTGCAAATCATCATGCACAACTATAGTCACAACTGATAGCAATCTGATCCTCTAACACCTATCCCTCCTGAACTGAACATGCACTAACATGCGACTGAGTTAACTAATGTATTCTATAGTTGCATTATGAGTTAATAATTAGTTTAACAACTCATCATTAGTCTATTTGCAGTTAGACTGATTACAACTAGTTTAACCAAGTCAAACTGAACACAACTTCATTAACTCTATAATCAACTCCACCAAACTCAACTGATTGAGTTCTAACTGAAGTCATGCATGAAAAAACTCAACTGACCCACAAAGAAAGTGTACTTCCTTTTGAAAGCTACATCTGCCACATCTGTAGCTCAAACTGAAGTGCTCCAAGAGAATAGGATCAAGTTTATAGTCCAAATATTATTATGAGACAATAATATTTGACTTTTCTATTTTTGACAGCCAGTCTAAAAATAGACTTTGATCACTCCTGCTGTGATCACTCATGCTGTGATCACTCCTGTTGTGGTCACTCCTACTATGATCATCCCTGCTGTGGTCACTCTTGCTGTGATCATCCCTTCTGGGATCCAAAAATAGAACTTATGCCATAATTTGCCTGCGGGCCCACTTAGTGAAGGCGACTCTTTTCACTAAGCTCCATCATCTTGTTGTATTCTCAACACGCATTTCTTGTTGCACACTTTTCAACACTCCCTCTCAACAAGAATGACCTCCCTGTTGGGCTAGAAACACCCTCTGATGCTGAAGCTCTACTTGCTGCTGACAAGTGCTCCCTCTCTGACATCTGCGCTACTACAACATCTCCATGCATCTCGCACCATTGCACACCTCTCTGTGCCACCTAGCACTGTGCAAAACACTTGTGCTTCTCGCATTGCTGTAGCCTGCTAGCTATGCGCTGTCCTAGGATTCCCTGCACTGTCGCTCCTCTCTGCTGCTCCATCTGCATCTATCTGTATCCAATCAATCAGTTTCTGCTACTCCACATCGGGGCTCTCGTAGCAAGGTCTCATCCAAGAGGTTGGGTACCTCAAGGATCCTGCCCCTCCTCCTTGGGACGATCAATCCGCATCACCCCACCTCCTACCTGGAGGTATGGTTGCATGTGATCCCTCAGCCCACCTGGCTCGAAGTTTCCCCTTACTGGAGGTCTCCGCATGAGTAGATGTCTCTACTCGATCTCCTCTCAGCTTTCCTTGTTGTGGCTCCTCCACAACCTCCTGAAGCTACTGCACCAATCGTGGCTCCTCCATAATCGTCTGAGACTTCTTCTGGCTCTGCATGCTGAGAAGTAATATAGACTCCCTCTCAACCACCAAGTCTCCATCAGTTGCCTCGCTACTTAAGGCTTCGCATGCATCTTGAACCTCAAGAGCATACAGGTTCCTGACCCGTGAACCAATCTCATGACAACGAAAGCATCACACTTCGATTTGTCAACCTTCTTCCCACCACTAGAAGAACTGGATTCATAAATAGAACCCTTCTCCTTCCCCTTCTTCAACTTACTCGCTAAGGCACAGTTCTCCTCATCCTGCATAGATGAAGAACTGTCTCTGGTGCTCTGTCTAATCTCCTCCTGCACAATATCCAACCAAAGTCTCTCCCATCCTGGCAGTTTCTCCCTTCCATTCACTGAGTCCTGGTAGTTATGCCAACTCTTAGGAAGGTCAAGGAGTGCTAGACTCACCATCCTCATCCTACAGTCACCCCCACACTTCCCAGCTCATCCCGGCATTGGGTGAACTTCGTGAGATACTGAGGCATACTGTCTCCATTCTCACACTTAATGTTTCTGAGTTTCACCCTTGCTTTGGAATTAAACTTGAATTCCACCAGCTCAAAACTCAACCGCTTCCGATCTAGAATTCGTGAGAACAAATTATTTCTTGTACAGAGATTGACTGTATGGGAATTCATCGGATATCTCACCTTCCAAAAGAAGGATGAATCCAGAGGCTACCTGGCCTGATCATAGACTCTGCCTGAAGAAATAAAATGTAAACACTTTCTGAATAATAGATCCGATGATCAATCCTCGCTTGATATCCTGTAAAAATCTCTTCTACAAATCAAGCAACTCCGATGCCATGTATAAATTTTGAATAATATGACACATATTCACAGAGATTATCCTGATTATACACTTATAAGTGGAACATGCATAATACATAACCTCCTCTACGTTGATCATCAATTTACAGAAGCAGAAACATTCACAGGCGTACATAGAAGCATCAATCAAACTCATTAACACATTATGTATCCCAGGGAAAGCATCTTACTAAAAACACCAACTATCTGTATATTATATTGATTGAATCATGTAACATTACAAAGTACAATGCTTATCACAAGCAATCCAGTACCAACTCCACCTGTTACACACAATACAGCTCAGATTTGATCTCCAAATCTATTCCACTGCTTTCCTGCCGCCACAGCTCAATACCTGCTCAAGAATGAATGAGAATGGTTTACCAAACTCGTATTTAACCTCCAAAGAATCACTCACACTGGGAAAGACATGAGCAGAGGCTATAATACTTGGTATTGGCCAATTCATTGGCATACTCAATCCCTTTGATTGTGCAAATCATCATGCACAACTATAGTCACAACTGATAGCAATATGATCATCTAACACCTATCCCTCCTGAACTGAACATACACTGACATGCAATTGAGTTAATTGATGTATTCTATAGTTTCATTATGAGTTAATAATTAGTTTAACAACTCATAATTAGTCTATTTTCATTTAGACTAATTACAACTAGTTTAATCAAGTCAAACTGAACACAACTTCATTAACTCTACAATCAACTCCACCAAACTCAACTGATTGAGTTCTAACTGAAGTCATGCATGCAAAAACTCAACTGACCCACAAAGAAAGCATACTTCCTTCTGACAGCTGCATGTGCCACATCTGTAGCTCAAACTGAAGTTCTCCAAGAGAATAAGATCAAGTTTATAGTCCAAATATTATTATGAGACAATAATATTTGACTTTTTATTTTTATTTTTGACAGCTAATCTAAAAATAGACTTTGATCACTCCTGCTGTGATCTGTTGGGTCCCTATAATACTAGTGATTACCCCACTACTATTGTAGTTATACCCCTTATTTATATTGTTGTGCCCCTATTACCCCCATATTGTTATTTCTGTGCCCATAGAATCTCTCTATTGTTATTTTTGTGGCTTTATATTATTATTGTTAGGTCGGCTGGATTATATTGTGACTCCTTAGACTCCTATATATAGAAAGGAGGTTTTGTCATTTGTATCATCCAAGAATTGTTGATTTATGTAATGTAAAGGAGGTTGCCCCCTCGAAGAGGCTGAATTCTAAGGCGTTGATCTATCTTTTCTATCTTTTCTTGAGCTGGTTTCATAACATTTGGTATCAGAGCTTTGGATTCTAGGGTTTCACTGCTCCAAACAGGTCATCGTGACATTTTCACTATAACGTTTTTTCAGTGATGTTTCAGAAGTCTCAAAAAAAACCCATTTGAGAAGAATTGGCGCTGAACCTTGGGTCTGAATTTCAGAGCTTGTCGCGTGATATTTTCAGGGATATGATCTGAGGAAGTTGGCCTTTTTGCAGACTCCTGAATTACATTCAAAACAGGTGACCTGGGGAAAATCGTCATAACTCTCTATCTGAGGATCAGATTGAAATTTTGTAAAAAGGTACAAAAAGAGGACGGACTGTAGTTTCTTGTATGTGTGTTTCAGATTCAAAGGTTGAAACAGTGACTCGTGGCACGTCGTACAAGTTCGCTCTACTGAACCAGTCTAAAAGCAAGTCACTGTCGGAGATTTCACATAACGCTTACTTGGAGAATCCAATTTGGCTCAAACTTGTGGCATTGGAAAGAGGACACAGAAGGCTATTAGAGGTAGAAATTTCAGAACTGGATGATCCGCAATTACAGAGATACATCAGATTCAATATCAGGCTTCTATAAAGTGAAAAAAGGTGTAGTTTTTTTTTTAAATTTTTTATCTAAGCCTCGTTTAACGGAATTCAAAGGGCATAGTAAAGCATTATTATCGGTAACTGATGCCCCGAGGGAAGAAAATGCAAACACCTAGTAAGGAACCTGAAAGCTCTAGTATGACTCATGAAGAAGGGGAAGAAACGCTACATGATATATCAAAATTACAAGAACAAGTGCAACAAATGTCACGCTCACAAAAGCTAACAAAAGCTAAGATAAGTGGCGTGGAATCTAAGATAAATGGCATGGAATCTAAGATAAATGGCATGGAATCTAAGATAAAGGGCATGGAAGCTAAGATGGAGGATTCGATGGTAAATTTGAAGATAGATTTGAAGACAGACATGGAAGAATTGAAGAACTTGCTACAAGAAAGGGTCACTAATGGTGAAAAGGTAGTCAAGGAAACTCATGATGAGAACAAAAGAAATGTTAATCATGATTCCATAGACTCTAATGTTGGATCGAAGACTCACCATGTTCCAAAAATTGATATGAGGAAGTTTGATGGCAAGGATCCCGCCACATGGATATTACAGATGGAGCAATTCTTCGATCTCAATAATGTGCAAAACACACAAAAGGTACGTATGGCAACTTTATATTTGGAACCAAATCAGTTTGTATGGTATCAATGGCTTTGTTCTCGTAAACAATTTATCACTTGGGCAATTTTTACGGAAGAATTGATGGCACATTATGAGGATACAAAAAGCAACACTTTTTTTAGCCAATTGATAAGTCTCAAACAAAAGGGTTCAATAATGGAGCACATTGAGGAGTTCCAAAAATTGAACATAAGGGTAAAAGATATTCCAGAGGAGCATAGGATTGATGTGTTCATAGGGTCTTTAAAGGATAATATCCAACATGATGTGCGCCTTTGGGAACCTGATTCATTAGAGAAGGCATTCAGGTTAGCAAGAAAAATGGAAAGCAAAATTATGGCAACTAGGAAGCATACCATTCACAACTATAAAGATGGAAGTGTTGTTGCCCATAATCTTCCACAACCTACAAGGTTGACACCACAACAATTGGAAGAAAAAAGAGCAAAACGGCTTTGTTACAATTGTGATAGAAAATACACAAAAGGTCATAAGTGTGCTGAGAAGAAATTATTCTACATAGATTGTGAAGAGGAAGAAGAAAAGGAGCAAGAAAGGTCAAAAGAAGAGGATATATTCCAGGAACAAAGCCTAGATGAAGAAAAAATAAATCCGACCATATCTTGTAATGCATTGGCGGGAATTACCACTCCTCAAACCATCAAGATAGAAGGACAAATCAAGAAGAAAAAGGTAATAGTGTTGATTGATTCAGGAAGCACCCACAATTTTATTCATTGTAGGGTAGCAAAAGAATTGAATTGCTTCCTATATCCAGCACCAGAGTGTCAAGTGATGATTGCAAATGGAGGAACAATAAATTGCTCTGGAAAGTGCCATAATATCAAGCTATCCATGGGAGAATATGTATTGACTAGCCCAATGCTTTCCATTCCAATGGGAGGTGCAGATGTTGTACTAGGAGTCCAATGGCTACAATCCTTGGGTACAATAGCTTTTAATTTTCAAGAACTTTTCATCAAATTTTCCTCGGAAGGAAAGGAAGTTGAATTAAGGGGTATTGCAGGGAAACCAGGAAAGATAATCAGCTCTCATGGTATGACAAAGCTTCTAAGAAAGTTGCAAAGAGGTGTAATTGCACAATTATGCTCGCTAGATGTTTCCACATTGGAATCATCTATTTCTCCAGATCTCCAAAAAGTCTTGGACAATCATTCCAAGGTATTTGAGACTCCCAAGGGTCTCCCTCCTATGTGTGATCATGATCATGCTATTCATCTGATTCCAGGAAGTGTTCCTCCAAACATCAGGCCGTACAGATATCCCTATGTCCAAAAAAGTGAAATTGAACGTATGGTTGCAGAAATGCTAGAGGCTGGTATAATTCAACCGAGTCAAAGTTCTTTCTCAGCTCCAGTAGTATTGGTGCACAAGAAGGATGGATCATGGCGCATGTGTCCAGATTATAGGGAGCTCAACAAGCTCACTATTAAAGATAAGTTCCCCATTCCTGTTATTGATGAATTACTGGATGAATTGCATGGATCAATTTACTTCACTAAGTTGGATCTTCGTTCGGGATATCATCAAATCAGAATGAAGATTGAAGACATTCCAAAAACGGCATTTAGAACTCATGAGGGTCATTATGAATTTTTGGTCATGCCTTTTGGCCTTACCAATGCACCTTCAACATTTCAAGGTTTGATGAATTCAATTTTCAAACCATTCCTTAGAAAATTTGTGTTAGTATTTTTTGATGATATACTAATCTACAACAAGTCTTGGAAGGATCATGTTGAACATGTTGACAGGGTGCTACAACTATTGGAGGAGAAACAATTATATGCAAAAAGATCCAAATGTTTCTTTGGAGTCCAGGAGGTGGAATATTTGGGTCATATTGTATCTCATGAAGGAGTTAAGGTAGACCCTAGCAAAATTAAAGCCATTAAGGAATGGAAAATCCCCACATCCATAAAGCATCTGCGAGGATTTCTTGGGTTGACAGGGTATTATCGCAAGTTTGTTAAGAATTATGGGAGAATAGCAGCACCTCTAACAACATTATTGAAGAAAGATTCATTTTCATGGACTTCGGAAGCAACAAAGGCCTTTGAACATCTTAAAGAGGCAATGTGCCAAGCACCAGTCTTAGCTACACCGAACTTCACAAAAACCTTTATTGTGGAATGTGATGCTTCAGGAAATGGAATTGGTGCTATTCTAATGCAAGATGAAAGACCCATTTCTTTTGAAAGTCGTCCAATCAAGGGAAAGTTTTTAAGAAAAGCTATTTATGAGAAGGAAATGTTGGCAATACTCCATGCACTTAAGAAATGGCGACCCTACCTAATGGGAAGACACTTCAAGGTAAGAACGGATCATGATAGCCTTAAATACTTTTTAGAACAAAGATTATCCTCTAAAGAGCAACAAAAGTGGGTCACAAAGATGTTGGGTTATGACTTTGAAATCATCTACAAAAAAGGGAAGCAAAATGTGGTGGCAGATGCACTCTCAAGAAAGGATGAGGATGTGGAAGCATTGTTGTGTGCCATTTCTATTATCCAACCATATTGGATAAACGAAGCAAGGGAGGAATGGAAGAATGACGAAGAAGTGTGGGCACTTATTCGAAAGCTACAACAAGATTCCAGTAATTCTGATACATTTAGCTGGCAAAATGATTCGTTATGGTACAAAGATTGCTTATACCTCTGTAAGAATTCCCAGCTAAAACAAAAGATTCTTATGGAATTGCACACTTCCCCCTTAGGAGGGCACTCATGATTTTTAAAAACTTACCATAGGGTTAAGAAGGAATTTTTTTGGGATGGCCTTAAATCAGATATTCAAAAGTTTGTGGTGGAATGTTTGGTTTGCTAGCAAAATAAAGTTGAAACAATTAAGACATCGGGTCTATTACAACCTTTATCCATTCCAAGCCAACGTTTGGAGGAGGTTTCAATGGATTTTATCATAGGTTTACCCAAGTCTGAGGGAAAGAGTGTCATCATGGTGGTAGTTGACAAACTTACCAAGTATGCACACTTTTGTGCATTATCACATCCATTTAAAGCCAGTACAGTTTCTACTGCATTTATGGAAACAATTCAAAAGCTACATGGAAACCCAAAGATTATTGTAAGTGACAGAGATCCCATTTTCACTGGAAATTTTTGGACAGAATTATTTTCTTGTCTTGGTACTCAGTTAGCTCATAGCTCATCTTATCATCCTCAATCTGATGGGCAAACTGAGATAGTAAACAAATGTTTGGAAGGATATCTTCGTTGCTTTGTATCTGATAAACAGACACAATGGGTCAAATGGTTGCCTCTGGCTGAATGGTGGTATAACACTTCCTTCCATATAGCAACAAAAATGACCCCATTTATGGAACTTTATGGGTATCAACCACCATCCATCACATCATATTTAAGAGAAAATTCTAAGGTTCAGGCAGTGGAACATCACATCGAACATCAACAACAAGTCCTCCAACTCTTAAAGGATAACCTCGTGTTGGCACAAAATAGAATGAAACAACAGGCAGATCAACATCGCAGTGAAAGAAGTTTTGATGTAGGTGATTGGGTATTCCTACGGCTACAACCATATAAGCAAATGTCCCTAAAGCAAGCTAAGAACGATAATAAATTATCACCAAAGTATTATGGTCCGTACAAGGTGTTGCAAAAGATTGGTACTATGGCATACAAATTGGAGCTTCTTGCAGCTTCTCGATTGCACCCAGTCTTCCATGTTTCATGTTTAAAGAAGGTTATAGGTGACAAGCTCCCAATTCAAACAATATTGCTAGAACTTGATGAGGAAGGAAAAATTATATTGGAACCGGAAGCAGTCACAGAAACAAGAACTCGACAGCTACGAAATCGATCAATTTCAGAGTATCTTATCAAGTGGAAGAACTTATCCGTTGAATATTCCACATGGGAGGATGAGAATTTTATGCAGAAGTATCCAGAACTACTCAAGCGTTGAGGACAACACTTTTTTGAAGGAGAGGGGCATGTTGGGTCCCTATAATACTAGTGATTACCCCACTACTATTGTAGTTATACCCCTTATTTATATTGTTGTGCCCCTATTACCCCCATATTGTTATTTCTGTGCCCATAGAATCTCTCTATTGTTATTTTTGTGGCTTTATATTATTATTGTTAGGTCGGCTGGATTATATTGTGACTCCTTAGACTCCTATATATAGAAAGGAGGTTTTGTCATTTGTATCATCCAAGAATTGTTGATTTATGTAATGTAAAGGAGGTTGCCCCCTCGAAGAGGCTGAATTCTAAGGCGTTGATCTATCTTTTCTATCTTTTCTTGAGCTGGTTTCATAACATGATCACTCTTGTTGTGGTCACTCCTGCTATGATCATCCCTGCTGTGGTCACTCCTGCTGTGATCATCCCTACTGGGATCCAAAAATAGAACTTGCGCCATAATTTGCCTGCGGGCCCACTTAGTGAAGGCGAATCTTTTCACTAAGCTCCATCATCTTGTTGCATTCTCAACAAGCATTTCTTGTTGCACACTTTTCAACAAGCTCCAACATCAAAAACACCTTACAGGATGAGGACACTTGAGTTGGTTGAGTTAACGATATAGTTGAAGGAAATGTTGGACAAGGGATACATTAGGCCAAGTGTATCACCTTGGGGTGCACCAGTATTGTTTGTAAAGAAGAAAGCTGGTACTCTTAGATTGTGCATTGAATACAGGTAGTTGAACAAAGTGACTATCAAGAATAGATACCCTTTAACAAGGATTAATGATTTGTTCGATCAACTGAAGGGAGCAACAACGTTCTCCAAGATCGACTTGAGATCGGGATACCATCGAGTATGCATCAAGGAAGAGGATATCTTCAAGACTGTGTTTAGGACCATGTATGGGCATTATGAGTTTGTTGCTGTTCCATTTGGCTTAACTAATGCTCCAACTACATTTATGTTCTTGATGAATAGTGTGTTACGTCCATATTTGGATAAGTTTGTTATTGTGTTCATTGATGATATATTGGTATATTCTAAAAATGAGGAAGAGCATGTTGAGAATTTGGTAGCAGTGTTGAGGTTGTTAAGAGAGCATAAGTTGTACGCTAAGCTCAACAAGTGCAGTTCCTTTCAGACTAAGGTACACTACTTGGGGCATGTTGTCTCCAAGGAGGGCATTGCAGTAGATCCAAAAAAGATAAGAGCCATCATGGAATGGGTAGCTCCTAAGAATGTGGATGAGGTGAGATATTTCATGGGTTTGGCAGGATATTATAGGAGGTTCATCAGGAACTTCTTGCAGATTTCTTATCCTATCACATCATTGCAAAGGAAAGGTAAGAAGTTCGAATGGACAAAGGAGTGTGATGCTAGTTTGAGCAGCGTAAGAAATTTTTGACACATGCACTAGTGCTCCAGATTTCAAATCCTGACAAGGAGTTTGTAGTATGTACAAATTATTGCAAGAGAGGACTTGGTGGAGTCGTTTTGCATGATGGACAGGTGGTATGCTATGAGTCGCGGAAACTGAATGAGCATGAAGAAAACCACCCCACGCATGATCTTGAGTTGGCAATGATTATACATGCATTGAAGATGTGGATGCACTATCTCTTGGCAGGGGGTTTGTACTAATGAGTGATCATATTGGGTCGAGGTATTTGTTTTATTAGACGAATCTGAACGCTAGATAGGCTAGGCAGGCTAGATGGTTGGCCACATTAAGTGAGTTTGATTTCGAGATCAGGTATATCAAAGGTAAAGAGAGTAGGGTGGCAGATGCTATTAGTAGGTGAGTATAGGTAAATCAATTGGAAGCTTTGAGCTCCTATGGGACAGATCTATAGGATAGGATCTTGCAGGCAGGTCAACAAGATGTCAGGTATATGGAGATTGTGCATAGTGTTGTAGGGAAAAGTATCCGACTCGGATGACCCTATCCCACTCTAAGGGTGATAGTACCTCAGCAACAACTGTATAGAAAACTACTTAAGCTTTACTTCTTTACGAAAGCAAGAGAGAATGAAGAAATGCACTAACCGTTGCCTTGCGCTTAATGTCGAATCCAAACTCTTCTCTTTGCTGCTTGCTCCCAGCTCCTTGCTCTTTTGCTGGCCCAGCTACAATGAGATCCTGCAAAATAACAAAGAAGGAAACTACAAGAAGCATGCAATCATAACTGATTCAAGGATTAGCATAAATCAAATATACAATTATCACAATACATCATTGAAACAAGTGCATATAGAAGAACCTCAATAGCTTTTATTAATGGAAGAAGTAAAGTTCTGAGAGTGTTACAACCATTGAAGGCCCCAATCCAGCAACACCTCCCAGCAGAAAGAATTTCTCCTCTTCCCCTCCTTCAAGCAATCACCCAATAGTTCTATAGTGAAACCAACAGCATATCATTACTTTGCACAAAATTCCAGCCTCCTGAGCTCATAGGAGAGAGCTCAATATATAGATGAATTGAGAAAGGATGAGTCAGCTTGCAACTGGTGTGTAGCTGCCTTGTGTCCTCTCTCTCTTCAGTTGATCTTCAGTTCTTGAGTCCACTTGGAGAACCTTGCTTCCACTTGGAGAAACAGAGCCTCTGACTCATCACAAGGCGAAATCCCTGATCCAAGTGTCATTTTTGGAAGATTCCAGAGCAATGACTCAGTGTGCCACTTGTCCCATCTCGCTCAGCGCAGGTGGCCTTTGTTCTACCTGCTTTGCAACGCAGGTACACCATGGAGGAGTTGAGTTTCAGCGCAGAAGCCTAGTGGAGCACCTGCTTTGATTTCAGGATTGCTTGTTTTTGAGTGTTTTCAGGTGGAGAACTGATCTGAGAGCTGTTGGTTTGCTGACCTTGTTCCTCTAGGGGTAGGAACATCATGTTTAGGGACTTTGGATCCCTTGGATTATTGACAATTCATGCCTGATGCTGCAAGGCACAAAATTGTCTATAACAGATGCCCCCTAAAGTATGAGGTCGTTTATCGGGTGAAATGCTTTATTAGGAGGATCCGAAGTTCATTCAATCTGCTGAGGAGTGTCCTGTAATAAGATACAATACAATACATTATTTTTCATACTTTTTCATGATCTAGCTGAGGCGGGCATTCCCATGCTCAGCTTTATAAATTCATTTTGGTACATAGCACAGACGATCGTCTGATGATAGACTGATAATTCTCTGCTGAAATTATCATCCTTTGAGAAGGATGATCATCTGCTGCAATGATGTACATATCAAATGTCTTTATATCCTGAATATATATCGCAGCCCGGATGGATGAAACTAGATCCGGGGTCTTCAATCTCTTCCGATCTTCACTCGATGTACAAGTCGATCCATGTGAGAATTTCTTGAAGTCGAACATGGAAAGACATCGCTTGATTACCGGTCAATGATGTAAACCGTTAACAAGCGCGAGAGGAATCACTGATAAGGATGATGACCCTCAAGGTACAGCAGTACAATTCACATGGTGGGAATAAAGGACTTGGCGTCGACCACCATGCAAAATCTTCTGGTCGAAGGTCATTGATGTATACCTATCGCCGGAAGTGAGAAACTTGCCATTGAGGCATGCAAGCTTCAAAGTACTGAAGGGGTTGTTCCTAGATCAACTCCTTGGATAATGAGCTGATGTCGACAAGGAGCGATCCGTCAAAGGAGGGCCTTAATGAATCCCACATCAGTGACACGGAACGGAGCTAGTGATTGTGATGAGGTGAAAACAAACTGTGATGTATGATTCAGGGCGGCGGTCATGAAATGGATGAAGGGCAATGTATGGCAGTGGATGGGACATGGTTGACTCTTTGCAGAACAACATCTCTTGAACATATAACGACACTGATGTGATGGATCGGTAGCATTACCCCAAATGTGGATGGTGTGGCGAGGACCATGGTGATGAGACCGGTGAATGAAACAACCCAACCCGATGTGATACGGAGGACAAAGTGTCATGTTCAAGAGCGACTTGCTACCATTAAAGCTGTGAGGTTCTCCCAATTTTTCCCCAGTCATTGCTGACCAGTACCTCTTTATTTTTATCAAGCTTGAGGAGGATAACATATGCTTGTTCTATAACCTGCCCTTCGGGCAAGCCCATCGCTATGTTTTAACGAGCCTAGCGATAGGGAAACTCGTTCTCGTCTAAAGACAAGTTTGTCGCTATTTAATGAATTTAACGAGTCTAACGACAAGGATAACTCGGTCCTTTTCATTTTTAGAGAGTCTGAAAAGGTACATAAAGTCAACTCCAGAATTCCTTTTTCGTCATCTAATCCCTTAAGTCCGAAAAAGTATAAAACAATACAGAAGGGATGAATTTTCGATTGCTTTAACGAGCCGAACAAAACAAGCGCTCGATCTTTTTGTGCAATAATCCCTCAGGTCCAAAAAGATTAAAATCTAGAGGAGGGATAGCTCTTCCGGTCGCTTAACGAGCTGGAAGGCCAAAACTTGGCAAACTTTTCATATTTTACGAGTCAGGAGAAAAGAGCTCAAAGAAGACTCGTCTTTTGAGGAACGAGTGATAAACAGGGATAGCAGCAGATTCCAGGTACAGGTTGGAATTTTCCAATCACGGCAGTGTCACAAGGATGGCTAAGTGAAATCACTCTTCGCAGCTGTTCCTCAAAATGGGTAAACAAACATATGGAGATGAACGATTGGCCAAATGAACGGATGGAGGTGAGACTGCAAGAACACGACCAAGGGATTTAATATGGCTGTCAAAGGTTACATTTACCAAGGTTGTTTACCGGTTCAATTTTTCTGGGTGAGCTTGAACTCTAGGGGAAGATTGCTCACAACTTATGTTTATTTTTTAACGAGCATGAACTATGTGCTAAAACTGCTCGGATCTTGCGTTTATTTTTTAACGAGCATGAACTGTGTGCTAAAACTGCTTGAATCTTGCGTTTATTTTTTAACGAGCATGAACATTGCTAAAACTGCTCGAACTTATGTTTATTTTTTAACGAGCATGAACTATGTGCTAAAACTGCTCGGAGATAAGTTTGCATGCCCCCAGCATAATAATGCAAATCGAGGTGCATGCCCCCCAAGCTTTATTGCATCCAACTCGGTGGTTGGAATGAAGGTTTACCTCGGGGATTTGTTTCATTTTTTAATGAGGTTGACACAAGATAGGAACTATCCTCGACTCCTTGTTTCATTTTTTAACGAGGTTGACACAAGATAAGAACCGTCCTCGGAGCCCACTGTATTTACAGTATTTCTTTTAGGGCGATGATCCATGCCGACAAAATATTCAGGAATCTTCCGAATCCAACCAAAAGATTGGATTAGATTTCATTTTGTAGGTTTCCACCGTGGCCACTCCCGCCCGATTACTTGGAGGCGGTAGGGCGAAAGTACCCATTAAGGCAGGGTATTTTAGGAGACCTACTCCGATATTTTGGAGCAAATGATTCCTTCCATGGATCATTGGAATGCTTCATGTAACTTGTGAACTGTTGGGGAGAAAAGTTTGTTGGTCGACGATTGTAATTCCTTCTTGGAAGGGAAATGCAATCTTCCTGAAGTAGGTCGACACAACCGCGGCCATGGCATAGATCCAGGGCCTTCCTAGTAGGATGTTGTAATCGAGGTTTCCATCAATTACTTCAACATCAATTCCTACTGTTTTGCCCCCCAGTTCAACTTGCAAGTTACTTAAAATCCCGTATGGAGTGTATGATCGTCCATCAAATGCTTTTAACGTCGTTGACGATTTCGACAAGGGTGGTGAGCCTAAATCTTTCCAGCAACTCATCGACATAAGACATGTAGATGCCCCCTCATCAATAATTGTTCGATGAACAATTTTGTTGAGGGCTTTCACTTGAATAAGGAAAGCTAGTTGAGCTGGTAACTGAGGGTCATATCCTTTATGATCAAAGGCCACAAGATTGGAATCCATTGGGCCAAGCCCACCTATTGCTGATAATAAAGCTTGCTCTTGGGAGGGGCAATTTTGTGGTACCTCAAGTGTCGACATAGTGGACGGCGATTGGGCCAGGTCCTTTACTATATTATAATTCTGTGCTCCTTTGGCACGAGGATTAAATGTCGATTTGTGTACTACTCCCTTTGGCGACTTTATCATTGGCTCAGGAACGATGGGTGGCACAACTTCGGTCAAAGTTGTTGTTGAACTACTAGGTCGTTCATTAACCTTGTTGTTCGACAGCTTTGGATTCCCGTAATCTTTACTCCTTGTCAAAGCATTATTCTGTTGCTTTGAGGTAGACAACATAAGCACTTGGGATCCAGAAGCATTTTGATTAGCAACCAGATTTTGACTTGGATTAGGAAACGGATCAGTCAATACTGCTGGGGTTTTTGAACTCTTGAAGAGTTTCTTAACTTCAGCTATATGTGGACAATATTTCGTCCAATGATCCTCATCGCATATATGACACCCTGCCGGGGGTTTCCTTTTTCTCCCTGTCTTTTTCTTCTTGCCCCCTGGTTGCTTCAGTTTTTTGCCCTTGTCGGTCGACATGGCATTTACTTCCGAGGCAAGAAGTTCTTCATTTGCATTTTGACTAGAAATTTTGTGCTTTCCAATCACGCCATCTCCGGCGTGAGAGTCATTGTTTGATTTAGGAGGAGGAGGAATTGAAAATTCCGGTCTAGGAGCGTTGGGTATTTTGTCGTAGAGCGTGCCGGACTGAGTATAAACTAAGTCCAAATACTGTGCACGAGCAATAACTTGCTCCTCTGTTACGACTCCCCCCTTGGCCACATCTTCCATTATAGCAGGAAGTAACGACTTTATAAACCATTCAGCTAACAGCTGATCGGGAACATATGTTTTCACCATCCTACGACGCCGACGCCACTCATGTATATGATCAGATATGTGGGTGGCAGTCGTCTGTTTGAAGTTGGTAAGGAGTTCTGTTCCCGTTTCATACCTTATCGGTAATTGAAAATGGGTTAAAAAGGTTGTGGCTAAGGTACTGAAGTTGTCGAACGAAGCTCTAGGCAATTCAATGTACCATTTTGCCGCTGGACCTGTTAACGTCCTCTGAAAGAGGCGAAGTCTTATCGAATCATCATTCAGGGTGTTCGATGAACACCATAGATGGAATGTCATCACATGATTTGACGGATCTTCACCCGGATTTCCATTAAATTTAGGAATGTCTGATGGAAGTTTATGCGGAATCGCTGGCCACCAAGGGGCATAAGCAATTGGATCATTCGTCAGCCGGTTTAGATCTGGTAATTCTAGAGTTGCTACAAAGGGCAACTGTTGATTCAGGTTAGGCGAAGCATATCCAGGATAAGATGGAATCGCCTGAGCAGTGGGTCTTTGCATACCAGCATAATGTTGGCAACTTTGACAAGGTTGATGGGCATAACCATTATAGTATGGTTGCCCATTACTTACAAAGACTTGTTGCTCAGGTCCTTGACATGATTGCTGGAATGGTGGTTGTTGAGTTCGAACCAGCTCTGGTTGTTGGACCATTTGCTGATGCCCAATACTATATGATTGACCAAGATGAGGAGTCACAGTACTTGTTTGATCCTGAGTTGCTCCGGATAAGGAGGCACTGACCTGAGGTTCTGATTGAGATGTCGAGACAAGAGGCTGTTGTATGGCAACCTGAGAAACTTGGGGTTGACATACAGTAGGCAGTGCTTGTACTTGCGACGCAATCACCATACCAGGTATAGTGGCAACATTCGACACAGGGTGGACTGGTTGCATTGAATATGCAACTCTTGGTTGCTGAGGCAGTATTGGTATCCAACCGCTGGATGTAATTCCAGTTTGACCTGAATTTTGTTGTAAACTCCCATATGGTTGTTCTCCAGGGGGGAACAATGAAAAGGCATACTGTCCTCCATATGGTGGCAATCCAGTACTTAAAGGGTAGATTGGCCTTTGAAGACACGTTGGATTGATTTGTTGAGTTTCAACATAAGAAATACCAGATGATAATCCAGACGAAGAAATAGGAACTAACCATGTCGTCGTCCCAGATGGGACTCCGGCTTGTTGTTGATAACTTGCCGGGATAGATGGTATACCATCGAACATTGTTGGGATAGTAGCAGGAGGCTCTGCCGTTGCTGTGTCGGATGACACAGTCCAGGATGTCGACGGTTGTTCAGACATATCTAGTCTATCCAAAAGATTTCTTAGCGATTCTACAGGAACTTCCACTTGTGGTGGACTAACTTCGAAGATCAACGAGGGAAGGGTGATGATTATTCCACTTAAAATAAATTTTATAATGACGCTTTAGACACAACTTGCTTTTTCAGTTTTAAAGAGTCGAGAAAAAGCTAAAGATGACTCTAGTCTCCTTCGATGTTTTAACGAGCCCGAAGTGACAAATGCTCGGTTGGACCTTTTCAGTTATAGAGTTTGAAAAGGGCCAAAAGAAACTGCTCTGGAGATCTAGGCAGAGGGTGTGCCAAACCTTTCGCAAAACCACGGAATACGTTTTACGGTACGTGTGGTCAATCTTCGTGAATGCTGTGTTCACTGCATTGCGATCAGTAGGGCGGCCGACACGGTTTCCTAAGGATAAAGGATATATGCCTATAGGGGTCTCCCAATATATACTCGACGGTACGTGGGAGCACAAGTCCGTATTAGTGCCACCGACTCTCAGGAGGAATCACCCACCTTCTTCGAGGTCAACAGTCACTACGTTTAACGACGCCGGAACACGTCTCTAGCTTAGACCTCTATATGTTTGCGTTATGTTTCAATGCGTTGTTAGGTTCATTCAGTATATTTTAAGTTGATCTTTTTAAAGTTTGCCTTTCAAGGTTCACCATGAGATGTATATGACAAATTCCTAAATGCAGCCTAAGATGAGAAGCAAGCTTTTTCAAATCTTTTTGACTGATGAAAATCTTAACTACTGAGGGAGAAGAAAGGCATATCTTTTCACACAGTTCATACAACACAAACTAATGCACTTTCTCCTAAATCATCATGCAAACTTTTTTCAAATGCAAAATGCAAAATGCATGTATTTTCTTTTCCCTTTCTTAATGTTGATGTATTACAAAAAGAAAGTTGTTATTTAACTTTGATTTCGATTTAAAGCGAAAACAAACAAGGTTGTCCAAAATCAAAAGACACCTTAAGATTTACTTGTTTAATCACTGGAAATACATGAAATCAAACCATAATGACGAAAGTAAAAAGACTAATCAGCTATGGACAGCAAACAGGCTAACTCTTTAGACCAGCAAAATGCCTAACACAGGTTCAGATCTAAGAGGCCAAAGCAAGACTAGTTCACTTTCGTTATGGGAAATTGTAAATGATGTAAGAAATACAAAAGAACAAGTACAATTTCGTTATATAACAGGGGCGGAATGATGGCAAGTAAGGTTGGTTTCAGAACAGGTACAAGACTGGTAACTGGTTGCAAAATCTATAGTGAAAACAGGCAAGAAAAAGGGAGGAAACCCCAAATGCACAAGGCAAAATTGGGCCAATGCAGGTGCTGCACAGCCAGTTTGGCTCTCAGCGCAGGTAGCCCCTTCGGGACCTGCGTTGCAAAGCAGGTAGCCTGTGTACTACCTGCTTTGGAAAACGAAAGTTGCGTTTTCTCAGTTTCTGGGTCACAATTTTCTCAAAAATTCACAGTTTTTGCTCAAATCAGAAGCTATCAGTCAAGCACACACTAAGGGATGACAAGGAAGATGAAAAGCTATCACTAAGAGCTTACAAGGATCCTTGTAGATCAGCTCTTCAAATCATGAACATGCTCAGAAATGAGTTAGAGTAGCTGCCCTCTACTTCGCTTTTGATATAGTCAAAAGTTTTTCGATTTGGTACTCTTTTGTTTAGGAAATGAATAGAAAAATACTACAAACAATCAAACAGATACGATCCCCAGCGGAGTCGCCAGTTTGTTGTAGGGAAAAGTATCCGACTCGGATGACCCTATCCCACTCTAAGGGTGATAGTACCTCAGCAACAACTGTATAGAAAACTACTTAAGGTTTACTTCTTTACGAAAGCAAGAGAGAATGAAGAAATGCACTAACCGTTGCCTTGCGCTTAATGTCGAATCCAAACTCTTCTCTTTGCTGCTTGCTCCCAGCTCCTTGCTCTTTTGCTGGCCCAGCTACAATGAGATCCTGCAAAATAACAAAGAAGGAAACTACAAGAAGCATGCAATCATAACTGATTCAAGGATTAGCGTAAATCAAATATACAATTATCACAATACATCATTGAAACAAGTGCATATAGAAGAACCTCAATAGCTTTTATTAATGGAAGAAGTAAAGTTCTGAGAGTGTTACAACCATTGAAGGCCCCAATCCAGCAACACCTCCCAGTAGAAAGAATTTCTCCTCTTCACCTCCTTCAAGCAATCACCCAATAGTTCTATAGTGAAACCAACAGCATATCATTACTTTGCACAAAATTCCAGCCTCCTGAGCTCATAGGAGAGAGCTCAATATATAGATGAATTGAGAAAGGATGAGTCAGCTTGCAACTGGTGTGTAGCTGCCTTGTGTCCTCTCTCTCTTCAGTTGATCTTCAGTTCTTGAGTCCACTTGGAGAACCTTGCTTCCACTTGGAGAAACAGAGCCTCTGACTCATCACAAGGCGAAATCCCTGATCCAAGTGTCATTTTTGGAAGATTCCAGAGCAATGACTCAGTGTGCCACTTGTCCCATCTCGCTCAGCGCAGGTGGCCTTTGTTCTACCTGCTTTGCAACGCAGGTACACCATGGAGGAGTTGAGTTTCAGCGTAGAAGCCTAGTGGAGCACCTGCTTTGATTTCAGCATTGCTTGTTTTTGAGTGTTTTCAGGTGGAGAACTGATCTGAGAGCTGTTGGTTTGCTGACCTTGTTCCTCTAGGGGTAGGAACATCATGTTTAGGGACTTTGGATCCCTTGGATTATTGACAATTCATGCCTGATGCTGCAAGGCACAAAATTGTCTATAACACATAGGTTGCAACAGAGTACAGGTACATGTACATGTGATAGTACATGTACAGGTGATAGTACATGTACATGCACAAGTATAGGTACAGGTAAAGGTGCAGGTGATAGTACATGTACAAGCACAAGTATAGGTACAAGTGTGGGTGCACAGGATATGAATTATTGTCTTACAACAGATGGAATGGTTAGGTTCTGAGACAGGAAATATGTGCTAGATAACAATAAGCTCAAGAAGGTGATATTGAGAGAGTTCCATTCGAAATTGTATTAAGACCACCCAGGTTATTAGAAGACATTGACAAGAGTGAAGCGATTTTACTATTGGCTATATCTGAAGAGGGATGTAGCAAAGTCTGTGGCTAGGTGTTTTCATTATCAGCATGTGAAGGCAGAGTGTAAACACCCAAGTGGATTGCTACAATCGATTGCAATTCTAGAGTGGAAATGGTAGGTCAATGGTTTCCATGGAATTCATCACAAGGTTTCCTAAGACAGTGAAACAACATGATTCCATCATGGTTGTTGTGGACAAGTTGACAAAGGTTGCACTCTTCATTCTAGTGAAGTCTACATTCTCAGCTAGCGATGTACCACAGGTATTCATCCGAGATGTGGTTAGATTGCATGGTCTTCTAAAGAATATTATGTCAGACAAGGATGAAAAGTTCACTTCCAAGTTTTGGAAGGCATTGTTTGCAGGCTTGGGCACATAGTTGGACTTCCGTACATCTTATCATCCACAGACAAATGGATAGATAGAGAGGGTCAACATGATATTGGAGGACATGTTGAGGATATATGTGATGCATCAGTAGCGTAAGTGGGAAGAGTATCTTCCATTGGTATAGTTCACATACAAAAATGGTTATCAGGAGTCATTAAGGATGAGTTCTTTCGAGGCATTTTATGGGCAAAGTTGCAACCCTCCCATCAGTTGGAGTGATCGGTTAATAGGATATTGATTGGACTAGACATGTTGGAAGACATGGAACAAGAAATGAAGGTGATCAAGAAGAACCTAAAGGCATCATAGGATATGCAGAAGAGCTATGCAGATCGAAACAGGTTGTTCAAGGAGTTCCAGGTTGGGGAACAGGTGCACTTGCACATCAAACTGAAGAAGAGCTCCTTGTGGATTAGATCACGTGCCAAGCTGGAACCACGGTTTTTTGGACCCTTTAGCATTGTTGAGAGGATTGGGCCAATAGCCTATCGACTTGCACTGCTTCCGACAGTGAAATTCCATGATTTTTTCCATGTATAATTTCTTAAGAAGTATGTTAAAGATGTTGATCATGTGATTGACTGGTTTGTATGGCAGGTGGAGAATTCTAGCCAGAGCCTTAGTGTATATTACAGGAAAAGGTGCTCATGCTCTGGAATTGAGCAATCGAGCAAGTTAAAGTGCAGTGGAAGTACTTTGGGCCTGATGAAGATACATGGGAGATGGCAGATCAGGTATCCTTCCTTGTTTGTTGGTTGAGGCAAAACAATTTTCGTATGGTGTTTTGGTATATGTCTTGGTGATGTTTCTATATATACATATGTATATATTGTTATGATTTTGGTTTGCTTTTCAGTAGGGTGATCATTGTAAATACTACATTGAGCTATGTTATAAATCTCCATGGGTAGTATGTTTTATTTTCAATGGTTTTTGCTAAGGTCTTGGTGTGGTTTAACACTAAGGATAGTGTCCCACAAGGGGGAAGCTTCTATAACAACGCTGGTGAAAAATCCATGAAATAAAAGTTAAAAATAATAACCATGGTTGATGGGACACTTATTCCAAGTTGAATGTTGGGCAAGACATCCTAGGGGGTGTTCATTTTGTTTATTATGGCTAAGGAAATTGACAAAGCCAACGGCTAAGGCTTTGGAAAGGAAAAATGAAAATTTTGGGCACATTTATTTATGAGAATAATGGAAATTGGGAGAAAAGGGAGGTGAAAGGTCACAAGTTGCATTTGAGGAGGAAAATCAAGGAAATAGAGGCCTCATTAATAAAAAGGATTCTGAGGATCAGTTGGTAACCTGTTGTCAGTTCAGTTTTGGAGCTCTCTCATTTCTCTCTCTCTCTCTCTCTCACTCTTGGAAATAAGGTATTCTTGGAGCAATTTTTAGCATTGGATCAAGAAAGGAAAATGAAGGCAAGAGGAAGAAAAGATCAAGTAGGGAAAGGCAGGACCAAGCATCTACAACATGATTCATTATAGGTATCGATTTGCATGTGTATTTTACTTGCTATATTTGACATGCTTGGTATTTCATGTGGTTCTTTTGCTATTGTGCCATGGATTTTTCCAGGTGCAATAATGGTTTCAGCGTAGCCTTTCCATTTCCAGATAGCCATGGTGTGATGGGGTTATCATGTTTTAGTTGAGCTGGATTGCTAGATGGATTCGAAGATGAGTGAGGTGGATCTTCAAAATGATAGAACACATGGCCTAGTAACCCCTGAACCTGACTGTGGGTTTGTGGTAAAGCCAAGATTTGTGTTGTTTCAGATAGCCTAGGAATGTTTGGTGGTGAATGACATGATATATGTTAAATCCAAGAGGTGGTTTTCTCTTCGTTGGGCCTAGTAATCTCGGGTTTGGGATATGCAGCAAACCCTAGAGAGTGGGTCTCAATTTAGGGCCTAGTGATCCAGGTTTGGATTGCAGTAAAGCTTGAGATATTAGGAGCTAGGAAAATTCCTCACAGTGTAGGTGGAGAAATCTGGTGGCATCCATGCTTGTTTGGCCTAGTGATATGGTGGAGATCATGGTAAATCCTGTTATGATGTGTTCATTGTGTTAGCCTAGTGATTCGGGATGGATTACGGTAAATCCTGGTTTCTATTGATGAGGGTGAGGTGGTTTAGCCTCGGTACGCCCTGAGTGGTTCTTTTGGTTTGAGTTCAACATTCATTCATGGAATATGGAATAGGGGTGAATGAATGAAGAGGGATTTGGCTCAGCCATTATATGGTCGGGTGGAACGTGGAAGTCCCATCCCGGGTTTGGTTCTTACATCATTAATGAAATGTTATTTCTCCTTTCTATGAGAATTATGATGGATTATATGTGGTCTATATGGTTGTACTTTCATGAGTATTTCTGTTGTTATCATGCTGGTTATATGTGTGTTTTATGACAACAACTATGTATGGCTCTCAAACTTTTTTTTTTACTTTTAAATGAATGGATAATGTATCTATGGTCTAATAGATGGTAATGCAGCAAATGACATAAGGAAACAATGGTTCTCAACAATTCTCAGATAAGTACAAGATCCCTATGCTTAATTATGTTGGTTACACCTGTAGATTACATGCTTGAAACATGTTTGATGAAATGCTTGTCATGGCTAGTAGGGGTCTGATTAAGGTCTTGTTTAACTTATTTCTTTTGCATCATTATTTCCATTTTATTTTACTTCTCCTAACTTATCATTCCATTGTGGGTAGTGACCTGGGCTCTGGGCCTTAAAAAGTGGCTCAAATCTCGGGGACACTGGCAGGCAAGCTCGTGAGAGCGACTCTAGGTTTCTAGATGCTGGCATGAAAGCCTCTGAGAGTGACTATGGGTTTCTTGACGCTGTCATGCCTATAGCATGACTGTGATTGAGTCTTAAGTTGGTCAAAACTTCAGTAGGACCCAAGGGAAAGCTATCCGAAGTGTTGGATTGGTTCCTAAAGGTCTTGGAGCTGATGTTGAATGCCTATGTGTTATGTTTCCATCGATTCCACTTCCTTAAGGTCACATAGGAGGTCAAATCCAATCATAGTAGCCTCTCGTCGCATGTTTACCCTAGTTGGAATGGTTACTTGGGTAGATGTGGGAGGAGGGTGTTACACTGAGGTCTTTTTATTTTCAGTTGCCATTTACCTTTAATTTGTCTTTCCATTTCCAACCTTGCCGTGATTCTGTTTTACACCTTGAATTGCCATAACATTGCTTCCATTTCCCAATAACTTACTCAAGTGACTGAGGCTCATCATACTCAATCTGATATCTAAATGCTAATGGAAATCCATTAAAAAATATCTAAAATTTGGCCTTCTCATTCTTAAGATACGGTACATACCTCAATAGCTCCAGGAACTTAGTCGTGTGCTCCTCATCCGTCATCAATCCCATCTTTAGCTCATAGAAATCCTTGGATTTTTTGTCCTAGTACCTCTCTGAAAAATACTTCCTCTTGAAAAGTCTCTTGAATTCATGCCAATTCAACTCTTTAGTCCTGATTTACCTAACCTGCTTCACATATTCCCACCAAATGTCTGCTTTCGCTTTGATGTTGAAGATAAATATTGGCCTTCTCTCTATGTATTCATGCAACTCAAAGAATTTCTTCATCCCAAGTAGCCATGCTTCTACATCCTCTGAATTCTTCAAATATCCATCAAAGGTAGGTGGTTTCGCTTTCTTGAACTCATCTGGAAAATATCCCCTATCACTCCTCCTATAAGGATGATGATGATGACCGTAGTGCTTGTTAGAACCAAAACTAAAATATAATCTATGTCCATCACCTCTCCTATCTGGAGTATCCAAGAACCTTCCATCTTAGATCGTGTCATCCCTATCCGACCCGTGTCCACCATGAGACCTATTGCTATATGCCCCATTAGTTTTTTCCTCCTACCCATGGATGATCTGAAGTGGTCCCTATCTCTTCAATTTTAACAAGCTATGAAGGATTACTGCATTGACTTCTGCTTATTTCTCCCATGCCTGCATGATTTTGTCATTATTTGCCTTACAACTTCTTATTTCTGCCTTCAAACTTCTCAATGTTTTTGCTAAGTTAGAAGAGTTCATAGGGAGAGTCTCATGAACTGTAGTCTACCATCTTTCTAGTCATCTCTATTCTTCTTCCTACAAGTATGCCATGCCAACTTAAAGCAAACCATAACATAATTAATATACCTCAGTTTAGTTCAGGGGAGGATAACTCATCTGTAAGATCAACTAGATTAGTACAATACATGTATAATCATAATCATATCAACATATAATCATCATTTCAATCATTATCCATTTATCAATGCATGACCATATCGACCACATACCATGAACTCATGCACAAGAACTATCACCATGTCAATGTATGTATAAAAACATATAAGCACTGACATGCATAACCAATGCATAACTGACATACACTTAAATAAGGCACACCCAAAAACAACATGATCAACTTTCACATAGCGACACAAATGCAACCATGACCAACAACATTAATACACAACAAGAATATAGACCACAAGCATGAAGAACACATATGCAACCGATATGTATGCATGTCCAACACACACTGCCCATCCGTTCCAAGGGGTGAACCATGCTTTGATACCACTCTCATGTAACACCCTCCTCACACATTTACCCAAGTTAACCAGTTCGTTGGGGTAAACATGTGACGAGAGGCTACTATGATGTGATTCAACTCCCCATGTACAATTAAGGAAGCGTAACTGATAAAACCAAACCAATCCGACCTTCCACATATGCTACGAAACCTTCAAGAGGCAACCAACCCTTCCAGGTGACCAACCCCTAAGACAACTTGACATTTCACTGATTGAGACCCCTAACTACTCCCATGACAAACCATGCATGCGACTGAGGCCTTCCAGCCGCTTCCACAATAAGGCATGCTAATGACTGTGGTCTTTTTTAGCTAGTTTTGATCCATCGACCTTGGATTCTGTGCCACTACCCAAAAATTCATGAAACTTTGAGTTCAATGGAATAAGGTTACTTATGCAAACATTGGTACAAGTACTTGATCTGACCCTTACTAGTCATGGCATGCATTTCGTCAAACATGTCACAAATATGTAATCTACAGGTCATAACAACATATTTAAGCATAAGGGTCTCACACTTATTTGAGATTCATAAAGAAGCATTGTTGCCTTATCACAATAGATGCATTATCATCTATTAGGTCATATATTCATTGTACATTTATTTACAAATCAAAACATGATGAGAACCATACATCAAGTCTGTCATAAAACATAATCATAATCAACATATAACAAACAAAAATAACAAGGATATAATAGCCATAAGAATATGTAGTAGTGAAAACTCAAAACCCCTATTATTTGACTTATTGATTACAAATAATGGGGACCCTTTCCATAAACTTTTGGATAAATCACCTTTTTAATACTTTCTTTTAGTTAAGTGTCCTACAATTTTGCCACTTTTTCCGTTTTTGTTGGATTTATATTTTGATTGTTTTGTTGCGTTCGATTTTTCGCTAGATTTCCATCGTTTCTTGTTTCATCTCATTTGATTACACGGTTTTCAAATGGTGTTCATCCGAAGTTCAATAATTTTTACTACTTGGTTTAAAAAATGTACAAAATTATGTTATTTTAATTTTTGAAAATAAATTAGTAATTAAGTGTAAATATTTTTTTTTGTTAATTTTTACTAATTATTTCATTTTTCACTAATGATCCTACAAAATTACCGCAACCAAATTGTAGAACAATTAAAATTGCGTGTTATCGAATTTTAGAAGTTAATTTAAATTTAAATTTCAATAAACGTTTCAAGATCCGAAATCCCAAAAAAACTTAAGTGGTTGTAGTTTTTTGATGTTAATGGGACTCTTTAATATTAAGTGGTTGTAGTTTATAATTGATGGAACCCACTCCATGTGGGATCCACTTCACTTCACTCATCATATCGGAACATCGACTTCCCTTAACTCCTTACCTCCCTCCCTCATTTCTCCGATATTCCGATATCACCCTCCTTATTCCTCCCTATCACTCCTCTTTCTCTACACCTTATAACTCACGAGACCTCACCATACGTCACTCCTCACTTCTTATCAAAACTCCAAAACTTTTTACATATCAAAAGTATTTTTTAAAATCCCTGATATACCTTATCCCTCTAACCTATGTTACCTTTCCCTTAATCACTATCGAACCTCGGCACATCAAGGTTTTTGTTTTGAAACTTGCAAATTTGAAAATTCTGGTGTCCATGGTTCCTTAATCTCTGATGAGGCTTTATTTGTTAACATAACGAATGAGGTTTTGGTTTTTATATGAAATAGTTTATTAATTAATTTAACATGTTTTGTATTGTAATGTAAATTGATATATAATAAATGAATTTTAATGTAATTAAAAGTTTAATTTTTAATTATAATTTTTATAAGTAATTTAATTCTTATTTATAATAAATTAATAATTTAATTTTAACTAAAATATTTTTATGTTTGTAAATAATTTAATTAACTATATACATTTAATAATTTAATTAATTTTGTCATGATCGCCGCTTTGCCTAGGGTTCGGCTCTGGAGCACGCCCACCGAGCCGCCGTCACTCCTGCAGAGCTCTCTCAATAGCCTCCCATTGCTGAGACCAACCAGTGGGTGGAGACAGCTCTGCAAAGGGAGCCTCTTCATCTAAATTTTGAGTCCAACTAGTATGAATGCCAGAGGGGACCCCCCTTCCCCCCCCCCTCCTAAGATTTCTACCTTCAAGAGATTGGTAGCCTCCTGTGGCAAGAGGAAAGCAAACACGAACCAACAGAAATTTGTTAAGAAAGTCAAATCCATCCCTTCAGTAGAGTTGCCTATGGAACACCTGTGCCGGACTGCGCTGAACCTGGCTGAACGAGGGCTCATAGGAAAATTCACGTGTCTCTGGTCCTCTCCCAAAGCTATTGATGGATGGGTCCAATGAAACTAGAGGCCCCTTGTCTTTGAAGGAATACGAAGCCACATGGTAGGCACATGCTATTATGTTTGTGTTTTCGAATCAACAGAAGATTGAGATCTCATTTTCCGAAACGATCCATATTTCATGGGCCCCCAAGGGCTTTATCTGAATAAATGGACGCCAAACTTTGTCCCTTCCCAGGACACTCCCTCAGCTGTCCCTGTCTGGGTAAGGTTACCCCATCTTCCTCTTCATTGCTGGAACCCGGAATCTATGGAAACAATCAAGAACAAATTAGGAAAATACATTGATAGGGCTGAAAGGAGAGAACAATATTCGTGTGCCAGAATATGTATTGAAGTCGATCTAGCGATAGGATTGCCTGAGGCGATCAAGTTGAACATAGCGTGGTGGTCTCAATTTAGGAACTAGATTATGAAAAACTCCCCTTCAAGTGCTGACATTGTCATGGCTATGGTCATTTTGCTCGAAACTGCAAGAAGAAAATTGAGGAAGAATCTGAAAAAGAAAAGGGCGAACAGTGGACACAAGCCAGAAAAACCGCCACCACTAAACAGACCATCAGAGTGAAAAGGAAAAGAGGGAATCCAGAGACCGGAGGACCCTCTGCTGGGAAGAGTTTAACTGAAGACCAAGCCACTACAAATGCCACCATCTCAAAAAACCCTTTTGCTGCTCTAAACCCTCCCAAAGACCAACCAGAACTTGAAGAGGGAGAGGTGCAACAGAATATGGAAAAGACAACAGATGCATAACTAAACTCAGGATCTCAGGAACAGGCTGTAGAAGCCATTTCAGAAACTCCCTGCATCGATGCAATCCAACAGGAAAATCAAGGCCCTCTAGTAGGCGCCACTTCCCCACCCTCTTATGCAGAAATGACCAAAAATAAAAAACTGATAGATAGTCTTGGTTCGTCTGAAGATGAACCTCTTGAGCAATCCAACAAAAGGCAGGAAGGAAGTCTCGCAAGGAGATCAGAGAAGAAGAGGCAGAATGATTAAAGAAGTAGGGCAGCGAGTCCACAATCTAAATGTCTCTAGGTAGGAACACAAGGACCAGACCTCCAAAGGGTGGGCCTGAACCACCCCCCTCTAGTAAATAATACAGATTATCTCTTGGAATTGCAAGGGTCTGAGAAACCCTCTGAAAGCTAAAGTAGTAAAAGACCTATTAAAAATGGAAACCTCAGACATTCTCCTGCTCCAAGGGACAAAGATAAAAGAAGATGCTCTTCTATCTCTAAGTCGAACCAAATGGAAAAATAACTCAAGGAAAGCGGTCAGTGCCAGAGGTACTTCAGGGGGCCTTGCAAGCCTTTGGTCGGAGGATATGTTCCAGCTTAAAAGCTCCTTTTCAACCCAGCACTGGATATATACATATCTTCTTCACCTCCCAAGTAATATTTCTCTAGCTCTCTTCAATATTTATTTCCTGTTAATTTTTTGGAAAAGAAGGACTGCTGGAATTCTCTCTCAGACTTCCTAGAAATATATACCCCCCAAAACATCATTCTGGTAGGGGATATCAACATCACTCTAGACCCATAAGAGAAAAAAGGTGGAGTAAGGGGTAAAGATCCCTTCCATGCCTCTGTGGAGTCTCTGATTCTCGAATGGGACCTTCTGGACCATAAACCTAAGAAAGGTCATTATACCTGGACCAACAATAGAGTTGGTAAAGCCAACATTGCTTCTCGTTTAGACCGGTTTCTAGTCCAAAGTGCTCTTCTGGAGGGGAAGCATTTAATCTCTTCAAAAATTCTGCCGAAAATAACATCTGGTCATAACCCCATCTCGCTGCTGATAGGGAAAGAAGAGGACCTCGACCCTATTCCCTTTAGATTCAAACCTCTTTGGGTATCGAGAGAGGGCTTTATGGACATAGTGATTGAAGTTTGGGCGCAACCAGTTGAAGGATCCCCCAGCTTCATGTGGGAATAGAAACTCAAACACACCAAGTCTGCATTAAAAATCTAGGCAAAAAAAAACCCTTTTCACTCCTATGAGTCATAGAAAAAAGACAGTTCAGGCTCTAGCTGAGATTCAACTAGACATGGAAGGATCTGAAATCACCAAAGCACAACTGCTCATCAAACAGAATGCCTAGTTCAGTTCCTTTCTTTCCTTTTCGTCAAGAAGAGGAATATTGGTGCCTTAAGTCTCGCAGTGTCTGGCTCCAAGCTGGAGACAAAAACACAACTTTTTTTCACAAACAATGCAGAGCCCGACTCTCTCGAAATCATATTTCCGAAATATCCAACAGGGAGGGGGAAGTTATCAAAGGACGGTATCTCATAAATTAGACAGCCATAATCCACTATCAAAATTTGTTCCAGGAGGATGGATCATCCAATGACAACCTGGTTGCCGACTTTCTATCATACATGCCCCCTCTTATCACTATAGATGTAAAGGCTGGGTTAATGAAGCCTTTTTCTAAAAAAGAGATAGTTGATGTCATTTAGTCAATGCAACCGGATAAAGCACCTGGGCCGGATGGCTTCACAATACATTTCTACAGAGCTTGTTGGAATGTAATAAAACTCGATCTTCTCAGAATGGTAAAATCCTTTCAAAAGAAAGCCAAAGTGGGAGGGTGCACCAACTCCACCTTCCTTGCACCAACTCCATCTTCCTTGCCCTTATCCAAGAAGAAGTTAACCCTGATTCTTTCGATAGATTCAGGCCAATCTCTCTATGCAATGCCTCCTACAAGATCCTTGCGAAACTCTTAGCTAGTAGACGCAAGCCTCTGTTAGGGTACCTGATCTCCCCTCTGCAGGGCGGTTTCGTCAAAGGAAGGCACCTCATAGACAATGTGATCCAAGTGCAAGAAGCCCTCCACTCTAGCCACTCTTGGAAGGAAAAAGGTATGCTCATCAAGTTGGATATGTCAAATGCCTTTGATTGAGTTAGACACTCATTTCTCTATAAAATCCTCCTCTCCTTTGGTTTTAGTGCTGATTTTTTCAACTTGATAAAATCCTGCACACACAGACCTTGGATAGCCTCCCTGCTTAATGGCATACCTTTTGACTTCTTCCAAGCTTCTAGAGGGCTCCGCCAAGGATGCCCTTTGTCCCCCTTTCTTTATATCTTGATGGCAGAATGCCTAAGCAGAAAGCTGCCTACGGAAATGGAAATAGGCACTATCCCAGGTATCAAGGCAGTAAGAGGGGTGGACCTTATAAATCACGCCCTCTTTATAGATGACTCTCTCCTATTGGGAGGGGTCTCGATTAAGATAGAAAAGGCTTTCAAATAAATTCTTCAACACTTCTGTTTAATCACAGGAGCCTTGATCAATAAAAGAAAAAGTGCAGTTTATGGCTGAAATGTAGAACACCCAACTATTCTTCGAATTGCCTACATATTGGGATTCCCTGGGTATGACAAGTGGGAAAAGATCAAATATCTAGGCCTTCCCTTAACCTTGGGACCAAGTCCTCCCTCCCTATGAACTGAAATAATCAGCAAGATAAAATAAAAAATAGCATATTAGGGAGGCCAATGGCTAACAAAGGCTGGGAAGTTGATTTTGATAAAGGAAGTCCTCTCCGCCCTTCCCATCTTCCAGTCTTCCCTTCTGCTAGCTCCTAAGTCTATCACGGAACATATCTCCAAACTCCCCCGGGACTTCTTATGGAATGGGGGCAAGGGCATTCAGAGCAAGTTACATTTGGTGAGACGGGATATACTGAATAGACCACTCCAGCAAGGTGGGTTACATATATGGGATCTAGGCTTAGCAAATCTCACTCTTGGTGGAAAAATCATATGGAAATTGTATGTAGACAAAAATCATATTGTTAGCAAAATCCTCTGGAAGATATACCTAAAGGAAGGCTCCCTGAGAAACCTCACTACTGCATCTACTCCAACAATAACAACAATTTGGAATTTAGTTAGAATAAGCATCGACCATATACAACAGCAATTATATAGAATACCGAGAAATGGGCATAGAACATTACTTTGGGAGGACACCATACAAGGGAATGCCCCGTTGGCCACCCTCAATTCCTGTAATGATTTAAAGATATGGCTAGTGAACAAAGGGCTTCTCCAGCTGGTAGACATATGTTCTTGGGATAACAAAGGGAATTGGGCAGGATGGACTTTTCTAGGGGTTCCTGACCCTTTGGAAACACAGAAAAACTTGCTCTGTGTAGTGCTTTCTGGCCTCGCCCCTATCCACTATACATCCAAAGATAAATGGGGGGGGGGGGGGGGGGGGGGGGAAGAACAGGAAATTATATAGCAGCTCAAGGTTTCTCCTCATTACAAGCCACACACGCACCTTTGCTAACTTTGAAGCTTTGGAAATCCGTTTGGTCTCCCTTTTTCCTTCCAAAGGTGAATTTCTTCACTTGGTTACTGATGCATAAAAAGGCATTAATAGGAGAAAATTTTGAATAAAAGAGGCTTCCACAGGCCCTTTAGATGCTACCTTTGCACTTTTTCTATCGAAACCTTTGACAATTTATTGGTTGACTGTGTTTTCACTCAAGAAGTTTGGAAGATGGTCCTCCATGGAATTAGTGTACACATCTCCTCCCAGATTTCAGTTGTTACTCTCTACACCTCCTGGGCAGACCAAAACCCTGAGAAAAAATCTAAAAACACAGGTTGGAAAAACATTTGGCAAGCTATTCCAAAAAGACTTTGGTGGAAAGTGTGGTTGGCCCGAAATGAGTGCGTTTTTAACAACAGGATCCCAAAATCAGTGGAAGTGGCTGCCAAAGTAAAAGCTCTCTTGTTGGAAATAATAAATAATCCAGCTTTTGCCTTCACACTATCTGTAGAAGTCTCTTTGTGGCTAGGACCCTACGTGCGAGGAGAAAGGAAAGATCTAATCAACAAACCAATGAAAGATCCTACTTGGTGTCTGCATCTCACTGCAGGTGACTTTCTTACGTGGTGGCATGGGACCCCAAAAGCCACTATCTTCTTTGATGGAGCATCCAAGGGGAATCCAGGTACTACAGGTGTAGGGGGATTGATTCTTTCCCGAGACAGATCGAAAAAAACCAGTTTCAGCTGGGTCTAGGCATAAGCTCGAACAATCAAGTAGAGAGTTACAGCCTCCTAAAAGCTTGCTAGATTGTGAAGGAATTAGAATAGAAAACAATCCAAATATTCGGAGACTCAGAGCTCCTGATAAATCTCCTAAACTCCGAAGATGATTTCAGTAACCCAGCTTTAAACAAAACCTTGTAGAGAATTCGAATCACCTTGAAAGACTTTGACACTGTCGAATCATACCATATTCTGCGGGATTTAAACAAACAAGCGGACTTGTTGGCAAATAAAGGTTGCCCGCTGTCACAAGGTAATCTCAGCCTCAATGGAGGACCCTGCTCGATTCATCCTTTGCCTTAGACAATCTTCAAAAGGCAGAACTGCTTCTCAGAGGGAGAGTGGTATTTGGTACCTTGAAATTCACATTCAGGATCACCAAGTAGCAAGCAGTTGGAACAACAAGCACAAGGACTATCAAGTAGAAGAAACATCACCAGAATGTACAACAGCAGATGATAGTAGGAATAGCCACAGAAGGAAAAACAACCAGAATGAACATTAGCACAAGGAACAACACCAGAAGGAACAACAAGCAAAAGGAGAAGCAGAAGAAGGAACAACAGCCGAAGGAACAACAGGCCAAAGGAACAGTAGAAGCGGAAGGAACAACAATCAGATCAAGGAACGACAACAGAAAGAACAACAATCAAAAGGAATATCAGCAGAAGGAACAACATCAGAAGGAACAAAAAGTAGAAGGAACAACAGTAGAATGAATAACACCTAAAGGAGCAGTAGGCCAAAGGAACAAAAATAGAAGGAACAACAGGCCGAAGGAATAACAGGCCGAAGGAATAGCAGAATGAAGGAACAACATCCGAAGGAATAGCAGGTCGAAGGAACAGCAGACCGAAGGCACAACAATAGAAGGAACAACTCGCTAAGGAACAACAAGCCGAAGGAACAGCAGGGCGAAGGAATAGCAGTTCGAAGGAACAAAATCCAAAGGAACAATATGCAGAAGGAACAACAACCGAAGGATCAGCAGGAAAAAGGAACAACAAGCAGAACGAACAATAGCAGAAGGAATGAAAAACTCAAGGAACATCAAAAAGGAAAATATAAGGAAAAGGCCGCAAAATTTGCTCTCCCAGAGATAAAATGTAAGACAGAAAACATGAATAGCCAAAGAACTCACAGAACTTTTGAATTTAAGCTTATGAGAAGGGACTACCATCCGCTCATTCTCATTGCTCAATTTTTAAAAGCTACTGTCGATTGTAATAGGAGCTTGCTCCACTTTTGGCAATAAATACATTAACCGTTCTTGTTAAAGAAAAAAAATAATTTAATTAATTTTAATTATATAGATAATTAAAATTAGATTTTTAATTAAATTTTCTTAATTTTAGCTTAGACAACAAAATTTTCAAAATTTTGGCAATTTTGACAATTCAACTTTGGAAGCCCATAAGTTGAGTTTTATTAGGCTAAATGAGGCCTATGACGGCTCATTAGATAAATAAAACATGGAGAATATTTATGAGGTGGTTGCATGACCAAATTCGATAATTTAATGAGTCTAAAATTTAGCAGAAAATCAAGCTCAGAATTTGTAAACAAAATTAATTTTCTGAGTTAGTTTTTTGCATTTTCATTTGCTCATAGCCTCTGTTGAGCACAGATCCATTCAACTATGTTCTATTTGATCAATAAGATATTTAAAAGGATCAATGGAAAGCTCAAAGTTCCTTTTATTTATTTATTTAATTGAGTTTAGATTGGAGAAATTTTGTTTTTCAATCTGGTATTTTTGATTTCAATTTACATTTTAATTTAATTTTGATTGGTTTTGTCAAGAGAACAATTGAGAAAATGAGGAAGAGAGGATTTCAATCAATGAAATTGCTCTAGAAATAGAAGAAAATTAATTTTAACCAATGAAAATTGTTGGAACAAATTTATTCTTCAACAACTCTCCTATTTGGAATTCATATTTATAATTATATATAATAGTTCGTAGAATGGAGAAAAAGCTTCTCTTCTTTGCAATTCTGCAATTTTTATATCACTATTGTAATAAGGGTTGGAGCTGTAGGTGAGAGGAGAGTAAAATCTTAGATATGAGGAATATTGAGATATATGTTTTGTAAATTTGCACTAATGCAACTCTATGTTTTAACAACAAAGCTTATGCTTTGGAGGAGATTGTAGGAGATCAGATTCAAAAAATAGAGCAGGAGAACATGTTCAAATTAATTTTTATTAGAAATACTATTATTTTTAATATGAATTTCATTTTTGATGGAAAAATTATGTTAATTGGATTTATATTATGCACTATTGTCGATATGAATTCATGTCTTACAGAATTAGCTATCTAATCTGTTTGTCTCATAAATCTGTTGTCAATGGTGTCTTTTTTCTTTGATGTATTAAGATTAGATTCCTGAGTAACTATTTACTCAGAAATTTGATATCTAATTCTGATTTAATTTCCATTAGCATTATGTGAATTACTTCCTAATGTTTTTGGTTTATTATTCGTGGTTAATAGATCTATGAACAACATGTTTTGTAATCATAATATTAGTTAATTGAACTACTTCATTAGCTGTATATTCATCTTAATTCAGACATGCTTAAAATCCCAATTATTTAATTACTTTTCTCTCGGTTGGGTTAGATCTACATCTTCCTAATCGAGATAGAATTATGATTGATTTCTTTTTTCTTGCATTATAGGATTAAATGGCAATTAGATTTAATTATGCATTCCTAGAAGTCCACTTATCAAAGAGGAAAAATTTAGTTGTGGTTTGGCTAAGCCCTCAATCATCTTAAGGATCTCTTTCTTGCTTGATCAACAAGAAGAGTAGATCGAATGTCTCTTCTCTATTGGTAAGTGAAAGTCATACTTTAAGCCAGTGGATATAGAGAGAAGGTATCTGGACCTAGTTTAACCAGTTGGAACCACCATTCCAAATGGAAAAGGAGCTACTTTAAGTTTCCGATTGGGTGGTCTCCCTTATAATGTTGAGGCAGACATTTCAAGCCTACAACATTTTTGGCACTAGAAGGAGGGCCATAGTAAAATTGCATCTCTGATGATTTTATGCTTTAAAATTTTATTTTATTACTATGAATCCATGTAAAAGACCTCCTTGGAGTTTCTTTATTGGACCTCATTCGACTACTACTCCAACAAAGGCATTTCAAACCCTGTCTCAAGTAAAATACAATGGTAAGACATATGATTTTAGTCATCTCCTTCAATTTCTTTTAAGTTCCAATAATTTCAAAATTGATTAAGATATTATTTGCAGGATCTTCACTCACACTTTGAAAGGAAAAGCCAAATACTGGTGCTTGTCACTTCAAGTTGCGTTTGTACGTAGTTGGGATGAATTTTTGAAGATTTTCCTTCACGCATTTCAGAAATATGACTACGAAAAGGTGTGTGATCAATTAGAAGAATATCATAGGATGGAAGGTGATACTTTGATATGTTTTATATTAGATTTAAAGTAATCTTAATTCAATTTCGGTCCAAAGTTTTGCCTCTTCAATTCCAATTAATTGGATGGTTCATACATTTAGTGTCTCTATCTGTTGTAGGGAAAAGTATCCGACTCGGATGACCCTAACCCACTCTAAGGGTGACAGTTCCTTAGCAACAACTGTAAAACAAACTACTAAAGGTTTACTTCTTTATGAAAGCAAAAGAGGATGGAGAAAGCACTAACCGTTGCCTTGCGCTTAATGTCGAATCCAAACTCTCCTCTTTGGCCGCTTGTTCCTAGCTCTTTGTCCTTCTGCTCGCCCAGCTGCAATGAGATCCTGCAAAACAACAAAGAAGGAAACTACAAGAGGCATGCAATCATAACTGGTTCATGGATTAGTGTAAACCAAACATGCAATCATCACAATACATAATTGAAACAAGAGCACATAGAAGAACCTCAATAGCTTTTATTAATGAAGAAATAAAGGTTCTGAGAGGATTACAACCATTGCAGGCTCCAACCCAGCAACACCTCCCAGCAGAAAGAATTGCTCTTCTTCACCTCTCTCAAACAATCACCCAATAACTCAAGAATGAAACCAACAACATATCATTACTTTGCACAAAATTCCAGCCTCCCTGAGCTCATAGGAGAGAGCTCAATATATAGATGAATTGAGAAAGGATGAGTCAGCTTGCAACTGATGTGTAGCTGCCTTGTGTCCTCTCTCTCTTCAGTTAATCTTTAGTTGATCTTCAGTTCTTGAGTCCACTTGGTGAACCTTGCTTCCACTTGGAGAAACAAAGCCTCTGACTCATCACAAGGCGAAATACCTGATCCAAGTGTCCTTTTTTGGAAGATTCCAAAGCAATGACTCACTGTGCCACATGTCCAAACTCGCCCAACGCAGGTGGGCTTTGTTCTGCCTGCTTTGCAATGCAGGTACACCATGGAGCAGTTGTGTTTCAGCGCAGAAGCCTAGTGGAGCACCTGCTTTGATTTCAGGATTGCTTGTTTTTGAGTGTTTTCAGGTGGAGAACTGATCTGAGAGCTGTTGGTTTGCTGACCTTGTTCCTCTAGGGGTAGGAACATCATGTTTAGGGAACTTTGGATCCCTTGGATTATTGACAATTCATGCTTGTTGCTGTAAGGCACAAAATTGTCTATAACAGATACCCCCTAAAGTATGAGGTCGTTTATCGGGTGAAATGCTTTATTGAGAGGATCCGAAGTTCATTCAATCTGCTGAGAAGTGTCCTGTAATAAGATACAATACAATACATTATTTTTCATACATTTTTCATTATCTAGCTGAGGCGGGCATTCCCATGCTCAGCTTTATAAATACATTTTGGTACATAGAACAGATGATCGTCTGATGCTAGACTGATAATTCTCTGCCGAATTTATCATCCTTTGAAAAGGATGATCATCTGTTGCAATGATGTACATATCAAATGTCTTTATGTCCTGAATATATATCGCAGCCCGGATGGATGAAACTAGATCTGGGGTCTTCAGTCTCTTCCGATCTTCACTCGATGTACAAGTCGATCCATGTGAGAATTTCTTGAAGTCGAACATGGAAAGACATCACTTGATTACCGGTCAATGATGTAAACCGTTAACAAGCGTGAGAGGAATCACCGATAAGGATGATGACCCTCAAGGTACGGCAGTACAATCTACATGGTGGGAATAAAGGACTTGGCGTCGACCACCATGCAAAATCTTCTGGTCGAAGGTCATTGATGTATACCTGTCGCCGGAAGTGAGAAACTTGCCATTGAGGCATGCAAGCTTCAAAGTACTGAGGGGGGTGTTCCTAGATCAACTCCTTGGATAATGAGCTGATGTCGACAAGGAGCGATCCGTCAAAGGAGGGCCTTAATGAATCCCACATCAGTGACACGGAACGGAGCTAGTGATTATGATGAGGTGAAAAACAAACTGTGATGTATGATTCAGGGTGGCGGTCATGAAGTGGATGAAGGATAATGTATGGCAGTGGGTGGAACACGGTTGACTCTTTACAAAACCACATCTCTTGAACATATAACGACACTGATGTGATGGATTGGTAGCATTACCCCAATTGTGGATGGTGTGGCGAGGACCATGGTTCTGCGA
Organism: Pinus tabuliformis; assembly: GCA_031772625.1. Taxonomy (NCBI): domain Eukaryota; kingdom Viridiplantae; phylum Streptophyta; class Pinopsida; order Pinales; family Pinaceae; genus Pinus; species Pinus tabuliformis. The sequence continues at coordinate 789,335,347 of CM062820.1, read as the reverse complement.
CCGGTGAATGAAACAACCCAACCCGATGCGGTACGGAGGACAAAGTGTCATGTTCAAGAGCGAATTGCTACCATTAATACTGTGAGGTTCTCCCAATTTTTCCCCAGTCATTGCTGACCAGTACCTCTTTATTTTTGTCAAGCTTGAGGAGGATAACATATGCTTGTTCTATAACCTGCCCTTCGGGCAAGCCCATCGCTATGTTTTAACGAGCCTAGCGATAGGGAAACTCGTTCTCGTCTAAAGACAAGTTTGTCGCTATTTAATCATTTTAACGAGTCTAACGACAAGAAAAACTCGGTCCTTTTCATTTTTAGAGAGTCTGAAAAGGTACGAAAAGTTAACTCCAAAATTCCTTTTTCGTCATCTAATCCCTTAAGTCCGAAAAAGTTTAAAACAATACAGAAGGGATGAATTTTCGGTTGCTTTAACGAGCCGAACAAACAAGCGCTCGATCTTTTTGTGCAGTAATCCCTCAGGTCCAAAAAGATTAAAATCTAGAGGAGGGATAGCTTTCCGGTCGCTTTAACGAGCTGGAAGGCCAAAACTCGGCAAACTTTTCATATTTTACGAGTCAGTGAAAAGAGCTCAAAGAAGACTCGTCTTTTGAGGAACGAGTGATGAACAGGGATAGCAGCAGATTCCAGGCACAGGTTGGAATTCTCCAATCACGGCAGTGTCACAAGGATGGCTAAGTGAAATCACTCTTCGCAGCTATTCCTCAAAATGGGTAAACAAACATATGGAGGTGAACGATTGGCCAAATGAACAGATGGAGGTGATGGCATATAAACACGACCAAGGGCTTTTAATATGGCTTTCAAAGGTTACATTTCTCGAGGTTGTTTACTGGTTCATTTTTCTGGATGAGCTTGAACTGCTAGGGAAAGATTGCTCACAATTTACGTTTATTTTTTAACGAGCATGAACTTCTGCACAAAAACTGCTCGATGATTGCTTTTATTTTTTAACGAGCATGAACATTGCTAAAACTGCTCGATGATTGCTTTTATTTTTTAACGAGCATGAACATTGCTAAAACTGCTCGAATTATACCAGTCTTAATACAAGGAATGCTTTAGGTGAGGTAATCTTATTTAAGGAGCGATACCTCACTAATTACTCCGAATTGGCAGGTTTTAACTTTTGCCCTTCATCCTTTTTTCATGCAAGCTAGAAACGGCTAATCCTACGAGCTTAACGGGTTAGACCTACAGGTTTAAAGGGAGGACCTAAAAATTTAAAAAATAAATAGTCGTCCCGTGCTTGCACTCCAAAAGGTTTGCATGCCCCCAGGTATAAAGTATAATTTCGAGATTCTGCCATCTCTTACTTATTATCCGAAAAATGGTTTTGTTTGCTGCCGCAAACTAAACTCTCTTTTCGGCGATGTCTATCATTAGGTTGCTAAGGATGGTGACTACTTGTTGCAGCAATTTCATCTCTTTCTTTGAAGACTGCCCCTACTTATCCTTCAAAACAACTTGTTTTAATGGGTGAGGCTTGACATTCAAAGATGGGGGCTTCTTGCTGCCACAAATAGACCCCCTCCTTAGGAGAGCCCACTTCTTTAGACAAAGGGAGCGATTGCTTCGCTCACATAATTTTGACAAAAGAATTTTACCCTAGAACAACCCTCTCTTCCACTGCCGGACGGGGTACGGACTAGTCCATTCTTCTACGGAAATTAACTTTATACCTAAGGTTTTCTCTGCCCGAGGCAGGCCAGGGTGCATGCCCCCTGGGTCCCAGTTCTTTCTTTCCGAATTACTCGCATTCATCGGGAAGTAGAACCGGGGGCGGTGGCATTCCTTGAGCGAATAAACCGTTAAGGGATGGTATTTGACTATTTGCAATGCGTGATCTTGGAAATGAAAGTTGGTCTACTAGCTGGACCATTCTTCCTTCGTGCGGAAAACACATGACTCTAAAGAGTGAGGACACTATTGCCTCCATGCAATATATATAGTCTCGTCCAAGGAGTAAGTTATATGCCAAGGGTCCCTGGACGACCATGATGTTCATGCGAACTGTTTTCCCTTTCAATGTAACCGGAACATTGGGGAGAATCCCTAACGGGTGACTGGTTCCTTTATCAAAACCTGATAGATTTCTCATCTCAGGTAAAAGCGCCGGGCAACCTAGTGCTTTCCAAGCAACAGAGGAAAGGATACTCACAGATGCCCCTTCATCAATGATAGTTCCAGCCATCACCATTCTGTAGATTTGGACTATGATTCTGAATGGGATATTGGCTGGTAACCGGGGTCTGCCTAGTTGATTCCAATCAAAGGATACAACTAGGTTGCTTGGTGGTGGGACCGAATATACGGCCGGATACGACCCTGACGATGTTCCTTCCTGCGATAAAGGAATGGGCGCATTGCCCTGATGCTCATCAGAGTCTGTGTTGATGAAAAGAATATGGACGGTGTCATCCTTATCCTCTTCAGTGAGGGTGTCATTTGAAGATGGGTCTTCAATGACGGAGTCATTGGACGATGAAACCTCTGAAGGAAGAACCGGGTCAACTGCCGTTTCGACCTTTAGACTTTCGTCTGGTCTGGATTCAGTAGGTTCATTCTCAATGACCGACACTTCAGCTGACCACTTGGGCGGGTCAGCTGGATTTTCAACTATCGAGGGATTAGGCGCGAGTTTTTGGTATCCAGGAGGAAGTCGTAACGGCGAAACCGGACGATCTTCCAAAACTCTCTTTGCCTCATCTAAGAATGGACATCTGTGGATGGCATGCTCGCCTTCACACAATATACAGGGTGATCTTGGTCTCCCTCTTCATCCTTCACTCTCGCTAGTTGACGGACTGCAATCAACATGACTGCCAGAGGTTGATGCTACCGGATTGTGCAATCTTGGGGACCAGTCCCTTAGTATCCGGGGAATACAAGGACAATCACGATGGAAGTGGGCCCCTTCGCAAATGACACACGGCGATTTAGGCCCGGTCGGTGCAGTGTGTGGGTTTTTGTCAGCTGTCTTTTGCTTGCCCCCAGTCGCCTTCGCCATAGGCTCCTTCTGCTTCTTTTCTCTCTTCTTCCTTTCCTTCTTCTCCTTGGGAGGCTGACTTTTGCCAGCTCTACCTTGCGAAGATGAAGGATCAGAGGAAGTATTGTAAGAAGTGGAAGGCTGGTGGGTAGTCCTAGACTGGTCTGACTGTTGATTCAACTGCTCAGGATTAGTGGCGATCTGGACTACATTAGTTGAAAAGAGCCATACAGGTAGGCCAATTGTCAATCCTGGAAGTGACAATGTTGCCATATGAGGCGCACCAACATCTCCCCAAGAGGAGAAGGGATTTGGACTTCCGCCAAGGTTGCCTCCTTGGTTGGTGGGCTCCATACTTTTCAACTGAAAGATCAACGTGGGAATAACAGGTGATTTTGTTCCGCTTAAAATAAATTTTATTAACGACGCTTTTAGACACAAACTTGCTTTTTCATGTTTTAAGAGTCGAGAAAAAGCTAAAGATGACTCTAGTCGCCTTCGATGTTTTAACGAGCCCGAAGTGACAAATGCTCGGATGGACTTTTTCAGTTATAGAGTTTGAAAAAGGCCAAAAGAAACTGCTCTGGAGTTCTAGGCAGAGGGTGTGCCAAACTTTTCGCGAAACCACAGAATACGTTTTACAGTACGAGTGGTCGATCTTCGTGAATGCTGTGTTCACTGCATCGTGATCAGTAGGGCGGCCGACACGGCTTCCTATGGATAAAGGATAATTGCCTATAGGGGTCTCCCAATATATACTCGACGGTACGTGGGAGCACAAGTCCGTATTAGTGCCACCGACTCTCAGGAGGAATCACCCACCTTCGTAGAGATCGACAGTCACTATGTTTAACGACGCCGGAACACGTCTCTACCTAGACCTCTAGATGTTTGCGTTATGTTACAAAGCGTTGTTATGTAAATTGGATTTATTTTAATGTTGATCTTGCTTATCAGTTTGCCTTTAAGGATCACCACGAGATGTATATAACAAATTCCTGAATGCAGTCTAAGATGAGAAGCAAACTTTTCAATCTTTCAACTTTGAAAACCTTAACTACTGAGGGAAAAGAAAGGCAAATCTTTTCACACAGATCATAGAGCACACACTAAAATGCAAATTTTTCCTAAATCGTCAAGCACACAGTCAAATGCAAAATTCACAATGCATGTATTTTCTTTTCCCTTTCTTAATGTGGATGGATATAAAAAGAAAGTGGTTATATAACTTTGATTTCGATTTAAAGCGAAAGTAAACAAGCTTGTCCAAAATCAAAAGACACCTTAAGATTCACTTGCTTAATCACTGGAAATACATGAAATCAAACCATACGAACGAAAGTAAAACGACTAACCAGCTATGGACAGCAAACAAGCTAACTCTTTAGACCAGCAAAACGCCTAACACAGGTTCAGATCTAAGAGGCCAAAAGCATGACTAGTTTACTTTTCGTTATGGGAAATTGTAAATGGGTAAGAAATACAAAGAACAAGTACAATTTCGTTATATAACAGAGTCAGAATGATGGCAAGTAATATTGGTTTCAAAACAGGCACAAGACTGACACCTAGCAGCAAAACTAAGTGAAAACAGGCAAGAGAAAGGAGGAAACCCCAAATGCACTAAGCAAATTTGGGTCAACGCAGGCTCTGCACAGTCAAACTGGCTCTCAGCGCAGGTAGCTAGTTCGGGACCTGCGTTGCAAAGCAGGTAGCCTGTGTACTACCTGCTTTGGAAAACGAGAGTTGCGTTTTCACAGTTTCCGGGTCATAATTTTCTCAAAAATGCACGGTTTTTGCTCAAATCAGAAGCATTCAGTCAAGCATACTCAAAGGGATGATTTAGAAGGTGCAAAGCTATCACTAAGAGCTTACAAGGATCTTTGTAGATCAGCTCTTCAAATCATGAATCTGCTCAGACAATGAGCAAGAGTAGCAGCCCCTCTACTTCGCTTTTGATATAGTCAAAAGCTTTTCGATTTGGTACTCTTTTGTTCAGGAAATGAATAGCAAAATACTACAAACACAATCAAACGGATACGATCCCCAGTGGAGTCGCCAGTTTGTTGTAGGGAAAAGTATCCGACTCGGATGACCCTAACCCACTCTAAGGGTGACAGTTCCTTAGCAACAACTGTAAAACAAACTACTAAAGGTTTACTTCTTTATGAAAGCAAAAGAGGATGGAGAAAGCACTAACCGTTGCCTTGCGCTTAATGTCAAATCCAAACTCTCCTCTTTGGCCGCTTGTTCCTAGCTCTTTGTCCTTCTGCTCGCCCAGCTGCAATGAGATCCTGCAAAACAACAAAGAAGGAAACTACAAGAGGCATGCAATCATAACTGGTTCATGGATTAGTGTAAACCAAACATGCAATCATCACAATACATAATTGAAACAAGAGCACATAGAAGAACCTCAATAGCTTTTATTAATGAAGAAATAAAGGTTCTGAGAGGATTACAACCATTGCAGGCTCCAACCCAGCAACACCTCCCAGCAGAAAGAATTGCTCTTCTTCACCTCTCTCAAACAATCACCCAATAACTCAAGAATGAAACCAACAGCATATCATTACTTTGCACAAAATTCCAGCCTCCCTGAGCTCATAGGAGAGAGCTCAATATATAGATGAATTGAGAAAGGATGAGTCAGCTTGCAACTGATGTGTAGCTGCCTTGTGTCCTCTCTCTCTTCAGTTAATCTTTAGTTGATCTTCAGTTCTTGAGTCCACTTGGTGAACCTTGCTTCCACTTGGAGAAACAAAGCCTCTGACTCATCACAAGGCGAAATACCTGATCCAAGTGTCCTTTTTTGGAAGATTCCAAAGCAATGACTCACTGTGCCACATGTCCAAACTCGCCCAACGCAGGTGGGCTTTGTTCTGCCTGCTTTGCAACGCAGGTACACCATGGAGCAGTTGTGTTTCAGCGCAGAAGCCTAGTGGAGCACCTGCTTTGATTTCAGGATTGCTTGTTTTTGAGTGTTTTCAGGTGGAGAACTGATCTGAGAGCTGTTGGTTTGCTGACCTTGTTCCTCTAGGGGTAGGAACATCATGTTTAGGGAACTTTGGATCCCTTGGATTATTGACAATTCATGCTTGTTGCTGTAAGGCACAAAATTGTCTATAACACTATCTTGTGACAAATATCAAGAACTAGAAAGTACATCCCTTGTTAATAATGATACACTTGCTCAAAATGACAACTTCGATTCTTCGCAAATTGAAATTACAAATGATGATGCCAGAAATGCTCCAAATTTACATAATGTTGATCACGCAGAATTTCAACAAGATGCACAATATATTAGCAGCAATCAACAACAATTTAATCGAACAGAGAATGTCAACAATGCACAATATACTACTAAAATTAATTCGCAATCTGTTAATAATAAATTGCAAATGATGGAGCAGTTCAACGACAATTTGCAAGTTGATCAAATGCACGAAGAATTTGGATTGTCTATTTTGGAAAATTAGAAATCATACATGTATAGAGAAACTTTCACGTATATATCTTCAACCTCCTATTTTTCTCTCTACCCTGATATCTTTAGCAACAATAATATAATTCATATTCAATCAGCAGTTCCTTTGAATACAAATTTAATTTTAGAAAATAGAAGAACTGATTTTAATAACGAATTATTAATTTCTGATATTGGTAGAGAAAATTTAATTAATAATTCAATCAACAATCCTGAATATTCTCTTAATTTGGTATTTAATCACTTACCTGGTTCTGATTTATTTTATTAAGAGGAAAAGAACACTTATGAAGTTACTTGTGATGATGCATTGAAAACTAAAAATTATGAAATCAAATCCTAAACTAATTGAGCTCTTTGATCGGTGACTATCTCTTTGGGGTACCCAAACTTGTAGAACACATTCTCCCTTAAGAATTCAACCAATTTCTCCTCTGTTTCTACCTTAAGAACTTTTTTCTCAACCCACTTTGTCAAATAATCAGTGCACACAATGATGTACTTTTTCTGCCTTGATGGTGGATCAATTGGCCCAATGAAATCCATGCTCTACTTGTCAAATGGCTCCAAATCCACATGAGATTGTAAGGGAATTTCATCCTTGGGGGTAGGTTTCCCTATCCTTTGTCATTGATCACATCGACTGGTGTATCTTCTTGCATCTTAATGGAGATTGGGCCAATAGTGGCCGTCTTGTAGAGCCTTGAAGGTTGTCCTCTTGGCAGCAATGTGACCTCCACATGGCCCATCATGACAGGTTGAGAGGATGTCAAAGAATTCCTCTTCCTTGACACATATCCTCAAGATTTGATATGGTCCCAACTTGAAGAGATTTCGCCCAATCCAAGTGAAAGGGGCACTCTTCCTTACAATTCTGTAAAACAGAGGAACTGATTTTAATAATGAATTATTAATTTCTGATATTGGTAGAGAAAATTTAATTAATAATTCAATCAACAATACTGAATATTCTCTTAATTTGGTATTCAATCACTTACCTCGTTCCTATTTATTTAATTTTGAGGAAAATAACACTGATGAAGTGACTTGTAATGATGCATTGAAAACCGAAAATTATGAACCTTGTTCCCCTCTTTCTTCAAAACTAATTTTGATTGAATTCGATATTTCTCACTCCTTAAGCAAATCTATTTTTGAAGATGAGAATAATACTAATCAAGAAATATTTTTAGTCCATTCTCAAAATCATCATAGTAATTTTAGTGCTCGTGACTCTATTCCAATTTATGATGCATACGATGATGGGATAACCTTTTAAAATCATAATCTTGAAATTTTCTCCTCTTCGTAAGTGAATGCAATTAATAATTTTAATTTCATAATTTCTGTTGACACTTGTGGCAAGGAAAACTTGCAAATGAGTCCCAACCATGTTGTACCATTACTTGTAACATTAATGTAAATTTTAATTTGCTTCAGTTTTGGTTCATTCAGTTTGAATTTTTTTCTTTCTTTCAAATTTCATTTTTGAATTTTTGAACACATTGTGCTGGCAATTTGAACATTCAAACTATAGACACTCTTCAAGTGCATTAATAAGTGCATGAAAATCAATTCCAGAATTTCAAGCATGAACATCGACTACTTTTTATTTCGAAATTTTATTTGTTCATGCTTGATCAATTTATTTATGATTTTCAAATGAATTATTTACAATTCTTGGCACTTGAAAGTGCATCATTACATTCTGATCAATAATGGGACACTTCTAGAAACCTTCTAAATGTTCATCCATACTTTATCAATCCATTTGAAAGTTCCATTGCTCAGGAATATTTCTAATTTTGCTAGTGTTCAACAGGCTTCAATATTTAAAAATGTATCATTCAATCCAAGCCTGATGTTTCCTTTTCCTTTGAACTTCTTTCAATCATTCACTGAAATACATGCTCATTTTTATGATCCTGTAGGCAAAATTTTGGAAGAATTTCGAGGAATTGTTTTTGTAAATAAGTTTATTTCGCTAAATTTGTTAATTGTACATAGTAGGCTGAATTTTTATTTTTATAATTTAGTTGTAGTTTTACTCCTGTTGATTGACCTATACATACATGCAAGAGTTAAAATGAGAGAATGGTTACATTGGAAGTATGACTATACTTAGTCATGTTTCTTTTCGTTCAGTTAGAATTAGAGATATATTAATTTAGATTTAGATTCCTTTTCTGTTTTCATTTATTTCATTATTTTATATTTTTAATAAGCAAGTAATGAATCCGAGTTTTTCTTGGCATCCCCTTTCATTTTCTAGAAAGTGGCTTAGAACATATCAAAGTTCTTATATAGTCGGATCATACACACTTGTGAAAACACTTGATTGTCTTGTTTTTACAAAAACTTCATCACATTGTTATTTTTTTTAATCATATATGAAGAAATTCCAAGGAATTTCTATGGCTTGGCAATTTTTTGATTCACAAGTATTTCTAAAAAGGCTCATTTTCACCACTCTTGTCCTCCGATGTAAATTTGAAGTGGATGCAATTAATAACTCATTACTTAACATTTTAGATTGAATAAATAGATGAGGTTTGAACATATGCAAATTTTGAGAAATACATGGGAGAACTTGAAGATTCATGAGGTAAACTTACAGTCAATATTCTTCCATGTATGCATTTATAGGTTCATCTTCATCTATTGATTTTCTCTTTATCATAATTTACTTCTGCCTCTCATCGATGTAGCTGAAATGAAATGCTTAGACTCTTTATTGATTAGATTTTCTACAAACAAAGGAAAATTTGCACAAAACTCTTACAATAAATAATCTTATCCATGATTTTATCTATGTTTGTTCTTAATCTTTTCTGGTTGAGTTAAAACCTTTTCCATTTGTGCTTATTCATTTTACATCCACTTCAATCACATTGCTTCTTCCAAATTGATTTAAGGCCTCTATCTGATAATTATTGGAATCCCAATTTTCTATTGTTCGCTTTCCGATATCGGATTCTTGGGATTATGTTATATCAGAACCATTTGAAAACATTTTCCGAGGCATTTCACTGAGATCCACGAGTCCTATTTTATTTTATCTTCTCAAAATTTTTGATCTCAGAATCTCATAAAAGTCATGTTGAGCTATTTGAGTTCTCATATTATATTTTTAGTCAATATTAATTATGAGCTTCCTTTTATCAAAACTCTCATTTAAAAATATATACAAGAAATAATTATTGAGACTTCTGATATCGGAAGTGAAAATCAATTAAAATTCCAAAAATAATTTCCGCCGAAAACGTTCAAATAACAAATAATAAAAGGACCATAAGATATCAAAATGTGTAAATATCATAAGTTTTATTTCATAAGTACTCCGATATGTCTGGCCCCTCCATTTTCCAATATGTTAACTCCTCCAATCACATAACCTTATCGGACCTCAGAGTTCTTGTCACCTCGGGGCTCCTATGGAAATGTTCTGATATCTTAATATTGTCAATCTCCGATGGCATTAAAACCTCCGATATGATGTAATTAGAATATATCCAATCTCCGATGGCGTGATATGATGTAATATCTCCAATGGTGTAGAAAGACCTTCGATCAAGCTTCAATAGTTTTCATTGATAATGTAAGGGAGATGTAATATGTAAACTTTGGTCTTGAATTTTGAAAATTTATGAGAATCATGGAGTGAATATGAAATTTGAAATATTAAAAGAACAATCATCGTTGCAAAAGCACATCATCATTCTCATTTTTGATGGATTTTATTTACTTTATATTCCTTGGACATGAAACATTGTTTTCTTCTAGTTGACTACTTACCTTAGTTCAAATTTAATAAATGATGATCTCGGGTCAATGAAATTTCTAAAAACTCAACTTCTTCATGCTTTTACTTCCAATTAAAAGAATAAGTTATTTTTATTGAAGAAATTGATATCTCCTAGGTAAGATCAAACAAAATTTTCCAATGGTAAGTTTCATATGCCACTTTAATTTATTTATATTTATTTACTTTTGGTTTTAGTTTTGTTTATAGTTTTTGTTGATAGAAAACTCTGTTTTGCAGCTCTTCATAAACTTTTTTACACCTCTACCAGATCAGGTTTGGAGCTCATTCTCCTAGTTTTATTTTGAGTTTTGGAGCAACAATACTAATTGTTCATCAAATAAGCTAAACTGGGGAGTTTCAGAACCTTTAGTATATTTCTTAAGCATTTATTTTATCAGAAAATGGTTAAGATGATTTTATGCAGGTTTTGCTTTGAAACGAGAAAATTTGCAGCAAACAGAGACTTCTCATTTAACTTATTGTTTGACATCATTTCTATTCCCACTTTAATTTCAGAAGCCTAATTGCTTATAACTCCTCGGGCTAAATTTTACTAGATTCTCAACAAAAGATGGACGCTCACAAAAGTATCTTCTTTTACTTGTTTTGTTGAGACATTTGTATAAACAATCTTGTTGGGGTTTATCTTTTAAATTTGGGATTTTTCTTTTAGCTTTTTCTTTCGCCATTTTTACATTTTATTTTTTATTTTTTATTTTTTTCTTCAGTTTGGAGTTCTTTTCCTTTTTCTTTCGGTTTTGGTTTGATTTTGGTGACTCCACTAAGATTTATGTGGAAGGCCTTTTCCTCACCCAACAATGGTTGGCAAACATGAGAAATATTTACTCTGTCTATTTTAGTGAATTTCATTTATCATTAAAGGTATATCTTTAAAGAATCCTAAATACCTCTTGCTTTAAAAATTTTTCATGGAGGAACACACATCCTTTGTAAGTGATGTAGTTCACCTTTTCATGGAAAAAATTGACCTGAGTTTAACTCAGTGGATCCCTCCCACACCTCCACTTTATAAAAGCCCCTGATTGATAGTTGCGGGGAAAGATTTTTGGAGTCAACATTACAAAAGTTTTATATCCATTAACATAAGTCTCTATTACCATCCCACCTCTTTCACTCGGGTACATCATAAACTAAAATCTTGCAAATGCGCTTATCAAAAGGGTGATTAAAAGAGGAAGCATGGGAAATACAAGTAAACCCGTCGGGGTTATGGACGCTCGCTGGCAGTGGGGCTAGGCTTGTATGGCATAAAAGACAACTTCGTCGGGGCACTGTTCAGGCTCGCTGGTAGCAAAGCGATGTCAAAGACTATTCATAATAATGGATATATGCTTTATCAAAAAACTCTTATATGTACATTCTTCTATTTCTCATACGAGATAATTTGAAATATTTTTTTTCTACCAAATTTTGGATTCATGATTTTTACTCAAGTCTGCTTTGAGTACTTATCTTTTCGAACTCATATTGCTTAATCTATTTATGTGGGACCCATGGAAATGTTTTATTGTTTGACGATTCAATGGACTCCATTATTTTTAATCTTTAGGTAAATTGAAGTTCATTAAATTTAACCATAGATAACTGGTTCTTCCCTGTATGTCACCAGTGTTGTAGTGAAAACTCAACACCCCCATTATTTGACTTATTTATTTCAAATAATGGGGACCCTTTCCATAATTTTTTGGCTAAATCACATTTTTAATACTTTCTTTTGGTTAAGTGTCCTACAATTTTTCCATTTTTTCGTTTTCGTTAGATTTATATTTTGATTGCTTCGTTGAGTTTGATTTTTCACTAGATTTCTATCGGTACTTGTTTTATCTCATTTGATTACATAATTTGCAAATGGTGCTCATCCGAAGTTCAATAATTTTTACCACCTGGGTTAAAAAATGTACAAAATGTATATTATTTTGATTTTTGTAAATAAATTAGTATTTAAGTGTAAATATTGATTTTCATCAATTTTTAGTAATTATTTCATTTTTCACTAACGGTCCTACAAAATTGCCACAACCAAATTGTAAAAAAATTAAAATTGTGTATTATCAGATTTCATAAATTAATTTCAATTTCAATTTCAACAATAGTTTCAAGATCAGAAATCCCAAAAATTTAAATGGTTGTAGTATTTTTATGTTAATGTGACTCTTAAGGGGTTGTGCTTTATAATTGATGGAACCCACTCCACGTGGGTTCCATTTCACTTCACTCCTCATATTGGAACCATGACTTCCCTAAGTCCTTACCTCCCTCTCTCCTTATTTCTATGATATTCCGACATCACCCTCCTTATTCCTCCCTATCCATGCTCTTTCTCTACACCTTATAACTCCTGAGACCTTACCATACGCCACTCCCCACTTCATATCGGAAACCCAACAATTTTTACATGTCGAAAGTATTTTTTAAAATCCTTGACATCCCTCGTCGCTCCAACCTCTGATACTCAATGTTCCCAATACCTTTCTCTTATTCAATATCGAACCTTGGCATATCAGGTTTTTTGTTTTAGAACTTACAAATTTGAAAAACCCGATGTCTGAAGTTCCTTAATCTCTAATAAAGCCTTATTTGTTAACTTAATAAATGAGATTTTGGTTTGTTAACTTTTTGTATATAGATTTTGCTTTTCTATAAAATAGTTTATTAATTAATTTAACATGTTTTGTATTATGATGTAAATTAATATATAATAAATGAATTTTAATGTAATTAAAAGTTAATAGCAGTAGAGTGACTAGGTGGTTGCTATTGTTATAGGAATTTAATATTACTATTGTTGATAGACGAGGAAAATCAAATGTAGTAGCAGATTATCTTTCAAGATTAAATAATCCTAGTGAAGCAATTCTTGTTGATGATGATTTTCCTGACGAACATATGTTTGTTGTGTCAAAAAAATCCCCATGGTTTTCTAACATAGCTAACTATTTAGTCACTGGAAAATTACCACCTCACTTATCCGCTCGTGAAAAGTGAAATATCATTAAGAAAAGTGCTGCATATTCTTGGATCCAAGGAGACCTCTTTTACACCGGATCAGATCTCACTATCCCTAGATGTGTAAGAGAGGAAGAAGTGTTTGATATTTTTAAATCTTCCCATGATGAACCCTGTGGGGGTCACTTCATTGATAAGCGGACTGCATACAAAGTGTTACGAGTTGGCTATTTTTGGCCTTTTTTGTTCAAAGATGCCAAACAATATCTCAAGCGGTGTGATCACTGTCAGCAAGTTGGCCAGCCTAATCAAACCAATTAAATGCCTTTATGTCCTTAGGTTATCATTGAGCTTTTTGAATAATGGGCCATTGATTTTGCAGGACTAATAAATCCAGCATCATCAAATAAAAAACATATTTTGGTTTGTACAAATTTTGTTACAAAATGGTTAGAAGATAAGGCTGTTTCTTTTGCTACTAAAAGAGTTGTTGTTGATTTTTTTTTTACTAAAATATTTACTAGATTTGGTGTGCCTAGAGAAATTGTTTCTGACAATGGACCGTAGTTTATTTCTAATCTAGTATAGGGTGTGATGGAGCAATACAAAATACGACATAAGAAATCTACATCGTATCACCCGCAAGAAAATGGTTAGGTGGAGTCCACGAATAAGGTGATTGAGTCCATCCTCACAAAGATAGTAAACATGCACAAAAAGGATTGGCCTAAAAAATTACTGGAAGCATTATGGGCCTATCCAATCACTTGGAGAAACAACACAGGACATACACCATCTGAGTTGGTGTACGAAAACAAGTCCTCTTGCCGATAGAATTCTAGATCAAGACTTTCATGACTGTAGTCCAATTGGGACTAGATCTCTTTGAAGCACAGAAGTAGCATCTTCTACAATTAAATGATTGAGATGAATTCCAAAGGGGTGTTGTTCAACAGAACATCTTGGTTCAACAACTGCACAAGAAGTGGCATCACAAGTCCATTGAGAAGAAGCAGTTCCAACCAGGTGATTGAGTACTCCTTTATGATTCGAGATTCAAATATTTTAAAGGAAAATTCCATACACGTTGGATGGGACTGTATGAGGTGGTGAAAGTGTTCGAAAATGGAGCAGTAGAAATCAAAACTATTGATGGACAAAATATTGTGTTCCTAGTAAATGGGCATAGATTGAAGGTATATTTTCAGTCCCTTACTAAAGGAGATTTTATGGAACAAGTCCAAAAGCCATTTGAAAATGAGTTGGTAGGTGGTAACACCAACCTATTGAAGATTTGATTCCTTCTTATCCTTATTAAAAAAATAATAAAGAAAAAAATGACAAAAAAATGACAAAAAAAAGTATAAAAAGAAAAAACAAATTCTTGTAATTATGAAAATCAGTTAACTGACATGATTGCAGAAGGATCAACCTAAAAACCATCATGTTGGCAGGAAGATCGAAATTTTAATAAAAAGGGAATGTTACTTGATTTTTAGATATGCTGGCTGCCACGAAGAAGAAGCAGGTTCACGAAACCGAGCACTTACCCAAGTTTGGGGTAACTAGCATGGACATTTTTATTTCAAGTAAACGCTTACATCCCGATGCAGTTATGTTTTTTTCCTACACCAGTGCAGGAAGATTTCAAGGTAAAAATGTTGTCTTTATTCTATCTCCTATTTCGAAAATTCCCACTAGTTTCTTTTTTAAAATCCCCAATGAATCACCTTCCTCTTTTTTTGTAAGAAACTACCCTTGCTTGACTTTGTAAAATCCCTCTTTTCCCTTGAATTTTTTCCACATCCCGTTTCTTTTATCCCTCTTGGTGATATTGTTTTCAGAATCCCTGCTGTAATATTCCTTCCAATTCTAAAAATTTTTACCCCCTTCCCACTTCTTTATTCCCTCATAAATTGATTGCAGAATTTGATGCAATCAATCCAGAACGCATGCTCGTGAAACAACAAAGGATGGAAAATAAATGTTTTATTGTATATTGAGGAATTTTTTTTTAAGTCGAGCTACAAAAGTATGTTCTATCATATTCTCTATTTGTTAAAAGTCTCTGGTGCAAGCACAGCGCCATGCGAGCAGGTTTAGTGCAGGAACATAGCTTACTGTGAAAGCAAGTAAAATTCACACAGTCCTGGAGTGCTTTATCAAGGATATTTATGGATCTGTACTTTCCTATACATGTGTACTAATATATCATAGCATTGCATGTTTTAATTGATACTCTGTTTCATTATTTACTAACCTAGGAAAAATCTTTATAGTGCAAGATGTATAGAATTATGATGCTGACGGTGGGATATTACTGTTGTCTAATAACCTATATTCACCCTCCTTGAAATAATTCCACATTACTTTTCCATTATTACCTTACTCGTAATATGATCATTGTAACCATTGGGCCACCGCCGCTTACACCTCCATTGCACCCAATTATTATGATTCACCCGTAGCAGGCTGACATGAATTTTCACCTGATACAAGGGGTTGTTCCATCATAACTGGGTGAGTGGATACGAAAAGACGGAGGGAGACAAACCTCCAGCATAAAGCTCTCGGAAAACATTGGAGCCACTCACAGAAATTCTTTAGAGGGTGTGATCAGAAAGGGTGAAGTGTAGTTCAAAGTGGCACCTGTAAGGATTGAGTCGTTATCTTTGTAGGAGATTGAGAAAACCTCAGAGTACAGGAACAATATTATGCTATTTCAAGAATCTGGGTTCTTGCCATTCCTCTAGAAGTTTGATGGGTTCGACATGGTTGTGGTACTAGAGTTCACAAGGAAATTCAAAGGTGTTGTTGGGAAAAGTATCTATTCAGAACGCCCCTATCCCACTCTAAGGTGTGATAGTGCCTTAGCAACAAACGATGAAAACTACTTGAGTATTCTTCTTTATGAAATGTAAATGAGGAGGAAGGATGTAACTAACCTGTGTCTTTCGCTAGTTTGTTGATCCAATCACTCCTCTCTTCAATAGCTCCCAGCTCCCTGCTCCCTTACCGGCCCAGCTTCACCGAATTCCTGCAAGATCACAGAAGAGAGAAACTACACGAAGATATAGATATACATTCATAAAAAGCTCAGGATAAGATTAAGCTAAACATGCAAATATAACAAAACATCATTGATACATAGCATGTAGGAGAAACTCAAATAATTTTATTGATATGATAAGAAAGTCCAAGAGGAGATACAACCAAGTGAGTCTCGATCCAGCATCTACCTCCCAGCAAAGGAATCCCTTCCTCTCCTCCAACAAAGCATAAATCACCCAATGTACTAATCTCAATCTCAAACCAACAACAATTCTCTGCAAAGTACAAAATTCCAGCCTCTGGATCTCTGGGATGAGGGATCCATATATAGATGTAAGCAGAAAGGATGAGTCAGCTTATGTTTTGACTTGTGGCTTCTCTCTGTAAGTTCTTGCTTCCACTTGGAGACTAAGAGCCTCTTACTCATCACTGGTCGAATTCAGTGAGGCAAGTGTCATTGGAGAAGATTCTGGAAGCTTCCATTGTCTCTCCACCTCGTTGAATGACTCTGCCACTTGTCATTTCCCGCTCAACGCACCTGGGTAGTGCATTCAAGTGCGTTGCAACGCACCTAGCCAGTGTATTAGGGTGCTTTGCAACGCAGGCAGCTAGTGGAGCACTTGAATTGATCCTAATTTGACTGTTTCTAAGTAGATTTTGGTGGAGAACTTCTGGGAGAAGCTATCATTGGCTGACCTTGTTCCTTTAGGGGCAGGAACAACACTTTTAGGGACTTTGGATCCCTTGGATTATGGACATTTCATGCTCAAAGTTGTAAGGCACAAAAATGTCTATAACAGTTGCCCCCTAAAGTATGAGGTTGTTTATCGGGTGAAATGCTTTATTAGGAGGATCCGAAGTTCTTTCAATGCTGGGAGGAGACCTGTAATAAGATACAATACAATACATTATTTTTCATACTGTTTTCATGATCTAGCTGAGGCGGGCATTCCCATGCTCAGCTTTATAAATTCATTTTTATGTACATAGGACAGACAATCGTCTGATGGTAGACTGATGATCTTGCTGAAATCATCATCCTTTTGGTAGGATGATTATCTGATCTTCAATGCTGTACATGTCAATGTCTTTATTTTTCCTGAATATATATCGCAGCCCGGATGGATGAAACTAGATCCGGGGTCTTCAATCTCGTCCGATCTTCACTCGAAGTACAAGTCGATCCATGTGAGAAATGTTTTGAAGTCGAACATGGAAAGACATCGCTTGATTACCAGTCAATGATGTAAACTGTTAACAAGCGCGAGAGAAATCACCGATAAGGATAATGACCCTCAAGGTACTGTAGTATAATTCACGTGGTGCGAATAAAGGACTTGGCATCGAACACCACGCAAAATCTTTCGGTCGAAGGTCATTGATGTATACCTATCGCCGGAAGTGAGAAACTTGCCATTGAGGCATGCAAGCTTCAAAGTACTGAAGGGGGTGTTCCTAGATCAACTTCTTGGTTAATGAGCTGATGTCGACAAGAAGTGATCCATCAAAGGAGGGCCTTAATGTATCCCACATCAGTGACACGGAACGGAGCAAATGATTTTGATGGAGGTGAAAACGATCTGATGATATATGGTTCAGGGTGGCGGTCATGAAAGAATGAAGTATAATGTATGGTAGTGGATGGGACATGGTTGACTTCTCTGGATGACTTCTCTTGAACATATCGGCGACACTTATATGATGGATTGGTAGCATTTACCCCAAAGGTGGATGGTATGGCGAGACCATGGTGATGTGACCAGTGAATGAAACAACCCAACCCGACTCAGGCACGGAGTGGAAGTGTCATGTTCAAGAGCGACTTGCTACCAATAAAGGTTCTTTGAGTTTCTTCCCAATTTTTCCCCAGTCATTGCTGACCAGTACCTCTTTATTTTTGTCAAGCTTGAGGAGGATAACATATGCTTGTTCTATAATTTGCCCTTCGGGCAAACCCATCGCTATGTTTTAACGAGCCTAGCGATAGTGAAACTCGTTCTCGTCTAAAGACAAGTTTGTCGCTATTAATGTTTTTAACGAGTCTAACGACAAAGATAACTCGGTCCTTTTCATTTTTAGAGAGTCTGAAAAGGTACGTAAAGTTAACTCCGGAAGTCCTTTTTCGTCATCTAATCCCTTAAGTCTGAAAAAGTATAAAACAATACAGAAGGGATGAATTTTCGATAGTTTTAACGAGCCGAACAAAACAAGCGCTCGATCTTTTTGTGCAATAATCCCCTAGGTCCAAAAAGATTAAAATCTAGATGAGGGATAGCACTTCCGATCGCTTTAACGAGCTGGAAGGCCAAAACTCGGCAATCTTTTCATATTTTACGAGTCAGATGAAAAGAGCTTAAAGAAGACTCGTCTTTTGAGGAACGAGTGATAAAATGGGTAGCAGCTGATTCCAGGTAAGAGTTGGAATTTTTCAAGCACGGCAGTGTCACAAGGATGGCTAGTGAAATCACTCTTCGCAGATGTTCCTCAAAACGGGTAAACAATCAAATGGAGGTGAATGATCGGCCAATAGAAAAGTGGAGGTGATGGTGCAAACATGACCAAGGCTTTAATGACTGATAATGTTACATTCACGGTGGTTATTTACCGGAGGATAGTTGATTTTTTAACGAGCTTAAACGTGGGTTGAAACACTTGCTCAATCTTATGTTTATTTTTTAACAAGCATGAACTATGCGCTAAAACTGCTCGATAATCCAGTCATATGATAAGAATGTCTCATGTAAGATGCCATTTTTTATGGAGCTTGCGCCTTACAAAGCTATGCCCCGCATCCTTTTGTTATGCAAGTTCGGAAACGACTAATCCTACGAGTTTAAAGGGTTAGAGGTCCTAAAAATTTAAAAAATAAATAGCCGCCCCTTGCTTGCAC
The DNA here is from genome assembly GCA_031772625.1 of Pinus tabuliformis. Classification (NCBI taxonomy): domain Eukaryota; kingdom Viridiplantae; phylum Streptophyta; class Pinopsida; order Pinales; family Pinaceae; genus Pinus; species Pinus tabuliformis. The sequence goes on along the minus strand of CM062820.1, from coordinate 789,316,138 downwards.
TCCAAAAGGTTTGCATGCCCCCAGGTATAAAATAGAGTTTCGAGGTCTACCTCTATTTGAGCTGACAAAACATTTGTTTTATCAGGAAGGGTCACCCTTTATTCTAGCTGACAAAACATTCGTTTTATCAGGAAGGGTACTACCTCTTACAGGTTACCCAAAGATTTTTCTATTCACAGAGCAAACAAAACACTTCTTCGGCGATGTCTACCGAGATAGACAAAGGTGAGTGACAACGAGCGCCAAACACATAACTTTGACAAAAGAATCTTATTATAGAACAACCCCTCTTCCAATCACGGACGGGGTACGGACTAGTCATATTCTCCCGCGGAAACCTATCCTATACCCGAAGTTTTCCTGCCGAAGCAGACCAGGACGCATGCCCCCTGGGTTCTAGTCATATCCCTCTGAATTACTCGCGCTCATCGGGAGGACGGACCGTGGGTTGAGACATTTCTTGCGCGAAGAGACCATTTAGGGATGGTATATGACTATTTGCGATGCGTGATCCGGGAAATGAAAGTTGGTCCACGAGCTTGACCACTCTTCCTTCGTGCGGAAAACACATTACTCTAAAGAGTGAGGAGACGATGGCTCCCATGCAATAAATATAGTCTCGTCCAAGGAGTAGGTTATAATCCAAGGGTCCTTGAATGACCATCACGTTCATTTGAACGGTCTTCCCTTTCAATGTTATGGGCACATTGGGGAGGATCCCTAAAGGTCTACTGGTTCCTTTATCAAAGCTTGTCAGATTTCTCATTTCAGGCAAAAGCGATGGCGAACCAAGCGCTTTCCAAGCAATAGAGGAAAGGATACTCACAGATGCCCCCTCATCTATGATGGTACCAGCCATGACCATTCTATATATTTGGACGATAATTCTGAATGGTATGCTTGCTGGTAAATGGGGTCTGCCTAGTTGATTCCAGTCGAAGGAGACAACTAGGTTGCTTGGAGGTGGGACTGAGTAGACGGCCGGGTACGGCTCTAACGAACTTCCTTCTTGCGATAAAGGAATGGGTAGGTTGCCCCCGTGTTCGTCGGAGTCTGTGTTGATGAAGAGAATTTGGATGGTGTCATCCTTGTTCTCTTCAGTGACTGTGTCATTCGAAGATAAATCCTCTGAAGGCAAGATCGGGTCAACTACCGCCTCGACCTTTTGACTTTCGTCGGGTATGGATTCAGCTGGTTCATCTTCAATGACCGGCGCTTCAGCTGACCACTTGAGCGGGCCAGCTGGATTTTCAACTAACGAAGGACTCGATAAGAGTTTTTTATATCCAGGAGGGAGTTGTAACGGTGAAACCGGACGATCATCCAAGACTCTTTTAGCCTCGTCTAAGAAGGGACAACGGTGGAGGGCATGGTCGCCTTAGCACAGTTTACAGGGAGATCTAGCTCTCCCTTTTCGTCCTGGGACTTCACTTTCGCTAGTTGACGGTGTGCTTTCAACATGGCTATCAGAGGTTGACGCCACCGGATTGTGCAAACGGGGAGACCAGTCCCTTAGTATCCGAGGGATGTAGGGACAATCTCCGTGAAAGTGGTCTCCCTTGCAAATGACACATGGCGATTTAGGCCTGGTCAGTGCTGTGTGTGGATTTTCATTAGACGACACTTGTTTTCCCTTATTTGCCTTTGGCTCCTTCTTCTTTTTCTCTTTCTTCTTCTTTTCCTTCTTCTCCTTAGGAACTTGGTTTTTAGCTTTACCAGTCTTGTCAAGCGAAGAGGAAGGAAGAGAGGAAGAATTATAGGAAGTAGAAGGTTGGTGGGAAACTCTGGACTCGTCTAATTGCTGATTCGACTGTTCAGGAATAGTGGTGTTCTGAACGACATTGGTTGAGAAGAGCCAGACTGGCAAGCCAATTGTCAGTCCTGGAAGCGACAATGTGGCTATATGGGGCGCACCAACATCTCCCCAAGAGGAGAAGGGACTAGGATTTCCACCAAGGGGAATTCCTTGGTTGGTAGGCTCCATTTTCTCAACCTAAAGATCAACGCAGGAAAAGGGGATGAATATTCCGTTTAAAATAAATTTTAACGACGCTTGGACACAACTTGCTTTTTCAATTTTAAAGAGTCGAGAAAAAGCAAAAGATGACTCTAGTCTCCTTCGATTTTTAATGAGCCTGAAGTGACAAGTGCTCAGATGGACCTTTTCCATTAAGGAGTCTGAAAAGGAACGAAAGGGACTACTCTGGAGTTCTAGGTAGAGGGTGTGCCAAACCAATCGCAAAACCACATAATACTTTTTAAGGTACGGGCGGTCAATCTTCCCGAATGCTGTGTTCAGTGCATTGCGATCAGTAGGGCGGCCGACACGGCTTCCTATGGATAAAGGTTTTATGCCTATAGGGGTCTCCCAATATATACTCGATGGTACGTGGGAGCACAATCCGTACTGGCTCTTATCGTCTCTTAGGAGGAATCACCCAACCATCAGTGAGGCCGACAGTCACCAGGTTTTACGACGCCGGAACACGTCTCTAGCCTAGACCTCTATGTTGTGCGTTAAGTTACAAAGCGTTGTTAAGTTCATTCAATTTATTTTAGGTTGACATTTCTTAGAAGTTTGCCTTTTTGGATCACCACGAGATGTAGATACAATTCCTAAATGCAGTCTAAAGATGATAAGCAAGCTTTTATCTCTTTTCAACAATGAAAATCCTAGCTACAAGGGGAAAAGAAAGACACAATCTTTTCTCAAAGAGCATAGAGCACACTGTAAATGCACTTTTCCTAAATCAAACCATACAAACTATCATTATGCAAATGCACAAATTCATGTATTTGTTTTCACTTTCTTAATATTGATGCCTAAAAAGAAAGTTGTTGTACAAATTTGAATTCGATTTCAAGTGAAAAACACAAACAAGTTTCTTTTTGAAATCAAAAAGACGATTACGACACTTTATGATTTTGAAGTAAACACTTGTTTCGACACTAGAAATTTACAAATTCAAACCAAAAGACAAAAGTAAAAGTGCAATCGACTGTCAACAGCAAACAAACTTACTCCTAAGATCAAAACGACACTTACGACAGGTCTAGATCTAAGGGCGACAGTATGACTAGTTTACTTTTGTAATGGGAAACTGCAAATGATGTAACAAATACACAAAAACAAATACAGTTTCTTTTATACAAGTGAGGCGGAATTAAGGCAGAGAAAAGGGGTTTTCAGATAGGTACACACACTGATAACAAGCTGCAAAAAACAGAGATAAAACTGAACACAAGGATGCAAAGAACCACAGCTACATAGGGCAAAGGCTGATCAGCGCACCTGTTGCACAGAGAAACTGAATTGCAGCGCAGGTAGCCCTCTCGGGACCTGCGTTGAAATGCAGAACCTCTTCACAGAGCTTGCGCTGAAGTAGAAACGAGAGTTTCCTCTAGGTTCTGGGTCACGGTTTGCAGTTTAATCTATGGTTTTTGGCCGGATAAAAGCTATCAATAAGGTACAATTAGGAGGATGATTTAAAGGAGGACTAAGAGCTATCACAAAGGGCCGTTAGAGCATTTGTGGATCAGCTGTTCAGATCATAAACAGGCCCAGTGAATGGACTAGAGTAGCAGATCTCTACTTTGCATTTGTAAATGGCAAATGCAGTTCGATTCGCCACTCCTAAGTTTATGAGAAGAACAACAATAGAAACACAAATAAACCAACTAGATACAATCCCCAGTGGAGTCGCCAATTTGTTGTTGGGAAAAGTATCTATTCAGAATGCCCCTATCCCACTCTAAGGTGTGATAGTGCCTTAGCAACAAACGAGGAAAACTACTTGAGTATTCTTCTTTATGAAATGTAAATGAGGAGGAAGGATGTAACTAACCTGTGTCTTTCACTAGTTTGTTGATCCAATCACTCCTCTCTTCAATAGCTCCCAGCTCCCTGCTCCCTTACCGGACCAGCTTCACTGAATTCCTGCAAGATCACAGAAGAGAGAAACTACACGAAGATATAGATATAAATTCATAAAAAGCTCAGGATCAGATTAAGCTAAACATGCAAATATAACAAAACATCATTGATACATAGCATGTAGGAGAAACTCAAATAATTTTATTGATATGATAAGAAAGTCCAAGAGGAGATACAACCAAGTGAGTCCCGATCCAGCATCTACCTCCCAGCAAAGGAATCCCTTCCTCTCCTCCAACAAAACATAAATCACCCAATGTACTAATCTCAATCTCAAACCAACAGCAATTCTCTGCAAAGTACAAAATTCCAGCCTCTGGATCTCTGGGATGAGGGATCCATATATAGATGTAAGCAGAGAGGATGAGTCAGCTTATGTTTTGACTTGTGGCTTCTCTCTGTCAGTTCTTGCTTCCACTTGGAGACTGAGGGCCTCTTACTCATCACTGGTCGAATTCAGTGAGGCAAGTGTCATTGGAGAAGATTCTGGAAGCTTCCATTGTCTCTCCACCTCGTTGAATGACTCTGCCACTTGTCATTTCCCGCTCAACGCACCTGGGTAGTGAATTCAAGTGCATTGCAACACACCTAGCCAGTGTATTAGGGTGCTTTGCAACGCAGGCAGCTAGTGGAGCACTTGAATTGATCCTGATTTGACTGTTTCTGAGTAGTTTTTGGTGGAGAACTTCTGGGAGAAGCTGTCATTGGTTGACCTTGTTCCTTTAGGGGCAGTAACAACACTTTTAGGGACTTTGGATCCCTTGGATTATAAACATTTCATGCTCAAAGCTGTAAGGCACAAAAATGTCTATAACAAAAGGAGGCTGAGTCAGGGTCATAATCTTGAAATTCAAAGTTACAGAGGAGTTTATTGTGCAAGCCACAGACTTGCCACTTACAGGAGAGCACTCATTTAAAAAGGAGAAGCACTCAAAGAAACGATGGAACTGGTTCGTGGTTGACAAGAATATTAAGGTTGACTGGAGGAAGGGACTTCCACAGAGTGCCATGGTTGGGAAGTGGCGAGACCTATTGTTTATCATGTAGAAATTCATAACTGGGGAGGGACTCTATACATTAGCATTTGTATATCACCTTCGGTTGTTGTTTCACTTCAAGTCGGGAAAATTAATTAATTTCCCTTACTACTTTCTCAGGAGTCTTGAGAAGATGGAGGAAGGTGTACAGAGAGGAAATGCGGGTCAAGTTGCAACCAAGCTCTACCATCATGGACTTATCACAATTCTGGTGAAGAAGAAGTTGGAAGAAAAGGGAGTAAGTTGGGGAGTATTTGTGAAAGAATTTCAAGCGAGGGGTGCAGAGAAGCCTGCTAGCATGATTACAAGTAAGAAGAGGAAAGCAGAGACATCATCTCCTGCCAAGCAGCGACATGAAAGTACACTAGTGCAAGTATAGAAGAAGATTGTTGAAAATACTCCACCTGCGGCTAAGAATAGAAAGACTAGAACCTCAGTGAGGAGGAATACCATCTCCCAAGGGATGAACCACTCAAGCTCTCCGTTCATAATCGATGAATCACCCCAAGTTTCCCCTATAGTTAATAATCTCTCGGTGCTTGTAGATGCAGTAGCACACACTTTGGAAGATGAAGAGAATGCAGAGGATGACATATTGTTGTCAACTTTTGTCAGCGGATTAAGAAAAAGGAAGATGACATCGAGTTCTGGTGAAGTCCAAGCAGAGGGTCATGAGCATGAAGAGGAGCATCACGCAGAGACCCTTGATAGTTTTAGTGAACCAAAATGGAAACCCTCAATGATTTCGAGGAATAGGGTGCTGAAGCCTCGACTATTTTAGAAGGACAGGGTACTAAAGCCCCTACGGTTTTAGAAGGACAAGGTACTGAAGCCCCTGCTGTTGTAGAAGAACGGGGAACTGAGACCCCTACTGATTTGGAAAGACAGGGTGTTGAATCCCTTGGGAAACTGGAAGAACAGGGTGTTAAAATCCCTAAGGAAGTGAGTGCATAAGGTACTGAAACCCCTGGTGCAAATATTGTGGAGGGCATCAAAACCCTTGGCAAGAAGAAAACCCCGAGTGTAGAAACCCTCAATGACGCCATAATGTAGATATTTGACAGCCTTGACCTTGACGACGATGGGACCTGTTTCGATTCCATTGAAAAGAAGACATTCACACCTAAATATCTTAGCACAACAACCTCCACACTCTACCTCAACAGCCGAATAGTAGATTTGGAGCAGCAAGTTCATGACTTGGAGGCTTCGAATTAGGTCATGAAGGAGCAGAGTTGGTAGAAGCAGAGTGAGGTGGAATTACTTGCAGAGGTAAAAAGGCTGAAGAAGCAAGTAAAGGTATGGAAGTGTCGGGCCTCTAAATGCTACAAACGCCTCAAGAAGGTGAGTAAGAAGCTATGAAGAGGCCGAGACAAAAATCCGAAGATAGTGAAAGCAGGAATAAACATTAAGTTCAGGATTGAGGAGTTGGCCATTCATTTTTGAGGATTTTTTGCAGAAGGTAAAACGTTGTGTGAGGACACACAACAACTTAGGGATGGGAGGATGTTGGTGTCCCAAATTTCCATATTTTCTACCCGATTTTAACCTTTGTTTTATCTCAACATAAACCTCCCTTTCCTGCGCTAGTCCAAGATAACTACCTATTCCTGCACATGCTTTGTATTTTACATTAAGATTTATTAATCATTTTTATATGGATTTCATGCCTATTATGTACCACTTGTAACTTATGTTAATTTCCTATGAGTAATTGATAAACTTAGTACTAATTATGAGTAAGTATGACTAGTGCAAGTAGATTCCCGCACTACCACGAGGACTATCCAAGATTTCCGTGAGCCAAATCTTTCCATGAGGATGGGTTTGATCCTTGACTCTGAGTTTAGTTGCTGATGAACTGAAGAAGGATACCGGTGGTGCAAAATCATGGAATGTTTTCCAAAGTTAGTTTATGGCCAAGAGAGATACATGTTTCATTATAATTGCTGGTCGATTTTGTAATTTCGGTTGATAGTCTGTTCGGGCGAAAGTCCTTAATAAGAAAATGTTTGTAATTAGTGGAAAATGGCTAAGGCTGAAAGGATGTATAGGATATAGATCATAGGTAGGACTAGCTAGTGAACCATCAACTGTAATTTCATTTTCATGTAATCTGTGTATGGCCTCAGCTCTGGGGCTAGATTTTCACCCTTATGTACATTTGCTGAATCGATTAATACAAGAAATCTACCATGATTTTCATACACAGTGTTTAATTTATCTTTGATGCATATTTGAGTGCTGAACCTTTTCGTTTCTTAAACGGGAAATGAGCTGGTTGGCTAGGGCCCAACCAACCTAGCTCGTTTACCCCTTATACTTTCGTTATTCAGAAAGACAGTGTGAATATTTCCTTTTGCAGCTGTGTGGTGTGACAGTTCTGATATTTATTTCTAAAATTCTGATTTAAATCTCTTTTGTAGTTAAAGTGTGAAATGGATCCGTGGCTTTGGGAGTTAGTTGAGTTTATTTCGTTTATGAAATTCCTTTCTCGCATTTTCTTTACTCTCAATCCTTATCTCAGTTCGTTTTCACTCGGATTGGGTAGGAATCTCTTTCCTACACTAGTGCATGAGGTTGCTTGTACTTTGGTTCATCTCTTCATTTTGCAGCAAACATTGAATTACTTTCTTGCATATTATTTCTAGTTATTTTTGCAAGCGAATGAACTGTTAACTTCAGTAATTGTCTTAAACATCAAAAGTATATCTCCAGAAGATCTGAGATCAGTTGCATGAATTTATAATAAACATGTTATACTTGCATTTTATGTCTTATGAACAAAGAACATAAACACTTTGAGTGGATCACCAAAGTTAGTTGACACATGCAGATCACTTAGACTACTGTCTTGATTCCTTTGAGTTGCTTTCATTTCAAGAAGTTCACTTCCTTTGTAGGATTTAATTAATTAAAGCATTTCTTTTCCGGAGATAATTTACTTCAGGATTTCATTTGTAGTTGCAATTCTTTTTCAACATATCTTTTAGTCCTTTTGAAAGTAATTTGGAAACTAGATGAAGGAAACTCTGACTTGGTGCAAGAGTTGGTCTCCTGTCACAGAAACAGAGTGCTCTAAGCCTTGAAGCTTAGAGCACCTTCACTAAGACATAAATCTTCAGTAAGTGAGGTTAGATATACTTTTACATAGAGACACTGTACCTACACTAGTGCAAGAATATTGCAACAGTGCAAGAACAGGTTGTGTGTGTGGAAGGAAGATCAAGAGGAAAACAGATCTCTGCAAGGGCCCACTTGTCATATTGTTAGCCATCCATATGAAGATGAACATAGCATTTCATTCCATCATTTAAGATTGTTTAGTTGTGTGAAAAATCCTTTACTTGATTTAATTGCAAATTGTTCTTTTACATTCCAACACTAGAGTTGCTTTGGTGTCAATTTCCTTTATGATTGTTTTCTTTCTGATTTTGCGAGCATTTACTTTAAGAAGTAGGATTAGGAATAGGAAAAAGTCATACCACTTCTGACATTGCCTGTGCTTCGTCTCTAAGTTTATGAAACCCCCGAGTTGACAATTAAGTGGTTAGGAGTTTGCTTAAGCCCAATTCCTGCACCCAACATTAGGTTTTGATCGATTTTTAGCACTTTGATTTTTGAGCAAAATTTTCCCCTAATCTAGATTCCAATAAGGAATAAATAAGCTATGAAGAAGAAAGACAAACAACTGCAGCTGTTACAGCGGCAGGTTATGGACCTAACAAACAATAAGACGAAGCTTCGAGAGCTTGCCTTGAACATGTTATATCTAGTGTTCCTATGGGAACGATATTATTTGTTTCAATTAAAAGTAGTTTTTGAAAACATACCATATTTGGGTACTTCTACCCGCAATTTTCTTCAAGTTTTTCGTGCTTGTGATTTTGATGAACAAAGCTTACGTTGTGAGTTCTTTTACATAATATGATGTGTGAATATGTCAGTACAAATATGGTGGCAAGTATTTTCTCTTATATGGGGGATTTGCAATTGCAAGCCTTCATTTCTTTTAGGAGGAATCAAATCGAATGGAATTTAGCCATGAAGTCAGTTGAAACCAATGAAGAACGAGTAGTCTTGTGGATTAGGGAAGAACCAGGAATGGTTTCTAAATTGAGATGTGAGTTCATATTGTTCCTGAGTACCCCGAGGATTAGGGAACAGTCAGCCACTTACAAAAAGAGGATTGTGGGATTTTGCCTTAATATTTATGAACAAATGAAAAGCTGAGCACTAACAGGGTGCCTTAAGCACACAAAAGACAATAGTGTTGGATTACAATAAGGAGATCCTTTTGATTTCCAGAATTTTGTAGTTGTTGTTACATGAGTACTAGAATATGCTCAGGTGGTGCAAACACTAGGAGCCTTTTGGATTGGGATTAGGTTCATATATCCTCTGATTTTGTTACCGATGGAGGAATACTAGTCGTATTACCACTTGTGTGATTATGAAGAAGAGTCTTTGCTACGACAACTAATGGCTACTCGAGGATACAGGTCTCCTGGTGAAGACACTGTTGGTGCTTATAATTTTATGGCATTGCATTAGAGTTATAATAGGAGAAAATGAGGTTTTGAATGAGGACATGCAATTGCTTCAGTTGGGGGGAGACGTTGGGTGTAGTTTTTGTACCTATTTCCCATACTTTATTTCCCTAGTTTTGACCCTTTTCCCTCCAGACCAATAGAAATTTACATGTTAACCGCCTTTTTCCTTATTATGAACAATATATTTTGGCATCATGTTATTTTTCCATTTTTGCTAGATATAATGATGCAATATTCCTTTTTATGGCTAACTGGAGTAAGCATTAGAATTCTTTTGTATCCTCTCCTCTTTTTCAGGTGTTGTTTGCAAAGAACAAGGTTATGGAATGAAAAGCCACGTTGATCGGTCTAATATTAGGATGAAACATATTGTTGTTACACTCTATGTGCTATTACAGATCTTGTTGTTACACCATGATGTTACAAACATTGTTGTTACACCACGTCGCTATTACAGATTAATATTGTTACACCCCGGGTTCCATTACAAGGTTGTTGTTATCCAGTGTTGTTGTTACATCCCAAACTGTTACTTGACCATAGGGTGTTGTTACACTGTAGCTGGCAAAGCCGTCGGTACTTTTCCACACAACAACAATTGGAATTTATGAACTATCTATTTAGAAAAGTGAAATATCCAAGCGGTTATGATTTTAACTGATGTATTTAAATAGCATTCGTATTTAGGAACTGATTATAACAATTTCTATTTTATGATCAACATGAGAATCATGAGATTCTCATGATTGATCTGTTCTTGATTTTGGGTATGTAATTTCTATAAGAAAAACTTAATCCCTCAGGCACGGGGGATAGCACAGAGAGTACTATTGTTTTGACCTTGTAACTTTTAATTGTTCTTAATATCAAAGGCACTGCGGTGATGTTGTTGTTGTTTCCAAGTTGACTCCTTAACTAATCTCGTGTTCATTCCTGCGCCCCTTCTAGGGAGGAATGACCCTCCTCTTTAGTAGGGATTGCAACGGTAGAGTAGTTGTATATTATTGTTTCTCTCTTTTATTAAATTGATGATTTTCCTCTGTCGTTGTATAATTTATAGAATATATCCAATTCAATTCCAGAATTATGTTATGTTGTTACACAGATTTTATTAGTAGTATGGTAGTTGACCAATTGGTGTAGTTATCAGTAGAGTGTGTGGCATGCATTTGTCCTCATAATTGTGAATTGTGATTCCATTTATGTAGAGTGTTTTAATTTCTACATGAATGATTAAGTTTATACAATTGATTCATCATCATTCTTGTAGTTTTTAACCCTGTACACAAATTACCTGCATACGAATTCTAAAAACAAAAAATAAATGATGACAAGAGAATAAGACATAAAAGAAATATACACAGAGATTTTCCCCTGGATCCCAAAACCGAGACTACTAGATTGATTTTTCATTATGTTCCTTTCAATGTTACAATACATATATATACATGCTGAATCATCCATAAACACCAATCCATTAACCCTGGATTAGAACATAACCATAGTTACCTTGACCGGATCTACAAAATACCATGGACCGAAAATCGTCGCGCCCAAAACCATGTGTGAAATCCATGCACAAAACCATAGGTAGGTCCTCCCACCTAAGATAGGGTCAAAAAAAAAATTCCTCAGGGCATTTCCCCAGACCCAGTAGAGGGGGGCTACCGCTAGGGAAAATTTTAGGGGCTAATATTCACCCATGGGCTAATTTTCTATACCTTTTCCAAAAAAAATTTGCTAATTTCCATTTTTTTCTAAAAATGATTCACCCAAATTTTATAGAATGAAATTATTTTACCCTCAAAATCACCAAAAAATTATATATAAACACTATAAAAATATTATAAATTTTAATATTTTTACAAAAATATCTCCAAACATTTCATAGATTTCATATTATGGACTAGTGGGACTCGCCAAGGTTTCTAAACTTTAAGATAAATTTCCATCCTTAAAATTTTCCTTGGCTACTGCCCCCCCTCAAAGCCCCCCGACAGGGGGGCTGTCGCCCCCTATGAACCCCCCACTATGCCCCACAAAACAAAGGGGGATCTTTGCCCCACTCTTGCCCAGCCTAACAATTCTTCACTGTTTTCTATTTTCACTCTTGGTTGTAGTGTATCGACATAGATAGTGCAAACTCCATTGAAATAACATACCTACCCTGGGTTGACAATTAAATGGTTGCAGTCTTGGTCAGTTTGGATTTATTAAAACAACACGCAGTGTTCTTTGGGATCCAAAATTCATTCTTGGAATATGGAATGGGGGTGATTGGTTGAAGAGAGACTTGGCTAAGCCAATCTATTGTTAGGTGGAACGTGGTAGTCCCATCACTAGTTTGTTCATTGCATGTATCAATGAAAAAGTCATTCCATTAATTTTCATGTGCAAAAGTACTAAGGTATATATGGATTTTGATGGCTAATATGTTTATTGTATTTTTGTTCCTATTATGTTGTTTATATGCACATATACCTTGGAAGGTGTTACAAGATTGAACATATGTTGGAACAGATGGACACGGATATGTTTCAGCTAGAGAAAGATCAGGACATTGACCACATGCCTATGAACCAAGAGGTCACTCCATCATCTTCGCCATATTTGGGAGTTTAGAAAGTCCCAAGCGATCAAGGAGACACTTAAATCCTTGAGGACAATCTAGAAGCAGATGTGCACAACATATTTTTCGATGAGTCACAACACGAGTTGTGCAATTATGCAAAGTGCCCACTCTGGATGTCCATGTATCTCCTGCGCAGTTTGAAGAATGAGTGATCATGTCCATTGTGCATAGACATCCTGCATTAGCCAATGATACAAAGCCATATGCCAAAGCCACTAGCTCAAGTGTTAGATTCTTGATAGCTGAGAACGAGATCATGGCTAAGGAGCTACAAGTGGCCAAGCAGGGAGAAGAGTAAGCTAAAACATACACCAGAGTAGAGTTGAAGAAATAAATACTTGATGAAGTATCATCTCTCAAGACAGTCAGGCAGAAGCTGTAATTCACATTCGTTACCATGCATAAGTCAGTTTTCCATCTTAATGGTTGGCAACAACGCTGTGCTGGGAGAGCACGCATCTTGTTAGACATACACATTGTTGTCGATCACATGCATATATGGACAATGAGGTATAAGGGAGACTGTTATGAAACCAGCTCAAGAAAAGATAGAAAAGATAGATCAACGCCTTAGAATTCAGCCTCTTCGAGGGGGCAACCTCCTTTACATTACATAAATGAACAATTCTTGGATGATACAAATGAAAAGACCTCCTTTCTATATATAGGAGTCTAAGGGGTCATAACATAATCAGAGCCGACATAACAATAATAATATAAGGGCACAATAATAACCATAGTGGGCATTCTATGGGGCACAATAGTAACAATATGGGCACTACATGGGTACATCAATATAATAAGTGGTTTATACTAATAACAATAAGGGGTTACACTAGTAGTATAGGGGCTTAACATGCCCCTCTCCTTCAAAAAGCGTTGTCCTCAATGCTTGAGTAGTTCTTTATGCTTCTGTATAAAATTCTTGTCCTCCCATGTGGAATCTTCAGCGGGTAAGTTCTTCCACTTGATGAGATACTCTGAATTTGATCGATTTCGTAGCTGTCGGGTTCTTGTTTCTGTGACTGCTCCAGGTTCCAATATGATTTTTCCTTCCTTTTCAATATCTGGCAATATTATTTGAATTGGGATCTTTTGCAAGTTTTGAATAAGTGGCCATACTTATTTTTCCTTCTTCCATTCATCCCTTGCTTCGTTTATCCAATCTGGTTGGGTAATAGAAATAACACAAAACAATGCTTCCACATCCTCATCCTTGAAGAGTCTTCCCATTCGGTAAGGTCGCCATTTTCTAAGTGCATGTAGTATTGCCAACGTTTCCTTCTCATAAATAGCTTGCTTTAGATGTAGCAGTAAAAATACCCAATCGCCTACATCAAAACATTTTTCACTATGATGTTGATCTACCTGTTGTTTCATTTGATTTTGCACCGAAGTGGCGCTATCCTTTAAAATTTGGAGAACTTGTTGTTGATGCTCGATGTGATCTTTCACTGCTTGAACCTTTTTCTTCTTGATATGTCCTTCTATATTTAGATTTTTAGGAGTGGTAATTTCTTCCAATCCTTTACAAGATATGGTCAGATTCATTTCTTGACGCTCGATGTGATCTTTCACTTCTTGAACATTTTTCTTCTTGATATGTCCTTCTGTCTCGCTAGTTTGAGGAGTGGTAATTCTGACTAGTGAATTACAAGATATGGTTGGATTCATTTCTTCTTTCTTGATGTGATCTTTCACTTCTTGCACCTTTTTCTTCTTGATATTTCCTTCTATCTTGAGAGTTTAAGGAGTGGTCATTCTTGCCAATATTTTACAAGATATGTTCTGATTCATTTCTTCTTTCTCTAGGGCTGGGTCCTGGCATATATCCTCTTCTTTTGATGTTTCTTGATCCTTTTCTTCCTCCTCTTCATACTCTATGTAAAATAATTTCTTCTCATCACACTTATGACCTTTAGTGCATTTGCTATCACAATTGTAACAAAGCCCTTTTTCTCTTTTTTCTTCCAATTGTTGTGGTGTAACCCTTGTAGGTTGTGGAAGGTTAGGAGGAACAACACGTCCATCTTTATAGTTGTGAGGGGTAGACTTCCTTGTTGCCATAATTTTACTTTCAAATATGTCACAAAGCCCTTTTACTCTTTCCAATTGTTGTGGTGTTGCTTTAAAGAAGGTGTTGCTCTTTGTATCCTCATAATGTGCTATCATTTCCTTCGTGAGAATTGACCACGTAACAAGTTTTTTACGAGAACAAAGCCCTTTATACCATAAAAGTTGATCCGGTTCTAAATATGAAGATGCAATACATACCTTTTGTAACAGGGGTACACCATGTAGATCAAAATATTGCTCCATCTGAAGTATCCAATTTACCGGATCCTTGCCATCAAACTTCCTCATATTGCTTTTTCTTGATTTTAGGACCTCGAAATTGAAACGACTGTAGCTCTGTACTTGCGGATATTTAAGTTCTGAAATTGCTACGTGTAGTAGCACTCTGTGTCCTCTTTCCAATGCCACCCGTCTGATCCAAATTGGATTCCCCAAAAAGGAGTTATGCACAATCTCCCAAGATGACCTAATTATAGACCTTTCCAGAAGAGCGAACTTGTATGAAGTGCCACGTGTCAATTTTTCGACCTATGGATCTGAAAAATGCATACAAGAAACTACAGTCCGTCCTCTTTCTATACCTTCTTATGAAATTTCAATCCAATGCTCAGAGAGAAAGTTATGACTATTTTCCCCAGGTCACCTATTTTGAATGTAATTCAGGAGTCTGCAAAAAGACCAACTTCCTCAGATCATATCTCCGCAACTGTCGCGCAAAAAGCTCTGAAATTTGGACCCAAGGTTCAGCGCGATTTCTTCTCAAATGGGATTTTTTTGCGACTTCTGAAACATCACAGAAAAAAATTATAGCGAAAATTCCACGATGACCTGTTTGGAGTAGCGAAACCCTAGAATCCAAAGCTCTGATACCAAATGTTATGAAACCAACTCAAGAAAAGATAGAAAAGATAGATCAACGCCTTATAATTCAGCCTCTTCAAGGGGGAAACCTCCTTTACATTACATAAATGAACAATTCTTGGATGATACAAATGAAAAGACCTCCTTTCTATATATAGGAGTCTAAGGGGTCATAACATAATCAGAGCCGACATAACAATAATAATATAAGGGCACAATAATAACCATAGTGGGCTTCTATGGGGCACAATAGTAACAATATGGGCACTACATGGGTACATAAATATAATAAGTGGGTTATGCTAATAACAATAAGGGGTTACACTAGTAGTATAGGGGCTTAATAGAGACCCATTTCACATGCCAAAGATGATGAAGCCAAAGGTAGTTGAGTTAAAGGCACACATCCAGAGTCAGATCTGAAACTATGAGGAAATCCCACAACTCATCATCAGCTTACATGCTTCACATGAACGAGTGTTCAGGAGCATGGAAGTCATTGTGCACACACATGCGATCTCATCCATTGGCACACTCACCAAGGCAAAAGAGAAGAACCAAGTCCGACTAGAGCTAGACATGAACTTTGATCAATTCTTGCACATAGCTACCAGCACAGACTTGCAGATGAGCGCAAACACTATGTACCAACATGTCGTTGGTCTAGCTGCACTCAAGACCATGATGCGCATGCTATCTGACGAGTTGGAAAGAGGTGTCAAATAAGTGTACCAGATGCAACAGAAGCAAGAGTTTGCTTTCAGAATGATGTCACCATGGAGTATGTGGACACCATTACAGACTACCAATACTGGCATCAATTTTCTACCATTGATCACCAAGAGGATGTCGATGATTTAGTCTTCCCTCAACTATCCGAGTCTCAGTGATGTCTTGCATGGCTTACTCAAGCCCATTTTTGTCTCACATGTGTAGATTGTACTGTAAACATATTGTAAAGTGAAAGACCAAGTGTCAATAGTAGAATGTAAATAGTCATGTGTAAGTTGAAGAGTCATGAGGGTAGTTGAAGAGTCAAAAAGGGGAATGTCAAGGATCACCCCACCCTTTGCTATTTATAGAATCTCATAACTCATTGACCAAGATTTTTGGGAGCAAAGCTTCCAATAGGTATAACTTAGAGAAAGCTTGGAGTGTATCGTAACGAGCCTTGGATTCTCCATAGTGCAGAGCTAGTACATCTCTTTGGAGGAGTAGGCAGAAGTAACTATAATGTTCCACTATCAGAGCTAGTGGTTGTCATGGTTATATGTATGATTGGATCTTTCACTCTTTTAATATAACAAAGCCATCACGTTTCATGCATATATTGTTATTGTATTTGGCTATCCTAGTTAATCTAATGATGTATGTAGTTGTAATTTATGCATGTATGTATGGAATATTCTGTATGTGTTTGTATGAATCTTATCAAAGTGTGTTGTTGGTATAATCCATCACTTTGGATTGTTGGCTATCCTTCTTTCCATCTCATGATGTCTTTCAATTCGTGTGTTCCATTTCAAGTTGTGTGCTATCACAGGCTTCTCAAGGGAGCACTCTTCTCCCCTTCAATGTGTTAGATCCTTTCATACACATTCCTTGACCTGCTGCAAGGTCACATCATTTCCTCCAACAAGTACATCTTACATACCTCTGCGTGCAACCACAAGCAAGGCGATATTGTACTACCCACTACTGGGACTCCTACTCCAACGGTTTGAGGTCTAGTTGGGACTTCTTATCGGGGAAATCCCCTGACATGCTGGTGGGTCCAGCACTGTTGTTATAGACATTTTTGGGTACTGCAACCCCAAGCATAAAATGTCCATAAACCAAGGGCTCCTAAGTCCCTAAAAGTGTTGTTCCAACCCCTAAAGGAACAAGGTCAACTGATTACAGCTTCTCCCAGAAGTTCTCCATGAAAAACTACTCAGAACTGGTCAAAACTGGATCATTTCACTTGCTCCATGGCCAGGGTGCGATGCATCTCACCTTGTACACACAGGAAGTGCGTTGCATTTCAAAAAGCCCTTCTATGGGGTGCGATGGACGAGAAAAGACAAGTGGCGGAGACAGTTTGTGAGGTGGATGATCATGGAATCTTCCAGAAACTTCTCCTGTGACACTTGCCTCTTAGAATCGCCCAAGGATGAGTAACATATCAATGAGATCTCCAAGTGGAAGCAAGAACTATCAGAGAGAAGACACTAATCAAAAACCCAGAGCTGACTCACACCTCTGCAAATATCTATATATAGATCTCTCATCCTAGAGATCCAGGAGGTTGGAGGCTGGAATTTTGCATCTTGTAAGGAATTGCTGTTGGTTTCTTGAGATAACATCATAGTGTTGGGTGATCTAAGCTTTGTATGAGGTGAGGAAGGGCTTACTTACTGAGAGGATGATGTTGGGTCAGAACAACTGGTTGTAACTCCCTTGGCTCTTTCTTGATTATCAATAAAAGCTATTCAAGTTTTCCTCCATACTTTTGTGTCATTTATGTTTTATGCATTTGTATGGTCAATTTACATCTGATCCTAGATTGTTTATGATTATAGATCCATGTTCTTGTATAGTGTTATGCTACTCTGATTCTACAAGTACTCTGTGAAGCTAGGCGTACAAGGAAGAAAGTAGCAAAAAACTATCAGAAGAGAGAGGAATCGAACTAGGAGCCAAGTGCAAGACAGAGGTTGGTCTCCTTTGTTCTTCTCTCATCTATATTTCATAAAGGAAAAACGAAAGTAGCTTTAATTTGTTTGTTTCTAAGGTAGCTACCACACCTTAGTGGGATTAGCAGTTCTGCATAGACACTTTTCCCTGTAACAAAATGGCGACTCGATTGGGAGCAACTAGGTTGTTTGTTTATCTACCTTGTTGTTTACTTTATAAACTTACAGACAGAGCCTGAAGTTGAGCCAGGTAGCTTTCGAACTACATTTTCTATGAAAATGCAAAGTAGATAAATGCTGCTTCAGTCAATCTCCAGGTTTTGTTTATGAATTAAACAACTGATTTACAAACTCTCTAATTGCCCTTGTGGTGGCTCTAGTAACCTCCTTAGATCTACCCCTGTTGTTGATTTACTGATTACCACTTGCTCGACCAAAATCCCTGAACTGAACTGCAAACTGTGACCCGGAACCCAAGAAAAGTCTCGTCTCTGGCCCAGCGCAGTATCTGTTCTGTGAATCTGAAATTTAGCGCACTTCCCGAGTGTAGTAGGTGCACTGCATTTCAAGTTCACTGTGTTACAGGTGCGCTGATCAGACTAGGCATTGTTCCTCAATTTTGGTTTTTGTGTTCATTCTTTTCAGTTCTATTCATGAATTTTGCTGCCTGTAGTCAGTATACCTCTGTTTGAAACCCCTTTCCTTGCTGATATTCTGCCTCCATTTTGCAAATAACTGTAAATATTTTTGTGTATTTGTTGAGTCATTTTTAGTTCTAATTC
Organism: Pinus tabuliformis; assembly: GCA_031772625.1. Lineage (NCBI taxonomy): Eukaryota > Viridiplantae > Streptophyta > Pinopsida > Pinales > Pinaceae > Pinus > Pinus tabuliformis. The sequence goes on along the minus strand of CM062820.1, from coordinate 789,297,588 downwards.
GCAAAAAACTAACGTAATTGTACTGTCGTTTCTTGATTTGAAAGTGTTGCAAGTGTCGTTTTCAGTCATAGAAGAGAGTGTGATTGCTCTTGATAGTCGATTACCCTGTTACTATTGTATTTGATCTGAATTTGTAGTTTTTCTAGTGTCGAAAGCAAGTATTCATTTCCAAATCGCAAAGTGTTGTGATTGTCTTCATTTTTTATTTTGAAAAGAAACTTGTTAGTAATTGTCGCTTGAAAAGTAATTCAGATTTGCGCATTAGATTTCTTTTTATCATTCACATATTAAGAAGGCTGAAAACAAATACATGCATGTGCATTTTCATTTAGACTGTTTGATTGGTTTGATTTAGGACAGTGCATATAGTGTGTGCTCTTTGCTCTTTGTTGAAAGAATTCTGTCTTTCTTTCCTTAGTAGCTAGGATTTTCATTGCACAAAGAAGATAAAAGACTGTTTATCATCTTAGATTGCATTTTAGGAATTGTACATCTACATCACGTGGTGAACCTGAAAGGAAAATTTCTTAAGCAAGATCAACTATAAAATAAATTTAATGAATCTAACAACGCTTTGGAACCTAACGCACAACATCTAGAAGTCTAGGCTAGAGACGTATTCTGGCGTCGTAAAGCCTGGTAATTGTTGTTCTCACTGATGGTTGGGTGATTCCTCCACTTTGAGACGATAAGTGCTAGTACGGACTTGTGCTCCCACGTACCGTCGAGTATATATTGGGAGACCACAATAGGCTTAATCCTTTATCCATAGGAAGCCGTGTCTGCTGCCCTATCGATCGCAATGCACTAAACACAACATTCGGGAAGATTGACTGCTATACCGTAAAAAGTATTCTGCAGTTTTGTGATTGGTTTGGTAATCCCTCTACCTAGATTTCCAGAGCAGTCCCTTTCGTTCCTTTTCAGACTCCTTAACGGAAAAGGTCCATCTGAGCACTTGTCACTTCAGGTTCATTAAAAATCGAAGGTGACTAGAGTCATCTTTTGTTTTTTCTCGACTCTTAAAAATTGAAAAAACAAGTTGTGTCAAAAGTGTCTAAAATTCATTTAATTCAGAAACATATTTCCCTTTAATTTTTAGTTGATCGAGTAATCCATAATCGTGGAAGAAAGTCAATCGAAATCGCTAGAAAATCTTTTGGATAGAATAGATATGTCTGAACAACCGTCGACATCTAGGACTGTGTCATCCAACGTAGCAGCGGCAGAGCCTCTTGCTGCTACTCCAATGATGTTCACTGGTATACCATCTGTCCCAGCAGGTTATCAACAACAAGCCGGAGTCCAATCAAGGACTGTTTCGACGACATGGTCGGTTCCTATTTCTTCATCTGGATTGTCATCTGGTATTTCTTATGTTAAAACTCAACAAATTGATCCAATGTGTCTTCAAAGGTCAATCTACCCTTTAAGTACTGGATTGCCACCATATGGAGGGCAGTATGCCTTTTCATTGTTCCCTCCCGGAGAACAACCATATGGGAGTTTACAACAAAGTTCAGGTCAAACTGGAATTACATCCAGCGGTTGGGTACCAATACTGCCTCATCAACCAAGGGTTGTATATTCAATGCAACCAGTCCATCCTGTGTCGAATATTCCCACTATACCTGCTATGGTGACTACGTCGCAAGTGCAAGCACTACCTGTTGTATGTCAACCCCAATTTTCTCAGGTTGCAATACAACAGCCTCTTGTCTCAACGACTCAATCACAACCTCAGGTTAGTGCCTCCTTATCTGGAGTGACTCAGGCTCAAACAAGTACTATGAATCCTCATCTTGGTCAATCATCCAGTATTGGGCAACAACAAATGGTCCAACAACCATGGCTGATTCAATCTCAACAGCCGCCATTCCAGCAATCATATCAAGGACCCGAGCAACAAGTCTTTGTAAGTAATGGGCAATCGCATTTCCAAAGTGGTTATCAACAACCATATTATAATGGTTATGTCGATCAACCTTATCAAAGTTACTAGTATCAAATACATTATGCTGGTATGCAAAGACCCACTGCTCAGGCGATTCCATCTTATCCTGGGTATGCTTCACCTAACCTGAATCAACAGTTGCCCTTTGTAGCAACTCTAGAATTACCAGATCTAAATCAGCTGATGAATGATCCAATTGCTTACGCCCCTTGGTGGCCAGTGATTCCGCATAAACTTCCGTAAGATATTCCTAAATTTAATGGAAATCCGGGAGAAGACCCGTCGAATCATGTGAGACATTTCATCTGTGGTGTTCATCAAACACCCTAAATGATGATTCGATTAGGCTTCTCCTTTTTCATAGGACGTTAACTGGTCCGACAGCAAATTGGTATATCAAGTTACCCAAAGCTACGTTTGACAACTTCAGTACCCTAGCCACAACCATTTTAACCCATTTTCAGTTACAGATAAGGTACGAAACGGGAATGGAACTCCTTACCAATTTCAAACAAACGACGACCATTCACATATCTGATCATATTCATGAGTGGCAATGTCATCGTAGAATGGTAAAAACGTATGTTCCTAATCAGATTTTAGCTGAATGGTTTATTAAGTCATTATTACCTTCCATTACAGAAGATGTGGCAAAGGGAGGAGTCGTCACTGAAGAGCAAGTTATTGCTCGTGTGCAATATCTAGACTTGATCTATACTCAATCTGGCACACTCTACGATAAAATACCTGATGCTCCTAGACTGGAATTTTCCATTCCTCCCCCTCCTAAATCAAACAAAGACTCTCATGCCGATGATGGCATGATAGGTACGACAAGTATGAAATTGACAAAGGCTACATCTAAGAAAGCCCGTAAGATTTCTGATCAAAATGAAAATGAAGAACTTCTTGCCTCGGAGGTGAATGCCGTGTCGACCGACAAGGGCAAACAACTGAAGCAACCAGGGGGCAAGAAGAAAAAGAAAGGGAGAAAAAAGAAGCAGAATGAGTCATCTCCTGAAAAACCTTCTGCAAACCCTTCTGGGCAAAGGAAACCCCCTGTGGGGTGTCAGATATGTGATGAGGATCATCGAACGAGAGATTGTGCACATAAAGTTGAAGTTAAGAAACTCTTTAAGAGTTCAAAAACCTCAACAGTATTGACTGATCCATTTCCAAGCCCGGGAACCAAACTGGTTGCTAATCAAAATGCTTCCCAATCCCAAGTGCTTATGTTGTCTATCTCAAAGCAGCAAAATGATGCTTTGACAAGGAATAAAGATTATGGGAATCCAAAGCTGTCGAATAACAAGGCTAATGAACTACCTAGTAGTTCGACAACAAATTTGACCGAAGTTGTGCCACCCATCATTCCTGAGCCGATGATAAATCCGCCAAAGGGAGTAGTACACAAATCGACATTTAATCCTCGTGCCAAAGTAGCACAGAATTATAATATAGTAAAGGACCTGGCCCAATCGCCATTCACTATGTCGACACTTGAGGTACCGCAAAATTTCCCCTCCCAAAAGCAGGATCTATTATCAGCAATAGGTGGGATTGACCCAATGGATTCCAATCTTGCGGCCTTTGATCATAAAGGATATGACCCTCAGTTACCAGCTCAACTAGCTTTTCTTATTCAAGTGAAAGCCCTCAACAAAACTGTTCATCGAACAATTATTGATGAGGGGGCATCTACATGTATTATGTCGATGAGTTGCTGGAAAAATTTAGGCTCACCACCCTTGTGGAGATTTTCAACGACATTAAAAGCATTTGATGGACGATCATACACCCCATATGGGATTTTAAGTAACTTGCAATTTGAACTAGAGGGAAAAACAGTAGAAATAGATGTTGAAGTAATCGACGGAAACCTCGATTACAACATCCTACTGGGAAGGCCTTGGATATATGCCATGGCCGCAACTGTGTCGACCTACTTCAGGAAGAGTGCATTTCCCTTCCAAGGAGGAATTACAATCGTCGACCAACAAACATTTCTCCCCAACAGTTCATAATTTACGGGAAGCATTCCAATGGTCCATGGAAGCAATCATTCACTTCAAAATATTGGAGTAGGTCTCCTAAAAGACCCTGCCTTAATGGGTAGTTTTGCCCTACCGCCTCCGAGTAATTTAGCGGAAGTGGTCACAGTGGAAACCTGCAATATGAAATCTTCTATATCTAATGGATTAGGAAGATTCCTAAACATTTTGTCAGCATGGATCATCGCCATTTTAGAAATATTGTAGCAATCAATTTTCTTGGCTTGGGGGGCAAACCCAAATCAACGCTCATCGAGTGTTTGGATAGATAGGTCTAAGGAATATGGCACCTCTTCAGATCCTTGGTCACATGTACATTCTACAGACGAAGGAATCATTCAATCAATGATGATAGGAGAGGCACCATGGGAAGATTACCACCATCGCTCCCATCTTCCGGATTACCACGAAGATTATTCCAACAACCTTAATCATCCATCAGTTTTTGATTTTCTATCAAATACTGTAAATACGGTGGACTTCAAGGATGGTTCTTATCTCGTGTCGACCTCATTAAAAAATGAAACAAGGAGTCATGAGGATAGTTCTTTTACTGTGTCAACCTCATTAAAAAATGAAACGACTCCCTTTCCAAATCGAGTTTTTGATTATGATCTCCTAAAATCAAAGTCGAGTCTTTCGAAGATCTTGAAGGTAAACCTTCATTCCAACCACCGAGATGAATGCAATGAAGCTTGGGGAGCATGCACCTCGATTTGCATTATTATGCTGGGGGCACGCAAACTTATCACGAGCAGTGTTACTGCAGGGTTCAAGCTCGTTAAAAAATAAACCCGCCACGAGCAGTGTTACTGTAGGGTTCAAGCTCGTTAAAAAATAAACCCGCATCGAGCAGTTTTAGCACATAGTTCAAGCTCGTTAAAAAATAAACATAAGTCATGAGCAAATGTTTCTCCCCACGTTTAAGCTCATTAAAAAATGAGCCAATTCCCGGTAAATAATCATCGTGAATGTAGTACTTCAGCCTTTAAAGCCTTGGTCATGCTCCCATCATCACCTCCACTCTGTATTGGTTGATCATTCACCCCCATTTGATTGTTTACCCCTTTTGAGGAACAACTGCGAAGAGTGATCCTATAAGGCATCCTTGTAACACTGTCGTGATTGGAAAATTCCAAACCTTACCTGGAATCAGCTGCTACCAAATTTTATCACTCATTCCTCAAAAACGAGTCTCTTTTAAGATCCTTTCAACTGACTCGTAAAAGATGAAAAGATTTCCGAGCCATTAGCCTCTCCAGCTCGTTAAAGGGACCGGAAGTGCTATCCCTCCTTTAGATTTTAATCTTTTTGGACCTGAGGGATTATTACACAAAAAGATCGAGCGCTTGTTTTGTTCGGCTCGTTAAAAGTATCAAAAATTCATCCCTTCTGTATTGTTTTATAATTTTTCGGACTTAAGGAATTAGATGACGAAAAAGGATTTTTGGAGTTTCCTTTATGTCCATTTTCAGACTCTCTAAAATTGAAAAGGACCGAGTTATCTTTGTCATTAAACTCATTAAAACATAATAGCGACAAACTTGTCCATAGCAGACAAGAATGAGTTTCACTATCGCTAGGCTCGTTAAAACATAGCGATGGGTTTGCCTGAAGGGAAAATTATAGAACAAGCATATGTTATCCTCCTAAAGCTTGACAAAAATAAAGAGGTACTGGTCAACAATGACTGGGGAAAAATTGGGAAGAAAACTTGAAGAAACTTTGTTGGTAGCAAGTCGCTCTTGAACATGACACTTTCACTCCGCATCCAAGTCGGGTTGGTTTGTTTCATTCACCGGTCACATCACCATGGTCCCATCACACCATCCACATTTGGGGTTAATGCTACCAATCCATCACATCAGTGTCGCCGATATGTTCAAGAGAAGTCACTCAGAGAATTCACCTGTGTCTCACCCGCTGCAATACATTTACGCTCCATTCTTTCATGACCGCCACCTTGAACCTTATATCACCAAACCATTTTCACCTCCATTAAAATCATTTGCTCCATTCTGTGTCATTGATGTGGGAATCATTAAGGCCCTCCTTTGACGTATCGCTTCTTGTCGACATCAGCTCATTATCCAAGAAGCCGATCTAGGGACACCCATTTCAGTACTTTGAAGCTTGCATGCCTCAATGGCAAGTTTCTCGCTTCCGGCGACAGGTTTACATCAATGGCCTTCGACCGAAAGATTTTGCGTGGTGTTCGATGCCAAGTCATTTATTCACACCACGTGAATTGTACTGCAGTACCTTGAGGGTCATTATCATTATCAGTGATTCCTCTCGCGCCTATTAACAGCTTACATAATTGGCTGGTAATCAGGCAATGTCTTTCCATGTTCGACTCCAGAACATCTCTCACATGGATCGGCTTGTACTTTGAGTGAAGATCGAACGAGATTAAAGACCCCGGATCTAGTTTCATCCATCCAGGCTGTGATATATATTCAGGAAAATAAAGACATCAAATGTACATCATTGCTGCACAGATAATCATCCAATCAAAGGGATGATTGCTCTACCAGAATCATCAGTCTACACTCAGACGATTGTGTGTCCTATGTACATGAAAATGAATTTATAAAGCTGAGCATGGGTATGCCCGCCTCAGCTAAATCATGAAAATATTATGAGGATAATGTATTGTATTGTATCTTATTACAGGTCTTCTTCCAGCTTGAAAGAACTTTGGATCCTCATGATAAAGCATTTCACCCGACATCAAAAAAGATTAACGACCTCATGCTTTAGGGGGCAACTGTTATAGACATTTTTGGGCACTGCAACCCCAAGCATAAAATGTCCATAAACCAAGGGCTCCTAAGTCCCTAAAAGTGTTGTTCCAAACCCTAAAGGAACAAGGTCAACTGATTACACCTTCTCCCAGAAGTTCTCCATGAAAAACTACTCCGAACTGGTCAAAACTGGATCATTTCACTTGCTCCATGGCCAAGGTGCAATGCATCTCACCTTGTACACACGAGAAGTGCATTGCATTTCAAAAAACCCTTCTATGGGGTGTGATGGACGAGAAAAGACAAGTGGCGGAGACAGTTTGCGAGGTGGATGATCATTGAATCTTCCAGAAACTTCTCCTATGACACTTGCCTCTCAGAATCGCCCAAGGATGAGTAAGAGATCAATGAGATCTCCAAGTGGAAGCAAGAACTATCAGAGATAAGATACTAATCAAAAACCCAGAGCTGACTCACACCTTTGCAAATATCTATATATAGATCTCTCATCCTAGAGATCCAGGAGGTTGGAGGCTGGAATTTTGCATCTTGTAAGGAATTGTTGTTGGTTTCTTGAGATAACATCATAGTGTTGGGTGATCTAAGCTTTGTATGAGGTGAAGAAGGGCTTACTTGCTGAGAGGATGATGCTGGGTCAGAACAACTGGTTGTAACTCCCTTGGCTCTTTCTTGATTATCAATAAAAGCTATTCAAGTTTTCCTCCATACTCTTGTGTCATTTATGTTTTATGCATTTGTATGGTCAATTTACATCTGATCCTAGATTGTTTATGATTATAGATCCATGTTCTTGTATAGTGTTATGCTACTCTGATTCTACAAGTACTCTGTGAAGCTGGGCGTACAAGGAAGCAAGTAGCAAAGGACTATCAGAAGAGAGAGGAATCGAACTAGGAGCCAAGCGCAAGACAGAGGTTGGTCTCCTTTGTTCTTCTCTCATCTATATTTCATAAAGGAAAAACGAAAGTAGCTTTACTTTGTTTCTTTCTAAGGTAGCTACCACACCTTAGTGGGATTAGCAGTTCTACATAGACACTTTTCCCTGTAACAACTGTCAACATTTATAGTGCTATAAGGAGGGCCAAATTACAATTTGAGTCCTCACATCCTTTTTTGAATCTTTGCACATCTATCATTGAAATTATTATAGTTAACCCTCCACAATGTTTGTCCAATGGAGATCCCTTTGAAGTCGAGAGGGAATTCTTCAATCACTTGTCTGAAATCTTGGATGATGGTGAAGGTGAAGTAGCCTAGCTTGAGCACTTAGATGACTTCCTTGCATTCATGGAGAATGTGGAAGGTTTTGATGAAGTAGAGGTCAATATGTTTCTTGCACACACACTTCACGAATTCTCGTTGCTATGGTGTCGTGAATTGCCTCCCAATTGCTTGCACTCATTCAAGAAGTTCAGTGATCTAATCAAATATGTTTTCCATCATTTTGATCTTTAAGAACTTGATAAAAAAATGTTAAAACAATGGAAGGCCCTGCATGAATCCCTTATGGATTTTTGGAAGCGCTTCTGTCTACTCCCTTTTGAATCTCCGAAAAGTCAGATGAAATTCCAATATATTATGGACATATATGAATATGTTTGTCATAAATCACTCTATCCCAAAGTGAAGAAAAATATCAAACCATGCTAAGCATACTTCGGTCATGGAGTTGTGCAATCTCAAGTGGACATAGTTTCCTTCACAAGTGATTGACTGCCTTCTCCTCATCAAACAACTCCACCCTCATAGAGTGATTTGGGAGAGCATGCACACAAGGCTATTCAACTGGTACATTCTCCCACCCTCACTGTTCTTAATTTCTGTACAGACTTGGTTGAGAAGCCCATGGGTTGTCATATGAGCTTGTCACCTCAACCTCCGTCTCCGTGTTTTGTTGATCCTCCGGATTGTACTATCTTGTGTACTTCCATTGCAGACTCTACACTTGTTGTGAATGAGGATGAAGATATCGATGGAGTTGATATTGCACAACCAACCTGCACTATCATTTACGATGAGTATGACTGGGAATCTGAGCATCAACCTATAGTGAAGTATGACCTCCTTCTATCTGCGCCTCCTCCAATTTTTCTTGACATATTTGGTGATTCTGCTATCTCTAATTTTCCTTGTGTAAATACATCCATGGGTGCATCTACTTCTGATCATTTGCAGAACACACTCGATGTCAATCCATTATTTGACAGCGTAGAGGACAAATTCTTCATTGAAAATCCACTTGGTTTTTCATCTACATTTTCCAAAAATGTAGAGGGTGAACATTCTTGCTTCTCATCTACCCCCCTATTTGATTCATCAAATCATGAGGATGTCGATGAACTCATTGATTTTCTTATTGTAGCTATCATGATCTCTTTACTCCTATATTCGATCAAGATTTTGATTCAATCGTTGTTGATCTTTCAAAGCCACCTGTTTATGATGATCTATCTATTGATGAATCCAAAAACCCGCAGGCTATCGATGCACTTTAGCCTGAGATGATGGTTATGTCAGGCCCTCGCTATCCTGAGGTTAGTTTCATTCTAAATCAAGAAATTGTTGAACTACCCAAGGCTCCTCATCACTCATTTGTATGCATTAAATATCAATCCAACACACATATTTCACTTCCTCCACCTAAATCACATGATCCCGTCGCTCATGCATTGGAGGAATCATACACCACAAGCACACTTGCAAGATGTAAGTTGTCTCTTTTTCTCATGTTTTCTCATCTGCCATAGTCAAGAGAGTGCATATTCTTATCATTTGCATGTAGTGTGACACAACACCATGGTAAGTCCACAGAGTGCTTGTCTTGTGCTTCCACTCTTTTATTTTTTGTGGATGCATTTAAACTCGGAGTGTTTTGGTATTCATTATTATAGCTTTCATGTTTGCTAGTTTTCTTGACTGACCTTATCGCGAACCATTCCTTCACCAACATGGGTCAACCAATGTTCTGGTGGCTGCAATGGAAATATCACTTCATATGAGGGAACCCATGCACCATTAGCTTAGGAGTAGGAGTAGTGTCTTCTTTATGTCTTGTTTTCTTACATGCATGTTTTCTTTGTTTGTTTGTTTGTTTGCTTTTCTTACTCACTTTTGCTTTCACATTTTCTTCTTCTCTTTGCTTTGTTGTTTAGTTTTCGTGTTTACATCTATAGGTTAGTTTCTCATGAAATCATCCACACTCTTAATAAAAGTAGGGTAAATTACAAGAGGACTTGTACAACTATCAACACTTGGTTATCCGTTTTCCTCTCTCTTTATGCAGAACTTGTTGTCGTCAATCAATGATACACCAATGGAAAATACATTCTATTCAAAGTGAATCTTGGTGAAAGCACATCACTTGCACTCTAACTAGTACCACCTACTCTACTCGGTTGTTTTTGGGTTAACCCTTGTCAACTCAGTCCAGTAGAGTAAGGTGAGGGTGAAAACCTTAACAAGTATGTCATATGCATATATAACATATTTCTCTGAAGGAAGAACCTCTTCTGCTCTCAATAAGTCGGGATCCCTCTTCTTCCTCTAAAATAAATAAGTGCCTATGCATAGTTCTTTGAAAATAAAAATAAAAAAATGAAAATGTGAAAATTAAAAAAAAATGAAATAAGGAAAAAGAAGAGAAAGGATTCCTACGTAAAGAGGTGATGCAAGTAACTTTTCCGGGGTACTGACCAGACTCACTGGTAGTGAAGTAATGGTTTTGTTCCTGTGTGACTATGTCAAGGTACTGTCTAGGGCTATTGGTAGCGTAGAAACACCAGAGATGAAACTTAAACTCTGACAGTCATATTACTAGTGGACCAATATACCCCTCATCCTTAACCGAAACAGATAAGTTGACTTGGCTTGGAATGTGTGTTGATCGATCAAGACCATGGCAGGTGTTACATCTTTCACTCAATCTAGTGTGGAAACCATGATGATCAAAGAATCGAAAAATACTTTTGGAGGAGTTAGACTTGATTTTCACGAAACAAGGCCCATTCAAAGAGTTGGATTTCTACCAGTTTGTAGCCAATGTTATAGCAGCTACAACCATCCTCCAAAATTTTTCCTTAGATTCATTTCGGAGGCTCCCTACCAACCATCCTTAGTGGCATGTCTTACACTACCCATGTACATATGCTTTTAGTTGAGTTTCTTTGGCTTATCAGCTTGTGTTCGCTAACTTGTTTTCCTTTCACCCACAAGCTGACATCCTGTGATTTGGTATTCAACATGCTCTTGTGCTCACTTGGATAATTACACAGAACTGGAGGGAAACCAATCTTGATCTCCATAATTTCACAGAGTATCTAGGCAGCCAGTTTCTCTCCAGAAATGCATAGAGCAAGCAGGCTACCTTCCCCTTAAAAAATGCCTAGAGAAGCCCATCACGAAACTTGCTCTTAGAATTTGTACAGTTCTAGCTAGAGGCCTTGGCTTCAGTCCAGAAATTACGTAGAGGTTGGGGGCTAGCCAGAGCCACTCAACCCAGAAACTATGCATAAGTCATCCAGAGGCTTGCAGTCTGTTGCTTGTGCTCCCAAGTTGATAGGTTCCCTCTAGGACTAAGCAATATTACTTTTCATTCATGGGAAACTTTTTCCCAAGAAATCAAAAAGAAAAAAAGCATCCCTAGATTTTAGGGATCTATTTTTAGCAGCTAGAGGTTACATGCAAAATCTATTTTAGAAATGTCCCACCAAGTGTCACTTTTTCCTATATTTGTGGCATGCACATCATAAGCCTTGATCTTGTTAAAAATATTTATTCAACACTTTAGAGCTTATTCTTCACTTTGATCTTGGAGCTCTGGCATCCCCCATCGCATCTAGGAACCTTCGACACATTCAGCTCAACTTTTTCTAGGTAAGTCCGCTTTTCATGTCTCTTGCTGCTTTTCTGTCGCTTTTTGTATTTCGGTTTGTGTGAGTTGTTTTCTTGGTTTCATTAGATGTTTTTTGTCTTTTTAATGCATGTTAGCTTGTAGAAGAATTGTTTCAAGTTTTCCATTGCATCTCCTTGTTGTCGCATGCCTAACAATGTTTCTGCGCTAACGATCGCCATTGCAATGACTTGCTTTACACACTTAGTTACTTTTCCCGTTTTAATAAATCCCACACTCACTGATTTCATGCATGTTCATTCACTCATGTCTGCACCTAGCTTCACACATGCATTCAATCCTTACTATTTTTAGTCGCCCATCGGTGGGTCTAGTCTACCTCTGCTTAGACCTTGCCTTGCCCAGCTTGCACTGCACATTTCTTGAATGGAAGGCCTTGCCTTCCTCCTAGAAATTGTGTAGAGCTTGCCTAACACTATGTTGAGATAGGGTCCCTAGGGTAATTTTTGGCGTTAGTTTAACCAATTTTTGTAAAAGTTTTGTAAATAATGTAAAGTCTCCCCGAAATGTGGATACAGAGTGTGCAGCTAGATAAGAGTCAAAGGGTTTTTTAGCCCTTCCTTTGGGTAAATAATAGGTCGGTTATGAGATTCACCCATGGTCTATGGACCATGGTATTGTATTATAAATATATATATATATAGTTGAGTCATAGCAAGTCTAGAAGTAGTAGTTAATAACTTTGAAGGAAGATGGTTTTTTTTGGCAAGTGCTAAGGTAGGAACGCTCTGTTTCCTATACTTAGGAAAAGGGGGAAGGCTCCTACAACTGAGTGCGCAGGAGGCCTTAGTAATTTTGAAACTCAGTGCACAGATCCCTGGATCTGAGTGCTTATGGCGAAGAAATATGTAAATTGAACGTTGTAATTGAATAAAGACAGATTTTGGAGAAATACTTTGCATTTGAGTATTATTGTGAATTATGTTTATGTTATGTTCTGTCACTTAATAATTTTTTCTCTATGAAATAATGTTTAAATACTACGTGAATCTATTGAAAATATAATATTTATGCATGAATTAAGTGATTATCTATTTTCGCAAAGATAAATTTTGAATCTACTATGATTTCTGACAAATTGGATAGATCTGTGCGAAGGAAAATATATGGTTATTAATTAGTGTGTGAAACTAGATTGACTGCTTCCTTAGGGTCTATAAATCCTAATCATAGAGCTTCGCAAAGGTCTAGAAGTCATTTTCTTAGAGTTGTAGTAGCGAGCCCTAGAAGGATACCGATCTGCGTGAAGGAAGATCTGTGCTACAAGAGCTTAAGACCACTTATCACACTGTCTCTAGATGCAAAAATCTAGTTTTAGCATTCCCTAATACTGCTTCAGGTGAGACTGCAGCCTGCACTATGGAGGTTGTTACTGAAAGGGCCAGTAGTTAGGGTTTTTTTGATTGGTGCAAACAACTCTGAACCTGGGTCAGGCCCCCTTAAGTGAACAAATGGTTCCGTTACCGGGACCACGATCTATTTAAGAGATGTTTGATAAATTGTTCCATACAAAGAAAGAGATTGACAAGTGGATTTATCAAAACGTTCACATATTCACGGCTCAAGAGAATAAGAGCCCTAAATTTTCCAAGGATTAGTGGTTGCAGAGATTTTTGTGCATAGATGAGACCGATGCATTCTTCTATTTCTTCCCTGAAGAACTACACAAGTGGTTGTCTAAATTGGTTGATAGTTAATGGACGTGGAGGCTTAACAGTCATATAGTGTGGATTCCTGAGCTAGTACGACATTTGGGAGCATCAAAAATAAATATCGCGTGGGCTATGGATCACTGGATTGATCACACATTGGGAAGCTTTGTGACTTATTTCATTATCGATAGGAATATCAACTATAGCGAAGCAGAATGAAGGCTCTTTAAAGGACCACACAGTAAGTATCTGAAATCATTAAAGGCTGTGATTAAAATTTTGTTATGTGAAAGGAGGGTTATGAAGTTACCTTGATATTTTGGGCTACGCAAAGTGGGAGATTCTTTAGAAGAAATGAAGGATCCATCCCAAAATATAGTCCGCTCATTGAACCCCCTTCAAGCGACGATGAAGGGATGGTGCTAACTAAGCCACAAAGCGCAGTTCAGTTAATTACACATGGTATTCCGATGATACCTCATCCATTCACTCCACCCCCACCTCATACAACTACACCTTCACCTCCCCACCTCCATTTCCATTGAACATGACGAATGTGATGAAGATGAAAATTTTTAAAGGAATAGGGAGCGAAGATCCAGAACAATTTTGGTTTGTCATAGGAGCTATTTGGAGAACACAATAGATTATGGATGATAATATTAAGAAATTGTAGCTGGTTATAACCTTACGAATTGTGCATTAACATCGTATATCAAGTATTGCACTGATAACCCCAACGCGATGTTGATAGATACCCAACTAGCTCTAAACCTGGAGTTCAGTAAGCCTAAGTCAAAGGCACAATTGGTAATTGAATTTAAGGAAATGCGATAGAAGATAGATGAGAAACCTTGGGGCTTTGGTCAGAGGTTGAAGTTCCTGATCAGTTAGGCCAATATGGTAATCACAGATTCCTAGCATTGCGACTAATTTATAGCATTGCTCTTGCCACATTTAAGAGTACCTCTGTCACAACAAAAGATAGAAACACAAGAGGAAGACTTGGAGATTGCGATGAGGTTGGATACCTCACTTATATAGGATATGAACCTAGGAGTGCAACAAATTCATTCACAGCTGGAAAGCCTGCACTTGGAGTTGCAGAGCTTAACGAAAGGAAAGGAAGCTCAGTTGGAGGTACATGCTCAAGTTTAGTGTCTGAAGTGTAAGAGCCATGGATATGATAAGGATCATTTCCCAGTCTATAAGAACTATATTATAGGGGGAGGGAAAATTCCCCTGAAACCAGAGAATAATGTTGGGACAAGTACAGGAGCCATGCTATGGTGCACTATCTGTCATGTTACAGGACAACATGCTACTGATAACTGCCATTTATTGCGAAAAATTGTACAGACCCCTCAACAATTTTTTTCAATTTCTGTAAGTCTGTAGGAAACGATGAATTCCATTGTAGGAGTTATAAGCTGATGATGGATATAACCCCTACCTATAGGATGCAGGTAGAGAACCGTCCTCGGGATCAAGGAGTAGGAGCAGCGGGCGGAGGATTCCAAGGCCGAGGAAGAGTAAGAGGTGGTGGACCAGGTTGAGGGCGTGGGTAGGTAATAGGCTATAAATATGGTGAATAAGGGCACTTCGTGCAATATTGTACAAATCCCACGCATCCATCATGTCAGTATTGCCAACAGTTTGACCATGTCATAGAGGAATTTCTAGTCCTTATGGAAAAGATGCAAGAAAAGAAGGTGCAACCCTAAAAGCCTACGCAAAAACATTCAAATGATGATGGCTGAGCCCTGAGAAGAAGATCAAAGAATAAATGTCATACTAAGAAGTGGCATGGCGACTGGTGCAAATAAAGCTAAGAAGCCTGAGGAAGATGGATGGGTGCACAAGCCTACTGAGAAGGAAGTAGATTTTGATCTTAATCACATTATAGAAACTTTAATGGAAGCCAAAAAAAACTTTTTTGAGGCCTCTACCTCAGGATGTCATGGGAAAATGATAGAGACTAGTGCGACACAAGAAGTAGATCCTTCAGTACTAGCTACTTTTCTGAAGACTTGTATGAAGCTTATGCGTGATCAGAAAGTAGAAGAAGGGTTGCAAGAGTTAATATACAAGTGCGCTAATGAGAAAAAGAATCCTACTAAACAACACAAAGTAAGAAATATTGGTAAGCATAAGACGCGAATGGGCGCAAGATGAGGTTGACCACACAAATAGGTGAATATGAAATGGAGTAGGTAATCTTGGATCTAGGTTCTGATGCAAATTTTCTTCCTAAGAAGACGTGGGAAAGGATGGGGAGACCTGCACTATAGTGGCCTCCTATTCAGTGGTGCATGGAAAATTAACAGAAGATTATTCCAATGGGGTGCTTATATGATGTAATGGTGGGCATTAAGGGTGTGAGCACACTGGCTGACTCTGAGGTCATTGAAATAGTGGATGATAGTAACCCATACCCCACGCTAATCGGGATTGACTAGGCTATTGATATGAACGATATAATCAACTTGAAGAAGCGAAAGATGACGTTTGAGAAGAAGTCGCTCAGGGTTGTAGTGCAACTAGGACCTGCAGAAGGAGCATGTTATACTGAACTTGTTCGCGACTATGTAGAAAGTGATGATGATCTAGATTAGATATACAAGATAACATCGTGAGATGAGGATTGGATCAATCATACAGCCATGTTGAAGCATCAAAATTATATTGCTCAAACATGGGGGATAACCACCTGGTCTGGACCTTGAAGACAACTCATTTTCCATTTGATGTGGTGGATCTGACTGGGGATGATGGGACCAGTTTCCTATAGTGGTTTTCAAAATGAGAATGGGTGGTTTTCGAGTGATTTCAATAATAATAATGATAACTAAATAACCTATTCTGACATGTAAATCTCTAGTTAACTAAATCTAATATAAACCTGGGGTATTCTGTGCGATATGCGATCTAAAAAGATATCTGTTTGGTATGTGATAATAAAGATCATTCACGTATTAAACAGAGATGATAACATGTAAAAATAATTTCTTTGACTAAATAGTTACTCAAAGAAATTTATAAACTATATCGCATATATTTAATGATCATATATGAAAATAAATACTTTCAGCTAGGTATCATACAGTAGTGCAATTAACACATAACAGAAAGAACATACTCTATATATAATTCATGAAAATGAAATGTTATCACTAATTGAACAAAACAAACTGATCATACAAGACAAAAGTACCATATTTGTGAGGTTCTACTCATTTGACTAATGACATAGATCAACTCCTTTCTTCAAATCAACTTATTTTCCAGACATACAATAGTGCATCAACAAAGGAAAGTAGTTTGATATTCAAAAGTAATGACCATGTTCCAATAATTTCATCAAGGCATTCACAAACTTACAGTAGTGCATTCTTTGAAAATATTTTTGATAAAATTTTGGACCCTTCTCTAAATGCATGAGAAGAGTATAAATACTATCTAACTAAAGTTCAAAAATAGATTATACAAAATATCCGAGGAGGTTTCAAAAAAACCTTCCTCTAAACTAGTAACTAACTCTAAAAATAAAAGTGATTTGATGACCATAGGTTATAAATATGTCTTGCTGTCTATGAGCTTTTCCTTTAGATCACATATATAGGTCATTGGTTTCACTTGAGGAGGTGCCCCGAATAGCATTCTGACCTGTCCCGCGAAGACAACATCTATAAGAGGTGGTAGCATCCTTTGCATTGAATTGAGTGAACAATTAAACGTCATAATTTGGCTATGAGGTTTGACAAGGAATTGCCAATATGCCTCCCCGTCAGTCTTTGATAATTTTGTGTTCACCTCCCTTTGGATTTTCACCTTTGCCTTCCATTTTTTATCCAAGTCATTCAAATCTAGTAGTGACTTTGGGTTACCTTATTTTATCAAGTTGGTGGTATGAAAAGTGTGATTGACTACTTTTATTATATTTTTAGCCACTCCTGTTGCTCTTGCTACTGCCAATTCTGCTTGCTTGATGCACGCATCCCAATCTGTGAACAATATATCTTTGTGTGTTTCTTCTATTTATGGTAGATTAGCACTTCTTCCTTCTTCAAATTCTTTCCATTCAATGTAGTCAGAGATCTTAGTATTTAAGTCATTAAACTTGGTTCTCTGATTAATTTCCTTATTTATTAATTGATCACTGGTAATCAGATAAGGGTTGATATGGGACATTCTCTGGCAGAATAGATCTCATTGTTTTGACATAATGGAGTTTAGCTCCAATGCCTCTTTGATGAATTCATCGACTAGGTACATCTTTATACTTCATTATATCCTCTTGCAACTCTTGGATTTGCATTTTCTTTGTAGAGATTTCTACTTCATGGATTATCTTTAATACTTCCATGCTATGCTGCAAATTGACCATTTGTTCAGAAGCTTTCTTGTTCACATTTTCTTTCTCGTTTTCGAGCTATTACTCAAGATGCACTATCATTTCTTCCCTTTCCCTTAACAAAATATATAATTCAGTGGATTTATCCATGGTGGCAGTAACATATGCCACTGTAAATTGCGATAGTCTGGTTAAATTTTTAGTTGGGTTTGAAGGAATATCCCTCCAAGCTATATCCATTGGTTCATTCCCTGGTGGGATTTCAGATGTTTCTACTCTCCTTTTCCTGTGTCTTCTTACTATAGCCTTATGCAGTGCGTTGTAGAATACATCTAAAGGAGGTATTTCTATAACCTTTAGAATAATTTCAGATGTCAGAAATGTAGGGATGATGTCTGTATTCTGTGAACTTATCCCTTGCTCATTCATTGGCCCCGACTCTGAGATTTACCGAGTATATTGTGGAGTATTATATTCTATGGTTTCTGGGACATTTGTTATCTTGGGATTATCTTGGAGCTTTTTATTAAATTGGGCCCATTCTTGCTCCAAATCGGTGCTTTAGCCTTCGGGACTGGTATCCTTTGTTAGGTCACTTATGACCTATTTTTCAGTTGACCTTCTACAGGATTCCACTGTAATCTCTCTCTCTTGTGTCTTCCCTGTATCCTGGGTTGTGTTCACCTGAGATTCTATACAAGAATTTGGACCTTCACTATTAGTAGTTACACTGGGCGTAGGTTTGTCATCAGCTCTTAACAAATGAAATGGGATTGTTTCGAGCCTCTGATTTCTAAATTCCTGAAACCTTTCAAAGTCATCAAGATTCAAATTTTCCTTCGCCCAATTGTATGCTTGTTTGAATGATTTAGCTGATTTTAAAAGACCTTTGAATTCATGAGCTTCATGGAAATAATGTTTGAACTTTAGTGTTGTAGTAACATTTTGTGCTACCTTTTCTGGGTTGAATTACCTCTTTGGCAGAGTATGGAGCATGAGGCTCTCTAGGTTTAGTAATTCTTTATTTGCATGCTTCAAGTTTCCCAATGAAAAAGAACCACACAAGATGGGAAAGGGTGGCCATAATGATTTTTTTCTATCTTTCAAGGTCTTGGTTAAGCCCTTCCCAATAGTTTGGCGAGCTATTTCTCTGGCTAAGAGCTTGTCGAAGACATACAAAGGGAGTACATGTGGGTCTATTGTACTTTCGTAAACTCTGATATATGTGAACCATTGTTCAGGAAAGTACTTTCCTACTATGAGAAGGTCTATGGTGGCTTCCGTAGAAAATCTGGGGGCTTTCTTATAAAAAATCAGTTGATGTAATGGTAAAATAACACCATGGAATATTCTGTAAAAATGGGGTATAAAATGGGATTCCCACATCTGTTTATGACTGAGATGGATGGGGTAGGGGTTTTCCAAAGTCCATTTCCAACCCATGATTGGAAACTTAGTATAAAAACTGATGACATCCATGATATAGGCACTCAAATAAAATGGAGGAAGGTTCTCTATGGAGGTGGATCTCTTTTGATGATATTTGGAAATAACAGTAGCTAGGTTATTAGATAGGATAATGGCCCAATTCATTATGTGAGAATTAACGCATGCATCTATTAAAGGGACTCATTCTACAGAGAACTTGGTATTATTAGGCAATCCATATAATCTACATAACAAAGAAGCTGCATATTTATGGGGATTTGCTAAAGAAGGTATGGGGTACATACCCGTCTTATCATATTTGATTTTTTTTTCTAGGACTCTCCAACCGTGAATCATCTTGAAGGGTTCTTCATTCTAACTTGGCCAGGAAGGATTTTTCATATATATCTTAAGGGTCAGGAAGATGATACATTTGTTTTAAGTCTTCAACTTTTAATGATCCCATCATCTCCATCTTTGATTTCTTGAATTGTCTGTCTTCAATACTAAGATTTTCCACCACTCATCTAATCATATCTGTTTATGGGAGTATCTTCGATCTTTCTCCTATTCTATGAAGAAAAGAGAAAGAAACACCTTTGAGTTGAACTCCCATGGGTTTTATTGAGTGTGTTGTTTCCTTGGTGACAGTAATTTTAGATCGCTCATCTTCAAGTCTGTTGTAGATGACTTCCCATGCCGTTGCTCCTCCATCGACACTGCAAATTGTATCAGCAAATATGGGCAACATTTCTAAAACCTCAGACTATGAAATGCTCCGCTGCTTTTGCTTTTGCATTACCTTCCGTAATGAGATGTATTTTGAAGCTTGCATGAAACAAAAGAGAGATATATCAGTGCACACAATAGAGGGAAATTAAGGCTGAGAGCTCTTTGAAATGACTTCGAATCGTGGGAATATTTTGAATGTGATTTTCTGTGTTAACTAACCATAACTTGAAAACATCAATTTCTCTCCTCGAGATTCTAAACATTAATTACTCTGTCAAACCACTTAATATTTCATTAAATCTCAGTAAATTCCCACTCTTCACGCCTTGTTTGTTGCATCACGACTTTCAAATGTTGCAATATAGTGTTTCTTGGAGGTAATGAGAAATGCGATTGTGAAAATCGGAATATCGCATTTCGCAATTTTTTAAGAGGTGACACAATGGCATGCTTTATTAATTTGCAACTTGCGAAGTGCAATCGCATGTTCTTAAAGTGTTGTGATCAAAAAATCGCAGCGGGGGCTTTATCACATATCACATTTCGGGATTTTCTTTAGGATGTTTATAATTGTCACATGAAAAACTGCGAAATGCGATTTGTGATAAAAGTTCTAAGTATGGGTTGTATTGTGAAGGTTTTAAGGAAATTTGTAGAGTTAGAATTTATTTCCAAAGGCTAAAAATTTAGAAGGGTCCCCATTTATATGTCAAATATTAACTATTACTCTGTATAAATGGGGGGTTTGTTAGATAGTACAACAATTGGTGATTCACTTGGGAGAACCAACTATCTCTAATTGGTCTTTTGAAATTTCTAAAACTTTCAAAATTAGAAGAGTTATATGAATAATAATTACATGAGTTATAAACTAAACCACATTTCTCTGAAACAATAATCACTTACTCAATTTATTTACTCAACTACCTTATTCTTGTAGTGATAAAAATACAAATGTTTGCACCAATCAATACTAATATTTAGAGAGATATAGCAGATGTCTTCTACAGATTAGTTTTTATAGTTTACTCATTTATCACAGATAGAGCCTCTACTGCCAGTAGACGTTCATAGCCTCGGTAGGGTTATATTTTAACAAACAATGATTCATTGTCCCATTCAAAGAAATTCTCAGAATTCAAAATGATATTCATTTGCTTTCTTCCTCATTTGGGCCTTGTTTTTTCCTTTCATGTAATTTTTTTTTTCAAGTTTCTTAAAAGACATTTTCTAGGCTTGGTAACCCAATAACAACAATGCCATTCACTGGTTGTAACTAAACCAAACACGCTGGCTCTTGATGAGACCCCCTGTCCTTTGATTGATTAGATCATTGGCTATTACCGTGTTTTGATATGCAGTTTTGGTAATATCAGTTTAATTATTCCCCTATGATCATGGTAAAAAAGCTCATAATGAGACTTATTATCTTTTAAGTTTTGCATATTTTAGAATTATCAGATGGGGTGAATCATTGGTCCTTTTTAAGAGTTTCAGATGATAATAATAGAGTTTTGAGATACTCATATTTATAAAGTCCTTACTAGGCTAAAGATTCTTTTCTTGACTGATAACAAAACATCTATACTTTATAAAGGTAAGGCTCATAGAATAAGTGTTTTTAGCAAGGTCGAGTTTTTCCAAAGAAATAAGGCTCACTTTGATACTAAAATGCTCTAATTATTTGTTTAACTTTTCCTATTTATAGAAGCGAAAAAAAAAAATATTATCAGAGACTTTATTTTGAGAAGCCAAAAGTAAATACTACTTTAACATTTATTTTCCTAAGAATGCTAAAGACAATATGATACAAAATTAGAAGAGGTTGTCTTCTAGGAAAAGTATTTTTTCAAAATTTGCCCATTAACAGGCAAGGAATCAATTCTACCTGATAGATCTTGTAAAAGAAATGTTGATGGACCAACTTTCTCAATGATTTGGAATGGTCCAAGCCATAGTCTTTGGATTTTTTTTTTTTTTTTTTTTTTTTTTTCGCTTTTCCTCATGTGCTTTGTCCCATTTCAAAACCAGATCACCTACTTCAAAGGTTTTATGAATGGTAGAGGTTGTATCAAAAGAGGCTTTGACTAATTTTTGATGATGGGAATGGGTAGCTTTAGATTTTTCTCTTTATTCTTCAAGCTTAAGGATCTGAATTTGTCTTGCTTGAAGAGAAGAGGAAGGATTTTCATTAATAAATTGCACCAGGGCGAGAGATGGGATTGATATGTTTTTGGGGAGAACTATTTCTTTTCCATAAACTAAAGAAAAAAGAGAAGAACCGATTGATGCCTTCTGTGTTATTCTATATGCCCAAAGAGAAAATGTCAATGCTTTGTGCCAATTCCTATGATTTTGGTCTATAGTCTTCTTGATGATTCTGATAATTTTTTTGTTTGTTGATTTGGCTAATCCATTACCTTGTGGATAATAGTTGGTTGAGTACTTCAATTTAAAACCTCTTCTTAAAGAAAATTCTACCATAGTATTTCCAGAAAAATAAGATGCATTATCAAACATTAAAGATGTGGGTAAGCCAAACCCGGTGATTATGTACTAATCAATAAAGTATGTAATACTTTCTGTGTTAGCTACCTTTAGTGGGATATATTCTACCCATTTCATGAAATAATCAGTAGCTATAAGGATGTACTTGTGCTACTTGGAAAAGTTAGGAACAATCTCACCAATTATATCTAATCCCCATTGTTCAAATGGTTGTTGGATATTCAATGGTTGTAAAGGGAATGCTGGTTTCTTTTCTCTTCTAGTTGTAGTTTGACAAGTTTTTCATTTTCTTGCATAGTCATGTGCATCCTTAAATAGTGTTGGCCAATAATAACCTACATGCAAGATTTTGTGAGTTGTGGTGTTTCCTCCGAAATGACTTCCAGCTGGTCCATTAAGTAACTCCTCATAACCTTTTTAGCTTCAGGTTTTTCTAGGCATCTTAATAATAATGAATCATAATTTTTTATACATAATACATCATCAATTAATTCATACTGATTTGATTTCATCCTTAAAGGCCGCATTGTTTTTTAATTGAGATGCATAGGAGCATATCCATTCTTTAAATAAAACTTCAAATAAACATACTGTGATTGTGCATTGTTGAGGATTACCTCTTATATTTGCACCTCGTTAACTTGGTCCTCTCCTGTTGATAAGTGGGAAGCTCCAGTTAGCATCCTGCAAAAACCTTGGCAGCTAACAATTTTAGCTGGTCATATTTCTACATCGTACTCTTGAAGTGTAGTGACCCAATTGGCTCTTTTCTCCCCCACTTCTCTTTGAATCAACAATTTCCTTACTACAGGGTAAGGTACTACTATTTTTTTATGAGCCTTGAGGAGAAAAGGTTTGAAATGTTTCAAGGTTTTAAAGACAGCAAAATATTCTTTCTCAACAACTGAGTATTTTAGCTCAGTGCGCTGTAAATTGGAGCTGAAAAAAGAGATAGGTGTCTCGATGCTTTGATCATTCGGCTCTGTTAAAACTATTGCATATGATGTATCAGATGAAAATGTGTACAATACAAAAGGTTTAATTAATTCTGGAGTTGTTAAAGAAGGAGCATTGATAAGGATTTTTTTGAATGACTCAAATGAGTCTATTTCATCTTTACCCCATTTGAAGACCACATTCTTTCTTATCATTGATTGAAGGGGTAGAAAAATATGTGAAAATTTTGGAACAAATCTTTTTACAAAATTAATTTAGCCTAGGAATGCTTGCATGGTATTTTTATTATGTGGGAGAGGAATCTTTTCAATTTCTTAGATTCGATCAGGATCAATATAAATTCCTTTCTTGGACACTATGAATCTGCGAAGCTTGCCTTCTGCTAAAGAAAAGTATGACTTTTTGGGATCTAAAGAAATTCCATATTTCTTGCATCTTTAAAAAATATGCTTTAGGTCATTTAGATGATTGTTTCTGTTCCTAGAGTAGACTGTGATGTCATCTAGGTAAATAACAACTGATTTATTAATCATACTTTTAAAACCAATATCCATGGCGCGTTGAAATGTAGCACCTTCATTGATGAGTCCAAAAGGCATCTTCTGATAAACATATGTCCCCCACTTGGTTCTGAATGTTGTATTTAGTTTTTCGTTTGGATGTACAAGAATATGATTATATCCTGAGGATCCATCTAGAAAAGACATTAACTCAGAGCCTGCAACTAATTGCAATGTTTGCCCCATATTAGGCAAAGGAAATTTATCCTTTTGACAATCTATATTCAGGTTCCTAAAATCAATACAAATCCTAATATCTCCATTCTTTTTCCTGACAATAACCATATTTGATACCCATTTTGAGTGTCTAATGGGAAAGATTATCATTGCTTTCAGAAGTTTGTTCAATTCAGTTTTAATTTGCCTTTCAAGGTTTGGATGAATCTTTCTAATATTTTATTGAATTGGTTTCTCATTAGAGGTCATCAGCATAGTATGTTGAATTACAGAGGTATCATAGGTCTTGAGATCTGAATAATCCCAGGAAAAGACACTTTTATATGTTTTCAACAAATTGATGAATGACGTCCTTTCTTTGGATGATATACCAAGACCTAGGTTTTCATTTTGAGGTTTTTCAGTTGTGCCTAGGTTTACCATTTCAAATCTCAAAGTAGAACTCTGAGTTTTGGAGTTGGTAATTTTTTAAAATCTGTCTTTCAAATCATAGAGATCTTCCATTTTGACTAGAGACTTTGGAATTGGGTTTTTATCTTGTTTATTGTTGATTTGCAAGTCATGTTCATGTTCATCTATCATTTGTTCCTAATAAGATCCTTATGATGTAAGGAAATCGATTATACCATCATGATTATTAAACACTCTCCAATTTTTTACATTATATGGGATGGATGGTATAAAAATAAACTATATAGAAAATATATCTAGACTAAATTCCTCTGAAGGTATAAGCTTAGATGCTACATTGGCAAGTAAATCAACACTCACATTTTGTAATCTGGGAACTGAAGAAATGTTAAAAGCAATGAAATGAGAAGTAAGATTCCGGGCTAAGGATTGATAATGTTTGAGATGCCCAGAAACACAATGGATTGTGTTTCTTACATGTTTAATGACTATTTCATAGTCTCCATATACTTGCAAATACTTGACATCAAGGCCAATGGCTTTGTGCAACCTTTGAATCAATGCTTCATAATTTGCAGTATTATTATTGCATTGAAATTCAATCCTGTAGGCCAACATGGTTTTCTCTCCTTGCGGGATGATTACGATACATCCAACACCTGCACCATATCCAGACTTGGAACCATCAAAATAAGGAATCCAGAATAATGAATTATTTACAAGTTTATCAACTACATACACTTGGAACCATCTGTTTGAAAAAAAATTCTATCTTAGATACTATAGCATTATCCAGAAAGGGAGATCTTTATGCATTAAAGGATCCCAAGAATGACTTAGCTGAGTAATTTCTGATGATATTATTGGTGAAAGCTACAGGTTCATTTCTTCCCTCAAGATCAGTGATTGTGTACTTCATGAATTTCTCACGGTCTACTTTGATTTGGTTAGGATTACCATTGTATGGTAACCACATATGAGACCAATCAGTTGCAAAGTATCCATGTAACTTTTCGAACCAATCCCTACTTAGAATTAAACCATAAAATTCAAGGATATCAACCACTAGAATATCAATTATTTGTGAAACCTTTCGATTAGAGGAAAGCCTGATTGAAACTGATATCATTTCTCCAAGTACCTCTACTTTTGTCTTATCTAGTTCAACTATGTGTACATCATATTTTTGAGGTTTAATATTTAATTTGGTGCACATCGCTCTTGGCATGATGTTTGAGGAGGCTCCTTAATCAATAAGGAAATTATGGACGTTTCTGTTGAAAATATCACAAGTAAGAATAAATGGAGTATGAGAAATAGATCTATCACCTATCAAAACTAGCTCTGTGGGATTTACTTTCTTTGAAGATGAAGGAGGTTTTCCCATATCTTTAGCAGCTTAAGTAACTATAACAGATGGTAAAGGAGCTACAGGAACTTCTTTTAATTCTCTAAGTAAGATTTTCTATTGTTGTTTGAGTTTAGTCAATTCATGCAATGAAATATTTGCTCTCGTCTTTTTCATATATTCGACTATATTATATTCCACTGTATCTGAGATTACTAAAGTTTTAGAAGCACTTGGAGGATTTAATGGAATAGAATCAGTTTGAATAGTCTTAGATATATTAGTTACTGTCTTCTCCTTGATAGGAGTAGCAACTTTATATTTCCGATTTGTTGTAGCCATACTAGTAGAGTTTTTACTTCTTGTAGTTACTGGAATAGCTTATGCGTCCTCTTCGGTTGGAAGAATGAAGTCCCACATTCCATTTAACTCAACGTCTTCTTCATTTTTTGCTTCTTCTTTGGTTGTTGAGTCTTCTTCTATTTCTTTATCAGATTCAACATTTGAAATAGTATTTGGTGGTTGGGATGTAGAAGAAGGATTTCTCTTGAATTGGTGAAAAGATTTCTTGGGAGAAGATGATTCTGAAACTTTTTTCTTGATTTCGACCATTTCATTTGACATGGTCTTTAACACCTTTTGAAGGCCTTCATGGTCGAAAGGGTCCTTTGAAGATTTCTTTTTTTAATCTTCCTTGAATGTCACTTTCTTTGAATTCCTTTCTTCTATCTGTGACCTTTTTTCTAAGGAAATAATTCTTCCTTCTACAAATGACGCTTATTTCATGTTTTCTACAAGGGTAACCTTATTGGCTCCATCTACAAAATTTGCGATATTAGAGGGAAGGGAGGATATGTACCATTCAATTTGCACATCTACTGCAGATCTAGAAGCAACTGGGATTTTGTTTAGAAACTTGTTAAACTTGGAGTTGAAAGTCTTTGATCTTTTCGTCTAAACTTGCTTTTAGGTTGGAAAGATCATTGATTAAAGATGCCATGGTTCTATCATCGCCAAATTTTGCAAGAAATATTTCTTCAAAAGTGTCCCAATTTCTTATTGCGCCTGTTGGAAGGGAAAAATACTAGGATCCTACAGATCCCTCGAAAGTATAAGGAAACAATATGATAACAACATCTTCATGTGAAAATCCATTAAGATTCATGGCTAACATAAAGTTATTTAGATGTTCTTCAGCAGGAAGACCATTATTGGGATTATACTTAGGTAACCATTTTTCTGGGTTTGTTAGGAGAGCATTTGGATTAGAAACTAGTACAACACCAGGGTTTTCCCAGGGTTGAGCAGGTTGGTTGGCCATAACTTTTGTTGAAGGTTGTGAAGATGAAGAACTAGATCCAGAAGTAGATGGCGATGGTGAAAAAATTACTACTAGACTAGTACTACTAGTAGCAGAGCTAATTGTTTGAGTCGAAAAAATGGATTGTTGAGAAGAGGTGGATTGAGTAGAAGTGAATGGGGAAGTAAATGGAGGGAAAGGTGATGTGATCTCACTGGTATCTGATTCAGATTTTGATGTGAAAACTTTCTTATGTCATGAATGAATGGGAAACTCAAAATGGGTTACTCCAATATTTTCACTTTGTAGTCGAGTTAATACACCAATATCTCGTAATAGGAAAGTGACACTTTCTTGAGAAGCTTCGGGATTTTCAAGTTTCTCCACAGAAATGGATATCTGTTCAAATTTCTATATTGAGGAGTGAACTTTGGGAGACTCGGTAGTGTAATCTGAAGAATGTGGTTGTCTTAATACTTCAGGAGATGGGGGAGATGTTTCTACAACTTCAGATTTTTGATCCAGAAATTTTAAATGAGATCTAGAAGAGGTAGAATTTTTGGAGGGTTTTTGACTCTTATGAACGTTTTTCAATTGATCTTTAGATTTATATGCCATTCATAGTTGGATGGACCTCCTTCTAGCGCCAAAATTTTGAAGCCTCAGAATTTTGTTACTCCAACATGGGGGATAACCACCTGGTCCAGAGCTTGAAGACAACTCCTTTTCCGTGTTATGTGGTGGCTCTGACTGGGGATGATGGGACCAGTTTCGCAGGGTGGTTTTCAAAATGAGAATAGGTGGTTCTCAAGCGATTGTAATAAGAATAATGATAACTAAATGACCTATTGTGACATGAAAATATCTAGTTAACTTAATCTAATATAAACTTGGGGTATTATGTGCAATATGTGATCTAAAAAGATATATGTTTGGTATGTGATAATAAATATCATTCACATATTGACCAAAGATGATAACATGTAAAAATAATTTCTTTGACTAAATAGTTATTCAAAGAAATGTATAAACTATATCACATATATTTAATGATCATATGTGAAAATAAATACTTTCAGCTAGGCATCATACAATAGTGAAATTAACACATAACAGAAAGAACATACTCCATATGTAATTCATGAAAATGAAATGTTATTACTAATTAAACAAAATAGAACTGATCATACAAGATAAAAGTACCATATATGTGAGGTTCTTCTAATTTGAATAATGACATAGATCAACATCTTTCTTCGAATCAAATTATTCTGCAAGCACACAATAGTGCATCAACAAAGGAAATTAGTTTGATATTCAAAAGTAATGACCAAGTTCCAATAATTTCATCAGGGAATTCACAAACTTATAGAAGTGCATTATTTGCAAATGTTTGTGATAAAATTCTAGACCCTTCTCTAAATGCATGAGAAGGGTATAAATACTATCTAAGTAAAGTTCAAAAATATATTATACAAAATATCTGAGGAGGTTTCAAACAACCTTCCTCTTAACTAGAAACTAACTCTAAAAATAAAAGTGATTTGATGACTAGAGGTTATAAAGATGTCTTGTTGTCTGTCATCTTTTCCTTTAGATTGCATATATCGGCCATTAGTTTCACTTGAGGAGGTGCCCCAAATTGCATTCTGACCTGTCCTATGAAGATGGCATCTGTAAGAGGTGGCAACATCCTTTGTGTTGAATTGAGTGAACAATTCAACGTCATAATTTGGCTATGAGGTTTGACAAGGAATTGCCAATATGCCTCCTAGTTAGTCTTTGATAATTTTGTGATTGCCTCCCTTTGGATTTTCACCTTTGCCTTCCAGTTTTTATCCAAGTCATTTAAATCTGGTAGTGACTTTGGGTTACCTTATTTTATCAAGTTGGTGGTGTGCAAAGTATGATTGACT
Source organism: Pinus tabuliformis (assembly GCA_031772625.1). NCBI lineage: Eukaryota > Viridiplantae > Streptophyta > Pinopsida > Pinales > Pinaceae > Pinus > Pinus tabuliformis. The sequence goes on along the minus strand of CM062820.1, from coordinate 789,268,563 downwards.
ACTTTTATTATATATTTTTAGCCACTCCTACTGCTCTTGCTATTGCCAATTCTGACTTCTTTATTTGCGCATCCTAATCTGTGAACAATATATATTTATGTGTTTCTTCTATTTTTGGTATATTAGTGCTTCTTCCTTCTTCCGATTCTTGCCATTCAATGTAGTCAGATATATTAGTATTTAAATCATTAAAATCAGTTCTTTGATCAATTGCCTTATTTGTTAATTGATCACTGGTAATCAGATAAGGGATGATATGGTAAATTTTCTGGAAGAATAGATCTCGTTGTTTTGACAGAGTGGAGTTTAGCTCCAATGCCTCTTTGATGAATTCATCGACAGTAGGGACATATTTATACTTCATTATAGCCTCTTGCAACTCTTGGATTTGCATGTTCTTTGCAGAGATGTCTGCTTCGTGGCTTATCTTTAATACTTCCATACTCTGCTGCAAATGGACTATTTGTTCAATGGCTTGCTTGTTCACATTTGCTTTCTCGATTTCTAGTTGTTGCTCGAGCTGCACTATCCTTTCTTCCCTTTCCCTTAACAAAATAGATACTTTAGTGGCTTTATCCATGGTGGCAGTAGCATATGCCCCTATAAATTGTGACAATCTGGTTAAATTTTCAGTTGGGTTTGAAGGAATATCCCTCCAGACTATATCCATTGGTTCATTCCCTGGTGGGATTTCAGGTGTTTCTACTCTCCTTCTTTTCCTCTATCTTCTTACTACAACCTTATGCATTAGGCTATAAAATACATATAAAGGAGGTATCTATGTAACCTTTAGAATAATTTTAGATGTCAGAAATGTAGGGATGATTTTTGTATTCTGCGAACTTGTCCCTTGCTCATTCATTGGCTCTGACTCCAAAATTTTTTGAGTTTGTTGTGGAGTATGAAATTCTGTGGTTTCTAGGACATCTATTATCTTGGGAGTATCTTGGAGATTTTTATTAAACTGGTCCCATTCTTGCTCCAAATCGGTACTTTTGCCTTCGGGACTGGTGTCCTTAGTTAGGTCACTTATGACCTATTTTTCAGTTTACCTTCTGCTGGATTCCACTATAATCTCTCTCTCTTGTGTCTTCCTTGTATCCTGGGTTGTGTTCACCTGATATTCTATATGAGAATCTGGCACTTTGCTATTAATAGTTACACTGGGTGTAGGTTTTTCATCAGCTTTTAACAAATGCAATGGGATTGTTTCGAGCCTCTGATTTCTAAATTCCTAAAACCTTTCAAAGTCATCAGGATTCAAATTTTCCTTCACCCAATCGAATGCTTGTTCAAATGATTCAGCTGATTGTAAAATATCTTTGAATTCATGAGCTTCATGGACATAATGTTTGACCTTTAGTGTTGTAGAAACATTTTATGCTACTTTTTATGGGTCGAATTACCTCTTTGGTAGAGTATGGAGCATGAGGCTCTCTAGGTTTAGTAATTCTTTGTTTGCATGGTTGAAGTTTTCCAATGAAAAAGAACCACACCAGATGGGAAAGGGTGGCCATAATGATTTTTTGCTATCTTTCAAGGTCTTGGTTAAGCCCTTCCCAACAGTTTGGTGAGCTATTTCTCTAGCTAAGAGCTTGTCGGAGACATACAAAGGGAGTACATGCGGGTCTGTTGTACTATCGTAAACTCTGATATATGTGAACCATTGTTCAAGAAAGTACTTTCCTACTACGAGAAGGTCTGTGGCTTCTTAGAAAATTTTGGGGCTTTCTTATCAAAAATCAGTGGATGTAATGGTAAAATAACACCATGGCATATTTTGGAAAAATGGGGCATAAAATGGGATTCCCACATTTGTTTGTAACTAAGATAGATGGGGTAGGGGTCTTCCAAAGTCCATTTCCAACCCATGATTGGAAACTTAGTACAAAAATAGATGACATCCATGATATAGGCACTCAAATAAAATGGAGGAAGGTTCTTTGTGGAGGTGGATCTCTTTTGACGATATTCAGAAATAACAGTAGCTAGGTTATCGTATAGGATAGTGGCCAAATTCATTATGTGAGAATTGACACATGCATCTATTAAAGGGACCCATTCTACAGAGAACTTGGTATTATTAGGCAATCCATATAATCTACATAACATAGAAGCTGCATAGCTATGGGGATTTCCTAAAGGAAGCTATGGGGTATGTACCCGCCTTGTCATATTTGAATTTGTTTTCTAGGACTCTCTAACCCTGAATCATCTTGAAGGATTCTTCATTCTGCTTTGCAAACATGACCAGGAATGATTTTTCATATATATCCCGAGGGTTAGGAAGATGACACATTTGATTCAAGTCTTCAGCTTTGAATGATCCCATTAGCTCCATGTTTGAGTTCTTGAATTTTCTGCCTTCAATACTGAGATTTTCCACCACCCATCTAATCATATCCATTTATGGGAGTATCTTGGCTCTTGCTTCTATTCTATGAAGAAAAGAGCAAGAAGCATCCTTGAATTGAACTCCCGAGGGTTTTATTGAGTCTGTTGTTGCCTTGGTGACAATAATTTTAGGCCACTCATCTTCAAGTCTATTGTAGATGACTTCTCATGCCGTTTCTCCTCTGTCGGCACTGCAAACTGTATCAACAAATATGGGTGACAGTTTTGAAACCTCAGACTCTCAAAATTATCTGTTGCTTCTGCTTTTTCATTACCTTCCATAATGAAATCTCTTTTGATGCTTTCCTGAAACAAAAGAGAGATATATTAGCACACACAATAGAGGGAAATTAAGGCTAAGAGCTCTTTGAAATGACTTTGAATCATGGGAAGATTTTGAATGTGATTTTCTGTGTTAACTAGCCAGGACTTGAAAACATAAATTTCTCACCTCGAGCTACTAAACATTAATTACTATATCAAACCACTTAATATTTCATTAAAACTCAGTAACTTCCCATGCTTCATGCCTTGTTTTCCCCATCATGACTTTCAAACATTGCAATATAGCATTGCTTGGAGGTAATGCAAAATGCGATTGCGAAAATCACAAATTGCATTTCGCAATTTTTTAAGGGGTGACACAATGGCATGCTTTATTAATTTGTGACTTACGAAGTGCGATTGTGTGTTATTAAAGTGTTGTGATCAGAAAATCACAACGAGGGCTTTATCGCATATCGCATTTTGGGATTTTCTTTAGGATGTTTATAATTGTCACATGGAAAACTGTGAAATGTGATTTGTGATAACTAACTATGGGTTTTATTGTAAATGTTTTAAGGAAATTTGTAGAGTTGGGATTTATTTCAAAAGGCTAAAAATTTAAAAGGTTACCCATTTATATGTCAAATATTAACTATTACTCCATATAAATGGAAGGGTTGTTAGATAGTACAATAAGCCAATGGATGAATTGTGTGGGACAGGGATAACTCCTGCACCTCATATTCAGATGAAGAGCTTGAACACTAGTAGAATTGGTTACATGAAGTATCTACACTCCGTTGCAATATGATGACCAAGTCATTGTGGTGTGTCTCGACTGAGGTAAGAAATATTCCACATTATGATGGTTTGACTGATGTGGATCTATTTTTGGATGAATTTGAAAGGGAAGTACCATAAGAGCATCAATTCCAGGAACTAGAATTGGTGTTGCGTTCTATGCTTTCCCATTGATGGGGTATGCACAAGGAGAACTTTGCTGGATGGAAAGAATATAGGATAATGATGAAGTTAAGGTTTGGGTATGCTAATACTAGAATGACATAAAAATATATCGGGAAGGATGATCCGCACGATCATTTGGGATGATGGACTAAGGTCTGGGGAATAGAGCCACAACCAGAATGGGTGTACATTTTTTCTCACACCTTATATACCATCCCAATGAACCCGTATCTGGAGACAGATTCACCATGGAATAGTTGAGTGGGACATCTTAAGGGCACTTTTTCTATTAACTTTCAGCTTTGAGGATGGGTTTGAGAGAATTTATGAGGCACTACAAGAGACAAAAGAAGCTATATTTAGAACGTTGAAGGAACCGGTAGAATGGGCTCACCCAAATTGGAGTACATAGCTGCACCATGTGTTGGAATGTTACAATGTGACTACTGAAGAAGAAGAAGAGGATCCACAAAATATCACCATTCCATAAATAGAAGGATAGCGTGAAGTCAAAGGACCGAAGGTGGCGAACACAAATGTATCAGAACCTTTGAAACCTCGACTAGCAAACATTGGATTTGAAGTAGAGCCTAAGTTTGCGAAGATCAGAGAATATTGGGATGAAGATACGATTGATAAGGTAGCTGATTTGTTGCGTGAGTACCAGGATTTATTCCCAACAAAGTTTTTAGATTCGAAAGGAAACGTCAGAGATTTAGGTGTTATGAAGATCACATTGAAGCCGGATGTGAAGCCCGTTAAAAAGAGGCCTTATCAGCTAAATCCAAAATATAAAGAGAAGGTGCGCCAAGAATTGGATAAGATGCTAGATGCCAGTATTATTGAGTTGGTCGAGGAATCAAATTGCGTAAGCCCAATGGTGGTCCAAGAAAATAAACAAAAATGTGATATTCATATATGCTTATATCTAAGAAAGATGAATGATGTATGCATGCATGATCCATTTCCAACACCATTTACTAATGAAGTGTTAGAGAATGTTGATGGATATGAGGTGTATTCATTCACTGATGAGTTTTTGGGATATCATCAAATAAAGATCGCGCCAAAGGATCAAAGGAAAACAAACTTCATGACTAAATGGGCTTGCTTTAATATACAATTATGCCATTCGGATTGAAGAGCGCGCCTGCAATATTTTCCCAGGTTGTGATCGTGGCGTTCAAAGAGTTTATTCATAAATTCTTGGAGGTGTATTTTGACAATTGGATTGTGTTTGGATTAGTGAAGCACCATGTTGGGAGTCTACGCCTTATTCTGGATACATGTTGAAGGTATTAGATCGCGGTGAACTTGAGAAGTGCATATTCTGTATGCCCTTTGGAATTTTGCTCGATCATGTTGTATGTAAGCAAGAATTGATGGTGGACCCTGCGAAGATCACCGTAATTGTGAATTTGGAGGCTCCTAGGAATGTAAAACAACTGCATGCAACATTGGGGCACACTGGATATTACCAGAAGTTTATCAAGGAATATGCTCAGATAAGCATGCCGATGGAGAAATTATTAAACAAAGATGCGATGTTTTGCTAGGATGAAGACTGTCAGCGCAGTTTGGATGTCTTGAAGGAAAAGATGGTGAGAATGCCTATTTTAGTATTTCAGACTAGAAGGAGTTCCATGTGCATGTAGATGCCTCTTACATTGCATTAGGAGAACTATTAACATAAGCAAGTGAGGGATAGATTGATCATCCAATAGATTTAGTGAGGAGAAATTTATTCAAAGATGAGAAGAATTAGTCCACTATAGAGCACGAAGGGTTGGCGATGGTCTACACACTGCAAAAGTTCAAGAATTATTTATTGGGTGGACACTTTAAAATGTATACAGATCACTCCGCGCTGAAGTATCTAGTTAATACACCTGTGTTGGGGGGGAAGATATGCCGATGGTTATTGTTGTTTCAGGAATATGATTTTGAAGTGATTGTGAAGCCTAGTAGGCTGAATGTAGGTTCATACCATCTGTCTAGGATTGAAACAAGTGAAGAACCAAATAGTTTGGAGGAAGGACTGTTGGACGCACATCTCTTTGCGGTATGCATCGTGAATGATCATTTTTTCGATATCATTCAATTTTTAACAATGGGAACAACTCCAGAAGGTTATTCCACTCAACAGAAAAATGAGTTAGTATTTCGCGCTACGAATTTTTCAGGGATTACAGGTCATTTGTATAATATGGGAATGGATGAGATACTGTGAAGATATGTTCCAGAGTTTGAATGTGCTAGTATCCTAGATGAAGCCCATGGAGGAGTGGAAAGAGGTCACTATGCTGGGAAAGCGACCACACAGAAGATTTTGCGCACTAGGTTATGGTGGCCGACATTACATGATGATTCTAAGGCATATTGCAAGGCGTGAAATGCTTGCCAACAAATGGGGAAGCCTCTATGAATGGATGAACTTCCTTTAAGTCCTCAAGTATCATTGCAGGTATTTGATAAATGGTCCATTGACTTTATAGGTCCAATACAACCACCTGGAAAGAAGACGGTCACACAGTATACCATTACTCCAACTGAGTATTTAACCAGGTGGGTAGAAGCACAACGAGTGAAGGATTGTATAGCGGCCACTGTTGGGAATTTTGTATTTGAATATGTCTTAACAAGGTTTGGATGCCTTAAGATATTGATGAGTGACAGGGGTGTTAGTCCTTACAATCTCCTAGGATGAAAAGGAAATCGATAAGGGTAACCTCAAAACCACTTCAACTTAGTAGCTAGCCCTATTGAGCATGAGAGGGATCTCTCTATGTATTTTATAAGTGATATGACTTTAAAGAAAATGAATTTTAGGCTAGATATGAGTATTTGTTTGTTTGTTTGTGAAATTTTGGTTTTTAGGGTCTGCTGAACTTAGGGTTTGGAGCCACAAATAGGTCTAGGTTGTAGGAGTGAAGGAGAAAATATGAGAAGGAGCTAGATATTAGAAGCCATGGTGTATTTTGAGTATTTTCAGTGAAGTATAAAGGATATAATGTGGAAGAAACTAATGAGCATAAACAAACATGATTTCATTATCTTAGGAAGACATACATATAACTATGAAAACCATATAAAAGAGCTTGAAAAACAAGAATTCTGTGTATTTTATTGTAAGGAATTCATAGAAAGAAGAGACATAATGTAGATAAAGATGTTTAAAACATGAGAAAACAAGTAGAATGAAGTACAAGAACCATGAACTCACTGGGCTAGAGTTCCTTGAAAATAGCTGCAACCTGTCTCTATATTAGCTGAAAAGATGATTACATGCAAGCCTCCTTAACAAAACGTTCAACCCTCTTCTTCTAAGGAGAAATGATACATATAGACTCTTCTATACCACTTTACCACCTTCAAGAGTCGAATTCCTTGGTAGAGGAACTGACTCCAAGATTCTCTCAAATAACAGGTGAGAGTGAGAAGGTATAACTCAAACACTTCATGGAGAGTTTGTTTAGGAGTTTGCTTCTTTTATGAGGCCTAATAAACATAAAAAAATACCTCTGATGTACATTTATTTATGCCTACATCACCTAGCCTCGCAACTACTTCCATTACATAGAGAATCTTGACTTTGACTAAGTCAAACTAGAAACTAGAAATTTACACAAGTGAAATTTACAATTTGAAACACAGAAAAGTGCAAAAGCGCAGCGCCGAATTTGAGCTGTGTTTTAGGTGCCTTCCAAGGGTCAAACTTCATGCATTAGAGAATGGTCAGAGAGCCATTCAAGTCTAGTTTCTATAACAGTTTGAATTTATGAATTTGGAGCATGGGAAGGCCTTCGAAAACCCATTCTCAGAAGGCCACTCCAGAGGCGCAACACCTGTCAAAAAAGGGTCCAGAATGCTATCTTTCGTCACTTTGTTTCCTTTTTCTCCAAAACTGAGCCACCTCTACAAAATCTGAGCAAATGGGGTTTTAGAGGATGGAAAGATCTTTCTAAAAATGTATACTTTTCCTCAAATGGAGGCCCGAGGAAAAAGCTCTGGAGCAACTGAATTTCTGAACTTGGACCAAAATTTCTCAAAAAAATCAAAAGGATCAGAATTTGTTCAAGATTGGAGGGAAGGTGTAAAAACATGTTTTTTATAGCTTAATTGATGCTTCAGCAAGCATCTCTAAGTTCCCCTCATCCTTTTGTTCTTTTTTGGCCTCCTTAAGCTTATTTGAAAGTTGCTTCACTTTGACATTGGCGATCATGTTTTGAGCTTGATAGTGATGCACCATGTGTTTGAGCAACTGATTATCCCTGTTTTCCTTCTCAAAGATCTTATCCAAGTGTTCATTCACCCTATTGAGCCAATATTCCTTATCTTGATGAACCTCTATGGAAATCCTATCTTTTAGGTCAAGGTCCTCATTCAGCAGAATTTGTTCTTGGTCCTCTTGCAAAACTTTCTTGAGGCCTCTTGTTCTTGGTCTTTTCCTTTTTCCTCTCCCCTTTGATGCTTCAGGCTCGCTTGATTCCATGATCTCCTTACCTTTTCCAACTCGCTGCAATAACTTGGATTTGTCCTTTTCTAGGATCAACTCCTTTGCTTTGGGTTGACTGTTTTCCTGTTCAAGGAATGATATAACATATTTTTCCCTTTCCAAATTTATTGCTAGCTCCTTGATTTGGTAGTCCTTATCCCTAATTGTCTACCACATGTTTGTGGTTTGATCCTTAGTCTCTGGATCAATTAGTTCAAACTCTTGCTCAACTATGTCTTTCTCTTTTGATGTCGGTTCCTGCTTTTTTGATGAAGAAGTCTTGGTCCCTTTCTCTCTGTGAGAAGAAAACACAAGCCTCTGCCACTTCTTATACACTTTAGTCACCTCAAGTTTGGGTAGTTTAGTCTTCTCCACTATTTTATTGGATTACCTCACCACTGTTTGTTGTTTTGGTGCGCTAGGAGACCGAGATGTTGCATTTTTCTCATGCCATTTCAAGGTTGCTTCCAAAAAGGCTTCCCAAGCCATGCCTTTCTTTGCTAGATAGTGAAGGACAATGGTTTTGATGAAATTGTGATGGAACATGCTTGGGGAGTGGTCTTTGTCCTTTAATTGTATTTTTTCAAACATTTTGGAAATGCTCATGAATAGATAATTACACATGTTGAGTGGCTTTTGAGAGGTGAAATGCATCAGGAGGTGAATATGATAGGCATACAACCTAGAGAATATGCCTTCACAAGTGAAGAACCTCATGAAAGTTTTCATCAAAGGGGCGTATTTCTCCAATAAATATCTGAAAGGCATGAGGTGAGTATGTGTTTCTCTATATGGCGTCTTCAAGAAAGGCTTGTAGTATTCAAGATCTAGGCTCATTCCTTTGAACCAATATTAACCATTTTCAGGTAACTGAGTTGCAATTGAGATGGAGGCCACTGAAAAAATTTACTCAACACCAGCAGTGACAACAGTTTCTCCTTTCAGTTGAGTTTCCACCCAATCTATTAGTTGCTCATGAAATCCCACCTTTCTCACCCTTTTGCAAAATTCCAGGCAATGAACATCCTCATAGCATTGTTTGATGAAAGGATAGGAGTCAATTGTATTGCAGTCTGATGGTTCATATCTAAGGATCTTCCCTCCTTTATGTTGTCTTTTTCTTTCTAGCAAAGATTCTGCCTCCGTGATGACACAAATCCTTAGCAGCAGGAAGCAAAAAATAGAATGTGAGGTGTGAATGGAGATGAAGTGATATGAAGGTGATTTTTTTGACAAAATGACGGAGGGGCCTTGAGAAAGGTGAAAGGACTTTGAAAGCTGATGAAAATGAGTGGATAAATAGCGGAAGAATGATTTTCTTGCACGCAGAAACAATAGGGTTTATGATGAAACTTACCAAAAAAACCTCTAGGAATGAGTTAGGGTTTTTCTTTTTGAGTGTTAATACTTGGTTTTGAGGTGGGTAAAGTGGTTAAAATGGCTCATTAAACATGTATGCAGGTGTAGGATATCATTTTACATGTTTTAGAAATAAAAAATAATGATGGCCATTTTCACCCTATCATTTCCTATGCAAATTTCTCTACAAACCCTAACTTGAAGAATCATTGACATGAGATGAAATTGGAAAAGCAAAAGAGGGAGGATGATGGAGTACCTACTTGTTCCTTAGCTTAGAAGTCAGTAAAATCAAGCTTGCAAGTGAAAAAATGAAATTTGGGAGAGTTTTGAAAGATTTCAGGGCACTCTGTCATGAGCACAGTGCAATGTTCCTGAGCATAGTGCCAAAGCACAGAAAAGTTCTTCTGAGTGCAATGCCAGCCTCCTAAGCGCAACGCAGTGCTTCTAAGCGCAGCACCTAAAATTGCTTGCCAATTTCACTTAGGAAAACGACTTTTTTTCTTTCTTGGATGGGATAGCTTGATAACAAAGAGTGAATAAGATGTGAATGAAGGAGTTTGGGGGCTTTTGAGTTTATATAGAGAAATTTTCTTCACTTTTTCGAAAATAAATGGGACCCACCATCCTTTAGAAACTAATTTTCACTTTATGAAAATAGAGTTACCTTTACCATTGCAAACCTGAGATATCCTTTACTTTCCTGACTGTTGGAGCTTCTTTTGGGACTTTTGGAACATGAGAGTATGAGGAGTGTGTGAAAATTCAAAATCAACTCCCAAAACTTTCTTTGTCATGTTTTATTCACTGTTGGTTTTATTCATCAAAATGATGGACCTTGGAAACCCTAGCGACCTAATGGATTACCTGAGACTAAATGGAATGATGATGATGATTGACCTAATTTTATTGTGACACCTTCATAAAGTGTGATAGGCAACCAGCATGAGTGAATTTCCAAAGAATGACTTCATCTTTAGACTAACCAAATTTGCTGTGTAAACCTAGTAACAGAAAAATTTTGATTTTGAAAGTCTGGAAAGAACATAGTAAAAGCATATTTGATCCAAGTGATTTTTTTGACAAAATGATGGAGGGGTTTTGAGAAAGGTGAAAGGACTTTGAAATCTGATGAAAATGAGTGGAGAAATAGTGGAAGGATGATTTTCTTGTAGGCGGAAACAATAAGGTTTATGATGAAACTTACCCAAAAATATCTAGGAATGAGCTAGGGTTTTGCATTTTGAGTGTTAAAACTTGTTTTGAGGTGGGTAAAGTGGTTTAAATGGCTCATTAAACATGTATGTAGATGTAGTATATCATTTTACATGTTTTAGAAATCAAAAATAATGATGGCCATTTTCACCCTATCATTTCCTATGCAAATTTTTCTACAAACCCTAACTTGAAGAATCATTGACATGAGTAAAATTGGAAAATAAAAAGAGGGACGATGATGGAGTACTTACTTGTTCCTTAGCCTAGAAGTCAGTAAAATCAAGCTTGCAAGTGAAAAAATGAAATTTGGGAGAGTTTTGAAAGAGTTTGGGGCACTCATCCTGCGTGTAGTGCAGTGTTCTTGAGCATAGCACCAAAGCACAGCGCAGTTCTTCTAAGCTCAGTGCTGGACTCCTAAGCACAACGCAGTGCTTCTAAGTGCAACGCCTAATTTTTTTTTCCAATTTCACCTAGGAAAACGACTTTTTTGCTTTCTTGGATGGGATAGCTTGATAACAAAGTGAATAGGATGTGATGGAGTTTGGGGGCTTTTGAGTTTATATAGGGAAACTTTCTTCACTTTTTCAAAAAGAAATGGGACCCACCCTCCTTTAGAAACTGATTTTCACTTTATGAAAACATAGTTACCTTTACCATTTCAAAACTGAGATGTCCTTTACTTTCCTGAGTGCTAGAGCTTCTTTTCTAGGAATTTTGGAAAATGAGAGTATGAGGAGTGTGTGAAAATTCAAAATCAACTCCCAAAGGTTTATTTGTCATGTTTTACTCACTGTTGGTTTTATTCATGAAAATGATGGACCTTGGAAACCCTAGCGAACTAATGGATGACCTGAGACTAATGGAATGATGATGATGACTAACCCATTTTTATTGTGACACCTTCATAAAGTGTGATAGGTCACTAGCATGAGTGAATTTTCAAAGAATGAATTCATCTTTAGACTGACCAAACAATGACTAAATTTGTTGTGTAAACCTAGTAATATAAAAATGTGGATTTTGAAAGTCTGGAAAAAACATAGTAAAATCATATTTGATCTAGGTGATAGGCTAACAAGATTGACACCCACAAGGGGTACACATTTCTTGAATGAAATGATCAGCATGATTCTTAAAGAATTCCAGGTGTATCATCAGAATAGCATGCCCTATCACCCATAATCGAATGGAACGGTGGAACATTTTTACAAGATTTTGGAGCATGCATTGATGAAGGTCTACAACATGCAGAGTAATGAATGGGACATGCACGTACCTGTTTTTTTATTGGCTTATAGGATGACCCGCAAGAAGTTGACAAGGAAAACACCATTTAGACTGGTCTATGGGATTGAAGCATTAATTCCTATGGAGTATATTGTCCCAAGTTTACGTATTGCAGCATTGACAAAGATGGAGGATCACGAGACCTTGGAGGAATGGCTCACGTAGATCATGGAGTTAGAAGAAGATCACTTTCTTACAAGATTTCACTAGCAAGTGAAAAAGGAACACGAGAAGGCATGGCATGATTGGCATATTAAGTTGTGCATGTTTAAGGTAGATGATTTAGTGTTGTTATATGATAGCAAGTTCATGAAATTTCCAAGAAAATTTCAAATGTACTGGTTGGGGCCATATGTTATTAAGGAGATCATGGATGGTGGTGCAGTTCAACTCGCAAAGCTGAATGGGGAACCATTCCCTGGAAAAGTGAATGGAAGTAGGCTGAAGCTATACACAGGGGATCCTACCCCTACGCAATGACTATATGGAAGTAGGACAATCTTAGTAATCCAAGCAGTTACAAGGGATTGCGAGACTATAAACTATGCTTCCCGATGAAGTGAAAAACATGGTAGGGAGGCTGTGCGATGGAAGACAGGAGTGGGACAGGTGAAACTGCGTTGGATGGGTTGTGCCATGGAGGATGGTTCCATGTAGATATATCCAATAGTAGCTATTGGAGTTAGTATTCATGATTTGATGGAAAGAATTCAGTTAGGAGGAGTAGGTAGGTGCCATTTATGGAGAAAATATTTGGAGATCTGATGCCAAAGATGAATTTATGATCAGAATTTGGGGGGAGTGGTGGGATTTGAAATCAAATCCCCCCTATAAATTGAGCAAGTTGGTCTATCAAAGAACACATTGCATTATGAGAGTTTTCTGTGTGCTTTTTTGTTTGAGGCTTATGAGTCGTCAATTTTGGGAGGATTTCGTGTCAAGCCCAACATTTGTAGCCTTACCTGAGTGGAACCAAAAGGCCATTCAACAGTAAATGACTCCCACAAAACCCACATAAGCTGTGAGTTTTGAAGTTGTCATCTCTGACATGGTGGCCCTTGAGATATCAAGTATGGAAGCTACAACCCCTATGCCTATGACACCGAGGTCACCTAGGCCGAAGTAATCAGCTACAAAGGAGGAGTAGAAGAAACCTATGCAGATGATACATTCACTGTTATGAAACCAAATCACAAAAAGATAGAAATGATAGATCAACGCCTTAGAATTTAGCCTCTTTGAGGGGGCAACCTCCTTTACATTACACAAATGAACAATTCTTCGATGATATAAATGACAAGACCTCCTTTCTATATATAGGAGTCTAAGGGGTCATAATATAATCAGAGCCAACATAACAATAATAATGTAAGGGCACAATAATAATAATAGTGGGCTTCTATGGGGCACAATAATAACAATATGGGGACTACATGGCTACAACAATATAATAAGGGGGTTGTACTAATAACAATAAGGGGTTACACTAGTAGTATAGGGGCCTAACATGCCCCTCTCCTTCAAAAAGTGTTGTCCGCAATGCTTGAGTAGTTCTTGATGCTTTTGTATAAAATTCTTGTCCTCCCATGTGGAATATTTAGCGGGTAAGTTCTTCCACTTAATGAGATACTCTAAAATTGATCGACTTCGTAGCTGTCAAGTTCTTGTTTCTGTGACAGCTCTAGGTTCCAATATGATTTTTCTTTCCTATTCAAGTTCTAGCTATATTGTTTGAATTGGGATCTTCTGCAAATTTTGAATGAGTGGCCACACTTCTTCATCCTTCTTCCATTCATCCCTTACTTCATTTATCCAATCTGGTTGGATAATAGAAATAGCACAAAAATTTGCTTCCACATCCTCATCCTTTCTTGAAAGTGCATCTGCAACAAAATTTTGCTTCCCTTTTCTATAGATGATGTCAAAGTCATGACCCAACATATTTGTGACCCATTTTTTCTGTTCTTCTAAAGATAATATTTGTTCTAAAAATTATTTAAGACTATCATGATCCATTTTTACCTTCAAATGTCTTTCCATTGGGTAAGGTTGCCATTTCTTAAGTGCTTGTAGTATTGCCAACATTTCCTTCTCATAAATAGCTTGCTTGAGATGTAGCCGTAAAATTAACCAATCACCTACATCAAAACATTTTTCATTGCGATGTTGATCTACCTGTTGTTTTATTCGATTATACACCAAAGTGTCGTTATCCTTTAAAAGTTGGAGAACTTGTTGTTGATGCTCGATGTGATATTTCACTGCTTGAACATTTTTCTTCTTGATATTTCCTTCTATCTTTAGAGTTTGAGGAGTGGTAATTTCTTCCAATTCTTTACAAGATATGGTCGGGTTCATTTATTGATGCTCGATGTGATCTTTCACTTCTTGAGCATTTTTCTTCTTGATATGTCCTTCTATCTTGATAGTTTGAGGAGTGTTAATTCCAGCCAATGCATTACAAGATATGGTTGGATTCATTTCTTCTTTCTCGATGTGATCTTTGACTTCTTAAACCTTTTTCTTCTTGATATGTCCTTCTATCTTGAGAGTTTGAGGAGTGGTAATTCTTTCCAATGCTTTACAAGATATGGTCGGATTCATTTCTTCTTTCTCTAGGGTTGGTTCCTAGTGTATATCCTATTCTTTTGATGTTTCTTGATCCTTTTCGTCCTCTCGTTCATAATCTATGTAAAATAATTTCTTCTCAGCACACTTGTGACCTTTAGTGCATTTGCTATCACAATTGTAACAAAGCCCTTTTTTCTTTTTCCTTCCAATTATCATGGTGTCACCTTTATAGGTTGTGGAAGGCTAGGAGAAACAACACTTCCATGTTTATAGTTGTGAGGGGTAGAATTCATTGTTTCCATAATTTTGCTTTCCACTTTTCTTGCCAACCTGAATACCTTCTCCAATGAATCAAGTTCCCAAAGACGAACCTCATGTCGAATGTTATCCTTTAAAGTCCCTATGGATACATCAATCCTCTGCTTCTCTAGAATGAAATTTTCCCTTATATTCAATTTTTGAAAGTCCTCAATGTTCTCTTCCATTGAACAGTTTTGTTTGAGATTTATCAATTGGCTAAAGAAGGTGTTTCTCTTTGTATCCTCATAATGTGCTATCATTTCCTCTGTGAAAATTGACCACGTGACAAGTGGTTTATGAGAGCAAAGCCATTTATACCATAAAAACTAATTCGGTTCTAAATAATTAGATGCAATACATACCTTTTGTAACAGTGGTACACCATGTAGATCAAAATATTTATCCATCTGTAGTATCCAATTTACCGGATCCTTGCCATAAAACTTCCTCATCTCGCTTTTTATTGATTTTAGGAGCTCGATCTTGAAATGACTGTAACTCTATAGTTTTGGATCTTCCAAGTCTAAAATTGTGATCTATGGTAGCCCGCTGTGTCCTCTTTCCAATTCCACCAGTTTGATCCAAATTGGATTCTCCAAGAAAGAGTTATGCCAAATCGCCCACGGTGGCCTGATTATAGATTAGTTCAGTAGAGCAAAAGTGTACGACATGCCACGTGTCACTGTTTCGACCTTTGGATCTGAAAAATATATACAATAAACTATAGTCCATCATCTTTCTATAACTTCTTATGAAATTTTAATCTGATGCTCAAAACAAAAGTTATGACGATTTTCCCTAGGCCAGCTGTTTGGCATGTAATTCAGAAGGCTACAAAAAGGCCAACTTCCTTAGATCATAGCTCCGCAAATATATCGCGAAAATCTCTAAAATTTGGACCTGAGGTTTAGAACGATTTCAACCCAATTGGGTTTTTCTTTTAGCATCTGAAACTTTGTAGAAAAAACGTTATAGCGCAAATTCCATGATGACCTGTTTGGAGAAGTGAAACCCTAGAATCCAAAGCTCTAATACCAAATGTTATGAAACCAACTCACAAAAAGATAGAAATGATAGATCAATGCCTTAGAATTTAGTCTCTTCGAGGGAGAAACCTCCTTTACATTACACAAATGAACAATTCTTCGCTGATACAAATGACAATACCTCCTTTCTATATATAGGAGTCTAAGGGGTCATAATATAATCAGAGCGGACATAACAATAATAATGTAAGGGCACAATAATAACAATAGTGGGCTTCTATGGGGCACAATAATAACAATATGGGGACTACATGCCTACAAAAATATAATAAGGGGTTGTACTAATAACAATAAGGGGTTACACTAATTCTAGGGGCCTAACATTCACCGAGGAAGAATCTGGAGGTATGACAGAAGGAAAAAAAAGACAAATATCCAGAGAAAGTGGTCGATTTCGAGGAGGAATAATTCCAAGGTGTGATAAATTGGATGTTGAGGAGGTTGAGCTGATCACACAGCTCCCAGAGTATATCCCTCCGTGGAAAGGAAAAGCCAAAGTTACAAAAGACCCAGATTCAGGTAAGTTTACAGTCTTGACACCCTTGTTGCCAGAACAAGTGGAATTTGAAGGCACAACCTTAGCACGCATTCCAGTGCTAAAAATGGAGGTTTCAGATCTCGCGAACCACAAGAGATTCCCGCATTTTGCTACTAGAAATTATATGAAGAAGAATATTATGAAGAGACTGGAGTTACATGGTTGGAACCCATGAAATGGGTCAGAGGTGTTGAGCAGGCTGGGTTGTTGCACATGCTCTGTGTGCCACATTTTCATAGATCAACAATCAACCCGTTGTGTGTGCGCCAACTCCTGACACTGGTGCATGATGGGTGCTTATGGCTTGGGGAGCCCATCCCTATCACATATATGTTAATTCATCAGATCAAAAATCTGCCATACAAAGGGGCAGGCCCTACCAAGGATTTTGGAGGGAAAAGTGGAGAAAAAGAGTTAGCAGACAAGATGAAGGTAGAATATGGCATCATTAAGAAGTTGTGTGGATATTATATCCACTCCATTCAGGACTAGGTGGTGCAGTTCGCCACCTAGATTCTTGCAGGGAAAAGCATGAGGAGATGTTACACGAATGAAGTTCCAGCACCGGTAGTATCATTAGATGCCCAATGCGCTAAGGGCGTTCAATACAACTGGGTGAAGTATCTATGCAAGGAGTTCCTCGAAAACTATCACAAAGCTCAGGAGGACAGCAAGTCCTTCCACTATGCATGGCTTTTTAGTAGCTTGGCGATTACCAGAGGATAGCTAGTTACCCCATAGCCAAATAATTTACTAGAGGCAGCGAAGTTTGCTTCGTTGTGGGAAACAAAGGATCTAAAGGGGATTAAGGAATAAAACATTTTCTAGATTTTGATGGAGATGGACCTGACGATAGTTATCAGTCAGCAGCCAAGGTTGTCCCCAACCTTGTTCGAGAAATTA
Source organism: Pinus tabuliformis (assembly GCA_031772625.1). Lineage (NCBI taxonomy): Eukaryota > Viridiplantae > Streptophyta > Pinopsida > Pinales > Pinaceae > Pinus > Pinus tabuliformis. The sequence continues at coordinate 789,251,219 of CM062820.1, read as the reverse complement.
ATGGCCTTCACGGAGTTTAAGGCCGATTTCCATAATGTCTCAATCAGGGCACAAAAGGACCCAAGTCACATAGGGCATAAGCTACCATACTTAGTATCCTTAACCAATGTGTAGGAGATCATGGGTAGTTGGCCAATGGAGTGGTGTGGACCCACAGATATTGGGGTAGGTACTAGTAAGGGTGATGAGAACTATGTTGCACAGTCGAACACCGCGTAGAAGCAAAAGGAGGCAACAGAGAAGTCAACACGGCCTTTGGTTGAGCAAAAGAAGAAAGAAGCCACTAACAAGGCATCTGCGGAAAAAGAATGTGCTGTGAAGGAGTGCGCTAAGAAAGAGTGCACTACAAAAGAGCATGATGAGAAGGAACACACAGATACAGAAGAAGTCAAAGAATTGGCTTCGCAGCATATAGATGAGGCAGGAAATATCAGAGCAGGAAGGAGATGACGGAGAGGAGTAGAGCACTCCTTTCACATTAAAGAAGCATGGGAAGGAGCAGACTGTTGGGCCCTGAAAGAATCATAAATCCGACAAACAAATGCGCATCAACCCAATGGTCCTTACAGAAGGGGATCTCAATGATATCGGGACAAGGTCAAAGACACAAATACAGAGTTATGGCATTAGTATGACCAACAACACATGCTGACACTGGGGAGCATCCAGAAGGATCTACATGAGCTGAAAATCCAGATTAGCAAGATTCAGGCAATTGTTGGGCAAGTAAGTGGGGTGCAATCGAGCGTGGCGTAAGGGAGCGGGACAATAGCAGAGTTGGAATGGACTCTGGACCTCCGAGTCATACCTTTACCAGAAGGGTCTATTCACACAAAGTTAGAGGAGGACCGTGTTGTCCTAGGTATAGTGAAGGACATTGGATTTAACTTGGCTGCACTGCTGCTTCAGACCCTCCATGCATTGCATCAAGGGGTTTCAAATGAGTTAAGGATCAGAGAGTAGCGTGCCCTTGCATTCATAAGTGAGTTCAAGGTCAATAATGAATAGATCTTCGTGGAGAAAGATCAGGAATTGAATGAAAAGGAGGAACTCCAAACAAAAAGTCAAAGCCTGGAAACAACCATAGAATAGGCCTGCAAGACAGTTCCAAAGTTGAAAATCTCGAAGGATGTCGCAACTACAGTAAAAGTGAGAAAATTAGTTGTTGCAGTCTACACATCAAAGGATTAGATCGATAGGGTTAGTTTTGATTTTCAAATGAAGATATCAAAATTGCAGCTGAAGTTGAAGCCAACTACTCTACTAGAGGTTTGGGAACAATTCATAGCAGTGATCAAAGAAAATAGGGGGACAGTGGATACCGCATTCATAGACTGTACCATGATGTTTGACCAAGCCATGGAGTTGTGGGAAAACTTGAAAGAGGACCCGAACTTGTAGAGGCTAAACACAGATCTTATAGGAGACAAAACACATGTATGATGAAGTCTGAGCGACTGCATGCACTTTGGCATCAACAAAACGCCTCACAGAGTTACAGGAAGGCAAGCAGCTACCAGCACAGATGGAAGAATTATAGAGAAAAGAGGCCCTTCTAAAGGCCAGATTACAGTTGTGGATAGAGGAATCTTTCTATCTTACTCTATCACTTCAAGAAAAGTTAAAGGTATTGCAGGAAACACAAATAAATATGCACCTAGCAGTGGAATTCCTGATGACATAGAAGTTGGTAGAGTAAGTGTAGCAGGCCACAATGTAGAGCACTACTGATTTTGTAGCATTACAGGTCGAGCTAGGTGGTCTCTGCAACAAGATCGAGGCACTAGTTGAGTGACTCAAGGGAGAGTCACCATATTTGTGTTTGGGGCCTATTGAGATAGGGTCCCTAGGGTCAGTTTTGGGGTTAGTTTAACCCAATTTTGTAAACGTTTTGTAAAGAATGTAAAGTCTCCGTGAAATGTGGATGCGGAGCACGCAACTAGATAAGAGTCAAAGGGGTTTCTAGCCCTTTGTTTGGGTAAATAATAGGTTGGTTTTGAGACTCACCCATGGTCCATGGACCATGGTATTGTATTCGAAAAATCTATATATATTTTAGTCATAGCGAGTCTAGAAGTAGTAGTTAATAACTTTGAAGGAAGATGGTTGTTTTGGGCAAGTGCTAAGGTAGGAAAGCTTTGTTTCCTGTACTTAGGCGAAATGGGAAGGCTCTAATATCTAAGTGCGTAGGAGGCCTTGGTAAGTCTGCAACTAAGTGCACAAACCACTGCAACTGAGTGCACAGGGCAGAGAAATCTGTAAATTGAACGTTGGAAGTAAATAAAGACAGATTTTGGAGAAATACTTTGCATACGAGTATTATTGTGAATTTGTTTTTATGTTATGTTTAGTCGCTTAATAATGTGTTCTCTGTGAGATAATTGTAAATGTTGTGAAAATATATTGAATCTATAATATTTATGCATGAATTAATGGATTATGTGTTTTCGGGAAGATAAACATTGAATCTACTATGCTTTCTAATGAATTGGATAGATCTGTGCGAAGGCAGATCAAGGGTTATTAATTAGTGCACGAAAGTAGATAGACTTCTTCCTTAGGGTCTACAAAGCCTGATCGTAGAACTTCAAAAAGGTCTAGAAATCGTTTTCTTAGAGTTGCAGTAGCGAGTCCTAGAAGGATACTGATTTTTGCGAAGGCATATATGTGCTACAAGAGCTTAAGACCACTTATCACATTGTCTCTAGATGTAGAAACCTAGTTCTAACATCCCCCAATATTGCTTCGGGTGAGACTGCATCCTATGTTATGCAGGTTGTTTCTGAAAGGGCCATCAGTTAGGGTTTCATTGGTTTGCATGAACAACTTTGAACCTGGGTCAGGCCCCATTAAGCAAACTCACTGGCCTCCTAGAGTTTTCTCTGCGTAATTCTGAGAGGTAGTGCCTTAGTTGGCCCCCAAAATTGCACAATGCAATTTTTTCAGGTTGTAGTCATGATGATTGTGCAGAGTTTTAGTCCTCACCAAGCCAAGCTAGACTATTCTCTATGTAGTTTTAGTAATTAGTGAGCTCACTGACAGTCTGGATTATGCTCTGCATAGTTTTGGCAGTCAGTCTCCCAGCCTCCTAATGGAAATTGCATAAATCTTCTGGTTAGTCACCCTGGTGTGTTGCATGTTAGTCCTCAAGTTGATTTTGGTTTTCAACTAACAATTTTCCTACCATGAGTGTTGCTCTATTTACATGTATCATAGGTGTTCAACAGTCTCTTAGTAGTATAGGTAAAATAGCTTCTAAGAGAGCAAGGTCAAAGGACACCATTGAGAGCGCAACTAGAGATGTGGTTGAGCAACTGAAGATGTGGTCAAGACAAGGATATCAAGATCAAATGACAGGACATCAATGGCATCTTTTTAGGCACCTTTGAGGAGAATCTAGAGGACCGCATAGTCTATGTCAACATACACAAGTTTGGCTTGTACTGGGTTGCATGCAGGTATCCTGCATTTCCATGCATGGACATGATCCACTGGATTGTCTCACAATACTGATCGAGAGAAAATGGTTTTTAGGAGTGTCAGTGGAACAAAACTTGCTACCTTTAGGGCATCAGATTGTTAGGAGATGTATCACTTGTTGTAGTCAGTTGTCACAATGGATGCACCATTCACTAGGCCCAGTAGCAGTGCAAACTCAAGAGACATCTTGAAGAGCTCAATGAAAGAGCCATCTAAGTTTAGGTCAACACCCAACCAAGCTTACAAGACAAGGATATTGTGGAAGGCTTATCAGCTCTTGGTCATCTTCGCATGTCACTTATATGACCAACAGAGTATAGAAAATTTCTTGCAAAGTTGGGTGATTATGTTGGATCAGTTGGAAAATGAAGGAAGACATTTCAATTGGTCTGACATGATGGCTCTCGAGCTGAAGGGGAAAGTAATAGAATCCCAACATCCTCGCAAGGGTTAGCAAGAAAATCCCTTCATGCCTGCTTACATACTTGATGCAATCTGTGCCCGTCAGTAGTTCCCTGGCTTAGGTTGGGCATGGACACATTCAGAAACCTCTGTGCACACCTATTGTAGGTTATTCTCTAAGTGCATCTTCCATGGAGTTAAAATACAGATACCAGACCACTTCTTCACCCTGGTGTATGGGATGATCTTCGAGAAGGATCCACCTCGCATGTCACAGGTAGCGATGGAGGCATTGGTTAACATAGCAGATTGGTATGCCTCACCCCTTGGCACCTTCATCCAGATGTAAAACACGAAGAAGGCTCCACATGTTTTACCAAATTTTCCCATGGATAAGTTGGTCATGCAAGAGGTTGCATACCACACCTCGACGGGGTTGTCAGCAATACTGCATAGGAAGAAGGAGGCACCTTGACCCACTCTTCCTTTGTGGATCAGGTTGTATGAGATCCAGAATCTCAAGCATGCTGAGGTGGAGAAGGAGAATTCAATAGGTTCACCTTTGGAACCAGAAGTTTCAATCCATATGACTCGCATCGCTTAGTGGAAGACCACTTGTATGAGAGTGTATCATCCTTGGATCCATGGGGCATGTCACTGCCCTGAGGAAGACCCATGGATATACTACTATAAATTTTGAAGGCTCAATGAACCGGTCAGAATGGTTGTAGAGTGGCTAGCAGCATAGAAGGCAGCGACATCTCAGAGAGTAGCAACAGAGGGAAACAAATCTGTGCATGAAAAAGGAAAGCGGAAGGCTTTCAACAATGCAAAGGCAGAGCAAAGCTGCAAGTTCAAAGTAGATCCACTAGTATTAAGAACAACTTTGGAGGTTGACGCAAAGAAGAGATAGCATGACAAAAGGATTGTGAAAAGGCAGAGGGAGAAGCAGACACTGGAGGAGGTAGAAAAGGAGTTGCAGGAGCTAAAGAAACAACTAAGGGAATAATAAGAGTTGCGCAAAAGAGAGAAGGAAGCATAGTGGGAACAAGGACGGTAGGAGGTGTAACATGAACAAATTGATAAAATTTAGCCCATATAGGTTATTGATTCATCTAAACAACTAGAAGATAGCAGACAACGTGAGAAGTCGCATGAGCAAGACTTCACTTAGGAGATTGAACATATGTTGTAATAGACAGACACAGATGTGGTTTACCTATAGCAAGATCAGGAAATTGGCCTCATGCCTAAGAACCAAGAGGTCATGCCACCGGCTTCACTAGATATGGGTGCAGAGAAAGTCCTAAGAGATCAATGATACGCTAAAATTCTTGAGGACAATCCAAGAAATAGATGACCGCAACATATCTTTCGATGAGTCACAACACAAAGTTGTGTAATCACGCAGAATGCCCACACCAGATGTCCATGTATCTCCTGTGTAGTTTCAAGAACAAGTGATCATGTATGATTTTTGCAAACATCTAGCTGCATTGGCCATTCTAGAAAGGCATATGCCGAACCCACCAACTCAAGTGTTAGATTCTTGATAGATGATAACAAACGCATGGCTAAGGAGCTACAAGTGGTCAAGCAGGTTGAAGAGCAAGCTACAACATCCACCAGAGAAAAGTTGAAGAAAGAAATACTTGATGAAGTATCGTCTCTTGAGACAATCATGCAGAAGCTCTACTTCAGGTTTGTCACCGTGCATAAGTCAGTTGTCCATCTTAATGGTTGGCAACAGTGCTATGCTAGGAGAGTACACATCCTGCCAGACATACACACTGTTGTCGATCACATGTAGATATGGATAATGAGGTACAAGGGAGCCCCGTTTCACTTGCCAAAGATGATGAAGCCAAAGGCAGTTGAGTTGAAGGCTCGCATCTGGATTTAGATACGGAACTATGAGGAACTCCCACAGCTCATCACTAGCTTACAAGATTCACATGCATGAGTTTTGAAGAGCATAGATGTGATTGTGTGCATGCATGTGATCCCATCCATTGGAACACTCACCGAGGCGAAAGAAAAGAACCAAGTCTGACTGGAGATGGACATGTACTTTGATGAGTTGATGCACATAGCCACCAGTACAAACTTGCAGATGAGTGTAGACACTATGCACCAGTATGTCTCTGGTCTGGCTGCACTAAAGACCATGATGCACATGCTATCTGATGATTTGGATAGAGGTGCCAAATTAGTGTACCTGGATGAAACAGAGGCAAGAGTTCACTTTCATAAGCATTTCCCCACACACCATTACAGACTACCAAGCTTGGCATCAGTTCGCTACCATCAATCATCAAGAGGATTTCGATGAGTTAGTCTTCCCACAACTGTCTAAGTCTCAGTGATGTCTTTCATCGCATATTGAAGCCCATTTTTCTCTCACATGGTCACATGTGCATATTGTATTGTAAACATGTTTTAAATTGAAAGACCAAGTGTCAAGAGTAGAATGTGAACAATCATGAGTAAGTTGAAGAGTCATGAGGGTAGTTGAAGAGTCACAAAGGGGAATGTCAAGGGTCACCCCACCCTTTGTTATTTATATAACCTCTTGAATCATTTACTAGGTGTTTTGGGACCCAAGCTTTTCGATAGGTAAAACTTAGAGAAATCTTGGAGTGTATTGTAACGAGCCTTGGCTTCTCCACAATGCAGAGCTAGTACATCTCTTTGGAGGAGTAGGCGGTAGTAACTGTAACATTCCACTATCGAGGCTAGTGGTTGTCATGGTTATATGTATGATTGGATCTTTCACTCTTTTAATATAACAAATCCAACAAGTTTCATGCATATATTGTTATTGTAGTTCAACTATCCTGGTTACTCTAATGATGTATGTAGTTGTAATTTACGCAAGTATGTATGGACTATTCCATAATTTTTTTGTATGAATCTTATTAAAGAATTTTATTGGTATAATCCATCACTTTGGATCATCAACTATCTTGATTTCCATATTGTGATGTCTTTCAGCTCGTGTGTTCACTTCCAAGCTGCGTGCTATCATAGGCTTCTAAGGGATGCACTCTTCTCCCCTTCCATGTGTTAGAGACTTTCATACACCTTCCTTGAATTGCTGTAAGGTCACACCCTTGCTTCCAACAAGGACATCTTAATTACCTTTGCGTGCAATCGAAGTCAAGGCGATACCATTCTACCCACTGCTGGGTCTCCTACTCCAACTACTTGAGGTCTAGTTAAGACTTCTTACTGGGGAGATCCCTTGACATGTTGGTGGCTGTATCACTGTCAATAGGTTAGTACCTCTTTATTTTTAACAAGCTTGAGGAGGATAACATATTCTTTATCTATAATTTCATCCTATAGATGAATCCCTCTAAGTATCTTTAACAAACCATGAGGAGTGGTTTGTTGATGCAGGAGCATGTTGCTCAAGAAAATCATTGTATATTTGGTTGACTTAGGCAATATGATGTTTGATGATGTTTTTGATTTCTTAATAGGAAATTTTGTATATTTTTAATAATTTGAGTGAGAAATAGGTGTGTGAGGTTTTAAATGTAAATATTTTCAATTATGTGAGAATACGAGAGATGTTAGACTTATGAAGATCTCATAAAGGTCTTAGGGATTAGGAGATCATAGAATAGGAATTAGTTTAGTTAAAAGTGGATTGAGAGATTTGATATAATCCACTCATAAAGGAAGAATCTAGCTATAAAATTGTTGTTGAGATCCTCAATGGATCATTAAGAGATTTTAGGAACTAGTTGAGAGATCTATGGAGAAGAACATGGATCGGGAATGATCCATAATTGTGTAATTATTTATATAAATTGTAAGCCTAAGGGGCATGTAGAGGAGAGAGAGGTGTGAGAGAGAGAAGAGTGTGTTAAGAGGCCAACCAATGTAAATCGAGCCTGGCATACTGTATATATGAATTTGATTAAAAGGAAAGCATATTACATATTTTTGTAATAGAGTAATGTCTTTGCTTATATAGAAATGTTAACGAGTGGCTGAGTTAACGCATATATAGCCTGGAAAGTATACATGGTATATGGTTGGTAATTGAGTGATAGAGAGGAAGTCTCTAATGCGCTTGTGAAGTACTGGCACTCAGTATATTATCCACTACTTAAACCAACAATGTTTGTTACTTTGCACACAAATCGGGGTGATATCAAGTGCGAAATCTCATGCGATAAGGTGCCAAGGTTGCAAAGGACTATTATTCATATTGGATGAATTTTTATGGTTGTATATCTTTGGTGGTTTGTGACTACATAAACATGTGATTCTATTTTCTTAGAAAGCAAACAAAATTTTTGTGTAGAAATTGTGTGATACTCTGCGTGAGAAATTTATGGTCATTCAGAATGTGGAGGAAGCAATAATCAGTCTTGTGTGGATCAATACAATAGATCCAAGTATTGAATCGAACCCTGAGTGTTGGTTAATGGAGGAAATACCCAACAACCCAATTATGCATCAAGGCATGTTTAAGTATTGAGTTAAATTGTTGTGGAAAATGTGTTGAGAATTGGTCGTGCCATTAAATAGATAGGTTGATCCATGGGTCGTATCTGACAGAAAGGTCACACCATTAAACAGATGGGTCACACCATGGGTTGCATCTGGTAGAAAGGTCGTGCCATGGGTCTCTAGGAGAAAAAGGGTCAGGCATCAGATAGAAAGGTCGCATTGTGCATCACGCCTGTAGTAGAAGGGTCACACCAGGTGACAGAAGGGTTGCACCAGCCTGTAGAAGTGTAACATTAGTTCCAAATTATTATTTTTTATCAACTTTTAGGATTCCATTTTGAATTTTGGAAACTAGGTCAAGTAGCCCCACATGTCTACTTTCCAATGAGCCATAAAACTCGACAAAATACCCATGAGAAGGCATCTAAAACTTGAGTTTTCTATCCTCACTAAGAATTGATGAACTTGGTAAACTTTGAAAATCAATCCTTTCATTTTCATGCTACTAAAATGAGGGAAGTTTAATGAAACAGTGAGAGATAGGAAGGGTCAAAGTCTCTTTGTGCAGACTTGTAGTGTAGCCTTAGTATCTTAAGACTACTGATTGTGAAGTATAGACTTGGTTTGTCATCATTCAGTCTCGTCATGTTCGAAGATTCCATCATTGTTTGATGCTTTTATGAGTCAAAAAAAGGTCTAACTCGACTCATTTTTCATGTTTAGAGAGTTCGAAAAAGAGGTGAAAAATAAAACTCTGAAGGTTCCTTTTCGTAAATTTGTCTCTTAATTCTGAAATGGAAGAAAACGATATTGAAGAGAAACTCTTAGCCATGCTTGAATAAGGTATTTTTTTTGTAAATAGTCTATCTCAGTCCAAAAAAGGGTTAAACTTATATTGAGTAGGCGTCTTTTGATTTACCTTAATGAGTTCGAAAATACAAGTAGTCGACAATCTTTTAATATTTTAGAAGTCTGAAAAGAGTTGAAAGAGGACTCCTCTTGGATGAACGATTTCTATAAAGGGTAGAAACTGGTTCCAATCATTATGGAACTGCTCAAAACATGCAAAGGTCAAGAGGATGGTTAATAATACCGCTCATTGCAATATTTCTTCAGGAAATGGTAAAACAACCAAGTGAAAGCATATGATCAAACAAGAAGATGTGATGATGGAATCAGAAAACCAAGGCTCATCTAGCGTAAGCAGGATGATATAAATAACAATAAAAAACAGTAGGATGAGAATGATAATTATTTTCATATTTCTATAGTGTGGTTTTTGAGAAACTGAATTCAGATATTCCACATTCTTCATCTTTCCTTTCTCTGTATCTTAACCCTTGTATTTTCAAGATCACATATCTCTTTCCAGGTTTCTCCTTTGTACAGGTTATTGATAATGGTTTGTAGATTTCTATCGTGTGATTTTTGAGAAATTGAATTCAGATATTCCATAGTCTTCATCTTTCCTTTCTTTGTATCTTAACCCTTGTCTTTTCGAGATCACATATTTCTTTCCAGGTTTCCCCTTCGTATAGGATCATGATAATGGTTTGTAGATTCCTGTGGTGTGGTTTTTGAGAAACTGAATTCAGATATTCCATAGTCTTCATCTTTCCTTTCTCTATATCTTAACCCTTGTCTTTTCGAGATCACATATCTATTTCTAGGTTTCCCCTCCACACAGGGTCATGATAATGGTTTGCAGATTTCTGTGGTGTGGTTTTTAAGAAACTGAATTCAGATATTCCACAATCTTCATCTTTCCTTTCTCTATATCTTAACCCTTGTCTTTTCGAGATCACTTATCTCTTTCCGGGTTTCCCCTCCGTACAGGGTCATGATAATGGTTTGCAGATTTATGTGGTGTGGATTTTGAGAAAATGAATTCGGATATTCCACAGTCTTCATCTTTCCCTTCTCCGTATCTTAACCCTTGTCTTTTCGAGATCACGTATCTCTTTCTAGGTTTCTGCTCCATACAGGGTCATGATAATGGTTTGTAGATTTCTATGGTGTGGTTTTTGAGAAACTGAATTCAGATATTCCACAGTCTTCATCTTTCCTTTCTCTGTATCTTAACCCTTGTCTTTTTGAGATCATGTATCTCTTTCCAAGTTTCCCCTCCGTACAGGGTTATGACAATGGTTTGCAGATTTTTGTGGTGTGGTTTTTGAGAAATTGAATTCGGATATTACATAGTCTTCATATTTCCTTCCTCTGTATATTAACCCTTGTATTTTTGAGATCATGTATCTCTTTCTAGGTTTCCCCACTGTACAGGGTCATGATAATGGTTTGTAGATTTCTGTGGTGTGGTTTTTGAGAAAATGAATTCAAATATTCCACAGTCTTCATCTTTCTTTTCTCTGTATCTTAACCCTTTTCTTTTTGACATCACGTATCTCTTTCCAGGTTTCGCCTCCATACAGGGTCATGATAATGGTTTACATATTTCTGTTGTGTGGTTTTTGAGAAACTGAATTAAGATATTCCACAGTCTTCATCTTTCCTTCCTTTGTATCTTAACCCTTGTCTTTTCGAGTTCATGTATCTCTTTCCAGGTTTCCCCTCCGTAGAGGGTCATGATAATGGTTTGCATATTTATATGGTGTGGTTTTTGGGAAACTGAATTTAGATATTCCACAATCTTTATCTTTCCTTTCTTTATATCTTAAGCCTTGTCTTTTCTAGATCATGTATCTCTTTCCAGGTTTCCCCTCCGTACAGGGTCATGATAATGGTTTGCATATTTCTGTGGTGTGGTTTTTGAGAAACTGAATTCGGATATTCCACAGTCTTTATCTTTCCTTTCTCTATATCTTAACCCTTGTCTTTTCGAGAACACGTATCTCTTTCCAGATTTCCCCTCCGTACAAGGTCATGATAATGATTTGTAGATTATTGTGATGTGGTTTTTCAGATTTCCTCAAATATATATGGGTTGCTATCTTCAAAGAGATATAAGGTTGGCTTCTTGTAATATATTTCATCATTCTTCTATGTATATAATAAATATCAATTTGAGTTGTCATAAGATTGATTTATGAATTAAGGATTCAACTTCTTTAGAGGACTCGACCAGAGCTAATACAACACGGTTTATTTAGATCAAATACCATTGAATAGATCATGGGCACATCTAAATACAAAAATGATAAGTTTCTTTGATCACCTTTCCTGAGGATCTTGGTCTCCTAAAAAATCCTTTCGATGTTCTTCAGGTATCCAAATTTGTTCTCTATGTTGTACCTCTGAGTTGATAATTGTCAGCTATCAAGCGAGAGCATCTAAGATAATTGTTTTGAGGGTTTTTGTTTTAATTTGGAGGACCAATGAATGAAATAGATGTAACACTATAATGCCTAACCTTTTGAATACTATTAATACAAAACCAGTGGGTTGCTATAAAATTTCAATCAATGATAAATCTTGAATAGCGGTGAGCAAAAACAAAAAATAATATGATTATCACAATTTTCAGATAGAAAATAAAATAATCATAAGTATGAAAACGTCTGACTTATGTTCAAAAGGTTCAAGAGAATATGCTTATGCTTACAACAAGATGCGGATGATTTATTGATTCAGAGGGAATTATTTAAATAGACAGTCCATTAATCCATTCTCTTTATAGACTATCACTTCAGAAGCTTATAGGAATAGATTGAGACACAATTATTCCTACCTAGGTATCTCTGAAAGACACAAGAATATGAAGAAAAACATAATGTGTAACACTGGAAAAACTTACAGGAAACACAAATTGTGTAAAACTAAATTCATAATCCTTTTCTTTGTATTAATGGTCCAGAAAAGCTAAGTATATCAAATGTTTACAAATGCTTCATCAAGGGCGCAACCATTCTTCAAGAGTGCAACTCTCTTTCAATGGTCAACCTGGTTCAATGGTGAATTTGGTTCAATGATGAACCTGGTTCAATGATGAACCTGGTTCAATGATGAACCCATAATAACTCGTAAGGAGTTATTTATACAATAGTAGAAAATATCCTAAACTACTTTTACAAAAATATATTTACTCAAGGAAAAGGAGATATCTTCATGCAAGAAGATAGAGACAACTATTGAATTGCTGCTTGTTGTCCCTACTATTTAGGTTCTACTGGCTTTGGTCTTTGACTTTTTTCCCCTTAAGCTGCTTGGATGTTTGGTCTTCACGCTGGATGTCATTTTTACTTATGACCTTTCATCTGATACACTTTCATCTGATACTCTTTGACCTTGTTGACTTGCTAATAACCTTTACTGTACTTTTTACTTTTACTGTACATTTCAAATTTTTACTATGTATTTCGACAGTAAATCATTTAGTTTTTACATGTCTTAGTATCAGGTAGTTGGATATCGATCATCTTTCTGTATATTTCGTTCGTTTTTATTTTATCTGTATGTTTTATCTGCCTCCTCTATTTTAACATTTACTGTCACTATGTAAAGCATTTCTTCTTTGTTTTAACCGTTACTGTGTAAATGATTTCTGCTCTGTGCAAATGATAATTGTCTTTTTCTTCTGAATAAAGGATTTTGAACGGATTTCCTTGTGAATCTGGAAAAAAGAATTTTCTATGATCGCCTGAAAAGCACAACAATTTTGTTAAGAAAAACACAGGTTGGTTGGGAGAGCTACAATGGCTTTAGGGAACAGGATAATGCATGGACAGAATCCTGGCAACGTTTGGATGGTAATTAGAGGTAAAATAGAGTTGCATAGGCTCAGGGTGACACATGAAGGGTTAAACAAGTTTTACTGTGTAAATGGCCAAAAAGAGCGAAAGTGAGGGTTTCGACGTTTAAACAAGAAACTTTTTAAATTTGGTGCAGATGGGTTAAGTGAAGAGTGGATGGTTTTATTGTACGCAGGGAGCGGTTCCGGAGGCTCATCGCACTGCTTTTGGATCTAGGGTAGGTTTTCTCCAAGGGCACGCAAGTTAACGTGGGACTACCACATAACTGCAAGTGCTCGAGCAAAACCACGAATTTCGCGTGCTCTCGGGCTGGTAAAGCCAGAAGATCGGGAGTGTGCGATATTGCTATGGGTCGTTGGATCTGGGAGTGGATGATCTGATGGCTATCACACAGTGGAGTTGCATGGAGGATAGTCAATGGAGATTAGAGGGGCCTAGGTGTTAATTACAAAGGATTTGTAATTAACTTACGATATAAGCAGGGTTTAAGCATATGCGGGTTTTAATAAAACTTAAGTTAAAAGGGGTTTTATGGGTTTCTACAAGGGGAAAATTATTTTTTCAAATGGAAATGGGTTTCACACTAGGGAGAAGGGGTTTTGAGGTGGGGGAATGAGTTTGAAGGGTAAATTTACTGGGAAAGATGTGTGAAAGCAAGGGAAAAGGTGAAAATGAAGGGATGATGAGGAAATTAGTAAGTACGTAGTGGGGGGTGAAATGAAATGAGGGGAAGTTAATCAAATCAACTTGTGAACATCTTTTCACCTTCATAACTGCTCCTGCACGTTGCAACATATGATCAAGCATGAAAAATGTGTTTATGCTTCAATCAACTTTGTACTTCTGCAACCTTTCTTCTGCCTACCCTTTACTTATCCTTACATTTTTTCTTCACTTAATTGGGTGCATTTAGGCTAGCAGACCCATTCTTCCTTTTTCTTTTGAAAATAAAACTATCTATTTCTAACCTTGTAACATCCAAGGGATCAGATTAAACTGATGAGATCCTTATTATTCTCTACCTAATTACTGATCTTCCATGATTTAACAGTTTTCCTAGATATTTATTCTCTAACTATAAACATGAAATTTAAAGCATGAACTAGTCAAGATTAAACTATTTGACTATCATTGGTTGTGGCATTTATGAAAAGCTGCACACAACCTCCTAACATTTTTATTCAGTATTCTTTTTGTCCATATCCTAGCTTAACATATTTTTGAAAAATATTTTCATTTTTTGACTAATTGATTCTAACTTAACAAAACCAAAAAATGCTAAAACATTGGCTCCAACTGGGGATTGCTTTTTGCTGTAGAATGCAGAGAACCTGAAGATCCATGTGCCTTCTCCTCAGGATATGGAGTCTTTTTCTATAAAAAATCACACTAACAACTTGAAATGTAAAAGAAACTGAAGTTTTTACAATGGTAGTAATGAAATCTACTTCAACTTCTCAGTACTGAACGTAATGTTTGAGAAACCTTCCATTTACAGGATAAGTGGACTATAGCCCCTCAAGGTTTTGTAGCACAAAAGTGTTGTTTCCCTTTACTTCAGCAATTGCTAAAGGTCCAAACCACAGGTTGTCAAACTTGCCGTGTTTTCCATTTTCTTCTCTCTTGGAATCCCATCTTAGAACTAGATCACCTTCCTTGAAGTCCCTTTCCCTGGATCTTCTATCAAATAGGCTCTTCATCTTACTCTGATACTTTTTCAATTTTTATTGGACTTCATCTTTGTTTTCATTTAGTTCAATAATCTGATTTATTCTCCTTGAAAAATCATTAGGTTCATCTGTTGAATCCTGCAAGAATTTTAAAATAGGGAAGGCCAAATTGGTAGGGAAGATTGCATATTTCCCATAAACTAAATGGAAAGGAAATTTTCCAGTAGATCTCTTTGGAGTAATTCTATTTTCCCATACTGCATAAATGAAATGAGAGTCCCAACAATTTTTATAATATGCTAGTCTTTTTTATTACATTTACCATACTTTTATTTGAAGATTCAACAAGGCCATTACCTTGTGGGTAATATGGAGTTGAATGATGTAACAAAATCTAATATTTCTGGCAAAACTCAATAATTTTAACACTAGAAAAAGTTGTTGCATTATCAGTGACAATTTGAGTTGGGAAACCAAATCTAGATAAGATGTTTTCTTCAATAAATTTGATTACTACTAAATCAGTAGCATTTCTCACTGGAATTGCTTCCACCCATTTAGTGAAGTAGTTTGTTGCATTGAGGATCCATCTATGTTGATTACTTGAAGTGGGATGAATCTCTCCAATAAAATATAATCCCCATTGGCTAAAAGGTTATGAGACTATTGATGGAACCAGTGGAAGAGTTGCTAATTTTTGCTTACCAGCAAACATTTGATAAGGAACACAACCTTTGACCTTTGCTCCTACTTGTAAGAACAATGTTGGCCAATAAAATCCTACCCTTAATATCTTATATGTTGTTGCTCTCCAAGCATAATGTCCTCCACAAAGTCCTGTATGAATCTGATCAATGATTCCTTTAGTTTCTCATTCTGTTAAACATAATAACAAAATATTTAGTGCATCTTTCCAGTACAAATTTGCATTTATGATACAGTCCTTGACTGCTTTTAGTTTGAGTGTTTTACACTGGTTTTTAGAGAATGATGTTGGACATTCAAAAAGGATCAAGAAATTTACAATGTCTTGGTACCAATATGATAACATAAATTTCTCATCAATGTGTAAGGGGTTATCTGATCTGAAGGTAAAGGTTCTTGTGGATTCTTTTCTTCAGGATGAAGGGAAGATTCTTGTGGATTCTCCTCTTCTGCAAGGATAAAATGTTCTTGTGAATTCTTCTTATCTGAAATTTGAGAAGGTTCTTGTGGACTCTTCCCTTCTGAAGTTTGAGAAGGTTCTTGTGGATTCTTCCCTTGTATCTCTAAAACATAATTGACTTCGAGCACTTATTATAGCCTAAAAAACCATCAAGAAGAGAAAGTCTTTGTGCTCCTCAAACCACTTGAGGTAACTAATCCATTTTGGGTAAAGGATAGTTATCCTTTAATGATGCTTTGTTCAAATGTCTAAATTCCACACTGAGTCTAATTTCTCCATTATTCTTTATAACAATAACTAAATTTGCAACCCAATTAGAATATCTAAAAGAGAGAATGATCTAGGCATCTAGAATTTTCTTAATTTCCTTTTCTACAGTTGGTAGAAGAGTTTGATTGATCCTCCTAATTCTCTGTTGATAAGGAACTTCTTCTGGCTTTAAAGGAATCTTATGTTGTATTAATGAAGTATCATAGGTTTTTAGATCAGCATAGGTCCGCACAAAAACATCCTTATAAGTTTAAAGTAACTTAAGATATTGAGCTTTGATCTCAGGATCTAGAGATGCACAGATTTTGATGTTTTAAATATAATCATTTGTTCCAATATTAATTTCTTCTATGTCATCTTGTGAAGAAATGGACTGAGGGTTTTGGAGGACATCATTTTGATCAAACAATTTTTCTAAAGGAATGAGGCCTTTGGGAATAAAATTGTTAGACAATTGAATCATGTCATGACCATAAATTTTTGAATTGAAATTTGAAGTATCATTTTCATTTGTATTTTCATTTATTTCTGTTCTATCTTCATCAATTTGTAGAAATGAAAAATCATCTAAAACCTATAGAAAAGATTTCAAATGTTCATCATCTTTAAATATCTGCCAATATTTTAGATTGTCTGGGATGGAGGGTCTGTATTTGACTTGTATTTGATAGAGTACATTGGTCTGATTAGGAATTTTACATGAACTAGCAGAAACAGCTAAGGCATCTGCATGAATATTCAAATTTCTTGGAAAAAAAGTCAAATTAAAAGAATCAAAGAAGTTTTCAACTGAATCCCAAACTTCATTTGAATAAGACCTAAGTCTAGGATGCTTGGTCTGGTAAATATTTCTCACTTGTTTGACAATAAGTTCTGAATTAGTAAAAACACTTAAGTTTTGAACCTTTAAGCTTTTGGCTAATTGGATTCCTAAAAGGAAAGCTTCATATTCAGCCACATTATTGGTAAATTCGAAGTCGAGTTTGCATTATTGGGTGATATTTTATTTTTTTGGTGAAATTAAAACTACCCCAACTTCTGCTCCATCTTTTGTACAAGAACCATCAAAAAATAGTTTCCAGACATCAGTTTGATTTGGTTCAGGACTTTCAATTACATCTTCTATTTTAACTTGATTTTCATGTATTTGGTTTGAACAGAGTTGAAAGCAACCAAAATCTTGATCAATTGCATAAATGGGATGGTTCCTTGGTTGGTCTGTTTTGCAAACAGTGTGCACAAATCTTAACTCTCTATATAACCTTAGTTCATCTCCCCCATAAACTGGAATAATGGCATAAGACATATCCATCTAAAGAGTTCCTCCTAATTTGGTATAATAAGACCTAGAAAGGAGCATTCCAGATTTGGGAGGGATATCTGTGACAACTATATCAAGTACTACACTTTTCACTAGAATTTGGGCAAGGGTGACTACTAAATCCTTAATCAATCCTAAGCAAGGCACCCTTTTAGAATCAAAGGTGTACAAGTCATGATAGGATCTAGTTATGTCAATTTTCAAATGGTCCATGATAGTTTTTGGCATGAGGTTATGTGATGCTCCATAATCAAGCATATAACTATATAACATGGAATCATTTGTCTTAAGAGTTATGTATAAAGGAGACACTATCTCATCTATCATAACTGAGCTAGGACCAAAGACAACTGCTGGTTTTTCATCTTGCAGACTAATGATATCACTTTCAGCATCAACCGAGGTGTTTTGTATCCATTTGGAGACTTGATTACTATACCCAGGGTTTTTGGAAAGTTCTGAAAGTGGAATTTGGATTTTAACTCTTTGTAACTCTTTTTCAACATTAAATGTAGTCAAAGCATTTTTATCATTTTGAACAGTATCAGGTGACTTATTTAATGGTCGAATAATAGTTTCTGAGTTTCAACAGCTTTGGTACAAGGTTCAATTATTGGAGTCTCCTTAGGAGGTCTTCTAGGGCTAGGTCTAGGCCTAAGATCATATCTCTTGTTCAAATCTGCAATTAAAAATTTAGAGAAGGCATGGTATTTAGAAACCTGTGAGGATTCTTAATCTTCTTGAACCTTATTTTGTTGTGAGAGAGGAATCATAACTGTTTGATTAGAATAATCATCCATGTTATTGATATCTTTAGTAATAATCATAGTATTTTCATCAGGTTGCTGTTCATCTATCAATAAAGGAGTGGGAACCTACTGATCATTACTAGGTCCCTGAAGAATTTGTAATTGTGGATTCCTTCTATATTGACCTTGATTTTGATTTTGGGGTCTAGTAACTAGTTGAACTGTCCTAGGTTGAGTCTCAAAATTGGAAATTCTATTAGATATATTTATAAGAAGAGAATTTATTTCATCTATTTTAGAATCTTCAGTTTTAGTCTTAAAATAACTAGAGGAACTAGAGGCTTATTGAATAGATTTGAGTTTTCTTTGGGCATTTCCCCTTTAGCTTTCAAGGAAGTCAAAGAAGCCCTATTTGCTTCCACCTCTATAGCATTTGTCTACATATCTTCAATATTTCTTGAAGTTCTCTCTCTTAGCATTACAACAAAATCATTATCAAAGGCTTTAGAAAACCTAGACTTAGATGCTGCTACAGGGGTTTTACAATTAGGAGGCATCTTATGATAAAGTTTATTGAACCTTTTGATAAAATCTGATACATGTTCACCAAAGTTTCTTTTATGTTCTTCAAATTTGGTCAGAAAGTAAAGACGATCTTTCTTCACACCCCATTGGTTTTTAAATATGTTTGTAAGCTCTTCCCAATTTCTAATGGAATTTATAGGTAACTTCCTAAACCAGATTCTTACATTTCCTTCAAGTGACTATACAAGCAATCTCATGTAAACATTTTCTTGTTTGATATTCATGTTGTCTGCAAAGTCTAGAAAAGTTTGAAGATGGTCCTCAATAGTGGGACAGGTTTCTCCATTATACCTGGGAGGTATTTCAAGTATCCAGCTGGGAATGCATCGAGGTTAGCAGATAAGACTAAAGCTGCATATGTAACCTATACAATAGGTTGGAATGCCATAGTAGAAGGTGGTGTATGAGTTGCTTGTGTGGATGAAGAAGAAGAATATGAAGAAGAGAAAGAACAAGGTGATTTAGGGGGTGTGTGACTATGTGGAGGTGAAGAAGGAGGGGATCTCCTGAATAACTTTAAAAGAGTCTTAAGAACTAACTTTGGGACCTGTGAATGAATATCCTCTTTTGCTTCAAACTGTGGATTTGTATATACAGAGATGGTCTCTTCAGGTTGTTCAGAAGTGGAAGGAAATGAATAAGTGGTAGGGGTATGAAATCTGTGGGTTTGTATTTAGGTAAACGAATACCCAAGTCAGACTCAGTTTTAGGTGATCATGGTGGTAATGGGGGTTCTGGATTTTTTCAAAAGAATGAATGAGGAAAGACGAATCTAAATCAACTCCTCTATCTAATAGTTCAGAAACCCTAGGAGGTATTTGTGTCAAATCAGGATCAGATGGAATATTACTAAAAGGATCAAATGATACTAACTCTTCAAACTACAAGCGTAAAGAGGAAGAAGAAGATGGTTGATGACTCCTTTTAGAATTGACTTTACTTAGAAGTTTTTAGGATCTAATATAGGATTAACTAAGTCATATTCTAAATGAGATCTGGTGTGCTTAAAAGGTGCCAGTTTGGGCTAGTGGAGTTTCCAGGTGAAAGATTTTAACCTTTATATACCTTTAATCACCTTAAAGGAATATAATGAATATCGTTGTCCCATGAAAACTTAATGGAATTCGATTCCCCGACAATGACGCCAGACTAATGTTGTACCTCTAAGTTGATAATGGTAAACTATCAAGCTAGAGCATCCAAGATAATTGCTTTGGGGGTTTTCATTTTAATTTGGAGGACCAATGAACGAAACAGATGTAACACTATAATGCCTAACCTTTTGAATAATATTAATATCAAAATAGAGGGCTTCTATAAAATTTCACACAGTGACAAAGCTTGAATAGTGGTGAGCAGAAACAAAAAATACTATGATTATCACAATTTTCAAATAGAAAATAAAATAATCATAAGTATGAAAACCTTTGACCGATGTTCAGAAGGTTCAAGAGAATATGCTTATGCTTACAACAAGATGTTGATGATTTATTGATTTAGAGGGAATTAATTAAATAGACAGTCCATTAATCCATTCTCTTTATAGATTATCACTTTAGAAGCTTATAGGAATATATTGAGACACAATTATTCCTACCTAGGTATCTCTGTAAGACATAAGAATATGAAGAAAAACATGATGTGTAACACTGGAAAAACTTATAAGAAACACAAACTATTTAAAAATGCATTTAGAATCCTTTGCTTTGTATTAAGGGTCCAGAAAAGCTAAGTACATCAAATGTTTACAAATGCTTCATCAAGGGTGCAACTCTCTTTCAATGGTCAACCTAGTTAAATGGTGAACTTGGTTCAATGATGAACCCATAATAACTCATAAGGAGAGTTATTTATATAATAGTAGAAAATATCCTAAATTGTTTTTACAAAAATAGATTTATTCAAGGAAAAGGAGATATCTTCATGCAAGAAGATAGAGACAACTATTGAATTGCTGCTTGTTGTCCCTATTATTTAGGTTCTACTGGCTTTGGTCTTTGATTTTTTGCCCTTTAAGCGGCTTGGTTGTTTGGTCTTCACGCTGGATGTCATTTTTACTTATGACCTTTCATCTGATACTCTTTGAACTTGTTGACCTGTCAATAACCTTTACTGTGATTTTTACTTTTACTGTACATTTCAAATTTTTACTGTGTATTTCAATAATAAATCATTCAGTTTTCACATGTCTCAGTATCAAGTAGTTGGGTATTGATCATCTTTCTGTATATTTCATATGTTTGTCTTTTATCTGTATGTTTTATATGCCTCCTCTATTTTAACATTTACTGTCTCTCTGTAAAGGATTTCCTCTTTGTTTTAACCATTACTATGTAAATGACTTCTGCTCTGTGTAAATGATAATTGTATTATTCTTCTGAGTAAAGGCTTTTGAATGGATTTCCTTGTGAATCTAGAACAAACAGGTTTTATATGGTCGCCTTCAAAACACAACAGCTGTTAAGAAAAACACAGGTTGGCAGGGAGGGCCACAATGGCTTTAGGAATAGGATAATGTATGGACAGAGTCCTGGCAGAGTTTGGATGGTAATCAGAGGTAAAATCGAGTTGCAGATGATTAGGGTGGCAAAGGAAGGGTTAAACAGGTTTTACTGTGTAAATGGGCGAAAGGAGCGAAAGTGAGGGTTTTAGCATTTAAACGGCAAACTTTTTAAATTTGGTGCGGAAGGGTTAGGTGAACAATGGATGGTTTTATCATACACGGGGAGCAGTTTTGGAGGCTCATCGCACTGCTTTTGGCTGTGGGGTAGTTTTTCTCTGAGGGCATGCAAGTTAACGTGGGACTGCCACGTAACCGCAAGGGGCTCGAGCAAAACCACAAATTTCGTGTGCTCTTGGGCTGGTAAAGGCAGGAGATCGGGAGCATGCGATATTGTTGTGGGTCATTAGATCTAGGAGTGGATGATTTTATGGCTATCACACGGTGGAGTTGCACGGAGGACAGTCGATGGAGATTAGCGGGGACAAGGGGTTAATTACAAAGGATTTGTAATTAAATTGTGATATAAGCAGGGTTTAAGCATATGCGGGTTTTAATAAAACATAAGTTAAAAGGGGTTTTATGGGTTTCTACAAGGGGAAAATGATTTTCTCAAATGGAAATGGGTTTCACACTAGGGAGAAGGGGTCTCAAGGTAGGGGAATGAGTTTGAAGGGTAAATTTTCTAGGAAACATGTGTGAAACCATGGGAAAAGGTGAAAATGAAGGGATGATGAGGAAATTAGTAAGTATGTAGTGGGGGGTAAAATGAACTGAGGGGAAGTTAACCAAATCAACTTGTGAACATATTTTCACCTTCATAACTACTCCTACACATTGAAACATATGATCAAGCATGAAAAATGTGTTTATGCTTCAATCAACTTTGTACTTCTGCAACCTTTCTTCTACCTACCCTTTACTTATCCTAACATTTTTTCTTCACTTAATTGGGTGCATTTAGGCTAGCAGGCCCTTTCTTCCTCTTTCTTTTGAAAAACAAACTATCTAATTCTAACCTTATAACATCCAAGGGCTCAGTGTAAACTGATGAGCTCCTTATTATTCTCTACCTAACTACTGATCTGCCAAGATTAAACAGTTAGGCTAGATCATTATTCTCTAACTATAAACATGAAATTTAAAGCATGAAATAGTCAAAATTAAACTATTTGACTATCATGGGTTGTGGCATTTATGACAAGTTGCACACAACCATTATTTTGCATAATAAAGTAAAATGTAGTGGCACTTGGATTGCACACTTTCACAGTTTATTGCTTTTGCTTTTCTCTCTAACCTAACATTTTAATTTTGCCTTCATTTTTTAGGGCATCTATCCTAACATTTTCTTTGATATGAACATATTTATCAAACTATTTCCTAACATTTTTATTCAGTATTCTTTTTTTCCATATCATAGCTTAACATTTTTTTGAAAAATATTTTCATTTTTTGACTAATTGATTCTAACTTACCAAAACCAAAAAATGCTACAACAATCTATGTAACAATGTAAGACTTCTTGATGCAAAGTGCAAGAAAATCATGATAGTCTTTTAGATACTTTGATATAGTCCAGGTTCTTGGTCTTAGAAAATTATCTCCTTCTAAGAAATTACAACAATAATATGTACCAACACTTGTATTCTATGTTTATGAGAAGACTCTCAACCCTTTTGTTATACATCTTGAATAGACTGAGATCATTGGGTACTAACTTAGTTAAGATATACAATAAATATCCGCCTTAATACCATAAATTAACATCACAGAGGTCTCATTTTGCAAAACGGCGGGTTCATATCTTCACCATAGATAGAATTTAGATCAAGCCACAAGATCATGCCATCGAAACTTCGGCTAATACCACGTTAAAAAACTTAGCCTTCATCATAGGAGTATGATTTACAGGTTTGTTGCATTTTCACAGGGTAAATCCATAGAGGTTCGATGAACCACATAGTTTCATTATTATTTCTAGGGACTGTTGATATATCAAGCTTGAATTGAGCATCCAAGAGGAAAATATAGGCCTCTTATTCGAAGACCAGTGACCTTAGTAGATTCAAAGGAGGAGTATTTATTCCATACTAGAACTTGCCAATTAACGAAAGCAATTTTATTTCTTATGCCTTCAATCCTCTGAATGGGCACATTATTATCATAGATAAGGCTCAAACTTCGCTTCATATCCTTGTATAGTTACAGAAATATTTGGACCTAGAATTTATAATAGACATTGGTCCAGTGCTCAGAATACTCGAACTACACTCAACTTATTCTAGTCATTTAGGAAATGGAAGGAGGAGTGTCTTCTTCAATTGGGCCTCTTTGTCTTCTTCTCCACCTTCACTTGAGAGAACATAACTAATTTCATTGTGTTCTCTTTAGGTCTTCTTGTATTTTTTATTAGGGCTTCTTACACCTTCAAGGCAGCTCTTCAACCATAGCTATAATGCCATGTTGATTTCCAGTAGCATACAAGACTAAAATCATTTTCTATCTGATAACTACTTAAAATGTTACATTCTTAATTTCTTAGAGCATTCAAATCATCAAGAAGTTATACTTAGAAAAGTTCAACCATTATCTTCAGCAGAGCAGTAGAAATCACAAAGAAAATAATGAGACAAGAGACACCAAATTTTTCTTAGGACAAAACCACACAAGGGGAAAAACCTAGTAATCTTTGCTTATGAGAGAGAGAGAGAGATCAATTTTCTGAATTGTACATCATAATATTCCAGTCAAAGGTCAACCATTGTAAAAATTAAATGTCAAGTAAAAAATATTCAAAGGAGAGAGAAAGTTAACAATCTTATCATAGTAAATAGTCTCGTCAAAGGGGCCAAATTCTGGCCTACAATAGCTAGTGAAAGGGTCAAAATTCAACCCACAATTTCCAAAGCTAATCTTTGTTCAAACTGAAAGGTTTGACCTATGGTCAACCCTCAGTCAATGCCCATAAACAGAGACAAAAATTGGTCAATGAATAGTCAAAAATTTAGAGAATATTCATCCGTCAATTCATAGTCAAATATTTGGTCAACAATAGAGAAACAAACCATGTCAATGCTGGTCAACAAAAGTCAAACAAAAATTCAACTCAATGGTTAAATTATCATTCTTTTCCTTTTCATTTGTGAATGAATTTCCTTACTAGAACCAGTTGAATGAGTGAGTATTGTGATGATCAAATGAATTCTAACAAATGTCAATATATATGAATCATAAAAATTGGGTTTTTACCTTGGGTCAATGATCCGAGTTGACTCAACTCCCAGATTTAACCAAGATCTTTTGATTTCGTGATGTGATTAGAATTGAATTTAAAAGGGCATAAAGGAACATATATTCATGTTGTAAAGAAGAAGGAATATGACAAGAATCAACAACATAAAACAAGACGTTGATAATGAAGTTCTTCCAAGATGGACTATGTCTCCAGGCCCGATGTCAAGATGGTGTAGCCCACTGCATTAAGTGCTAGAAAGATTGATGATGTGCATGCATGTGTTTTCTCTATCACACAAGGAATATGCCCTCATGCAGGAGTGGCTCCAAGAGATTTTCCACTGCAGGAACTCTCATTCAAAAAGGACTCATATCAGCGTGACATAATTTCATGTATGTTAATAATGAGCATCCCCCCAACATGGCATTAAAGGGATCTCAATTCAAACATACATGTTGACACATGAGTATCCCATCAACATGGTGACAAAGGAATCTCAATCAAATAATGACAATAAGTACATATCACATCAAGAACAAAAAAATATCCCACATCAAACATCAAATAGGGATCTATACAGAACAATTCATCTCAAGCAAAGAGACAAAGAAGTACATGGTCACATTGCATATACCTCACATCAAGGAGTTATCTGAAGAAGAGGATGATAAACTGATGGATTTGGCTGTACCATCAATATTGTGGTGTCGAATCTCATGGAAATGACTGCTCACACATTGAATGCTGAACCTGCACTCCACTTTGTAAAGTGGCCAAAAAATGGAATGATGAAATGGAAAATCTAATTACACCATCAAATTCGTGGCATCGAATAGTGTAAAATCAACTGTCAAATTTTTGAATTCTGACAAAGTGAAAATATGGGGCTACAAGAATCTTTTAGATTCCCCCTAGATTCCTCAAAGATTCCCTCCTCTGGGTCATCTAAAAATTTGTTGCTCAGATCAAAATTCTGTTTGCGCCATTAGGTTGCTTGCAAAATTATGAGAAAACTGAGTATGAGTTGGCTGCATTCTGACTCTGGCAAATTTCAATGTTCAAGGAATCTGGAAGATTCCCTCAAGATTCTTGAAGATTCTCCTCTACTCGGAATCTGAAAATATGCTGCTCAAAAGGAAAATCCAACCTTGCCATAGAATTCCCTATGAAAATATGAGAAAATTGACTATAAACTTGGTTACATTTTGATAAAATGAATTTTTACCTCCTCATAGAATCTTTAAGATTCTTTGCAAAAAATATGTCTCGAAAAACATGCCATCATTTTGCCTCCTGGAACTGTGTCATTATCCCACGTCTGGCTTGGCTCGTGGTTCCATAGTTATGTGTGGTTCTGTTCAGCCTCTGTTCCGTTCCGTTCCGCGTGTTCTACCTTCATTCTACCTTTTCTCGATGTGGAAATGAACTAAGCTTAAGTAGTTTTCGTTGGGCAGAATTTACAATGAAGTGCCATTGCTATGTTGGTTAGGATGGCGGTGACGAGGCGGGAAGTTGGGGGATCAAATCCCACCTTGGCCAAAATTACATGCAACAATTGTCTTTATTTTTATTATAAAGTTGGGGCGCATTAACGGGGACGTGTTTGTTTGTTGGTTTGTTGTATTAAAGTTTTGGGTTATATTAACGTGGGACCACCACGTGGGTGGGGCCAGTGGACCTGACCATGGGTTCAAATTCCACTGGTATCGTACCATATGTAATGTGCAGAGGTTGGGTGGTTGGGGTGTAGTCCGGGTCCAGCAGAGGTGGCCCGCCCACCCTAATGTATTTTTTGTTTAATGTGGGATGGTGGTGTGCGGCCCGGCGGGGTCATGGCTGCCAGCGCATTAATAATAACAATTTTTTTTATGATGTATGTGGTTGGTTGGGGGTCGGCAAGGATCATGGCCCATTGGCCATTTTTAAATACAAATTTTGATATATAGTTTTGGGTTCCAGTGGGGGTGGCGCGGTAATGGCCTGCCACTTGTTTTATAATATTTTTTATTTTTTTATTTTAAATAATAAACAAACTTTTTGATTTTGTCTAATATACGAGATATTAGAAAAATTAAGTACCCAACAAATTCGCCCGCTTTCGGGAGCTAGGTTTCATGCCCCAGGGTCGCTCAAATTGTAGGACACTTAAACCTAGCCCATAGCCCAACTTTGACCAAAACATTGACTGGCTCTTTCTCCCTCATATGAGCTTGGATTTGAGTGGCATTCACACCGTTGGAATTAGGGTGATGAGCACTTCGATCTAGTGCTGGTTTGGGAGAAATCTGACCAATTTGAATTTTGATCCTTTCTGAGTCCTCTTGGACTTCTGCTTGTGTCTGGAGCCAGCTAGATCAATCCTCCCCACTGAGGAGCTGTTGGTCCTCTAAAAGCATGAAAATAATATGCAACTTCTTTGTACCTTGTCTGCAATTACAAGTGTCTGATAAGTCACCCTTCCTTCTCCTTCACCTTTGTCCTTTGGAGCCATAAGCGATGAGCCGACACCTCCCACCCTTTGCAAACCTATTGTACAATTCTCCAAATTACATGCTTAACTTACAAGACCAACTAATGACCCAAGCATCCCATACTTTCCATGAGTTTATAACACATACTCGGTGGTAAAGTTTACATCAAAATGGAAACAATACCCCAGCTATGAAAACAAGGCCAAAATATCATTGTTGCTTTAGCAAGTGATGGAAAGCACATCATCATCGCAACACATGATTTACAAAAATAAGGCCAAACACTATTTTGCTTTGAGAAGTGATGGAAAGACAACATCACTTTCACAGTTTAAAATGCAACACAAAATAATGTCAGACATCATTGTTGATGCAACAAGTGATGGAAAACACATCATCACTTTTAAATTTTAAAATGCAACAAATGATTCACAAAATCATGACCATGACAAGCTAACATATCTAGAAACCATTTTTCACTTATCGATGTGAATGGGTCATCTCCCTGTGGTGGTTTTTCTTGTCGAACAACTATTTCACCTGGTTCATGCACTAACTCTTTGTCTTTAAGACACTGCTCTGGATGGAGCCTCCAACATGTGGCTCTTTGATGGCCACTTCTATTGCAATGACTGTAATAGGTCTTTTTCCTCTATATCTTCTTTACCTTCTTCTTTTCTTGCTATTGAGAGGGTATTTCATACCTCATCCTTTTGTGTGTTGCCATTCTCTTCCATCACTCATCAAATGTATGGTTATGTAATCCAAAAAAAGTACATGTTTTTCGGTGCCTTGATTTATGTCCATCATTAACAACATGATTATAATTGAAATGAATATTCGAATATCAAGACTTGTTATACCTTTCCTTGCTGCCTCTCGTGTCATTATGACAATGAGAGCTTGCCTCAGCTCTTTCCCTGCAATAGGAACTTCCATGGGATGATGGGTATGTGTTTCCATCATTCTCTTTTCTTAACGATTTCGACAATGTCACGAAAACATCTAACACCTTCAGGCATTCTCCTTCAGTGTATCCCAAGCCTACAAATTGAGGTCTCTTCACAACCTCCAATGGTTGAGTAATGCCTTGGTTATTAACACCAAGTTCTTTTTACTCCTTATACCTCATGTTTGTGCCTATAATTGGTATGTCCACATTTCCAATAGAAATCATACTATGTGAAGATGAAACTAAAGGGAAATCAACATCTTTTAACTTCCTTGTCAAGTTGGAAAGAACTGATGAGGGTTTTTCATCATCTGTTGTTGGTGGTTCGATGGTTGTCTTCGCGCATTCCCCAACTTCCTTTCCGACATACCCAAGTCTTGTTTGATAGGGTAATTCCTCTACTTTTATGGGGTTGACAATGCCTTGGCCATTAATGCCTAAGCCTTTTCCTTCATACCCCATTTTATTCAACAGTTTGGAGCCAATTCCTATGGTATGATTTTCAAAAACAACAAAATCATCATTAGGACACATACATGAATTTGAAGAATTACTTTTTCCCTCACATGGGTCATGCTGTACCTTTTCTAAGGCCTCATCCTTAGCTTGTAGTTGTCGTAGCAAACTTTGTTTCTCCTCTTTCTCTTCATGTAGAAACATCTTCAATTCAGAATTCTCTACTTGAAGACTCTGGTTTTTGTGCTTCAGTTCTTCCATGGTCTCTTCCATGGCTCGCAACTGAAGTTGCACTCACTGCTTTTCCTTAGTCTCTTTTTGTAGAGCTTCGTACATTATTTCCACCTTTTGGGATATTCTGAGCATGGTCTCATACATCGCTTTGTCATCCTCCATCATTGTATGTTCCATTGTTCACGCTCGCAATTCACATTCACGCAAAGACTGTTCTAATACCAAACTTGATCCGAGTTGACTCAACTCCCGGATTTAAAAAATATCTTTTTCTTTAGTGATATGATTAGAATTTCATTTAAAAGAGCATAAAGGAACATATATACATGCTATAAAGAAGAAGGAGCATGACAAAAATCAGGAACATAAAACAAGATGTTGATAATGGAGTTCGTCCAGGAGGGACTACGTCTCTAGGCCTAGTGTTAAGATGGTGTAGGCTACTGCATTAAGTGCTAGAAAGAGTGATGATGTATATGCATGTGTTTTATCTATCATACAAGGAATATTCCCTCATGCAGGAGTGGCTCCAAGAGATTTTCCACTGCAAGAACTCTCATTCAAAAAGGACTCTTTTCAGCATCACATAACTTCATGTATGTTAATAATGAGCATCCCGCCAACATGGCATCAAAGGGATATCAATTCAAACATACATGACAACACATGAGTATCCCGTCAACATGACGACAAAGGGATCTTCAATCAAATCATGACAATAAGTACATCTCACATCAAGAACAAAACAAGATCCCACATCAAACATCAAACAGGGATCTATACAACACAATGCATCTCAAGAAAAGAGACAAAGAAGTACATGGTCACACTGCATATACCTCACATCAAGGAGCTATCTGAAGAAGAGGATGATAAGCTGGTGGATCTGGTTGTACCATCAATATCACGACGTCGAATCTCATGGAAATGACTGCTCACACATTGAACGCTGACACCTGCACTGCACTTTGAAAAGTGGCCAAAAAATGGAATGATAAAATGGAAAATATGATTACACCATTAGATTCATGGCATCGAATAGTGTAAAATCGACTATCAAATTTCTGAATTCTGACAAAGTGAAAATATGGGGCTACAAGAATCTTTTAGATTCTCCCTAGATTCCTCAAAGATTCCCTCCTCTGGGTCATCTAAAGATCTATTGCTCAGATCAAAATTCTATTTGTCTCATCAGGTTCCTTGCGAAATTCTGAGAAAAATGAGTATGAAGTTGGTTTCATTTTGACTCTGGCGAATTTCAGCCTCCAAGGAATCTGGAAGATTCCCTCAAGATTCTTGAAGATTCTCCTCTACTGGGAATCTACAAATCTGCTACTCAAAATATGAATCTGACCTCGCCATAGCATTCCCTACAAATATCTGAGAAAATTAACTGTAAACTTGGTTACATTTTGATAAAATGAATTTTTACCTCCTCATGGAATCTTTATGATTCTTTGCAAAAATTTTGTCTCGAAAAACATGCCATCATTTTTCCTCTTCGAACTGTGTCAGGGTTCCACCTCTGGCTTGGTTTGTAGTTTCACCATTTTTTGCAGTTTTTTTCAGCCTCTGTTCCATGTGTTCTACCTCCATTCTACCTTTTCTCGTTGTGGAAATGAACTGAGCTTAAGCAGTTTTCATTGGATGGAATTTACAATGAAGCGCCATTGGTGCGTTGGTTAGGATGGAGGTGACGAGGCAAAAGGTCAGGGGATCAAATCCCACCTCTGCCAAAATTGGATGGAATGGTTGTCTTTATTTTTTATTATAAATTTGGCGCACATTAACAGGGGCACGTTTGTTTGTTAGTTTGTTGTATTAATGTTTTTGGTTCTATTAACATAGGACTATTGCATGGGTGGGGTCGGTGGACCCGGTCATGCGTTCAACTCCCACCAATATCGTACCATATGTAATGTGCAGAGGTTGGGTGGTTGGGGTGTGGGTTGGGTCCACCGAAGGTGGCCCGCCCACCCCAATGTATTTGTTGTTTAATGTGGGTTCGTGGTTGGGGGTCCGGTGGGGTCATGGCCACTGGCCCATTAATAATAACAATTTTTTTTATTATCTATGTGGTTTGTTGGGGGCTAGCGGGGGTTATGGCCCAACGGTCATTTTTAAATACAAATTTTGATATATAGTTTTATGTTCCGGTGGGGGTGGCACGGGTCATGGCCCGCCACCTATTTTATAATATTTGTTTCTGATTTTTTAAAATAATAAATACATTTTTTGATTTTGTCTAATATAGGATATATTATACAAATTAAGTACCCAACAAATGCGCCCGCTTTTGGGAGATAGGTTTCATGCCCCAGGGTCAGTCAAATTGTAGGACACTTAAACTTGTCCCACTACCCAACTTTGACCAAAACTTTGAATGGATCTTTCTCCCTCATACGAGCTCGAATTTGAGTGTCCTTCACACCATTGGAATCAGGACA
This sequence comes from Pinus tabuliformis, assembly GCA_031772625.1. Taxonomy (NCBI): domain Eukaryota; kingdom Viridiplantae; phylum Streptophyta; class Pinopsida; order Pinales; family Pinaceae; genus Pinus; species Pinus tabuliformis. The sequence goes on along the minus strand of CM062820.1, from coordinate 789,220,103 downwards.
ACAAGAACATCCATCTGGTGTTGGTTTGTGAGAAATATGACCACTTTGAATTTTGACCCTTTCTGAGTCCTCTTGGACTTCTGCCTATTTCTAGAGCCACCTGGATCAATCAAACCCCTTCAAATGGTGGGGCCGACCTGTCAAGTGGAGGCCAATTTGGACAACAAGAAAATAAATAATTTCTCTCTTGATTTTGATGATGAAAGTACTGATTGCATCTATTATTTTTCAACAATGTGGTAGGGAAATGTGATATGAAATATGAACATATTGTGCCATCAATAATATGTTCTAAGGCTTATTTAGAATATGCCTTTCATTGAGCTTTCATTTGAAAAATGATAGGTCATTCCATATATCATACATCCATAGTTTTAAATTTAAAAAAATTGATTAATATGCATTATGTTACCTATCAAGTTACTTAAGATCTGATTTCTTTTTGGACTAAAGACATCGTTTTGTCTTCTATGGCTATAATTGATCAACTACCAAATCTTTTATTGGCTACAAAATGTTATCAGTTTGAAAATATGCTCCAAATCTTCTTCAAGAAATCTTGTTGATGCTGCTGGAAAAGATATTTTTACTTAAAAGAGAAACAAATTCATCAAACTAATCATCTTGGACTGAAAATATTCTTATTTTAAAAGAAGAGAAGGGAAATCAAAGTTGCCAAAAATCTTAGTTTTCAACTAGGATTTCTTGCATAGTTATGCCAACAATGCCCATTTTCATACCTATACATTTTATCTATTATTTTTTTCCTTATTTTCTTTTATTATCATATTTATTTATTTATTTACATGGAAAATAAATTAAATGAAATTAGTGGTGAAGGAGAGTGGTCTCCTTTTTCTACCAATTTAAACTCAAAACTTTTTTGCAAACTTTGAAAAAATCCTTCTTATGTCAAGTGCTTTTGATAGAGTTTTAGTCTATGCCCATTAACAAGAAAAAGTGATTCCTTCCTCATTAATAGTCTTTATTCTTACTGTTTCATTGTAAAAAAACTCTTATATCTCATAAGGGCCTAACCAATGTGTTTTCAATTTTCCTTGAAAATATTTAAATTTTAAGTCAAAGAGAAGGGCCCAATAACTTGGTTTGAACTTTTTGACCTTGTTAAATTTGTTGTGCCATCTTGTCCTTTGTTGATAGATTATGCTTTTCCTTTGAATGCCATATTTTATAATTTCATATAACTCATTGAGTTGCACCAATATTTGTTTTTGGGCTTCAAAGAGATATAACTCAATTTTGTTATTGGTATGTATGTCTCCATTTGGAATTTAAATGAAGTAGAACTTGCTTTCCTTAAACACGTTCTAAGGCGTATGCCTAGTGGTATTTCTCCATGCGGTCCAAGATTCCTAAAGTGATTTTGGAAGTCTTTCTGCCCAATTTTTTCGATGTAGATGCACAAGCTTTGTTAGTATGGATTCAAGAACTTTATTTATGGATTCCCCTTGTCCATTGGCTTACGTATGATATGGAGAAGATTTGCGATGTGTGATTTTGTATTGCTCCATGATCTTCTGAATAAGTTTGGATGTGAATTGTGCACCCCCGATCTATTACAATTTCTCTTGGTACACCAAAATGAGTGAAATATCATTAAAAAATGTAACAACAACATTTTTAGTTGAAAATTTCAATGGTTTATCATACACCCTTTTAGTAACATAATCAATGAAAATAATAATGTACTTATTTTGCTTCGATGGAGGGTTAATAGGACCAACAATATCTAGAGCCCATTTCTCAAAAGGCTTTATTAGTACCTATGGTTGTAAAGGAATTTCATCAGATTGGACACATTTCCCCACCATTTGATAGCTATCACATCTTATGACATATTCTTTGGCATCCTTGAAAATAGAAGGCAAATAATATAAAAAATAATTACTTTGTACGCAATTCCTCCACAAGGTTCATCATGACATGCTTTAAGTATCTTAGGTATCTCATCTTTTTGAACACATCTTCTAATGATTAAATCTGTTCCTTTTCAGTACAATTCTTCTTCTATCCAAGAATAAGTTGCACTGCATTTGATAACTCTTTGTTTTTGTTTAGCTAATAGCTAAGGTGGAAATTTTCCTATAGCCAAATAATTAGTGATATTTTCAAACCAAGGAGATTTAGTAGATTTTGCAAAATATGTTTATTAGGAAATTGATCTACTACATGAAGTATAGTATTATCATTTTGCATCCTAGAAAGAAAATCAACAACTATGTTTTGCTTTCTTGGCCTATTTAAAATGTTAATATTAAATTCCTATAGTAATAAGAACCATTGAGTGATTCTACCATTACTTATTAGTTTATTCATAATATATATAATAATAGAATGATCACTGTGAATAAAAGTCGCATATCTAGTATTATAGTGTCTAAACTTGTTGACATCATGAAAACTGCCAATAACTCCTTTTCAATGACTATGTAATTCAACTATATAGGAGTTAAATTTGTACTTCTATAATATATTTACTAAAGAGTTAGATATTTCTATCCCAATGCAACGTCTAAAGTTGTCTTTGAAGAATTAATGGAAATGTGAAATGGAAGGGATCGATTTGTCCCTCTTATGATGGGTGCTTCATATATTTTATGTTTTAAGGAAGCAAAAGCTTTTTGACATTCAAAATACCAATGAAATTTACAATATTTGGTGAGTAACTTAAAAACTTGTGAAGAAAGTTTGTGAAGTTTTCTATAAACCTTCTATAAAACTTGTGAATCCAAGAAAATTTCTTACATCCTTTTAAAATTTAGGTACCAACATTTTGGAGATGACTTAAACCTTTGTTAAATCCACCTTAATCCCAGAATATGAAACATGATGTCCCATAACAATTCCTTCATTAAACATCATATATAATTTTTCATTACTCAATGAAATATTAGTTTCTTGACATCTAACAAGGACCTTTTCTAGTCTTTCTAAATATTCTTCAAAACTATTTCCATAAATAGTAAAATCATCCATATGTAATTCTACACAGTTATGAATCAAGTCAGAAAAAATACCCAATACTTCCATTTGAAATGTAGCAGGTCCATTACATAATCCAAAAGGAAGTACTATATAAGCATATGCACCCCATGGACATGTGAATGGTGTCTTATCTTGATATTTAGGTGCTATTTGAATCTAATTATATCCATTGAGGCCATCAAGAAAGAAAATTATTTTTTTCCTGCTAATGTATCTAAAACTTGATCGATGAAGGTAATGGAAAATGATCTTTTAAAGTTGCGTTAGATAGTTCTTTGTAATCTACAAAACCTCTCTAGTTTCCATTTTTGTTTGGCACAATAACCAACGGTGAAGCCCACTAGCTATATGAAATCATATAGATAAATGTTACTTTGAGAAATTTTTGTAATTCTTCATTAACAATCTCCTTTAGATTAGGATTCATCCTTCTTTTGGGTTGTCTTACAGGTTTGACATTCTCTAGATTGTGTGTGTGATGCATGCAAGTGTTTGGATTATTCATTTCATATATGTATATTCCCATGCAAATGTAGAGGAATATTTTTTGCAACATCTTAATGAATTTTTCTTTTTGAAACTCTTCTAGGTTATTATTAATATTTATTATTTTTCCTGGACTAATTTCTACAAGAGTATTGCCAAAATTTTTCCATTGAATTTAATGATAGCTTAGATTGTCATGATGAAAAAATTTCAATACTAGACTTTTCCTAAAAATTTTGTTCTAACATATGCACACAATAATTTTGTTTAAAATATTGAAAAAAAATCACAATTACACATAAGATTCATTAATTTATTTTCCTCAACTTTTTTAATTGTCATTTCTTGTGAGATAGCTAAAATTGGTTGAATATATTCGTAATATTCTTCATCATCATCAATACATTCTTCATTTTATAATTCAGTTATTTTTCTTGCTATATGATATAATGTAATGTTTTCATTAAATTTTCATTACAAATAATCATGTCATCAGATCTACAGCTAATAAATACATCAACCGTGGCTAACCAAAGCCTACCTAGTATCATTGGATGACCACCTATATTGGTTTTTGGTTTTAATGTCATGAAATCAATCAGATATTCCCATGAATCTAGGGATACAAGTAAATATTCTAATATACCATCTAATTTGATAGTAGACTTGTTGGCTAATTGTAATATAGTACGAGTATATTGAAGATTAGTCAATCGTAATTCATCCATAGTACTTTTTGTCATAACATTTGTTGTTTCACCTAAATCGATTAATGTGTTTGGTATTTCAACATTATTGATGTGTATTTTTACAATGGGACTTCCCAGATCTAAGTATTTTTCAAATGTCATTTTTTTCATCATAAGTTCTACAATTTTTCCAATGAGTTGAACTTTTTGTATTTCTTTTCTTTTTCTACTAGCCATTTTCATACAAAACTCCTTTATTTTTTTTTCAAGAATTGGAATATCATTTATTTCTTGAAGTAAAGAAATCTTATTGAAAACATTATTTAACTCATCTAACATGTCGTGGTTTGGTGAAATTAACTATTTCTATACACCTTCATCTATTTGTAATCTCTATGGGAAAGGAAGGTTTTATATGGATATAGAGGGTTATTATGATAAAGGATTAGTAGGAGTTGGTATTATTTCATTTTCACTTATCTTGTCAGGGATTTCTGTTAGGATATTCCGACACATAGGAAATAGTTAAGTACAACTTGGTCTAGTTTAGAGTTAGGTATAGAGTTAGGTAAAGTGTGTTTCTTTACCATTGTACATATTGTAACTTACAATCCGACGGTCACGATATGTAGTGATCCAACGGTTCATTCTCTCCTCGGTATTACCGACACTTGATCCGTGGCTTGACACCCGATTGGTCCATGAGTTCTATTTAAAGCGCATGGAGGGTCATTGTTCGGGTAATCCGTGCATGAGAGAAGCTTATGTAAATTTTCATTCTTTGATTAATAAATTGCCTGTAGTAGCCACGTTGGCGCAGGCCGTGGACTGTTTCCCTCTTTGAGAGTTTTAACCACGTCAAAAATACTGGTGTATTGATCTGTGATCTGGTTGTGAGCGGTGTCCTTTTGGTGTTCTTTCTGAGGAACTTACCCTGTAAATTCCTACATGGTATCAGAGCTATTTGAGGGCCGCGTCCGTTGGTGATCCAAATCTGAAGCCGGTAGAACTACATGCGGCTGTCGTTTCCTAGATCTGCTATTTCTGACTGCTTTCGGGCCGAGAGGACTGCTCTGTTGCGTTTGGAGCATCTGTTCCAGTGAGGAACCCCTTTCGTTTCACGCGAAAAGGTTTCCGGTAGCCCTAGCTGCGTCATTTTTCAGATCGGGAGGTATACAGTGTTTTTGCAGTTTACTGTTATTTTCTCTCTTCTTATTTCGATTTCGGTTTATTTACCCTTTTTTTTTAACCGGATCTATACCTTTCATTTCTGTGTATGCTCTTTTCCCTGCGACTCTGTGCGATCTGGGCAAATCAGAAACAGAAAGGAAGGATTTTTCTCATGCGTATGCTCTTTTCCCTGCACCTTACTGTGATCTCGGAAAATCAGAAACATTGAGAAAAATATTTAGTTTTTCGGCTAAAGCTAACTTTGAGATTTTTTTTTTAAAAATATCTAGTTTTTTGGCTAAAGCTAACTTCGAGCCGCAAGGTTCGTTTTTCTTTGCATATTCGTGTTGGGTTTTGTGTTTTGTGTTTTGTAGGGAAAAAGAGCTTTCTCAAGGCAAGCACGCAAACCGAGGCCCCCCCCCTTCTCTCTCTCTCTCTCTCTCAAATTTTTTGTATAGATCAATTGGTTCAAAGTTATTTTAAGAGAGTAGAGGTCTTGGGTTCAAGTCTCCATTTTGTGGGGGCGGATTTTTTTTTCATTCCCGCACATTCGCGCACTTTGCCGGCAACTTCAACAAATTTGTTTTCAAAAAGCCATAACTTCTTCATCCGGAAGCCTTTTTCAGAGCCGTTTTTTTTTAAACAGCCTAATTTTTCGAGATCTATCCATTGGAACACTTACTTTCAGCATCTTCAGCTTCAGTTTTAAAAAAAAAAATGGAAAGTCCATGCCAAGTCATTCTTGACAACATTAACTACTTCCAATGGATAGCCTACATGGAAGATTTACTTAGAAGTAAAGGTCTCTACAGAATAGCCACAGACCAAGAGAAGAAACCAAAAGATGAAGACAAGGCTGCAAAATGGGAAAATAGACAAGATCAAGCTCGTGGTTTGATAGGGATGTCTATTTCTCCTGATCTTAGATTCCATATTGCAGAACTTGAGACTCCTCATGAAGCATTGGAAAAAATCGCTAAAGTTGTTGGGATTAAAAATGAAATTAGAGCCCATCAACTTGAAAATGAGTTGCTTACTTTGGATCCTAATAATTTTTCTTGCATTGAAGATTTCTTGTCCAAATTCAAGACCCTTAGATATCTCTTGGAAGGTGTTAAGGTTAAGAAAGAAGATGGTAATCTTATTTATTCCATCCTTACTAAGTTGGGACCAGCCTACTCTGTATTTGTTTCCACTTTCCATTCTACAAGGGAAGCTTTCATTTGTCAAGGAAAAGACTACAAGGTCCCTTCCTTTGACTCCTTTTGTGATTCCTTAATAAGAGAACAAGAAAAACTCTTACACCTTGGTCTTCTTAATCTTGGAAACTCTTCCACGAAAGCGTTAGCCGCCCAGCAGCAACCAAATTCAAAGAATCCTAAGAAGTCATATCCTCAAAAGAATGGTCCTAAACCAACTCAGCCTCAAAATGAAAGATCATTTCAGCAAAATGATAAGACCAATAAAAACAAATGGAAGAAGACTGATAGGCATTGTAACTTTTGTAATCGAGATGGCCACTTAGAATCTAAATGCTTTAAGAAGATGGAAGCCTTGGAAGCCGCAATGAAGAAACATAACATCCATGTGGAGCCTACTTCAACTTCAACTTCCAGAATGGCACTTTCTGCATGTCGTTGTCAATCATCTCAGTCTGGTTATGCATTAAATGTATCTTCTTCCTCTCCTTCTCATGAGTGGCTCATTGATTCTGGAGCCTCTTATCACATGGCCAAAAACCAAGCCATGTTTTCTTCTTTAAATGATTGTAACACCAAAAATATATATGTTGGTGATGATAGATCTCTTAATGTTGTCGGGACTGGAACTGTTCATATAGACAATGGTCAGTTTAATGATGTATTATGTGTTCCAACCTTATCCTGCAACCTTCTATCTGTATATCAGATAACTCATTCAGGTGAAGGTAAAATTGTTGAATTTTCACCTCATGATGTTGTAATCAAGGATCTAAGAGATCCTAAATAGATTCTAGCTACTGGTATTGCTGATGATTCCACAAGGTTGTACAAGTTTCACAACTTTGGGTCATCAAATCTTCCCTCAGTATTTGTTGCTCATAATGATGAAGTGAGCAAACTTTGGCATGAGCGATTTGGTCACTTAAACTATCGCTCCCTTCAGCATCTATGTAAAGAAAATATGGTGACAGGTCTTCCTATGGTATCTTGCAGAGATGGTGTTTGTTCCGGATGTGTACTCGGAAAACATCATCGGGACAGTTTTGACAAACGTGCCTCTTGGCACGCCTCAGCCCCTTTACAGCTTGTGCACAGTGATTTATGTGGTCCTCTTCCTGTTGCTTCATTCTCTGGCTGCAAGTATTTCTTAACTTTCATTGATGATTTCTCCAGACGCACTTGGGTATACTTCTTAAAACTCAAGAGCGAAGTATTTAACACATTGTCTGCCTTCAAAGCCTTTGTTGAAAAACAATCTGGACATCAAATTCTTAAGCTAAGAACTGATAATGGTGGAGAATATGTTAAAAACACATTCATCAACTTTTGCACCGAAAATGGAATTCAAATGCAACATACTGTTCCATACACTCCACAACAAAATGGTGTAGCTGAAAGAAAAAATCGCACCTTAAAGGAAATGGCTAATTGTATGCTGCAATCTAAAGGACTCAGTCTTAGTTTTTGGGCCGAAGCAATTAATTGTGCAAATTATATAATCAATCACACTCCTACTAAGGTTCTAGAGAATATCACTCCATAAGAAGCTTGGAGTTCCATTAAACCAGATGTAAGTCACTTTCGTGTTTTTGGAAGTGAAGCATGGGCCCATATTCCAGATGAAAAGCATAAAGCTTTAGAACCTAAGAGTGAGAAATGTACTTTTTTTGGATATTCTGAAGATGTAAAAGGTTATAGACTTATTCCATTTAAGTCCAAAAATGTTATCATTAGAAGAGATGTAAAATTTGATGAAAATAAATCGGCCTGCGAGCCTAGTCCGGCGGATGTGCCACCTCTTCCTATCTCTTCTACTTTTGAAAACATTTCTTCTTCAGATGATGAAAGTGAGGATGATAATCCTCCCCCACCTTCTCAGGATCCTCAACTTCCAAGATGGGTCCGTGCTACTCGGGATGTAGCAGGTGATCTTGCCGGTGATCCTACAGATCAGCGACGTACACGTTCTCAGTTTGAAAGAGCCTCTTCTTTACTGGCTCAAGCTCCAGTAAATCATGATCCTGACACTTTTGCAGAAGCTTCAGGCCATCCACATTGGGAAGCAGCTATGAATGAAGAATATCATTCATTGTTTGCAAATGATACATGGGATCTTGTTCCTCTACCAAAGGGACGCAAACTTGTTAGATGTAAATGGGTTTACAGAACCAAGTATGGACCAGATGGGAAAGTTGATAAACATAAAGCTCGTCTTGTTGCTAAGGGCTTTTCACAGGTTGAAGGCATTGACTACACTGAAACCTTCTCCCCTATTGCCAAAATGAACTCTATCCACCTTGTTCTTTCCCTTACTACCTCTTTAAAATGGGAAGTCCGTCAGATGGATGTTAAATCTACCTTCTTGCATGGGGACTTGCAGGAAGAAATCTATATGGAACAACACATTGGCTTCATACAAACAGACTCCAGCCTTGTTTGTCAACTTAAGAAATCCCTTTATGGTCTCAAGCAAGCTCCTCGGGCTTGGTATGCCAAAATGGATAGCTTTCTTTTAGAATCTGGCTTTTCTAGGTGTTATTCTGACAATACTGTCTACACCAAGAAACTGGGAAACTCTCTTATCATCCTTGTTATTTATGTTGATGATCTTATTCTTACTGGTAGTGATCCCAACCTTATAAATCATGGGAAGTCCAGCCTTAAAAAGAAATTTGAAATGACAGACTTAGGACACTTACACTATTTTCTCGGTCTTCAAGTCTTGTAATCCAAGGAGGGTATTTTCCTTTCCCAGTCCAAGTATGCTTGTGATATTCTTCGTCATTTTCACATGGAAGACTGTAAGCCAGCCCCTTCTCCCTTTCAGTCTGGAGTCAAACTTTCAGTCTCTTGTACTTCTCCTGAAGTTGATGCTACCTTATACCGTCAACTTGTAGGAAAACTCTTGTATTTAACCCATACTCGTCCTGACCTTTCCTTTGCTGTTGGCCTTGTTGCTCGTTTTATGCAAAACCCCCGTGAAAGTCATTGGAAAGCAGCTAAAAGAATACTTCGTTATGTTCGAGGTACAGTAAATTTTGGGATTCATTACAGTGCCAAAGCAGCTCCTCTATTAGTCGGTTTCACTGATTCTGATTGGGCTAGTGACCCTGATGATCGAAAGTCTACTGCCGGTTATGTCTTCACTCTTGGTTCAGGACCTATTACATGGGCTTGTAAGAAACAGTCTGCCATTTCTCTTTCGTCAGCAGAAGAAGAGTATCGTGGTGCCGTGGAAGCTAGTAAGGAAGCCTTGTGGCTTCGTCAGATCCTATCAGAGTTTGGCTTTGAGCAGCAGCATCCAACCACACTTTGGTGTGATAATCAAAGTGCCATTCAGCTATGCAAAGATCTAGTCCAGCATCAGCGCAGCAAACACATTGAACTACACATGCACTTCATCAGAAAGCTCATTCATGACCATGTTCTTGAAGTGCAATATTGTTCAACAGATGATCAGGTTGCAGACATCTTCACAAAGGCTCTCACAGAGGCGAAGTTCACTAAACTTCGATATATGCTTGGAGTTCAGGAAGTTGTCACTAAGGGGGGATAGGCTCTAGTGCCTCCTTCCTTCTCCTATTGTGTCATATTTGTAAATCCTTCAATCCTATCCCAAGTTGTTCTTAAGGGGGGATGTTAGGATATTCCGACACATAGGAAATAATTAAGTACAACTTGGTATAGTTTAGAGTTAGGTATAGAGTTAGGTAAAGTGTGTTTCTTTACCGTTGTACATATTTTAACTTACAATCCGACGGTCACGATATGTAGTGATCCGACGGTTCATTCTCTCCTCCGTATTACCGACACTTGATCCGTGGCTTGACACCCGATTGGTCCATGAGTTCTATTTAAAGCGCATGGAGGGTCATTGTTCGGGTAATCCGTGTATGAGAGAAGCTTATGTAAATTTTCATTCTTTGATTAATAAATTGCCTGTAGTAGCCACGTTGGCGCAGGCCGTGGACTGTTTCCCTCTTTGAGGGTTTTAACCACGTCAAAAATACTGGTGTATTGATCTGTGATCTGGTTGTGAGCGGTGTCCTTTTGGTGTTCTTTCTGAGGAGCTTACCCTGTAAATTCCTACAATTTCTTCCTTTTTAGGAGCTTCATCCTCTTTATGTTCTTTAATGACAATCTAGAAGGTTTTTTTTTTTTTTTGTAAAATTCTCCTACATATAATATATCTATCATATAAATATAGGGGATCTATCATGTAGTTTTGGAAATCTTGTACTCTAACATTATAAGTGGGTTTCTGAGGTACTTTGTTGTTGGGATTTGGGAGCAATTGTGAAGGTAGTTGATTAGGTCTTTTGGGTAAATGAATAGGTGGTAATGGGATAGGTTGAATTGAATTCAGTTGAGGGTGAAAGTGAGGTTGTGGTGGTGGAGAATACTATTGAGACTTGTATTGAGGATAATGAGGACAATATTGAGGATACTATGGATTTCCACCATAGGATACTTTTCCAACCCTGTGACCAAGATGGTTTTCTGGGGTGTCCAATCTTGCTAAGGTAAGGTTGTGTTCTAACTATTTTGAGGTTTTTGTAAATAATATTGAAATTTTGAATTGAAATCTTGCATCATACTTGGTTGAAGAGGCTATTGAGGTCTTTAAAGAGCAATAAAGAAAAGTTGTCATGGTCTTTGACTCACTCCACTATCTTCTTGGTAAACAAATTTCAACCAAGGTAGTGATGGGAAATCTTTCATAGCATGTGATTCTGCACAAATGACACAAATTTCAATATTATCAAGTGGACATTCTCTTAATGCATGTTTATTTCTAATCTAGGGAAAAATATAGACAAAGAAACATTCTCAACTTTGCTTGTTTTGCATTCTTAACATATAAATTTATTCACTAATTTTACCAAGAATATATATTTTAAAATTCTTACGAAAATTTCTAAGTTTAGCTTGACTTATCGATCTTGATGCATATTTACTTACTCTTGCAATGGATGGATCTCTAGGAATTCTACCATAATTTGTTTTCCTCTTGAAATGTGCTTGCACAACTCACAAATTTCTTCGAATGGTGATTGAAATAATTCTCCTTTACCCATTGGCTTAAGAAGGTCAAGCCACTCATCTCGAATTTCTCTAAGTAAGAGGGTTTTTAATGTATCAAATGCTAGATTACGTAATTTTTCTCTCTTGACATTATATGAAAATATTTCTACCAGATCCTTAAGGCTCTCATCTTCTTTTTGATTCATTTTAAAAATTTGTTCTTTAATATCATGATGTATACAACATTCCTTACATTTTTCTAAAAATAGCCTTATCATATTATCCCACGATATTATAGAGTTAGTACCTAGACCCATAAACCAGTTAATAGATCCATCTTTCAATGATGCTAGTAGGGAAAATTTTAAGCATGAAAATGTATTTTAAAGTTTAAAAACATTGGTGAATATCACTAGTATATAATATGAAATTTGAAAATTTTTTGGCAATGTTTTTGTAAAAGTATTCAAATTTCTGATAATTTTATATAGTATCTACATAAAATTTTGGTGATTTTTAAGGTAAAAAAATTTTATACTATAAATTTTGGGTGAATACATTTTAGAAAAAAATGGAAATTAATGAATCTTTATTTGGAAAAAACATGGAAAATTAGCCCACTTGCGAATATTAGCCCCTAAAATTTTCTCTCGTTGTTGAAAACAATTTCAACTTTTGAGCATCAAGCATATAATAATAAGATCTACAAAATACTTCAAATTCAAAGAGAAATTTTTTCGGGGCTTATGTTCTCATATCATGGAAGTTAGGAAGTATATATGGAGAGATGTTCTTTATACTAACATTACTATTAGTATCTTGAATGGTAAATCCATAAGGATCTTCTTCATTGTCATCATCTCCATCATGGACTCTTCTTCTATCTTCTCCTCTACTACCTCTTCGACCACCAGGAGGTGTTCTTTCTCCTCTTTGACTTCCAATTAATGGTACTTATTCTCCTCCTGGTCCTCATCCTAGTATTGTTTCATGTCAATTTGGAGTGCGAAATATTTCTCCTTCACCTGTTGGACAATTGGCATTGTCTGGATGGCCGGTGGCCTAGTGAAGGCATCTGCAAGTGTTTTGGCATTGAATTCAATAGTCATGCTGGGGAAATGTGTTTGGTAGTTGGAATTACCTAACCGTTGGTAGGATCATTTCCTAACTGTTGGCTGGAGTGTTGGAATTGATGTCAACCAGACTATCTTGGATGCTTGTCGCAACAGATGTTGGCATTGATGGCCTAGGAGGAAGTCCATGGTAGTTGTAGGATTCATGTAGAGAATCATCATAGTAGCAAGCTTATTGGAGAATCCATCAATTGATTATTACAGTGATGGACCAAGAGGAAGTCCATGGTAGTTATAGAATTCATGGAGAGGATCACCTTGGTGGTTGTGATTCCAGTTGTCTAGAGAGTCAAGGAGAAGAATAATGTTAGATATATTGGATCCATATTAGAGGTAGTAGATGGGCTGAAAGTCTACACCATACCATCCCCATTAGATAGTGCTCTAAACAAGCTTTCCAATGATATGTAGAAGTCCAACAATGGACTCTTGGATCAAAATATATGGTTTGCTGAAGTTTAAGAATTGAAGCCTTAGGAAGGAATATCAAAGGTACTATTTATCAAATATTGCATGTCAGAGGTCCAGAGATATCAGTACATCGAAACATCGCAGTTAGGCATATCAATGATTTCATATCAAGGGTCTCAAGATATCGACAATCACAACATGAGAGCATCAACCATGTCAGCGATCGCAACATCAGAGCATCAACCATGTCAACAATTGCAACATTAGAGCATAAAACATATCAGAGGTCGGGCATACCATTGCATCGCAACATTAGAGCATTAAGCATATCGACACATCACATATCGTAGGTCCAGAGACGTCAGGGATTGGAGATTGGAACATAAGAAACCAGAGGATCGAAAATTTTGAAAGTGCAAATCTTTAAAAATTTACGATATTGTTAAAAGTTCTGATAGAATTAAAAATCGTTGGGGAGCGCTGATAATGATTTACAAAGGATTTCATTGCAAAACCAAATGTGGATGAGCCCTTTTCTCTCTCCTCTAGTAGGAAGCATGGCAACATATGATTTTCTCCAATATGGACACATGACAGCATGTGATTGGCTCTGATAAGGACAAATGGAAGGATATGATTGGCTCTGATAAGGTACTATGGCAGTTGATGTACACATGATGTGGCAGTATGATAGGACATGTGGCAGGAACATTGACCCATTTTGAGTGGTCTAATGGGCCATAACCGAGTGACACGTGTCATATCGAAGGTTGAGGATGTCGGCACTTTACTACACTTTATACTTCTAAAAGTTATGATGAAAGGGGCTCCGATGTGTTGTAACTTGGTCGAGGAAAATAGTAGAACCAAGGGCATAGAGTAAGGCTTACCACCTAAGTGCCATGGAGCATATCGGAGGTTGGAGATTTTAGAACTCCGATTTAAATGAATTTTGGAGAAAGTTACGATATGTGAAGCTTCCGATGTTGTTGGCGCTTAGACGTGGATCTTAGGAAACCAAGGGTGTGGGGCAATAACATGAGGAGAGAGGCCCCCAACAGGATGCTAAAGGAATTAGCACCTAAGTGCTATATCGACGGTCACATGCAGCAGTCCTATGGTGGAGATGCAATAATGAGCTAAGAAGAAGGGGCTAAAGTCCAACTGGAATATTGTAATATCATAACATCTTCTTAATAGAGTTACGAGATGTTTAGGCTCCAAATTTCATTGTGGTGTAAAAACTCCCATATAGTATCACATAGGAGTATTGAAGGTTAGACAAGTCGGCAGGTGAAAATTAAATGAGCACAGAGGTATTGGTTGCTGGAATAAAAAGCAACTGTCAAAGATCATTCGGTGAAGGCAGTCAGGACCATGATCTTCAGGAAAGAGTGTTGGGTCTACCTTGAGGTGAGACAAGATATTGTTGTGCTCTGATGCATGTCCAAGTGAGTTAACTGGATGAATGGGTCGATGACCATAGAATAAATGAATGTTGATGGAGTTGTTTCATGGAATCAGATTCATCAACAGAAACTATTAGACAAGGAGAAAAGGACAATGGTCCACAAACAAGCCATGTTGAAGTACAACCAAGCCATGAAAAACCATGAATAATCATGGAGAGAATCAGTGATAGGAGAGTTTCACACAAAGAGGACTGTGCCTAGTTTGAGTGTGCAGGTGGATAGAGAATTCAATCTTAGTATGGAGAAACAGTCAGGTTCCCATTATCATGATTAATGTAGTGGCAAAGAATAAGTCAGATTCAACAACAGAATGGAAGGGCCATGCCAAGGTACACTTGTGCAGTGTGAATACAAGACAGAGTGGCAACATCAATCGAGGGGCATCAGAAGAACAAAACCCAGGAGCTTAGATGTGAAAAGTTGTGAAAGAAGCATAGTTTCCAGAGAGACAAGTGGAAAAATATCTGTGTGAGTTCTTTGTAGTGTAAGGTTATGAGATATCCTGTTTTGTAGAGAAAGGATAAGATTTCTTATGCAAAGGTAAGAGACCCTGAGAGTTGCACTATGTGAGAAAGGCCAAATTTTCCTGCATTGGTGTGAGTAAGGCTGAAGTTTCCTTTTCGTTGTGTGACAGGTGGAAATTTCATGTGCTGTGAGAAAGGCTGAAGCTTCCTCTACACTGTGTGAAAGGTGGAAGTTTCCCGTGCTGCGAGAAATGCCAAAGGTGCATGTACTGAGCCTATGATGTGGAAAGCAAGAGGTCGAGATCTGAGTCACTGTTGATGAAGAGCAAAGAAAAAAGTTGCATGGACTGCAATGAGTGATTGTTGTTGAGAAGATTAGTGGGATACTGCAGAGTGTGCAGAGAGTGTTGTGTGTGACACGGACTGTGAAGAACAGAGCTGATATTAGGTAGAGTAGGTGAGAAATTGCAGTGAAAATTTAGTTCCTATTTACGTGTGGGTTGGATCCTACATATAGGAAGTTTGTGCTTCCATATCTAGTGGGTACTTGAGAAGGCTTGGGGGTTGATGCCTCCTGTAAGTTGGTGCTTGCATAAATCCAAGAAGATATAATTTGGTGCTTGTAACAAATATGTGAATTTGGTGCTTCGCATGGTGCTTCTGGTAAGCTGGATAGGGATCTAGAAAAGGAGGGAGTTGGTGCTTCCAGTTAGTGGGTGCTAGCAAACAATCAAAGGGAGATGGTGCTTCCTATGAGTGGTGGCTCACAAAAACAAATTGATGTAATAGAGTAGGCGCTCTTATTTTACATCAATAACAACAACAAGAATTGGTGGTTTTTTTCCCGAAAGGGTTTTCATGTAAAACCTTGTGTCTCATGTGTATGATGCTCATGGTGTGTGATTGTATGTTGATTTAATATTTCTTCCATATTATATGTTGTTGTTGATTATGTGGTTGATTTCCAAGTTTGAATAATAAAATAAAATTGGCATAAAGAGTTAAAAATTAGCCTTAATATTGATTCACTCCCCTCTCAATATTAACATTGTTTCCAACAATTTGTATCCAAGCCACGTTCCTTCAGGAATGGATTAATCGCTAGAAGGTAGAACAAAGGGAAACAATGGCTAATCGAGGTTGGCTAACACTAGAATGAGTTCCATTTTTAAATGGATTAGACTATGAGCTCTGGAAGGTTAGACTATGAGCTCTGGTAGCCTATTTTACTGCCTTGGATGTTGATATATGGTTCTCTGAATTGAATGGAGAAAAGAGTGAGCATAATGAAGAAGCCCAGAAGATTATCATGAAAGGTCTATCTAAGACGAATGTCAATAAAGTGAGGCATTGTGTGTTAGCAATGGAAGTCTTGGACTGACTGCAATGTCTGTATGGTGGAGATAGACATGTGGCTCAAGAAAGGTCTGAGGAGCCGCCCTGTTGCTCTAGCAATGAACCAAAACATGGAGAAGTTGTTGCTCATCACACTCATGTTGATGATGAAGATGTCTTAGAGGAGAGACCATGTTTCTCAAAAGGAATTCTATTGTTTTATGATCAATGTAAATAAATAAGTTATTCATTATCTAGATGTTCATGTGAATCACTTGAAGGTAGAGAGAGTCATGCATCTAGTAGTTTCAATGAAGATAGAGCCATTTTAGTAGAAATAGAAAATAAGAGATCCTATGAAGGAGAGGAGAGTACATCCCGTAGAGAGAATAGGGGTATCATTGAAAGTGATGAAGAAGGGACCACCCTTAGACCCGTGGAAGACTCCATGGACACATATATGATCTTAGATCTCTATGGTAACTAGGATAGCACTTCTGATAACGAGGAAAAAAATCTAGATGAAAGGATATATTTTAGAAAGAAGTTGATCTCTTCCCTAAAGGAGATCAAGGATATACCAAAGGAAAATATCAAGAAAGAGGAGAAACTAAAAATTTATGAGCTTGAGAATGGAATGTGAGAAAAACAATAGTTGAAATAAATGCTCATCAAGAAGAGGATAGTAGACTGATTGGGATGTTAACCAATCAGCTGAGTGAAAAGGAAGATTACTGTGGGAGACTAAAAAATGAGGTAGTCTCATTGAGACATCACTTAGAAAAGTCGAATAAAGAGTTGTCTCATTATCAAAAGCTTGAGGGGAGTAAGAAATTATTGAATGAGATGCTTGGAAAGAAAATATCCCCTGTCATCAAGATTGGTTTGGGTTTCAAGGAAAAACCAATCTCCAATAATGCAAAGGCTGAACAATCAAATTCCCAAGTAAAGGGAGTCCAAGGTTCCAAAAACAATAAAGAAAGAAAGGTTGCTAGACAACAACAACAACATGGAAAGAAGTAACAACAAGAGATGGAAAGGTAGCAACATAAGGCTAAGAAGAAACAGTCCATAGTGCAACAGAAGAGGTCAAGGAAGTTGCAAGAAAGAGTGCATGATAGCAATGAAAGCTATCATGGAAGGTACATGAAGAGCCAAAAGAATTCCTTATCTACTCAAGGACAAAGCCTACAAAGAAAATGTAACCTCTATCATCAAAACCTTTTCATGTATATTGTTTTTCTTGCAATAATTTTGGGCATAAATCCACAGATGGCATGCAAGGGAACAAGATGTGTTGGGTAGCAGAAACCCAAGAATGCACAAAAATTCTAGAAGAAGGCATGTTGTCCATGATAGGAGTTTTGACTTAAACATTGTAATAAAGAGTAACTCCTCTTCCCCATTCTTAGGCCAAATCAAAAACTACAATTGTGGAAAATTTTGGCACAAGAGGGCTAGATGCAAAAATGAGAAGAAATTGAATGCTTCTCAGCATATGCATGCAACTGCAACATCTTGGGATTTGAAGACAAGGAAAAATAATGGTGTTGAGAAATATAGACTTGTCTTCAGTGCTCTGTGTCAAAAGAGAAATATGAAAAGAGGAGGATGAAATAAGGAGAATGATAATCTTGCCACTGTGATGGACCTCTTTGTAAGGAAGAAATGCATCAAAATGATTTGAGTGAAGAAAGAGGAGGTAAAAGAGAAGGTTCCTCTACCCTTGTGCAGTCGAAAAGAATCCCACACAAGAGGAAAGAAGAAGCTAGAGAGCAATGCTTCTATCAGGACTGGACCATTGAAGGTTTGGAGGAAGAATGGGGATGGTCTGTGAAGGGGGAGTAGATCCTTTGTTTCTCTTTAGTGAAGGAAGAGAATGGCCTCAAGGGAGGCCAAATAAGTCAGATGCAAGAAGCCAAAAAGAATAAATAGAAAGGTGCATCTGATTGATGAAGGTATGGTTGTGTTTTCTTGTTGATTACAAAAATTAATTGGTTTATTTTTAATGTATCACCATTGAAAAGGAGGAGTGCATCCAGAATTAGGAGTACACAACAAAAACTTATGTTGTGGGAAGAAGATGGGCTGCAGTGGAAGTGTGTAATGAGAAGAAGCTCATAGTCAAGTCAGGTCCACAGGATCAGTCCCTACGTAGAGGAAAGAAAGATGTTGTAGGAGATCAAGGAGCATTGGTTCAAGTGGAGATGCTTTGATAAGCAGTAGCATGCAACAACTGGAAACCTCGGAAAGGGAGATTGCTGAGAAAATGAAAGGTTTTCATCTTGGGTGAAATACCCTTATTTCATTTAAATTGTGAGTTTTATTATGCATAATAGCCTTGTGTTCATGAAACATAATTGGTGCAATATTTTCATGTCCCTTAACCCTCAATTGGTATCACTATGCCAATTGGTTGTGTTGGGCTCATGATGAGTAACCTTGTGTGCAAATGGACATTTCTTTTTGACAAAATAAATATTAGAGTTTTCCTAGTACAAAACTCCATTTATATAATTTCCAGTAGACTTTAGTACAATTGGTATAAGAAGCAGTCACTATTGTATGAGAATGATCTCAAGGAGAGAAGTGGAGATGCTAAAAAATGTGAGCATAGTCTTGAAAGTAGCAGTAGCAGGGAAGAAGTGTGCCCCAAAACACATCATTATTAATTGATATTTGCAGCAACAACAATACCATAATAAGTTTAATGGGTATCAATATTTTTGATATAAATGATGCATTAGTGGAAAGAGTTCTCAACAAGCAGCCATAAGGTTTCTAAAATTTGAAGGAAAAAGAAGAGGCAATATATGTTCAGGGGGAGCATATCAAATATTCCTAGTTTTTGAAGCAGCAACAGTGACAATCTTGAAAGAGATGTCCATGAAGTAGAATGTACATCTCAACAGATAGAATATGGTCTTCACAACCAAGTGATTGCATGCGGAGAGAAAGGCAACATGTAACCCCTTTCCATTGATGTCAAAGGGGGAGAGAATTATGGATAAGAGTCTGTGCAGAAGAAATCATGCCATTGGTGTCTCATGCAATGAGACGTGTGGAAGGAGCATGAGTTTTGGCCATCACATGAAGAGAAGCAAGGAGTGTTTGCATTAATGCTAAAGGGGGAGATTGTTGGATAGTTGGCTTTGTCTCGATGGCCAATGGCTAGTGAAGGAATCTGCATGTGTGTTGGAATTTATGTCAATGGTCATGGTGGGGAAATGCGTTGGGAAGTTCACATTGCCTAATTTTTGGCTGGCGTGTTGGCATTGATGTCAATCATACTAGCTTGGATGCTTGTCGCAGTAGATGATGGCAATGATGGCCCAGGAGAAATTCCATGGTAGCTTCAGGATTCATGTAGAGAATCATCAAAGTAGCAGCCTTATTGGAGAAGCCATAAACTAATGATTACAATGATGTACTAGGAGGAAGTACATTGTAGCTGTAGGATTCATGGGGAGGATCACCTTAGTGGTTGTGATTCCAATCTTCTAGAGAGTCAAGGAGAAGAATAATGTTAGAGAGCTTGGAGCCATCTTATAGGTAGTAGATGGGCTCAAAGACTACATCAGACCCTCCCCATTGGATAACATAGAACAAGATTTTCAACGATATGTGGAAGTCCAACACTCCTAGATTAAACAATATGGTTTGTTGAAGTTAAAGGATTGAAGCCTTAGGAAGGAATATCGAAGGTTTGATTTATCGAAGATTATTTATCGGAGGTCCAAAGATATCAGCACATCACAACATCATAGTTAGGCATATTGGCAATTGCATATCGAAGTTCTAGAGATATCAGTGATCGCAACATTGGAGCATCAACCATGTTAGCGATCATAACATCAGAGCATCAGGCATATCGGAGGTCGATAATATCAGTGCATTACAACATCAGAGCATCAAGAATATCATTGCATCACATATCAGGGGTCCAGAGACATTGGAGATTTGCGGTCCCAACATCAGAGCTCAAAGGAGATTGGAACGATCAAGCAAGTTTTACATGAACTTGAATCAGCATGTTTGATCCGATCTAGCACTAGCAAAAATCGGAGGATCGAGACTTCTAAAAGTACAAACCTTTAAAAGGTTGTGATATTGTTAAAAGTTTTGATATCGTTAAAAACTGACGAGGAGCACCGATAAGGATTGACAAAGGATTTCATCGCAAACCAAAGGTGGACGAGCCATTTTCTCTCTCCTCTAGCAGGACACATGGTAACATGTGATTGGCTCCGATAAGGACACAAGGTTGCATGTGATTGGCTCCGATAATGACACATGGAGGGATATGATTGGCTTCGGTAAGGAACAGTGGTAGCTAGCGTCAACATGGCAGTACGACATGACACATGGTAGGCATGTTCAACCATATTGGGTGGTCTAATGGGCCATAATAGGGTGAAACATGTCACCTCTAAGGAGTCACCATGTGGCAATGATGATGTCATATTAGAGATTGCATACCGAAGGTTGAGGATGTCGGCACTTTGTAACACTTGATACTTGAAAATTTTATGATGAAAGGGGCTCCGATGTGTAGGCACATGGTCGAGGAAACTAATAGAGCCAAGGGCATAGAGAGAGGATTAGCACCTAAGTGTTGTGGAGCATATCGGAGGTTGGATATTTCATAACTCCACTTTAAATGAATTTCAGATAAAGTTACGATATGTGAAGCTTTTGTTGTTGTTGGAATTTGGTTGTGGAGCCCAAAAACCAAGGGGACAGAGCAATAACACAAGCAGAAAGGCCCCCGACAAGATTGTAAAGGACTTAGCACCTAAGTGTTACACCGATGGTCATAGGAAACGGTCCTACGGTGGAGATGTGATAAGTTACTAAGCAGAAGGGGCTAAAGTCCAATTGGAATATTGTAATTTCCTAACATCTTCTTAATAGAGTTATGAGATGTTTGGGCTCCAAAATTGCACTATGGTGTAAAAGCTCCGATATAGATGCATAGAGGACTATTTAAGGATGGATGAGTCGACATTTGAAAAGAAAATGAGCATAGAGGAGTTGGTCACTGGAATAAATGGTGACTGTCAAAGGTCACTGGGTCTGTTATCACTCCAAAATTTCTCTAGAGCTATTATGAAAGAGGTAACCAAAAACCTACTTTTGAGATTAGGATCTATCCTTTCTAATGCTCAGAGAGGGCTCTCTCTTTATGATTTAACTTTGTTTAGTTAATTGATTTTAGGCTAGTTATGATTGTACTTGGGTTTTGATTTTGATTTGGTGGTGTGATCACTGAATTAGATGGATAGAGGGATGTATTTTGCCAATGGGCTATGGGGTTAGGTATGAAGAAAACAAGAATGGATCAAGTTCTAAAGATAGTGTTTACAAGGCAAGGTGGTTGAGTAAATTCAGATCTTAAGGCTGGGTGGTGAAGTGGTTTTCAATCGGGGTCAAGGAGCAAATAAGGGTTCCTCAAATTGGATAATGAAGGAAATGGTAGGGGTCAATAGAAACTAGGGAGCAATGAAGGATTCACTAATCTAGATATCGTCAGAAAACATTAAAATGATTAATTGTTCAAGACAGAGTGTACTTAAACAAATTTTGTAATATAATTCCAGTTAATTCATTCAATTTAGATAAACATGCAAGTTTGTGAAACACTTTAGAAAAATAACAACTTGACAAAAGAAAATACTTCACTGAAGTGTCCCAACACATGAATCCTGTAATGCAATCTCTTTATTACTCAATCCAATCTGTTGACTTGAAAAATGGTACAAATAACCCTCAAGTTTCAGATCAATACAACTATAGTAATGCCAAGTAATCCACACTCTATGCTTCGAATTATGAAGTATTTATACAAAAATAGTTTACAAAATATCCCAAACTGTCTTGGGAATTAACCTAGGAGAAAGAAATGTCTTCATACAAGAAGATAGAGACAGATATTGAACTGATGTAAGCTATCCCTATTTATTTGGTTGTGCAGTCTTTATGCTTTGATCTTTTGCTGTCTATTCTCCTTTGTTGTTTGTCTTCCACGCTGATTGTTGTTTTTACTTTGTCTTTTAACTGATACTCTTTCATCTGGATGATCTGTCACTTTTACTGTGCATTTTTACATTAAGTCATTTAAATTTTCCCATGTTTCTGCATTTGGTAATTTGATATTTACCATCTTTCTATAAATTTCATCTACTTCCGTGTACTTAGCAAAGGTTGGCCTGTTTACAAAAAGGTTTTTTACCTCATGCTGGAGGTAAAATAGGTTCTCAAATGTTTGGTATAGAACCTTTCCTGTGGGCATCCCCTTCATAGAGGAATTATTGGCTTGTTCTCTTGCCACCTCTCTGATTTTCATGTTGTAGTCTTCCTGTGGTATAAATCTGTCATTTATCACCAAGGGATTTGGTAGACCTTTCTGCCTTAAAGCATCAAACTTAACCATGAACATGTCTATAGCCAATTGCATGGTTTGGAATTTTGCCTCAAGGTTCATCATTAAATTCCTCTTGGTGAGGACTTTTTTCAACTCTAATATGGTGCCAGTCCTATCAGCTATGTCCAGCTCCTGCAATTCATATTTATTTTTAGAGTTAAGGAAGTGGATTATTCTAGTGGCTTCTTCTGGCATGTCTCCAAGTTCAGCCTTAACTCTTTGAATTGCTTCTGTAGCCTCTTTGACTAAATCATTTTGTTCAAAATTACTTGTATAGATGGCCAAATATTATTAACAGAGTCAATGATATTGGCCCATAGATGTTCTTTAGCTTGGCCAAGTGGCTCCCTCAATGTTATCTCTTTCTCCAAATTCTTCATGGATTCGTTCACCCTCTTCATACGAAATAGAATAGCTAATTTGAATCTACAAGTTGTCACCTTCAGTAAACTTGGTTGAATTATCTACTTCATTCTTGTGCATTATTTGGGCATGTTTCTTCTCATCCTCCAGAATTTTTATTTTTTCTTTAAGTTTATTTATCTCTGTGGTTTGAATGGACATGTCCTCCATTGCTTTGACCAATTTTCTTTCCTCATCACTTGGATGAGTTGCTGCTATTGTTGAACATGTTGTTGATGTAGATGTCGTTGCAGCTAGAAGTGTCGTAGTGAGTGGAGCTGTGGGGGCCAATGAAGCAAACAAGGTTGATGGTAGTACTACAATGACCGTTGGAATGGAAGTGGCAATGGCTGTCTCAAGGATGGCCTATTTTAACTGTATCAAACTATCCAACTCCTTTTCCATTTCTTTTAATTGAGAATTTAGTTGTAGAACAAGGTCCATCATTTCCTCCTGCTGGGTGTGGATCTCAAGGACCTCCTTGGTCTATGGATGTTCTAAATGAGGAAAATTCAATTGTTTTTTTAGATTAGTAATATCCTCAATCTTCTTCTTTATCAATTTCTCTACATCCTTGACATCATTGGGATTATGTCCAAGTTCAACCACCAAGTCTTCCAGTGACTTGATTCTGTTGTCCTTGGCATGTGAGGATGCCTTTCCCAACTTATATTGTGCTGTGATATTATCCAATGAGCTTTGGATTTTGTGCATAACCATTTCTTTATTTTTCATCGTGGAATAAATCATCTCACCTGCTTGCTTATGGAAATCAATTTGGTATATGGGGTGAACATCCCTAGCCAAAACATCAAATTCGATTTTCCTGTAGCCAGCTGATGATTTTGGTTGCTAGACTGTAGGGTGCATGAATGTCATTTGCATCTTCCTAGTCTTAATGTCAAACGCCAACATTAACCTATTTTGATTTGTAGGTGTTTTCTTGAAGTATTGGCATAAGTCTCAGCCTTCAATGCCTCATTCCTCAACTTAATTTCCTTGTGTTTTTCTTTAATATATTTCTCTTTATCCAGAGGCATGGTGGATGAAGAGACTTCAATGATGAGTTGTTTCTCAATAAGTTGAGTGTTTGAAATAGAAGGTTGTTGAGTTTCACCTGAAGTTGTTGGGCCTTTGCTCCTTCCAACCATTGTTTTAGTGTCAGTGATTTCCACTATGTCAATGGTATCTTCTTGTTCAATTACTAGATTAAGCTTGGGCCTCTTCTTGTAACTGATCTCAAATATTTCATCTATAGTGTCCATTGCTAAGCTAGCACCTTCTCCCTTGGTTCTTTTTGTATTTCTATCTTCATTGGCTGGAGTCTGTAATATAGGAGGAATATTCATCTGTTCTTCTAGGGTTGGAGCCTACAGAAAGGAACTAGTATCAATCTTCTTTTCCACATCTATCAAAGTTTTCTCCACATCTACTACAGTATTCTCCATATCCATCAAAGTGTTTTCTAATCATTCCGACTAGTTGGAAAAAATCTCAATATCTAGCCTAGGATCATGTATGAAAGGACCCAATTTGACTTTGAGCCTTAGTTTATTCATGTCTCCATGAGGGTCACATTGCCACATAAAACTGCTCTTGAAGTTCATCTCCTGTAAGAGTTTATCTGCCTCTAGTCCAGCTTCCCTATTATTACAAATAAAGGGGCCCAATTGATTTTTCATTTTAAATTGACTCTTCTTCTTGGCTAACAGAAAATTAACCTCATAAGAGTTTATGATTTGTCTGAAATACTCTAATGAAAATATTCTCATGGGGAGGTATTTGGGTAGTTTGTAGGGAGTAAGTTGGCATCCATATATTCTGATTTCTGTGTGGTCTTGGTATAGATACCAGTCTCCCACTCTACTGTTCTTTGCCAATTGTAAAACTCTTTTAATCTCCTGACTGATCCTGGGCTGATAGCTACTGGTTAGCATGTTTATAACCAGATGAACAAATGAATCAATGAAGTCTTTGTAAGTAAGTACAGTGGAATACATTTGGAACAATGGTGTCCAAAAGATAACAGATCTTGGATTGACCTTGGTGTCTAACTTTTGGATGCTGACAGGAAACTTATGTGACTGATAGTAAAAGAAGATGTGAAATAATATTGATGAATACTTGAAGACTCTGTCATTTAGCAATCTGATAAGTTGTTCATGGATTCTATTTGCCAAGAACTAAGCATAGTTGTAAATTGTAGCAGGAGGCTTGCTTGGGAAAAATATAGAAAGGAAAGAAAGGAAAACCTTATCCACATGTTCATTTGTGGTGTACCCTAGAATGCAAGAGATCATGGTTATAATTTGTCTGTCTCTCTCAGAACAAATGGTGGGGAGCATATGGAGGACTATCTTTTGGAGTATGAGACTCCTCTATGATGAAGGCTTAGAAGGTGTAGCTTGATGTAGAGTTCAAGTAAGCCTTCAATGGAGAGTGGGGTCTCATTGGGGCCTGGCTGGATTTGCAACATTTGATTAATTGATTCTGCAGTAATGGTGAATAAAAATTGCTGGTTAGGGGTGACTATGGCTCTTTGATTGGGAATATAGCAAGCTTGGTAGAAGTGGATGATTTCTGGGAATGGGTGTACTTCTGGGAACAAGTATTTGGGAAAATTGGACTCCCATTATTGAATGTCATCATTATGGTACAAAAAATTGTTTTTACTCCAGCAGTGGAGTTTCAGTAGGTAGGCAGGGGAAGCAGTGTCCTTGATTTGAAATTCTTTATCGGCTAATGAAAGGTGGTCAATGTCCAGGTGAGGGTTTTGTAGAGGTCTTACATCCAAAGAGGTTTGGGAAGCCATAATTTAGTTTATTCAACTGAATTACTCTTTATGTGGCTTTTAGGGGTAAGGTCTGAACGTCTAGAACCATGTGGAGAGTAATAACAGTCTATAAAAAGGGGTTTGGGTGCATAGTAAGCTTTTCTTTGAGTTTAGGAAGGTTTTTTAATTAATTTAATTAATTAACCTTGGATAATTACTGTGTATAACTTTAAATTACAGGGTCATTCTGGTTATATCAAGAATACTTGGAATTTAACAGTTTGGTGTGTAGATGGGTTTCTGTGGTAGCTATAGAAGGTAATAAAGCTTCAACTAGCTATTTGTTGCTTCAATTTGGTGTCTGTAGTGTCTTTAGGTGGAAAAATGTGGCTAAATTGGTCGCTCAATGGCTTAGGGTGATAGAATTGGTTTAGCAGAGGTTTACAGTGAAAATGAGCAAAAAGAACAAATTGGGGCTTTTTCGGCCTTTTAACCCATAACGGTTAGATTTTGGCGCGAGTATTATTGAATTAATAGTGGGAAGTTTTGGTTTTAGGTAGGGAGGTGGTTTTGTGTGATATTGCACCGCTTTTGGATGGTGGGCGGTATTTTTTGTGACCACGCAATATAAGCTGGTGCCTCCACATAGCAGAATAGTGCCTAGCCAAAACCATGAATCTCGCGTGCTTTCGGGTTGCTAACTAGTAGACGATGAATCTGCACGATATGGTAGTTGGGAATGGGGGTGGGAGATCAGAGGGATATTGCAAAATGAAGTTGCATAGATAGAGTTGGGAAAGTGATTGGTTGGGCCTGGGGTTTAATTACATAAAATTGTAATTAATTAATGAATAATGTCTGGATTTTTTAATAAAGGTGGGACCATGGGTTATATGGTGGGGGTTTTAACTATACACTAAGTTTTGGTAAGTTAAAAGGGTGTCGGGGAATATTGTCGTGGGGGAGCTAAATTATATAATGCGGGGGTATAGTAAATAACTTAGGATAAAAGGGGTTTTGTGGGTTTTTTAAAGGGAAAAGGGGAAATTAATAAGGGGGGAATGTAGTGTTTGTAATGGGAATGGGTTTCACACTTAGGGAAAGGGGTTTTGGGAAGGGGGGATGATTTTGAAGGGTAATGTCTAGGGAAATGTGTGAAACCAAGGGAATAAAAGGTCAAAATGAAGGGAAAGGGTTTTTACAAGTAATGAAGGGATAATGAGGGGAAATTAGCAAATAAGTATGTGAGGGTCTAATGAAATGAGTGGAAATTAGTAAACCAACTTTGGTGAATATCCTTTCTCTTTCACAATTCCTCCTGCACATGAAACATAGGATTAAGCATAATTAATGTGCTTTTTGACTTAGCAACCTGTTGTGCTCTACAACAACCCACCCCTTTCATATCATCTCTATTTACAAAATTATCATATGAAATGGGTCCCTTTAGAAGTTAATTGGTATCAATATTGTATTATTCAAAAAGGTCCGATAACCAAATGAAAACATTATATAAAAACCTTTTGAAAAACCCATTTTGATCAAATAAAACAATCTTTTATCATTGCGATAAAGCGATCGCAAGATCGCATATCGCAATGACATAGAGAACACAAATAAGTGACATATTGGTTTCCACCGATGCGATATCGCTATCGGCTATCGGCGATACTCTATACGCAGTCTTAAAGCGCCCCAAGCCTTTCACCCTTATGCGATGCGATATCGCAATCGGCAATCGACAATACTCGATGCACATTTTAAAGCGCCCCCATGCCATTGGCCCTGATGCGATGCGATATCGACGATCAGCGATCGGTGATATACAATACATATCTCATATGATGCCAATACTCTCGATGCGATGCGATATCATTATCGGCTATCGGGGTTTCCAAAAGATGGCAATATAAAAGGTTTAAGTTTACCCCGATCGCCGATTGCGATAAAGCGCAGATTTCAAAAAACCGTTGGAACAAAGGGATATCACGATTTATTTCATATTAAAGGCTTGATCCGTCCAACAATGATTCACCTGCGCGCAACTGCCAAAACATCCACAACACGCTCAAATTAATCATTCGACCGATTAATGATATAATGGGCATTTAAGATTGGCAGGTTTTAAATGGCCATTTAATGTGATCGTAAGTCCTAAAATCCTCCCATGGATTGTATCTGCGCCCATTTTAAAAGCTAATCCCTTATTACGCATCAGTCAATATATCTCATCACTTTGAAGTTTTCATTGCCATTTCTCTGTGTTACGTTTATTTTCGCCTCTGTGCAGAATTCATCCAAAGGAGAAAGCTCAAGCAAAATGGGGAAGAAATCCAAGAAGACCACAGGCGCTTCCGCTGCGCCAGCTGCAGGACAAGCTGTCGCTGACAAAAAGAAGGGATTGATATCTGATACTACATGTTCGGGTCTCGTCAGAACTACTTGGCAAGGTACCTACAACCTGATTGAAGCCGAAGAACCAGCAGCAACAATAGTACAAGCCACTGTAGATTTAACTCGGAAATCGGAGGGTACTCTAAAGGACTTAGCTGACTCTTTCCTTCATCGGATAGCAGCTAGGGAACAAATTCTCCCATATACTGATGTAGTGCAGTGGGCAATTGAGGAAATCCTAGTCCTGGATAGAACCTTCAGCACCAGAGACAGGAGAATTTTCGGGTCATTTAGGGCGGATGATCTAAGGCAAATGTATCATTTGCCTGAGCCTGAGAAGATATACAATAAGGCGTTCCTGGAAAAATTCTCAAACGAGAACGAAGTTGAATCTGAACCCATCCGGGATTGGAGACAAAATCCGGCAAAGCACAAACATGAATCTTCCGGTAAGTACTCGGTTGATTCCCTAGCTTCTCCTTATTGCTACGCTGGAATAATGATGTGTAGATTATGGGGATTGCACGACTCTGCTAATTTCACTATAGAAATGGTTCCCCTAATGGAAGCAGCATGCAACAGTGTAGTAATGGATTGGGCCACTATTCTCTCAGATAAACTAGCCAAAGCTCTTCTTGACTTTAGGAGTAAGACTCGCATCTCCGAAAGGATAATCCCCCCATTCTATTACAGTGCATATATTTTAGATACATTGTGTTTCAATTCTGAATTTCCCGTGCTCGGCTGGAGGTGGAAACCACAAGACCCCATGCCTATTCACATATATCATCAGAAGTTATGGAAATCCTCTTATAAGCACCATTTGTACCAAGTCTGCAATGGCTTTATGTTACCTGTTTATTATTCTATTTTTGATAAACCCGCTCCAAAGATTTCTTATCAAGCCGGAATTGATTTAACCTCAATAGGTAGATGGTTCGGGGAGGAGAAATTCACTTATATAAGAGTTTTCGGTAGCCAAGCCGAACCTCATGTTCTCCCTTTATACATACCAGATAAACTGTTGGCAAGAGAAATCTCTTACCAGATTATGGCTGAGAGTGTTACACAGACTCTCAAGAAAAATAAGAAGCAGGGCTGGCCCTCTTTTCCCTTGAGATGTGGTGTCTATACTCTGCATGATCTCAAACATGCAGAAAAGGAAGCCACGAAGATTAAATCATTAACTCTGGCGACTCTCCCAAATAGGCAGTTTGATCCAAACAAAGTTGCCTATACTGCACTAGAACAGGCCAAATTGACAAAATTTGATCATAAAGAAGATATGTTTGATGACCTGTTCTCTTCAGCTGAGACAATAAATCAGGTTAAAGCATTCGCCAAAGTGAAATATAATGATGAAGGGTTGACTGAATTTAATAAACTTAGAGAACAGAGGTTGCAAACTCAGCCTCTAGATTTATTAGCAACAACCCCAGCGACATCGTCAAGCGAGCCTAATCGGCAACAGTCAAAGGAACCTCCAGTTATAACGAAAGAACAAGAGAAGCCATAGGAGGAAAATCGGAAGAAAGAACAAGAGGAAAAGCAGAGAAGAGAAAAAGAGGAAAAGTAGAGGAAAGAACAAGAAGAAAAGCAGAAGAGAGAGCAAGAGGAAATGCAGAAGAGAGAGCAAGAAAAAGTGCGGAAGGAGACCCAAGCTGAAAAGGAAAAACAAACCACCATTGATGTCAATATAGATACTCATATTGACCCTAAATTGCTCCAGGAATGGAAGCACTTTGATTCCATTATCAGTGGTTTGGAATGCTCAAAGGACACAGACACTTCAAAGGTAACGGATACACAGGATATCACTTCACCACAGGTTCTAAGTGGAACCAGCGACCCACCCATTTCTAAAGAGTTAGAGGTAATACCAAAGGACCCCTCCGACCAAATCATTCTGCAGGTAGAAGATATTCCTCCCCTGGATGTTTTCTACAGCCCAAGGCATAAAGCGGTGGTTAAACGACAAAGGAAAAGAAGAAGGACTGATCAACCTTCCCTTTTCCCAGAGCAAACTGTCACGGGCAATGTAGTTTGGAAGGAGGAATTTGACCCCTCCGATGACCTGACAAAACTGTCACAGTATGCAGGAGCTTATTCGGCAACGAAAATAGACAAGGCATCGGAGGTAAGACTTTTACTGAAAACAAAGGATCAGGAGATTTTCTCATTACAGGCACAGTTAACTGAAGCAAAGCAGAAAGCGGAGCAGGCAGAGCAGCAATTGTTGACACAGCAGCAAGTGAACAGTCAACTAACACAACAATTGCAGGTAGAAAAACAAAGGATTGACCAAAGCGCAATCCAGAAACAGAAAGAATTATCAGAGGCATTGGCACAATTGAAGGCAGCGAACGAGCAAATGATGAAAACAAAAGATGAGAAAATTGCTCAATTATCATCACAGCTCGAGAAAAGAAAGGGCGTTCCACAAGTGGCTGAATTTAGAGCAGAAGTATTACAAATAAATACTGCATTAATATCCCAAATTAAGCTTCTGTGTCAACAAATAGCCCAGGCAGAGCCACTATGTGAATTAACGGCATCTATAAGTAAGCAAGTAGACAAGGCCAGGACTGAATTGGATCAAGCTGAAGAAACGATAGTTGCATTTCTCGACTGGCAAGATTCTGACCAAGGACAAGCGGCCAATTTAACTAGGATCTTAGAATCACACAAAGATATACTCTTCACTGAATGGCAGTCCCAGTTAATGAAAGCAGAGAGGGCGGTTTCAAGATGTAAATCAACTTCTAGCAATTGAGTTGAATTGGTCAATAACACTCTCTACTTATCAAACATGATTTCCCAATGCACACCAGGAAAGTTGACAACAATGAAAAAGTTGGAGCAATCATGTTATCCCGATCTGGAAGAAAAGGGGAGGTTAATCGCTGGGATTAACAGTTTAACTTGGGACACATATTGGTTCTTCCTAGTAAAGCCGCACACACAGAGAGCCGCCCTCAAGTGCCTAACAGATGCAATCGGGTATATTATTCCCGATATTCAGGATGCCACCTATGCCGCCAAGCTCAGCTCGCGCCTCAACAAACCACCTGAAGTAGAGCCAATGCTTGCGATAAGTCAGCTCAGATTTAAAGGCAAGCAGTCTACTTGATGAATCATGCCGCCGACTGCCAGATCGTTGAAGAAAAGTAGGATCAAGATTTATTGATACCAATTAAGTAGGATTTTTGTTTTATAGATAGATAAATTAATTAAGTATTTATAGACCCTTTCATTGTTTTGGAAAGGGTCGTAAAGTTTTGTACCTAACTAAAAGGCTGAAGTTGCACTATTGTGCTTCAGTCATATTCTTTTATGAAACTGGACCAGTTGTTCTTAATTCGATAAGGAAGCTTTTTATGCAATTGTGCACTATTGTCTTTGTATGGAAAATGTTTCTGCGTTGAACGAAGAATTACAAGTAGCGATTGATATTGGGAATGTCAAAGCAGCTCATATGGTATTTCTATCTATCTCTGAATTCATTCCTTTCATGTGAATTGTTATTTGATTATCCTTGCTATTATTGATTATATGCATGTGCTTTAACAGCAGTTCTATATTCCTTCCACTATTGGATGTTTTATGGTATGCTTTTCTTTTAACCATGTATGTGTCAATGATATAAATGATGAGTGTAGTAATATCGCTTTAATCGCTTTGCTTAACTATTTAAGCACAGTAATCTTGAACGAAATAATATCCATGTCTGTTAGATGGAGTCATCTATATGCCTGTCTATAGACACAGACCATCAAGCGCTACACTTTAAAGCTCAATAGGTTCCCGGGATAGGTCATAATTCTTGTATTCTTGTTGATAGATTTAGTTATTCGCCCATCACTAGCTTAGTTAATAAATCATCCATTCACCCCATTTATCCACTTTTGGGAAACTGGTCCCATTATCCCCAGTCGGAGCCACTATTCCAAATGGAAAATGAGCTGTACTAAGGTCCGGACCGGGTGGTTATCCCCAATGTTGTTGCAGCGATTTTCGAGGCATCAACATTTTTGGCGCTAGAAGGAGGGCCTCAACTGTGAATGGCAAATAAACCCAAATCTGCAGGCCATTCTAAGAGTAATTCTCCCTCCGTATCTCCTCGTTCTTCCCAATTGTATGCTGGTTCTCCAGTATCCAAACGAGAAGAAGAGGAATCAACTACCACTGCTCAAACCCATCATACTCCAGAAAAATTAAGTCTTGAATCACCTGAAGTCCAGTCTCTTATCCACAAACTTCAGAGCTTCTCGATTTCACCACAGAAATCTGAGGTATCACAAAGTAGTGCGACTTCGCAGTTCAATTTACCTCACCCTCTCACCAGACTTCAGAGCGAAAAGCTCGGTATTGAACCCACTGAGTTCCCTTTACCCAAAAGGAAAAAGGCAAAGAAATATACTGAAGGATCTGACAGTGAAGAGCTTTCATCCACATCCTCCATTGCATCTTCCCCTCTGCAAAGTCAACCATCCACTCCCCCATTACATATTGTTGTTCATCAGGGATTAGGAGCTTCAACATCCCAACCTGCTCACTCCTCAACATTATTTCCTTCCCATACATCTAGAATTCCAACAGTAGTATCAACCACTACCGCTGTTATAATGGCAGACCCATGGACCAGACCTGGTGCAGTCAATATGCCTGCACCATTGCATCCATTACCAGATGCTCCTGAAAAATGGCTACCCAAATTTAATCCAGATGATGGGACCTAGGCTAAGGAACACATTAATAATTTCATGTTGGCAGTCAACTTGAAAGGAGTAACATAACAAGATGTTGTTGTTAGACTTTTTCCATATACCTTGCAAGGATCAGCAGGATCCTGGTATTTTTCTTTACCTGGTTCAATTACCAGTTGGAACACTTGCCAAGAGTAGTTTCTTACCAAATATGGAGATGATAGGTCTTTGGCTACCCTAATAAACGATCTCTCCAATCTGAGAATAGAGCATAGGGAACCAATTAAGGAATTTAATGCCCGCTTCAATAAACTCCTGAATAAAATCCCTACAGCCTCCAAACCAAGTGAACAAATTCGAAGCGAATGGTATATCACCGCCCTACCTGCCAATATAGCCATTTTTGTAGACAGGGTTGGGAAACCTACCTTAGCTGAGAACATGAGAGAATCACTCGCTGTGGAAAAGCGCATTAATGCTCTAGAAAAGAAAGCTGCTCTGGAAGACAGAAAAGCCAAAAAAGTTTCTTTCAAAGAGGACTCAAGAAAGAAAACCCCAAAAGACCCATACGACATGGAGGGTTTGCAAAAAGTCCTAAAAACTTTATCAAATGAAATGGTTGAAATAAAGAAACAGGTAGCCGAAACCTCAACCAAAAGACCCTTTAGGACTTATAAGAGAAATGAATCAAAGCCACCAAATGTCATATCTAATGCAGATTCAGAGCAAGAAGAAGAAGAGGAAGAGGAAACAATCTCACCAACTGATGATGAAGAAGAAATAGTAGAATGTCATGGAATGTGGGATTTTATACTACCCAACTCCGATACTGATAATGAAGAAGAAGCATTCCCGGTCACTACTAGGAGCAAAAGTACTTCTGAACCTGTTCAGGTAACGTCAAAGAAAAGGAGTGCAGGTGCCGCTACAACCAAAGAAAAAATACCTGCAAAGAAATCACCTGTAGCAGTTCCCCAAAACCAGCCTTCAACTTCTAATACTCCTTCAACATCTAAAACATTAGTGGTATCCGATTCAATGGAGTATAACATTGTTGATGACATGAAGAAAACTAAAGCAAACATTACTATGTTTGAACTTAGTAAATTAAAGCATCAGCAGAAATTACTTCTTAAAGAATTGAATGCTGTTCCTTCTACACCTCTTCCCAGTGCTAAAGCTGCTAATGATTCAGGCCAACCTCCCCCCGGTGTGGTTGAAGCTACCGATTCAGTTCTGATTGGAGATAGATCAAGTTCTCATACTCCACCCTTCCTTCTAACCTATGAGATCTATAACAGAAACCTGCAAAACTATTTGATTGACTCTGGGGCATCTTCTAACATAATGCCAGCTTCAGTTTGTTCTAAACTGAACATTGAACCCTAGAAGTCTGCTATCCATATTGTACAGTTGGACAGGACCAAAGTGCAGGTTGTGGGAGAAATTAATTCCGTAACTATCAGGTTGTCTGCTGATCCCAGAGTAGTACAAAGGATTGACATCCTAATAGCTGATATACCTGAATTTTATGGTTTAATTTTGAGTAGGGATTGGTCTGAAAAATTGCATGCGTATATTTCCACTGACTGGTCACATATGTGGCTTCCCTACAATGGTAAGCCAAACCAAATAAGGATCGATCGGGAAAAACATATGACCCATACAGTTACAGAATTCGAACAAGAAAACCAGCCGGTAGCATTCAACAACAACATCTTGGGGAATTATTGATCAGAGTCATTTTTTGGCAACTTCGTTGCCCAACCCTCTCCGTTCTCAGTAAACCACTCTACATCTCAGATCGAAATTTTTTCACAAACAGATCGATCAAGCTGTTTCAATGATACTGAGAAAATTGTAAATACAATTGTTAATACTTCTTTATTTTGGTCTTTATATTTCGATGGGTCCAAGTCTAGTGAGGGCTCAGGAGCAGGATGTATTTTGGTTAGTCCACAAGGAGAAAAGACAATGCTGTCCTGTAGGCTAGAATTTGAATGCACTAACAATACAGCTGAATATGAAGCCTTAGTCCAGGGACTATATAAAGCAATCAGCCTTAAAGTGCAATATCTAAAAGTATTCGGCGATTCTGAAATTATTGTTAAACAGGTGAGGAATGCAATCCATTGTCTTTCAAATCGCCTCAAGCATTATCAATCGCTAGTACAAGAACTTACCTCGCACTTTTCTGCATTCAACATTTCCTCCATCCCTAGGTCTCAAAACTCGACAGCCGATCTCCTAGCCAATGTAGCTTCCAAGCTCCTACCTTCTGAAGACTACACCCCAGATAGATTTTCCATAGAATTGCTTTTAGGCCCTCAATTCCTGACAATGTCACTAATTGGAGAGTATTCAACCATGATGAGGACATTTTACAATTTCTAACTTCTGAAAAGTCCTATGACGATCAAATTATTGAAGAAAATGACCATGATCTACAAATGAAAGAAACGCCTCAGGAAAATTCAATCCCTTAGCCAGTGGTAAAGCTTGAGGATCTTTATGATATCAAAGACAGGTTTAAACCTGTGACTAATTCAAAGCCCCAAAGCTCTACCCTAAGGTTTGAATTGATAAATCTAGGTACTGAGCAAGCTCCTCAAAATATTAATTTAGGATTAGGACTTTCCTTCGAAGAGAAAGAGGCATTCATTAAACTGTTAAGGAAAAATAAACAGGTTTTTGCTTGGAAATATGATGATTTGAAGACACATGATACATCCCTTATCCAGCATACCATCCCATTGATTCCCAATCAGAAACCAATTCAACAGAAGTTAAGAAAAATACATCCAATTTTAGAGAGTCAAATAAAGACTGAACTTAACAAACTCTTAAAAGCCAAGATTATTTTTCCAGTCCGACATTCAAACTGGGTCTCCAATATGGTGCAAGTCAGAAAGAAAAATGGCGACATTCGGATTTGTATTGATTTCAAAAATTTGAACAAAGCAAGCTTAAAAGACAATTTCCCATTACCTACCATGGAGAAAATACTCCAATCAGTAGCAGGCTCTGAATTAATGTCCTTTTTAGACGGTTTCTCAGGATATAACCAAGTTTTGGTCCATCCTGATGACCAGCTTAAAACCTTATTCAGAACCAAATAAAGAACATATGCATATCAAAAAATGCCCTTCGAACTTATTAATGCAGGGGCAACATTCCAAAGAGCGATGGATACAGCTTTTAGAGGGATGATTAATAGAACAATGGTCATCTATCTAGATGATATTACTGTATTCTCTAAAGAGAGGTCTAATCATTTGCATGACCTAAGTCAAATCTTTCAATGCTGCAAAAGATATGGTATTTCTCTTAACCCTAAAAAATCTTTCTTCGCTCTTGACCAAGGAAAGCTCTTAGGCTTTATTGTGTCTAAAAATGGCATTTATATTGATCCTGATCGGATCAAAGAAATCTCTGAAATCCCTTTCCCGCATAATAAGAAATCCATGCAGTCATTTTTAGGCCAAATCAATTTTGTTAAAAGATTTGTTCCAGACTTTTCTCAGATTATTTTGCCACTTCAAACTATGATCAAGAAGAATTCAGTCTTTAAGTGGGGATCAACGGAAAAAGAAGCGTTTGATCTAATCAAGCAATCAATAATCAATACCCTAGCCTTAAATACTCCAAATTTTTCTAATCATTTTACATTGTATACCATCGCATCCAACTTATCTTATGCTGCAGTACTCACGCAACTAAATGATCACAATCTGGAAGCACCCATTTCATTTTTTAGCTCAAACCTTTAGGGTGCTGAATTGAATTACTCTGAGGTAGAAAAACAAGCCTTTGCTGTATTTAAAGCAGTCAAACATTATAGACCCTTCCTTTTGAAAAGCCACACAAAAGTTATAGTTCCTTTCCCTGCAGTTAGGCAACTATTGATCCAAAAAGAACTGGGTGAAAAAAGGGAAAATTGGGTCACAGCACTTCAAGAATACGACTTAGAAATTAGGCCAGCAAAGATTGTTAGGGGCCAAGGTTTTTGCAGGTTATTGGAAGGAGCATCCAACATCCCAGAATCAGGTGATACAGATCAAAATGAAGAAATCAATCAGATAAGTATTACTGATTCTGAGTCACAATATGCAGATTTAATCTTTTATTTGAAAAATGGATATGCACCTCCTAACCTGTCTTACAAAAACAAAAGGGCCATAAGGTTAAAAGCGAAAAATTTCACAATTATTGATGATGTGCTTTTTAGACAGAATTATGATTCAATCTTATTAAGATGCCTTGAGAAACCTGAAGCACAAAAGGTTTTGCAGGAGTTACATGATGGACCAGCAGGAGGACATTTTGGAGCTGACACAACAACTCACAAAATTATTCATGCTGGATACTATTGGCCAACTCTGTTTAGATATGCCCACGAGTATGTAAGGAAATTCCGCAATTGTCAAACTTCTAGTGGAAGACAACGAAAACCAGCTTTCCCTTAGCAACCAGTCAACATTGAACAACCATTTGAGCAATGGGGATTGGACATCATTGGGGAGATTACTCCACCTTCTTCCAAACAGCATAAGTATATCCTTACTGCTACCGTTTATTTTACTGAGTGGGTTGAGGCAATTCCTTTGAAGACAACAAATTCTGAAGCAATCATTGAATTCATAGACCAATTCATCATTACCAGGTTTGGTGTCCCAAATGCTCTTGTTTTTTATAATGCATCCTATTTCTCAGGCAATGGTATGTTTGATTTCGCTATTAAAAGAGGATTTAAATTAAAATATTCTGCTAATTACTATCCCCAGGGTAATGGTTTAGCAGAGTCTACTAATAAAAATCTGATCAAAATCATTAAGCGAACTATCGAACAGAATCATAAAAACTGGCACAAATCCTTAATGTTTGCATTATGGGCTGATAGGATAACACAGAAAGCTTCTATAGGATCTTCTCCGTTCAATCTTGTGTATGGAAAAGAAGCAGTACTACCCACAAATCTTGTTCTTCCTTATTTAGCCCTAGTACAATTCATTGAGGAAACTCCTTCTTCTTCTATTCAGCTTAGACATGATCAAATTCTAAAATTAGAAGAAGAAAGAGAAAAAGCCAGGGTTACTCATGCCAAACGTCATCAAATCATCAAAGCAGCTTTTGATTTAGTCTCATCCGGTTCAAAACAATTCCAAGTCGGTGATTTAGTTCTGAAATGGGACAAAGCCCATGAGGACAAGGGTAAACACACCAAGTTCCAGAAGATGTGGCTTGGACCATTTGAGATCTGTGAGAAGATAGGCCATTCAACCTTCATAATTGCAAGATTTATCAGGTTTGAGAGATTCTCTCCCTGTTAATGGCCTTATCTTGAAGAAATTCTTTAACTGAGGAGGTAACCCCTTCTCCTTTCAGTTTGATAGAGTTTTGTAGTTTGTAGGATTTGTAGAAAATAATGTTGTAAGGTATCTTCCATTGACCTTTGTTGTGATTAAAAACTTGATCCATAGAAGTAATGTGATATTTGCTTTTAAATAATAGAGCTCACAACCAAAAGAGATAATTTCTAGGAAATTAGGTATCATTGTATTCTGAAACCACATTTCAAGTTTTGTTAACACCTCTCAAAGTTTAGAAGTATTGTAAATCATTTTCTGTTTTCAAATTGGTCTCAAAAGGTTATCAATATCAAGATAGAAGCTAATCACATTTCAACAACTTCAACTCTTACCCTGTCATCCATTTACTCTTAAGGAGAAGATTGTTCATCCCATTCACTAAAGTTTATGATTACTCAGAGTGCAATTCTAAAATATCTGATATTAAAGATAAGAGGTCTTACAAGCCTGCTTACCATGTTCATAGGGAAATAGTTTAACCGACATTACCAATACTGCATACCAAAACAGGGTAATGGCTTAGAATAATAAGACAAGGGGTCTCATCACGAGCCAGCTTGTTCAGTTAGATTACTACCAGTGAATGGCATTGTCAATAGCTGGCCACCAAACCAGGACAATGGCTTTTTATCTTATCAATAACAGAAAAAGGAAATGAAATACAAAATATGAAAACATGTTTTGAATTCATTCTGTTAATCACACTCTTAATTGGATGGAACAATGGAAAATAACATGGTTAAAAGGTATCCCTGTCGAAACTGTAAACATTTGCTGGCAGCAGAGGCTCTACCTATGACAGAAGAGTTCACTATAAAGCTGATTTGGAAAAGTTTTCTGTTTTATCATTATAAACCAATAGAGGCCTATTTAAAACTTAGAATGTATCTATTTTTTTAAAAGAGAGAGGAAATTAGCAAAAATAGATTCATTTTACTTGGAATGCATATATACCTAATTATATTAGAATTTTCCCCTTTGATTAGAACTCTATTTTGAAAAAGTTTAAGTATTTCTATACTTTTCAGAGATAACTTGTTCTTCCAGCGAATCGCCAATTGTTGTGCTCTACAACAACCCCCCCCTTTCATATCATCTCTATTTACAAAATTATCATATGAAATGGGTCCCTTTAGAAGTTAATTGGTATCAATATTGTATTATTCAAAAAGGTCTGATAACCAAATGAAAACATTATATAAAAACCTTTTGAAAAACCCATTTTGATCAAATAAAACAATCTTTTATCATTGCGATAAAGCGATCGCAAGATCGCATATCGCAATGACATAGAGAACACAAATAAGTGACATATTGGTTTCCGCCGATGCGATATCGCTATCGGCGATACTCTATACGCAGTCTTAAAGCGCCCCAAGCCTTTCACCCCGATGCGATGCGATATCGCAATCGGCAATCGGCAATACTTGATGCACATTTTAAAGCGCCCCCATGCCATTGGCCCCGATGCGATGCGATATTGGTGATCAACGATCGACGATATAAAATACATATCTCATATGATGCCAATACTCCCAATGCGATGCGATATCGCTATTGGCTATTGGGGTTTCCAAAAGATGGCAATATAAAAGGTTTAAGTTTGCCCCGATCGCCGATTGCGATAAAGCGCAGATTTCAAAAAACCGTTGGAATAAAGGGATATCACGATTTATTTCATATTAAATGCTTGATCTGTCCAACAATGATTCACCTGCGCGCAACCGCCAAAACATCCACAGCACGCTTAAATGAATCATTCGATCGATTAATGATATAATGGGCATTTAAGATTGGCAGGTTTTAAACGGCCATTTAATGTGATCGTAAGTCCTAAAATCCTCCCATGGATTGTATCTGCGCCCATTTTAAAAGCTAATCCCTTATTATGCATCAGTCAATATATCTCATTACTTTGAAGTTTTCATTGCCATTTCTCTGTGTTACGTTTATTTTCGCCTCTGTGCAGAATTCATCCAAAGGAGAAAGCTCAAGAAAAATGGGGAAGAAATCCAAGAAGACCACAGGCGCTTCCGCTGCGCCAGCTGCAGGACAAGCTGTCGCTGACAAAAAGAAGGGATTGATATCTGATACTACATGTTCATGTCTCGTCAGAACTACTTGGAAAGGTACCTACAACATGATTGAATCCGAAGAACCAGCAGCAACAATAGTACAAGCCAATGTAGATTTAACTCGAAAATCAGAGGGTACTCTAAAGGACTTAGCTGACTCTTTCCTTCATCGGATAGCAGCTAGGGAACAAATTCTCCCATATACTGATGTAGTGTAGTGGGCAATTGAGGAAATCCTAGTCCTGGATAGAACCTTCAGCACCAGAGACGGGAGAATTTTCGGGTCATTTAGGGCGGATGATCTAATGCAAATGTATCATTTGCCTGAGCCAGAGAAGATATACAATAAGGCGTTCCTGGAAAAATTCTCAAACGAGAACGAAGTTGAATCCGAACCCATCCGGGATTGGAGACAAAATCCGGCAAAGCACAAACATGAATCTTCCGGTAAGTACTCGATTGATTCCCTAGCTTCTCCTTATTGCTACGCTGGAATAATGATGTGTAGATTATGGGGATTGCATGACTCTGCTAATTTCACTATAGAAATGGTTCCCCTAATGGAAGCAGCATGCAACAGTGTAATAATGGATTGGGCCACTATTCTCTCAGATAAACTAGCCACAGCTCTTCTTGACTTTAGGAGTAAGACTCGCATCTCTGAAAGGATAATCCCCCCATTCTATTACAGTGCATATATTTTAGATACATTGTGTTTAAATTCTGAATTTCCCGTGCTCGGCTGGAGGTGGAAACCACAAGACCCCATGCCTATTCACATATATCATCAGAAGTTATGGAAATCCTCTTATAAGCACCATTTGTACCAAGTCTGCAATGGCTTTATGTTACCTGTTTATTATTCTGTTTTTGATAAACCCGCTCCAAAGATTTCTTATCAAGCCGGAATTGATTTAACCTCAATAGGTAGATGGTTCGGGGAGGAGAAATTCACTTATATAAGAGTTTTCGGTAGCCAAGCTGAACCTCATGTTCTCCCTTTATACATACTAGATAAATTGTTGGCAAGATAAATCTCTTACCAGATTATGGCTGAGAGTGTTACACAGACTCTCAAGAAAAATAAGAAGCAGGGCTGGCCCTCTTTTCCCTTGAGATGTGGTGTCTATACTCTGCATGATCTCAAACATGCAGAAAAGGAAGCCACGAAGATTAAATCATTAACTCTGGCGACTCTCCCAAATAGGCAGTTTGATCCAAACAAAGTTGCCTATACTGCACTAGAACAGGCCAAATTGACAAAATTTGATCATAAAGAAGATATGTTTGACGACCTGTTCTCTTCAGCTGAGACAATAAATCAGGTTAAAGCATTCGCCAAAGTGAAATAAAATGATGAAGGGTTGACTGAATTTAATAAACTTAGAGAACAGAGGTTGCAAACTCTGCCTCTAGATTTATTAGCAACAACCCCAGCGACATCGTCAAGCAAGCCTGATCGGCAACAGTCAAAGGAACCTCCAGTTATAACGAAAGAACAAGAGAAGCCACAGGAGGAAAATCAGAAGAAAGAACAAGTTGAAAAGCAGAGAAGAGAGAAAGAGGAAAAGCAGAGGAAAGAACAAGAGGAAAAGCAGAAGAGAGAGCAAGAGGAAAGGCAGAAGAGAGAGCAAGAAAAAGTGCAGAAGGAGACCCAAGCTGAAAAGGAAAAACAAACCACCATTGATGTCAATATAGATACTCATATTGACCCTAAATTGCTCCAGGAATGGAAGCAATTTGATTCCATTATCAGTGGTTTGGAATGCTCAAAGGACACAAACACTTCAAAGGTAACGGATACACAGGATATCACTTCACCACAGGTTCTAAGTGGAACCAGCGGCCCACCCATTTCTAAAGAGGTAGAGGTAATACCAAAGGACCCCTCCAACCAAATCATTCTGCAGGTAGAAGATATTCCTTCCCTGGATGTTTTCTACAGCCCAAGGCATAAAGCGGTGGTTAAACGACAAAGGAAAAGAAGAAGGACTGATCAACCTTCCCTTTTCCCAGAGAAAACTGTCACGGGCAATGTAGTTTGGAAGGAGGAATTTGACCCCTCCGATGACCTGACAAAACTGTCACAGTATGCAGGAGCTTATTCGGCAGTGACAATAGAAAAGGCATCGGAGGTAAGCCTTTTACTGAAAACAAAGGATCAGGAGATTTTCTCATTACAGGCACAGTTAACTGAAGCAAAGCAGAAAGCGGAGCAGGCAGAGCAGCAATTGTTGACACAGCAGCAAGTGAACAGTCAACTAACACAACAATTGCAGGCAGAAAAACAAAGGATTGACCAAAGCGCAATCCAGAAACAGAAAGAATTATCAGAGGCATTGGCACAATTGAAGGCAGCGAACGAGAAAATGATGAAAACAAAAGATGAGCAAATTGCTCAATTATCATCACAGCTCGAGAAAACAAAGGGCGTTCCACAAGTGGCTGAATTTAGAGCAGAAGCATTACAAATAAATACTGCATTAATATCCCAAATTAAGCTTCTGTGTCAACAAATAGCCCAGGCAGAGCCACTATGTGAATTAACGACATCTATAAGTAAGCAATTATACAAGGCCAGGACTGGATTGGATCAAGCTAAAGAAGCGATAGCTGCATTTCTTGACTGACAAGATTCTGACCAAGGACAAGCGGCCAATTTACCCAGGATCTTAGAATCACACAAAGATATACTCTTCACTGAATGGCAGTCCGAGTTAATGAAAGCAGAGAGGGCGGTTTCAAGATGTAAATCAACTTCTAGCAATTGAGTTGAATTGGTCAATAACACTCTCTACTTATCAAACATGATTTCCCAATGCACACCAGGAAAGTTGACAACAATGAAAATGTTGGAGCAATCATATTATCCCGATTTGGAAGAAAAGGGGTGGTTAATCGCTGGGATTAACAGTTTAACTTGGGACACATATTGGTTCTTCCTAGTAAAGCCGCACACACAGAGAGCCGCCCTCAAGTGCCTAACAGATGCAATCGGGTATATTATTCTCGATATTCAGGATGCCACCTATGCCACCCAGCTCAGCTCACGCCTCAACAAACCACCTGAAGTAGAGCCAATGCTTGCGATAAGTTAGCTCAGATTTAAAGGCAAGCAGTCTACTTGATGAATCATGCCGTCGACTGCCAGATCGCTGAAGAAAAATAGGATCAAGATTTATTGATACCAATTAAGTAGGATTTCTGTTTTATAGATAGATAAATTAATTAAGTATTTATAGACCCTTTCATTGTTTTGGAAAGGGTCGTAAAGTTTTGTACCTGACTAAAAGGCTAAAGTTGCACTATTGTGCTTCAGTCATATTCTTTTATGAAACTGGACCAATTGTTCTTAATTCGATAAGGAAGCTTTTTATGCATTTGTGCACTATTGTCTTTGTATGGAAAATGTTTCTGCGTTGAACGAAGAATTACAAGTAGCGATTGATATTGGGAGTGTCAAAGAAGCTCATATGGTATTTCTATCTATGTCTGAATTCATTCCTTTCATGTGAATTGTTATTTGATTATCCTTGCTATTATTGATTATATGCATGTGCTTTAACAACAGTTCTATATTCCTTCCACTATTGGATGTTTTATGGTATGCTTTTCTTTTAACCATGTATGTGTCAATGATATAAATGATGAGTGTAGTAATATCGCTTTAATCGCTTTGCTTAACTATTTAGGCACATTAATCTTGAATGAAATAATATCCATGTCTGTTAGATGGAGTCATCTATATGCCTGTCTATAGACACAGACCATCAAGCGCTACACTTTAAAGCTCAATAGGTTCCCGGGATAGGTCATAATTCTTGTATTCTTGTTATAGATTTAGTTATTCGCCCATCACTAGCTTAGTTAATAAATCATCCATTCACCCCGTTTATCCACTTTTGGGAAACTGGTCCCATTATCCCCAGTCGGAGCCACTATTCCAAACGGAAAAGGAGCTGTACTAAGGTTCGGACCGGGTGGTTATCCCCAATGTTGTTGCAGCGATTTTCGAGGCATCAACACAACCTTATGCATTTGCAAAACTTATTCTACCTATCCTTTATTTACCCTAACATTTTCTCTTCATTCATTGGGTGCATTTGAGCTTAATGACCCTTTATTTCTTTTTTCTTTTGATAAGAAAAGTATCTAATTCTAACCTTATAACTTCTAATGGCTCATATTAAACTGTTGAGCTCATTTTTATTCTCTACCTAACTACTAATCTGCCAAGA
Organism: Pinus tabuliformis; assembly: GCA_031772625.1. Taxonomy (NCBI): domain Eukaryota; kingdom Viridiplantae; phylum Streptophyta; class Pinopsida; order Pinales; family Pinaceae; genus Pinus; species Pinus tabuliformis. The sequence continues at coordinate 789,175,329 of CM062820.1, read as the reverse complement.
TTAAACAGTTTGGCTAGATCTTCATTCTCTATCTATCAACATGAAATTTAAAGCATGAATGAATCAAGATTAAACTATTTGACCATCATGGATTGTGGCATTTTTGACAAGCTGCACACAATCTTATTTTGCAAGGTAAAGTAAAAAGTAGTGGCATTTGAATTTGCACACTTTCATGATCTATTTTTATCTCTTTTTTGGGGTTCATATTTTCTACTTTTTTGATCTTTTTCTTTCTTTTTGTCCTTTGATTATTCTTTTAGGACATACCCTCTTTACATTTTTTAATTTTAATATGGGAAAACATTTTGCAGAAAGAAAAATTATGTACAATATTATAAGACTAACCATAACCAATTCAAAATATGAATCATATTATTATAGGAACCTAACAGTGGCTCCACAAGGGGATGGCGTTTCCTGGTGAAATGTCAAGAACTTTTAGATTAGTAGCCTTTGAAACTCTGACTATGGCTGACTTGTAACTACTCCTTTGTGATCAGCTTTATTCATACATATGATGGTACACCTTTCAAAGATCAGGGCCTTCTCTTCACGGTTCAACCTCAAAAGATTACCATCCAATCCAATCTAAACTCTTCAATGTTATATACAATGAGAAAAGTAAAATGAACTACTGTTAATATGTGGATAAGTAATGCTTCAACATTCTACCGTTGACTGGTCCTCCTAGTAGATCTGTTCCATCTAACTATCTCAAGAAAAATTCATTGTTACCTCTGTAACCATAAATGATATAAGGGCCTTTCCATTGGAAATCAAATTTTCCATGTTTACCTTTTTCTTCTCTTCTAGAATCCCATTTAAGTACTTTGTCACCTATGTAAAAATCATTAGCTTTGGTTTTATTGTAAAAAAATCTTTTTGATTTTATCCTGGATCACTTGTGATTTGACATAGATGTATTCTCTGGTTTGGTACAAGTGTATTGTCTGATTTATCCTCCTTTGGATATCATTTGGTTATACTTGCAACTCTTGAATGATTTTGATCACTGGTACTCCTAAAGAGGATGGAAAAACATCATCCATTCCATATACTAGCTGGTAAGGAGATGTAGCAATGGAATTTTTGGTAGTTAGTCTGTCTTCCCATAAGGCATTAAGCAACTTTTTATTCCAGGTCTTCTTGTTGTCTTCTAGAAATTTCTTGATGGTATTCACAAGGATTTTGTTTGAGGATTCTGCAAGTCCATTACCTTGAAGGTAATAGGCAGTGGAATGGCCAAGGGTAATGTGATATCCATTACAAAAGTCTACCATTTTCTTGGATTTTAAATCAGCTGCATTATCAGTAATGAGCTTTTGGGGGCATCCAAATCTAGAAAGGATGTTGTTCTCAAGGAATGAAATGATGACAGAGTTTGTGGCTTGTCTAGAAGGGATGGCTTCTATCCATTTAGTAAAGTAATTAGTGGTTGTCAAAATCCATTTATGCTGAGCTGAGGAGGATGGGTGAATTTCCCCAATGAAGTCTAAACCCCATTGTTGAAAAGGCATTTCTGTGGAGATGGGTTTGAGAGGTAATGGCAAGAGTTTCCTTTTGCCTTCAAATATTTGGCACTTGTGATAGGAGGTCACATACTTTTTGACATCTGCAAAAAGGGTGGTCCAGTAAAAACCTACCCTCAAAATCTTATCAGTAGTTGCTTTCAAGTATAGGTGTCCTCCACAATCTCCTGCATGAAATTCTCGCATAACTTGTCAGCTTCATCTTTTAATAAAAAAATTAATAGAATTCCACCATTATCTTTCCAAAATAAGGCATTAACTATGATACAATATTTCATTAATTTCATTTTCAAAAATCTACCTTTAGTTCTAGATAAACCAGGAGGGGCTTCTAGGTTTAGTAAAACAAATATGATATCTGCATACCAAGGTGAATCTATAAAAGGTTCACTGATCTGTGGAGTTGCCATCTCTTCCTGATCATCTAGGGCACCAATGAAATTTATATCTAAGGCCTGACAGTTTGATTCAGCCATGACTTTAGCTAAACCTTGGCCTTTGATAAGTTTTGTATGCTTTATTTCTATTTCATATTCCAAAATAGTGGCAATCCATTTGCCTCTCTTTCCTTTGGGCCCATTTTGTGTCAAAATTTCCTTTACTACTGAATTTGGAACACAAGCAGTTATGTGTGAATACAAGATGTACACTCTGAAATATTTAATAGCTTTTACTAAATAAAGTGATTGCTTTTCCATTATGTTGTACTTTAGTGTAGCATCTCTCAAAGATTTACTGAAAATGCAATAGGCTGCTCATATCCTTGATCATTCTTTTGCAACAAGACCACTGCAATAGTATGTTGTGAAGAAAAAGAAAAAATTATAAAATCTTTTTGAAATCAGGAATTATGAGGATTGGTGTTTTAGTAAGGGCTTCTTTGATTACCTCAAAAGATTGTTTAGCCTCTACTATCCACTTAAGTGTTGAATCTTTCTTTAACATGTTATTTAATTCTCTGATTAATTCTACTAAATTAGAAATGAATCTCCTAAGAAAATTGATTTTGCCTAAAAATGATTGTAATTCTTTGATGTTTCTAGGATGAGTGATGTTCAAAATTGCCTCAATTCTAGATGGATCTATTTTGATTCCATCTTTTGATTTTATGTGTCCGAAGAGTTTACCTTCTCCTATACCAAAGAGTGTCTTTTTTGGATTCAAGGAAATGCCAAATTTCCTACATTTAATAAAAGCTCTTCTTAAGTGATCTAGATGTTCACTATCTGATTTTGAAAACACTCTGATGTCATCTTGGTAAACCACTAGAAATTCATGGATTTCCTTTGGAAAATCTATATCCATTGATCTTTGGAAGGTAGCCTCTACATTCATTAGTCCAAAAGGAATCTTTAAATACATAAAAGTACCTAAGGAGTGGTAGATGCAATCTCTGCTTGATCCCCTGGTTGAACTAAGATTTGGTTGTATCTAGAGAATCCATCAGGTAATGAAATTCTAGATGAGCCTACTACCCTTTGGAGAATGTGGTCCATCTTAGGGAGAGGGTAGTTATCTTTTAATGACACTTTGTTCAAGTTCCTGAAATCAACACAAAGTCCAATTTCTCTTGTTTTCTTTCTAGTAGTGACAAAATTAGAGACCCATCTTGAATATCTAATTGGTGCTATGATTTGTGCATCATACATCCTTTTTACTTCCTTTTCAATTAATGGCATAAGAACTGGATTAATTCTCCTAAGCTTATGTTTAAAGGGTTTCTAATCTTCTTTGAGGGGTATCTTATGTGGAATAATGCTGGTATCATAAGACTTAAGTTCTTCATAACTACAGTCAAAGACATCTTGAAACTCTTTGAACAACCTTATGTATTTCAACTTTTCTTCTAGAGGTAATGCTTTTGATATTTTGATAAACTTCGTTTTTTCTTCAGTTCCTATGTTACATTCTTCTATGTCTGCTCTTAAAGGCTCCATTTTTGGTTTTCTAGGTACATCATTTGATTCAAACAAGTCTTCTAATGGGACTAATCCCTTAGGAAAAAAATTATTCTTAAGGTTTAAAATATCATAATCATCATTGATTATTTCTTCTATTTCTGCTTTTTCTAAGTTATCTATTTCTACTTTAGTGAATTTAGTGGGTTTATTTATATCTAAAGCATTTACATCTATCTCACTATCTATGACATTATCTAGTGTACAATCAATATCTATGTTACAGTTTTAAAACTCTCCCTTAGCATTCATGAAACCATAAATTTGAGAATTTTGTGAAAAAATATACTAATATTTCAGATTATCGAGTATGACAGGTCTGTGTCTTACTTCTATAGTGTACTAGTGGTTGGGCTGAAAAGGTAATCCGCAAATGCTAGCAAAAGTAGCCAAACTGTGAGCTTGCATGTTCTATTTCCTAGGAATTGCAACAAAATTAGTTTCAAGGAGTTCCTTAATCAAATCTAGGAAAATCTCTTTGTATTGAGTAAGTCTAGGATTATTCACAAAGTATTCTCCTTGAATTTGTTTTATAATCAATACTAAGTCTCCCATGATAGAAACTCTCTTGGCTCTAAGTTTTCTTAAAATTTGCAGTCCTAAGATTAAAGCCTCACACTCTGCCATGTTGTTTTTGCATTTAAAGTTTAATCTAAAGGCATGACCTTCAGAATGATTATTTTCCATGTTATGAATCCAAACTCTTGCACCTACTCCTAATCTATTTACAGATCCATCAAAATCCAAATCCCATAGAGACTCATGAAATATGTTTTCACTATCAGGTGATTTGTCTTTTTCTTCTACATCTCTGATTTCATTTTTTCAATTGTCTGAATTGTACAAGATAAAAGAGTCCATATCAGAATGCATGGAGTATATGGGGAAATTCTGTGGTTTTTCTGCACTACTTACCTTGTATTTCATTAAGGTCTCTCTATAAAGTTTTCTTGGCTGACCATACACAGAGATGGTGGCATATGACATGTCTAATTGTAGAGATCCCTGCAAATTTTCTCCCAATGAGTGAGATAATAGCATTCCCTACTTAGGTGGGATATCAACAACTACTATGTCCATAACAATACTCTTTGTTGGGCACTAGACTAGAGTCACACACAAATCTTTAATCAGGCCAAGGCATTTGACTTGTCTGGAGTCAAAAGAAAATAGGTCCATGTAGGGTCCGGTAATATCTAAGTTTAATCTTTCCATGATTTCCTTTGGTATTAAGTTATGGGATGCCCCTGAATCTATCATAACATTATGCAAGATTTACCATGAACATTCAAGCTAATGTAGAATGGATGGATACCCCCTTGCTGATTTGTTTCATTTAATTCTGGACAAAATAATAACTCAGGTTGATCATCACTAGGGTTTACATCATCTCCTCCTTCACCTATGTTTAGTGTTTGAATGATTTGTGCTTTATATGATTCATTTTTCACTAATTTAGTCAGAGGAACTAATATTTTCAATTTGGCTATCTCAGTCTTAATGTTGAATGGCAATTGAGTTTTGCCTGATTGTGTGAGATCTTCCTAAGTAATTGTGGTCTATGTAGTTTTATCTTCTTTATCAGCACTTGGCAATTCAGTTTGTGTACCAACTGTTTTGTTTTGAATTCTCTTATTTGGAATAGTTTGACTAACAATTTTAGTTTGAGTTTCAACTAAAGTTATATCTACAAGTTTTGGGCTGGAAGCCTCCTGAGTTCCTCTAGGGAGAATTTGTAGAACTTTGTCCATAGGAGCTTTTGTTATTCTTTTAGTTTGTATTTGGACTAATTTCTTAGTGGGAACTTCAGTATTCTTTTTACTTCTAAGGTTGTACTGCTTGTGAACTTCATAGTTAGTAGATTCATAGCCTTGTTTGGAGTCAAAGGACTCTCTAGATTCTAATTGTAATTGTTGTAGCACGTACAATTCCTGTTCTTCTTGAGTAAGAAAAACATCATCTTCATTTTTAATCCCTAATAGGTTTATCTAGGTGTCATCATCTTCTTCACGGTTTTGTGAACCCTCAGTATAATTTTCCTGGAAAGGTGGCCTAACCTGTTGATCAGGTATATCATTTTTTCCAGTATTAAGATTCTTCCTAAAGTTGGGGTTCCTAATTGGGGGTGCTTGTTGATTTTCCCACTGAGCTTTTCTTTCCATATTTTCTAATCTATCCATTATTCTTTCTACACTTTTAGCTAAACTTTCTATTTTACCATCTAGAGTGTATGGTTCCTCTTTTATGGTAACTCTTTTCTCATTTTTCATCCTAGCTTTCTTAGCTAATAAGTTGGCTTCTACACTAATAGCATTACTTTGCATTTGTTCCAATGTTTCAGGGTTTCTTTCCCTCAATTGGTAAGACATATCAGTGTCAAAACCATTAGGGAATTTGATTAATGCTAGGTCTGGTGGAGGTTTAATATTAGTAGGAATTGCATTTTAGATGTTATTGAACCCAGTATAATAATCCTGAATAGACTCATTAGGAGCTCTTCTAATGTTTTCATATTCAGATAGTATTTGTAAGGGATTTTTATTTCTTTCCCATCTATCAATAAAAAATCTATGAAAAGTAGCTAAATCTGCAATATGATTAGCAGGTAAACCTTTAAACCATTTCTTTACATCCCCTGTCAGTGTTTGGGAAAATAACCTCATTTGCACATCAGACTCATCAATCTCATGTAACTCAAAGTAATCGGTCAGTTTATTGACATGATGTTGGGCAGTATAGTAACAAGTATCATCAAACAAAAATATTTTACTTTGGTAGTGTTGGGGCATGCCATGTAGTTGAGCTAGTAAGAGCAAAGGTGCATATCTGTCTGCCATGGCTGAGGTTCTAGCTTGGCTAGGAGGTAATGTAGTGGTGCTTGGAGAAGAACTTGAGACAATTGTGGATGAACTAGATGAGCTTGAGCTATTTGGTTGAAGAGGAAGTTGAGGAATAACTGGTTTAGGGGAATCAAGTGTGGTGCATATTATAGGTGAGGTGGTAGTAAATGAAACTGTATTTACAATTTTTGAAGACTCTATAGAAATTTCAGAGGTAGCAGCAGTCAGGGTAGCTAATTCAACTGATTGTTGAAGATAAGCATCATCTATATGGCTTATCAAGTTTGAGGTTAAAGCTTCTAGTTTATCAAAAGTATCCAAAACAAGTTGATCTAAATTAGGATGTGTAGGCACCTTTTTTGACTCAATGAATTGAATAAAATTATGATCTATTACAGTTTTATGAATTGAATTTCCTAATTTGGTTCTAAACAAAGAAATCTCAAATGATAAATCAAATTGAATATCCTCTAAAATTGATAATTCTTTGGGGAGTGAATTTTCTTTAATTAACTGACTAGTACTTCCTTGAGTTTCTACCTTTTTTGGTTTTCTTAAAATTCGGTCAGGATCATCAACTATTGTAGAAGGGTTTGGATTTGGATTTGCCTTGGTATAATGTGTTCTTTTGGGAGCCAGAATTTTAATTTTTTAAGTGTTTAATGAAACTTTTTGAACAAATCTAAAATGACCTTAAGGTGCAAAAGATGAGATTTAATATTTCCTTAAAGTTTTATTTAAATTGAGGACTGGTCCCTAATATGGCTGCCTATATGTTATCACTCCAAAATTTCTCTAGAGCTGTTATGAAAGAAACGATAGAGGTAACCACAAACCTACTTTGGAGATTAGGATCTAGCCTTCCTAATGCTCAGAGATGGTTGTCTCTTTGTGATTTAACTTTGTTTAGTTAATTGAATTTAGGCTAGCTATGATTGTACTTGGGTTTTGATTTTGATTTGGTGGTGCAATCACTGACTTAGATGGATAGAGGGATGTATTTTACCATTGGACTATGGGGTCGAGTGTCAAGCAAGCAGGATTGGATCAAGTTCTAAAGATAGTGTTTACAGGGCAAGGTAGCTAAGTAAATTCAAATCTTAAGTCTAGGTGGTGAAGTGGTTTTCAATTGGGTTCAAGGAGCAACTAAGGGTTCCTCAAACTAGATAATGAAGGAAATGGTAGGGGTCAATCGAAACTAGGGAGCAATGAAGGATTCCCTAATCTGGATATTAGTAGAAACATTAAAATGATTAACTGTTCAAGACATAGTGTACTTAAACAAATTCTGTAACATAATTCCAGTTAATTCATTCAATTTAGATAAGCATGCAAGTTTGTGAAACACTTAATAAAAATAACAATTTGACAAAATAAAATGCTTCACTGAAGTGGCCCAACACATGAATCCTATAATGCAATCTCTTTATTACTCAGTCCAGTCTGTTGACATGAAAAATGGTAAAAATAACCCTCACGTTTCAAATCAATACAACTATAGTAATGTCAAGTAATCCACACTCTAGACTTCAAATTATGAAGTATTTATACAAAAATAGTTTACAAAATATCCCAAACTGTCTTGGGAATTAATCTAGGAGAAAGAAATATCTTCATGCAAGAAGATAGAGACAGATATTCAACTCATGTAAGTTGTCCCTGTTTATTTGGTTGTGATGTATTTATGCTTTGATCTTTTGCTGTTTATTCTCCTTTGCTGTTTGTCTTCCATGCTGACTACTCTTTTTACTTTGTATTTTAACTGATACACATTAACCTGATACTCTTTCATCTGGTTGATCTATCACTTTTACTATGCATTTTTATAGTAAGTCATTTAACATTTCCCATGTGTTTGCATCTGGTAATTTGATATTTACCATCTTTCTGTAAATTTCATCTACTTCCGTGTACTTATCAAAGGTTGGCCTGTTCACAAAAAGGTGTTTTACCTCATGCTGGAGGTAAAATAGGTTCTCAAATGTTTGGTATAGAACCTTTCCTATGGGCATCCCCTTCATAGAGGAATTATTGGCTTGATATCTTGCCACCTCTCTGATTTTCCTATTGTAGTCATCATGTGGCATCAATCTGTCATTTATCACCAAGGGATTTGGCAGACCTTTCTTCCTTAAAGCATCAAACTAAACCATGAACTTGTCTATAGACAGCTGCATGGTTTGGAATTTGTCCTTAAGGTTCATCATTAAATTCCTCTTGGTGAGCACTTTTTTCACCTCTAATATGGTGCCAGTCCTATCAACTATGTCCAACTCCTGCAATTCATATTTATTTTTAGAGTTAAGGAAGTGGATTATTCTGGTGGCTTCTTCTGGCATGTCTCCAAGTTCAACCTTAACTCTCTGAATTGCTTCTGTAGCCTCTTTGACTAAATCATTTTGTTCAAAGATGACTTGTATAGATGGCCAAATATCATTGATAAAGTCAATGATATTGACCCATAATTGTTCTTTAGCTTGGCCAAGTGGCTCCTTCAATGTTAGCTCTTTCTCCAAATTCTCCATTCTTTCAGTCAACCTGGTTGACTTCTATACTTCATTCTTGTGCATTATTTGGGAAAGTTTCCTTTCATCCTTCAGACTTGTTATTTTTTCCTTCAGTTTATATTTATCTATGGTCTAAATGGACATGTCCTCCATTGCTTTGAAAAGTTTGCTTGCCTCATCACTTGGCTGAGTTTCCTCTGTTGTTGAACCTGTTGCTGATGTAGATGTCGATGTAGCTGGAAGTGTTGTAGCCGATGGAGCTGTGGGGGCCAATGAAGTAGCCAAGGTTGATGGTACTACTGTAGTGACCATTGGAATGGCAGTGGTAGTGGTTGTCTCAAGGCTGGATTGTTTTAACTGTATCAAAATTTCCAACTCCTTTTCCATTTATTTTAATTGATCATTCAGTTGTGGAACAAGGTCCATCATTTCCTCCTACTGGGTTTGGCTCTCAAGGACCTCCTTGGTCTGTGGATGTTTTGAATGAGGCAGCCTCAATTGTTTTTTCAGAGCAATAATATCCTCATTCTTATTCTTTACCAATTTCTCTGTAGCCTTGACATCATTGGGATTATGTCCAAGTTCAACCACCAAGTCTTCCGGTGACTTGATTCTGTTGTCCTTGGCCTATGAGGATGCCTTTTCCAACTTATACTATGTTGTGATATTATCCAATGAGCTTTGGAGTTTGTGTACATCCATTGCTTTATTTGTCATGGTGGAATAAATCATCTCACCTTCCTGCTTATGGAACTCAATTTGGTCTATGGGGTGAACATCCCTAGCCAAAACCGCAAATTCATTTTTCCTGTAGTCAACTGATGATTTGAGTTGCTGGATTGTAGGGTGCATCAATGTGATTTATGTCTTCCCAATCTTAATGTTAAAGGTCAAAATTAACCTATTTTTATTTGTAGGTGTTTTCTTGAAGTACTTGGCATAAGTCTCACCCTTCAATGCCTCATTCCTCAACTTAATTTCCTTGTATTTTTCTTTAATATCTTTCTCTTTATCCACAAATCTAGTGGATGAAGAGACTTCAATGCTAATTTGTTTCTGAATAAGTTGAGTGTTTGAAGTAGAAGATTGTTGAGTTTCACCTGAAGTTGTTGGTAATTTTCTCCTTCCAAGCATTGTTTCAGTGTCAGTGATTTCCACTGTGCCAATGGTGTCTTCTTGTTCAGTTACAGGATTATGCTTGGGCCTCTTCCTGTAACTGATCTCAAATATTTCATCTATAGTGTCCATTGTTGAGCTAGAACCTTCTTCCCTGGTTCTTTTTGCATTTTTGTCTTCATTGGCTAGAGTCTGCAAAATAGGAGGAATATTCATCTTTTCTTCTAGGGCTGGAACCTGCAGAAAGGAACTAGTATCAATTTACTTTTCCACATCTATCAAAGGTTTCTTCACATCTACTACAATATTCTCCATATCTATCAAAGTGTTTTCCAACCATTCTGTCTGGTTGGCAAATCTCTTAATGTCTAGCCTAGGATCATGTATGAAAGGACCCAATTTGAATTTGAGCCTTAGTTTATTTATGACTCCATGAGGGTCATATTTCCACATAAAACTACTCTTGAAGTTCATCTCATGTAAGAGTTTATCTACCTCTAGTCTAGCTTCCCTATTATTACAAATAAAGGGGCCCAAATGAATTTTCATTTTAAATTGAGTCTTCCTCTTGGCTGATAGGAAATTAACCTCATCAGAGTTTATTATTTGTCTAAAATACTCTAATGCAAATATCCTCATGGGGAGGTATTTCAGTAGTTTGTAGGGAGTAATTTGGCATCCATATATTCTGATTTCTGTGTGGTCCTAGTATAGATACCAGTCTCCCACTCTACAGTTCTTTGTCAACTGTAAAACTCTTTTAATCTCCTGACTGATCCTAGGCTGATAGCTACTGGTTAGCATGTTTACAACCGGATGAACAAATGAATCAATGATTTTTTGTAAGTAAATACAGTGGAATACATTTGGATCAATGGTGTCCAAAAGATGACAGATCTTGGATTGCCCTTGGTGTCTAACTTTTGGATGCTGACAAGAAACTTATCTGACTGAAAGTATAGGAACATGTGAAATAATACTGATGAATACTTGAAGACTCTCTCATTTTGCAATCTGATAAGCTGTTCATGGATTCTATCTGCTAAGAAATGAGCATAGTTATAAATTGTAGCAGGAGGCTTGCCTGGGTAAAATATAGAAAGGAAAGAAAGGACAACCTCATCCACATGTTCATCTAGGTTGTACCCTAGAATGAAAGAGATCATGGTTATTATTTTTCTGCCTCACTGAGAAAAATGGTGGCAACATATGGAGGACTATCTATTGGAGTATGAGACTCCTCTATGATGAAGGTTTGAAAAATATGAGCCTTCTTGGGAAGGTCTAGCTTGATGTAGAGTTCAAGTAAGCCTTCAATGGAGAGTGGGGTCTCATTGGTGCCTGGCTAAATTTGCAGCATTTGATTAATTGATTCTGCAATAATGGTGAATAAAACTTGTTGTTCAGGTGTGACTATGGCTCTTTGACTAGGAATACAACAAGCTTGGTAGAAGTGGAAGATTTCTGGGAATGGTTGTACTTCTGGGAACAAGTATTTGGGAATATTGGACTCCCATAGGTGAATGTCATCATTCTGGTTCAAAAACTTGTCTTTACTTCAACAGTGGAGTTTCGGTAGGTAGGCAGGGGAAGGAGTGTCCTTGATTTGAAATTCTTTGTTGGATAATGAAAGGTGGTCAATGTCCAGGTGAGGGGTTTGCAGAGGTCTTACATCCAGAGAGGTTTTGGAAGCCATATTTAGTTTATTCAACTGAATTACTCTTTCTGTGGCTTTTAGGGGTAAGGTCTGAAGGTCTAGAATAGTGGGGAGAGTAATAACAGTTTGTAAAAAGGGGTTTAGGTGCATAGTAATATTTTCATTGAGTTTAGGAAGGTTTTTTAATTAATTTAATTAATTAACCTTGGATAATTACTATGTATAACTTCAAATTACAGGTTCATTCTAGTTTTATCAAGAATACTTAGAATTTAACGGTTTGGTGCGTATACGGGTTTCTGTGGTTGCTGCAAAAGGTACTGAGGCTTCAACTGGCTCTCTACTGCTTAAATTTGGTGTCCGCAATGTCTTTAGGTGGCAAAAGGTGGCTAAATTGGTCTCTTAGAGGCTTAGGGTGTTAGAATTGGTTTAGCAGAGGTTTACGATGAAAGCAAGTGAAAAGAACAAATTGGGGATTTTTTCGGCTTTTTAAACCATAACAGTTAGATTTTGATGCGAGTATTATTGAATGAACAGTGGGGAATTTTGGTTTTAGGTAGGGAGGTGGTTTTGTGTAATATCACATCACTTTTGGATGGTGGGTAGTATTTTTGCGAGCACGTGATATAACCTGGTGTTGCCACATAGCAGAATAGTGCCTGACCAAAACCGCGAATCTCGCATGCTCTTGGGCTGTTAACTATCGGACGATGAATCCGTGCAATATGGTTGTGCGCTATTGGATCTGGGGGTGGGAGATCGGATGGACATTGTGTAGTGAAGTTGCACAGATGGAGTCGAGAAAGTGATTGGTGAGGCCCAGGGTTTAATTACAAAGAATTATAATTAACTTATGAATAATGTTAGGATTTTTAATATAAGGAAATGATTAATAAAGGTGGGACCATGGGTTATATGGCGGGGATTTTAACTATAAACCAAGGTTTCATGAGTTAAAAGGGTGTCGGGGAATATTAATGTGGGGGAGCTGAATTATATATTGTGGGGGTATAGTAAATAACCTAGGATAAAAGGGGTTTTGTGGGTTTTTCAAAGGGAAAAGGGGAAATTAATAAGGGGGGAATGTAGCGTTTGTAATGGGAATGGGTTTCACACTTAGAGAAAGTGGTTTTGGGAAGTGGGAATGATTTTGGAGGATAATGTCTAGGGAAATGTGTGAAACTAAGGGAATAAAAGTTCAAAATGAAGGGAAAGGGTTTTTATAAGTAATCAAGGGATAATGAGGGGAAATTAGCAAATAAGTATGTGGGGGTCTAGTGAAATGAGGGGAAATTAGTAAATGAGCTTTGGTGAATATCCTTTCTCTTTCACAATTCCTCCTGCATATGAAACATAGGATTAAGCATAATGAATGTACTTTTTGAATTAGCAACCTTATGCATTTGCAAATCTTCTTCTACCTACCCTTTATTTACCCTAACATTTTCTCTTCATTCATTGGGTGCATTTGAGCTTGCTGACCCGTTATTTATTTTTCTTTTGATAAGAAAACTATCTAATTCTAACCTTATAACTTCCAATGGCTCAGATTAGACTGTTGAGCTCATTTTTAGTCTCTACCTAACTATTGATCTACCAAGATTAAAAAGTTTGGCTAGATCTTCATTCTCTATCTATCAACATGAAATTTAAAGCATGAATGAATCAAGATTAAACTATTTGACCATCATGGATTGTGGCATTTTTTACAAGCTGCACACAATCTTACTCTGCAAGGTAAAGTAAAAAGTAATGGCATTTGAATTTGCACACTTTCATGATCTATTTTTATCTCTTTTTTGGGGGGTTCATATTTTCTACTTTTTTTTATCTTTTTCTTTCTTTTGGTCCTTTTATTATTCTTTAGGACATACCCTCTTTACATTGTTTAATTTTAATATGGGAAAACATTTTGCAGAAAGCAAAAGTATGTACAATATTACAAGACTAACCATAGCCAATTCAAAATTATGAATCCTATTATTATAGGACCCTAACAGGGTCAAGGCAACAAGGACCATGATCTTTAGGAAAGAGTGTTGGGTCTTCCTTGAGGTGAGACAAGGTATTCTTGTGTTCTAATGCACATCTTAGTGAGCTAAGTGGATGAATGGGATAACTACCATAGAAAAATACAGATCAACGAAGTTGGTTCATGGAGTCAGATGGATCAGCAGAAAACTCTTAGACAAGGCAACCAGGACAATGGTCAACAAAGAAGCCATGTCGAAGTACAACCAAGCCATGAGAAACCATGAATAAGCATGGAGAGCCTAAGTGATAGGGGAGTTGCACAGAGAGAGGATTGTTCCTGGTTGGAGTGTGTAGGTGGATTGAGAATTCATTCTCAGTATGGAGAAATAGTCAGGTGCCCATTCTGATGGTTAATACAATGGCAGAGACCAAGTCAGTGCAACAATAGAATGGAAGGGCCATGTCAAGGTACATACGTGTAGTGTGAATACAGGATAGAGTGGAAGCATCAATCAAGGGGAAGTAGAGGAACAAGACCCAAGATCTAAGAGGAGAAAAGTGGGGGAAAGAAACATAGTTTCCAATGAGCCAAGTGGAAAAAGATATGTGTGAGTGCACTACTCTGTAAGGCTGAGCGAGAGCCTATTCTGTAGAAAAATCCTGAGAGTGACTATGCAAACGTAAGAGACCCCAGAGGTTGCACTATGGGAGAAAGGCTGAAGTTTCCTGCACTACTATGAGTAAGGCAGAGGTTGCATGTGCACTGTGTGAAAAGCGAAATTTTCCTGTGATGCGAGAAAGGTTGACGTTGCCTGTACAGAGAAAGAAGGCCGAGAATTAAGCCTATGTTGTTCAGAGTAGGAGTCCAAGAGTTGAGTGATTGTTGATGAAGAGCAGAGAATATAACAACGTGGACTGCAATGAGTGATTGGTTTTGAACAGATCAATAGGATATTGTAGAGTGTGCATATTGTCTTGTATGGGCCAAGGTTTGTGAAGAATAGAGTTGATATCAGGCGGAGTGGCTGCCAAATTACAGAGAACATCTAGTTCCTATTTCAATGTGGGTTGGAGCCTACATATAGGAAGTTGGTGTTTCCATCTCTAGTGGGTGCTTGAGAAGGCTTGGGGGTAGGTGCCTCGTGAAAGTTGGTGCTTGCATAAATCCAAGGAGCTGCAATTTGGTGCTTTCAACAAATTTGTGAAGTTGGTTCTTCACATGGTGCTTCTGGTAAGCTAGATAGGGATCTACAAAAATAGGGAGTTTGTGCTTCCTACAAGTGGGTGCTAGCAAACAATCAAAGGGAGTTGGTGATTCCTGTGAGTGGTGGCTCACAAAAACATATTGATGTGATAGAGTAGGTTCTCTTATCTTACATCCATAACTACAAGCATTGGTGGTTTTTTTCCAAAAGGGTTTCCACGTAAAACCTTGTGTATCATGTGCATGATGCTCATGGTGTGTGCTTGTATGTTGATTTCATATTGCTTCCATGTTATATGTTGCTACTGATTATGTGGATGATTTCCATGTTTGAATAAGAAAATAAAATTGGCATAAAGAGTTAAAAATTAGTCTTATTAATGATTCACCACTCTCTCAGTATTAAAATTGTTTCCAACATCACCTTCTTCCATTAATCCTTCTAAATTAAGGTAATAAGGTTCTTCAACTAGATTTTCCTCTTCTGGTTGTTCTATTAATGGTTCTTGAGATAAAGTTCCTTCTTCTTCTTCTTCTTCCTTGGTAGGTACTTCTAATTCTTATCCAACAATTTTCCCCATTTTTAAGAAAGAAATATGATTGCATTAGTTGAAGATTTAGGTTCATATACTACTGCATCTGTGGAAGAAATTAGCTCTTCTCTAGTTGAAATTTTAGATCTTTGTACCACATGTAGTCTTATTCTACTTGAAAAGGTTGGATCATGATATGGATTATGATGTGGCTCTTACTACACCATGTGGTTTAGTTGGGGTGGTTGGTGATGATGAAATTGAAGTTTGTCCTCTAACAAATCTACCTCTAGAGTCGCTTTCCCTATACATGCATTCTAGAATGCATCATAATTTTTATGCATCTAAGAATGAATGCAACTAAATCTGATATGAAATTTGATAACTTTGGTAAGGAAGAACCTCACAACGATGAAACAAAAGTTATTACCTCTTGTCTTATCTCTCTTCCTATCTAGAGTTGGGTAAATGAAAATGCATTCTAAATTGAAATATAACGCCGATGTACACTACCTCAAAAACAATGCCGAAAATGTTGGATAGTTTAATTGTGCTTTAAATTACTTACACTAAAATGTGAATTCATTCTCATGCACTTGTGTAGTACATGACACTATATGTGCTAGGAGAACAACTTTTCAATTTCAATGCTAAAGAAGAATTCTATTCTATTGAAAGCAAGAAAAAAATGTTAAAAAAATGCAAATATTAATATAATAAATAGTGAGAGTATTGAAATTCTACTGATGAGATGAAATCTAAAAAGAGCACACACACTTTTCAATGAAAGTAAAGGCAATAGATATGACTATTTTAGATAGTGAAGGAAATAATTATCTAATCTAAGAAAGAAATAAATTCTAATCTATAAACGCAGCAAATATGATCTAACTATTTTAAACTAGTAAAGCAATAAACTAATTCTAAAAAGCAATTAAAATATGATCCACAAAAGGTAAAGACAATTTAGACTATGAAAGTATTTAAGTTTTGATCTATGAAAGATAAAGACAAGTTAAACTACAATTATTCTATGAAGGAAATGGCAATTATCTAAAGAATAAATGACAACTATCTATGAAAGCAGTGCATCAATGCAACTAACTATGAAAGCAAATGAAATCAAATTTGAGAGTTTGAGGATTGTGAAACAATTTTGAAATCTTTAGAAGGTGTGTGTATGTAGAAATTAAAATTCAATCATTCTTAAAACCATGATATGCCTACAAATGTTGTCTGAGAAATCCAAGCTATGCAACATAATTGAGTATGCCTATGAAAGCTAATAGAAATTAATGTTGTCAGGCCAAGCAGTAACTCCACAAAGCAAAAACTGATTCGTATATTATTCCATCAGGTAGGTCTTTGTTATAGAGTTTAGGCTTCTATGATCCATATCAAGTTTGTGAGAGATTTTTCGGCGAAAATCACATGGAATATCATTTGTCGACGCGTTTCGAACCAACTAGTGTGGTTCATCGTCAGGACAAGTTGAAGAAACAGATCCAGCCTAGCAAGTTAAATAGTCTGAGCAGAGCCTCCAATGGTAGGTCTTTGTTATATACAGCAAGGAGAGACTGTTCAGTTCATTTCCCGATGACTGTTCACATTTCTAATTTAATTATTTACATAAATTCACCCAATCATGAGGATTAGGTGTCAACATTCCCCCCCTAATCTGAAGGGATGTTGGTGAGTCCAAGCATCGTTCTAAATCGTTCAAGCTTTTCTCTTCCAAGCGCATTGGTGAAGATGTCTGCAATTTGCTGATTTGTGGAATAATGACAGAGATGGATTTTTTTTTCCTCAACATGATGTCAAATCAGATGATATTTAGTATTGATGTGCTTCGTTTGATCATGGAACTTTGGGTTCTTGGCCAAATTTATTGCAGAGGTATTGTCAATCATGAGTGGAGTTGATTGTACTTGTTTTACCTGCAAATCTTCAAGAATTTTCCTGAGCCACACAATTTCTTTTGTTGCTTCAACTGCTGCTACGTATTCTGCTTCTGTTGTGGAATCCACTAGAACTGATTATTTGTGTGATCTCCAGGAGACAACTCTTGATCCAAGACTCATAACATATCCTGAAGTAGATACCCCAGTTTCTTTGTCTCCATCGAAGTTTGAATCAGAGTATCCAATCAAGCTGAAGTCGTCCACCTGTGTATACTTGCTTCCAAAGTCTTGAGTTCCCTTCAAGTACCTTAGAACTCTTTTTGTAGTAGACCAATGTCCCTCACAAGGCTTTTGCATAAACCTAGAGAGGATTCCAACAAAAAATTAAATGTTTGGTCTAGTAGTAGTTAGGTAGTTGAGACTTCCTAGAAGCTACCTATACTTTGTTGCATCCTCAAATTCTTTTCCTTCAATAGATGTGAGCTTTAAGTTTTGTTCCATTGGAGTAGTAAGAGGATTGCACTCTATCATGCCAAACCTGTTCAACAGATCTCCAATGTATTTCTTTTGAGAAAGAAATATGGACTTTGGATGTTGGGTTACTTCAATGCCAAGATAGTAATGAACATAGCCCAAATCAGTCATTTCAAAACTTTTCCCCAATTCCTTCTTTATGGATGCAATGTAGCTTTCATTATTCCCTGCCATCAAAAGATCATCTACATATACCACAAGATATACAACTGTTTTGCCAACTTTCTTGACAAATAAAGTTGCATCATTAAGATCAAAATGTTTGAAATTGAGTTTCAGAAGATGCTCAGTTAGTTTTTCATACCAGGCTCGCGGTGCTTGTTTGAGTCCATACAGGGACTTCACAAGTTTGCATATTTATTTTCATGTCCTTTCACAGCAAATCCTTCAGGCTAGGACATAAAAACATTCTCTTTTAGATCTCTATTCAAGAAAGCACTTTTTACATCCATTTGATGGACTTTCCAACCGTTATGAGCTGCTAGTGCAAAGAGTGTCCGGATGGTAGCCCATTTTGTTGTGGGGGAAAAAGTATCCTCATAATTGACCCCTTCCTTCTGTGCAAAACCTTTTGCCACAAGCCTAGCTTTGTGCTTGTCAAGTGAGCCATCAGCTTTATACTTGTTCTTGTAGACCCACTTGTAGCCAATTGGTTTGGTTCCTAATGGAGGATCAACCAGCTTCCAAGTGTCGTTCTTTATGAGGGCATCATACTCCTTTTGCATCGCTTCTTTCCATTCATCATGAGAAGCAACTTCTTTGAAGGAAGTTGGTTCAAAATCTGTAGACAAGTTCAATTCACAATCATAAGAAACATCCATATCAACAGGTGAATTAGAGTCATCTACATCACCTCCATTTTTGCAGTTTGAATTTCTGGTTCCTGTCTTTCCAACTTCATCAGGATGAACAATTTCAAGTGTCTTTGTCAGCCACTTTGGGGGACCTTTCTTAGATGTTCCAGGCTACTCCGTTGATTGAGTTGGGACTGAATCAAGATTGAGTCTCCCAATTCTATCAATTACATCACTTAAAGCATCATCCGTTGTTGGAGTTTCATGCGAGGGAGAGTGTTCTTCAGAAGAAGATTCCACATGTTGATCTAGTATAGGAATCCCTCCTTCAAGATGTCGAATCTGATTATCAAATTCTTGAAATGATTTTGCTTTTGTGAATCTATCCAAGCGATCAAGTTGCCGCTCAACAACATTGTCAGTTTTGGATGATTCAAGGAAAATTACATCTCTAGATACAACAAATTTCTTATTTACTTCATCATAGAGGCGATATGCTTTGGAGGTGTTTGAATACCCCAGGAAGATACACTTACGACTTCTAGCACCAAGTTTGTTTCTATGTACCTTTGGTATCAAGGCATAACAGGTGGAACCAAAGACCTTGAGATGCTTTACCGAAGGAACATTTCCATACCACATTTCATATGGAGTCTTGTTTCGTATAGCATTAGATGGACATCTATTCTTTATATATGCAGAACATAGAACAACATCAGCCCAAAACATTATCTTTACATTTTTGAAGAAGAGTATGGATCATACCATATTTAAGATTGTCCTATTCATTCTTTCAGCTACACCATTCTGTTGGGGATTATAAGGCACAGTTGTTTGATGTTTGATCCCATGTTGGAAAAGATAGTTTTCAAATTCATTTGATGTGTATTCTTTTCCATTATTAGTGCGAATAGACCCAACATGAGATTGTGCATCATTTTCAATCCATTTATGAAAATTCTTGAATGTTTGAAAAGCATCAGATTTGTTCTTCAATAAATAAACCCAACACATTCTGGTGTAGTCATCAATAAATATCATAACATATTTATTTTCATTTGCAGAAGGAACAGGCATTGGACCACATAAATCTGAATGAATGAGTTCAAGTTTTCTATGTGCTCTTGAGTGTGAATCATGAAAACACTGTTTGCTATGCTTTCCTAGAATGCAAGCATCACATTCCTTAAGTTTCCTAGGAATTGTAGGCAAACTAGCAACACCATTTTTCTTCAATAAGCGGAGACTGTCATAGTTCAAATGTCCAAATCTAGCATGCCATAATAAACTTGATGGAAGTGTACCTTCTTCATGATGAGAATTGTATGAGAAATGTTGTGCATGAGCAGAGGTTCCTTGCAGCTTGAGAAGCCTTTCTTCTTCTATTCCCCTCATGACAAGTGAGTGGTCAGATGCTTTTCTTACCTCAAGCTTGCCATCAAAGATATGAATGGAGTGACCTTGCTGGCGGATGTGGACCAGAGACAACAAGTTTCTCTTGAGTTGTGGGAGATATAGAACATGATGCAGAAGAAAGTCTGGAAGACCAGGTAGTTTAAGCCTGATTGTGCCAAGCCCTGATGGCTTGATTTTTGATTGATCTACAAAGTATATTGCTCCATCAACATTGTCAGTGAAATCTTCAAAAAAATATTTTCTATGAGTCATGTGGTAGGTTGCTCCTGAATCAAGCAACCAATCATTTTTCCAAGAAGTAAGTGAAGCATTAAATAAATCTTCGTTTAATCCAATGTTACATTGTGCCACAACATAGTGAGCGGATTCAGGTGCTTTACCTTTGTCTATATCATTAGTTTTACCTTTCTGTTGGTTTCTTTTCTGCTCAATTTTGTCCCATGTTAGCTTGCATTTAGAGGCATCATGTGATCCATTTCTTTTGCAGCGAATGCAGTGAAAATCTTCCTTTTTTCCTTGAGAATGTCTTCCCCCCCCTGCCTCTGAAATATCTTCCTCTTCCTCTTGAATGCATACTATAACAAAAAATACTTCTGCCCGCAAAAATCTATGTACTATGAAATACTTTTGCTGATAGAAAAATACTTCTGCTGAAAAAAAATGCACTGTAGCAGCAATATTATGGTAGTAATAGGGCAAAGGTATTATTGCCAGAGGTATTATATGGAGATGTGGTATGGAAAATATGTATAAACATTGGCAGAATAATCCATTGTGTCCACTATTTTTGAGCTTTCAATACATACCAAATTATTTGCAACATCTCAAATTTACAATATTTAAAACCACTTTGACCAATCAACGAGTATAGAGTCATCAACATTATATCAAATACCAATCAATGTGCTCATCAAAGTATGGACCGGCCAGATATATGTACAAAGGAGAGGCTGAGCCGATCAGCGTCCTGCGTGAAGGCCTTGAGAATACTGAGGATATATACAGTTTTAATACCCCGTTTGGTCTATGGCAACTTATAGGTCACCTCCTAAGAAGACTCCAGAGAACCAAAATATTCCAACAATCTGAACAAAATCTGATGGCACTTTGAAGACAACAAGAAACAATTTAAATGGGGGAGTAAATGACAAACCGTCCCAAAAACCAAACGCTCAAAGCACCACCATAACTTCTCTTCAACCGATTAAACAAACAAACAACGTTGGGGTGCGCCAGCCATGTCAGGTCACCGAAGCTAAAGGACGCCCATCCAGAGAGGTGAGGGGCTGAAATGGTAATAAACTAATCAAATATTAGGTGTTCAGCCCACTTTGTAGCGTAACAGTAGAAAGTGAGCTTGAGGTTTTGTAGTGTTGATGGTCTCTGGTTCACAAATCAACGCGTGGTGGTGGTCACTGTGAACTACAATGCCCAACATAACTCATGTCAGGCCTTCAAAACCGTAGCAATGGCGGCTAGATTGAAGCCCGTATACAACAATTCAATACAGGGTAACATCAAAAGGAGAAGATCATAATAACAAGAGCAAACAACACAAAAACCAATTCCCGTGACTCTTCAGTCCTGACATTCATAGACAGGAAAGCCGAAGAAGAAGACGAAGAAATAGTGTGTAAGGTATGTGAATTACTATCACAACACCACCTAGATTTCAATAAACACCATGAAATTCAATCTGAAGAGTACTGATCTGAGCATTGGAATAGAAGTCTCACATTATGGCAGAAGCAGAAAACATTATGTTGACAGTCTAGAGAGTGCAGGTAATGCAGGTAACTTAGGACTGTATATATGGAATATGGCAGACAGAGGGCGTAGGTAGTGTCTAGTAGCAGCGTTCAGGTGATAGCATGGAGCAGGCTACTGATATTTATGAACAGACAACATTTTTGAATGGAGAGTAGAGGAGTAGAGGAGCAAAGGAGTAGAATATGGAGTTACAAAGGGAAGGAATTCTAAAAGAGGAGCTGGCTCTGATACCATGTCAAGCCAGGCAGTAACTCCACAAAGCAAAAACTGATTCGTATATTATTCCATCAGGTAGGTCTTTGTTATATACAACAGGGAGAGACTGTTCAATTCATCTTCCGATGACTGTTCACATTTCTAATTTAATTATTTACATAAATTCACCCAATCATGAGGATTAGGTGTCAACAAATGCAAATGAAACAATCTTAGGCAAGTAAGTATTTTTTTGTTTTCATTTTAGTTCAAGCTACTTGAGACCTATGCAAACAAGTAACTCAATGATTCAAAATCTACAAATAAAAATGGCGAACAAACCAAAAAAAATATTAGAGTAAAACAGAGTAAAAAGAATAATTATACTACAATTATCATATGTAATAGAAGGCCCTCCTACCAATGCACAAGATTTATAAATGCTTAGAAAACTTGATTATCACTGGCATAACCTTCTCATCATAGCATGATAATAACAAAAGACAATATTTTATTAAGTCAAGACAGTGCATACATAACCATAAAGTTTTAGATAAGAGACACAAAATATGCCCTCTCACTTCTCAACGGCTTGTATTTATAATGTCTTTACAATAATCAACTGAGACAACTATTGCTATAAATATGAGCAGTTAAAGGATTACTAAGTGTCCTATTCCTATAAAAGATCTGATTTCTATAATTTGTTGATGAGTAAGAAATCATATAAATATTTCTTTGACACATCATCATTCATTTGCTGATCTTTTTCTTCCTGAATATTTATTTATTCTTTCTTAAGGTTGATCCACTACTAAGTAGTCTTGATACATGTTCCAGGCACCACACAATGGTTGAGAAAGTGTTTGACTATGCTATTGTGCTCACAGATAAGATGTTTCTTGTGCCCAATAGATGGAACACTATATAGGAGATATTTCACACTTTCCCATGTGTTTGAGCTTATTTTTCCACCTCAAAGTCTATTTGACCCTTGGAAGTAACTACATAATGTTATCAAGGCTCGAAAATATGTTAGTTTTTGTAACTTTTGCAAATTAAGCTAGTTTTATAAAATAAAACATATACAACTAGAAATATATTGGACTTTTTATCTTCTTGTATCTTCTATAGATCTGACAAATTATTGTTCATGGAAAGATAGTAGGACAATGCAAAGACAAGTGAGTTATCAGGGTTTTTATGGGATATGAGTGAAAAACTAAGTAATAGGTTGTCAAAAGCATGTTATTTCTTCGGTGAAACAGAGCAATATAAAGCCAAGTTAGTAGCAAAGGGTTATTCCTAGGTAGATCAAATTGACATTGGTAATATTTTTTCTCTAGCTTCTAAGTTAAATTTTATTACATTTCTTTTATATATTGTTGTTTCTTTTGATATTGAAGTAGAACAAATGGACATGAAGACAACATTCCTACATGGGGATTTGGAAGAAGAAATCTACATGAGAAAACCAGAAGGATTTTTTGTCAAAGAAAAGAAAGAGATAGTATGCAGGGTAGAAAAATCTTTGTATGGGTTGAAGAAATCACCAAGGATACAACGTCAAATATTTGAAACATATATACTGGGACTTGGATTCACGAGGATCAAAGTAGATCAATTCATATATTACAAATTACTTTGTGATCATGTTATTTATTTGGTCTTGTATGTGGATGATATGTTGTTGATTGGAAATGATAGGGAAATCATTTATGAAGTGAAAATTGAGTTGTCCTCTAAATTTGTCATGAAGGACTTTGGTCCTAAAGAATTTATCTTGGGCATGGAAACTAAAGAGATACGAAAAACATGAAAATCTGGTTAACTTAGAGGAATTATGTAGAGACAATATTATAAAGGTTTAATATGCACGAATATAAACTTGTAAAGGTGCCTATTCCTGTAGGTGTTAAGTTATCTACAGATTAGTGTCCCAAGATAGAGGAAGAGGAAGAGGACATGTCCCATGTTCTATATGTCATTGTAATTTGAAAATTGACGTATAAAATGGTTTTTACTAGAGAATACATTGCGCACGCACTAGGAGTATTGAGTAGGTATATGTTAAAACTAGGGAAGGAGTGTTGGATGTCACTAAAGAGGGCTTTCAAGTATTTGCATGGAACTACTGGATATGAATTATGTTATCAAGGAAGACCATAATTGGATAAAGTGTTGCATATACATGGATTTGTTGATGCAGATAAGGTTGGAGAGCTAGATCATAGAGATCTATAAGTGGGTATGTGTTTAACCTATTTGGAAGAGAAATTAGCTAGATGAGCAAAACACAATAATTAGTGGAACTATCAACTATAGATGTTGAATACATGGCAACCACTCATGCAAGCAAGGAAGTATTATGGTTACAAATATTGTGTTGAAGTATTAGGATCACATAATAAGTTGTAATGATAGATTGTGATAGTTAGAGTGGAATGTTTGTGGAAAAGAACCCAACTTATCATTTGAGGAAAAAGAATAATGATGTCTAGTATCATTTCATGATAGATATGACTACAGGCAAGAAGGTGCTACTAGAAAAGTGGACACTTTGAAGAATGTTGCACATTCACTAACAAAATCTGTGAGCACTGAGAAGTTCTCCTGGTGTAGAGAAACAATGGGAATTCTTGCCCTAAATTGTTGATCATGTACTCTTACAACCCCTTATGTGCAACGAAAAAAACAAGTGGGAGAATATTGGTTATGTATTATATTATTTACATCACCATCTCCATGTGAATTATAATGCACAATGTGTAACACCCTCCTCCCACATTTACCCACGCTAATCGATCCATTGAGGTAAACATGTTATGCACAATTACTATGATATGATTCAAATCCCCAAGTACAATTAAGGAAGTGGAATTGACTAAAAAAAAACCAAACCGACCATCTTCAGGAGCTACAGAACCTTCAGGAGCCAACCAACCCCTCCAGGTGTCTAAATCCTGAGATAAATTGATGTTTTGTTGAACTAGACCCCCAGTCTCTCCCATAAAAATCCTTCCATGCGATTGACACCCTCTAGCCATTGCCACAACGAGGAATCCACGTGGATTTCACCTTTTTCAGGATTTTTTGTGTCAGCAGCCCCAGATTCTGAGCCATGTTTTTTGGTCTAGGACTCATGCCTCTACCCAGAACTTCATGAAACTTCCAGAAATTATAAATAACATGATGAAAAGGCCTCTAAAGAAAATTTTAAACAAGGACCTAACCTGACAAGGCCTATCCATGACATAAATTCCGTCAAACACATCATGAACATGTAATCTACAAGTAATATAAACACATATGAGCATATGGAATTCATACTTATATGAGATTCATCAAGGAGGTATGATTCCCTCTCATAGTAGCTAAATTATCATCTATTAGGTCATATATTCATTATTAATTCATTTTCTAATCTCAACATGATGACAGCCATAACTCAAGCCAGTCATAAACCATGCTTCTAACCAACATAATAAAAATAAGAGAACAACCATTATAATCACATAATAGCAATCACATTTACATAATACACAAGAGGACAAGAGATCGTATTAGAATATCAAAAATCCAACCAAGCCAGGGACTTTCAAGTACCACTTGATTGTACAAGTTGGAGTGTGTAGGTGGATTGAGAACTCATTCTCAATATGGAGAAATAGTCAGGTGCCCATTCTCATGGTTAATGTAATGGTAGAGACCAAGTTAGATGTAACAACAGAATGGAAGGGTCATGCCGAGGTACAGTCATGCTGTGTGAACATAGGACAGAGTGGCAACATCAATCGGGGGATAGTGGAGGAATAAAACCTAGGATCTCATATGAGAAAAGTGGGGGAAAGCAACATAGTTTCCAGAGAGCCAAGTGGGAAAATATTTTTGTGAGTGCACTGCTGTGTAAGGTTAAGAGAGATCCTATTCTGCAAAAAAAGTCTAAGAGTGACTATGCAAAGGTAAGAGACCCCGAGAGATGTGTTGTCTGAGAAACGTTTATGTTTCTTGCACTGTTGTGAGTAAGGCCAAAGTTGCATGTCGACTATTTGAAAAGCGGAAGTTTCCTGTGATGCGAGAAAGGTTGAAGGTGCCTGTCCAGAGAAAGAAGTCCGAGAGTTGATCCAGTGTTGTGGTGAGAAATACATTGAGAGCTGAGTGATTTTTGATGAAGAGAAGAGAATAGAGCTACGTGGACTACGATGAGTGACTATTGTTGAGTGGATCAATGGGATGCTGCAGAGTGTGCAGAGGGTGTTGCATTGGCTAAGGGTTATGAAGAACAGAGTTGATATTAGGTGGAGTGGCTACCAAATTACAGATAATTTTTAGTTCCTATTTGAGTGTGGGTTTGAGCCTACATATAGAAAGTTGGTGCCTCCATCTCTAATGGGTTCTTTAGAAGGCTTGGGGGTTGGTGCCTCCTAAAAGTTGGTGCTTGCATAAATCCAAGGAGCTGCAAGTTTGTGCTTGAAACAAATCCATGAAGTTGGTGCTTCACATGGTGCTTCTATTAAGATGGACAAGGATCTACAAAAAGAGGGAGTTGATGCTCCTTGCTATTGGGTGCTAGAAAACAATCAAAGGGATTTGGTGCTTCCTGTGATTTGTGGCTCACAAAAACAGATTGATGTAATAGAGTAGGTTCTCTTAGTTTACATCAATAACAACAACAAGCATTGGTGGTTTCTTTCCAAAATTGTTTCCATGTAAAACCTTCTGTCTCATGTGTATGATGCTCATGGTGTGTGCTTGTATGTTGATTTCATATTGCTGCCATATTATATGTTGTTGCTGATTATGTGGATGATTTACAAGTTTGAATAAGAAAATAAAATTGGCATAAAGAGTTAAAAATTAGCCTTAATATTGGTTCACCCCCGTCTTAGTATTAACATTGTTTCCAACATCACCTTCTGCCATTAAGCCTTCTAAATTGAGGTAATAAGGTTCTTCAACTAGATTTTCCTCTTTTGGTTCTTCTATTAATGGTTCTCCAGATACAATTCCTTCTTCTTCTTCTTCTTCCTTGGTAGGTACTTCTAATTCTTATACAACAAATTTTTCCCATTTTTAAGAAAGAAATATGATTACCTTAGTTGAATATTTAGGTTCATATACTACATCTATGGAAGAAGTTGGCTCTTCTCAAGTTGAACTTTTAGATATCTGTACCTCATGGAGCCTTATTCTACTTGCAAAATTTGGATCATGATATGGATGGTGATGTGGCTCGTACTACACCACTTGGTTTAGTTGGGGTGGTTGGTGATGATGAAATTGAAGTTTGTCCTCTAACAAATCTACCTCTAGAGTCTCTTTCCCTATACATGCATTCTAGAATGAATTATAATTTTTATGCATATAAGAATGAATGAAACTAAATATGATATGCAATTTGATAGCTTTGGTTAGGAATAACCCCATAATCATGATGCATAAGTTATTACCTCTTGTCTTACCACTCTTCTTATCCAGAGTTGGGTAAATAAAAATACATTCTAAATTGAAATGTAATGCCTATGTATACTACCTCAACAACGATGCCAAAAATGTTTGGTAATTTATTTTTTCTTTAAATTACTTACATTAAAATGTGAATCTAGGCTCATGCACTTGTGTAGTACACAACACTATATGTGCCAGGAGATTAACTTTTCAATTTCAATGCAATAAATTTGACTATTTCAAATAGTGAAGGAAAGAATTATATAATTTAATAAAGCAATCAATTATAATCTAGAAAAGTAGAAAATATGATCTAACTATTTTAAACTAGTAAATCAATAAAATAATTCTAAAAAGCAATTAAATTATGATCCACAAAAAGTAAATACAGTTTACACTATGAAAACATTTAAATTCTGATATATTAAAGAGAAAGACAATTTATACTATGAAATCTTTTAAATTCCGATCTATGAAAAGTAAAGACAATTTACACTATGAAAGTATTTAAATTTTGATCAATGAAAGATAAAGACAAGTTAAACTACAATTATTCTATGAAGGAAACGACAATTTTCTTAAGAATAAATGACAACTATCTATGAAAGAAGCGCATCAATACAACTAACTATGAAAGCAAATGAAATCAAATTTGAGAATTTGAGGGATATGAAACAATTTTGAAATCTTTAGAAGGTGTGTGTATGCAGAAATTAGAATTCATTTGTTCTTAAAACCATGATATGCCTACAAATTTTGTCCGAGAAAGCGAAGCTATGCAACATAATTGAGTATGCCTATGAAAGCTAACAGAAATTAATGCAAATGAAAAAATATTAGGCAAGTAAATGTTTTTGTGTTCTCATTTTAGTTCAAGTTGCTTGAGACCTGTAAAAACAAGTAATGCAATGATTGAAAATATACAAATAAAAATGGCGAACAAACTAAAAAAATAAAATAGATTAAAAAAGAGTAAAAGGAATAATTTTACTACAATTATCATATGCAATAGTAGGCCCTCTTTCCAATGCACAAGATTTATAAATGCTTAGAAAACTCGATTATCACTGGCATAACCTTCTCATCAAAGCACAATAGTAACGAAAGACAATATTTTATTAAGTCAAGATAGTGCTTACATAACCATAAAGTTTCATATAAGAGATACAAAATATGCCCTCTCACTTCTTAGCGGCTCATATTTATAATGTCTTTACAATAACCAACTGGGACAACTATTGCTAGAAATATGAGAAGTTAAATGATTACTAAGTGTCCTATTCCTATTAAAGATCTGATTTCTATAATTTTCTCATGAGTAAGTGAATCATATAAATATTTCTTGGACACATCAACATTCATTTGTTGAAATTTTGCTTCCTGAAGGTTTATTCATGTTTTCTTGAGGTTGATCCACTGCTAAGTAGTCTTGATACATGTTCCATGCACCACACAATGGTTGCCAAAGTGTTTTTCAAGGAGGCACGGGGACTTCACTCAATGAGCCTTTGTCCTATCATGTACGTTCAGGGCATATTAAAAAATACTCTTAATTTGACTACATATTGGAAAATACCCCTAAAAATCACATTATTTAACCCCTTAATACGAACCCAATACACCTTCCCAATTTAAAAAACCCCTACTTCCACTAGATATTGTAGGTATCCATTTTTTCATTAACATTTTTTATACCCCTTTATATTTTTTTATTAACTTTGAACTCCATTTTTTATACCTTCGAATATAAAAACCCCTTACCCACTATATATCCACTAATATATTATGCCATTTTTTGCTCAATATATATCCCCTAATATGAACCCACGTGGTATGGTATTGCTCCCCTAGTGGAGCCCCCGTGAAAGGAGGTATGATTCCCTCTCATAGTAGATTCATTATCATCTATTAGGTCATATATTCATTATTCATTAATTTTCTAATCCCAACATGATGAGAGCCATAACTCAATTCAGTCATAAACCATGCTTATAACCAACATAATAACAATAATAGAACAACCATTATATTCACATAATAGCAAGCACATTTACATAATACATAAGAGGACAAGAGATATTATTTGCATACGAAAAATCGAACCAATCTAGGGGCTTCCCAGTACCACCCAACCTTAGATTAGGTTGAACCAAATATTTCTTTCAGTTGATCATCCTCGTGCCATATTTCAAGCATGAATGTGGGACTTGCAATTAAATAACCACGACTTCCTCATCTTTACTACAATCCACCAAGGGATTCCTAGGCCCAAGCCCTCATCTATACAACCAGGCTTTACCACAATCCCGCCAAGGGATTCCTAGGCCCAAAAACAAAACATACACTACCAGGCTAACTCGCAATCCCACCATATACTAATCCATGGATCACTAGGCATATATAATCATGGATGCATCCAGATCTCTCCACCTAAACTGTGAGGATTTTTTCCATATCCACCTCCAGGCTTTACCATATACCCTACCATTCACTGGTCGAGGATTCCTAGGCCCAACAAGGCTCCACCCTCTAGGCCTTACCATATATTCCACCATTCATTGGTCAAGGATTCCTAGGACCAAAAAGGGAAAAGCAAATCATACTTTACTGCCCACCTTCACCGATCTATGGATTCCTAGGCCTTCAGTTTAATCCTAAGACCACCCCACTTAGTTTTGAAACCATCCGATAATCCAACTAAACCAAGTAAGAGAAACCCCATCATACCATCACTGTACGAAAATGGAAAGTCAAGGCTGAAAACCACTATCACACATGGAAAAACCCATACCAATGACATCAAGAGAACCAAAAAACACACAAACATGTACCATGCATTCCAAAACTAGCAAGGAAATCATACATGCAACTCGATACCTGCAAGTAATCTCATTGTAGGTGCTAGATCCTGCTCTTCCTTTGCTTGATCTTTGCTTCCCTTTGCTTTCTTTGTCATTCCTTAGCTTTTCTTCCTCTAATTCTATAGTGCTCCAAGAATTCTCTAAATTTCCAAGAGTATGTGAGAGAGAGAATAGAGAGAGATATCTAAGCTAAAAGTGACAAAAGGTTGTGAACTGATCCTAATAAGCCTTTTTATTAATGAGGCCCCTATTTTCTTCAATTTCCATTGTTTTTCCTTCATTTTCCTTCTCACATGCAACCTGTAACCTTTCACCTTTTGTTGTGGGGAAAATGCCTATGCAGGACGATCCTATCCACCTAAGGTGTGACAGTGCCTTAGCAACAAATAGAGACAGCTATTTTGGTTTCTTCCTTTATGAAATGTGAAAGAAGAGAGATCAATAGACTTACCGGTGTCTTCCGTTTGTCCCTCGATCCGGTCTCTCTTCTCTTTGGGTGTTCACAGCTACTTGCCTTCTTGCTCGTCCAGCTTCAACGGGTTCCTGCAAGATCACAAGAGAACAACTACTTGCGACAAGAGAACAGCTACTTGCGACAAGAGAAGAACACTACACAAAGACAGATATTCACATTCATAACTAATTTAGGATTAGAAATAAACTAAACATACTAATGCATTCATACATCAAAAATACATCAGCATATAGGAGAAACCAAGATAGCTTTATTGATGAATAACAAGGTTCAGGAAGAGATACAATCCAGAGGGCTCTAATCCAGCATCTCCTTCCCAGCAAATGGAATTCCTATCTTCACCCCCTTCAAGGTATTAAGCACCCAATGATTCCAATCTCAAACCAACAACAATTCTTTGCAATAACAAAATTCCAGCCCCTAGATCTCATGGAGGAGAGATCCATATATAGATGTTTGGAGAGAGGATGAGTCAGCTTGAGATCTGACTAGTGTCCTCTCCCTCTGTCAGTTCTTGATTCCACTTGGAGGTTCTTACTTCCACTTGGAGATTTGGAACCTCTTACTCATCACCAGTCGAATTCCCTGAGGCAAGTGTCATTTTGGAAGCTTCCTGGGTTTTGACACCTTGAGAAATGAGCCTGCCACATGTCCACTCTCGTTCAGCGCAGGTAGCCAGTGTTCCATTTGACATTCAACGCAGGTAGCCAATGTTGTCACTGAAATGATCCTGATTTGACTTGTTTTGAGCAGTTTTTGGTGGAGAAATTCTGTGAATTGCTGTGGTTTGTTAGCCTTGTTCCTCTAGGGGTAGGAACAACATGTTTAGGGACTTTGGATCCCTTAGATTATGGACATTTCATGCTCAATGCTGTAAGGCACAAAAATGTCTATAACAGTTGCCCCCTAAAGTATGAGGCTGTTTATCGGGTGAAATGCTTTATCAGGGGGATCCGAAGTTCATCCAATGCTTGGAGGAGACCTATAATAAGATACAATACAATACATTATTTTTCATACTGCTTTCATGATCTAGCTGAGGCGGGCATTCCCATGCTTAGCTTTATAAATTCATTTTTATGTACATAGAACAGACAATCGTCTGATGGTAGACTGATAATTTTGATGAAATTATCATCCTTTTGAGTAGGATGATTATCTGCTGTAATGATGTACATGTCAATGTCTTTATCTTTCCTGAATATATATCGCAGCCCGGATGGACGAAACTAGATCCGGGGTCTTCAAACGCGTTCGATCTTCACTCTAAGTACAAGTCGATCCATGTGAGAATTGTTCTGAAGTCGAACATGGAAAGACATTGCTTGATTACCGGTCAATGATGTAAACCGTTAACAAGCGCGAGAGGAATCACCGATGATGATAATGATCCTCAAGGTACTACAGTACAATTCACGTGGTGTGAATAAAGGACTTGGCGTCGAACACCACACAAAATCTTTCTGTCGAAGGTCATTGATGTATACCTGTCGCCGGAAGTGAGAAACTTGCCATTGAGGCATGCAAGCTTCAAAGTACTGAAGGGGTTGTTCCTAGATCAACTTCTTGGATAATGAGATGATGTCGAAAAGAAGCGATCCGTCATAGGAGGGCCTTAATGAATCCCACATCAGTGACATGGAACGGAGCTAATGATTTTAATGGAGGTGAAAACGATCTGTGACATATGATTCAGGGTGGCGGTCATGAAAGGATGAAGGATAATGTATGGCAGTGGATGGGACACGGCTGACTTTTTCTGAACGACTTCTCTTGAACATGTGGCGACACTGATACGATGGATCGGTAGCATTACCCCAAATATGGATGGTATGGCGAGACCATGGATGTGACCGGTGAATGAAAACAACCCAACCCGATTGTGGTACGGAGGAAAAGTGTCATGTTCAAGAGCGACTTGCTACCATGAAAGTTTTCTTTAGTTTCTCCCAATTTTTCCCCAGTCATTGCTGACAAGTACTTCTTTATTTTTGTCAAGCTTGAGGAGGATAACATATTCTTGTTCTATAACCTGCCCTTCGGGCAAGCCCATCGCTATGTTTTAACGAGCCTAGCGATAGTGAAACTCGTTCTCGTCTAAAGACAAGTTTGTCGCTATTCAATGATTTTAACGAGTCTAACGACAAGGATAACTCGGTCCTTTTCATTTTTAGAGAGTCTGAAAAGGTACATAAAGTTAACTCCAAAAGTCCTTTTTCGTCATCTAATCCCTTAAGTCCGAAAAAGTATAAAACAATACAGAAGGGATGAGTTTTCGATAGTTTTAACGAGCCGAAAAAAACAAGCGCTCGATCTTTTTGTGCAATAATCCCTCAGGTCCAAAAAGATTAAAATCTAGAGGAGGGATAGCACTTCCTGTCCCTTTAACGAGCTGGAAGGCCAAGGACTCGGAAATCTTTTCATATTTTACGAGTTAGATGAAAAGAGCTTAAAGAAGACTCGTCTTTTGAGGAACGAGTGATAAACAGGGTTAGCAGTTGATTCCAGGTACAGGTTGGAATTTTCCAATCACGGCAGTGTCACAAGGATGGCTAGGTGAAATCACTCTTCGCAGCTGTTCCTCAAAATGGGTAAACAATCATATGGAGGTGAACGATCGGCCAAATGAAAAGTGGAGGTGACGGTGCAAACACGACCAAGGCTTTAATGGCTGATAAAGTTACATTCACAATGTTTATTTACTGGGTAGGTTCATTTTTTATTTTAAAATGAGCTTAAACGCTGGTGGAAACACTTGCTCATTGCTTATGTTTATTTTTTAACGAGCATGAAGTCCGCGTTAAAACTGCTCGGATCTTGCGTTTATTTTTTAACGAGCATGAACTTTGTGCTAAAACTGCTCGATGATAATTTTGCATGCCCCCGGCATAATAACGCAAATCGAGGCACATGCATATTGGTAACTATTTAAGCATAGTACCGCTTGAGGTACAACCCATTACGGGGTTGCGCCAGTGGAATTCCGTCATAATCCATTAACTCGTAGGCTCCTTTTGCTAACACTCGTTTAACAATATAGGGGCCCATCCATAAAGAATTAAATTTACCTGCTCCCAATTTATTGGATTCTTGGTCATAAAGCAAGACCAAGTCACCTTCTGAGAAGACACGGGGTTTGACATTTTTGTCGAACTGCGCCTTGACTCGTTTCTTATGGGCTTCCTTACCCAAAGCGGCATCATGACGGGTTTCATCCAATTGGATTAATTCCAAGAAACGGGCCTCTTCTTCCGAAGTTTTGGGGAGGAGATCAATTGCGAGTTTAAGAGACGAGATTTCACACTGGATTGGCAAGACTGCTTCCAGGCCATACACCAGTTGGAAAGGTGTGAACCCAGTCGCGTTCTTCACCGATGTTCGGTAAGCCCACAAGGCTGAGTACAGGATTAGGTGCCACCTTCTTTTGTGAACCCCGATCATCTTTTGCAACATACGCTTCAGGACCTTGTTGATTGCTTCAACTTGTCCGTTGGCTTGCAGATAATACGGGGTAGAGCTGTCGTGAGATAGCCCTAGCTTGGCAGCTAATTCAACCATCATGTGATTGCGAAACTGCGACCCATGATCTGTAACTATAGCCTGTGGTACACCGAACCTGGCGACTACATGATTGAAAAAGAAAAGGGCAGCTGTTTCACCAGTGTTATCTAATGTAGGCATCGCCTCAGCCCATTTGGTAAAATAGTCAACGGCGACTATAATATACCCATGCCCCCCGGTCGAGGTGGGGTTACATGTCATGAAATCGATGCCCCATTTGGCGAAAGGCCCAACAGCAACTATCGGCTGTAAAGGTGCGGGTGGTATTCTGGTTTTGCTATCAAAAATTTGACAAGCATGGCAACTTTTGACTGCGGTTATGCAATCTTTGAACATGGTTGGCCAGAAGTATCCTGCTCGTAAGATTTGCTGTGCTGTAGCATATCCAGATTGATGCCCCCCACACGCGCCTGAATGACACTCATTCAGGGCTTTTTCGGCCTCTTCATGGTTGAGGTACCTTCTCAGAACTGTATCGATACCGCGACGGTAAAGCGTATCACCGATGATCATGTAGTCTTTCGCTTGGTATCGTATACGTTTCTGTTCTGAGTGAGAGGTGTCAGGCCTGAATTTTTGGGTTTGGAGATAAATTATTATATCTCCATACCACTCATTGCTTGCAGATATCAGAAACAAACTTTCGTCCACGATTGACTCTTCTGATGTTTCATCGTTGGACGACGATGGGAGATCGCACAATAATTCTGCGAAAACTAAAGCTTTCTTTGATTTGGATTTTACAAATTCCAGATCAAACTCTTGAAGGATCGCTATCCATTTTGAATACTTGCCCCCCAGCAACTGTCGCGACAATATATAAGTCATGGGGTTGCAATCTGATAGAATGGTAGTTTTCCGAAAGAGGACATAATGTCGAAATCTTTGTATCGCTTGAACAGCAGCGAGTGCTAGCTTTTCAACATAAGAATATTTGCTTTTTGTATCATTCAAGTTTTTACTTAAATAATATATAGGATGTTCAATTCCATCGACTTCTTGAACTAAAACCATCGCAATGGTCGTATCTGCTGCAGCCAGATACAGGTTAAAATCTCTTTGATAGTTCGGGGCATACATTAATGATGCTTTTACTAGAGAATCTTTCAGAGCATCAAAGGAAGCTTGCGCCACCTGATCCCAGACAAAAGGTACATCCTTTTTCAAAAGACGAGTATAACCTTTAGCAAGTTCTGCGTAATTTGGAATGAACCTCCTTAGAAAGTTTGCTTTCCCTTGGAGTTTTTGAATCTGAAGCAAATTTGAAGGTGGAGGCAAATTAATGATTACCTGAACCTTACAAGGGTCGAGACGAATCCCATCCTTAGAGACTACAAAGCCAAGTAAACGACCAGAACCGACGCAAAACACACATTTGTGTGGATTTAGTCTTATCTTGTAGTGTTGGCAACGTAGAAATATCGCTCTTAAATGCTGCGGATGATCAGTCCGCTTTCGCGAATGAGCCGGAAGGTCGTCGAGATAAGGTTGAACGATGTTCTTGATGTCATGGAAGGCATAATTCATTGCCCTCTGAAACGTCGCCCCTGCGTTCTTTAAACCAAAGGGTAATTTTCGATAAGCGAATGTGCCCCACAGACAAATGAATGCAGTCTTTGACTGGTCCTGTGGGCGGATATTTATTTGATTATACCCAGAAAATCCATCCATAAATGAAAAGATTTCACATCCGGCGCATTCATCAATTATCTGGTCGATGAAGGGTGTAGGGTAGTTGTCCTTCGGACAAGCTTGGTTTACATCCCTATAATCGACACACACTCTAATTGTCCCTTGTTTCTTCATAACAGG
Source organism: Pinus tabuliformis (assembly GCA_031772625.1). Classification (NCBI taxonomy): domain Eukaryota; kingdom Viridiplantae; phylum Streptophyta; class Pinopsida; order Pinales; family Pinaceae; genus Pinus; species Pinus tabuliformis. The sequence continues at coordinate 789,139,241 of CM062820.1, read as the reverse complement.
GACAATATTCGATACCCAATCGGTTAGAGGAACCGGGTAGATGAAACCAGCATGGAGGAGCTTTTCAACTTCTGCTTTAATGGCAGCGGCTTTCTTGGGGTGCACCTGCCGAAGCCGTTGTCTTACTGGTTTGACATCAGGATACATTTTAATTTCATGTTCAATGATACTTGAGTCGATGCCTAGCATTCATTATATTACCAAGCAAAGACATCTCTAAATTCGCGAAAAAGAGCGTTATATATTTCCAGTTCTGAAGGAGAACATCCTTTGCCGACATAAATATTCTCTACAACATTTGTTTTAGTCGAGATATTTATGGCTATAGTCTCTTCAATATTGGATAAGTTTCGCTCGGAATCCACCGTATTTACAGTATTTGATAGGAATTCAAAAACTGAGGGTGGTAAAGGTCATGCTGAGTATCTTCTTCATATTCCGGAAGAAGGGAACGATGGTGGAAATCATTCCATGGTGCCCCCTCAATCAACATTGATTGTAGAATTCCTTCGTCAGTCCCATGTACTTTCAACCAAGGATCTAATGGGGTACCATATTCTCTAGACCTATCTACCCAAACGCTTGATGAGCTTTGACTTGGGTTCGCCTCCCATGCCCGAAACATTGATTGCTACAATATTTCTATAGGGCTTGGGGGCAAAACCATTGCATGATCCATGTCGACATCGTCTTTTGAGATCTTCGTGGAAGATATCATGTTACAGGCTCTTACCAATGCCACTTCTCCTATATAAATGGGAGGTGGAAGTGCGAACGTTCCCATTAATGTGGGGTCTTTCAGTAGGCCTACTCCGATGTCTTGAAGCGAATGGTTGCTTCCATGGATCATGGGAATGCTTCCTGTAACTTGTGATCCATTAGGGAGGAAGTCTTGTTGGTCGACGATCGTAATCCCTCCTTTAAAAGGGAATGCGATCTTCCTAAAATAAGTCGACACTACAGCTGCCATGGCATATATCCACGGTCTTCCCAGTAGGATGTTGTAGTCAAGATTCCCATCGATGACTTCCACATCTATTTCTACTGTCTTTCCTCCCAGTTCAACCTTCAAGTTATTAAGGATACCGCACGGGATATAAGTCCTTCCGTCGAATGCTTTCAATGTCGTCGAAGATCGCGACAAGCTCGGAGACCCTAGAGTTTTCCAGCAACTCATTGACATAATACATGTAGATGCCCCCTCATCAATAATTGTTCGGTGAACAGTTTTGTTGAGGGCTTTCACTTGAATAAGGAAAGCTAGTTGAGCTGGTAACTGAGGATCGTATCCTTTGTGGTTGAAGGATACAAGATTGGAATCCTTAGGATCAACCCCACCAATAGCCGATAACAAAGCCTGCCTTTGGGATGGGCAATTTTGTAGTACTTCAATAGTCGACATAGCGGATGGCGATTGGGCCAAATCTTCCACTATGTTATAATGCTGCGCCGCTCTGGCGCGAGGATTAAATGTCGACTTGTGTACTACTCCCTTTGGCGGTTTTATCGTTAATTCAGGAATGATGGGCGGTACAACTTCTGTCGAAGTTGTTGTCGAACTACTTGGTTGATCTTTACCCTTGTCGTTCGACAGCTGCGGATTCCCGTAATCTTTGTTCCTTGTCGAAATCAAAGCATCATTCTGCTGTTTTGAAACCGACAACATGAGCACTTGCGATGGGGAAGCATTTCCACTATCAACCATATTTTGACCTGGATTTGGGAACGGATCAATTAACACAGCTGAGGTCTGCGAACTTTTGAAGAATCTTCTCAGCTTAGCTTTGTATGGACAATCGGCTGTCCAATGATCCTCGTCACATATCATGCATGGACTTTTTGGTTTCCCTTTCCTAGGAGGGTTCGAAGAAGTTTTTTCAGGGGATGACTCACCCTGTTTCTTCTTCTTCCCTTTGTTTTGTTTCTTCTTGCTTCCTGGTTGTTGGGTTTCTTTGCCTTTATCTGCTGATACGACATTTACTTCCGAAGCAAGAGTTTCTGCTTTTGCATTTTGATCTGAATTCTTACGGGCTTTCTTAGACGAAGCCTTTGTTGATTTCGCGTTTGCCGTGCCAATCACGCCATTGCCGGCATGAGAGTCACTATTTGATTTAGGAGGAGGAGGAATTGAGAATTCCGGTCTAGGGGCGTCAGGTATTTTGTCGTAGAGCGTGCCAGACTGAGTGTAGACTAAGTCTAGATATTGTGCACGAGCAATAACTTGCTCCTCCGCTACGACTCCTCCCTTGGCCACATCTTCCGTTATGGTAGGAAGTAACGACTTGATAAACCATTCAGCTAATAGCTGATCGGGAACATATGTTTTTACCATCCTACGACGACGTCGCCACTCATGTATATGATCAAATATATGAGTGGCCTTTGTCTGTTTGAAGTTGCTTAAGATTTCTGTTCCCGTTTCATACCTTATCGGTAATTGAAAATGGGTTAAGAAAGTCATGGCTAGGGAGCTGAAATTGTCGAACGAGGCTCTAGGTAATTCAATATACCATTTTGCCGCTGGACCCGTTAACGTCCTCTGGAAAAGGCGAAGCCTTAACGAATCATCATTCAGGGTGTTTGATGAACACCACAGATGAAAAGTCATCACGTGATTCGATGGGTCTTCACCTGGATTTCCATTGAATTTAGGAATGTCAGATGGAAGTTTGTGAGGAATCACTGGCCACCAAGGGGCGTAAGCAATCGGATTGTTGGTTAACCCGTGTAGATCGGGTAACTCTAAAGTTGCCATGAATGGTAACTGTTGATTCAGGTTAGGTGAAGCATACCCAGGGTACGATGGGATCGCCTGAGCAGTGGGCCTTTGCATACCAGCATAATGTAATTGATGTTGGTATGACTGATATGGTTGGTGGACTTGACCACTGTAAAGTGGTTGGTTTTGACCGTTTTGAATATACGGTTGTCCAATGTTTGCAAAGATCTGCTGCTCAGAACCTTGGTACACTTGCTGGAATTGTGGTTGTTGGTATTGCACCAACCATGGTTGTGAAGCCATGTTCTGTTGCGCTATACTAACCGTTGGACCAAGGTGTGGGGTAATTGTACCCGTTTGGACCTGTGTCGTACCACCAGTAGGCGATTGTGGTTGAGTCACAGGGTCAAGGGGCTGTTTCATTACAACCTGAGAAATCTGAGGTTGGCATACAACAGGCAACGTTTGAACTTGCGACATTGTCACAATAGCCGGTGTGGTCGGGATGTTCGACATAGGTACACATTGTTGCATAGAATATACAACCCTTGGCTTTTGCGATAGCATAGGTACCCAACCACTTGATGTAACTCTAGTATAACCTGAATACTGTTGTGAACTCCCGTATGGGTACCCTCCCGGAGGGGGTAATGAAAGGGCATACTGCCCCCCATACAGTAGCAATTCGGAACTCAAGGGGTTGTTTGTCCTTGGGGACTGGATTGCCCAAATTGACCTCCAAATGGATCAATCTGGCGAGTTTCAACATAAGAGTTGCCGGATATTATTCCGGAGGAACAAATTGGAACAGAACACACTGTCGAAATAGTCCCTGGGTGGACTCCTTCTAGCGGTTGTGAGCTAGTTGGGACAGATGGTATGTCGGCAAACATTTTCGGAGTGACGGCAGGGGCTTCTGCTGTCGCTGTGTCGTTCGACACAGTCCTAGATGTTGACGGTTGTTCAGACATTTTGCGTCTATCCAATAGATTGCCTAGCGATTCTACAGGGACTTCCACTTGTGGTAGACTAACTTCTGATGTAGAAGGAAATAGAGTGACCCCTACTCCAAAATTGATTGGAGTACTTGCTTGCGGATCCTCTACAATTTCCTCTATCGCAATCAAACCAGGTGGAAGGGGAAGACCGTCAGGTCCGTAAAATATTTCTGGTGCCGAAGAAGGGGTTGACTTGACAGTGACAGTTGTTTGAGGAGCAAGACTCTCTAAACCGGTTACAGATGGAACTGGTTCAGTAACGCAAGTATTTTCCCCCAGACTAGGATCAGTGTTCCTGTCCCTCTGTGGCTGTTGAACTTCTTCTGTAGAGGCAGGGTTTTCAGAAATGTTTGGAGTAACCGGAATCTCAAATGTCGTTGGAACACTTGTTCTAACTTTGATAGGAGATTTCGAACTGGTTAAACGAGTTCGCTTTGTCCGTACTATTTTCAATTCCGGAGACAAAGACGATTGACTCGTGAGCCTCCGCGAACGACGGGGTTTCAATTGACTTTCTTCCACGATTGCGGACTACTCGATCAACCAAAATACAAAAGGGGAAGTGTGTTTCTGAATTAAATGAATTTTTTAGACGCTTTTAGACACAACTTGCTTTTTCAATTTTAAAGAGTCGAGAAAAAGCGAAAGATGACTCTAGTCTCCTTCGATGTTTTAACGAGCCCAAAGTGACAAATGCTTGGATGGAATTTTTCTATTATAGAGTCTGAAAAAGGCCAAAAGGAACTGCTCTAGAGTTCTAGGCAGAGGGTGTGCCAAACTTTTCGCAAAACCGCAGAATACTTTTTAGGGTACGGGCGGTCGATCTTCCTGAATGCTGTGTTCAGTGCATTGCGATCAGTAGGGCGACCGACACGGCTTCCTAAGGATAAAGGTTTTATGCCTATAGGAGTCTCCCAATATATACGCGACGGTACGTGGGAGCACAATCTGTACTGGCGCTATCGTCCCTCAGGAGGAATCACCCACCATCAACGAGATCGACAGTCACCAGGCTTTACGACGCCGGAACACGTCTCTAGCCTAGACCTCTATGTTGTGCGTTATGTTGCAAAGCGTTGTTAAGTTCATTCAATTTATTTTAGGTTGATCTTTTTAAAGTTTGCCTTTCAAGGTTCACCACGAGATGTATGATACAAATTCCTAAATGCAGTCTAAAGATGATAAGCAAGCTTTATATCTTTTCAACTTTGAAAATCCTAGCTACTAAGGGAAAAGAAAGACACCAGCTTTTCTCAAAGAGCAATCAGCACACTCTAATGCACTTTTCCTAAATCAAACATGCAAACTATCAAAATGCAAATGCACAATGCAGGTGTTTGTTTTCCGCTTTCTTAGTATTGATGCCTACAAAGAAAGCTTTTTGTACAACTTTGAATTTGCTTTTAAATGATCAATACAAACAAGTTTACTTTTTCGAAATCAGAGAGGGTAGAAGAGATTACAACACTTAACGATTTTCGAAATGAAGACTTGTTTCGACACTTAAAAGAGACAAACTCAAACCAATAAGCAAAATCAAATGTATAATCAACTGTAAACAACCAATGAACTCTCTCCTAAGATCACAATCAACAGATATGAATCAAGGGCTACAGGATGATTATTTCACTCGTGCAAAGGAAAACTGTAAATGATGCCACAAACACATAAAAACACTCACAGTATTTTTGTACAAAAGGAGGCGGAATGTAAGCAGAGAAAAGGAGTTATCAGACTGGTACCTATGTTGGTTACAGGCTGCAAAAATCAGAGATCAAAACAAGGCAAAACAGAGCAGAGAACCCCAGCTGCACAAGAGCAAACCGGTTCAGCGCAACCTCAACATAGGGGTTTTTACATTCAGCGCAGGTAGCCTTCACGGGACCTGCGTTGAAATGCATAATCCCTTCACTGGGTCTGCGCTGAAGGAGAAACTCTCGTTTCCCACAGGTTCTAGGTCACAGATTGCTATTTAATTCACTGTTTTAGGCCAAATAAAAGCAACAAGCAAGGTGTAATCAAAGGGATGCTTTGAGGGGTACTAAGATCTATCACAAGGATCATCAAATCATTTGTGAGTCCATTGTTTAGATCATAGACAAGTCCAGTGATTGGATCAAGGAAGCAACTGTCTACTTTGCATCCGGGAATAGCAGATGCAGTTCGATTGTTGCTGTCAAGTCTATGAAGCAAACAATGATAAAAACACAAATAAAATGACTAAACAGATGTCCCGAGTGGAGTTGCCAATTTGTTGTGGGGAACCCTATGCAGGACGATCCTATCCACCTAAGGTGTGACAGTGCCTTAGCAACAAACAGAGACAGCTATTTTGGTTTCTTCCTTTATGAAATGTGAAAGAAGAGAGATCAATAGACTTACCGGTGTCTTCCGTTTGTCCCTCGATCCGGTCTCTCTTCTCTTTGAGTGTTCACAGCTACTTGCCTTCTTGCTCATCCAGCTTCAACGGGTTCCTGCAAGATCACAAGAGAACAACTACTTGCGACAAGAGAACAGCTACTTGCGACAAGAGAAGAACACTACACAAAGACAGATATTCACATTCATAACTAATTTAGGATTAGAAATAAACTAAACATACTAATGCATTCATACATCAAAAATATATCAGCATATAGGAGAAACCAAGATAGCTTTATTGATGAATAACAAGGTTCAGGAAGAGATACAACCCAGAGGGCTCCAATCCAGCATCTCCTTCCCAGCAAATGGAATTCCTATCTTCACCCCCTTCAAGGCATTAAGCACCCAATGATTCCAATCTCAAACCAACAACAATTCTTTGCAATAACAAAATTCCAGCCCCTAGATCTCATGGAGGAGAGATCCATATATAGATGTTTGGAGAGAGGATGAGTCAGCTTGAGATCTGACTAGTGTCCTCTCCCTCTATCAGTTCTTGATTCCACTTGGAGGTTCTTGATTCCACTTGGAGATTTGGAACCTCTTACTCATCACCAGTCGAATTCCCTGAGGCAAGTGTCATTTTGGAAGCTTCCTGGGTTTTGACACCTTGAGAAATGAGCCTGCCACATGTCCACTCTCGTTCAGCGCAGGTAGCCAGTGTTCCATTTGACATTCAACGCAGGTAGCCAGTGTTGGCTTTGACATTCAGCGCAAACATCTAGTGTAGCCACTGAAATGATCCTGATTTGACTTGTTTTGAGCAGTTTTTGGTGGAGAACTTCTGTGAATTGCTGTGGTTTGTTAGCCTTGTTCCTCTAGGGGTAGGAACAACATGTTTAGGGACTTTGGATCCCTTAGATTATGGACATTTCATGCTCAATGCTGTAAGGCACAAAAATGTCTATAACACCTTCCTTTTCTCCTAATTTTCTTTATTTTCATAAATAAAATGCCAATTAATGCCTCTTTTCCTTTTCAATGCATTTTCCATTGCCTTTTCTAATTTCCCCTTAGCCATAATAAAACAAATGAACACCTACTAGGATTCTTTTCCAAACATTCATCTTGGAATAAGTGTCCCATGAACTTGGCATTAGTTTGCATTTATTAACTTTATTACATGAATTTTTAACCTAGAGCTGTTAGACAATGCAATAGGGGGTCATAGGGGGGTGAAAATGTCCCCAAATTTTTTGGGTGGTTTTTTTGCATATGTTTTTGGTAGATTTTGGCACATGGTTTTGCTAAAATCAGTTTTGTGACACATGGTGGTTTTCCCATGGTTTTGAAGTTGTATTTAGGGAACTATAATTGTATTATGATCTAGGGTAAATGGTTATTAAGCAAGTTGGTAGTTGTTGTCATTAATGTCAAATATAGTCATTGATGTCAAGTGATGTACAATTTACGGGGAGATTATAATGACTTGGTTGTTTACTGAGTGGTATATCCTTGGGGCTATTTTGTCTTCAAGTATTTTTTTCAAAAAATCATGAAATGTTTTGGGTTGGATAGTCTTCCCAGAGAGATTTTCAATGATATATGGCACTTGGTTGAACTCCCAAGGAACAAGAAGAAAATTTGTTATGAGTTCAATGAAGTTTAGTAGGGAGAAATGGCATAAAGGAATCCAAGAATATGGACTTATCCAAGGATGTACAAATTCATTTAGGAATCCACTCATATTGTTAGAAATTTAATAAAAAAGCAATGGAACACATAAAATATTGAGGAAACGCAAACATAGAAAAATCATAAAAGAAGAGAGACACAAATATATATGGTTCACTCAATTTGGGTCACACCCACAAAGAAACAACCAATCCTTCCTTTTATATTATCGAACAAAATGAAGAGGTACAACCTACTACAAATCCATTTTAATTTCCGCTTTTCTCTCATACGATCTCTAGTTTTTTTCTCACACAAAATAATAATACACAAGAAAAATACAATTCCCTCATATAAATTGAGGGATGCCTTCTAGGGAAAAAATCCATAAATTGGCATAACTTATACCATTATATATTTTGCCTAATGAATGATCCAGATTGACTATGAAATTACAATATTCTACAAGGAAATTTTTATCTAATTTTTGTTTTGGGGGTGCCGCCTCTGAACCCCCGTTAGGGGGGCGGGGGGCGGGACGGGGCTCCAAAGAATAGTTGTATACCCCCCTAGACCCCCTTGACGGTGAACCTAATGGCGGGGGGGGGGGGGGGGGCGAACCTGTGACACCCCCCCCCATTGGGTTCTAGGATCCAAACGTGGTTCAAACAAGAACTTTGAATCAAGAAGATAATTAGGCTCCACACCTAGTACATATGGGATTCATCAGACTATTAATAAGGTGAAATAAGGTGAATTATAGATCAACTAGATTTATCCGGGTTTTAAGGACCACAGATAGGTAGAAAAATGAATTGGCATCAAAATGAAAGGTCAATGACATGGAAATAGGAGGAAAAAATAAGTGGTAGAGCCTTGGGACTCATGTCAGGGAGAAATTTTGCAAGGCTTCAGTGTTAGCAATTTGACCAATAGGAAATGAAGTAACAGTTGCAGCTTATATCGTAGATGATGGATAAAAAATTGAAGATTTCATGTGTTGTGATGGTTCTATCTATCAGATCGCCAGTTGAGGGCTAACATGGCTCAAGTTCAGGTGGTGATCCATGAGTGGAAAACAAATATTTCCCTATCATATGTAGCAAGTAAATTTGATGAAAGGTAACAATTTCATCTTTTGATATGTTGGTTGGAGGGCCATGCGGAACAATTACTAATGATCATTGAGCGACAAATTGACATGACGTGGTAGCACATCTCAGACATAATATGGTTTAGTTTATGACATTGAAGCATGTGAAGGGGACATGTGGCAAGTATATTTGGACTTTTTGGGTGGTCAATTGGCCAATTTTTGAGTGAAATATGCTATGACATTGCATAACTCATGGAAAAGAGAGGAGGTGGCAGGTTTCCTTTAGTTGGAAAAAGTGACATGGAAACCAAGTTGGGTGACCATGTTGCACAAAAACACCTAGGGAACATGTGACATGGTAACTCAGTTGGGTGACCATGCTGCATGGCTATGCACAAGCACAAGTAACATGATAGCTGAGTTAGATGATCACATAGCATGACAATTCCTAGGTAATACTTCAGACATCCCCCCCATTAAAGCTTTGACAGGAAACAATGCCTTAAAATTAGGTCTCCATCGTTGGATATGAATAGTTTATGAGATCAATTGGTGTTCATAGAAAAATTGGGGGTCATTTAAATCACATAATTAACAAATTGTAATTGAAGAAGTAGAATCACCTAAGGAAGAAGAGGGAGAAATTCCTCCTCGTTCGCCCTTAGTAGAGGAACCAGAGGACTCTGAAGTCTCCGGGGAAACTACCATGACAGAAGAAGTAGTAAACGGATTTGGTAGAGGTAGAGGTAGAGGAGGAGGAGGAGGAAATAATGGAGGAGGTAGAGGTAACAATGGGGGAAATAGGGATGGAGATAACTCATTTGGATTTCCTATAGTTGATGAGGATTCTCAAGCAACAATGAAAAATATTTCACCATCTGTCCTCCCAAACTTTCATGGGTTAAGAAATGAAGATCCCAAAACATTTCTATTTGAGTTTGAGGTCATATGTCGAACCTATGATTATCTGGAAGACTCTCAAAAACTCAAACTGTTTCCTTCAACATTGAAAGGAGCAGCTTTGAAATGGTTCATGGGATTACTCACTCAATCCATTAGGACTTGGAATGATATGAAACAAACATTTTTGGATAGGTACCTGGACTATTGTATTCCCACCAATCACAAGGATGAGGTATTCAAAATGGTACAAAAAGAAGATGAAAACTTGGAGGATTTACTTGAAAGATTTCAATACAATCTGAAAAGAGCAAAAATGAGTAACTTAGATGAGGAAACCTTGAAAGCCCTTTTATTAAAAGCCATTAGAGATGAATGGATAGATATTTTGAACATCATGGGAAAAGGAGACATATCTCAACTTCCACTTCATGATATAGCAGAACTGTGTGTCCATCTCTCAAGGGGGAAATCTAAAACTCAAAAAGGGCCTAGAGATCCTTCTCTCATCAGAGCAAACAAATCTGCAACTGGATCAGTAAGTAGGGCTGATATTGGCAACATGCTTGATGAATTCAAAACTGATATCTTAGGGAGTCTTAGTGAGCAACTAGACACTCTTAAGATACACAACAAGCAGAAAGCAGAAGCTGAGGCTTTGGCCATCTTTTGCCCAAAGTGTAGAAAGAAACATGATCTAAGGGAATATCCCTTGGATGAAAAAGTTGTAGAAACATGTGTAATTTGTTCAGAGAATCATGAGACCAAGGATTGTCCTTCAATTCCTGGGCTCAAAGCTGTCTTTCAAGAAGATCCAAATACAATTGAGTCTCTCTATTTTGTTGTAAGGAGACCTTGGCAGGGGCAACAAAATCAAGGGTTTAACAACTCTATGAATTTTCAACCCCCACCAAATTGGAATCCTTGGCAACAACCTTGGTCCCAACCTCAAAATCCTTTTCAATCATGGGTACAAGGTATACAAAATCCTTATGGGAGATTTGCTCAATTTTATCAATATCCTCCATCTTTTCAAAATCAACAAGCTCCACAACTTCCAAATCAAAATCCACGATTATCATTGCCATTTCAACAACGACAACCTTCTCAACAGAATCCAAATTCTCAACTCTTGCTCCCATTCCAACGGGTGTCAAATCAACTTCCTTCTCAGCCATTGCCAAACCCCAATAATAAAAACCCTCAAAATGCTTACATGATAGAAGGTCAACAATTTCCTGCCTATATGATTGTTCCTCTCAATGATGTACAACTCAGATCTGGTAGAGTTCTAGATAAACCTTCTATAGATGCCCAAAATCAAATCATTTCTGAGGAAGAATCTCTTGAAGCCAATAAGGGTTCTGAAGCATCTCTTCAAAACCCAAACACTCAGAAAGAAAAAGAAAAAGAGCTAACCCACACAACTCCTATAGTTGAGCAACTTGCATCTTCATCCACACCTCCTTTTCCTGAAAGATTACAAATTGACAAAGGGGTAGAAAAACAAATCTTGTTGCCTGACTATGATTTTCTAGATGAATTGAAGAATGTCTGTATCAAGATTCCTTTGTTACAAGCCATTAAAGAGATTCCTATTCTAGCAAAAACAATAAAGGAGTTGAGTTTTAAAAGACCAGAAAGGAAACCTAGAGACACAAGAAGAATCCACCTGGTAGGGAAAATTGCAGATATCATGATGGGAAAAATTACTATGCAGAAGTATGTAGATCCCGGTAGTCCAATTGTCAAAACACATATCAATGGGGTAGAAATTCCAAATACTTTGATTTATTTAGGGGCTGCTATCAACATTATGAGTAGACTGACTATGGAACAACTGAAACTTCCTAACCTTCTCTTTACACCTACTTTACTGCAACTTGCAGATCGATCAATTATTAAACCAGATGGTGTATTAGAAGACATTTAAGTCTCCTTAGACTCTTGGGAATATCCAGTGGATTTCATGATTTTAACTCCCAAGAGTAATTTAGGAGGACATCCTCTCATCTTAGGAAGACCTTGGCTAGCCACATCTGATGCTTTTATCAGTTGTACGCATGGGGATATGTATATTTCTGATGGTAATTCGACAAAGAAATTCAATCTGTATCCTCCAGTAAAAGCAATTACAGAAATAGGAGATAATGAGTGGATTGATGATGAAGATACTATACAACCTGTCTTTACCATTTCTGAAGTTAGTGAAGATAGTCAAATTCTGAACACATTAGAAAATTTTGAAACATCTTCAGAATATGACCACACACAATTTCAGTTAGATTCTGACATTGAGTATCTATCATCTAGACAAATGTCTCTTTTCTCTATGGAAGAGTTTGGTAGTTCCGCCATTGAGATCTTTCCAGGTAAAACATTGAATATCAACAAAAACTTGGAAAGATCACAACAGGAAGAGCTAACCAAAATCTTGCAAAAACATTCTACTGCATTTGCATGGGAGTATACCAATATGAAAGGTATTGACCCTAAGACTTGCATTCACCACATCTACATTGAGGAAAACAGTAGACCAATCAGACAACGTCAGAGAAGGATGAATCCAAACCTTAGGGAGAGAGTGAAAGAAGAGCTCCAAAAGTTACTTAATGTAAACTTCATTTATCCAATTTCAGATAGCCGATGGGTTTCTCCTTTGGTTATAGTACCTAAAAAGAATGGTAAATGGAGAGTTTGCATTGATTACAGGGAATTGAACAAAGAAAATTTGAAAGATCACTTTCCTTTACCCTTTATCGATCAGGTATTAGATACTTTAGCAGACAAAATGTATTTTTCATTTTTGGATGGTTTTAGTGGTTACAATAAGATTCAGGTAGCACCTGAAGATCAGGACAAGACCACATTTACCTGTCCTTGGGGAACTTTTGCTTACCGAGTACTTCCTTTTGGGTTATGTAATGCACCCACAACATTTCAAAGGGCAGTACTAGGAATCTTTTCCGATCTAATCCATGATTGTGTAGAGGTTTATATGGATGATTTTACAGTTTATGGTAATTCGTTTGAAGAGGCATTAGAGAATTTGGAAAAAGTCCTTATAAGATGTAAAGAAACAAACCTATCATTAAGTCATGAAAAATGCTTTATGATGTTTACTAAAGGGATTGTTTTAGGAATTCATATTTCAGGAGATGGGATTAAAGTTGATAGATCAAAAGTTGAGGTCATCTCCAAGTTGCCTATTCCAAATTGTCAAAAAGATGTTAGAAGTTTTCTTGGATTTACTGGATACTATAGAAGATTTATTGAAAACTTCACCAAAATAGAATCTCCACTCTTCAAATTACTTACAAAAGACTGTGAATTCAAATGGGATCCTGATTGTCAATCTGCATTTGAAACTTTGAAAACAAGAATATCTGAAGCACCCATTTTGAGAGGGCCAAATTGGAAACTTCCTTTCCATATTTCTACAGATGCTTCAGATACAGCTCTAGGAGCTGTGTTGGGTCAAAAGGATTTAGTTCCTTATGCCATTTACTACACCAGTAAAAATTTGACTCCCACTGAGTTAAACTATACTGTGACTGAGAAAGAGTTCTTAGTTGTTGTTCATGCAATCAACAAGTTTAGACATTATATAACATGCTATGAAACTTTTGTCCATACTGATCATTCTGCGATTAGATATCTCATGAACAAACTTGTTACTAATGACAGAGTTACAAGATGGCTTTTACTTTTACAAGAATTCAATATTACTGTGTTGGATAGGCTAGGGAAACAAAGTACAATAGCTGATTTCTTGTCTAGAATCCAAAATACTAACGAAGATTCTCCTGTAGAGGATAAGTTTCCAGATGAATATTTGTTTGCAGTAACTACTAAGACTCCTTGGTATGCAGATATTGCTAACTATTTGGTTACAGGGAAGTTACCTCCACATTTATTTCCTAATGAAAAGAGAAAAATTATTTAGGAGAGTTCAAGTTATTCATGGATTTCTAATGAATTGTTTAAAACAGGGCTAGATTGTGTGATCAGAAGATGTGTTTGGGAAGATGAAATGCCTGACATCCTCATGGCATGTCATGATGAACCATGTGGTGGAAACTTTGCTGACAAGAGGACAGCCTATAAAATCCTTTCTTTAGGATATTATTGGCCTTCTCTCTTCAAAGATGCAAAACAATATGTCAGAAGGTGTGACAGCTGCTAGAGAGTTGGGAGACCGACTCTTTCAAATGAAATGCCATTACAGCCACAGGTACTCATCGAACCCTTTGAAAAATGGGCTTTAGATTTCATTGGACCCATTAATCCACCATCTAGACAAAAGAAATATATATTGGTTTGCACTGATTATGTCACTAAATGGGTAGAAGCCAAAGGATTGCCTTCTGCCACTGAAAATTCAGTTGTTCAATTTCTTTTTGAGGATATTTTTACTCGTTTTGGTGTCCCAAGAGAAATTGTGACAGATCAGGGAAGTCAATTTACATCTAATTTGATGGAGAAGCTGATGGAAGAATACAAAATCAAGCACAAAAAATATACTCCTTACCATCCACAAGCAAATGGCCAAGTAGAATCTACAAAAAAAGTTCTTGAGAACATCATCACCAAAACTGTTCATCTACACAGAAGAGATTGGGCAGAAAGGCTTCCTGAAGCCTTATGGGCCTACAGAACTACATGGAGGAACACAACAGGACATTCTCCCTATGAACTTGTTTATGGGAAAGAAGTCCTGCTCCCCATTGAGTTTCAAGTCAAGACTTTCAAGATGGCAGTTCAGTTGGGGATGAATCTATCAGAAGCCCAAAAGCATAGAATGGAGCAGCTGAATGAGCTAGATGAGATCAGACAAGATGCAATTTTAAGGACTGATCTAGTTCAACATCAAAGAGCTAAGTGGCATGAAAAATATATCAAAGAGAGAAAGTTTCAAGAGGGAGATTGGGCTTTACTGTTTGATTCCAAGTTTAAAGACTTCAAAGGAAAATTTCAGACTCATTGGCTTGGGCCATATGAGATTGACAAAGTCTTTAACAATGGAGCGATAAGAATCAAGACCATTGATGAATTTCAGACTCCTGTTATTGTGAATGGCCATCGATTGAAAATTTATCATTAGCCACTTTCAAAAGAGGAGTTTGTCAAAATGTTCCAAGAGAATTCTGCAATCAGGCTGGTGGAGAAGAATCCTTCTCCCCCACCAGCCTAATCTTTGTTTCTTTCAGTTTTTGAAAAAAATAAATAAAAAAAAATGTGTATAAGCCTGAAAACCAATCATAGATTGGCAGTCTTATACAGAAAATATAGAGTGAAAATCAGGGACACCTGACACTCTATATTTTCCATATATATATATATATATATATATATATATCCTCTCCTTCTCTTTCCATCTTCACTTCATCTCACTTACCATTTCACTTCACCTCCATCTCATTCTCATTTCCATTTCACTTCACTCCACTTCACTTTCATTTCACTCCACTCATTCCATTTCACTCCATCAATAAAAGTCCCCTTCAGGACTATTTGCATTCAGTTGGTTTTCCTCTAACTATCTTTGTGCAGTTAAGGGGGTGTTGTCTTAGTTTCCGCAGCCGGAGACCGTTTCCGCAGCCAAAAACAGTTTCCGCAGCCAGAAACAGTTTCCGCAGCCAGAAACGATTTCCGCGGCCAGCATCACTCTGTTTTCAAAATTTACAGTCAACTGTTAGTGCCATAATCATGAAATGCAGGTGTAATTGAGCTAAAGACATGGGGCATCTCCAAGACAACAAAGAAGAGCAATTGGTTAGAAGCCTTGAGCAAGAAATGACAAAGTTTACAAAGGTATGATAAAAAATCTTTATCAAATAACAATTCAAGTCATAATTACACATAGTCATTAAACCATAACAAGTTCTACTATGTGCAATGATTTGATACGATAGCTCCACTACCACTCCTATTCCATGATATCACTCCACACACCTTGCATTCATTTCCCTAACGGTCTCATGATTATTCCGAGTTTAAACTCAAGATTGACTGCACTTCCATTTATTACCTAACTCTTGAGACGTGACCTATTGTGTTACAGCTCTTCTTAGCCATAATTTCTGCAGCCGTTTGTTGAGACGTGTAAAATTTCATACACAGTCATCCGATTCGAAGAATCCCGCTGTTACTCCACTCGTTTATCACTCCACTTATACTATACTCCTTGCATGCATCCACATTTTATTTTAAACTTGTTCACTGCTGCTCACCCTCTATTCCTCCAGTAATTTGGATACTTCCATTCCCTGTTCCCCATTTCCGACTGCAGCCACTACAGTTTGTTCTCCATTTCTAACTGCAGCCACTACAGTTTGTTCTCCATTTCTAATTGCAGCCACTACAGTTCGTTCTAAACCCTGACTACAGTCACTACTGTCATCCTAAACCCCGCTTGCAGTCACTACAGTCTATCCTAAACCTGTAACAGAGCTATTTTTTTTCCCTTAACCCTCACACGCAGAAGAACTCTCAGTTGGAATTTAAAACAGAGGATGGGAAAATTACTGAGAGCTGAGCCGGAAGGACCAAAATACTTGGAGGGTTATCCTCAAACTAAGGAATTGCTGAAGAAAGTCAGATGGCTACAATTCATCCAGAAGTTTAAAGGCCATAACAAGGAGGTGACCAAAGCTTTTGCGAGGTCTTTTAATGGACAAACAGTGGAGATTGGAGACTTGAAATTCACAGTGACCGAGGCCACTATAACAGCTGCCGCAGGTCTACCTCAAGAAGGTGAAAGGTGGTTTAAAAATAGAAGTGTGGACGATCAAATATGGAGAATCATGCTACAAAACCAAGGTATGGATACCACCGTATTTACAAGAGGCATCCCTGTTCATGCACTACAAGAAGAATGGTCTAGTCTACTGTTAGTCATCCAGAAATTTATTACGTGTGAAGGTCGTTTTGGCTCTATGTATATGTATCATGTTAGACTGATGATGAATTTCATAGACGGTCACACTCTTAATTTGCCTCATTTTCTACTATTATGTTTGAAAAAGATGATTTTTACAGTTCAAAAACACATAGGCAATATTGAACCTCATCTCTACCATCATGGGCTCATAAAAATTCTTATTGAGGACCAGTTAAAGAAAACTAAGGATACTTGGGAGCAATTCTTGACAAGAAAATACTTCCAAGAGCCGTCTGAGGCCTCTGGAAGTAGTCCACCAAAGATTCCAAGGAAAAGTAGGAGGAAACAAAAGAACATTACAGTCCAAGACTCCCCTACAATAGAAATTCAAGAAAATGTCCAAAAAGAAGAAGAAGATAGAGCTAAAAGTAAGAAACAGAGGAGAGAAAAAGGAAAAAGAACCATCCAAGAAGTTTATCCATCCCCTGAGCAATCCATAGAAGAGGATTATCAGCCTCTTTCAGAAAGATTAATAGATCTTCAGGCTGCTGCTATAGCCAAGAAAAAGCAAAAAGGAAAATGGAGTGCACAAGAGAAGAGTACTAGTTCATACTTAAGAAGGAGCACTATGCTAAAAGGGAGACGGAATAAAACCCAAGAAAAACAGTCTCACTTTATTGACTTAGGTGAAGAGACACTTGAGAAATCTCCAGCTCAGCCAAGCATTGAATTAAGTCCTCCACATGAGGAAAGCCCTTTTCGGCTGGAAAGAGAGAGCAGTCTTCCTCCTCCACCAGATTTTGAGCCTATTCCGAGAAAGACACCTGAGGTAGATCCTAATCAGCAAGAGGTATATAACTACATGGAATCCTTAGAACAATCAGCTGCAGGACCGAGTACCACTCTGCCACTTGATGCACAAGTTCAGTCTTTGAAATAGGAGGTATTTGAGTTAGAAGTCCTAAATAGGCATATCAAACAGGAAAATGAAGCACTCAAAGAGCAGAGTAAGGTAGACAAGATTGTCCATAATAACACTATGCTCCATTTAGGACTGTGGCAAAAGAAAAACAGAAAACTGAAGAAGAAGTGCAAAAAGTTAAGCATAACATTGATTAACCTCAAGTTCAAATGTCTAGTCAGGAAACCATGGATGATGATGTTAGCATCAAAGAAGAAGAAAAGAGGGCTCGATGTCCTTGCAGAAGCCTCAGAACATGTGGATTAGAGGGAAATAACTCAATTTTGGTTGCATGAGGACATGCAACACCTTCACAGTGGGGGTATGTTGAGCCTCAAACCTGCACCTTCCTATACACCCTCTCAGCCTTCTTTTTCCACTTACTTCATCCACCCAGATGTTAAATCATTGCATTATAGTCTAAAAAGAGCTTTTTACATGGTTTTCTGACTATGCTTATGAAAGTTGTTTGGTTTCGTTTTTGTTCATGCAGCTGCGGAAACTTGTCAGTTTCCGCAGCCAGCACAGGTTTCTGCAGCTAGCATAGGATTCCGCAACTATTTTGTTAAAAGTTGTGCTATAGGTGTCCTATGAAGAAGCGAGCCACATGGGCAAGCTACAAGTGACGGGTACATGGAACGTGTCCCTTCAAATCAGCCAAATCATCCATGGAAGGTCACGGTCAACAAGGGTCAAAGGCAAAGCCAACCAAGGAATTCAGTGGTGGTACGTCTCTGTTTTGAGCACGTGAATGTTTACGTGGCACAATCCTCAGCCCACGAAGACACCAACACACCTGAAGATCATCCCCGTAACCTGAATCCAACAGCTACCACTCCGAAGATTTAATAGACATGATGACAGTTACGCTAGATCTCGGCTGAGGAGATCTACGTGTCTTTGGCAACACAGTTAATAGTGTAGGATTCAGTTAGTTAGTTTCAACACTTTTTTTCATTATAAATAACGCGGTGATGAATGCTGTGTAGAAGCTTTTTGATATGTAATTTTTGAACTGTTGTTGTTATCACCCCACTGTACTTTGTTTTATATATGTTGCTTCTTTAATACATGAGAAGACTATTTTGGTGAGCTCGTTCTTGTGACTGTTCATTGACTGGCTGAGGTGGCAGAGGGCCCCTGCGCACTAAAGCCCTGTATAGTTGTTATTTGATTTCCTTACGTTTCTGTTTTCATAATCATTAGCCTGTACATAACACGCTGTTTTGATACTTCTTAATTCACTGCTATTTATATTTTCACTTCTGCTTTCTTGTAGCTGTCAGCTGATCAATGTTTTTCTGCAGGTTTTCTTAGGCAGCCCGAGCAAATTTTCATCTTTTTGATAACTATTGGCAGATGAGATCATCTTGTCCTTCCTGCTAACTTTCATTTTCTGAAGTTAATTCCAGCACTATCCTTTTTCAAGTTGTGATTTGCTTATTTATTTTTCTGTTATTTAGACATCATACTACTCATCAGTTTATGGTTCTTTCTATAGTCAAGTGACTCTATTAGTAAGAAATCAAAATATTACTTATTGTAGTGTGATTTAGTTATCATATTGCTTAAACTTATTCATGATTGCTTCCCACAAGGTAGATTGAGTTGAAGGGTAAAGGATCAGAAGAGTTGAAGTAGTGCGATTAGTTTCTTTTATGCAATTTAATTTCTTGCCATTTAGATATCATATTGCTTGACTTGTTCATGATTGCTTCCCACAAGGTAGATTGAGCTGAAGGGTAAAGGATCAGAAGAGTTGAAGTAGTGTGACTAGTTTCTTTTATGCAATTTAATTTCTTGCCATTTAGATATCATATTTCTTGACTTGTTCATGATTGCTTCCAACAAGGTAGATTGAGCTGAAGGGTAAAGGATCAGAAGAGTTAAAGTAGTGTGAATTAGTTGCTTTGCTTTGAGTTGCTTTAAGTTCAGTTTTTACTTTCTTTTCATTCAGCAGCAAGGATACTGGGCCATTATCATTAGTTCACTGTTTTTCTTAAGAATTGATTTCATTACAATTGTTTTAAAGCTTTCTTTTGAGCACTTTTTAAATTTTGAAAAATCACTGTAGAAATCACCATCACCATCCATCCATATTTCATACTTAACTTTCATTTTCGCCATCACACATTAGGGAAAGATAAATCCATAAACAACCAAAAAAAACTCAAAAATGACAAAAGATTAAGGAAATGGTTATCTAGTACATATAGTACACTTCACTTCGTCAGTTTACGAACCCCGGATTGACATTTTAAATAGCAATTTAGAACACACTAAATTGACCAAACAAAAACTAACTCTAAGTTTGGAAGGAAATTCAATACCCTCATTTATGACTAAACCTCCTCCATTTGCCTATAAATTAAGCACTCATCTAAGTGATCAGGGGCTGGACTTTGATAATTTGTAAGGAGATACTATTGGTATGAGAATTGAGATTATAAGCAAGTATTGTTATTCTACCAGATTGCTATGCTATTGATGTGATGTTGGTTGGGACCCAAGCTGGAAGATTGGAAATGGATTGGACTTCATGGTTGCAATTCTTCCTTCTACTTAATAAATCTATTTACACCTTTTTCCACGTGCTTATCTTGATATATGATCTTTATATGTGTGAATTCATCTAATTCCATTTATTTATAGTCAATAGATCTCTTAATTTTATTGGTTCTTTGTCCTTTGTTTATGCTTGCTGGTACTTTTTGAGCAAGTTAAGTTCGAGAAGGAGTGATGGGAGTCATACAAATGAGACAAAAGGAAAGTGAAACAACAAGTAGGTCCTTTCATTCCCTTGTCTTATTTATCATCTATAGAAAAAGGATAAGCACTTTAAATCTGTTGTTCTAAGTATAGCTACCTACCTAGGGAATCAGTATTTATCCGTAGATGTAAAATTCCTCATAACAAATTAGCAACTCCACTGGGGAACGATCATCATTCTAGGCAGTTTACCTTCATCCTGGTACACTCTAGTAGACCTTACGTTCTTCCATTGATCTTCTTTCAGCCCTTTTGAAGTGTTTTTTGGTACAAATTGTGCTTGTAAGCCCCTAGGATGGCTTCTCTGGCACCAACATAGGTTTGGTCTAGAGACCGAGCTTTGCAGAGCACCCTTGGCTTGAGGACAGTGATCTAAAGCACACTATCTCCTATTCAAGGTTGCATTGATCCTCCTTAGGACAAAAAACCCTCCGTTGAGTTGATTTTTTGCCAAATTTCCTTCTGTTTCTACTTGATGAAAGGTTAATGATGCTTGTGTCTCTGAAAACAATTTATGTTTCCTTTGCTAGCCCTACTTTGTCTTTAATTATTTAGTGTTTCTTAAATGATTTCTTTATCACTATCAATTCATTGTCAAAGTTAGTTTATAGTCGATTAATCTTTGTTCAAAATAAAGTATCGTAAAAGTCTTCATTTATTTTGAAACAGAACTATCGTAAAGTCTTCGTTCTTGCAAAATGATTGATTGATTGTATGTGCATTAGTTTTCTTTTGTTCATCACAACATTAAGGGAATTGAAAAAAAAAACTTGCATTGTGCATTAAAAGAGTTTGTGTGTACTCATAGGAATAGTTTAGGGAAATTGCATTAGATGTGTTCTTTGTTCTTTGATGAAAAGAATCTGATTTCTGTATCCCTACTAGCTAAGGTTTTCATTGTCAAAATTGAATGAAAAGGATGCTTATCATATTAGTTTCATTCTAGGAATTGAAAATACATCACATGGTGAACCTTGAAAGGCAAATTCTTAATCAAGATCAACTTAAAATTAACATCAATTAACCTAATGGAGCATTGTCACTAACGCAAAAAATTTAGAGGTTCTAAGTTAGAGATATGTTCGGGCATCATAAAACATAGTAGTTGTCGCTAACTTGTCTACAATATATTTCGAGTGTGATACCTCATTGCACGTACGTGACTATATCGTAGCTCGTCCATGTACCTTTAGGTATATAGGGCGGTGTTACAGTACGTAAAGTATATGGGAATGCTCTCATTGTGCTGTTTTGCATTAGATAGCGCTAATACAAATTAGGACTCCATGTACTTTCGGGTATATATGGGAGGACAAAACTAGGTTGTTATCCATCCTTAGGTAACTGAGTCGATCGCCTTGTACATTGTGATACACCGAACACAACATTCAGGGAGATTGCCTACCCGTACTTCTTGGTTTGCCAGGAGGTATTTTGCAGTTCATAGCTGCTTGGTAATCATTTTTTCCTAGCTTACCCCATTTTGTAATCAAATCAATCAGCAACCATGGAGGAAAATCAACCCTTACCCCATCGTTCGTGGAGAGCAACAAGTAAACCGCCTTTTACTGCCCAAAGTAACACATATCCATTTGAAGCAGTCTCGTTTGACTGTGTCCAGTACTTCACAAGCTTCCAGTTCTTCATCTTAATTACCAAAAACACCTATACCGGTAAGTACTGTGACCCCAGTTACTCCTACTGTTACTGGTACATCTGTTACTGAAGTGGAAACTCCACAATTACCTGAGGAAACTAGAACTGAATCTAGTGAAAAGGTAACCCAAGTTGTTCAACAACAAGTCGATTCTCAATCTAAAGTTGTTCAACAAGAAATTACTTTTGAACCTAAATTTTCTCAACCAGAAGTGGATCCTGAACCCATCACTGTTCAATCAGAAGTTACTTCTGAACTAGAAGTTGTTCACGAAGCCCAACTTGAACTTGTTCGTTTACAAAAACATTTGGATCTTGAGGTTGAACAATCAGAAGTTGTTACCTTAGCGAAAGAACATCGGCTGGTACATCCTCAAACATTTGTAACTGTCGAGACTTCTTCTTTACCTCAGCAACAAATACCATAAATCTATTACAAACCAGACATTGAAATTCTTCCACCTGGTTTGATTTCGATAGAAGAGGAACCTGAGGTAGAATCACCCATAACTCCATTCCATTTTGGAATTGGACTTTATATGTATCCTCATACTCCTCATTTCACTACTCCTTTTGATCTTGATTACTTTCAGACACCTGTTGATTCATCAGGAAACTTATTTGGACATTTGACTATGGCAGAGTCAACATCCCAGACCGTACCATCTATTACGGCTACGACGGAATCTTATGCCGCAACCTCTTCGATGTTTACTACAAAACCTGAGTCACACTTGTATGGTGTTCCATCCATCCCATCGGGTTACCAATATTTATCGAGAATGCACTCAAGTGTTGCTTCTAGCCCTTGGTCTTCACCAATTCCTCTACTAGAATTTTATCTGGTTCTTCATTAACGGATATCGAACATTTGGACCCATCAAGTTCATATTAAGTTGGTTCATCTGGTTATCATCCTATGTATCTGCTTCACACTGGACTAGCCCCATATGGAGAAAAATATGCACATTCTCCTTATCCTCCATTTTTGGGGGGCAACCATATGTCAGAATGCCGTCGTCTTTAGGTCAGCCTGAATGACTGTCTGTTAGTGGCAACCAACCATGCTCGTTCAACCTAGGCTTTTGTATCCATCACAACCTATGCAATCTGTCTCATCCATACCTACAACACTTGTTGTTACAACTTTACCACAGTCACAAGCTTAGATTGTTGTATCTCAATGTGTGCAAGTTGTTCCTTTAACCTTAGACCCCCAAGTTTCAGGTATACAGATCCAACCTTCTCAAGTAGTTTTACAACAACCACTTGTGTCTGGAGTCCAGCAACTTCAGGCTAGTTTACCTTTTACTGGGATGACTCAGGATTACACTAGTTTAGTGTATTCACAACCTGGTCAACCTTACATTGGTGGGAAACAACAACCGTTAAATTAACAACTGTTATACCAACAACAACAATAGTTGATTCGATAGCCTTAGCAGCCCCATTATCAACAGCAAAAATTCTAGCAATACCAACCTCAACATGGACTTGGACAACAAGCTTATGCTGGGTTTGGTCAGCAACAAGTTTATCCAGGTCCTGGTCAGCAAGCCTATGCTGGGATTGGACAACAACAAATGTATCCCGATGCTCAACAACAACCTTATGCCAGATTTTCTCAACAAACTTACCCTTATCAAGGTTACCAACAAGAGATGTGTTATGCTGGTATGCAAAGGCCTATTTCCCAGGCAATCCCATATTACCCTGGATATGCTCAACCTGACCTTAATAGACAGTTGCCTTTCATTGTGACACTTGAATTACCAGATCTAAACTGGCTCACCAATGACCCAATTCATTATGCACCTTGGTGGCTAGTGATTCCTCATAAGTTACCTTTTGATATTTCAAAATTCAATGGAAACCCTGGAGAAGACGCATCCAACCATGTAATGACTTTTCATTTATAGTGTTCATCAAACTCCTTGAATGATGATTCTGTTAGACTACGTCTTTTCCATAGAACACTTACTAGTCCGATAGCGAAGTGGTACATTGAGTTACCACAAGCTTCTTTTGATAACTTCACTACCTTAGCTATCATGTTTTTAACACAATTCCAGTTACCCATACGATATGAGATTGGAACAGAACTATTAACCAACTTTAAATAGACTACTGCTGCTCATATCTCTAATCATATTCATGATTGGCATTGTCATTGTCGAATTGTTAAAACTTATGTTCCTGATCAGCTTCTAGCTGAGTGGTTTATAAAATCCTTGCTGCCATCTATCACTGAGGATGTGGCGAAAGGTGGAGTTGTCACTAAAGAGAAAGTAATTTCTCATGCCCAATACTTGGACTTAAGCTATACATAGTCTGGTATGCTCCATGTCAAGATCCCAAATGCACCCCGACTAGCTTTCATTGTTCCTCCTCCATCATCGAGTAAGGACTCTCACGCTGGCGATGGTGGAGCACACAAATGGTAGGTAGACCATCTGGTCAAACACTTGCCATTTCCAATCAAACTACAAATGCACTTGATAACACTCTTACCTCTGAAATCAATGATGTGTCATCTGACAAGGGAAAGAATGAAAAGAAACCAGGGAGTAAGAAGAAGGGGAAAAACAAGAAGAAACAAAACAATTCCCCTCAAGTGAAATCAGTTGATTCCTCTCCTTTGTCTAGGAAACCTCGTTACCCATGTTTGATCTGTAACGATGAGAATTTTACACAAGATTGTCCTCACCGCTTCGAAGTCTCAAAGCTTCTAAAGACTTCTAATACATCCGTGGTATTGACTGATCCTTTTCCAAAACCGAAGACAAATATGGTTGCTAAAGACCATTATTCCACTTCCCAAGTGCTTATGTTGTCTGCCTCTAAGCCTAAAGTTGAAGTTTCGGTGTCAACACGAAGTAAAGATTATGGAAATGAACTGTCGTCGTCAAATAACCAGGCTGATCAGCCTAACTCTTCGACTTCGACTTCGACTGATCCTATTCCACCACCTATTGTAGTAGAGTTAACAATAAAACCGCCTAATGGAGTTGTACATAAATTGAAATTTAACCCTTGAGCTCGTGTTGCACATAATTATAACATAGTAGAAGATTTGGCTCAGTCACCTTTTGCTATGTCTATGCTTGAGGTACTTCAGAACTGTCCCTCCCAAAAGCAAGCTTGGTTGTCAGCAATTGGTGGAATCGATCAAATTGATTCCAATCTTGTGGTTCTCAACCATGCAAGTTATACGCCACAGTTACCAATGTAATTAGCATTCCTGATTCAAGTAAATTCCTTGAATAAACTTGTTCATCACACCATTCTTGACGAGGGGGCATCTACTTGTATTATGTCTATGAATCACTGGAAAACACTTGGCTCACCACCTTTATCACGTTCACCAACAACATTAAAAGATTTTGATGAATGCACATATACACCTTGTGGAATATAAAGTAATTTGCAAATCAAACTAGGAGGTAAAACAATAACTGTTGAAGTTGAGGTTGTTGACGGACCCCTTGACTACAACATTTTACTAGGAAGACTATGGGTTTATGCTATGACTGTTGTGGTTTCAACATAATTTTGTACAATTGCATTCCCTCATAAGGGTGGAATCACAGTTATCGACCAACTCGCCTTCTTCGCCTCTAGTTCATAGGCTACTGGAAGCATTCCATTGGTACATGGACCCCCACTATCTCTTCAAAACATTGGTGTAGGTCTCTTTAAAGATCCTTCCCTAATGGGTACTTTTTCACTACTGCCACCATCAAACTTGGCAGAAGTGGCAAAAGTTGAGACTTGCAACATGATATCTTCCACTTCATCTGACTTAAGGAAGATTACCAATAGCTTTGAAGTTGATAGTCATAGTGAAATCATGCCACTAAGCCCTATCGAGCTAGAATAGAAATCAATATTTCTGGCTTGTGCAGAATATCCAAATCCATTTTCGTCAATTGTATGGGTAGATCGTTCATTAGAATATGGTACTTCCTTCGATCCTTTTTCACGTATATTTTCTACTGATGAAGGAATCATCCAATTAATGATGATGGAAGGAGAACCATGGGAATATTATCATCAGCGTTTCCATCTTCTAGATCACATAGAAGATTATTAAAATGAACTTAATCACCCTTTAGTTGTCGATTTTATTTTGAATTCTGTTTTCATAGATATAGTAGATTCCGAGCGAAACCTGTCAAATATTGAAGAAACTATTTCTATCGATATTACGACCAAACCTAACATCGTAGAAAACATTCATGTTGGAAAATCTTGTTCTCCATCAGAACTTGATATTTACTGTGCTCTCTTTCGTGAATTTCGAGATATATTTGCATGGTCATACGAGGAGATGCCAGGAATTGACTCTAGTATAGTTTAACTTGAAATCAAAATGTATCCTCATGTCAAATTAGTGTGACAACACCTCCATCCTGTTCATCCAAAGGAGGCTGCTACTATTAAAATAGAAGCTGAAAAAATTTTGCATGTTGGTTTCATTTACCCTATTCCTCTTACTAATTGGGTTTCCAATATTGTTCCTGTCATGAAGAAACAAGGGACAATATGAGTGTGCGTCAATTATAGGGATTTTAATCAAGCCTATCCAAAAGAAAATTATCCTACTCCCTTTATTGACTAGATTATTGATGAATGTGCTAGAAGTGAAATATTCTCATTTATGGATGGTTTTTCTGACTATAATCAGGTCAATATCTGCCTAGAGGACCAATCTAAAACTACTTCTATTTTTCCATGGGGCACATTCGTTTACATGAAACTTCCTTTTGGTTTGAAGAACACAAGGGAAACATTTATGAGGGAGATGAATTATGCTTTCCATGACATCAAACATATTTTTCAACCATATCTTGATGATTTACCTGCTCATTCACAAAAGCGGTCTGATCACCCACAACATTTGAGAGCTATATTTTTACGATGCCGTCACTACAAAATACGACTCAATCTACACAAATGTGTGTTTTTTGTTGGTTTTGGTCATTTGATTGGATTCATTGTGTCTAAGGAGGGAATTTGACTTGATCCACTTAAGGTTTAGACAATCCTTGACTTGCCTCCACCTTCCAATCTACTGCAGTTACAGAGACTCCAAGGGAAGGCTAACTTTTTGAGGAGGTTCATTCCCAATTATGCTGAAATGGCTAAGGGATTTACTAATTTATTGAAAAAGGGGATATCATTCCATTGGGACTAGGATGCACAAGCTTCCTTTGATGCTCTTAAATATACTTTGATTAGAGCCTCATTGATGTATTCCCTGAATTATCAAAATAATTACTTCCTGTATCTCACTGCTGTAGATACAACCTTGGAATGGTTTTAGTCTAAGAAGAAGATGGGATTGAACATCCGATATATTAATTGAGCCACAATCTCAATGATACAAAAGTTATGTACTCTTACGTCGAAAAGTTGGCTTTGGTTGTTGTTCAAGCTGTACAGAGATTTCACCACTACATCCTGCTCTGGAACACCACTTTCATTTCGAATTACTACCTTATGACATATATTTTGTCACGTGAATCGCTAGGGGGCAAATAATCAAAATGGATCATCATTTTGTAGGAGTTTGATTTGGAATTCATAAAATCAAAATCAAAGAAATCTCTAGTCTTCGTGAGCTTCTTTGCGACCTTCCCTCGAATACCATTGATTCAACATCAGAACCATCAATTCTGAATGAGTCTCTGTTCCTGATTTCATCATCTGACACGTGGTATGGAGATATACTAATTTATCTCCAGACCCAAACTTTCCGGCCTGATACCTCTCACTCGCAATAACGACATATCCGATACGAAGCCAAAGATTATCTGATCATTGGCGACACTCTTTATCATCGTGGTATCGATATGATTTTACGAACATGCCTCGCTCATGAGGAAGCCGAGAAAGTTTTGAATGATTTCCATTCAGGTGCTTGTGGTGGACACATGTCTAGTTATGCTACTATGCAGAGAATTCTTCGTGCTGGTTACTTCTAGCCTTCCATATTCAAAGATTGCATAATTGTTGTCAGAAGCTGTCACGCATGCTAGATCTATGACCGTAAAGCTAGATTACCACTTGCACCATTGCATCCTATCGTCGTTATTGGACCATTCGCTAAATGGGGCATTTACTTCATGACATGTAACCCCACCTCGGTCGGGGGGTATGGGTACATTATAGTCACCGTTGACTATTTCACAAAATGGGCCGAGGCAATGCCAAGATTAAACAATAGCGAGAAGATGAATGCTCTTTTCTTTTTCAACCACGTGGTTGCCTGGTTTGGTGTACCATAGGCTATAGTTATAGATCATGGTTCGCATTTTCACAATCACATGATGGCTGAGTTAACTCCCATGTTAGGACTTTCACATGATAGTTCTACTCTTTACTATCCACAAGAAAATGGACAAGTTGAGGCTATCAACAAAGTCCTGAAGTGAATGCTTCAAAGAATGATAGGGGTTCATAAACGAATCTAGCATTTAATCATGTACTCTACCTTATTGGTGATCCAAAATGGATCCTAAAAACCCTCTAAGTCGTCAAAAATAAAAAACTATCGCAAAGGATGAACCTTTAAAAATGGCAAATTACACTATTGATCAAGAAAAAACATGAAGAAATGATAAAAACAGAGCTATCGGTGGCTTAAACAACTTTGCACAGGCGTTGTCAGATATGATAGATCAACAGCCCAGATCCGATCAACATATTGCATTCAGTGATGGCAAGCGAAGGTTATCAGAGGCTGCCCTATGAACATTGCGACAATGATCACTGCGAGTTGACACGGATCGTCGATCAAGCACGTAGATTGATGGCCCAGGTTAGCTCACGGTATCGCATCAGCAAAACACAAAGGGCAAGGCTTACAGAGGCTCAAAGACCATGCGATATGCGATTGCAATATATCGCATCATAGTGATACCAAGGAGTGGGGCCGATACACTTGCGACTTGCGATAGCCGGACCCATCGGGGATTATGAATGAAATTTAATATATTTTGAGTTCTGGAAAAAGGAGTTTTTCTATGTAAAGTCACCATTTCATTAAATAAACGAAAAACAAAGGAAATGTGAATGGAGTGATAAAATGGACCCGAAAGGGTATATATATGTAGTGATATACTTTTTAAGTTCCGTAAGGAGCGGTATTTTGGGTGGGCCTCCAGCAGTAAGTGGTATTGGATGGGCTCCGCTCGAGCCCATACATTGGCTGCCACATGGCTCGGTGCCAGAGAGAGAAAATTGCCTTTTCAGGTAGGTAATCTCTATGCGCATAAGCCACCCAAAATCAATAGCAACCGTTGGATCAATGATCACTTGCAATAGTACCGATAAAAGGGGTTTGGGCATATTTTTACAGTGTTTCTATGTATTTCTCTGTGTAAACAAAGAATGACTGTTTTGGGATTTCTAATGTGCCGATGGTCCCTTTCATTACAAAACAAGTGGCCACCATCCTTGAAGACGTTTAACAATGATTATTTAACGCTCAGAGGGGATTTGAGCAGACAGAGGCCGGGAGACAGAGCACCCGAAAGGGAAATCGAATAGACAAGCACTGATTGGTTTAAAAAACCACTGAATGACAAAGACAGAGTAGGAAGTGTTGAGATAGAGAGAAAACAGAGAGAGAGAGTGAGAGGGAGAGTCTGTGTACTTAGAAAGACTTGGGGGATCCAAATAAAGCCCTGTTGTTTTTTTTTTGTTGTGTTGAGACTCAATTTGAGCTCACATTTGTAAAAACTCTGCTCTTGAAGACATAATAGAGAGGTCACCATTGAAATCTGGACCAGGAGACATAGCCCAAGAGTTTTGGGAGAACTCCATGATTATTTGTTGTGTTATGTGTGTTTGTCTATCATGTTTCTTCGACTGCTTCATTGTCTATATTATTCACAATATTTTCGATCCATTTCACTAAGTAATATAGGAAAATCCTGCACATGAGTCTGTAATACCTTAATATTAGTCTAAGATCTCATTTTCAGATCAATGGGCATATCGAACCTCGGTGAGAAATGAAACTATATTCACACCCTTTCAATTGGTGTATGGTTTGGAGGCAATCTTGTGATACAATGTGAAATTTCATCTATCAAACTCGCGATTGACCGGTTACCCGACACTTTTGAAGAAGAAGCGCATTTGTTGGAACTTATCCATCTAGATGAAACCCATCGTGAAGTTGCATTGGCTAACGAAGTGCATAAGAAACAAATCAAGGCGTAATATGACAGAAATGTCAAGCCTCATGTTTTCCCAGAAGGAGACCTGGTTTTTCTTTACGATCATGAAGCTGATAAAATAGGAGCAAGAAAAATTAAACCGCTTTGGATGGGTCCTTATATTGTCAAGCATGTTTTGGAAAAAAGTGCTTACGAGTTGGTGGATTATGATGGAATTCCATTGTCACAGCCCCGAAATGGGATGTATATTAAACATTACTATGCTTAATTGAGTGTAGTAAAAATCATTGTATATATGCTTTAATTGCAGGTGTGTGTGTCAGTGTGTCTTCTAGAGTTTTTATGTTGTTAAGTAATCTGCTTTGAATTTATTGCAGATGTTAGAACCTTTGGAACCATTTGTTGGTTACGCCGATGGTGCTAGTCATAGTACGCATAACCTATCTTCTGCAACATGGGCCATTTTCGCTCCAAGTGGCAAGTTAGTGAGTTTTTAAGGGATTTGTATTGGTCAATCGATGAGCAATATCACTAAGTATAGTGTGTTGATCGAACTTCTCTTTGATGCCATTTCACTTTCCATTTGCTGAATCATCATTAGGCTCGACTCACAACTCGTCATACTGCAACTAAGAAATGTTTATACCATCCGAAACCAAACAATTCTTCATATGTTCCTCAGAGTTCATATTTTGGAAAGAAATTTTGAGTACATTCAACATCAACATATTTCCAGAAAATTTAACACATTAACCGACTCATTAGCAAACTATGTGTTAAATAGACATTTGCGACACATGTAAAACTAAATTTTCAATTCACATCATTAGTTGAATAGGATTGCACATAACCATATATATAAAAAATTTGAAAGTAAAAATAGATAGATGTTTTAACAAATTTTACAAAATTTGTGTCCAGGACATGTTTGGTCATTTGACCTAAAGACTCAAAATGCATGAAAAAAACATCCTAAGTAGACCTAGTGATGCTCATGATAACAGGTCACAGCTTGAGCTATCATGCGCAAGAGCCGGATCCAATGGACTGGAACACCAATAGTATGGCGTTGTAGCCTCATAGGTAACTCCTCGATCCAGACATCTTGAATACCAAGGGTCAATCCATCTACATGATCCTGCAACTCTACTAGTCTCTCGGCCAAATCCAAATCCTGGAGAACTGCTCTCCCAACATTTCTTTGCGCTGGACCACCTGCCTCCTGTTGGTGCCTTATACGTCATATAGTGCCCACATCTACATGCATGAGAAAGATTTTAGTTTAGTATTGGAACATCAAAACATGAAAACACATAGAAACTTAAAAATCAAAAAACATTTTGGTGAAAAATAATTTACCTATAGCACCCCATTGAGCACCCACTGGTAGACTCAACTTTGGATTTCCATAAAAATCCCTCCCTAAGTATTGATGCTCCTTGATGACAATGTGTTGTCGATTGATCCAACTGAATAATGCAGTGGAAAATGTAATCGATGATTGACCAGCATGTCTAGCCATCAATTCAACCCACCACTGCATCTGTGGATATCTAGGACCAGCTACACCTAGTGTTACATGCTAGGGTTTCATCAATGGAATTCTTTCTAAGTTAAAAGCAATTAAGAGTGATCCATAGCTAAATTTCTTTGTCTTACCACTCTTTACCTTTGTCAGTTTCTATTTTAGCGAAGAAAGTACTGCCTCACACTAGTTGAATAAAGTTAGCTCAAGACACTCAAGAGCATATTGCACATATGATCTATTTTCCAGATGAAGTGTCACAGTACTTGTCAAATTTGTGATGGTGAAAAGGATTGTTCTCAAAGGAAAATCACAGATATCTTTGATGATTATCTTTCCGTCCTTGCTAGGCTGTGTACCTGGCCGAAAGAATTGTCGAACATAGTCCCTCACTGACTCCCCTCCATGGGAAGAGCTTGAAAGAGATATGGGTGCACCACGTCTCAACAACCTTGTAAGAAAGTAAACATCCTCGATCACAATAGGGACAACTTTGTCCCTTATGTGAAAAGCCTGATCTATTGGATCCCATGCATGAACTAGGAACTGCAATAGTTCTGATTGTTGCCTCATTTTGGACAACCTGAAGTATTTGAGCAACCCACAGTTTTTGAGGGCCTCAACTATACCCGAATCATTTAGGGAAACCATGTCATGTTCTTCATGATCTCTTTCTTGCCAAGTAATAGACATTCTAATCCGAAGAAAGCCTAAAATCAAACCATAAGCTTAGTCAGGATCATTTTCATGCAAAAAACTAGAGAAATTTTGGGTCAATTTGGTGAAACAAGTTTGTAAAACTCGCCCAACATAGCCTAGCCAAGGAGACATTGTGCTGCAATGCAGAATGCCTTCTTTCTGCATTCTCCCCAACACAATTTTTGACATGCAAGCCTGCACTGATCTCAGGGTGAAAAATTCAAACCTTAGGGGCCATAAAAACCCTAAAAACTTGCATGAAACAGTAAAGGAATGACATGAAAAGAAAGAGGAGGGGTAAATATCCTACCTGGTCTAGATGGCATGAGAAATGATCCGTAGAATCTCTCGCAATCAGCTGATGAAGATCCAGGTAAAAAATAGGGTCAGAGCACAAACTGAATGGTAAATATCAAATGGTGAAAATAGCATGGTAAATTCTTGTTTTTATGTTTATTTCATGATCATTAAATGAGTAATCTTTAGTATTTACCTATTTTTACCAATGAAACAAGTTTGTTTAATCCATTTGGTGTTGCTTTAAACAGATTTGCAGCTGACTTACAGAGTTTGATGTGCACAATTGTGAATTGTACTTTGACCACAGAGCATACTTTTATCTCTTTTTTGAGCTCTGTTAAACATCAAAAAAGGAACCCCCTTGGAGTCCTCTTTAAGCTCTTTTAAAACTCTCGAAATGTGAAAATATTGTAGAGCGCTTGTCCTTTTTAGCTCGTTAATTGATTGGAAATGACATCTATTCAGTATAAGTTTAACCCTTTTTCGGGCTGAGATAGATTATTTACGAAAAAGGAATACATTGACTGAACATGGTCAATATGTTCTCTCTTGTATTGTTTTACGCTTTTTCAGACTTGAGAGACAAATTTACAAAAAAGAACTTGTGGATTTTTCTTTTTGTCCCTTTTCAAACTCTTTAAACATGAAAAGGATCGAGTTATCATTGTCGTTAGACTCGTTAAAACATCAAATAGCAAAAAACTTGTCCATCATGACAAGACTGAGTTTCACCTTCGCTAGACTCGTTAAAACATCACATAGCGATTGATTCACCCGAAGGGTGGAATTACGTAACAAGCATATGTTATCCTCCTCAATATTGATAAAAATAAAGAGGTACTTGTCAGCAATGACTGGGGAAAAGGGAAAAGTGGTAAACCACTTTATGGTAGCAAGTCGCTCTTGAACATGACACTTTCACTTCATCATTGTGATTAGTTGGGTTGGGTTATCTTCTTGGTGGTCATCATACCTTGCTCTATCATACCATCTATTAATTTTTTTTTGGGTCAATGCTACCAATCCATTCTGTGTCACTGACGTGTTCAAGAGAAGCCACTTAGTTTGAAATTCATCCTTTGCAATAATCGTAAACCTTCGTTTTCATGACCACCATTCCTGAACCTTGTGTCATTAGTCACATTCCGTCTCCAAAATCATTACACTTGTTTCTTTTTGTTGATGTGGGATACATCAAGGCCCTCCTGTGTGAGTCACTTCTTTTCGACATCAGCACATTATTTAAGAAGTTGACTTAGAAGCACCCCTTCAGTACCTTGAGGCTTACATACATCAATGGCAGGTTTCTTGCTTCCGGCGATAGGTTGACATCACTGGCCTTTGACCAAAAGACTTTGTATGTTGTTCAACATCAAAACATCCACTCACACCATGTAGAATGTACTGTAGTACCTTGAGGATCATTATCATTATCAGCGATTCCTCTCGCGTCTGTTAACGGTTTACATCATTGGCTGGTAATTAGATGATGTCTTCCCATGTTCAAATTCAGATCACATATTTTCATGGTTAGACTCGTACTTGGGTGAACGATTGAACGAGATAAAAGACTGCAGATCTAGTTTCATCCATCCAGGTTGCGATTTCAGGAAATGTACCAAATCATTCATACAATGGCTTTACATTGATGGTCATCCTATCATGCGGCTATATCTATAGATTACTGTCTACATACTTGTAATGAAATTTTATATGTTGAGCATGGGTATGCCTTCCCTCAATGATTAATGAGAAAAAATCAAAATATCATGATATTATGTATTGTAATCGATGCAGGTCACAATCCACTTCGGAAGCTCCTCATCACATCATAAAGTATATCACTTGACATCATTATTTTCGACTTAATGCTTTAGGGGGTAGCTGTTACAGATTCATTTGGGAACATCACTCCCATCATTCAGATCAGTACCATTAGGGCTCATCAAACCCTAATTCAGTTGCTACATGCCCTAGACAAGTCACGACTTTGAATGCCTCCTTCCTTGAGAGTTTCTTGCCCTGAAGCCCTCCAGAATTGCCTCCTTGAGGGACCAACGCAGCCTTGGTCAGGGATAAGTCTGCTTCAGTGTAGGTAGGCCCATGTCAGGGTTCTTTCCAAACCAGTTAGGCTCACTTTGAACTATGCTAGGCAATTTTGAGTGAAATCATCATAGGGTTCTGGGAATATTCTTATCTTCTGGAGCCATCTAGAATATTCCCACACTTATCATCTCCTTTGAGCTCGAAATTGGATAGGGAATGAATTAAGTAACCTCCTATCCTCTCATCCCTTCATCCATGGAAACTAACTCTAAGTTCGGAAGGCCATTCAATACCCTCATTAATGACCAAACCTCCTCCATTTGCCTATAAATTGAGCACTCATCTAAGAGATTAAGTGTTGGACTTTGAGAATTTGTAAGGAGATATTGTTGGTATGAGAATTGAGATTATAAACAAGTATTTTTATGCTGTGAGAGTGTTGTGCTATTGATGTGATGTTGTTTGGAACCCAAGCTAGAAGAGTGGCAATGGATCAGACTTCATGGTTGTAATTCTTCCTTCTACTTAATAAAGATGTTTACACCTTTTTCCATATGCTTATCTTGATATATGATGTTTATATGTGTGAATGTATCTGACTCCATTTATTTATAATCGATAGATCTCTTGCTTTGATTGGTTCGATGTCTTTTGTTTTTGCTTTTAGGTACTTTTTGAGTGAGTTAAGTTCAAGAAGGAGCGACATGAGTCATACAAAGGAGACAAAAGGAAAGAGAAAGAACAAGTATGTCCTTTGATTCCCTTGTCTTATTTATCATCTATAGAAAAAGGATAAGTGCATTAAATCTGTTTTTCTAGGTATAGCTACCTACCTAGGGAATTAGTACTTATCTGTAGATACAAAATTCCTGATAACAACCTCGTCTTTAAAGCTCAGACAAGGGGGGGGGCTAAAAGTGATGTTTCTATTGTTGGTTCCAATTAGATTAGTTAGCATGCTCTATTAGATCTGTAGTGGTCTAGGGCTAAGAGACCTTGGATCTCAACACCTTGGTTTGGGCCCACGGTTATATGCACATAGGAGATAGCCACCAGGGGATATACGATAGAAATTTGGCATTCTGGTACCAAAATTTTGTTAAAGGACTAAAGCCTATTTTTTATGCAAAATTTAGTGAAAGAGGTTTAAATAAATTAAATTTGGCATGGAAACATCTATAAGAGGAAATAAGGTGACATAAAACTTAATATTCCCATGCAAAATAGAGAGTAAGAACTGCAGTTGACCAACAGAAGAACAAAGTCTCAATTTGTACAAGGAGATGAAGTGGTAACTAATACGTAGAATTTTGAAGAGTAGTTATAAGATAGAGTAGTATAGAGGTATTTTGGAGCATGCTTCATGTGAATATTGGTGAGATCTAGAGCTACTATGATGTTGCAGGTTGTAGATCTAAAATGAAAATAATTTAATGAGTGAATTAAAGGAATAAAGGTTGCTATAGAGGATAGGGAAATAGATATGGGAATTAAATAATTGGTTCACCAATATTTTAATTAAAATGGCCATGGATTTGTGTTTGAAACGAGATAAAAAAAGTGATCTAATGGGCATAGCAATTAGGTGCTTGTAGATCAGAGGATCAAAGTCTTCTTCATGTTGATGCTTGTAAAGATTAGGGGTTTGTTACCTCCAACAAGTTGGTGCTTGCAAATATGAGGTGGTTGGTGCCTCTTGCAGATTGGTGCCTAAAAAATTTGATGTAAATTTAAGTTTTGGCTTGCATTTACAC
Organism: Pinus tabuliformis; assembly: GCA_031772625.1. NCBI lineage: Eukaryota > Viridiplantae > Streptophyta > Pinopsida > Pinales > Pinaceae > Pinus > Pinus tabuliformis. The sequence goes on along the minus strand of CM062820.1, from coordinate 789,102,708 downwards.
TATAGTTAAAAAAAAAATTATGGTTTTCTCCTGTATCGGTTTTAAATTAAATATATTGTGTTTAATATCTTATGTGATTGGTGTATTTTTGTGTTGTTGAACGTATTTGATTAGTCAAATAATTGGGAATTTTTTTATAATACTGATTCACCCCCTTCTTAGTATTACCTTGATTCCAAACAATTTGTATTAAAGTGGGTTCCTTCAGGAACATCCTAATAGCTAGAAGATGGATCTAACAGGAACCAATGGGTAGACAATTCTTTTCATATAAAGCAGCTATATTTTATGGAAAAAATTATGAATTCTAGAAGATAAGAATGGAATCTTATATAATGTCCTTTGGTGTTGATGTGTGGATGACTATTGAAGTTGGACACATCATTTCAACAACTCCTCCAATGGATCGAACATAAAGAAGGGCTTACTCAAACAATGCAAAGGCAAGAAATGAAATCTTGCTTGGTATTAATCAATTCAAAATTGTTAAGGTAATGCATTGTTAATATTCCAAGGAGATTTGGGTTAAGCTCTAGAAAAAATACAAAGGTGACACTAACTTAATGAAAGCTAAACTTCAAACACATAGAATGAGGTTTGAAAGTCTAAAGATGAATGGGGATGAAATTATTGTAGAATTATTTCTTAAATTTGATGAAGCAGCTAATACCATTATAGGCCTTAATGAAATTATTAATGAAGAATTTATTGTTCAGAAAGTATTGAGATCTCTTCCCATCAATGCTAAAATCTCTTCCATTGAGGAGATGAAGGATCTAGACACTCTCATGATAGAAGAACTACATGGAAATATCACAACATATGAAATGATGATTGAAAAGAGAGGTAAGAACCAAATGAGGTTTCCTTAAAGGTATCAAAGAAAAATAAAGAACATAAATATTTCTCTAGCAATTTGTGAGGAAGTTAAAAAGGGGATATGGTAAATATAAAGGTAAGTTTCCTCTTAAGTTTTTTTATTGTGGTAGAATTGGTCACTTTTCTTCTGAATTCCCTTTACTTTAACATAGAACATCAAGAAAGAAAAGAGATCAAAAGAGTAGAAATAAATCCCATAAATATAAGAAGGAAAAATCTAGGAGAAAGAAGAGATTCTACACCAAGGAAGATAGTTGCTCATCTAAAGAGAGCAATGAACAGACACATGATGAAGAGTATGATGAATGTATTCTCCTAGCCATAGAAATTGAATATAGTTACAAATATAGTACAGACATTGAGGAATAAGTTGAAGGGTGTTATAGACATTTTTGTGCCTTACAGCATTGAGCATGAAATCTCCATAATCTAAGGGATCCAAAGTCCCTAAACATGTTGTTCCTACCCCTATAGGAAGAAGGCCAACTAACCACAGCAATTCACAAAAGTTCTCCACCTGAAAACACTCAAAAACAAGGCAATTCTGGATCATGTCAACTGCTCCACTGAGCATCTGCGCTGAATGTCAACTGCTCCACTGTCTACCTCCGTTGAATGTCAACTGCAACAAAGGCTACCTACGCTGATCGAGTTTGGACATGTGGCAGAGCCATTCCTCAAGGTGTCAATGCCCAGGAAGCTTCCAAAGTGACACTTGCATCAAGGAATTCGACTGGTGATGAGTAAGAGGTTCCAAATCTCCAAGTGGAAGAAAGAACCTCCAAGTGGACTCAAGAACTAAGAGAGGGAGAGGACACTAGTCAGATCTCAAGCTGACTCATCCTCTCTCCAATATCCCTATATATAGATCTCTCCTCTATGAGATCAGGGAGGCTGGAATTTGGTATTTGCAAAGAATTGCTGTTGGTTTGTGGCTGGAACATTGGGTGTGTAATGCTTTGAAGGGAGCTAAAGAAGGAATTCCATTCTGCTGGGAAGGAGATGCTGGATTGGAGCCCCATGGGTTGTATCTCTTCCTGAACCCTGTTACTTTCAATAAAGCTATCTTGATTCTTTCCTATATGCTGGTGTATTTTGTATGATTGCATCAGTATATTTGATTTACTTATAATCCTGAATCATTTATGAATATGTATATTTGCCTTTATATTGTGTTCTTCTCTTGTCGCAAGTAGTTGTTCTCTTGTCACAGGTAGCTGTTCTCTTGTGATCTTGTGGGATTCAAGTAGCTGTTCTCTTGATCAAGCGAGGAGGAAACAGTGTGTACCTCAACAACCAAGGGTTGTATATTCTATGCAACAGTGTGTACCTATGACGAACATCCCAACCACACTAGCTATTGTAACAGTGTCACAAGTTCAAGCGATGCCTGTTGCATGTCAACCTCAAATTTCTCAGGTTGTAATGCAACAGCCCCTTGACCATGGGTCACAACCATAATCGCCAACTGGTGGGGCGACACAGGTCCAAACGGGTACAATTACCCCACACACTGGTCCAACGGTTAGCATAGCACAACAGAACATGGCTTCACAACCATGGCTAGTGCAGTACCAACAACCACAATTCCAGCAAGTGTACCAAGGTTCTGAGCAACAGATCTTTGAGAACAGTGGACAACCGTATATTCAAAACGGTCAAAACCAACCACTTTACAGTGGTCAAGTCCACCAACCGTATCAGTCATACCAACATCAATTACATTATGCTGGTATGCAGAGGCCCACTGCTCAAGCGATTCCATCGTACCCTGGTTATGTTTCACCTAACTTGAATCAACAGTTACCATTCGTGGCAACTTTAGAGTTACCCGATTTACACCGGTTAACCAACGATCCGATTGCTTATGCCCCTTGGTGGCCAGCGATTCCAAACAAACTTCCATCTGACATTCCTAAATTCAATGGAAATCCAGGTGAAGACCCATCGAATCATGTGATGACTTTTCATCTGTGGTGTTCGTCGAACACCCTGAACGACGATTCGATAAGGCTTCGCCTTTTTCAGAGGACATTGACAGGTCCAGCGGCTAAATGGTATATTGAATTACCTAGAGCCTCTTTCGACAATTTTAGCTCCTTAGCCACGACTTTCTTAACCCACTTTCAATTACCGATAAGGTATGAAACGGGAACTGAAATATTAACCAACTTCAAGCAGACAACTGCCACTCATATATCTAATTATATACATGAGTGGCATCGTCGTCGTAGGATGGTGAAAACATACGTTCCCGATCAGCTGTTAGCTGAATGGTTTATAAAGTCGTTACTTCCTGCTATAACGGAAGATGTGGCGAAGGGGGGAGTCGTAACAGAAGAGCAAGTTATTGCTCGTGCACAATATCTAGACTTAGTTTATACTCAGTCTGGCACGCTCTACGACAAAATACCTGACGCCCCTAGACCAGAATTTTCAATTCCTCCTCCTCCAAAATCCAATAGTGACTCTCATGTCGGTGATGGCGTGATTGGCACGGCAAACGCGAAATCGATAAAGGCTTCATCTAAGAAAGCCCGTAAGAATTTGAATCAAAATGCAAAAGAAGAAATTCTTGCTTCGGAAGTAAATGCCGTATCAGCAGATAAAGGCAAAGAAACCAATCAACCAGGAAGCAAGAAGAAACAAAACAAAGGGAAGAAGAAGAAACAGGGTGAGTCATCTCGTGGAAAAACTTCTTCAAACCCTCCTGGGAAAGGGAAACAAAATTTTCCATGTCAAATATGTGACAAGGAGGATCACTGGACAAAGAATTGCCCATTCAAAGCTGAGTTGAAAAGGTTCTTTAAAAGTTCACAAACCTCAGCTGTGTTAACTGATCCATTTCCCAAACGCAGGTCAAAATCTGGTTGATAGTGGAAATGCTTCCCCGTCGCAAGTGCTTATGTTGTCGATTTCAAAACAGCAGAATGATGCCTTGATTTCGACAAGGAACAAAGATTACGAGAATCCGCAACTGTCGAACGACAAAGGTAAAGATCAACCAAGTAGTTCGACAACAACTTCGGCAGAAGTTGTACCGCCCATCATTCCTGAATTAACAATAAAACCACCAAAGGGAGTAGTACACAAGTCGACATTTAATCCTCGCGCCAGAGATGCGCAGCATTATAACATAGTGGAAGATTTGGCCCAATCGCCATCCGCTATGTCGACTCTTGAAGTATTACAAAATTTCCCATCCCAAAGGCAGGCATTGTTATCGGCTATTGGTGGGGTTGATCCTAAGGATTCCAATCTTGTATCCTTTGATCACAAAGGATACGATCCTCAGTTACCAGCTCAACTAGCTTTCCTTATTCAAGTGAAAGCCCTCAACAAAACTGTTCACAGAACAATTATTGATGAGGGGGCATCTACATGTATTATGTCGATGAGCTGCTGGAAAACTTTAGGATCTCCAACCTTGTCGCGATCTTCGACGACATTAAAAGCTTTCGACGGAAGGACTTATACCCCATACGGTATCCTTAATAACTTAAAAGTTGAACTAGGAGGAAAAACAGAGGAAATTGATGCTGAGGTCATCGATGGAAATCTTGACTATAACATCCTACTGGGAAGACCATGGATATATGCCATGGAAGCTGTTGTGTCGACTTATTTTAGGAAGATCGCATTCCCGTTTGAAGGAGGGATTACGGTCGTCGACCAACAGAACTTCCTCCCTAATGGTTCACAAGTTACAGGAAGCATTCCAATGATCCATGAGAGCAACCATTCGCTTCAAGATATCGGAGTAGGTCTACTGAAGGATCCCACAATGATGGGAACTTTCGCGCTACCACCTCCTATCTACATAGGAAATATACCGTTTGTAGCAACCTGCAACATGATATCTACCACGAAGGTCGCAAAAGGCATGGATCATTCCATGGTTTCGCCCCCAAGCCCTATAGAAATATTGTAGCAATCAATGTTTCGGGAATGGGAGGCGAACCCAAATCAACGCTCGTCAAGCGTTTGGGTAGATAGGTCTACAGAATATGGTACCCCATTAGATCCTTGGTCAAAAGTGCATGGGGTTGACGAAGGAATCTTACAATCAATGTTGATTGAGGGGGCACCATGGAATGATCACCACCATCGTTCCCTTCTTCCAGAATATGAAGAAAATACTCAACATGACCTTTATCACCCTTCAGTTTTTGAATTCCTATCAAATACTGTAAATACGATGGATTCCGAGCGAAACTTATCCAATATTGAAGAGACTATAGCCATAAATATCTCGACTAAAACAAATGTTGTAGAGAATATTTATGTCGGCAAAGGTTGTTCCCCTTCTAAACTGGAAATATATAACGCTCTTTTTCGCGAATTCAGAGATGTATTTGCTTGGTCATATGATGAAATGCCAGGCATAGACTCGAGTATCGTTGAACATGAAATTAAAATGTATCCTGATGTCAAACCAGTAAGACAACGGCTTCGCAGGTGCACCCCAAGAAAACCACTGCCATTAAGACGGAAGTTGAAAAACTCCTCCATGCTGGATTCATCTACCCGGTTCCTCTAACCGATTGGGTATCGAATATTGTCCCTGTTATGAAAAAACAAGGGACGATTATAGTGTGTGTCGATTATAGGGATGTAAACCAAGCTTGTCCAAAGGACAACTACCCTACACCCTTCATCAACCAGATAATTGATGAATGCGCCGGATGTGAAATATTTTCATTTATGGATGGATTTTCCGGGCATAATCAAATAAATATCCGCCCACAAGACCAGTCAAAGACTGCATTTATTTGTACGTGGGGCACATTCGCTTATCGAAAATTACCCTTTGGTTTAAAGAACGCAGGGGCGACGTTTCAGAGGGCAATGAATTATGCCTTCCATGACATCAAGAACATCGTTCAACCTTATCTCGACGACCTTCCGGCTCATTCGCGAAAGCGGACTGATCATCCGCAGCATTTAAGAGCGATATTTCTACGTTGCCGACACTATAAGATAAGACTCAATCCGCACAAATGTGTGTTTTGCGTCGATTCTGGTCGTTTACTTGGCTTTGTGGTCTCTAAGGATGGGATTCGTCTCGACCCTTGCAAGGTTCAGGCAATCATTAATTTGCCTCCACCTTCAAATTTGCTTCAGATTCAGAAACTCCAAGGGAAAGCAAACTTTCTGAGGAGGTTCATTCCAAATTACGCAGAACTTGTTAAAGGTTATACTCGTCTTTTGAAAAAGGATGTACCTTTCGTCTGGGACCAGGTGGCGCAAGCTTCCTTTGATGCTCTGAAAGATTGTCTAGTAAAAGCATCATTAATGTACGCCCCGGACTATCAAAGAGATTTTAATCTGTATCTGGCTGCAGCGGATACGACCATTGCGATGGTTTTAGTTCAAGAAGTCGATGGAATTGAACATCCTATATATTATTTAAGTAAAAACTTAAATGATACGGAAAGTAAATATTCTTATGTTGAAAAACTAGCGCTTGCAGCTGTTCAAGCGATTCAAAGATTTCGACATTATGTCCTCTTTCGGAAAACAACCATTTTGTCAGATTGCAACCCCATGACTTATATACTGTCGCGACAGTTGCTGGGGGGCAAGTATTCAAAATGGATAGTGATCCTTCAAGAGTTTGATCTGGAATTTGTAAACTCCAAATCAAAGAAAGCTCTAGTTTTCGCAGAATTATTGTGCGATCTCCCATCATCGTCCAACGATGAAACATCAGAAGAATCAATCGTGGACGAAAGTTTGTTTCTGATATCTACAAGCAATGAGTGGTATGGAGATATCATAATTTATCTCCAAACCCAGAAATTCAAGCCTAACACCTCTCACTCTGAACAGAAACGTATACGATACCAAGCGAAAGACTACATGATCGTCGGTGATACACTTTACCATCGTGGTATCGATACAATTCTGAGGAGGTGCCTTACCCATGAGGAGGCCGAAAAAGCCCTGAATGAGTGTCATTCAGGCGCATGTGGGGGGCATCAATCTAGATATGCAACAACACAAAAAATCTTACGAGCAGGATACATCTGGCCAACCATGTTCAAAGATTGCATAATCGCAGTCAGAAGTTGCCATGCTTGTCAAATTTTTGATAGCAAAACCAGAAGACCACCCACACCTTTACAGCCAATAGTTGTTGTTGGGCCTTTCGCCAAGTGGGGCATCGATTTCATGCAATGTAACCCCACCTCGACCGGGGGGCATGGGTATATTATAGTCGCTGTTGACTATTTTACCAAATGGGTCGAGGCGATGCCTACATTGGATAACACTGGTGAAACAACTGCCCTTTTCTTTTTCAATCATGTAGTCGCCAGGTTCGGCGTACCACAGGCTATAGTTACAGATCATGGGTCGCATTTTCGCAATCACATGATGGTCGAATTAGCAGCCAAGCTAGGGCTATCTCACGACAGCTCTACCCCGTATTATCCGCAAGCCAACGGACAAGTTGAAGCAATCAACAAGGTCCTGAAGCGTATGTTGCAAAGGATGATCGGGGTTCATAAAAGAAGGTGGCACCTAATCCTGTACTCAGCCTTGTGGGCTTACCGAACATCGGTAAAGAATGCGACTGGGTTCACACCTTTTCAACTGGTGTATGGCCTGGAAGCAGTCTTGCCAATCCAGTGCGAAATTTCGTCGCTTAAACTCGCAATTGATCTCCTCCCCGGAACTTCAGAAGAAGAGGCTCGTTTCTTGGAATTAATCCAATTGGATGAAACCCATCGTGATGCCGCTTTGGCTAACGAAGCCCATAAGAAACAAGTCAAGGCGCAGTTCGACAAAAATGTCAAACCCCGTGTCTTCTTAGAAGGTGATTTGGTCTTGCTTTATGACCAAGAATCCGATAAATTGGGAGCAGGTAAATTTAATTCCTTATGGATGGGCCCCTATATTGTTAAAAGGGTGTTAGCAAAAGGAGCCTACGAGTTAATGGATTATGACGGAATTCCACTGGCACAGCCCCGTAACGGGTTGTACCTCAAGCGTTACTATGCTTAAATAGTAACCTGCATGCTTTTGTTGTATTTTGTTTTCGCTAAAGTATTTGTTCTGGTTGAGTGATTCACCTTTTTCATTGGTTGCAGATGTCAAACCTTCTGGAGACATGTGTTGGATATGCCGACGGAGCGAGGCGTAGTTCACGGAATCTATCCTCCGCAGCCTGGGCCATTTTTGATCCAAGCGGCGAGTTAGTAAGTTTCAGAGGGGTGTGTATTGGGCAATCAACGAATAACATCGCTGAGTATAGCACGTTGATAGAACTACTCTCTGATGCCATCACCCGTGGCATACGCCGACTAATTGTCAGGCTAGACTCACAGCTCGTAATACTACAACTCAATGGTATATATTCCGTTCACAATCCAGCTATTTATCGCATGTTCCTAAGGGTTAAGATTTTGGAAAGACAGTTTGATTCAATTCAAAACCAGCATATTTCCAGAAACTTAAACACATTAACCGACTCATTAGCAAATTATGTGTTAGATAGACATTTGCAACATTTATAAAAGAGACACATCATCAAAGATTGTACATATGGATCATATAACTCAACCAGAATAAAACTCGAAAATCAAAATATATATAAGCTGTTTATCATTCATACATAATGTTCTGTAACCAAGACAAAATCGGTCATATGACCCAAAAACTCAAAAATGCTAGGGGGCACCCTAGCCTAGTGGTGCTCATGATAGCACGTCATGGCCTGTGCAATCATGCGCAAGAGACGAGTCCATCGTCTAGGCACACCAGTAGTATGTCGCTTCAACTATAAAGGTAACTCATCAATCCTCACATCGGGAATGCCGAGAGTAAGGCTCTCAACCTGCTCCTGCACAACTGTAAGAATCTCTGCCACATCGAGGTCACGAAGAATAACTCTCCCAGCAGTCTCCCCTGCTGGGGCAACAACTGGTGCTCTCGGGCGAAATGCTGGACGAACAGGACCAACATCTGCATGCACACATGAGTTTGATTAAAGTCTTGATAGAATAAAGCACAAAGACATTATAAATAAGAACAGTAAACAGTAATATGGTCAAAGATTTTACCAATAATGCCCCACTGTTCACCATCCGGTAGCACCAAATCCGGATAACCTCGGAAATCCATACCAACATATGGGTACTCAGAATAGACCATCTACTGACGCTCGAACCACCTGAAGAAGGTATCAGTGAAAGTAATCTGAGATTGACTGGCATGCCTAGACATGTGATCAACCCATCTCTGCATGCGTGGCTCGGTAGGAGAAGGCAAGTCGAGTGCGATATACTGAGGCTGCATCAGTGGTATTTTCTCCAAGGCAAAGGCAGTCAGAATAGAACCATAACCAAAGTTCTTCAGCTTCCCGTCCTTTACCTTGGTCAATTGACTTTTCATCTGAGCAAGTACTGCATCACACCAGTTGAATACTTTCGGTTGGAGACACTCCAAGGCGTGCTGCACATAAGATCTGTTGGCAACATGTAGAGATGCGCTACCGGCCATCCTACCAATAGTATACAGAATGGACCTGAGAGACCTGTCAGTGATCTCACGGATAACAACCTTGCCGTCTCTGCTCGGCTGGGACCCTTCCCTGCAATACTGGCGGACATAATCTCTCACGGAGTCATTCCCCCGGGCCGAACCTAACAAAGAAATGGGGGCACCCCGCCTTGACAACTCAGTCAAGAAGTAAATGTCCTCTATGGTCAAAGGGATGGATTTTCCCCTAATCTGGAATACTTGGTTCACAGGATCCCAAGCATCAAGCATATACTGCAGTAAAGAAATCTGTGCTCTCATGCTAGAGATACAGAAAAACTTCAGCAGGCCACAGTTCCGCAGCGCGTTCACCGTGACAGGGTCATGGAGGGTAATCATGTCCTCCTCTTCATGTTCTCATTCTTTCCAAGTAAGGGACATTTTGCTCAAAGATCCCTGCAAAACAAACAAGAGAAAAAGTAAGTTCCTGAATTTGATGAGAAACTGGCAAAATTTCATCAAAAACTGTGCATAGAACTTCTTTTCTGAGATCAACGCAGTTGGCAAGTGTCCTACCTGCGTTGAAGGTCAAACTGCCTTAAGGCAGCTTGACATTCAGCGCAGGTTTCGAATGGACTGCCTGCGCTGATGCCAGAGCGCCCTAGCAAAACCCCAGGGGCTCATGGGGACAGGAAAACAGGCACAAAATTGAAAAAGGAAACCATGAAAAGAAAGAGCTAGGGTTTAGCTCCTACCTGGTCCAAACGGCGCTGAAAATCGTCCGCAGAATCTCCCGGAATCAGCTGGTGAAAATCAAGGGGGAAGAGGCACCTCCAGAGCTCCAATAAACCAAGTTCAAATGAAATGGTAAAATGAGAGGTAAAAACACCTTTTTATGGATTTTTACGTAGTTCAAAGAGAAATATTAGGGTTATAATCTCATTTTCATGCAAATATTGTTCATTTCTAACTAAGTTTGATGCAGCAATTGAGAATGCAGTACTATCATTGAAAAGAGAAAAGCTAGTTATGGTAAAAAATCGAAATTTGACTATATAATTGAGCAGTTTTAGCATAAAGTTCATGCTCGTTAAAAAATAAACGCAAGATCCGAGCAGTTTTAACACGGTCTTCATGCTCGTTAAAAAATAAATATAAGCAGTGAGCAGAATTTCCTCCAGTGTTTAAGCTCATTTTTAACTAAAAAATGAACCTATCCCGGTAAATAACCACTGCGATCGTAAATATATCAGCCATTAAAGCCATGGTCTTGTTTGCACCTGCCACCTCCACTTTTCATTTGGCCAATCGTTCACCTCCATATGATTGTTTACCCATTTTGAGGAACAACTACGAAGAGTGATTTCACCTAGCCATCCTTGTGACACTGCCGTGATTGGAAAATTCCAACCTGTACCTGGAATCAGTTGCTATCCCTGTTCATCACTCGTTCCTCAAAAGACGAGTCTTCTTTAAGCTCTTTTCAATTGACTCGTAAAATATGAAAAGATTGCCGAGTTTTGGCCTTCCAGCTCGTTAAAGGACAGGAAGAGCTATCCCTCCTCTAGATTTTAATCTTTTTGGACCTGAGGGATTATTGCACAAAAAGGTCGAGCGCTTGTTTTATTCGGCTCGTTAAAATTATCGAAAACTCATCCCTTCTGTATTGTTTTATACTTTTTTGGACTTAAGGGATTAGATGACGAAAAAGGAATTTTGGAGTTAACTTTATGTACCTTTTCAGACTCTCTAAAAATGAAAAGGACCGAGTTATCCTTGTTGTTAGACTCGTTAAAATTATTAAATAGCGACAAACTTGTCTTTAGATGAGAACGAGTTTCCCTATCGCTAGACTCGTTAAAACATAGCGATGGGCTTGCCCGAAGGGCAGGTTATAGAACAAGCATATGTTATCCTCCTCAAGCTTGACAAAAATAAAGAGGTACTGGTCAGTAATGACTGGGGAAAAATTGGGAAGAATCGAGAAAACTTTGATGGTAGCAGGTCGCTCTTGAACATGACACTTTTCCTCCGTACCACATTTGGGTTGGGTTGTTTCATTCACCGGTCACATCACCATGGTCTCGCCATACCATCCATATTTTGAGTAATACTACCGATCCATCGCATCAGTGTCGCCATATGTTCAAGAGAAGTCGTTCAGAAAGAGTCAACCGGGTCCCATCCACTGCCATACATTATCCTTCATCCATTCATGACCGCCACCCTGAATCATATGTCACAGATCATTTTCACCTCCATTAAAATCATTAGCTCCGTTCCGTGTCACTGATGTGGGATTCATTAAGGCCCTCCTGTGACGGATCGCTTCTTGTCGACATCAGCTCATTATCCAAGAAGTTGATCTAGGGACACCCCCTTCAGTACTTTGAAGCTTGCATGCCTCAATGGCAAGTTTCTCACTTCCGGCGACAGGTATACATCAATGACCTTCGACCAGAAGATTTTGCGTGGTGTTCGACGCCAAGTCCTTTATTCACACCACGTGAATTGTACTGCAGTACCTTGAGGGTCATTATCATTATCGGTGATTCCTCTCGTGCTTGTTAACGGTTTACATCATTGACCGGTAATCAAGCGATGTCTTTCCATGTTCGACTTCAGCGTAATTCTCACATGGATCGACTTGTACTTAGAGTGAAGATCGAATGAGTTTGAAGACCCCGGATCTAGTTTCATCCATCCGGGCTGCGATATATATTCAAGAAAGATAAAGACATTTGACATGTACATCATTGCAACAGATGATCATCCTAATCAAAGGATGATAATTTCGCCAAAATTATCAGTCTACCATCAGACAATCGTCTGTTCTATGTACAAAAAATGAATTTATAAAGCTGAGCATGGGAATGCCCGCCTCAGCTAGATCATGAAAGCAGTATGAATCATAATGTATTGTATTGTATTTTATTACAAGTCTCCTCCCAGCAGATGGATGAACTTCGGACCCTCCTCGATAAAGAATTTCACCCGATAAACGGCCTCATACTTTAGGGGGCAGCTGTTATAGACATTTTTGTGCCTTACAGCATTGAGCATGAAATGTCCATAATCTAAGGGATCCAAAGTCCCTAAACATGTTGTTCCTACCCCTAGAGGAACAAGGCCAACTAACCACAGCAATTCACAAAAGTTCTCCACCTGAAAACACTCAAAAACAAGGCAATTCTGGATCATGTGAACTGCTCCATTGAGCATCTGCGCTGAATGTCAACTGCTCCACTGTCTACCTACGTTGAATTTCAACTGCAACAAAGGCTACCTGCGCTGAGCGAGTTTGGACATGTGGCAGAGCCATTCCTCAAGGTGTCAATGCCCAGGAAGCTTCCAAAATGACACTTGCATCAAGGAATTCGACTGGTGATGAGTAAGAGGTTCCAAATCTCCAAGTGGAAGCAAGAACCTCCAAGTGGACTCAAGAACTAAGAGAGGGAGAGGACACTAGTCAGATCTCAAGCTGACTCATCCTCTCTCCAATATCCCTATATATAGATCTCTCCTCTATGAGATCAGGGAGGCTGGAATTTGGTATTTGCAAAGAATTGTTGTTGGTTTGTGGCTGGAACATTGGGTGTGTAATGCTTTGAAGGGAGCTGAAGAAGGAATTCCATTCTGCTGGGAAGGAGATGCTGGATTGGAGCCCCATGGGTTGTATCTCTTCCTGAACCCTGTTACTTTCAATAAAGCTATCTTGATTCTTTCCTATATGCTGGTGTATTTTGTATGATTTCATTAGTATATTTGATTTACTTCTAATCCTGAATCATTTATGAATATGTATATTTGCCTTTATATTGTGTTCTTCTCTTGTCGCAAGTAGCTGTTCTCTTATCACAGGTAGTTGTTCTCTTGTGATCTCGTGGGATTCAAGTAGCTGTTCTCTTGATCAAGCGAGGAGGCAAGTAGCTGTGGACACACAAAGAGAAGAGGATCTAGTTTGAGAGACAACCGGAAGATAACGGTAAGTCTGCCAAGCTCCTCTCTTTCACATTTCATAAAGGAAGAAATCATGATAGCTGTATTCGTTTGTTGCTAAGGCGCTGTCACACCTTAGGTGGATAGGATTGTCCTACATAGGCATTTTTCCCCACAACAAAGGGGTTGTTGACCTTGAGGCAAAGCTAATTAGTGCTCTAGATGCATTGAATAAGACTAGGAGGAAGAACAAAAAGTTCAAGGAACAATTGAATGTAATCTTTATTTCTACGAAGAGTCCTTTAAGCTTCAAAAGACTCAAATCACATGATAGTCGGTGTTGAAAGCACATGATAAGAAAAAAGAGTAAATTCCTCTCTGTAAAGGAATACAGAGGAGGAAGTGTCACATTCGGAAATAACACACCATCCAAGATAAAATTAAATTGGATTTATAATCTAAATGAAAATGGTAAGGCTCAAAAAGTCTTATATGTTGATGGTATAAAGAACAACCTAATGAGTGTAAGTCAAATGTGTGATCAAGGCTATGAAATCAGATTTCACTCTAAGGATTACGAAATAAGGAATGATAAGTCTGGTAAAGTGATCACCAAAGCAATCAAAAACTCCAAAAGTGTATATGTCTTTGATAGATCCAAAGAAAAATGTGCCATGAGTAAAATGGATGAAACTTGGTTATCACATAGAAGAATGGGACATGTAAATTTTGATAACCTGGTAAAAATCAACAAGAAAAAAGTAGTGAGGGGCATGCCAAAGATATCAAAGTCAAAGGATTCCATATGAAAACCATGTTAGTTTGGAAAGAAATCAAGGGTCCATGTCAAGGAAAAACAATACTCATTGTCCAGACCATTGCAGCTAGTTCATACAAATATATGTGGCCCTCCAAGAGCACAAACATTAAGAGGATATAGTTACTTCATCCTTTTTATTAATGATTATACAAGGGAGAAATGGATCATGCTAATTAAATAAAAATTATAAGCTCTTAAAGTGAAATGTATTCAAAGATCAAGTTGAAAGTGAAATTGACCTGAAGGTCAAATGCTTAAGATCTAATAGAGGAGAAGAATTTACTTCAAATGAGTTTGAGGAATTCTACAAGGAGCATGGAATTAGAAGACAATACTTATTATTCATGGTTGATCAATAAAATGCAGTAGTTGGAAGAAGGAACATATTGGTTCAAGAAAAGGCAATGGCTATGATGGATGAAGTAAAGGTACCTCGCACCTTTTGGGGAGAAGAAACTCAAGTAGATGTCTACTTATCAAATAGAGTTCAACTCAAACCAAATAATGATAAGACCCCATATGAGTTGTGGAAGTTTAGACCAAGCTTAGCTAATCATATAAGAGTCCTTGGTAGCAAATTCTATATGAAGCAAAATGAGGAAAATTTGGGAAAGTTTGAATCTAGTGTTGATGAAGGAATCTTAGTTACTCATTCAGAAGCAAAGGCTACAAGTGCTACAACAAAATACTAATAAATATATTCAAGTGTATTGATGTGAGGATAGATGAAGAATTTCCACAAATAGTAAAGGCACAAAACTATGAATAATCAGATGAGGCAACATGTGTTGATTTAGAAAATGAAGAACAAGAAGAGAAAATTGAAGAAGAAGAAGAAATGGCACCTCAAAAGCACAAAACTCCATCTAATTATGTACAAAAACAACATCCTAAAATTCAAATACTTTGGAATAAAGAACTATGAGTTCGAACAAGGAGGAAATTAATTGACACTACCAGATATGCAAATCTAGTACTATTGTCTAAAGTAGAACCCAAATTGTTTGACCTATTCAGTGAAGATAAGCATTGGATAAAACAAATGAATGATGAATTAGATCATATGGATAAAAATGACACTTGGGAACTGGTACCTAGACCAAAATACAAAAATTTTATTGGCACCAAGTGGGTCTATAGAAACAAGTTGAATGAAGATGGACAAGTAGCGAGAAACAAAGCTAGAACAGTATGCAAAGGGTATGCACAAGTAGAAGGAATTTATTTTGATGAAACCTTTGCACCTGTAGCTAGATTGGAGGCAATGAGAATGTCCTTGGAATTTTCTTTCCACAGAGAATTCAAAATATACCAGATGGATGTCAATTTAAATTTTCTATATGGTGATTTAGAACAGGATTTGTATACTAAACAGGTAGATGGATTTCAACATTCTAAAGATGTGTATCATGTATGTAAAATAAAGAAATTTATATGGATTAAAATCAGCACCAAGATCTCGGTACCCATGATTAGATAGATATCTACAACAACAAGGATTCAAAAGAGAGGGAACATACAATAATATTCATATTAAATTTGATAATGAAAATTTGTTGATCATTGTTGTGTATGTGGATGATATCATTTTTGGAAGTAATATGGATGAAATGAGACAATAGTTTGTAGAAGACATGCAAAATGAGTTTGATATGTCCATTCTGGGAGAATTTGGAATCTACATTGGTTTACAAGTTTCTCAATCAAACAAAGCTATTTTCATTTCTCAGAGCAAATATTTAAAAGAAATTCTAAAGAAATTTGGCATGGAAGATTGTAAATATGTTAGTACACCCATGGTCTATGGATGTAAATCGAGAAATGATGAAAAATCACCTAATGAAAATTAGAATACATACAAATCAATGATTGGGAGTCTTTTATTGATCTAGGTGGATGTTGATGGCCACGTGCCTATCCCACTTGGACCCCCACAATTGTCTCTTTTAGTTTTTTAGTTTCCTAAATTGTAACACAATTTACTATTTTTAGCAATTTTTTGGGTCCTGAATTTCTGAAGTTGTTTTGAGGCCCTAAACGACATTTTTTTGGAAAATTGGGAGCAACATGGGTCCATGGACTAATGTTTCTTATCACAAAGTTGTATTCCTCAGATAGATCTTTCTAATGAGGTATTGTGCATGTCAAACGGAGATCGTACGCCAAAGTTACGACCCCAGGAAGTTGATGTATCAATTTACTCGAAACGGGGCCCATAGTTTGGCGCTTCATCTCCTAGGGTTAGGTTTTTGGATGTTTAGGGTTTCCGTTGTTTCCCAAAAATAAATAGGCCTATGAGACTCATTGTAAGACAGTTCAGAGGCATGTAGCTGCCACATCTCTTCTCAGAGATAGGCTACCATCACCCTAGCTAGTTTATTTCCATTTCTATTTGTAAGCATATTTTAGTATTTTACATCAATGAAATGAAGTATTATTTCTACTGCATCTATGTAGTTATGGTTATATCTATAATCTGTTGCATTCCTGTTTAAATCTAGATCAGTGGTATCAGAGCGGTCTTCTCTTTCTCTGTCTTTCTTTGCATGTCCCCAGTGAGGTCAGGACATAAGGAGTTAGGGCTTGAACTGGTTGAATCTTTGCAAGACCAGCCTCACAACTCTTGACGACCTCCCATGGCGGAAGAAAAGAAAGATGAGGGGGTAGGAGATCCTATCAAAATATTTCTCGAAGAAGCCCTCGAGCGACAAAGGAATGTGATGATGGACAAATTTGCCTAGAGCCTTCAGCGGATACCTAGGGGTGAGGCATCTGCTTCCAACAACTATGCTGGAAACGTCGTGCCCTTTAAGGTACAAGTTAACTTTGAAATCCCCATATTCAAGGGTCAGATAGATGTAGATGTTGTATAAATGTCTAAATCTGCTAGACAGTTATTTTTCTGTTCATGATTTTTCGAGTCGGGAAAAGATTACTTTTTCTCTTCTCAAAGTAGCCCCCCATGTCAAGGACTGGCGGGAAACCTATTGGGAGTAGAAGGATGAAAGTACATGCTCACTATTTTCAATCACACCCACTTGGAATTCATTCCAGGATTCCATCAAGGAGTAGTACTACCCTGTCAAAAGCTATGAGGATAAATACATAAAGTGGATGACGCTGCGACAAGGAAGGGACCAAGATGTGCCGAAGTTAACAAATATTTTTCATACCCTTTGCACAAAGTTGGGTATCAAGGATTTTGAGCTGCATTGGGTACTCAAATACTGTGGTTACCTACAAAGATACATCCAGGACGAGATGGAGTTCCTAAAAACCTCCTCGCTTGGTACGGCATACCGATACCCTGTCAAGGTCGAGTATAAGTTTAAACAAAAGAAGTGAGACTTTGGATCTGTGAATCCGAAGAAAAAAGGACAAAGCCAAGGCGGGGTGACCCAAGACAATCCGTCGAAGCCATAAGAAAAGAACAACACCATGAAGTCAAAGAAGGACACATGAAAGTGGTGTGAGTTCCATAAGAAACCCACTCATAACACAAGTGAGTGTCGGACCAAGCAGTCGTTGGTGGCCGAGTTGAAGGCTTAAGAATTAGATGCATGTTCCAACCTTAAGTTAGAACCTGACAAGGGGAATGACAAAGGGAAGAAAATCATTTATGCAGAGCCCAGCGCCATTGTTGCCACTGCCAAGGTCCAGAAGAATGAGCTCAAAGATCCAAAGAAGGGGAGGCGCCTTTTCCACTCATAGATGTGGGTGAAGGGTTCGCCACTGCAATTCATTGTTGACAGTGGCAGCCAAAAGAACCTCATTTCAACAAAGGTCGTGAAGCGGTTGGGCCTACTGACTACACCACACCTGCCACCACACAGTATCAGGTGGCTTCACTAAGGACAAGATCTCTAAGTTCACCAGCAATTTCACCTTCCCTACAGCATCAAGCCCTTCATAGATGAGGTATTGTGTGATGTTGCACCTCTTGATGTTTTTGATGTACTATTAGGTCAACCATACTTATGGAGGTGACATGTTCCGTATGATTCAAGGCCTTGTGTTGTTATTATTTATTTGTGTAATTCATTATATAGGATATCAGAGGTAGCCCCACCAACCACCACTCCTTTGATCTCTACTAAGAAAGGCAATAAGATCATCTCCCAGACTAGGAAATTTATTTTTTGTCTAGTTCACCCTCAAAGTAAGGGGAAGATCATAGCCACATCCATGGCCCTTGGGTAGGGTTCCTCCACGCAGCAGAAGCAGGTGGATATGGTCATGAAAGAAGACAAGGGCATCTTCTCCTCACCCACAGGGGTATCATTGCACTGTTAAGTCAAGCATTCGTCCGATATGACTTCCGGAGCACCTCTACCCAATGGGTCAATCTATCAACACTCCATTGTGGAAAATTCCAAGTACAACCAATGACATGATCAGCAACAGGTGCCACATAAGTTTCAGGTGGGCGAAAAGTTCTAGTTGCGCCTGTAGAAAGAACGCCTTACAAGAGCCCATCAAAAGCTCAAGCCACTCTGATATGGTCCTTACACCATTACCAAGGCTCTTGAAAAAAATTCTTTAGAGCACAACATTCCCCCATTCCTTCGCTTGCATCGAGTGTTCAATGTGGACTGCCCTTGACCATGCTTCCCACCATTACTGGACACAACAGAGGTTGTGAATAGCTCACTAGGGACCAAGTTCAGCAAACGTTTCCTCATCTCAAGGAGGTACTCAATGCAATGGGGACCATTTCTTCCTAGGGGGGAGGAATGATCCAGGTGGATTTTTGTGGCCACCAGCCTATCCCACTTGGACCCCCACAATTATTTCTTTCAATTTTTCAGTTTCCTTAATTGAGCATAGTTTACTAGTTTTAGTAGTTTTTTAGGTCATGAACTTCTAGAGCTGTTTTGAGGTCCTAAGCAGTGTTTTTTTTGGGAAAAATAGTAGAAACATGGGTTCATGCACTGATGTTACCCATCCCAAAGTTGTAGTCCTTGGATAGATATTTCTAATGAGGTATTGTGTGTGTCAAACGAAGATCGTATGCCAACGTTATGACCCAGTGAAGTCGATGTACCAATTTACCCGAAACGGGACCCATAGTTTGGCGCTTCATCTCCTAGGGTTAGGTTTTTGGATGTTTAAGGCTTTCCATTATTTCTCAACAATAAATAGGCCTGTGAGCCTCATTTTAAGATAGTTCAAAGGCATGTAGCCGCCACATCTCTTCTTAGAGATAAGCTACCATCACCCTAGATGGTTTATTTCCATTCCTATTTGTAAGCATATTTCAGTATTTTACATCAATGAAATGAAGTATTATTTCTGTTGCATCTCTTTAGTTATGGTTATATCTATAATATGTTGCGTTCCTATTTAAATCCATATCATTTATATCTAATAATCTCAAGTCCTAATATGATGCAAGTTGTAGTATGGATTGCTAGATACATGTGTATTCCTAAGGAGAGACATGTGAATGCAGTGAAAAGAACCTTTATATATCTATTGATGGTTCTATAAATCCATAAACCAAGGGGTCTCCCAAATGTGAAGTCCTAATCATTCCTCACATCATTTGGAGTAGGAGCCCCATCCAGAATATCGGCCCAGTTGCCACGTATTCTTAAAGGGATGCCTTGGATCTGGTTGTTAGCAAGAGAGAGGAGTGAAAATGCGCCTTCAAAAAGAAAAGGGAGTGTGCCTGGAGAGTGCTCAATGATATGTGTGTCAAATTTATTTCACTGTGGAGTGGAGGAAAAGTGAGCCTCTAAGAGAGAGGTAGTAGTACCACCCTAGTAGAGACATAGATGAACAAGAGAAATATGTACGACATCAAGCAGAATAGTCCACAAAGATGCAATAATCATTGAAACCAACCTAACAAGGAGGGTTTGTCTAATATCCAGCAGAAAATTCCATGGGGATGTGAAAAAGATAATAGAAATTACATGACATTCTCAATATAATAAGTACCGAAATAACCGAAATAGTTCAACTACTTTAGCAAAGATGAAAGCAAACATGAATTACAAACATTCACATAATAGTCTTACAAATATCCATAATCCATGCATGAAGAACGTGTTGGTCCATAGGGCTTCTTATATTAAGTAAAATTTTTAAGACACATGTATACAATGAACACCACTAGCTCCAATAGTGGTGCATTGGAGCCACTCCTTGCTACTCAAAAGAACTCGCTGATCTCTCTAATGCCTTGCAGGAGGAGCCAAGGTGAAACGTGCTTCACTCATATAATGAGGGTGTCAATATAACCAAGAGGTGATGCTTCACCTTTCTTGTGACTCTTTGACTACCCTCATGTATGTTTGACTTCCTATGACTTTTTTACCTTACATGAGTCTTCATATTCTGAATTTTTCCTCTGGACTTTTTACAATACATTTCAAATAGGTAATTACGTAATCCACAATAATGATGTGCCACATGATGACTTGTGACAGGACATGACATGGCAATGATGACATGAAATGCATGATGATGTGACAATGCCAAGTTGTCCTTCTTGTTGCTTCTTTCTTTGTGTCTTCTTAAAAAGATGTTACATGTTCTTCTTCCTCCTCCTTCCATGTGATCTTGATCTTCATTTTCCATTAGAGTTCAGTGTTCCTTCATCTTCTCACCTGATGATCATCTTATTTATTTAACTCCATATGTGTCTTCTAGCATGTCCTCCTTATCTATCTCCTTCTTCATCATCTTTCCATAACATGATAGAGTACCTGTGTCTACAATCCACTCATGAAAAGACGATATCAATATGATAAACCTCTAATCTAAGATGGTGCATATAGATCCACTGACTGAGACGAAACCGAATGACAGGTTGGGAAAGAGGCTCAGTAATTTTGTAACTACATAGTTTAGGCTGGTAGGGGTGAGCTTGAGCTTTGAGACTATGCAGTGCATAGTTCAGGCTGGCATGAGGAAGAAAACTATTGATTCTGGGAGTTCAGGGTGAGAGGATGAGGGGATGGGAACTGAATCAAATTATTGCATAGTTCTAGAGGAAATATGAGCCCAAGTGATTGTGTAATTGTGTAGCTCAGGGAGTCAATAGTGAGCTTGAGCCCTGAGACTGCGCAGTGCATAGTTCAAACAAGACTGGGGAGACAAAATGTGTAGTTTCCAGACTCAGTGAGCTTAGCTACAGGGTTATTCACTTCTTGGGAGAACTACGCAGTTCTGGGAGAAAGCGGAGGCTAGGTCAATACGAAATTGCAAAGTTTAGGAGCTCAAGGATGAGCTTTAGGCTATAGACTATGAAATGCATAGTAAAG
Organism: Pinus tabuliformis; assembly: GCA_031772625.1. Lineage (NCBI taxonomy): Eukaryota > Viridiplantae > Streptophyta > Pinopsida > Pinales > Pinaceae > Pinus > Pinus tabuliformis. The sequence continues at coordinate 789,081,315 of CM062820.1, read as the reverse complement.
GCTAGACTAGGAGAATGAATTGTGCAATTCTAGGAGGCAAGGTCAGGCTTGAGAACTGGAAATTCGTAGTGTAGTAGTCTTGGGAAGCAAGAATTTTACACTGCGTAGTATCAAGGGACAAATATATGGATTGAGAGTTAGAACTACGCAGTGTGCAGTTGAGGATGAGGCTAGATTGCTGGGGAATTTCTGAAAATTGGCTGTGTGGGACTGTAGAGATTGACATGAACAATGATATGACTTGACTGTGATCACACACTACGTTGAAAACAAAACAAAATAGATCATCTGAAACACGTTAATAACATATTTCCCTTAATGCAAAAATATTGTGATGACTTTATGAAAAGTGTGAAACTAAAGGTACACTTTGCAATGACCATGCTGACACTTGTGCAACAGTGCTAAAAAGTTTGGGAATGAGTTTGAATGATGTTTACATGGTTAGAAAAACTCATTCACATAAATACAACCCCTTGAAACCACGAAAAAAACCATACATACATTGTATGATAGCTAACATGTGAAAAGACACAAATTTCTAAAGTGTGAATGACTCTTGCGATATGTGGACAACAGTGAAAGTAACACATGACAAAACAAAGATAACATGAAAATGACTCTAGTTAGAGTGAAGGCAAGTGAAAGTGACATCTAAAAACATGAAAATGATACTCGCAAAAAGAAAGGTGCATGAAAGCAATAGTTTACAAAAGACATCGAAATGTGAGTACTAACATAGCTAGAATGTGAGAAACGGTCATTGTCAGTGTAGACTGATTGTCGACATGGATTGGAAATTGCATAGACATAGTCATTATGGAATGTGCTATGCTTGTCCAAGCTTGCATAAAATGATATGCTCATGAACGTTTTGTAGACTAGGCATGTGTGAGAAAGTAACTTCGACACTTCAGATCCAAGTAGGGAGCTCAAAAGCATCAATGGACCAAGAAGTGACTATGGAACGACTGATCACAAGATCCAAAGTAGGCTCCAAAATTCGAGTGTATGAAAAATTTTGGACGATGTCTATCATAGCAACAACACTTGGCGACACATTGGTAGAACTCCATCTTCTCTGCCTTGGTCAATTATTTCATGAAGAGTCTAGTTCTTCAAGAAGCATTGATTTATCATTGAGATTACCTTGGATTCCCCACTTACCCCGTGCATAAACATAGTCCCCTTCATTTCTTTACTCGATTAAACACAAATAGAATATCAACAATCAAAAAATGTTTTGAATCAAGATAGAGTAATGACGTTCATGAGATTTATATTTTTAGAGTACAATTTTTCATCTCTAGTGTTGCTCCACTACCAGCCGGTCTGGAAAGCATCTCGACAGAGATGCTTCAGGGACACAAACATGTCTCCATTTCCAGCGAGCCTAGATAGTTCCCTGACGAAGTTTCTTGCTTCACCTCTATGCGCAGGAAGAATTTCTCTTATTTCTTCTTTATTTATTTATTTATATAGACTGTGAAACAACACTTTTCATTCCATGGGTGGAAGAGGGATCTCGACTTATTGAGAGTAGGAGCGGTTGTCCCTTGAAAGAAGCATATATAAGACCCCTGATATTTTTTTCTCATTTATATTTTCCCCTTATCCTTCTCTACTTAATTAGATCATCTTGAAACACCGAAACATAAAAACCCGAGTGCAGTCATGAGGTTTCTAGAATAGACATGGAGGTCATGGTTCGAGACAACTTTTTCTTAAAGAAAGGATCGTATTTTCCATCAGAACATCATTAAAAGAAATATGTAACCCAAACAGGAAAGAAGGATATACAGTTAGCTAGATGTTCAAGTTTTACAAATTCCTTTCTATTTTTCTAGATTCCATTTTGGGCCAAGAAAGCATCTCAATGCATGGTCTCACTGATGGAACAAAAGAGAAAAGACACAATACAACAAGAAAGAAAAAATAAATCACAAGCAAGAGAGGCTAAAACAAAAAATAATGAAATAAATAAGTAAGCATACAAGAGATACTGAAGAGAAAAAGCATGGGATGAATGCAAGAGATGGAAAACTAGAATGCAACCCTACTCCCAACCTTACAACTAGAAGGTTTTGGTCACATATAATGGAATTTCCAATGTAGCCATCATAATTGTTCCTGACCTGCAATAACAAATATGCAATCGATTAAAACAACTATAAAACAATGTGTAATAGAAAATATAAGAACTTGAACAACTTGCACAAAAATTTGAACGTATTTCCCATTATAGAAAGATAGGCCACATCTGCTACTTCTAACTAGTTCACATTCTTAACTTTTTTTTACGAAAACCATCATTCAACAAACCTCAAAATATTCTTGTGAATGTGTCTTCAACTACACCAAACTCCTTACCAAGCACATGAAAATATCGAAACATGTTATTTTCGATAGAGCCATACAGTTAAGATTTCTCTATCCATTCAACAATTGAATCATAAATCTTGTGACAATCCTCTTGAAAACCCTGAAATCTTTGAAAAGACAAATTTTCAATTAAAGGCACGGGATTACAATGAGAATCTTGTGACGAGAAATAGATATGATCATATTCAATAATCATGTCAAGGAAAGTAGGACGTGACATAACCATACGCAAGTGCAGAGGTGCCTCAACTACTTGATAAATACCCAGATGGTGAGGTGTTAAACCATAAAAATCAAATGATTTAAAACAACTGTCATTGCATGTGTTATGGATGATTAAAGAATGAGATTCCCATTTCGTAATTACCAAATATAAATCAAATTGAACATTTCCTCAAATCCTCTACATAATAGAATCATCTTCCTCATTTGACGAGTATAACAAACCATTTTCCTGTGATTGGTTACACACTGCACTAGCATCGTAATCGTCAAACGAAAAAAGGAATGCTAATATAACGAACACATGAAACCAGTCAAGGTAAAACAAGTGAATAAGAATTTGATTCATCAAATAATCCATGCATTCACTGACGCTCAAGAGGATTTAAGGTGCGGTGAAGAAAACAATTAGCATTAGGATATTCATAAGAAGGATGAGGAGTTGATTTTTTTAAAATGAGTGTAACAATTATGACTCCTTTGGCCAAAGACAATCTTTAGAATAATTTACTTCGCAGTTCAATGATTTTATGAGAGAGATACATTCCAAGCCTGAGTTTGATATAGGATACTTGCATGAAGATGAGCCATCTTGAATCCAATTAGATATCGAAACTTGAAAGTTCAAAAGATCATATTCGCAATGCCAAAATTTATTTCAAGAAAGAATTTACATCATGTGAGACCATGCGGAAAGAAGAGTTTTTTGAAGAAAACCAGACCTAACTAAGTCTAGGGGTCTTTGCCAGAGTTGTGAGATCCTGTCATAACCATCAACGAAAAATGAAGTGCGTCGACACTCTAGCAAGTCCTGAAACTTTAAAGGATTGCAAAATCGCATTCCAAATATTGAACCAAATCATGCCTGATGTGAGGATGGCTACTTTCATTGATTTCGATAAGGTCAATATTAACCAGATGGAGTCCATCTCTATCACTAATTTGATAAGATTTTACAACTTCAACAACCATATTACTCAATTTGGAAGATTCATCTGATTGCAAATCTGAAGATACATGAATCGGAAAAATTTCATGAGAAAGCTAGTTTGGAGATTTGTATTCATGCAAGAGAAGAGATTATGAGCGATGGAAAGAGTACTCAATGATTTGATTTTTTAAATTTTCATCATGGGTAATCTCACCACCTTGTGTCAATTGAGAAGTTAGCTCGTCAGATGAATAAAATGAAAAGCATGGAGTACCTTCATCACCAATGGTATAGCACAAGGGGTAGTGAGATGGAGATGAAGTTTCAGTAAGCACATCTTCTTTGACCGGATTATATTTTGGATCTAAAGTAGCATCTTCATGAGAGACCAAAAGATCAGATGATGCACCTAGACATTCATGATCACATTCGTCAACAAAGTCATTGTCATCACAATGATTATTTCCTAAGCCTAGGGATTGATTGAAATAATTAATTGCATTTGATTAACTAATGATATTTGCATATTGAAAATCATCCAAGAATGGGAGTGCATCATCCTCACATGGAGGATTTTGGGAAAAAGAAGAAATATTGATAGCATCTTCACCTCCTATTCATATACCTGTGTAATGTGGCTACCCTGTATCAGATTGTAATTTGAGCTGACAACTCAAAATTTGAGAGGGTGTGAAAAACTAGCTGGTGGAGTAGGTTGATCGGGCATATCACACTACAAATATTCATGGCATGTAGGTGATAGATGATAAAAAAAATGAGATTAGATTGGAGACTAGAGTTATGAATAGTAACATCATCTTACAGAATGGAGGAGTTAGTCTTCAGCATGTGCTTCATGAGCCATTATGGGATTTCGTCAATTGAACCTGAGTCATGACAAGTGGAAGAAGAATGAGAATATGGATTAGGAATTTTATTTTCTGATTTCCAAACTTTATTATGATCACATAGAAACACCCTCAACAGAATTGGAAAAGGAGGAGGAAAAAGAACAAAAGGAGCAGTAAACTCCTATGAAATTAGAGGTGTCTCATGATTCACAAGATTTGGGGAAGTAGAAAAATCAGGGGATTTAGGTTCACCGTGTAAAGAGATAAGAACCAAGCACTCAAACTCTTGCTTTAAGAAATCCCAATCCATATCTTCTTCAGGAAATTCATAACAAAGGTGAAGAAATCGTTCAAAAATATCCTCAACTCATTCATTAGGATTCATTCTTAAGTGATTAATTCTTTTACAAAGATCTCAGTAATCATACCTATAAAATTATAAATTAAGCTCCTCAATGAGATTATTAAAATAATTAATGGAAGTAGGTGGTAGAGTGTGACACCATTTGCTAACTCAGCCTTCAAGGGTAAGGTAGAAAATAATACAAGCCACAACTTCACAATCAATTTCATAGTATTCGCAGAACTTAAGAAAAAGAGATGCATGCTCGATAACGGATGTATCACTCTCACCGTCAAACTTGAATTGAGACAAGTCATGAAGAGATTCATCAAGGATTGAAAGTTCACCAAGGGAAAAGTTAGAAAAAAACCCCGATGTATGATTTGAGGATGAGAAATTTATAAAAATAGATTCAAAACAGACTTAAAGGGCTCATCTTGTCACCTAGCCCTCCTTCTAGTGCCATTATCGACAGTGTTGGAAATTTGTCAACCAAGGGGTCTTTTCGATGTGAAGTCCCAATTAGACCTCACACCATTTGGATTAGGAGCCCCATTTAGAATATCAGCCCACTTGCCATGTATTCTTAAAGTTATGCATTGGATTTGGTTGTCAGTGATCAAGTGCTCAAAATTAGGCTCAAAACTCAAAGTGGTAGAATCTTGATAGACTTAGCTTCAAATCGAAGTGCTCGTCATCCTGATTTCAATGGTGTGAATGACACTCGAATTCAAGCCCATATGAAGAAGTTATACCAAGTCAAATTTTAGGTTTTACTTGGACGAATGGCAAGAGAAGATGACATGGTAGGACTCTTCATTGAATGGGGAAGTGCCAAGTGGCAGGTCGCCATTGGCTGCGCATTCTACAAATCACATATTGAAGGTAGATCAGCATTAAAGAATCGAACCTAGAGCAAGCCAGGGTTGTGATGCAATGATCACAATTGCACATCGTAGAATGGAAGTGTTAATAATTGGCCCCGACAGGATCAGGTTGCGATTGTGATAACAAAATCACATAGCGCAAAGTGCAAAGTTCATTATATGTATTACCCACGTTCCCCCTGATTATGATTTGCGATGGAATTACCAGTGCTAATAGTTTATGGCCACCACGTGTCTTCCTAATGGTCAACTAAAATATTGGTTGGCAAGATAGGGTAGAGGCCGGGCTCGATCCCGTGACCTCCCATTTCCTAGCGTCAAGGCCTATCGTTGCACCTGCATGATGGTTCTTAACTATCAATGCAAGTGGGTTTGTATTATTATGAACTAACCATGGCATGTGAATGCCACCTTACCACCATAAACAGGAACCATTGCCTTAACTGCCATACCTAACCACTTTGCATATGACTACTCGGCCTTAACAGCAAGATAGACAGGTTCCTTGGTGGGGAAGTTGGTGGGACTACCAATTTCAGCAAAACTGCCATAATTAACTGTAGATAATGAATTGAACTGGTAGTTAGCAATATTTGGAGGAGGAAATTGTGGAAAGACTAGAAGAAGTCATAACTAAGGTACTTTTCAACCAAAGGAGGAGTAGAAAGATGTGGGGTACCATTTTTTAGTATTCTAGACTCATGGGAGTAGGTTTCAGAAGCATTGGAGCATTGTAAACACATCATTTTACACTTTTGAACATAATAGAGAGGCCCAAGCCATTGAAAGTTGGACCAAGGAGACGTAGCTGAGGAGGGGTAAACTCCTTTATCATGCTCCTATTGTAATGTGTTTTTGATGACGTTTTGTACATGTTTATGTTGTTGTTCAGTTCCTTATTTATGTTAAATTTCTCATAAAATTAACATAAAAACTCATCATTTCACTTGCAAAAATTCATGAATACTTAAGCACAATGAAATCATTTTGTTTCTAATCTAAGGAGGATCTTAGCACAACAATCTAATATTCTAAATTATATCATTTTGGTATTAGAGCACTAGGTTTGCTTTGTGAAAGAAGGATTTAAATGTTTGCAAGTTTATTTCATGCTTACAAGGTTAAAACTCAAAAGAGGAGAAGGGAAGTTGGTTGGAAGCCCTAAAGTTGGGTCAAGGGGAAGGAGAGCAAGGTTTAATATCCAACACCAGTTCAACCTCGAGTTGTAGTTGAGACTCCAGAGATCATGTCTCATGAAGGAGAACCTACAAGCATGATAGTTTATGAGAAGACCTTCAGAAAGGCTTTCTTTGATATGACAAAGATGCTGAAGGTCCTCTATGAAGAGAGGAATACCAAGTTGCAAGGGGAAAGTTCCAAACCTTCGAAAGGAGAAGCCTCTTCAAGATGGGGTAATGGGAAAGGAGGTAATGTAAATGCGGACAAACCTCCACCCTCTACACCATATTCTTCATCTTCTTCTTCACAAGAATCTTCACTCTCTTCCACTAACACAACCCTTAATCATACTCATCATCATACTTCAAAAGGAAATGGTAAATCACCTTTATAGGACTTGATGTTAAATTTGAGTTGCCCATGTATAATGGTGAAGTGAATGCATAGAAGCTTGATAATTGGATTCGTCAGTTGGACATCTATTGTAGGATTCAAAACCTTCAAGAGGATGACATAAAGATTCAGTTAGATTCCTTGAGAATGGAAGGTGAAACACTAGTATGGTGGGAATCAAAGACCCAAGAGGAGATTTTTAAAAATGACAAGATCTCAATTTCTTGGATTAATTTCATTGTTGCGATCAAAAGACAATTCTAACCTCTAGCTTATATGCAGAAAACCATCATGAATTGGCAGAACTTTATACAGCTTAAAGGTCAAAATGTGCAAGATTACACCCAATAATTCAGAAAAAGGTATTTAGTGTTAGGTGTAGATTTTCCATCATAGAACACATTGCTGAAGTACATAGGGGGTTTACATAGTTACCCTAGGCATACTATATTAATGTTTAATCTCAATAATCTAGATGATGTGTGTGTGCAAGCCACTCATCTTGAGGCAAGAAGGGAAAAATCTCCAGAAGAAGGTAGTAAAAAGCCATTTAAGGGTAAAGAGAAGGAAAAAAGTTTCAAGGGAAAGAAAAATGCATCCATTAAAAAGGAAAAAGAGAAAACAATATGCAAACAATGTTCTAGAGAGGGTCACGATGAAGCTCATTGTTAGAAGCTTCATCCTGAAATGAAACCAAAAAAATTCAACAACAAGTGAAAAGAAAAGACAGTCGCTGTCATTCAAGAGGATTTGGGATCTGATTCAGGTGATGAAACTAAAATTACAGCCATGGGTAAAAAAATAAAAGAATCCATTGCTATCACTAATATATCAAATTGTCACACTAGTACTCCAAATGAATAAACAAGGATTGAATTATTTAATGTGAGATTAATCTCAAAACATACAAAAATCAACACACTTTTTCATAGTGGATCTCAAGCTAACTTGACATATGATAAATTATTCAAACAACTTAATGATGAAACCATTTTACATCCCAAGCCATATCCATTGGGTTGGATATGAAAGGACACAAACTTACATGTTACAAGAAAAAATATTCTTTAGTTTACAATTGCAACAAACTTCATCGACGAAGTTGAATTAGATGTTGTACCGCTTGATATATCAGGAATTGTTTTGGGTAGTACTTACCTCTATGATAGAAAACAATCTTCTATCTTCATGAAAGCAAGTACCACTTGTTCAAGGATGGTGTGGAGTATATTGTGAGAGCTCATCGCAAAAAACTAAATCTTTCATTACTTAATGCAGGGCAAATGAAAATAATAGTGAATTCAAGTAAGAATTTAGTGCTTCTTATGATCAAACCGAATGTTGATGTTGATTATGAAGTGATTGATGGTTGAAATTCAAATCCAAAAACTAATTTGGTTGATGTTGCTAACCATGATGATGGGGTGTTTGTAAAAGAAAATGGATTTCCTTCTAAGAGGAGAATCCAACATGAAACACCATTGCAACAAAAGTGTCTTCTTTCTAACATTGACATGCATCGGATGTCAAGAAGGGAAAGTGAAAAAATAACAAAACACATCGAAGGATTGTTGAATAAAAGGATCATTCGACCTTCTCCTTTACCATGTGGTGCACCTCTTGTTTTGGCACCCAAGAAGTATCGTAAGCATTTCATTGAATGGGATTCAAGAAGTGGTTTTCATCAAAGTAGATTTATTGAAGGAGACATATGGAAGACGAGATTCAAAACCAAGAAAGGTTTGTTGGAATGGCTTGTTATGGTTTTTGGTATTTTCCATGCTCCTACTACTTTCATGCATATGAAGAAAGATGTGTTGAATCCATTTCTAGACATGATAGTCTACTTGGATGATATTTTCATTTTAAGAAAATTTCATTATGAACATGTCATGTATGAGAAAGAAATACTTGATGTCTTATGTCCAGAACATTTGTTATTGAATATGTCAAAGTATATGTTGGATAAAAATTCATTGACGTACTTGGGCCATGATATTGGAGAATATGAGTTGATGTTAGACTTATCCAAGATTGATGGTCAAGATAGTCTTTTAGATAAGAGGTTTTTTCAGAGCAGCCCAATGTTGGAGGAAATATTTTGATAATTTTTCTTCTATTGTAGCTCATTTGCATTCTTTGGCAGTTGTGGGGAGGCAAACAACAAGAGACATTTGATGTTTTAAGACAAAATATCAGTTCAGCCTTTATACTTTTTCTTCTAAACTCGAAAAATCCATTTGAGTTTTAGGTTGATGTATGTGACTATCCAATGGGCGCAGTCTTTATGCAATATGGTAAGACCATTTCATTTCGTTTAAAAATTTTCAATGGTGCAGTGTTTAAGTTGAAATGACAAGGGAACTTTCATTGGATGGGTTTTCTTCTACTACTCCACTTGGTCAAAAGGTATAAGAAAGGTATAACTAAAAAGTTTGTTGATGTACTTTGTAGGACTATAGTTTGTGTAATAACTATCCTCAAGAATAATTTTGTTTTACATGAAATTTATGCTCAACAAAATACATATCTTCAAGATGTATATTCAAGATTGAGTCAAAGGAATCAAGTAGAGGAATTTGATTACCATTTGCATCATAATGTATTGTATCTATTGTACCTCTGAGATAGTAGTAGGCCAGCTACCAATGCCAGAGCATCTAAAATAATTGTTTTGGGGTTTTTGGTTTTAGTTTTGGAAGACCAATGAATGAAGACAGATTTAGAATTGAAATACTTAATCCTTTGGATAATATTAATATCCCAGCAAAGGGCTGCTATAAATCTTTGCACAATGATATAGATCAAAAGAGTGGTGAGAAGAAGACAGAAAATAATATGATTATCACAGTTTCCAGACTGTAAAACAAAACAATCATAAGTGTGAAAACCTTATAAACTATGTTCCAAAGGTTCAAGGCAATATACTTAAGCTTAAAAAAGATGTTGATGATTTATTGATTAGAGGGGATTATCTAAATAGACAGTTCATTAATCCATTCTCTTAATACATGATCACTTCAGGAGCTTATAGGAATAGATTGAGACGCAATTATTCCTACCTAGATATCTCTATAAGTCATAAGAATATGAAGAAAAACATAATGATTTATAACTGGAAAAACTTACAGGATAGAACAAACTATGTAAAACTAAATTCAGAATCCTCTACTTTGTATTAAGGTTCCAGAAATACTGAGTACATCAAGTGTCTAGAAAAGCTTCCTTCAAAGGTGCAACCAGGTTCAAAGTAGAATGAACAGTCACCACTTAACAAGAAATGAACAATGAAACTTGAAATTCAAACCCATAACAAATCGATAAGAGAGTTATTTATACATTAATGAAACTAAGAAAATATCCTAAACTAATTAAGATTTATTCTGGGAAAGGAAAGATCTTCATGCAAGAAGATAGGGGCAGATATTGAACTACTTCTTGATGTCCCCGTTATTCAAGTTGTGCTGGCTTTGTTGTTTGATATTTTTCCCTTTAAGATGCTTGATTGATTGTATCTTTTACACTGGTTAGCTCCTTCATTTGACCTCTCATCTGATGCTCTTTAAACTTTGTGAATATCCTTTGACCCTGCTGAATAACTTTTACTATGTTCTTTTTACCTTTACTGTGCATTTCAAGTTTTTATTGTGTTTTTCAACAGTAAATCCTTTCAGATTTTATGTCACATGGTAAAATAATTTGATATGATCTTCATATTTGTCTTCAAACTATAGACAAACTTTTTTCTTTGTAAACCTGAAACAAAATTTTAACCTACAAAACACAAAAATTGTTAAGAAAACATAGGTGATAGAGGAGGACATCAATGGCTTTATTGAGCTTGAAAGGATATTGGAAGGAGTCCAGAGTGTATCGGAAGGTAAAACAATGGCTTTATTGGTTGCAGAGGGTTATGGAGGGTTTACTGTGAAAACAGGTGAAACAAAGGAAAATGGTGATTTTTTGGTTTAAAAAGAAAAAGAGTCTACTTTACGAATTATGGTGCAAAGTGAATAGTGGTCATTTTGTCGTTATACAGGAGGTGGTTTTTGTTTTCATCGCACCGCTTTATGAGGTGTAGGCCGTTTTGGGAGGGGTCTCTTGAAATAATCTGAGCCTGACACATAGCAAGGGGAGGTCAGTGGAATACTGCTTTTCGGGCGGGTAATGTTCAGACAGAGAGCCAACCCAAAATTGCTAAGGGTCATTGGATTTGAATGCACGTGATCGAACGATGGCGGAGAAAAAGAGTAGCGTGGAGGGTCCCAATGATTAATTATGGCAGTAATGGATTTATTATGGGTTAAAACTAAGATTAGCGGTTAAATGGAGGTTTAGGTTATTTCTTTGTTTAAATCATAAAAACAATTTAACAAAGAAATCCTTCGCAAGACACGGTATGGTGGACTTGAAATAATATGAACTCGGGCAGATAAATGGTGTTCGGTTCGGGTTGCCATCACATATCGTAATCACAGTTTGGTGAAGGAAAGTCCCATCGCAAAGGAATGCGAGAAGGGTCGGATGCGACATGGAAAATATATCATGATTAATATTGCATCGGGTCTAGGTTCCCATCACAATCGGAGATCGCAATGGTGGAGGGTAATGCTTTAGCTAGGACTTGTGATGGAGATAGATGCAAAATAGCATTGAATTATGATATATATCGCGTCGGGTCCGGGTTCATCGCAATCGCATATCGCAATGCGGGGAGAGTGCATGCATGTTGAAATTCTTGCGATCCGCCGATGTGATGTTTTATTAAATACATAGTTTTTATTATAAAACTTATGGTTTTGGGGTATTTTATTAAAGGGAGTTAATATATACGAGAAATGGAACCTTTAGGGGTTTAATACTATAAGTTAGAGTTAATATGAAATATGAGAGGAAAGGGGAAATACACTAAGTATGATGCTTTTTAATAAGCTATTTTCCTTCCCATATATATATATCAATACTTAGGATAAACAACTTTTTGTAGGTTGTTGGGTAAAGGGGATTTAGCATGGCTTTTTCACTTTTCCTAGGAAAAAGGGATTTTAACCTTAGGAAAAGGGGTTTTTTATGGAAAATAAATGAATATGAACTATATGAAAGTGGGAAGGCGAAATTAGTATATATAGGGATGAATGAGGATGAGGGAAGCTAATTAATTTATCTTGTAGACCTTCATTTGCTTTGTGTAATTGCATCATGGACATAGAAACATATGGTAAAACATGATAAATATACATTTTGTCCAACGAATTAACATACTTCTGTAACCTTTCTTCTACTTACCCTTTGCTTATCCTATCATTTTTTCTTCACTTAATGGGTGCATTTAAGCTAGCAAAACCTTCTCCTTTCTTTTTATTTTACAAAGCTAAGTATCTAATTCTAACCTTATAACATCCAAGAGCTCAGATTGAACTGATGAGCACCTTATTATTCTCTACGTAACTACTGATCTGCCAAGATTAAATAGTTTGGCCAAATCTTTATTTTTTAACTATAACATTAAATTTAAATCATGAAGTAGTCAATATTAAACAGTTTGACTGTCATGGGTTGTGTCATTTATGACAAGCTTCACACAACCATTATTTTGTACAAACAATAGTAGTGGCATTTAGACTAACTCATTTTCAGAGTTTATTTGTTTTCTTTTCTTTCTAACCTAACATTTTCTTTTTGCCTTGGTTTTTTAGGACATCTAACCTAAAATTTTCTTTGATATGGACATCATCATCAAGATATTTTCAAAACATTTTAAACAATTTTTTTATGTCCATATGCTAACTTAACATTTTTTCAAAATATCATTTTTTTATTTTTTGACTATTTTATTCTAACTTATCAAAACCGAAAAAAATTCTACAACATTGGCTCCATCTAGGGACTTATTTCTCCTGTAAAATGCAAAGAACCTACAGATCCATGTGCCTTCTCCTCAAGCTATGGTGTCCTTGATGTAATAAAAATCACACTGACATCTTGAAAAGTAAAAGAAAGCCAAAGTATTTACAATGAAAACTATTTCAACTTCTTAGTACTCAATGTAATGTTTGAGAAACCTTGCATTTATAGGATAAGTGGAATATAGCCCCTCAAGATTCTGCAGCACAAAAGTGTCGTTACCCTTCACTTCAGCAATTGCTAAAGGTCCAAATCATAGATTGTCAAATTTTCCATGCTTTCCTTTCTATTCTCTCCTGGAATCCCATCTTAGAACTAGATCACCTTTCTTAAAGTCCCTCTCCGTGGCTCTTTTGTCAAACAGGGCCTTCATCTTTTTCTGATATTTATTCAATTTTTATTGAACTTCATCTCTCTTTTCATTAAGTTCAATAATTTGATTTATTCTTCATGAAAAATCATAAGGTTCATCTATTGAATCCTACAAGAATTTTAAAACAAGGAAGGCCAAATTGGTAAGGAAAATTGCATCTTTCCCATAGACTAACTGAAATGTGTTGGCATTATGATTCAGGTGTTGTCCTTGATGGCAAACCCTTTCAGGTGATAAATCAAGAAGGACGCAGGAAATATGTTCAGAAAGTGCGTCCCCGCAGGTATACCATACAGAACCCGCGTCCAGGGACGCAGGCCAGCTGTTCAGGAGGTGCGTCCGCCCAGTGCACACATTTCAAGGCAGAGAAAAGCACGTGGGGGTTTCTTGTGTGGTATCTAGCCGACGGTTTTGTGTTTCTATGGTGTCGGCTCGTGGTTTTGTTCCATGTTTTGGGGAGAAGCTTGCCTATATAAAGCAAAGGAGTTCATTTGGATTAAGCATCATCTTTGTTGATCATCTCTTGGTGCGATCTAGTCCATATCTTTAAGGGTAAATCTTCTAATGGACTACGATCTATACGGCGCATGATCAGATCTGTGGATCTGAGTGTTTGGGTTGGTTCTGAAGTCCTCTTATCTTCTATATCTGAAGGGACGCAGATTCAGTGAAGGGAAAGTGCGCCGGGACGCAGTACAGTAAAGACTCAGGTGCGTCTCTGAGGCAAAGGACGCGGCGCGACTGTAGTATTGGGTGCGTCTCTGAAGCGAAAGACGCGGCGCGATAGTGTTTCTAGGTGCGTCGGTCGCAGAAAAGCAAAAAGGAACAGTGCGTCTGCACGCCGAACAGCATAAGGTATACTGCGTCCAGTCGCAGGCCACAGAAAGAAAATATGCGTCCCTGTCTTAAGATGATCTGTTGACTGTATATTTCTGTTCATAAGGTGTTCTGGGTTGTTTATGTAATTACTGATCTGATATCTGTAGTAGACTGTATCTGTTGTATACTTGTTGATCATTTGATTCTTCATGAAAAGAAGTAGGGGGTTGTAGCTCCCTTCCAGGAGAAACTGGAAAACGAGAAAGAGTTGTAGCTCTTTGCAGGTTGCAGCCTGCGTGCTGGTAAAGGACTGCACCAGTACAAAATCATTGTAAAAAGAATTTCTTGAAAGAAGATAGAGACATATTGCAGCAGGTGGTTTTTCTCCCGCATTGGGTTTCCACCTTACATCTTGTGTTCTTTGGTGTGACTGTCTATTTTTCTTTATTCATGCTCATTGTTTTATGGTACTGATATGCAAGAATATTTCAAAAGTTCAAATAAGGAAGATTTGGTAAATTGCTAGATAATACTGATTCACCCCCCCTCTCAGTATTATTTCCAACAATTGGTATCAGAGCCGGTCCTTCAGAAAAGCTTGATCGCTTGAAGGTAGATCATTCATCATGAGCAACTACGAGAGAGAAGCATCAATCAGGCCACCCGTCTTCGATGGGACAAACTTCAATTATTGGAAGGTAAGAGTTACTGCATATCTTCAATCACTTGGTACAGAAGTTTGGAACATTGTAGAATCAGGCTATGCCTTTCCTTCAGTTACTCCTACAGATCCAGCTGAGAAAAAGCAGTATGAAACAAATGCAAAAGCAGTCAGTACTTTATTAGGAAGCATATCTCAAACAGAGTTCATGAAGGTCATGCACTTCAAATCAGCAAAAGAGATATGGGACAAAATGATCACTAGCTATGAAGGAGATGAACAGGTAAAAGAAGCTAAACTTCAAACTCTCAGGATTCAATATGAGACTCTCAAGATGTATAATGATGAAAGTGTGGCTAATTATTTTCTTCGGGTAGATGAGATTGTTAATTGTATGAAAAACTTGGGTGAAGAAATAAAAGAGACTATAGTAGTTCAAAAGATTCTAAGATCTTTATCCCCCAAGTTTGAATCTAAAGTATCTGCAGTAGAAGAAAAGGAAAATCTCCGTGTTCTCACTATGTCTCAGCTGCATGGAATTCTAACTGCTTATGAAATGAGAAAGGGAGGTCCATCAGACAGAAGGGAAGCTGCTTTTAAAGCATCAGGCAAAGAAGATCACTATGAAGCAAGTCATGTTACAGAAGAAGAGGAAGAAGAATCAAATTTTGTCAGAAATCTTCAAAGGGGTTCTGGAAGGTTCAGAGGTAAGCTACCTTTCAAATGTTTTGCTTGTGGAAGAGTAGGTCATTATGCTGCAAAATGCTCTTATAAGGATAAAGGAAAGGAACCAGTTAGATGGAACAAGAAACAGGGTACAAATAAGAAAAGCTACTACACCCATGAAGATAGCGATGGCTTATCAAACAGTGATGAAGATGAACAAGGTAACAAATATAGATTGTTAATGGCATTTGAAGATGATAATTATGAGGATGCTGTAGATGTGGATAACCTTTATGATGAAATTACTAGACTCAAGAGATGTATAGAAGAAAAGAACATGATTATTGATACTCTACAATTTCAGATTGATGAAAAGGAAAAACATCTTGAAAAATTAGAAGGTGAAATTGTTGGTCTTAGAAAAGAAATTGAGAAAACAAAAACTATTAATCTCAAGTTTGTCAAAGGATCTGAAACGTTGAATGAGATTATCAGTGTGCAGCGGTCTCCACTAAATAAGACAGGTCTGGGCTACAATGGAGAAACTTCTCAAGCTTCCACTTCAAAAAGTTATCTTGATGCAGCAAGAAGAAATGAGCAAGAACACAAGGAAGATCATCAGGTAAAGCAAGGACAAACATCAAACTATCAGGGGCAATCCAGCTTAAGGGTGAACAAAAGCTACAACCAGCCACAGGTAAAATCTTCTCAATTTGGTTCAAGAATAGATGAAAATAGAAGTTACAATCAGTTGGCTGGTAGATTCAATAATCGCAGAAACTTCTTCAATGGACAATGCTTTTCTTGCCATAACTTTGGTCACAAAGCAGCTCAATGTGTTGCGTATAAAACAATCATGACTAGGGAAGCTCAAAAACAAAGAAGCATGACAGGGATTACAAAAAGGACCTATAACAATTTTTCAGCTCTTGAAAATGAAGTTGAATGCTCTATTTGCAATAATTTTGGACATGAAGATGTTGAATGCAGAAGCAGGTTTCCGGAAAGAAAGGTACAAGAACAAAAAAGGGAACAAACCTCAGGCACTAAAACATGGAAAATAAAGGAACCTCAAACAGAAAGATGTGGGATAGCATTCTATGCAGAAGGACAAGAAAATCTATGGTACATTGACAGTGGATGTTCAAAGCACATGACAGGTGATAAAGAAAAACTTGAATCTTATTCTAATTTAGAAAAGGGAAAGAAAGTCTCTTTTGGAAATGATACTCCTGCAACTATAAAAGGAAAAGGTATTGCTCCTTTAAAAGAAGATGTTAAGGCTGGAAATGTTTTGTTTGTTGATGGACTAAAGCATAATCTTCTAAGTGTAAGCCAGATGTGTGATCAAAGAACCGAGGTTATATTCAGATCAAATGGATGTCTGGTTCGTGATCTTGATACAGGTAAAACAGTTCTCAAAGGAAAAAGAACTTCAAATAATCCATACATTTTTGATGAAGAACAACAACAATGCTATCTAAGCAAGGATGAAGAGCACTGGTTATGGCATCGAAGGTTGGGACATCTAAGCTTCTCACAAATAAGGAAAGCTTGCAAATATCAGGCAGTTCGCGATCTTCCAGATATCAAAATTCCTGACAACACCATATGCAGATCATGTCAGTTTGGAAAACAGACCAGAACTAACTTTCCAGAGAAAGAAGGATCAGCCAGCATGCCTCTTGAGCTAGTACATACAGATGTATGTGGACCATTCAGAAAAAGAACACCTAGAGGAGAGGAATACTTGATATTATTTATTGACGATTTCTCCAGGTTTGTTTGGTTAGGACTTATGAAGCACAAAGATGAAGCTTTCGAAAAATTCAAATCCTTCAAAGCTTTGGTTGAAAATGAATCAGGTCACAAGATTAAATGCCTCAGATCCGACAGAGGTGGAGAATTTACTTCAAATGAATTTTTCGATTTCTGTGAAGAACATGGGATAAGGAGAGAATTTTCTACAGCTAGAACTCCCCAGCAAAATGGAGTAGTGGAAAGAATGAACAGAACAATCCAGCAAATGGCTCGTGCTATGCTTGATGAATCAGGAACTCCTGCAACCTTCTGGGGCGAAGCTGCACATGCGGCAGTTATTATTCTCAACAAGACAAATGTCCGAGTGAACAGCACTCAAACTCCTCATGAGCTCTGGAGTGGTAAAACTCCTTCGGTAAAGCACTTCAAAATCTTTGGGAGCAAATGCTATATCAAGAATACTGAGGAGCAGCTTGGCAAACTTGATCCTAGAGCAGATGAAGGAATTCTTCTTGGCTACTCTCCACATAGCAAAGCATACAAATGCTACAATAAAAGACTTGGCAGAATTGTTGACAGCATTGATGTAGTGGTTGATGAGAAGGGATACATTCCTAGGCAAATACATCGTGAAGACATTGAAGAAGATGAAAGCTACCCTCAAAGACAGAATGATGAAGAAGAAGAACCGCAAGAGCAATCTCAAGAAGGACCTCACGAAGAAGCAGAAGAAAGAACAAGAATAGAAGAAAAGACTCCATCCAGATATGTTCAAAAGAACCATCCAGAATCTCAGATCATGGGACAAAAAGAAGCAGGTATACAAACTAGAAGAACAGTTGCAGAAGCTTCAAGCTATTTGGCATTACTTTCCTCCACCGAACCACAAAATGTGAAAGAGGCATGCAAAGATGAATGTTGGGTGAAAGCAATGGATGAAGAACTTGAGCAAATCGAAAAGAACACCACTTGGGAGCTGGTTCCTAGACCAAAAGATAAGAATGTTATTGGAACAAAATGGGTCTTCAAAAATAAATTGAATGAAAATGGAGAAGTAATTAGAAACAAAGCCAGACTCGTCTGTAAAGGGTATGCGCAGCAAGAAGGAATAGACTTTGAAGAAACTTTTGCTCCTGTTGCAAGACTTGAGGCCATCCGAATGTTCCTTGCTCTCTCAAGTTTTCAGAACTTCAAAGTATTTCAAATGGATGTGAAATCAGCCTTTTTGAATGGAGACTTGGAAGAAGAAGTGTACATTGAACAGCCAGATGGGTTCATTCTTGGAAATGATCCAAATCTTGTATGCCGATTGAAAAAGGCTCTCTATGGTCTCAAACAAGCTCCAAGGGCTTGGTACTACCGGTTGGACAAATATCTTCATCAACAAGGTTTCTTGAAAGGTTCAGCAGATAGTAATCTGTATATAAAAGTTGAAAATGACAAATTACTAATACTTGTTGTGTATGTAGATGACATTATTTTTGGCAGCAATGAAGAAGCTATGAGTCAAAGCTTTGCCTCAGTCATGCAGAAAGAATTTGAAATGTCCTTGCTAGGAGAACTGACATATTTCCTTGGTTTGCAAATCCAACAGAAGGAAGGAGGAATCTTTTTATCTCAAACCAAGTATCTCAAGCAGATTTTGAAGAAATATGGCATGGAAGATGCAAAACCAGTATGTACACCCATGGTCACAGGATGTAGTCTCAGTGCAAATGATGAATCAGCAGCAGTACATCAACCAACCTACAGATCTATGATTGGAAGTTTACTATATTTGACAGGTACCCGACCAGACATCATGCATGCAGTTGGAATAGTTGGAAGATTTCAGGCAAATCCGAAGGAGACTCATCTTCAAGCAGTGAAGAGAATTTTCAAATATCTTCAAGGGACTCAAAATTATGGCTTATGGTATCCTAGAGATACAGATCTTACTCTTCATGCCTATACAGATGCAGATTGGGCCGGAAGCGTGGATGACAGGAAAAGCACAAGTGGTGGTGCGTTCTTTATGGGTCCCAGACTGGTCTCTTGGTTCAGCAAGAAACAGAGTTCAATTGCCTTGTCTACAGCTGAAGCAGAATATGTTTCTGCTGCATCTTGTTGCACCCAACTCCTTTGGATGATGCAGAATTTGCAGGATTATCAAATCACTTGTACTCCTCCAATCCCTATCTTATGTGACAACACAAGTGCAATCAGCATCTCAAAGAATCCGGTTATGCATTCAAAAACCAAGCACATACCAATCAAGTACCATTTTCTCCGGGAACAAGTACTTGAACAGAAGGTCAAGTTGGAGTATGTTCCTTCTAAGGAACAAGTTGCTGATATTTTCACCAAACCGTTGCCCAGGGACACTTTTGAATACCTCAGGCAAAAGCTGGGGGTTGTTGATGCATCATCTTACTGTTGATCATCTTCCTATTGGTGGTATAGGCTCAGGGGAGCACATAATGCATTGTTGTCATTATGGAGAAGGAGATCTTGGAAATAGCTGCAATATGTCTCTATCTCCTTCATGATGGATTTCTGGTTACAGATCTGGAGATGCATGAGCATAGGGGGAGCATACCCTTTGCCCTTGATGTCAAAGGGGGAGAATGAAGCTGAAGATTATGTGGTTGCCATCAAGTCCAAAGGGGGAGATTGTTGGCATTATGATTCAGGTGTTGTCCTTGATGGCAAACCCTTTCAGGTGATAAATCAAGAAGGACGCAGGAAATATGTTCAGAAAGTGCGTCCCCGCAGGTATACCATACAGAACCCGCATCCAGGGACGCAGGCCAGCTGTTCAGGAGGTGCGTCCGCCCAGTGCACACATTTCAAGGCAGAGAAAAGCACGTGGGGGTTTCTTGTGTGGTATCTAGCCGACGGTTTTGTGTTTCTATGGTGTCGGCTCGTGGTTTTGTTCCATGTTTTGGGGAGAAGCTTGCCTATATAAAGCAAAGGAGTTCATTTGGATTAAGCATCATCTTTGTTGATCATCTCTTGGTGCGATCTAGTCCATATCTTTAAGGGTAAATCTTCTAATGGACTACGATCTATACGGCGCATGATCAGATCTGTGGATCTGAGTGTTTGGGTTGGTTCTGAAGTCCTCTTATCTTCTATATCTGAAGGGACGCAGATTCAGTGAAGGGAAAGTGCGCCGGGACGCAGTACAGTAAAGACTCAGGTGCGTCTCTGAGGCAAAGGACGCGGCGCGACTGTAGTATTGGGTGCGTCTCTGAAGCGAAAGACGCGGCGCGATAGTGTTTCTGGGTGCGTCGGTCGCAGAAAAGCAAAAAGGAACAGTGCGTCTGCACGCCGAACAGCATAAGGTATACTGCGTCCAGTCGCAGGCCACAGAAAGAAAATATGCGTCCCTGTCTTAAGATGATCTGTTGACTGTATATTTCTGTTCATAAGGTGTTCTGGGTTGTTTATGTAATTACTGATCTGATATCTGTAGTAGACTGTATCTGTTGTATACTTGTTGATCATTTGATTCTTCATGAAAAGAAGTAGGGGGTTGTAGCTCCCTTCCAGGAGAAACTGGAAAACGAGAAAGAGTTGTAGCTCTTTGCAGGTTGCAGCCTGCGTGCTGGTAAAGGACTGCACCAGTACAAAATCATTGTAAAAAGAATTTCTTGAAAGAAGATAGAGACATATTGCAGCAGGTGGTTTTTCTCCCGCATTGGGTTTCCACCTTACATCTTGTGTTCTTTGGTGTGACTGTCTATTTTTCTTTATTCATGCTCATTGTTTTATGGTACTGATATGCAAGAATATTTCAAAAGTTCAAATAAGGAAGATTTGGTAAATTGCTAGATAATACTGATTCACCCCCCCTCTCAGTATTATTTCCAACAAAATGGAGATTTGCCAGTTGATCTCTTTGGAGTAATTCTATTTGCCCATACTGCATAAATCAAATGTGAATCCCAGCTCTTCTTATGATTAGCTAGGGTCTTTTTTATTACCTTTACCAGAATTTTGTTTGATGACTATGCAAGGCCATTACCTTGAGGGTAGTATGGAGTTGAATGATGTAAAATAATTTGATATTTCTAGCAAAAGTCAAGCATTTTAACACTAGAAAAGCTATTGCATTATCAGTGACAATTTGAGTTGGGCAACCAAATCTATATAATATATTCTCCCTAATAAACTTAATTACTATTGAATCAGTAACATTTCTGACTGGAATTGCTTCCACCCATTTAATAAATAGTCTGTTGCAGTGAGGATCCATCTATGTTGATTACTTGAAGTGGGGTGAATCTCTCCAAAAAAATCTAATCCCCATTTGAGAAAAAGGTGCTGAAACTATTGATGGAACAAGTGGAAGAGCTACTAATTTTTGTTTACCAGCAAATAGTTGACAAGGAACACAACCTTTGACCTTTTCCCCTACTTGTAAGAACAGTGTGGGCCAATAAAATCCTCCCCTAAGAATCTTGTATGCTGTTGCTCTCCAAGTATAATGTCCCCCACAAAATCCTGTATGAAACTGATCAATGATTCCTTCAATTTCTGATTTTGTTAAACATAATAACAAAATATTCAGTGGATCTTTCCAGTATAAATTTGCATTTATAATGCAGTACTTGACTATTTTTAACTTAAGGGTTTTACACTGGGTTTTGGAGAACGATGTTGGACACTCAAAATGGATCAAGAAATTTACAATATCTTGATACCAGTTTGACAACAAGAATTTTTCATCAATGTGTATAGGATTGATTTGCTCAGAAGGTAGAGGTTCTTATGGATTCTCCCCTTTAAGATGAAGGGAAGGCTCTTGTGGATTCTCCCCTTCTGCAAGGAAAGAATGTTCTTGTGTATTCTTCCCTTGTATTTCTAAAACAGAATTAATTCCAAGTACTTTGCAGTTGGAATCAACTAGAAGCTTGGCTAATCCTTGAACTCTTACTATCTTGGTAGTCTTGATAGTTAGGTCAAACTCTAGAATTTGAGTGATCCATCTACCTCTTTTCCCATCAGTGTCTGGTTGGGTTAGGACAATTTTCACAGCACTATTAGGGACATAAGCAGTAATAGGTGAATGTAAGACATACATCCTGAATGATTTTAGGGCTTGAATGAGGGCATAGGCTTGCTTTTCAATGATGTCATACTTAAGCTCAACATCTCTGATAACCTTGCTGAAAAAGGCTATGAGTTAGTCATGGGAATCTTCATTTTTCTATAATAGAATGGTAGCAAGAGTTGTTTTAGAGGAAAAAGAGAAAATACTAAATGGCTTAGTATAATTAGGGTTGGCTAAGGTGGGAGCTTCAAAGATAGCCTTTTTTATTTGTTCAAATGCATGCCTAGAAGAGGGAGTCCATTTGACTTCATGGTCCTTTCAGAGCATGTTAGTTATATCTTTTACAATCTCTACATAATTTGGAATAAACCTCCTTAGAAAATTAATCTTGCCTAGAAAAGATTGAATCTCCTTCTTGTTTCTAGGTAAGGTCAATGTTTCAATGGCAGATACCCATTTGGGGTCAATTACTACTCCCTCCTTTGAAATTATATAGCCCAAAAGTTTTCCTTCTTTGACAACAAACAAGGACTTCTTAGGGTTCAATGATATTCCCAATTTTTCTACACCTGTCAAAAACCTTCAAGTTCTTTAGATGTTTCTGATAATATTTAGGAAAAACAGTTATGTCATCAAGATAAATAACCACAAATTTATTTACCTGACCCATAAAATCAATGTCCATAGCTCTCTGAAATGTTGCTCCAGCATTGGTTAAGCCAAATGGCATCCTAGCATACATGAATCTACCCTAGGGTGCAGTAAAGGTTGTCTTCTCTCTGTCTGTTGTATCAACATTCACCTTAGTGTAACCTGAAAAACCATCAAGCATAGAAAGTCTTTGTGCTTCTGAAACCATTTGAAGTAACTAATCCATTTTGGGCAAAGGATAATTATCTCTTAATGATGCCTTGTTCAAATTTCTAAAATCCACACAGAGTCTTATTTCTCCATTTTTCTTTCTAACAAGAACTAGATTTGCAACCCAATTAGAATATCTAAGAGGGAGGATGTTATTAGCATCTGGAATTTTCTTAACCTCCCTTTCTACAGTTAGTAGAAGGGTTGGATTTATCCTTCTAAGTTTCTATTGATAAGGTTTTTCTTCTGGCTTCAAAGGAATCTTATGTTGTATTAATGAAGTATCATAGGTCTTTAGATTAGCATAAGTCCAAGAAAAAATATCCTTATAATTTTGCAGTAACTTAAGATATTGAGCTTTGATCTTAGGGTCTAGAGATGCACATATTTTGATGTTTTTGGTATCTTCATCAGTTACAATGTTAATCTCTTCTATGTCATCTTCTGAAGAAATGGACTGAGGGTTTCAGATGACATCATTTTGATCAAATAATTTTTCTAAAGGAATGAGTCCTTTTGGAATAAAATTATTAGATAATTGAATAATGTCATGATTAGCAATTTGGGTTTTAAAATCTGAAGCATCATTTACATCTATATTTTCATTTGTTTTAGTTCTATCTTCATCAATTTGTAGAAATGAAAAATTATCTATTACCTATAGAAATGATTTCAAATGTTCATCATCTTCGAATATTTGCCAATGTTTCATATTATTTGGGATATATGGCCTATGTTTGACTTGTATCTGATAGAGTACATCAGTATGATCAGGCATTTTAAAAGATCTAGCAGAGATAGCTAAGGCATCTACATGAATATTCTGAGCTCTGGGAATATGAGTTAAATTAAAAGCATCAAAGAAGTTTTCAACTAAATCCCATACTTCATTTTGGTAAGACCTAAGTCTAGGGTGCTTGTTCTGGCAAACATATCTTACTCGCTTAACAATAAGTTCTGAATCAGTAAAAAGACTTTAGTTTTGAACTTTTAAGCTTTTGGCTAATTGCAATCCTAAAAGGAAATCTTCATATTCAGCCACATTATTTGTAACTTGGAATTCTAATTTACATGATTGGGTTATATTTTCTTTTTCAGGTGAAATTAAAACTACTCTAGCTCCTACCCCATATTTCATGCAAGAGCCATCAAAGAATAGTTTCCAAATATCAGTTTTGTTTGGTTCAGGACTTTCAACTATCTCTTCAATTTTGACTTGAGTTTTATGTTGGTTTGAAGTGAGTTAAAAACAACTAAAGTCTTGATCTATTGGATAAATTGGATGGTTCTTTGGCTGGTCAGTCTGACAAACAGTATGTACAAATCTTACCTCTCTATATAATCTTAATTGCTTTCCTCCATAAACAAGAAGAGTAGCATATGACATATCCATCTGTAGAGTTCCCCCTAATTTGGCACAACAAGACCTAGAAAGGAGAATTCCAAACTTGGGAGGGATATCTGTGAGAACAATGTCAAGTACTACACTTTTCATTGGAATTTTGGTAAGGGTAACCACTAGATCTTTGATCAATCCCAAACAGAGCACCCTTTTAGAATCAAAGGTGTACAGGTCATGGTAGGATCTAGTTATGTCGAGCTTCAAATGGTCCATGATAGATTTTGGAATAAGGTTGTGTGATGCTCTTGAATCAAGAATACAATTATACAACATGGAATCATTTGTTTTAAGAGTTACATAGAAAGGAGGCACTATCTCATCTATCATGTCTAAACTAGGACCAAAAACTACTATTGGTTTTTCATCTTGCAGAATTATCACATCACCTTTAGCATCAACCAAGGTATTTTGTATCCATTTTGTGACTTGGATTTTATAACAAGGGTTTTTAGAAAGTTCTGACAGTGGAATTGGGATCTTAACCCTCTCTAATTCGTTTTCAACACTAAATGTAGTCAAAATGTTTTTACCAGTTTGGGTAGTACCAATTGACTGATCTAAGGGCTGAATAAGAGTTGTTTGAGCTTCAACAACTTTGGTACGTGGTTCAATTATTGGAGTTTCCTTTGGAGGTCTCACAGGACTAGGCCTAGGCCTAAGATCACATCTCTTGTTTAATTCTGCAATTAAAAATTAAGAGAAAACATGATATTTAGAGACTTGTGAAGCTTCGGGTTCTTCAACCTGATTTTGTTGTGAGAGAGGAATGATGGTTGTTTTATTGGAATAAGAATCCACACTATTAATATCTTTGGTAATTTTCATAGTATTATCATCAGTTTGTTGGTCATCTATCAATAGAGGAGTAGGAACTTGTTGATCATTGCTAGGTCTCTGAAGAATTTGTAGTGGTGGATTTCTTTTATACTAACCTTGATTTTGGTTTTGGGGTCTAGTAACTATTTGTTGTATTGTTCTAGGTTGAGTCTCAATATTTGAAATCCTATTTGATAGGTTTCTAAGAAGAGATGTTATTTCATCTATTTTTGAGTCTTCTGATTTAGTCTTAGAGGAACTAGTGGCTTCTTGAACAAACTTGAGTTTTATTTGGGCCTTTTCGTCCTTAAGTTTTAAAGAAGTTGAGGTTGCCCTATTTGCTTCTACTTCTATAGCATTTGTTTGCATATCCTAAAGAGTTCTTGAAGTTCTCTCTCGTAGCATAACAGCAAAGTCATCATCAAAAGCTTTAGAAAATCTAGACTTAGTTGCTGCTACAGGCGGCTTACAATCACGAGGCATTTTGTGATAGAGTTTATTGAATCTTTTGATAAAATCTGATACTGGTTCACTGAAGTTCCTTTTAAGCTCTTCAAATTCTGTGAGGAAGTAAACAAGATCCTTTTTCACACCCCATTGATTTCTAATATGGTTGTAAGCTCTTCCCAATTTCTAATGGAAGTTGTTGGTAACTACCTAAACCAAATCGTCAGATTTCCTTCAAGTGACTGTACAAACAATCTCATATAAACGTTTTCTTGTTCAATATTCATGTTTCCTGCAAAGTCTAGGAAAGCTTGAAGATGGTCCTCAACTGAGGGACCAGTTTCTCCATTGTACTTGGGAAGGTATTTTAAGTATCTAGCTGGGAATGTATCAAGGTTATTAGGTATGACTAAGGCAGCATATCTAGCCTATACAATAGGTCGAAAAGCCATGACAGCAGGTGTTGTATGAGGTGCTTGAGGTGTATGAGGTTTTCCAGGTGGAGTATGTGGTGTTTGTGTGGATGTAGAAGATGAAGAAGAAGTAGAGGAAGAAGATGATGATTCAGGGGTTGATGAACTAGTTGGAGGTGAAGGAGTAGATGCCTTGAAAGACTTCAAAGGAGTCCTAAGAAGTAACTTTGGGACCTGTAAAGGAATACCTTCTTTTGTTTCAAAGAGAGGATTGGAATATATAGAAAAGGTCTCCTCAGGTTGTTCAGAAGAAGAAGCTTCAGGTTAGTCAAAAATGGAAGGAAAATGATAGGTGGTAGGGGATATGAAATCTGTGGGTTTATATTCTGGTAGATTAACACCCAAATCAGATTCAGTTTTAGGTGATCCTGGTGGTAGTGTAGGTATTGGATGAGATTCTAGTGAATAAATATGGTAGGCTGACTTAAAATCAACTCCTTTATCTAGAAGTTCAACAACCCTAGGTGATAAATGGGAGTAATCAGGATCAACTGGGATATTACTATAGGGGTCAATGGTTCTAGTTCTTCATACTGTAAGATTAAAGATGAAGAAGAAGATGGTTGGTGTCCCATTTTAGAACTGGCTTTTCTCATAAGCCTTTCAGTATCTGACAGAAGCTTAACTATGTCATCTTCTGAACGAGATCTAGTATGTTTAAAAGGTGCCAACATGGGAGTGTGGAGTCACCTAGGTGAATGATTTTAACCTTTCTAAACCCTTTAATCACCTTTAAAGGAAAAGAATGAATGAATATCGTTGTCCCAAGGGAAACTTAAAAGAAATTCGAATCCCTGGCAATGGTGCCAGTCTGATGTTGTACCTCTAAGATAGTAGTAGGTCAGCTACCAATCATAGAGAATCTAAAATAACTGTTTTGGGGTTTTTGGTTTTAGTTTTGGAAAACCAATGAATGAAGACAGATTTAGAATTGAAATACTCAATCCTTTAGATAATATTAATATCTTAGCAAAGGGCTGCTATAGAGCTTTACACGGTGATATAGATCAAAATAGTGGTGAGAAGAAGACATAAAATAATATGATTATCACAGTTTCCAGACTGTAAAATAGAACAATCATTAGTGTGAAAACCTTCTAAACTACGTTCCAAAGGTTCAAGGCAATATACTTAATCTTAAAAAAGATGCTGATGATTTATTGATTAGAGGGGATTAACTAAACAAACATTTCATTAATCCATTATCTTAATAGATGATCACTTGAAGAGCTTATAGGAATAGATTGAGACACAATATTCCTACCTAGATATCTTTATAAGTCATAAGCATATGAAGAAAAACATAATGATTGATAAATGGAAAATCTTACAAGATAACACAAACTGTGTAAAACCAAATTTAGAATCCTTTGCTTTGTATTAAGGTTCCAAAAAGACTAAGTACATCAAGTGTCTAGAAAAGCTTCCTTCAAAGGTGCAACCAAGTTCAAAGTAGAATGAACAGTCACCACTTAAAAAGCAATGAACAATGAAACTTGAACTTCAAACCCATAACAACTCAAGAAGAGATTTATTTATACAATAATGAAACTAAGAAAATATCCTAAGCTGATTAAGATTTATTCTAGGAAAGGAAATATCTTCATGCAAGAAGATAGGGGTAGCTATTGAACTCCTTCTTGATGTCCCTACTATTTAGGTTGTGTTGGCTTTGTTGTTTGATATTTTTCCCTTTAAGCTAGTTGATTGGTTGTATCCTTTACACAGCTTAATTCCTTCATTTGATCTTTCAACTGATACTCTTTAAACTTTGTGAATATCCTTTGACCCTGCTGAGTAACTTTTACTGTGTTCTTTTTACCTTTACTGTGCATTTCAGGTTTTTACTATGTTTTTCAACAGTAAATCTTATAGATTTTATGTCACATGGTAAAATAATTTGATATGATCTTCATATTTGTCTTCAAACTGTACACAGGCTTTTTTCTTTGTAAGCCTGGAACATAATTTTTACCTGCAAAACATAGAAATTGTTAAAAAAACATAGGTGACAGAGGAGGAAATCAATGGCTTTATTGAGCTTGAAAGGATATTGGAAGGAGTCTAGAGCGTATCGAAAGGTAAAACAATGGCTTTATTGGTCGCAGACGCTTATGGAGGGTTTACTGTGAAAATAGGTGAAACAAAGGAAAATGGTGATTTTTTGGTTTAAATGGAAAAATAGTCTACTTTATGAATTATGACGCAAAGTGAACAGTGGCTGTTTTGTCGTTATGCAGGAGGTGGTTTTGGTTTTCATTGTACCACTTTATGAGGTGTGGGCGGTTTTGGGTGGGGTGTCCCGAAATAATCTGAGCCTGACACATAGCAAGAGGAGGTTGGTGGAATACCGCTTTTCGGGCGGGTAATGTTCTAACAAAGAGCCAACCTGAAATTGCTAAGGGTCATTAGATTTGAATGCATGTGATCAAACTGTGGTGGAGAAAAAGAGCAGCGCGGAGGGTCCCAATGATTAATTATGGCGGAAATGGCTTTATTATGGGTTAAAAATGAGATTAGCAGTTCAATGGAGGTTTAGGTTGTTTCTTTGTTTAAATCATAAAAACAATTTAACAAAGAAATCCTTCACAAAAAATGGTATGGCAGACTTGAAATAATATGAACTTTGGTGGATAAATGGTGTCGGGTCTAGGTTCCTATCGCATATCGTAATCGCAGTTTAGCGAAGGAAAGGCCCATCGCAAAGGAATGTGATAAGGGCTGGACACGACGTCGAAAATATATCATGATTAATATTGCGTTGGGTCTAGGTTCCCATCGCAATTGAAGATCGCAATGGCAGAGGGTAATGCTTTAGCCAGGACTTGTAATGGAGGTAGATGCAAAATGGCATTGAATTATGATATATATCGGGTCGGGTCCTAGTTCATCGCAATCCCATATCGCAA
Organism: Pinus tabuliformis; assembly: GCA_031772625.1. NCBI lineage: Eukaryota > Viridiplantae > Streptophyta > Pinopsida > Pinales > Pinaceae > Pinus > Pinus tabuliformis. Next base: position 789,051,997 of record CM062820.1, on the reverse strand, counting down.
TGCGGGGAGAGTGCATGCACATTGAAAGTCTTGCAATCCACTGATGCGATGTTTTATTAAATACATAGTTTTTATTATAAAACTTATGGTTTCGGGGTATTTTATTAAAGGGAGTTAATATATACAGGAAAGGGAAACTTTAGGGGTTTAATACTATAAGTTAGAGTTAATATGAAATATGAGTGGAAAGGGTAAATACACTAAGTATGCTGCTTTTTAATAAGTTATTTGCCTTCACACACACACACACACACACACACACACACACATATAGGCTAAACAACTTTTTGTGGGTTTTTGGGTAAAAGGGGATTTAGCATGGGTTTTTCACTTTTCCTAGGAAAAAGGGATTTTAACCTTAGGAAAAGGGGTTTTTTTATGGAAAATGAATGAATATGAATTGTATGAAGGTGGGAAGGGAAAATTAGTATATATAGGGATGAATGAGGATGAGGGAAGTTACTTAATTTATCTTGTAGACCTTCATTTTCTTTGTGTAATTGCATCATGGACATAGAAACATATGGTAAAACATAATAAATGTACATTTTGTCCAATGAATTATCATACTTCTACAACCTTTCTTCTACTTACCCTTTGCTCATCCTATCATTTTTTCTTCACTTAATGGATGTATTTAATCTAACAAACCCTTCTCCATTCTTTATATTTTACAAAGCTAACTATCTAATTCTAACCTTATAACATCCAAGGACTCAGATTAAACTGATGAGCACCTTATTATTCTCTACCTAACTAATGATCTTCCAAGATTAAATAGTTTGGCCAGATCTTTATTCTCTAACAATAACATCAAATTTAAAGCATGAAGGAGTGAATATTAAACAATTTGACTGTCATGGGCTATGGCATTTATGACAAGTTGCACACAACCATTATTTTGCAGAAACAATAGTAGTGGCATTTAGACTTGATCACTTTCAAAGTTTATTTGTTTTCTTTTCTTTCTAACCTAACATTTTCTTTTTGCCTTGGTTTTTTAGGACATCTAACCTAACATTTTCTTTGATATGGACATCATCAACAATATTTTTTCAAAACATTTTATTCAATTTTGTTATGTCCATATCCTAACTTAACATTTTTTTAGTATATCATTTTTTTATTTTTTAACTATTTTATTCTAACTTATCAAAACCAAAAAAATTGCTACAACAATATCATCTTGGTAAGAAGGGTGTTGCTACTCATAGTAACATGGAGAAAGCCAAATGGATAGAAGTTTTAAAGGTGAGGGAACTATACCCTCACATGTTGGACAACTAAAAGTGTTTTTTGGAGGAGTGACCAGGGTCTCAAAATTAAGCTCAAAACTCAAAGAGACAGAATCTCAATAAACTTAGCTTCAGATCAAGGTGATCATCAACTTAATTCCAATGGTGTGAATGACACTTGAATATGAGACCATATGAATAAGTTGGAGAAAGTTAATGTTCAGATTTGACTTGGACAAATGGCAAGAGAAGATGATGTGGTAGGACTCTTCATCGAATGAGGAAGTTCCAAGTGGCAGGCCGCCATTGGCCCCACATTTCACAAATCGCATATCAGAGGCAGGTCAATGTTAAAGAATCGTCTTTATAGCAAGCTGGGGTTGTGATGCGATGATCACAATCGCACATCGCAAAATGGAAGTGCTACAAAATTAGCCCCGATAGGATCATGTTGCGATTGCAATACCAGAATCCCATATCTTAAAGTGCAAGGTTTTGTTATATGTATTGCCCACGTTCTCGCTAATTATGATTTGCGATGGAACTATCAGCGCCAACAGTTTATGGCCACCATGTGTCCTCCTAATGGTTGGAACTATCAGCGCCAACAGTTTATGGCCACCATGTGTCCTCCTAATGGTCAGCTAAAATATTGGTTGGCAAGACAGGGCGGAGGCCGGGCTCAAACTCACAACCTCCCATTTCATAGTGTCAAGGCCTACCGTTGCGTCTACATGATGGTTCTTAACTATCAATGCAAGTGGGTTTGTATTATTATGAACTAACCACGGAATGTGAACGCCACCTTACCGACAAAATCCAGAACCGTTGCCTTAACTGTGATACCTAACCACTTTGCATATGACCTCTCGGCCTTAACTGCAAGATAGACAGATTCCTTGGCGGAGAAGTTGGCGGGACCACCAATTTTGGCAGAACTGCCATAATCAACTCCAGATAATGAATTTAACTAGCAGTTAGCAAGATTTGGAGGAGGAAATTATAGAAAGACTGGCAGAATTCTTAACTAAGGCAATTTTCGAACAAAGGAGGAGAATAAAGAGGTTGGGGTACCATTTTTGAGTATTCTGGACTCATTGGAGTAGGTTTTAGAAGGATTGGATTATTGTAAACACATCGTTTTACATTTTTTAGCATAATAGAGAGGCCCAAGCCATTGGAAGCTGGACCAAGGAGATGTAGCCCAGGAGGGGTGAACTCCTTTATCATGTTCCTGTTGTAATTTATTTTTGATGATGTTCTGTACATGTTTATGTTGTTATTCAGTCTCTTATTTATGTTAAATTTCTCATAAAATTAACATAAAATCTCATCATTTCACTTGAAAAAATTCATGAATCCTTAAGCACAATGAAAACATTTTGTTTCTAATATGAGGAGGATCTTAGCACATCAATCTAATATTCTAAATCAGGCTAGTCAACAAGAGAGAGGAGAGTGAATGTGCCTTCAAAAAGAAAAGGGGGTGTGCTCAGTGAGTGCTCAATCATATGTGTTTCAAAGTTATGTCACTGTAGAGGGGAGGAAAAGTGAACCTCTAAGAGAGAGGTAGTAGTACCACCCTAGTAGAGACATACATGAACAAGAGAAATGACATCAAGGGGAATAGTAGACACAGATGTGATAGTCATTACAACCAATGTAACAAGGAAGATAGGTCTAATATCCAGTAGAATAGTCCACGAGGATGCGACGACAATAATAGAAATTATAACACATTCTCAATATTATAGTTAAACTACTTCAACACAGATGAAAGAAAACATGAATTACAAACATTCACAGAATAGTCTTAAAAATATCCATAATCCATGCATGAAGAATGTGCTAACCCATAGGGCTTCTTATATTAAGTAAAATTTCCAAGACACATGTATACAATGAACACCACTAGCTCCAATAGTGGAGCATTGGAGCCACTCCTTGCTCCTCAAAATGACTAGCTGATCTCTCTAATACCTTGTGGGAGGAGCCAAGGTGAAAAGTACTTTGCTCATACAATGAAGATGTATCTATAACCAAGAGGTGATGCTTCACCTTCCTTGTGACTCTTTGTCTACCCTCATGATTGTTTGACTTCCTATGATTTTTTTACCTTACATGACTCTTCATATTATGAATGTGTCCTTCGGAATTCTACTTTACAATACATTTCGAATAGGTAATTACATAATCCATAATAATGATGTGGCATATGATGACTTGTTATAGGACATGCCATGGCACTGATGACATGAACTGCATGATGATGTGACAGTGCCACGTTGTCCTTATTTCTTCTTCATTCTTTATGTCTTATTGAAAAGATGTTACATCCTTTTCTTCTTCCTCCTCCTTTTGACTTGAATATGAGGAGTCTTCCATGTGATCTTGATATTCATCTTCTATTAGAGTTTGGTGTTCCTTCATCTTCTTTCCTCATGATCATATTATTTATTCAGTCCCATATGTGTCTTCTAGCATCTCCTCCTTCTCCATCTCCTTCTTCATCATATTTCCATAGTATGATTGAGTACCCATGTCTACAATCCACTCATGGCAAGAGGATATGAGTATGATAAAACCATGATCTAAGATGGTGCATATTGATCCACTGACTGAGCCGGAACTGGATGAAAATATGGGAAAGTGACTTGGTAATTGGGAAAATGTATAACTCATGCAGTCAAGGGTGAGCTTGAGCCTTGAGACTTCATAGTGCTCAGTTTAGGTTGGGTTGAGGAAGAAAATTGTGGAGTATGGGAGCTTAGGGTGACAGGTTGAGGGGATGGAAACTGCATAAGGCTATTGTGCATTTCTGGAGGACAGATGACCCCAAGTGATTACACAATTTCCAAGCTCAGGGAGTCATTGGTGAGCTTGAGCCTTGAGAATGCACAATGTGTAGTTCAAGTAGGACTAGGGAGACAAACTGCACATTTCTTGGACTCATTGAGCTTAGCTACTGGGTTTTGCACTATTTTGGAGAACTGTGCAGTGATGGGACTTAGAGGACGTTGGGCCATTGCAAAATTTCATAGTTCAGGAGCTCAAGGATGATCTTGAAGCTATATATTGCGCAATGCACAGTTAAGGCTAGGCTGGGAGGATGAATTACGAAAGTATAGGAGGCAAGGTCAAGCTTGAGGAGTGGAACTATGTAGTGTAGCTATCCTGGGAAGAAGGAACTACACATTACACTATGTTAAGGGACAAGGATGTATATTTAGGGTTAGAACTATGCAACGTGTAGTTGAGGGAGGCTGGATGAGGCTAGGTTGCTGGGAAATTTCTGAAAATTGGCTAAGTACGGGATCGAAGAAACTAATGTGAACAGTGATATGACTTGAATGTGATCACACACTTGAAACACTTTGATGAAACAACAACATAGATCACCTGTAACATGTTAAAATCATATTTCCCTCAATGTGACAACCTTGCAATGAATCTACGACAAGTGCAACATTAGAGGTACACTTTGCGACGACAGTGGCAACACTTGTGCAACAATGCTAGGAACTTTGGGAAAGAGTGTGACTAATGTTTAGATGGTTAAAGCGACTCATTCAAACAAATATAACCCCTTTAAACCACCATAAAAAGAATATATACATTGTGCGAAATCTAACATGAGAAAATATGGCAATTGCTAAAGTGTGAACGACTCTTGAGATATGTGGACGATAGTGAAATTATCACATGCCAAAGCAAAGATAACATGAAAATGACACTAGTTAGAGTGAACGCAAGTGAAAGGGACAACCAAAAACATGAAAATGACACTCCCAAAAACAAAGGTGCATGAAAATGACAATTTGCAAAACTCACCGAAATGGAAGTAGGAACGCAACTAGAATGTGAGAAACTATCGTTGTCAGTACGCACTTACTGTCGACATGGATTGGAAATTGCATAGGGATAGTCTTGATGGAATGTGCTATTCATGTCCAACCTTACGTAAAAGGATTCACACATGAACTTGTTACAGACTGGGCATGTGTGAGCGAGTGACTTTGACACTTCTGATACAAGCAATGAGCTCAAAAGCATCAACCGACCAAGAAGTGAGTATGGAATGACTAGCCGCAAGAGCCAAAATAAGCCCCAAAATTTGAGTGCACGCAAAATTTTGGAGGGTGTCTGTCACAGCTGTTGTAACATTTTTTGGTACACTGAAAGTTACAAATTTTCAGTGAGAAATTGCCATTTCCTTCTTGCCTAAATTCTCAAATATATACTTATTATTCTTTTGAATGGTTTATTAATTTTATTCCTTTTTAAACATAATTTTAATTTTAAATCAATTGTGTTTTTATAAAAATATAATTGTATATTTTTATTAAAATATTTATTTAAAATTAAAGTTATATTATTAAAAAAATTAAGATTGAGCCTAATAACAAAGTCAGCATTCACCAATCAGTCATGCAAGTCAAAGGTCAAACAACAAGTGCCAAGATGAGGAAGGGAAAGGATAACATCTATGCATTTTTTAGCGATGGAGGTTGTCAATACTAAATCAAAAATTTTCATTTCAATTCGAACCCCCTAAGGTCATTGAGCTTTAACAGCTCAGGGGGGTCTGAAATCTTGTTTTGATAAAACCATTTTGATCTTACGGGGCATCAGCAGGAGGAGTTTGGAACCCCCCCCGCCTTGAAAACTTCTTACCAATAGAGACACCCTTCGAAATCCGATGGTGGTTTCAATGAAATTGTAGGGTTTAAGGTGGAAATATGATCCTTGTGTAGCCATGATTTAGATGCGCAACATCTATCTTCACCACGAGAACGATAACTATTATAAACTAAAATATTTCTAATAAACTTGCAATGGAAGATATCTTCTGGCTCAGTTAATGATGTCTAGTAAGAATGCATCAAGACTTCCAGGTGCATTCACACAAAGAGGAGTTCGAAGTATGTCAAAAAAATGCCCCAAATGCAGATAGCGTGAATCATTTTATGATTATGGAAATTATTCTAAATGACATCTTCGGACATTATCTACCAGTAGCATTTATGAAACAAAAAACATATAAACAAACGAAGCTTGGAAACCTCTCAATTCATGCAGGCATTGGCCCTTTGCTTCCCATCCTTGCAATCCACCATGATCCATCATTGTGGAGAAATGATGTAAGGATTTTAACCCATCATGATTATGTGAGGGAATTTAAAAATATGCAAAGCATCCGTTCACATTCATGCCATTTTAAATTGGTCCAAGGGTATGTTTGGGGCATAAATTTGCTCGGTCAGAAGTGAAAGTAATATTAGCCATGATTCTGCAACAAATTTCTTTGTCATTTCACCATATTATGCTTCACCTATCATGTTTCTCACTATGTGACCCCAACATGGAGCCCAAGTGATCCTACACATGAACTAGTGCATTTGTACAATTATCTTCTTATGTCAGAGTTCAATGTTAGAAAATTAGTTTCTACCCTTGATTTTTAAGTTTTGTTAGTCCACTAGATGTTGTGAATATTGCCACTACTTGCAATAATAGTGAACCAAGTGTACACATGGGGAAAGAGAGAAATTGTGATAAGCCGTAGCAATATTGTTGGAAGACAGTTGTCATGATTTTGTAGATATTACTCAGGAGGCAGATATTGTCATTTCTGCTGCAAGTGTGGAAAATTTGGTTCATGGCGGTTGCATGAATCCTGGAGATGTGGTGATTGATGTTGGAATAAATCTAGTGGAGGATCACAATAGAAAAAAAAAGGTTACCCATTATATTTTGACAAGATCAAGATGGAGGTAGAGGCATTGGAGTAGATAAAAGATGAAGAATCAATTTTTTTTTAGAGAAATAAGATTTCTATGATTTCAATGTACTTGTTCGCATCAAGGAACCAATGGTTGATGTTTCATCTTGCGATATAGATTTGGTTGTAGAGGAAGAGCTGTAACATATCTATGAGAGTGTTCATGCCTTCTTGAGGGATTTGAAATTTGTTATAGCCCAGATAGCAGTGAAGGATTGGTCCCTTGTAGATTTGGAACATGTTGCTATGAAGGTTGATATCCTTCGCAGGAATTTGGTTTCTACTATTAAACCAGGATGCATTGATTTGCAGGACATAAGTCTTGAGCTTGCAGCTCTAGATGAATCTACATCGAATGATAATGTTTAGAAGTGGCTTTGTGGAAACACTACATAATTTTCTGGCAATAATGATATACAAAAGTTGCAACTGGAGGCAATTTTAGAAATAAAAGAATTGAAGCAGGGGCTTTGTGTCTGTGGTTTTAAATGTTCTGTATGTTTTTGGCAATGTATTCTAGAGAAAGGCCATTCCTCTTATCACCCCTATATGAGTAACCATGTTTGTGTTGAGAAGTGCACATATTTTTCTCTTGAATTAGATCAAGGAAATGAAATGGAGAAATTCTCTATTCAATTTGATATGCTTGGCTTTGATGTGTAGATAAATTATATATTTCATGATGGGTGAGCACAAAAGCATTCAATCATTAGATTGTTACAGTCAAGAAGGAAGGGAGAATTGAATATCTTCCCTCGGTTCAAGCTTGCAAGTATTTATGAAGAATCATAAGAAGTCTCAGCACACTATAGAGGAGAATAAAGAGACAATAAACCCAATTCATTTGAGAAGAGGTTGAATTATTCAATTATATTGAAATAATTCGAATAGGTCCCTAGTTCAATTTTCAGTTGGTGGCCATACTGATAGGTGCCATTCCAAAAATGGAAAGAAGACAAAATCAAGACAAAAAGGTCTTGTGCAACATAAATCTTATCGCAGCGAGACAATTTGGCATGCTCTGTGAGCTTTATTACATATGGTGGGCATTATATTGGTTTTGATGATTTCAAGAATATTTTTCATCATGTCATTTCTGTCATTGATAAATTGGGGTCCATCTGCACAGATATCAAGCCAACAATGTTCATGTTTTTCCTTCGCATGATTTAGGCTTGAGTGTGTATTTTCAGTCATATGAAATTGCCTTAGGATGGTATTTGATAATTTGCTATCAGTGATTTATTGAATGCACCACAATTACTACTATAAATATAGAGGGACGAGATGAAGAATGAAGTGGTTAGTGATGAAATGGAATTCAAAGGTCAACACCAGGCAGATTCAATTTTCAAGAAAAAATACCAACCTTATCTAAATCAATTCCAGGAATCATGGAATTCATTAGAAATAAGTGCATATTGGATACAGGTTGTATTGAGCATTTTAAGGCAATGCTAGAGTATCAAATCCAAATCTTAAGGAGGAAATTCAATGCCAATAAAAAAATTTCCTGAATTGAAGGAAGAAGACTTGCAACAGTTCTAGATTTCCTACAACTAATCAAGAGATATTATTTATTTTGATACATGATTGAGATTTTTATTCCTGAAAACTAGAAACAGTTAAGCTTGATTATTTTTCTATATATTGTATTATTTTTATTGTAAAAGGATTGGCTTTTAATGCCAAGGCTCTTGACTTTGTAATAGTTTCTATTATAGGATTTCTAATGAAAGCCTTCCGGCTCCAGTTTATAACAAAATTTGTGTTTCTAGTATTTTCATACTCTCTTTCTGCACATGTTCAAATTATTATAGTAGATCTCGGTAAGAATAGATTGAGTTTAAATCTCTCTAAAATCCCCTGCAAATTAATAATTGTTTAAAGAAATTAGTATATTGGATTGTCTGTCTAAGTTATCTCTTCTTTGAATTGAATATTGTTTTTCCTTCTATCTTCTCCTGAATATGTTTTGTTGGGCTGTAGAAATCTTCTACATGCATCCAAATTTCCCTAGTTGTTAAGTAGTGAGGTTGATTGCTCAATTATTAGGAATCTCCTTACATTCTTCTATCATAATCCTTGAAAAGATAAGTCATTCTGTTAGGCTCGAGCTAACACTTTGAGAAGGGACACTGTGAGAGAGGCCTTTAATCATGAATAGGGATTTTCATTGATCACCAACCACCCCCTATTAAAACCATACATCTGGACATTGTGCTTCAAAGGATGCTATCCAGTGACAAGTGAATAGTGTTAAAAAAAGCCTCATAACAACTGAGGTAGCCCCCTCTGATTCAAGGGCTAGCTTGAACCTAAAGGCTAGTTGATTTGGTTTCCTAGTGTAGTTTTTGTAGCCACAGATTGCCTAGGGGAAATGGGTATAGGTAAATGTTCTACATGTTTCCTGTAGGCAGTCTTTGGTTGTAAAGAATATGCCAGGAAACCAACTCAACCATAGGGGTTCCCTCAGTTGTTACGAGGCCTTTTTTAACACTATTCGTCATCATTGAACATCAGCCTATGAAGCACAGTGGCCAGATTTATGATTTAGTTATGGTGGTTGTTGATGATTGCACAATCTGTGTTCATGAATAAATAACCTTCTTGCAAATTCCTTCCTCAAAGTGTCAGCTTCCAGCCTGGCAAAATAACATGATTTATAAATAATTTGATAAAAGAATAAGAATTTTCTTGATAATTAAGAAATCAAACTAAATACTTAATCAATCGGGCATATTTGGATCCGTGCAGAAAACTTCAACAACCCAACAAAGCACATTGCAGAGGATGAAAAAAGAAAATAATTAGTAAATATGTAGAGGAGGTATCTTAGACAAATATTCCAATAAAATGATCTCTTTAAATGATTATAATTTTGCAGGGGATTTTAGAAAAATTGATACTCAATCTATTCTTACCGAGAATCTTCTATGCAAACTTGAACATGTGCAAAAAGAGAGTATGAAAGTACTGGAAAAACAACAAGAAACACAAGTTCTACAATAAACTAGAGCTGGAAGGCCTTGGTTAGGAATTCTTTAATAAAAGTTTTACAAAGATGCTAGGTTCTTGGCATGAAAATTCAACCCTATTTATTACAAATGAAACAATATATATAGACAAGATCTCTCCTAACTGTTACAATAATTATGGAATAAAATCCTAAATAGTATACTAAAAATAAAAAGAATCTGTGAATAAATGCAAGAAATTTGGAATTGATGAAAATCCTCTGCCTTGGAATTTGCATAATCCTTCTTGGACTACTGATCTTTATGTTTGAAATCTTTAACAATTTCACAATTGGTGCATATTTTGCCATTTGTATTCTTTGAATGCTCTTACTTGGTTGAAAATTCTCATTGAATATCTCATTCTAATTATTCTTCATAAAACTTGGAAATATCATGTAACTGTAGCCTAAAAATGAGTGAATTTTCCTTTGAGGAGGGAAATTTTGCCACCTATTTAACCAGCTGTCTTTTTTACTGATATATTCATGCCTCAAAACTCTACCACATTTGTTAGATGATTGTCATGTACATTTTTTCTTTGACTTTAATCCTTGTGGAAATTATCATTATTGGATTTACATCTCAGCTAGTTATAACATGTTTCCTTACCTCAGAATTTTATAATCTATTTCCCCGTGACTTATTATACTATTTCAAACAGGTACAAATTTTCTATAGACTTTCTCTTTCTCCCATTGATAAATTTGTAGACTAGAGAGAAACACCATTATTTGAATGAGATATTTCCAATAATTATCAAACCAATGCATTTTTTCTAAGACTAAATCCGCAAAATCCATTTAGATTATTTTCTTGTAAATTCAGTGACTGGAGATTGGGAACCACTGGAAATTGATAAAAACTCTAAATTTCCCTTACCTCCAAATGCTTTGTCACTTTTTGTCACAGTTCTTCAGTTCAAGCATTTGTATTTTTTTATTCTTCCTCCACAGAACAATTTGATTGAGATGGATTTTCTGATTGCACAAGTGGCACAAAGTTCTCCATTTCATGTTTGATGATTTTATTAGAAACATCAGGTGGCTCTCCACGAAGGTGAAAAGAAGATGGACTCACAACCTAAGATACCTTCTTCTAATGCACTTATCATGCTGAAATGCTTGCACTTGCTGCATGATTTTGACCTTTCTTACGTTTCCTCCTCTTTTACCTTTCCAAACAAGATGGGCAGTACTAGTTACTTTCCGGTACTCCTACAATAGGTGGATTCAAACAATACGTTTGATAGTCATCATCACAACCATCACAAAGGATGATATCTTCATCGTGTTCATCAATAAAGCATCTTCTACAGAGACATGAAGGACAATACCATGTCGGTGGAGGAACACTTGCTAATGGACGCCTCAAGCATCTTAAATGATAAAATTTATAGAGGCAATTGTCATTACTAAATTCTATAAGATGATTATCATCCTTTTTTCTAGTCGAACAGATTTTGCACAATTTTTCAACTAGTTGTTTATCATCATGTTCTTCTGCTTCTTGCCTGCTGGTATGAGTTGTCATCTCTCTTCCACTCCTATACAAATCAGACCCTTCATCTCGATGAATTTCAATCACCTCTCCATCAATATTAGGTCCAACATCTTTCCTATTACATTCAAGCCCTACTTTTCAATGCTCTGGTTTGTCATTTTCTCCAGTGCTATGCACTGCCATCTGCCCACTTTGCATTTCAGACACAACACAATTTTGGAGTGAAATGTCCACACCGTCATTAACCATATTGTCCTTATCACAAAAGGAGTAAACCTCAGACGACTTCTTTCTGGCTAGTGAACAGGGTACATAGTACCAACCAGTTGTTGGAATCTTATCCAGGGTAGGTGAAAGGCAATACCTATGATAAGCTACTTGGCATGCATTACACAATATGATGTAATCATTTATCTCATTACTGCCACACGATGTACACCGAACTTGATTGGCTGATGAACCCATATCTCTAACATTTGGAAGTTTGTTTTCTTTATTTTCCACACATCCATTCACGCAGCCCTCCACATTTTCCATTGTAAGAGTTACCTTGTTTGAAAGATTTAGATTCCTTGATATTTTTGGTAAGCCAATGGTTTCCATATAACTGGCTACTACCCTACTATGAGCATCTACTTGCATATTAATAAAAGATATGCATGGGTTGCATCCCTCTTCTTCTCTTGATGTTCACACCATTCTTTTAGTCTGTTCACTGTTGTGGAAAAATAAATGATTTCATGAGGTTGTTGATCTAGAACATCATGATCAAGAAATTCTCCAATGATACTTTCCCTCGTACTAATGTATGTATGAGTGGTGTTGCAATTTCCATTCAGCTTCTCCCTCAAGCAAACTAGACACCCTTCAAAGATCCGAGGAAACCTCCCAAAACACCTAGTATTTGAAAAAAAATACCACATGAGATCTAACTGATGTCGTTCTACACAAAACCCACGTTCTGGATTTTTTAAATTCGACTTCAATTGAGAAACTGCACTCAAAATCCGCTCCCTGAAAAGGGTTACGAATTTCGATTCATAGTTGAGCATCTGGTTATAATTTGTTCAACTTCCTTTACAAACATCAATTCTGATGCTAATGTGCTAAAAAAGGACTAGAAGGTTGTTTAAATTTGCACCTAATCATAGCTAAGATGTCTCAATTAAAATAAAGACTAAGTATCATCATTGGGAATGAGCCAAGAATGGTCTTTACACAGTAAGAATTATTTGGAGGCATACTCCAATTCCTTTCAACAACCATTCCAAAGATTTCTAGAGGGAAAGAAATAAATTCCATCATTACATGAATACAGTCCTTCACTCACATAACCATACATCTGAGACATACCACTTAACGACCTTGCTGCCACCTTTAACCCTACATTGTCATTGAAACCACCAACGAATTTTGGGGGTGTCTCTACTTGTAAATGGTTTTAGACCTGGGGGGTCTGAAGTGCACTAGAATATGCCACGTAAGATAAGAGTGGTTTTATCAAAATAATATTTTAGACCCCCCCAGCTGTTAAATCTCGGATGACCTTGGGGGGTCCGAAATAGAATGAAAACCGTTGATGTAGTATTGACAAACTCCACCATATAGAAATGCCTAGATGTTATGCTTGCCCTTCCTTATCTTGGCACTTGTAGCTTGACCTTTTGACTTTCATGGATGATTGGTGAATGTTAACTTTGTGATTAGGCCCAACCCATTTTTTTTTATAACATAACTTTAATTTTAAATGAATATTTTCATAAAAATATACAATTATATTTTTATAAAAATACAATTGTTTTAAAATTAAAATTATTATAAAAAACATAATAAACCATTCAAAAGAACTAATAAGTATACATGTAGGCATTTAGCCAAGAAGGAAATTGCAATTTGTCAATGAAAATTTGTAATTTTCAGTGTACCAAAATATGTTACAACATCAGCTCCAATGGGGACTACTTCCCCCTGTGGGATGCAAAGAACTAGTAGACCCTATGCCTTTTTTGTTGGGCATGGAGTCATACCATAAACCTATGACCTGAAGCTGCAATCTGAAACCATACTACCTGCACTAGTCCAGAGTCTCTTTCACACTGAAATCTGAAAACTAAAAACTGAAGTGAAAGACTTGATACTGCAAATGAAAATAAGCACAAGAGTGCCTAATTCATCAGGCTAAGGAGTAAATTAGTTAATCGACAATAATTATACTCCTTTTAATACCTTGAAAGTTATTTCACTCAACCAAACCAAACTTGATACTACAAACTTGAAACATAACTGAAACAAATATTGATCTACTACACACTGAATCTAAAAATAACTAATCAATCCCACACACCTCTATCTAATTGAACTGAAAAACTTTACATTGTTAGGTGTAATCTGCTTTCCAATGTAACCAAGTGAGGAGTGGGTTTATTGACAAACCATGTTGCTAGTAGCTGAAAATATGAAATATATGTACAATATAAACATAAAATCCCATAGGAAACTTATACTCACAAGTGAACTTTAACAGTTGCATCCTCTATCAACATCTTAGATTTTTGATCATGGCTGAGAGGAAAAGAGATATACTTCTGATTGCAACTATCAATGAACCTTGCATAGCGGTAAAGGCAGCTGAAATATTAAAACACTGGGATTGGTAATCTAGTGGAATCGCCATATGACAAAGTGTAGTTGCCAGGTGAAATCAATGCAACCAATAATAAATTCCTACCCCTTACCCTCCAGCAAGGAATAAATCTAATCTTTATCGTTCTCTAGGGAAAAATATCTCTGTTACTTCACTCCCTGGCAGCAGTGCCAAATGTTGTATGTGTTTCTTGTAAGCAGTCCTTGGCTGAAAAAACTATGCCAGGAAACCAACTAAACTATCCTTTACGTTCAAGCTAGCCCCTGAACTAGAGGGGGCTCCCTCAGTTGTTACAAGGCTTTGTTTAACGTTGTTCACCTATCATTGAATAGAAGCCTTTGAAGCACAAGGGCCAGATTTATGGTTTTAATTGGGGGTGGTTGGCAATCAAAGACAATCCCTATTCATGATTAAAGACTTCTCTCATGAGGTGCCTTCTCAAAGTGTCAACTTCTAGCCTGTGAGAATGACTTTGCTTTTCAAGGATTATGAGAGAAGAATGTAAGGAGATTCCTAATAATTGAGCAGTCAGCCTGACTACTTAACAACTAGGGAAATTTGGATGCGTGTAGAAGATTTCTATAGCCCAACAAAACATATTCAGCAGAAGATAGAAGGACAAACAATAATCAGTTTAGAGAAGAGCTAACTCAGACAGACAGTCCAATATACTAATTTCTTTAAATGATTATTAATTTGCAGGGACATTTCAGAGAGATTGAAACTCAATCTATTCTTACCTAGATATCCTATAATACTTTGAACATGTGTAGAAAGAGAGTATGAAAATACTAGGAAAACATACTAGAAACAAAAATTTTGTCATAAACTGGAGTCGAAAGGCTTTCGTTAGAAATACTATAATAGGATTTATTACAAAGTTAAGAGCCTTGGAATCAAAATCCAACCCTTTTACAATAAAAATGAAACAATCTATAGAAAAATAATCAAGCTTAATTGTTTATACTTTTCTAGAATAAAAATCTCAATAATGTATCAAAAAAATAATATCTCTTGATTAGTTGCAGGAAATCTAGAACCATTGCAAGTGTTCTGCCTTCAATTCTGGAAATTGTTTTATTGGCATGGATTTTCCTCCTTAAAAATTTGGATCAGATCCTTTGATACTTCAACATTTCCTTAAAATGCTCAATACAATCTCTATCTAATCTGCACTTATTTGTAGTGAATTCCATGATTGCTGGAACTGATTTAGATAAGGCTGGTCCTTTTTCTTGAAAATTGAATTTTCCTGGTGTTGACCTTTGACTTCCATTTCATCACTAACCACTTCATTCTTCATCTCTTCCCTCTATATCTATAGAAATAAATGTGGTGCATTCAATAAATTACTAATAGAAAATTATCAAATATGATCCTAAGGCGAGTTCTTATGACTGACAATACACACTCAAGCCTAAAGCATGCGAAGGAGAAACTTGAACATTGTTGGCTTGATATATATGTAGATGGACCCCAATTTATCAATGATAGAAATGATATGATGAAAAATATTCTTGAAATGATCATAGCTAATATAATGCCCATCATCTGTAATAAAGATCACAAAGAATGCCAAAGTTTCTTGCCGCGATAATATTTATGTTTCACTAGACCTTTTTGTCTTGATTTTGTCTTCTTTATGTTTTTGGAATGGAACCTATCATTATGGTCACCAGCTGAAAATTGAACTAGGGATCCTTGATTCGAATTCTTTCAATACAATTGAATACTTCAACCTCTTCTCAAATGAATTGATTTTACTTGTCTCTTTATTCTCCTCTGTAGTGTGCTGAGACTTCCTATGATGCCTCATAAATAATTGCAAACTTGAATTGGGGGAAGATATTCAATTCTCCCTTCCTTCTAGACTGTAACAATTGGATGATTGAATGTTTTTGTGCTGACCCCATCATGAAATACATAAATGATCTACACATCAAAGCCAAGCATATCAAATTGAGTAGAGAATTTATTCACTTCATTTCTTTGTTCTAATTCAAGAGAACAATATGTGCACTTCTCAACACAAACATGGTTACTAATACAAGGGTGATAAGAGGAATGGCCTTTCTCTAGAATACATTTTGAAAAACATACAGAACATTTACAACCACACACAGAGAGCCCCTGCTTCAATTCTACTAGGGCTAAAATTGCCTCCAGTTGCAACTTTTGTATATCATTACTCCCAAAAAATTCTGCAGTGATGTTGATTCAATGTAGATTCATCTAGAACTGCAAGCTCAAGACCTGTCTCCTGCAAGTGAATGCATATTGTTTTAATAGCAGACACCAAATTCATGTGAAGGATATCAACCTTCATAGAAACATGTTCCAAATCTACAGGGGACAAATCCTTCACTGTTGTTAGGGTCCTATAGTTTCAATAGGATTTCATGATTATAGTTTATGATTATTATATTTCGGATGTTGTAAATAATATTCCATGTTGTAAATTATTTTCAAAAAAGGACAAAACCTTGAGAAAAAAAAATATGCTTGCAAGTCGAAATGCAGCATTAGATAATAATTAAGTGTGTTTAGATTAAATTAATCACATCATTTAAATGTGATTAAATAAATTGTAATAAGGCTTTGGTTCTATAACTTTGATTTTATTGTAATATTGATAATGACAAAAGGATATTTGTCGTATGTGGTTAAACTGCACACATCTTTCGTGCCCGATCTTCAGTGCACATCTGATCCAACGACACCCAATCTATTTCGGACCCCCTCGCCTTATCTCCCTTTATCAGTGGGGTGGGTGAGGGAGTGGGGGGGGCAGTCCTAAATAAGTGGTCTTACCCCCAGGCACCGCTGCTACTTGTCTCCCTTAGAGTATTTCAGACCCCCCTTCACTAATACCACAATCTGCCTTTACCCCCCTCTGAATGTGGTATCCGCTACTTGCCACAAATCGCCTTCCCAATTAAACATCCACCCGCCATGTCCCTCCTCATATTCCACTCCTATTCTACCACCTAATCATATTTCCTCCAACCATGTGCCTCCATATTATCCCCCACCTCCATGTCACCTCCCGCCTCCACGTCATATGTTTGTTTCATGGTCAAGTAAAACTATGTTTTTCCCTATACAACATAGTAATTCCAAACATGGTTTACAAACAAATGATAATGTCTTATCAAAAACGGAAAGAGGGTTTTGTTGCTAATGTCCTTATGCACAAAACAATCTCTTAGTTTTGTAACAACTATTATGGTTTGGATATTCGGATGAATCTTTGCAGGTATATTTTACCAAATTTTCCTATTTTCAGTAAGTGTTTTCAAATGCAGTTTCCGAGCAGGTGGAAAAGAATTTTCAAAACTGAAAGAATTTTTTTTTGCCCACATCATAATTTACAAAAAATCATCTTAGTTTTCTAACATCTATTATTGTTTGGGATATATAAAGGTATTACAAGACCATATTTTTCAGAATTTTGGGAGCAAAAAGCTCAAATAAAGTGACTTGGAGGCCACCTCATCAAATAAGAGTTGCTAAAAAATTTGAATTTCTCTTCTTTGTCACAAGAAATCCAAAAATATAGTGCTAAGTAGAATCATTAGTTTTGAATTTCCTATATTTTAGTTCTATTTGTGTAAGACAGTTTGAGATATTTGTAAACAAATTGTGATATTTTTTCAAGATATTTTAGTTTAGAATTTGTATAAATACTTCATAGTTTGAAGTAATAGATGTTGCTTTTTTATTGTTGAATATAATTTCCTCAATGAATTGTAATTTTGTAGTTTTTGGAAGCATCAATATCACAAGCACATTCTTCACAGGATTCATGTGGTGTAGAAATTGGTGATGTTTTTCTTCTCTTCATGTGTTTAATCATTGTCTTCTTTCTATGTGATTTCTATAAAGCATAATTACATAACAGACACCGTGATGAATAGGATATGTTATACAAAGTACCCTATTCTAGATGTTAGTAATTTATATGTTTTTTAGTGAAGTCAAATTAAGGAATTTTTCATTGCTCCTTAGTTTCTACTAATTCTTACATCTCTTTTGTTTCATAATCCATTTAAAGTATTAAAGATCCAACTAGTGAAACCTAGCTTGCCCTATGAAACTCATTCAAAATTTGATGGAAATCCAGTTAATCTTTAGACTCCATATCCCAATGGAATTATAACAATTTAATCAACCAAACAATCCAATAAAAAACCATCAGTACAGTAATAACTAGCCTAAAATTCACATAAAACATAGTTCTAAATTTTACAGAGAGATCCCTCTCTGAAGCTTACAGTGCTAGATCCCAACTTCCAAAGTGGTTTTGATGGTGTCCTAGGTTTTAACTCCCTCAACCTCAAGAATACAACATAGTGGTGACAATACTGGGGAACGAACCTTTAGATTCCTCAAAAAAGTGTATCATGTTCAAGATCTGATTACTGATGGTGGACAGTGATCAAACACAAGAAGGATGTATCATTCACCTCATGACTCTACATTCAAAGTATCCAGAGCTTCAAAGTTTTTAGTTTGACTCCACTGTCAAAGAATCTAGTAGAAAATGCATGGCGACTCCACTGCAAGTTGATCAGATTTCTTGCTAAACAAGATCACAGGTTATGTGGGAAATCCTCTATCTTGTGAAGTTTTAAAAGAAGTCAAGGATGAACTAGCCAATTTTCAAATTGATGAAGATTTTTTAATGGTTGTGTTTCATTGTTTGAAATTAAGAAAATTTTGTCCTAAAAGTAAATATTGTTTTCTTGAGTTAGTTGTTGAAAGATTTGAGAAGGATATTAAACTTTTGGATTATCAAATTCAGTCCTATAATTTTCGAGATCCTAAAAAATTCTTGGAAAATCTTCCTTATCCAAAACAAGAGGAGATTGTATTTCCTTTTGCTTTGCAGATTGCTGAGAATTATATTTTTGAGTACAAGACTAAAAATAAATAGTGGGAGTCAAGGTTTAACCTTGAGAATGCAATTGATGAAATCTTCCATGCTCAATCTGTAAATGAAGGCCTAACAGGTAAACTAATTAATCATGGCTTTATTGATCCTATAGAAAACTACATGGAGGTTCTTTTCAGCTCAAGTGTTCAATCATGTTTTCATGACCAGATCCAATAGGAGTTGCCATTGCACTCTACATCTTTGATTTTATGGACAAAAACTCAAGTTGTCCTTTTGATTTTGCTAACAAACAGTCAAGCAGCCTAGTTGTTTCAACAACTACTTGATTGGCTTGATTGACATTTTTGTATTATTTGATTCAACATAATTTTTAGTAGTGTAGAGTAGGTAGTAGTGTGCAAATAAGCTCAACACTTTGAGCATTTTTTCAAGCATTATTCTCAATTTCAGTTTCAGATAGCAGTACAACTTTCAGTTCAGTGTGTATTTCAAATTTCAATGTGCATAATGGTTTTGACTCTAGTTTGAAGATTTTTAGTCACATAGATTTTTATGACAGAGAAAGTTGCAGATTTTGGATTGGCCTAATGGATCAGGCTACTAGTCTACGGTGTTCTTGACAGTTCACGAGGGATTGCCATCCCTAGCTGAAGCCACTATTAGGGTCCTATAGTTTTTATAGGATTGCTTGATCATAGTTGATGATTATTATATTTCAGATGTTGTAAATAATATTCCATGTTGTAAATTATTTTCAAAATGGTCAAAACTTTCAGAAAATAAAAAATTATGCTTGCAAGTCGAAATGTAGCATTAGAGAATAATTAGGTGTATTTAGATTAAATTAATCACATCATTTAATTGTGATTAAATAAATTGTAATAAGGCCTTGTTATAGCTTTGATTTTATTATAAAATTGTTAACAACAAAAGGAGATTTGTTGTATGTGGTTAAAATGCACACATATTTAGTGCCCGATCTTCAGTTCACATCCGGTCTGACGACACCAGATCTAATTCAGACCCCCTCACATTATCTCCCTTTATCGATTTGGGGGGGGCGGGGTTCCGAAATTAGTGGTTTTACCCCTGGGTACCATTGATATGTGTCTCCCTTAGAGTATTTCGGACCCCCCTTCACTAATACCACAATCTGCCTCTAACCCCCTCCAAAGGCGATATCCGCTCCTTGCCGCAAACTGCTTTCCTGGTTATGTCACCCCCTACTTCCACTCAACCATCACTTCACTATTGTCACATATTCTCCGCCTAATTACTTCCGTGCCAATGTCCACCTGCCATGTCCCTCCTCATCTTCCGCTCCTATTCTGCCACCTAATCATATTTTCTCCAACCATGTGCCTCCACATTATCCCCCACCTCCATGTCACCTCCCGCCTGCATGTCATATGTTTGTTTCATGGTCAAGTAAAACTATGTTTTTCCCTATACAATACAGTAATTTAAAACATGGTTTAAAAACAACTGAGAATGAATTTTCAAAATCCGAAATATTTTTTTGTTTCTGACATCCTTGTGCACAAAAACCTCTCTCAGTTTTTTAACCATTATTATGGTTTGGGAGATTCAGATGAATATTTGCAGGTATATTTTCCTGAATTCTCCAGTTTTCAGTCAGTGTTTTCAAATGCAATGTCTGAGCCGGTGGAAATGAATTTTCAAAAAATTAAAGAGGTTTTTGTTCCCAACATCATCATTTAGGAAAACCTCTCTCATTGTTCTAACATATATTATGGTTTTGGAAATACAAAGGTATTACAGGACCCTATTTTTCAAAATTTCAGGAGGAAAAACC
The DNA here is from genome assembly GCA_031772625.1 of Pinus tabuliformis. Classification (NCBI taxonomy): domain Eukaryota; kingdom Viridiplantae; phylum Streptophyta; class Pinopsida; order Pinales; family Pinaceae; genus Pinus; species Pinus tabuliformis. The sequence goes on along the minus strand of CM062820.1, from coordinate 789,031,103 downwards.
TGAAAGATAGTCAGTGACATGGAGGCCACCTCATCAAATAAGAGTTGCTATAAAATTCGAATTGCTATTATTTGTCACCAGAAATCCACAAAGCTAGTGCCAAGTAGATTAATTAGTTTTGAATTTCCTATAGTTCTATTTGTGTAAGAGAGTTTGAGATATTTGTAAACAAATCTTGATATTTTTTCAAGATATTTTCGTTTAGAATTCGTATAAATACTTCATAGTTTGAAGTAATATATGATGATTGTTCATTTTTGAATATAATTTCCTCTGTGAATTGTAATTTTCTAGTTATTGGAAGCATAAATAATACAAGGACATTCTTCACAGGATTTATGTGGTGTAGGAATTGGTGATGTTTTTCTTTTGTTCATGTGTTTAATCATTGTCTTATTTCTCTGCAATTTATGAAAATCTTAATTACATAACAAAAACTGTGATAAATAGGATATGTTATATATAGAACCCTATTCTGGATTTTAGTAATTTACATGTTTTCTATTGAAGTCAAATTAAGGAATTTTTCATTTCTCCTTAGTTTCTACTAAATCTCACATCTCTTCTGTTTCATAATCCATTTAAATTCTGAAAGATCCAACTAGTGCAACCTAGCTTGCCCTATGAAAGTCCTTCAAAATTTGATGCAAATCCAGTTAATCTTTAGACTCCATAGCCCAATGGAATTGTAACAATTTAATCAACCAAACAATCCAATAAAAAACAACCAATACAGTAATAACTAGCCTAAAATTCACATAAAACATAGTGCTAAATTTTACAAAGAGATCCCTCTCTAAAGCTGGCAGGGCTAGATCCCAACTCCCAAAGTGGTTTTCATGATGTCCTATGTGTTTACTCCCTCAACCTCAAAAATACAGAACGACAACATAGTGGCGACCATATTGGGGAACGAACCGTTATATTCCCCAAAAAAGTGTATCAAGTTTGAGATCTGATTACTGACAGTGGACAATGATCAGAAATTAGAAGGTTGTATCATTCACCTTGCGACTCCACGTTCAAATTATTTAGAGCTTCAAAGTTTTTAGTGTGACTCCACTGTCAAGGAATCCAAATTTGTAGAAAATTCATGGCGACTCCACTGCAAGTTGATAAGATTTCTTGCTAAACAAGATCAAAGGTTATGTGGAAAATCCTCTATCTTGTGAAGTTTTAAAAGAAGTTAGGGATGAACTAGATGATTTTAAAATTGATGAAGATTTTTTAACGGTCATGTTTCGTTGTTTGAAATCAAGAAAAATTTATTCTGAAAGTAAAGATTGTTTTCTTGAAATTGTTGTTGAAATATTTGAGAAGGATATTGAACTTTTGGATATTCAGATTCAGTCCTATAATTTCCAAGATTCTAAACAATACTTGGAAAATCTTCCTTCTCCAAAACAACAGGAGATTGTATTTCCTTTTGATTTTCGTATTGCTGAGAATTATGTTTTCAAGTACAAGGCTGAAACTAAATAGTGGGATACAGGGTTTAACCTTGAGAACACAACTGATGAAATCTTCCATGCTCAATTGGTAAATGAAGTACTACAAGGTAAACTAATTAATCATGCCTTTACTGATCCTATAACAAACTACATGGAGGTTCTTTTTAGCTCAAGTGTTCAATCATTATTTCATGACCAGATCCAATAGAAGTTGTTGTTGCACTCTACAACTTTGATTTTATGGACAAAAAGTCAAGTTGTCCTTCTGATTGTGCTAACAAATAGTCAAGCAACCCACTTGTTTCAGTAGCTACTTGGTTGGCTTCGCTGGCACTTTTGTATAATTTGATTCAACATAATTTTCAGTAGTATAGAGCAGGTAGCAGCGTGAAAATAAGCTCAGCACTCTGAGCATTTTTTTCAAGCATTATTGTCAATTTTAGTTTTAGATAGTAGTACAACTTTTAGTTCAGTGTGTATTTGAAATTTCAATGTGCATAATGGTTTTGATTCCAGTTTGAATATTTTTAGTCACAACGATTTTAATGATAGAGCAAGTTTCAGATTTGGGATTGGCCCAATGGATGAGGCTACTAGTCTATGGTGTTCTTGACACTTCATTAGGAATTTCCATCCCTAGCTGAAGCCATTGTTAGGGTCCTATAGTTTTTATAGGATTGCTTGATTATAGTTGATGATTATTATATTTCAGATGCTGTAAATAATATTCCATGTTGTAAATTATTTTTAAAAAGGTCAAAACCGTGAGAAAATAAAAAAAATATGCTTGCAAGTTGAAATGCAGTGTTAGAGAATAATTAAGTGTGTTTAGATTAAATTAATCACATCATTTAAATGTGATTAAATAAATTGTGATAAGGTCATGGTATAGCTTTGATTCTGTTAGCTACCTATACCAATAGGTTTCATATTTCATGATTGGCAATGAAAAGGTCCAAATATGCTCTGCTTTGATGATGCAAAGATCACATATTTCCAAGAGAATACAATCTGTGCTTATAGCTTGATATGGACTCAAATTTTGATGGATGGTCCAACAGTCTAATCTGGATCATGCCATGTTTTGAATTTTCAGTTGTAGAATAGAGAAAGAAGTCTGTCCAAACTGTTTAATCTTGGCAGACAAGTAGTTGAGGTAGAGAAGAAAAGGCTCCCAACAGCTTAATCTGGGACCTTGGAAGAAATAAGGGTAGAAGTAGATAGAAAAACAAAAGAAAAAACCAAAGAAAAGAAAAGGCAAGTAAGGGTCTGCAAGTCCAAGTGCACCCTCCAAGAAGAAATAAAAAATGCTAGGCAAATAGATGGGTAGGCAGTTGGGGTTGCAGAAAGGTCATTTCTTATAAGTTGCATGTGTGCTAACTATGTTTACCATAGCAAAATCAATGAGTTGAGAAGGTGTTATTCTTCATCAAGTTGCAGCAAGTAAGAAGCATGTCTAACCTCCCTTCTTCCCCTTTTTTCCATTTCATTACTAACACTCCCTCATCAGTTGAGATTCATGGAAGAAGTTATGGTTTCATGGTGGTTCTTAATCTTTTAGAAGCCACATTTCTTGTCTAAAAATTTTTTCATTTTGATCTACTCCCTAAACTAAGTAAGTTTCAAATAAACTTAGTGATTTCCCCCTCATCCACTCCTTTCATCCATATTAACCCTAACTCTATTATATAATTCCCCTATATTACCCTTTCCCTAGTATTATAACACCATGGTGTATAAACCCCAAATTTTGTATAAATATCCCTCCCCTTGGCATTATAGCCAATAAATCCTCTGTCAGGGATCAAATTGGCATCTGGTCACTTTGATGAACCTAAACCTCACCCCTCTCCCTTCTTTAAAGTCATTCCACCCATTAAACCTCCGTTTGTAAAGAAAAACCTTATAAAAACCCCCTCCTACCCATAAACCCCTTTGAAATTGTGAAAAAACCCAAAAAACCCACCTTTTGCCGCCTATCCAAAGTTTCGGCGCATATGTTTGATTTTTCAAAATACATTGAAAAACTTGACAAAACACCATATCCTAATGTTTTCCGCCGGGCGCAAATTCCAAAACAATAATAAAATAATCCCGCCCCCCCATCCGTATTGTCCGATCACATCACCCTTCCGTCAACCGTCGAATCGGACCCATGTGATCCGACGGCCCTCGTTCATATCGGAGCGGCCCCGACGTCCGACAGATACCTTCCGATATCTGTCAGAAGGTGATGTCAGGTGCCCGCCACGCGCCTTCCCCACAATGCATCGGAGGTACGCCTGACACATTCCACCTCCGTAGCTATAGCGGTGCGATATAAAAACGCTAACCGTTTCCGGTTTCGGTCAATCCGCTCATCCAACGTCATCCCCACGTCATTGCCACCCCGCCATCACGTCAACCTTTTTGTCCACCCCTGTGCCAATGTGTCTGCCACCGCATCATTTCCGTGGACCAACAGCAGCTCACCACCTCACCCGATGACGTCATGCTGACATCATCCAACTCCGACCCCACCCAATGACGTCATGCTGACATCATCCCAAAAACGCGCCAATATTGCAAAAAATCCATTTTTAGGCCAAAATCTCGTGTTTTTTTTGGCAAAAGACACTACTGTAATTTCTGCATGCTGCTCACGTCCAAACCAGCGCCAGCCTGCTAAAGTCGATTCCGAGACCGCCAGAGCCTCCATTGCACCTGCATTCGCAACTCGTGCCGATGAATTCACCAGGTATTCTTCAAAATCATCCCATAAACCTGGTTTTATCCATAATTCCGCAAATAAACTGTTAACAGACTTTAAAACTCTGTTTTCACCGTTAAACACACTGTGGCCTGCACTTATATCCAGCCAGTGAAGCCATTAAACTTCTGCAGGGCCGCATTTGACAAATTGAGTTGAAATTCATAGCTAGTTCGCGCAGTCGTGAACTAGGAACCTTAACTGACCAAACTCACCACAGAAAACACTCTGCTCAGTCCTGCTACTATTTTATCAGTCCTTCAAGCAGTATTTCAATTGCAGCAACTATCTCACTCACCCTTTGTTCCATACACTTCACATTTCTCCCTCAAAGAAAACTCTTGGGTTGCTCTGCATAGCAACTCTATCCATAATCCTAGGAGAAGTCATGGATCCACCAGTGGCTCCAATAGCATTAAACATTGCTCCATTAAATGCCCCTCAGAGACAATTGGAATGGCAGTCTCTGGCAGACATGGACTATCAGATTTCAGAGGAGATGCTGATGGGTACTAAGTTCCACATCCACCTGCTCAATGAACTGAAGGCTAAGCATGAGGCTGGCACAGATGTGTTGGGCATATGGAGCTCATTCCTCCCTATTTTCAAGCTCCCTCAAGTTAACCAATTCCCTGAGTTGATCCATCTGTGTGCTGAAAATTATGACCCCACTCAGAGGGTAGTTCTTGACCCTTCAGGATCAGCTGTGTTTTATGTCACCCCAGAAGCTATCAGGGATATGCTCTGCTTCAGGACTGAGAAGAAACTGGTCCCTCTATCACTTGTAGACCTGATAAATCGAGGAGCCAGAATGACAGATGCTCAGGTCACCAAACTAAACCAGCTATACATTGGCTCTGACTCTGTGAAGTATCCTCCTATCAATCAGGTATACCTCAACCAACTGGGCAGAGATCTAGCAGACATGATTAGTCCCATTTTGGGCTACAACTCCATTGAGTTTGTTGATCAAACTATGCTGGTAATCATGCTCATGTTGGCTCCTGGCAAGTCTCCTATCTGCTATGACTATGCCACCTATATAGCAGACAAAATACATGAGCAACTAGTGAACCTGGCAAGAGAAAGAGTGTTCAGGTATACCTCTTACATTTACCACTTGATCTTATATCATCAACATCAGAAATTCTCTTTTCCAATCAAAAGAGAGGATGCCCAAGGCAATCCAAGATCAGTGGTCTATTGGTCATCTGTTTTCCACTGTAGAGGTGAAACTCCTTATACTTATTGTGAGTTCATAGATCAGTTCATCCACCCAGCTATGTCAATGTTGATGGGCTCACCTCCTCCAAGGCTCACAGATGAAATGCAAAGGATCCTGCAGCTATCCAAATCATACAGCATTGGGGACTGGTACTTTTACCAGCACCACACCGTCATCAGGATGTATGGGTGTGAACTGCCTCCCTACAGACTACCCAGATATGTGCCCATGAGGCTATTTGCCCTAGAATACTTCAGGCAGTTTGGCAATGTTGATGTGCTTTACTTTTTAGGCAAAGGCAAGAAAGCACAGTTGAAAGTCAGGAACCAACTGGGCCACTTTGTCTATAACCAAAGGGAGGAAGGTTGGAAAGAAGCAGACAGGATGCTTGAGTCCCTTGGCCTTCAAACTAGTTTCCTCTGGAAACCTTATGACCCCAACCACTTCATCACTTTGAGAAGGCTCAGATATAGGCTCTCTGGCTATGATCATCTAAAAATCCCTCACATTGAAAAACATGCTAACCAAGAAAAATGGAGGAGAGGAACCCTAGAAGAGTCGGTTACACAAGAAGAGCTGAATCAAAGAGCAGTGAGGAATCTTAAAAAGATGGCTGACCTTGAACTTTGTTCACAGGTGTTTTCACTGCCGAGCACACAAATAGGAGCAGTTGCATCCTCCTCGACTGCAAATCAGCAAGCACCCAAAGCCACTGAAGATATATCTGGCAAGGGCAAGCAAAAAGATATGGATACTGAACAGCCACCGCATGAGAAGGTGCAGCAACAACAGCAACAGGTACAACAACAACAACAACAACAGCAAGTGCAGCAAGAAGAAGGGCAGCATAATAAAGAGCAGCCCCCACAGCAAGAAGGGACAGTTGAAGCCCCAATTTCCACAGAACAGCAGGCACAAAATACAATGCCTCCTAGGCAAGAAACATCAGTTGATGCATCAATCCTCCAAACTCCACAAAAGGAGGATACTAGCCGAAAAAGGGACAGAGAGACTCCCTTGACCACATCAGAAAGTCATGGTGAGAAAAGACAGAGAATGAACCCTTTCTCTGATGAGGAAATGCCAACAGGGCAGTCTCTGGGCATGGGCCCACCTAGCAGGGAAGTATCTGCAAGTTCCTTCCAAGAGGAACAGAACAGAACTGTGGGAGGAGAGGTCAGCTCCTCTAGCCAGCAGAGGGAGGGTGAACTGAGCATCAAACAGCAGTTCATAGACATAAAGAGAAGGAGTGAGCCCATAAAAATACAGCTGTATAATCATTTGCTGAAGATGGCTCCCACCAACCAGCAGAGACTAATGTCTGCTTTTGATGTCACTGAAGGCAAGATGATCATGAGTCACTTCTTACCAGCTGTAGCACAGCCCCAAACTCATGCAGATTATATAAGGACCAATCTTGAGGTCCTTGCCAAAGACATCCACCCAATGGATAAAATTGAGTTGCAAAAACAAACAGGTGAGATGGTCTATGCCTCCTTGGCAGACAAAACCTTGGACAACTACAGGCTGGAAAATAGCCTTAATAATACAGCTGCCCAACTTGAGTTGGAAAGGGCATCATCACAGGCTAAGGACAACAGAATTAGGTCCTTAGAAGATATAATTATCGAGATTGGGCATGATCCCAAAGATATCAAGGGCATCCAGGAGATATTGAAGTTAAGGGATGCAGACATGGCTGCTTTGAAGAAAAAGATAAAAGTGCCAGCCACAATTCACCCTCAAATAGATGAGGTTGCCCAGCAGAGGCATGATAAGGAAGCCACAGATTTACTGGTGTCTCTCTATAAACAGCTCATCCAGGCACAAGAAAAGCTGGGAGAATCAGAGACTGCACAGGCAGCATTATAGGCAGCTTTGAAACAAAGAGAAGAAGGACAGACCTCCCAGCCTCCTCCTAAAGTAATAAATCTTGAGAAAACTGCTCCACCTACTGTTCCTCCTCCTCAACAGCCAGAACAAGCAGCAACATCCACCTCAACAGCACCACCAGCAACAGAGCAGGCCCCAAGCCTGGACATGCAAAAGCTAAGGAATGAGATCCAGGCCCTGGAAGCTCAAATGACGGAGCTGAATGAGACCAGGGATAAATTGGCCAAAGTGAATGACAGATATGATAAATCTAAGCAGTCTGTGGCAGAAAAGGGCAGGGAGATAAAATCCCTCAAAGATAAAATCAAAGAGCTAGAAAATGAGCTCAAATTAGATAAGGTGGTGGCTGAGCTTAAAATAGTGCTGTGGGCTAACATTGGTCAATCTATCAATGAGAAATGGCAATATATTGAAACGATCCATGAGCAGTTGGACCTCATTCCAAAAGCACACACTGAAATTCAGAGAGCAAGAGATGCTCTAAGCAACATGCCTGAGATAGCCACCAGGATGATCAATGTGCTTAACAATAGGACAAGCACTCAGTTGGCTGCCATGGGAATTCCAAACAGAACTGAGCACATTCAGTTGATCAAAAGGGTTCTCACACTGAGAAACTTAGTGCAGACATTGGAAAGAAGAACCCAGGATATGCAGATTGAGGTGAACAGATTTTTGGAGAAGTTTCAGGTGTTAGAAAACAGAGGGCTCCCTAGCTTACTGAACATCGCGAGGAGATTGTTCACACATGACCAGTATGCCAAAATGGTCAACACATTTGCCACTAGTCAGATCAATGAGAAGTCCAGCACCTCAGAGGAAACAGGGCCAGCCACAGGACAGACTCTCTATAACAGAGTAGAGAATTTATTTTTTATAATGAATGAAATCAAACACCTGTTTGAGGCCCCTCCCAATTTTTATAAGTATACAGAGGCAGAGGAGACTATAGATGCAATCCTCAGGCATCAATTACCTACACATGACTGGTGGACCAAAGCAATACAAACAATTTTGTAAACAGTGAGCCATTCACCAAATTTTGGTTTATAAAAATATGAATTGTTATGCAAAGCACAGTTTAATAAAATCAGCATACAAAGGAAAGCTGAAAGGCTGAGCCAACTCAGCAGGGCTATTCGGTCACCACAGCAGCAAGCACAGTCACAGGTGGCAGGGTCGAGAAAATACAGCGCAGCAAACGTAAAGGCACATTTTCCAGCATTAAAGCAAAGCGTTCCAACCGACTCAGTGACCTCCAAAGGTCAAAATATCCTCTGACAGACTTAAAGAGCAGTTATGTTGTATTCAAAGCTGTAATAACTTCTTTTCTACTTTTCTGTACGAAGCAATGAAGATATTTCTCTCTCAGATGACTCAATGCCTGAGATATTTTGTATAAACATTTCTATAAAGTCCCCTTCGCATGAGTTTGCAAAGGGTTGTTGTTGATTTCTCTTGAAGAAGTTCTTATGCTGTAATCCTTTCAGAGTTTAATAAAGAAAGTGATGGAATTTCTCGGATTTCTGAAGTGTTGAATGCGTTCTGGTGTCTGTTGAAAACTGCAGGATTCCTGTGTACTTCACAATACAATAAGTTTCTGTAACTCTCTTTGTTATGTGCTTTAATCTTTTACAACCCATATATGTTTCTAATTTCTAAGTGTCTAGCAACAAGGAAAAAGAATAACCTTCAGGACTTATTCAAGGAATACCCTGAGTTCAATCTGTGTTGTTAATGAATGTTTTCTTCAGCTATAATCTTGATAAGTGTAATTCTTAATTGCTGCACTTTCAGAATATATCTTTCACAGTGAGCTTTGTTTCAGGAATTCAAGTTTGCTCCTGTGCATCATGTTTCACTTTCATATCACCAGCTCAATAGAGAATTCTTAATTGCTTTCTGTTGGCTGACCATGCTTCACCACTTAAGTTTAAATTTGTTTGTTTAAAGATACACAATAGGCCCTGCAGTCTGAACATCATCACTCCTGCATTTCAAAGCATTTCACAACTCTAGACTCCATTGCCCAATGATATACTACTCTCTGAACACTACACCTTAAGCCCTGAAAGAAGTCCTTCAACCAAAATATAAACCATAAACACCTGAGCATAATAACTAGCCTAAAACACCATCAAAACAGAGACAAATTATAAAGAGAGAGCCCTCTCTGATTACAGTTTGGCTAGGAGCTGTGATCCAAAGATTGGTTAGTGGTTACCCCGGCCGTATTCCCTTGGGAGTCATAGGGAACAACCTGGGTGTTAACAGATTCTATTGTAAAATTGATAACGAAAAAAGGAGATTTGTCATATGTGGTTAAATTGCGCACATATTTCACACACAATCTTCAACGCACATCCAATCTGACAACACCCTATCTAGTTTGGACCCCCTCACCTTATCTCCCTTTATCGGTGGGAGGGGTGGGTCCAAAATGAGTTGTTTTACCCCCGGGCTGCGCTGTTACGTGTCTCCCTCATAGTATTTCAGACCCCACTTCACTAATACTAGAATCTGCCTCTACCCCCCTTTGAAAGCGTATTCACTCCTTGCCAAAAACCACCTTCCTGGTTATGTCACCCCCACTTCCACTCAACCACCATTTCACTACTACCACATATCCTCCACCTAATTACTCCCGCACCAATGTCCACCTGCCATGTCCCTCCTCATCTTCCACTCCTATTTTTCCACCTAATCATATTTCAGTTAACCATGTGCCTCCACATTATCCCCCACCTACATGTCACCTCCCACCTCCATGTCATATGTCTGTTTCATGGTCAAGTAAAACTATGTTTTTCCATATACAACACAGTAATATAAAAAATTGTTTACAAAAAACTGAGAACAAATTTTCAAAATTGGAAAGAGGTTTTTTTTGCTAACATCCTTATTCACAAAAAACTCTCTCATTTTTGTAACAATTATTATGGTTTCGGAGATTCGGATTAATCTTTGTAGGTATATTTTCTTGAATTTTCCCATTTTCAGTCAATGTTTTCAAATGTGGTTTCCAAGCCGATGGAAATGAATTTTCAAAAAATGAAAGAGGTTTTTGTTTCCAACATCATTATTTACAAAAAAATCTCTCATTTTTCTAACAAATATTATGGTTTGGGATATACAAAGGTATTACAAGACCCTATTTTTCAGAATTTCTGGAGGAAAAAGCTCAAAGACAGTTCATGACTTGGAGGCCGCCTCATCAAATAAGAGTTTCTATCAAATTCGAATTTCTCTTCTTTGTCACCAGAAATCCACAAATATAGTGCCAATTAGATTCATTAGTTTTTAATGTCCTATATTTTAGTTCTATTTGTGTAAGACAGTTTGAGATTTTTGTAAACAAATCTTGATATTTTTCAAGATATTTTCGCTTAGAATTTGTATAAATACTTCATAGTTTGAAGTAAGAGATGTTGATAGTTGATTGTAATTTTCTAGTTGCAGGAAGCGTCAATAATACAAGGAAATTATTCACAGGATTCATGTGGTGTACGAATTGGTGATGTTTTTCTTATGTTCATGTGTTTAATCATTGTCTTCTTTCTTTGTCATTTCTAAAAAGCTTAATTACATAACAAAGAATGTGATGAATAGGATATGTTATGAAAATCACTCTATTATGGTCGTTAGTAATTTATATGTTTTTTGTTGAAGTCAAACTAAGGAATTTTTCATTGCTCCTTAATTTATACTAAATCTTACATCTCTTTTGTTTCATAATCCGTTTAAATTATGAAAGATCCAACTAGTGCAACCTAGCTTGCCCTTTGAAACTCCTTCAAAATTTGATGCACATCCAATTAATATTTAGACTCCATAGCCCAATGGAGTTATAAAAATTTAATCAACCAAACAACCAATCAAAAACAATCGGTATAGTAATAACTAGCCTAAAATTAATATAAAACATAGCTAAATTTTACAGAGAGATCCCTCTCTAAAGCTGGCAAGGCTAGATCCCAACTTCCAAAGTGGTTTTGATGTTGTCCTATGTGTTTACTCCCTCAACCTCAAAAATACAGAATAACAACAACTATTATCTCGACTATAACAAGTTGTGAATCCCTCACGAAGGCAGGACCACTCTCATAACTATGTTTCAACTCTTCCTCTACAACCAAAGCTATATTGCAAGATGAAACATCAACAATTGATTCCTTGATGCTAACAAGTACACTAAAACCAAAGAAATCTTATTTCTCTAAAAAAAAATTGATTCTTCATCTTTTATCCGGTCCAATGTCTCCACCTCCATCAAAATATAATCGGTAACCTCTTTTGTTATTGTGATCCTCTTTTGTTATTGTGTTCTTATCAAAATATAATCGGTAACCTCTTTTGTTATTGTGATCCTCCACTGGATTTATGCCAACATCAATCACCACATCTCAAGGATTTAGGCAGTCACCATGAACTAAATTTGCCACACCTGCAGTAGAAACAACAATATTGGCCTCCCGAGTAATATCTACAAAAACATAGCGACTATCTTCCAATAATATTGCTACAAACTATCCCAACTGCTCTCTTCCCCGTGTGTACACTTGGTTCACCATTACTGCAAGTAGTGACAATATTCACAACATCTAGTGGACTAACAAAATTTAAAAATCAGGGGTAGAAACATAATTTTCTAAAATTTCACTCTTTTCATCCTCCAAACATTCGTTCTGATCATCCTTGAAAGAAATGTCATTTTCACAGAGTTTCAATGAACAAAACTGCCACTTTGTATCACTCGCATATACCAGAGGAGGCATAGGCATTTCCCACTCTAGCTGGTGTTCATGTCAAATAAGTATAATTGTTTTAGTATCATGGCTACCAGAGGAGCCATAGGCACTGCCCACTCTAGCTATTGTTCTTGTCAAATAAGTACAATTGTTTTAGTATCATGGCTACAAAGATTGAGTTCTGGGATATTCTCCAAGCATATATATTTATTATTTTGGGTTATAGGTTGGGCAGTAACATAATTCCAACCTTTGCATGCAACTGTGACTTCACTTTTAGTTTTTACCCAGGATTCATCTCTAGGATGCAATGATGGATATTCAATATCGCTAAACCAATCACAATTGAAAATCTAAAGGTCTAAAGAATAAATACATTGCTCCATGGGCATTGATGTTATTAGAATATGAGGCCTGGTGAACAACAGGCCATGGAAAAAGGTTATCAACTGCATTAGAAACCCCTGCAGAAATGTTAAGTTGTGGGAATAATTGTAATTCCTAGTTTGGAGCAACATAAGAAGGAAATTGTACATATGCACTAGTTCATGTGTAGGATCACTTGGGCTCCATGTTGGGATCACATAGTGAGAAACATGACAAGTGTGAGAGCATAAGATGGTGAAATGACAAAAAATCATTGCAAAATGATGGCTAATATTACTTTCGCTTCCAACAGAGAAACGTTATGCCCCAAACATACCCTTGGACCAATTTCAAACGACATGAACGTGAATGGATGATTTGTGGCTTTTGCAATTCCCTCACCAAATCATGATGGGTTAAACTCCTTTACATCATTTCCCCACAATGATGGATCATGGTGGATTGCAAAGATGGGAAGTAGCAGGACAGTGCCTGCAAGAATTGAGTGGTTTCCAAGCTTCATTGGTTTGTATCCCTGTCATTGCATAAGCACTGCTAGTGGATAAAGTCTGAAGACCTCATTTAGAATAATTTCCATAATCTTAAAACAGTTCACGCTACCTGCATCTGGGGAATTTTGTCCACATGCTTCCAACTCCTCTTTGAGTGCATGTGCCTGGAAGTCTTGATGCATTCTTAGCAGACATCATTACCTGAGCCAGAAGATATCTTCCATCCCAAGTTTATTAGAAATATTTTAATTTACAGTAGTTTTTGTTCTCGTGGCGAAGATAGATGTTGTGCATTTGAATCATGGCCACACAAGGATTGTATTGCCACCTTGAACCCTACAATGTCATTGAAACCACCAACGGATTTCAGAGGGGGTCTCTACTGGTAAGCAGTTTTTTTTTTTTGGGGGGGGGTCCAACTCCTCTAGTTGATGCCACGTAAGGTCAAAATGGTTTTACCAAAATAAGATTTCAGACCCCCCCAGCTGTTAAAGCTCAAATGGCCTTGGGGGGTCCAAATTGAAATGAAAACCGTTGATTTAGTACTGACAACCTCCACTGTTAAAAAATGTTTGGATGGTATCCTTGCCCTTCCTCATCTTAGCACTTGTTGTTTTACCTTTGACTTGCATGACTGATTGGTGAATGTTGACCTTATGATTAGGCTTGATCTTAAATGTTTTAATAACATAACTTTAGTTTCAAATAAATATTTTCATAAAAATATACAATTATATTTTTATAAAAATAAAATTGTGTTTAAAAAAAAAATTAATAAGACATTAAAAAGCACTAATAAGTATATATCTGAGCATTTATCCAAGAAGGAAATGGCAATTTCTCACTGAAAATTTGTAACATTCAGTATACCAAAATATGCTACAACAACAACGACAACAACATCTAAAGGTAATATTAATTGTGGCCTATGTTATTCAATAAGAAAAGACTTAAATTTAACAACATACACAAATGAAAATTGGGTAAGAAATGTTGATTATAGAAAGAGAACAAGTGGTGCAACATTATTTTTGCGTAATTGTTTGGTGTCTTGACTAAGCAAAAAGTAGAATTATATTTCATTGTCTACAATTGATGCTGAGTACATAGCAGAAAATGCATGCTATACTTAGACCCCATGGATGAAATAAACTCTCAAGGATATCAAGCTTGAATACACTTATCCTATTCCTATTATGTGTGATAATACTAATGCTAATAGTATGTTCAATAATCATGTAATGCATTAAAAAAACAAAGCATATTCCTATAAAATATCATTTCTTGAGAGACCAAGTTATTGATTAGACTACTAGGCTTGAATATGTTGCCACTAATGATAAAATTGTAGATATATTTACCAAACCAATTCCTAGAGGGACATTTTAGTACATAAGACAATGGTTGGGAAGGATGTCTCTCTCATGACATTGATTCTATCAGTATGGGGACTAGAAACTACTCATCGCATGTCAGAATTTTGGAGAGTAAGATGCAAGAGAAGAATGGTTTCTTGAAAATCCTATTGGACATGTATTACCAACAAATAAATGTTGGAAGGATAGGTTCATAGGAAGGTGCAAAGGAAAATAAGGTGAGTGTTCCATAGTCATTCAAGAGGTCAGAGAGAAGAAAATAGAATAAGCCCACGGAGAGCTACGAGATAATAAGTACCATGTGTTGAGAGTGAGATGATTGTTAAAAAAGGGGAAGAGTGAGAAGATCATGTAGCTATAATAGCCAAAACCCTTTACCATTGATGTCAAAAGGGGAGAGTTAGCAAACAATGGTCATTTTTTCAACTTAATAGGGGGAGTGTTGCCAGGTGGTGATGTTTCCATCAATGAAAAACAATGTTTGATGGTGTTTCCATCAATACCAAGGGGGAGTATTGTTGAGAAAGTTGGAATTTGTTACAATTGATGAAAAATATAGTCATTGAAATCAAGTGACATCCAGATCGAGGGGAGCTTATAATTACTTGGCTCTTTTCTTATTAACCTATATTAGAGGCCATTTTGTTTATAGGTAACTTGTTCAGAATCACATGAAAAAGTGTTTTGTGGATAGTCCTCTTAGAGAGATTTCTAACAGTATATGGCACTTGGTCAAACTCCCAAGGAATGAGCAAAAATGTTGTTTTGAATTGAAGGAAGTTTAGGAGGGAGAAATGGCTTCAAGGTATCTGGGTATTGGAGTCATCCAGGGATGCACTAAGGCATTCACGAATCCAATAATCCGAGATGCATTAGACTATTGATCAGGTGAAATGAGGTTAATGTCAGATCAACAAGATTTATCTAGGCTTCAAGGACCCCATGCAAGTGGTAGAATGAGGTGGCATATAATTGGAAAATCAATGGAATGGAAGTAGAAGGATAGAATAGGTAGCATGGCCTTGGGACTCATGCTAGGGAGTGGTTTTGCAAGGCTCTACAGTGTTAGGAAATTTGACTTATAGGTAGTTAAGTGGTAGTTGGAGCTCAGGAAGCAGGTGTTGTCCAAGAAATGGAAGAGTTCACATCTTGTGACAATTCTATCTATTGGTTTTTCATTTGAGGGTTGACAGGGCTCTAGTTCAGCCAACAAGTGGTGAGTAGGAAAATTTAACAATAGGTAATTAGGGAAAATTTTAAGGATGGCAATTTATCTTAAAGATTAGAAACCTTGGTGAATCTTACTAATCCATAACATGCAAACTATAAAATTCTTAGTGATATTTTAGTAAAAATATTCAAACTTCTAATGATTTTATATAGCCTTTGTAAAATATTTTCTATTTTAAGGTATAATATTTTTTTATTATAAAATTTGGGTGAATCATTTTTAGGAAAAAATGGGAATTAGCTTTTTTTTTTGGAAAAAGCATGGAAAAGTAGCCCCTATGTGAATATTAGCCCCTAAAATTTTCCATGGAGGTAAGGGTTTATTAATCAAATTGTTGGTTAGAAGGTGCAACATACCAATAGGTGATGAGCGACAAGCAAGAAGATGGCATGACATGGCATCACACATCAGACATGATCTGGATTAGTTGGTGGTGTGGTAGCAAGTGAAGGGGATATATGGAAGGTATATTTGATTTTTATGGGTGGCCAAGTGGCGAAATTATAAGTGACATGTGGAAGTGATGTGGCATAAATTATGGTAGAGAGATGATGTGGTAGGTTTCGTTTAATTAGCACAAGTGACATGGCAGTTGCATTAGGTGACAATGTTGCACGGAAACACCTAAGGCATAGGTCACATGGAAAATAAGTTGGGTGACCATATTAAATGGCTACTCCTAGGGCATATGTGACATGGTATCTAATTTAGATGACTACATCACATGACAATGCCCAAGCTAGACTTTAGACCCCCCTATGCCTCCCCCATTAAATATCACATAGGTAAGGGGACCCCAAACTTAGGTATCCGTCATTGGATATGAACAAAGCATGAGATCATTCTGAACACACCAAAAATATGTGGGTCATTTAAATCTCAAATGTAATAAATTTTTAACCCCCCAATTAAATCGTGGACATGCAAGGGGCCTTGAAGTCATGTCTTTGCCATCGATTTCAATTGGGTCACCTGGTGCGCTTCAGAATATGCAGGACAATTAACCATTGAATGGTCTATAGTTTTCTAAGTATAAGAACCCTTGAGGATCAAGCCCTTGGTTTGGGCATGCATTTGTATGCACCTAGGAGCTAACAACTAGGGGCTACAAGGTGATTAGTTTTGCGTTTAGGTTCCAAATTTTCATTAAAGGACTAAAGCTTATTTCAGACACCAAATTTAGTGAAAGGGAATGAAATAAATTAAATTTGGTATGGAAACATCTATAAAAGGAAATAAGGTGATGCAAAAATTGATCTTCCCATGCAAACTAAAGAGTAAGAACTACAGTTGAGCAACAAAAGAACAAAATCTAAATTTGTACGAGGAGAAGAAATGGGAACCAAACTGTAGAACTTGAAGAAGAAGATCTAAGACAAATTAGTAGATAAGTGATGTGGAGTATGATACATGTGAATATTGGTGAGATATGGAGTTGCTTGAGAGGTTGAAGATTTTAGATTTAAAGTGAAAAGAATTGAATCTGTGAATTAAATTAAGCAAGGTTGCTGTAGAGGACAATGAAATAGAATTGTTAATTAAAAATCGGTTTAGAAATATTTCAATTAAAATGGCTATGGAAATGAGTTTGAAAATGAGATGAAAAAGGTACATGATAGGTAGATAAAGTCGGTGCTTGTAGATTATGGGATTGGAGTCTCCTTCAAGTTGGTACCTATAAATATGGGGGGTTTGGTGCCTACAACAAATTGGTGCTTACAAATATGTGGAGGTTAGTGCTTACAAAAGATGATGAAAATTGAAGTCATGTATTGCATTTATGTTATAATTAAAATAAGATTTGTGGTTTTCTCCCATATGGAATTCCACACAAATATATTGTGTCCAATATCTTATGTGATTGGTGAATTGTTGTATTGTTGTATGCATTTGACTAGTTAAATAATTGTAATTTTTTTTATAATACTGATTCACCCCCCTATTACTATTATGTTGATTCCAAAAAATGGATTGGAATTTCATGGTTGTCACGGGATATATATCGTATTTTAACTTTGTAAGAATATTGTTGGTTTTCTTGGTTTTGGGTTTCCAAGATAAAATCTGTATGTTTATGTTTGTACATTCCATTGCATCTTTTATGTTTTATTAAGAATAAATTTGTATAAAATAATTGTATAGGGTTAAAACCTACATTGAGCGCATGACATGGACATCTATTTTTCACATATAATGCACATAGAACCACATCAACCCAAAATATCAACTTTACATTTTTCAAAAATAATATTGACCAAACCATATTCAAGATACTCATGTTCATTCTTTTAGCTACACCATTTTGTTGCAGGTTGTATTTTATCCTTGAGATGTTTCAAGCTATATAAGAACAATGCTAAGGCATCTCAAACCAAGTTTTGAAATCAAGCTAGCTCGTGGTTCAGAGGGGTATCACTAAGAGATAAAGATGAAACTAACTCCTTACTGTAACCAATTACCAACTTGTTTATTAATCTCAGTGGACATATTTGAATAATGAGAAGTAGGGTTGAGGATAAAGATGGATGATGACTGGAATGAGGCTAGAAAATCCATATAATAGGGCTATGAATTGGGAACTAGTGTCTCAAAATACAAGACACAATAGTTGATAATAGAAGGCAGAAGAAAAAGTGAGAAACATTAGATATCATACTCAAAATTGAGTAAGGAAGTCACTGCCAAGTTGAAACATAAGAAGTTTGACGAGCATAAAATGATGAATGCAAAAAAATAAATGAAATTAATCTTTGGAAATATATACCTTAAATTATGTTAAAAGGACTAAAAATAACCTGAAAATCCTTTCCCTATATTCTCCATGATGGTGAACGTTTTACAAAAGGTAGAGTTAACACAAAAATCCAAAAAAACATAAAGATTTCATTCCTCATTAGAAATAAGAGAGGTGATAAATGAGAAATTCAAACAAAAAAAATAGAGAGAATCAAGGCTTTGCAAAGGAGCAATGAATTTATGGAAGGTTTATTGATTGTTGGAATTACAAACATACTCTTAGGCTTTGCTACAACCACCTCTTATTATTAGAATAATCTAAGCACCCCTTATTCAAGTCCTTTTTTTGTCATTATAATCTTTTGAACACTGAATGAATCCCTTCAATTATGGACATGATTTCTCAATTGACACATTAAACTCTAGATTTGAACACTCAACATAGATTGAAAGAAATTTGCAGTATTGTAATAGTAATAATTTTCCAGATATCCCTTATCCTTAGCTATAATATTTGTGCCATAATAAATCTACATAGAAGACAAATTTTTAATAAAGTTTTGCTAATATTTTATTTATTTATTTTCTTAAAACACGTATGTTTTTTATTCGAAATTGGGCATAATAAAATTGACTTAGCATTTTCTCCAATTTTGAATGAACTCTATAATTGTCAATTTATCGTCATTTACGTGAAAATTGACATAACATATAAAAATAAACATTAGTATGAAATTTACAATCAAGCTCAAAAAAGTAATATGAGAAATGATACAATAACAAAGTTCACAGTGCATTGGCTATGTCTCCAAGTTTGCACAAATTCCAAATTTCTTCATTAGTTCTCCTTTAAAGAGGACTTCTCTTGTTACAAAAAGGGTTGAATTATTCTCCCAATAAGAGGCTAGTTCTTCCTTCCAAAGGGCTTAAATCTTCTCCCAATAACGGGTTGGTTCTCCTTTAAAAAGGGCTAACCTTCTCACATCAAGGGCTAAGTGTTATTGTGTCGATGTCTCTTTATGATCCTTATGATATCTAATATTATGCACTGTGTAAACCCCCTAATACTTGATTTCAAAAAGAGTGAAGGGATCTCTACTTGAATGGTTCATGAGGCACAATACTTGCTAAGGTTTTATAAATGGGGTAAAAAGCTAAGTGGGTTTGATTGTGGGGAAAACTCCACAGTTAAGCGTGCTTGAGCCAGAGGCGATCTGGGATGGGTGACCTCCTGTGAAGCCCTAGTTACTGGGTGCAAGCCCCGAAAGTGATGATTGATGCTATGTGATTCATTTCACTAGTTTCAATTCCACTTCTCCACCCCTATGAGCATCACCCGATCCAATGAATGCTAGGTGAACTATTCAAAAATCATGAGAAATTAGTCAAGTACGACTACCTCTCATGGAAATGGTCATACATGAATGAATTACTTAACACAGTTGAACCCCAAAAATGATATCTAACATTTTGTATTTACTGTTGAGCTCCTTTGTGTAATTACTCTGTGACGGAAAAATATTAACTTAAATAAGTAAATAATTATCAATATAAAGGATGCCTTAGTTTTTCAACAGGGTATGAGAGCTAATGGTGAAATAGAAACCCTAGAAAGGAATTCATCCTTGTTTCATGTAAGCCCTAATACATTTCTCTATCCCTGCTTAAAAGGAATTCCAATATGTCTCATTAGGCCTAAAGCCCTAGTCTTTGAAAAAGGCTAAATCCAAATTGCAGAAAGAGAAAGGAGCATCAGTAGGCCAAAAAAACTTAGTAAATAGTTTCAGGGGGGATGAAAATTTCTAGGCCTATTTCAAGAGCCAAGAATCCTCACGAGATGTGAAGAAATTTAAGTACCCTAGACAAAATCTAACATCATATCAGAGATACGAAAATCTAAAGTTCCTAAGCACAAAACACTTGTGATATTTTGCGATAAGTATTCTAAGGTCAAGAAATTTCAGTCACAATAGAACCTCAATTAGCTATGAATCATGACCTCAATATCCATGTTTTCCATAGCAATGTAGTTTCAATGACAATGTGTTTTATGAAGTTCAGTCACTTGAGGATTTGGTAATGAAAAAGTTGTTCATGAATCTTATTATTCTTAGGGACTAATTCAAATAAATTTGTTTCTCTTGAAAGGATATTCAGTGGTGATCAAGAAAAAATATGAGGATTGATGTCTATGAGGATGGAATATTATTCAACACAATAATATATGTATGTGAACTAAGCAAAACTTGATTCATCGGTTAAAATTATTATAGGTTAAGTCAAAAGTATATTGTGAAATGAACATTATTTGAAAAAGGTATATCATGCATTTGGGATCCAATGTTATAATGTACTAAGTTTGAATGTCTAATATATTCTTGATCGCTAGAAAAAGGATTGAAGTCCCATTTCAAAACCTTAGTTCGTCTGCCTTCATATTAGGAACCTCAGAAGTTCATTTCAGAAATTCTGTTTAAAATAAGAGCTTGTGATAAAGGAATGAAGGTTTATTTCTCTGTCAATCTCAATTAGCTGAATACCTCATGTATATTAATAGAGATCATGTAACTTCAAATAAACCTCATTAATCATAGTATATAGTTTGTTTCTTTTAGATAAAATCATTGCATCCAACCTTGCAGCAAGAGGATTCTATGTAATAACAACAAAAAGATACAATTCACATTGTTTAAGAAGAAGGGCTCAAGTCAAATGCCAATGATCTCATAAATATCTCAATTTGTTTGTATCATTTCATAAGACCATGTCAAAGTCTTGAACTTATGATTAAGTCAAAGGAATATTAGGAAGGTCATAATTCATAAATAAATCTCGGATGCAAGGTTAAGTCTATGCAATCATTTGAAAGAAAATTGAAAAGATTGTTGCCATAATTTTAAAGAATCTGAATTTTCTCAGTTAAGACATCTCCATAATTTATCAATTCCGTCTTAAATGACTTAGCATTCAAGCTCGAAGGTTGAATGCTTATTATATCCAAAGCCACATTAGTAAGTGTTGTGGGGAAAAATGCCTATGCAGGACGATCCTATCCACCTAAGGTGTGACAGTGCCTTAGCAACAAACAAAGACAGCTATTCTAGTATTCTTCCTTTATGAATTAAGAATGAAGAGAGATAGATGGACTAACCGGTGTCTTCCGTTTGTCCCTCGATCCGGTCTCTCTTCTCTTGGAGAGTTCCCAGCTACTTGCCTTCTCGCTCGCCCAGCTTCAAGAGGTTTCTGCAAGATCACAAGAAGAGAACACTACACAAGACATGGATTCATATTCATAACTAGTTCAGGATTAGAAGTAAAATAAACATACCAATGCAATCATACATCAAAAATACATCAGTATATAGGAGAAACCAAGATAGCTTTATTGATGAATAACATTGTTCAGGAAGAGATACAACCCAGAGGGCTCCAATCCAGCATCTCCTTCCCAGCAAATGGAATTCCTATCTTCACCCCCTTCAAAGCATTAAGCACCCAATGATTCAAATCTCAAACCAGTAGCAATTCTTTGCAATAACAAAATTCCAGCCTCTAGATCTCATGGAGGAGAGATCCATATATAGATGTTTGGAGAGAGGATGAGTCAGCTTGAGATCTGACTAGTGTCCTCTTCCTCTGTCAGTTCTTGATTCCACTTGGAGGTTCTTGCTTCCACTTGGAGATTTGGAACCTCTTACTCATCACCAGTCGAATTCCCTGAGGCAAGTGTCATTTTGGAAGCTTCTTGGGTTTTGGCACCTTGAGAAATGAACTTGCCACATGTCCACTCTTGCTTAGCACAGGTAGCCAGTGTTGCCTTTGACATTCAGCGCAGGTAGCCAGTGTTGGCTTTGACATTCAGCGCAAACAGCTAGTGGAGCCACTGAAATGATCCTGAATTGACTTGTTTTTGAGCAGTTTTTTGGTGGAGAACTTCTGTGAATTGCTGTGGTTTGTTAGCCTTGTTCCTCTAGGGGTAGGAACAACATGTTTTGGGACTTTGGATCCCTTAGATTATGGACATTTCATTCTTAATGCTGTAAGGCACAAAAATGTCTATAACAGTAAGTGTTTGTAGGTTTGTATTTCTCCTTAGGAAGTCTTCATGAAATGTCAACAAATGAAAAGATATTACATTGAAACTTGAAGATCGTTGAGAATGAAGATTGTTACCATCCAATTTTTTATGAATCCTTGAAACCATAACATGTAAGATTAAAGAAATATACCAAAAAAGTTTGTAATATTGTCTTAAAAAGATATGGAGGAAGTATGGAAAGATCAATAATAAAAAATGTTCATACCAAATTTTGCTAGAAACTGATCTATGCCTTCTAAAGGTAATTGACATTTAATATGACTCAAAATTAATATGAAAGGTCCTTTGACATACATTCTTTCCTCCAATTCCATCTTGCATGACCTATGTCAATTAAGCAAAAGATGTTTTGGAAAAGAAGTATGATAATATGATCTCAGAAGTTATTTCCTAAAATTAAGAACTGATGAAGGACAAGTTTGTTAGGGTCTTATATTTTATAGGATGAGGTGACTATTTGTTGTTGATTTTTGTATATGAGATGTTGTAAATAATCTTTCATTCCGCAAGTTATTTCTAAAAGAAAAATAAAAAGAGGGGATATAATATATGTTTTTGTGTGTGTAAAAAGAATAAAAAAACAAAAAAATATGAAAAAATAGAAACAAGAATGAGAAATACCCCAAAAAGAATAAGTGAGAAAATTTAAATTCCACTCAAAAAACTAAAAATTCATCAGTGACACCTTAGAAATTTTGAATAATGTGCTACTAGTCAAAATGCCACAGAGAAGTAGATTAGTTGTTTTAATCACAATGTTTAAGCGTGATTAGGATGGATTAAATAAAATTAGTTTAGGCTGGTGAGTAATCAACCACACAGTGTAATTATGGTTGAATTATATTAGTTAGAATAAAAAATAATTAACCACGGTGTTTAAGTGTGGTTGATTAAGATTTAGTGTTAAGATCAATTGTTAAGCTAATCACAATTTTAATTTATGAATAAAGTTTTTGACGTGACATGTTTTGTCATCATGCAATAAAATGGGCATGTATTCAAACAATCACGATCCTCCCTACCTAGATCAATGGCGAGGGATCATATTCATCCCCCCCAAGCCCCTCTGATGTTTAATCACAAGGGGCTGTTTGAAAAGGTGGCAATCCTCAGCAACATGTTGGCTTTTGGGAATATCGCATCCCCTCACCTAAAACCGCTAGCCACCCCTCCCCCCTCCAAAAACTACCATCCCGCTTTTCCCGCTCACACTGATCGTTGAATACGTCCACTGCCACGCCACTTGCCTCCCGCCAGGTGGACCTCTCATCCCCACCTTGCTCCTATGTCACTTCCTATTCTCCCACCCCCTATTCGCCACTTAACACCTGCAGACCCCACTTCTCTTCTACCAAAGCGACCACCCGCGGTTACATTCCCCCCTATACAATGTTTCCATCTGGCACTCCCACCACCATATTAGCATACAATTGAGTTAATTAATGCCTATCTACTCCCGCAACAATGAACCCGCTCCATTTAAAGGGTTAATTAGCAAGAGTAAAATCATTTTTCCTATATAGCCTATCATAGCCTGTTCAATCACCTCCTTTCATTGCTTCATGATAAAAGGGAAATCAAAAGTTGTAGCTCACAATCAACTCGATAGAGCCTGCCCCAACACCCAACCAGTGATCCATGCCATCTATGTGACCAGTCAGCATAACCGGTCATTGCAACCAAAAGACTAACTGCTAATTTTCATCCAGCTACCTTTTTTCACCTATTTTCCTGAGTAATTCTGAATTCCATGTTCTTTTCTATTATCTCATCGCAGCTAAAGGAAAATCCAAGGCCTCTGATGGAAATCCTATGCTGCTCCCTACCATAAACTTAGATAACCAACCAATGGTATACCAAGACAAAAAAATTGTTGAAACTTGTTGTGAATTCAACCAAAAGTTTCAATCCATATGACCCAAATCGCTTAGTGGAAGACCAGTGTATGAGAGTGTATCATCCTTGGAAGGTTACTGACAGTGTAGAGGCAGAGCAAAGCTACAAGTTCAAAGTAGATATACTAGTATTAAGAGAATCTTTGGAGATTGAGGAAAAGAGGAAACAACATGGCAGAAGGATTGTGCAAAGGTAGAGGGAGAAGAAGAACCCGGAGGAGGCAGAAAAGGAGTTGTAGGAGCTAAAGCAAAAACTAAGGGAAGAACAAGATTTGTGCAAAAGAGAGAAGGAAGTGCAACATGAATAGGGACAACAGGAGGCACAAAAGGCAGACATTAATGAAATTGCACCCATACAGGTTATTGATCCATATGAATAGCTAGAAGAAAGCAAACAGAGTGAGCAGTCATAGGAGCAAGACTTTTCTCAGGAGATTGAATAGATGGACACAGATGTGGTTCAGCCAAAGCAAGATCAAGACATTGGCCTCATGTCTAAGAATCAATAAGTCACTCCACTGGCTTTGCCAGATCCAGGTGTTATTGGGAAAACTAGTGTCCATTCAAAACTGCTAGTCCCACTAAGACGGGTAGCTATCTTAGAAACAAACTAACTAAAGTCACTTGTGTTTTGCTTTATGAGAGTTAGATGAGAAAGAAGCAGAAAGTACCAACCTCAGTCTTTCGCTTGGCTCCTTGCTTGTTTCCTTTCCCCTTTGACAGAAATTCGCTACTCCTTCCTTACTTGTCCCGCTTCAAAGAGCACTTGTAGAGTCAAAGTAGCATAATACCATCAAAGCATAGATATCTATAACCATAAACAATATAGGATCAGATGTATATTAACCATATAAATGCATATATCAATACAAGATTTAGAGATATACAAGAAAATGGAGGAAAACTCAAATAACTTTATTGATAGAAGTGGTAGAAGAGAGGGTTACAACCCATTGGTTTGACCCACTACCATCCTACCAGCATGAAAGCCCTCTTCACCTCATGAAAAGATTAGATCACCCAACATTACAATGTTGCACAGAGAAACCAACAGCACTTCCTTACAAAATACAAGGTTCCAGCACCCTGGATCTCTAGGATGAGGGATCCATATATAGATGTTTGCAGGGGGGTGAGTCCGCTTCTGGGATTTTGATTAGTTTCATCTCTCTGATAGTTCTTGGTTCCACTTGGAGATTTCATGATATCTAGCTCATCCCTAGGTGAATTTAGAGAGGAAAGTGTCAAATGAGTAACTTCTAGAAGATTCTCAGGGTCTCCACCTAGCAAACTACTTCTGCCATTTGTTTTCTCTCGCTCATCGCACCCTACAGAAGGGATTTCCAGTATGCATCACGCTTTTTGCATGTGGCAAGTGAGATGCATCGCACCCTTAGCACTGAGTAGTCTGTATGGTCTAGATTTGACCAGTTCTGAGTAGTTTTTCATGGAGAACTTTTGGGAGATGATGTAATCAGCTGACCTTGCTCCTTTAGGGTATGAAACAACACTTTTAGGGACTTAGAAGCCCTTGGTTTATGTACATATGTGATTGGGGGTTGTAGTGCCCAAATATGTCTATAACAGTTGCCCCCTAAAGCATGAGGTCGTAAATCTTTTTGATGTCGGGTGAAATGCTTTATCATGAGGATCCGAGGTTTTTCAAACTGGAAGGTGACCTGTAATAAGATACAATACAATACATTATCTTCATAATATTTTCATGATCTAGTTGAGGTGGGAATTCCCATGCTCAGCTTTATAAATTCATTCTCAGTACATAGGACAGGCAACCTTCTGTGTAGTAGACTGATGATTCTGGTAGAGTCATCATCCTTTGGTTTGGATGATTATCTGTGCAAAAATGATGTACATTTGATGTTTTTATTTTCTTGAATATATCGCAGCCTGGATGGATGAAACTAGATCCCGGGTCTTCAAAACTCGTTCAATCTTCACCCGAAGTACAAGTCGATCCATGTGAAAAGATTTTCTGACGTCAAACATGGAAAGACATCGCCTGATTACCAGCCAATGATGTAAGTTGTTAATAGGTGCGAGAGGAATCCCTGATAATGATAATGACCCTCAAGTTACTGCAGTATAATTCACATGGTGTGAATACATGAGTCGATGTCGAACACCACACAAAATCTTTCGGTCGAAGGCCATTAATGTAAACCTGTCACCGGAAGTGAGAAACTTGCCATTGATGCATGCAAGCTTCAAAGTACTGAAAGGGTTGTTCCTAGGTTGACTTCTTGGATAATGAGCTGATGTTGACAAGAAGTGACTCTTCGTAGGAGGGCATTAATGAATCCCACATCTACGACATGTAACATAGAAAATGATTTTGTGGAGGTGAAAATGATCTGACGATACAAGGTTCAGGGTGGCAGTCACGAAAGAATGAAGCGTGAAGGTATTGCAGTGGATGGGACACAAGCTGGGTTGGTGAATTCTCTGAGCAACTTCTCTTGAACATATCGGTGACACTGAAATGGATTGGTAGCGTTAACCCCAAAAAATGGATGGTACGGTGGACCAATGGTGATATGACCGATGAATGAAATAACCCAACCCGACTCAATCATGGTGATGGAGTGAAAGTGTCATGTTCAAGAGCGACTTGCTACCAATAAAGTTTCTTCAAGTTTTCTTCCCAATTTTCCCTAGTCATTTCTAACCAGTATCTCTTTATTTTTGTCAAGCTTGAGGAGGATAACATATGCTTCTTCTATAATTTTCCCTCCGGGCAAACCTATCGCTATGTTTTAACGAGCCTAGTGACAGTGAGACTCGCTCTTGTCTGCATGGACAAGTTTGTCGCTATTGTTTTAACGAGATTAATGACAAGGATAAATTGGGTCTTTTCAATTTTAGAGAGTATGAAAAGAGACGGAAAGGAGACTCCAATATTCCTTTTTCATAATATAATCCTGTTGAAGCCCCGAAAATCGGGTCGACAAACAAGGGGGATACCCACCCGGTCCAGACCTTGGTTGGCAGCTCCTTATCCATTTGGTATAGCGGGTCCGACTGGGGATAATGGGACCAATTTCCTAATCTAAGGGTGTGTGTGTGTAGAGTTGGATGATGCTGATCTAAGATTACTTTAAGCTAATTTAATTCAAACTTCTAAATTAACTCTATGCTATTGTAATATAACGAGGAACAACACATCTAATCTACGCTAACCTGGGGTGAATTTCTTTTATTATGCGATCTAAAGAGATTTCAAACAATAACTGGTAATAAAGATCATTCAACTATCATAAGAATAGAAATCAATTAAGATAAACCACTTTGCATAAAAAGTTAGGCAAAATAGTTGTGAACAGCATATCGCATAATAAGTTATTCATATATCAGACATAAATAAATGACTCCACCATACAAAAGTGCCAAATGGTAACTCATACATTCATGCAGTAACATATAAACAACTAAAAACTGTATATCACTTTAAGAATATAAACAAAAACAATCAAGAGATAAAAGTACCATTTATGACTGGTTCCACTCATAAGCTTCAAGCAACAATGATTTATCTCTCCTTTCTCTAACATCTACTAAGAGTACAGAAGTGCAACATCAGTAGCAGATATCAAATGTAAACATTAATAAACCTTGATCCATCCATTCATCAAAACCCCCTCCGAGGGTGCAAAAGTGCATGTTCTGAGGACAAGTTTTTTGACAAATTTCTGGACCCTTGTCCAAATGCATGAGAAGGGTTTAAATACTGCTAACTAATTAACTTAATTACATAAATTTAGGATACGGTTTTAAATTACCGCCCTTCTGCTAAAGCAAAACTATTTCTAAAAATTGAATCTAATTCCTAACCATTTCTGTATTTGCTCCTTAGTGCTGCAAGAATGCAACATTCACCTGGGAAGAGTCGGCTGGTCGCCTTCTACTTTCGTTTGAGCTATGAAAATAGAAACAATAAGCGCTGGCACCACTTTCTGGTAAACTAGAAGATATTTTCGAAAATCTTCCTCTGGCTGGGTGTATTCACTGCGTGTATACTTGGTAATAACCCAAATTTCTCTAAAACTGATTCTGCTTTTGCTATTTCGGTTTCTGGCCTTGTGAATGACTGAATAAGTTAGGGACTTTGCTCTTTGAACAATTTTCTGCATCGAAAACTGCCTCTGTTTTCTGTTCCGGGCTTTTCTGGTGTGTTTTCCTTCTTTAGCGTCTTTTTCTTTTTTCTTTACCCATAAGCTTCAGGATCTTTTGTAAACATGATGCTTTTGTGCGCCTTTGACTTTGAGTTTTGGATGGCCTATTGACATCAGCATCTGTTGAGTGATACTCTGGAATCTGTGGTCCTGTTGCATGCGGCATCCGTCTCTGAAGGGATCTCTTCTCTGTTCTCCGAGCATTGACGCTTTCCCCTTTTCCTTAGATGTTTCCTGCACATTGCTTCATGTTATTTCCTATCTTACAGTTTACGCAAAGGAAAAGAATAACGATAATAAATATTGGCATGAAAGCTTTAAGCTCTTATGAATGCATAATCATGACACTCATAACCAACTGACTCTTTGAAAAACACACAACTGTCCTTCTTGAATACTTTGGCATACAATAATTAATTTCTTTTAAGGCGCGCGCTCGATTTTGGTTTACGGATAGCTTTCCTTGAATACTGTGCTGAGGAAAGTTTGTGATGGGTGATTTCTGTGACTCGCATCGCAGCATCGCGGATTGCGTCGTCAAGATGTTTCATCGCAGAAGTTTATGATCGCATTTATTACAAATCGCACTCATCGCAGCTCGCAGATCGCAGATCGCACTTAGTCATTCAATCATTGTGTGCTGCTTACGCGATGTTACGATATGCGACGTCGCATATTGGCCGTCGGAGGTTTCTTAAGATTTTTCTTTTAAGAGCGCTTCATAATGTATGCGATGCGACGAATTTCGCATTGCTTCTTCGCAATTTATTACGCTCATAAGAAAACGTTTCATTCCCTTCTCATGATGCGATACAACTTTAAGGAGTTGAAATACAAAAATTTTCATAAAACGTTTTATTTTTATTTTTATTAAGGGTCCCCATTTGCTTGGTGTTATTGCTAATACTAAACAAAGAGGGGGGTTGTTGGTGGCCACAACAATGGCGATTCACTGGGAAGAACCAGTTATCTCTGCTTTTCTATTGAATTTTTAACTTCCAAAGCAGAAAAATTTTCATAAGTCTAAATTTTGTTATGGACAGATAGAGTACATTATGCCTTATCCTATCAATGATATTTTGTTTCAACCTTTTCCTATTCCAATTGTTTGCTTCCTCAGGCTTAGTCCTTGTATTTACATCAGCCATTAGTTGGTCTTTTAAAGATAAAATAAGCTCTTCTCTGTGTGCTGGCTTTTAAAATATGCTCATTTGTCGTAGGTAGAGCCTCTGCTACCAGTAGGTGTCCATAGCCTCGACAGGGTTACCTGTTACCCAGCAATGATCCTTTATCCTGCTTAAGGCTATTGACAACATTTCAGAGAAAAACCCATTTTGACACTTTTTCCTTTTTTATTCTCTAAAGGACAATGTCTTGGTTTGGTGGCCAAATTATGACATAGTGATTCACTTGATTTACACTTTTGTTGAACAAGCTGGCTCGTGATGAGACCCCTTGTCTTTTGATTGCAACAATCTTGAGTCGTTGCCTTGTTTTGGTGGACAGTATTGGCAAAGTCAGCAAGTTATAATATCTATGATCATGATAAGCCAGCTCGCGATGAGACCTCTTATTCTTTGAGATATAGTGTTTTCTCGGATTGTTCCTCTAAATTCTGCGATTTTCTTTAGCAGGGAGGAAGTCATTGTTTTTCCTTAAGAAAGCTCTGGACGACAATAATAGAGTTTGAAAACAACATTTTTACAGAGAATATTTATTTTGTTATTGATACCTTTCATTGTGCCGATATAAAACAATTTCTTCGCTAAAGGTTGCTTTCATCAAATTTTTTGAAGTTGAAACTAGTATCATATCTAGGCTAAAGTTAACTTTATCTGTCAATAATAAAGATCAGATTTATCGAAAATTTTACTACTTGTACAAGCGAAAAGAAATTCAAAATCTGATAGAGAATTGGTGTCTTCTTCGTGAGCCCCTGTAGTAACCATCTACAACTGGTTTTATTATGGAAAAAGAAAAAGAAAAACTAAAACTATCCTACAGAATAGAAGAGTAATCTTCTATGGAAAATATATTTTAAGGATTTGTCCATTAACAGGCAAAGAATCCCTTCTACCTGCTAAATCCTGCAACACAAACGTTGATGGGCCTATGACTTCTACAATCTGAAAAGGACCAAGCCACATCTTTTGAAATTTTGTATGTTTGCCCTTTTCTTCATGAGCCTTATCCCATTTCAAAACTAAATCTCCCATCTGAAAAATTTTTGGTCATTATGCTCGAGTCAAAAGAGGATTTTATTAGCGCTTGGTGATGAGCATGGGTTTTCTTAGCTTGTTCTCGTTGTTCTTCTAATTTAATTATTTCCATTTGTCTTAGTTGTATGGAGGAAGTAGATACTTCATCGATGTATTGTACTAAAGACAAAGAGGGGATGACTAAGTGAGTTGGAAGAACCACTTCTTTCCCATAAACTAAATTAAAGGGAGAAGTGCCGATTGAAGCTTTCTTCGTTATTCTAACTGCCCATAAAGCATTTACCAAAGCTTTGTGCCAATTCTTTTGGTTCTGGTCAACTGTTCTTTTAATAATCCTGATTAGGTTTTTATTTGTTGGCTCAGCCAATCCATTACCTTGCGGATAGTAGTTGGCCGAATATTTCTGTTTGAACCCTATTTTAAGTGCAAACTCAGTCATTGCATTCCCAGAAAAGTATGAGGCATTATCAAACATTAGAGCCATTGGCAATCCAAACCTAGTGATTATAAATTGATCTATGAATTCAATGATGTTTTCAGAATTAGCTGTCTTGAGAGGAACTGCTTCTACCCATTTAGTAAAATAATCTGTTGCCGTGAGGATGTATCTATGCTGCTTAGAAGAGTGAGGAACGATCTCACCTATTATGTCCAAGCCCCACTGACTGAATGGTTGCTCGATGTTTACCGGCTGTAGTGGCATGGACGGTTTCTTTTGTTTTCCCGCAGCAGTTTGATAGACTTGACATTTCCTCACGTAACTGTGTGAGTCTTTGAATAGCGTGGGCCAATAATATCTTGCACATAAGATTTTATGTGCAGTAGCGTCTCCAGCATAGTGTCCGCCTGCTGGTCCATCGTGGAGTTCCTGCAAAACCTTTTCGGCTTCAGTTTTCTCAAGACACCTAAGAAGAACAGAATCGTAATTCTTTTTAAATAGAACATCATTTATGAGCTGATATTGTTTAGCTTTCAATCTCAGAGCTCTTTTCTTGGTGTGATCCAGGTGTGATGGAGCATACCCGTTCTTAAGATAATAAATGGTGTCAGCATATAATGATTCTGCATCGTTTAGGCTTACCTCATACATTTGTACCTCTTCAGACGAATTTTTAGGAATTTGCGATGCTCCAGCCAACATTTTGCAGAAGCCTTGACCTCTTACAATGCTTGCTGGTTTGATCTCAAGGTCGTATTCTTGTAAAGCGGTGATCCAATTTTCTCTTTTTTCACCCACATCCTTCTATATTAGAAGATTTCTTATCGCTGGAAACGGTACTATGACCTTAGTATGGGTTTTAATTAAGAAAGGTCTAAAATATTTGACCGCTTTGAAAACAACATATGCCTGTTTCTCCACGTCTGAATAGTTGAGTTCAGCACCTTGTAGATTCGAGCTAAAAAATGCAATTGGATCTTCCGCTTTCTCTTGATTTGCTTGAGTTAGAATCGCGGCATATGATTTCTCTGAGGCAAATGTGTATAAGATAAAAGATTTTGAAAAATTCGGGGTTGCTAAAGATGGAGCGTTAATGATAGCTTGTTTGATCAGGTTGAATGCTTCATGCTCATCTTGACCCCATTTAAAATTTGAATTCTTTTTAATCATGGTTTGCAAAGGGGAAACAATTCGTGAAAAATCTAGGACAAATCTCTTCACGAAATTGATTTGACCAAGGAAAGATTGCATGGCTTTTTTGTTATGAGGTAGGGATATTTCAGAAATTTCTTTGATTCTGTCAGGCTCAATGTGAATACCAGATTTTGACACTATGAATCCTAGAAGTTTTCCTTCACTTAATGCGAAAAAATATTTCTTTGGGTTAAGTGAAATCCCATACCTTAAACATCGTTGAAAGATTTGTTTCAAGTCTTTGAGATGGTCGTTTCGCTGCTTGGAATACACTTTTATATCATCCAAATAAATTACTACAGATTTATTGACTAAGCCCTTGAATGCGATGTCCATGGCTCTCTGAAATGTAGCGCTGGCATTGATCAAACCAAATGGCATCTTCCGATATCCGTATGTGCCCCATTTAGTTAGGAATGTGGTTTTTAACTGATCATCGGGATGTACTAGCACCTGATTGTATCCTGAAAATCCATCCAAAAAAGACATTAGTTCTGAGCCTGCTACTGCCTGTAATATCTGCTCCATAGGTGGGAGGGGAAAATTTTCCTTTTGACAGGCTTTGTTGAGATTCCGAAAATCGATGCAGATTCTAATATCTCTGTTTTTCTTTCTAATGGGTACCATATTGGAGACCCATTTGGAATGTCTGATGGGGAAAATTATTCTGGCTTTTAATAACTTATTTAGCTCAGTTTTTATCTGATTTTCTAAATTGGGGTGGATTTTTCTAAGTTTCTGTTGGACAGGTTTTTCGTTGTCAATCATAGGGATAGTATGTTGAATGATAGAAGTGTCGTATGCCTTCAGCTCATCGTAATTCTAGGCAAAATCATTTTTGTATTGTCACAAAAGATGAATGTACGCTAGTTTTTCTTCAGGGGCTAGGCCGTGGCCTAGATTAACGTTTTGTGGTTTATCATCGGTTCCCAGGTTTACTAATTCGTAGTTCAGAGTTGAACTGTAGAGCTTCGAATTGGTAGACCTTTTAAACCGACTTTTCAAATCGTATAAGTCTTCCAACTTAACCACCGATTTAGGTATAGCATTATTAGTGCTGTCTTGTTGTATTTGTCGATCATGATGGTCTTCGTCAATTATTTGATTGGAGTAGGATCCTTTAGAAGTGAGGAAATTTACAATATCAGGATCGTCATTGAATACTCTCCAATTTGTAATGTTGTTAGGGATGGACGGTGTAAAGATTAATTCTATTGAGAATCTATCCGGACTAAAATCTTCGGAGGGAATAAGCCTAGAGGCTACGTTAGCTAAAAGGTCTGCGCTCACGTTTTGGAGTCTTGGGATTGACGAAATATTGAATGCTATAAAATGTTCAGTCAGATCTTGTACTAAAGATTGATAGTGTTTCAAATGACCTGATAGGCAATGTATGGTGTTACGTACCTATTTGACGAAAATCTCAGAGTCTCTGAAGACTTGAAGATACTTGACGTTCAGCCCGATTGCTTTGTATAGGCCTTGCACCAAGGCCTCATATTCTGCTGTATTGTTTGTGCAATCGAATTCAAGTCTGCACGTAAGCATGGTCTTATTTCCTTCTGGACTAATCAGAACGCATCCTGCTCCTGCTCCTTCGTTAGATTTAGAGCCATCAAAATATCATTTCCAAAACAAAGATGTATTTACAGGTTTATCTACAAAATTAACACACTTTGAATTATCAGTTTGGGAAAAAATTTCGACTTGGGACAAAACTGAATTTTCTAAGTAATGTGATGTATGAGCATTGAAATTGCCGAGGAAAGAATCTACCAAGTAATTGCCTATGATACTGCTGTTATATACTATTGCTTCATTTTCTCCCTCCAATTCCGTCACTATGTACTTCTGGTGTAACTCTCGTTCAACCTTTATTTGATTCGGTTTACCATTGTAGGGTAACCACATGTGCGACCAGTCGGTTGAGAAGTATCCATGGAGTTTTTTGGACCAATCCCTGCTAAGAATCAAGCCATAGAATTCTGGGATATCAGCTACTAGAATGTCAATAACCTGACATACCTTCGGGTTAGACGACAATCTTATGGTCACTTGATTAAGTTCACCAATCACTTCGACTTGAGATCGATCAAGCTGAACTATGTGCACTGGGGATTTTTGTGGTTGAACATTTAACTTGGCACATATTGATCTGGGTAAAATATTCGTTGAAGCACCAGAATCTACCAAACAATTGTGCACATTTTTATTGAAAATTTCATAAGTGAGAAGAAAAGGGGGAGTGTGAGACCTTGATCTTCCTCCAATCAAGGCGATGTCATTTGGATCCATCTTATTGATCGTGTTGGTTGGAGGTCTTCCCATTTTGTGGGAAGCTACAGCTGTAGGCAAAGATGTAGTAGGCACGGCATGTAATTCTTTCATCATTATCTTCTGTTGATGTTTCAATTTGCTCAACTCATAAAGAGTGATATTAGCCCTAGTCATTTTCATGTCATCAGTAATATTGTATTCCATTTCATCCGACACTATCAGTGTTCTTGATGGAGGTGTTTGATCTAGTTGGACTGGGCTAGATTGAGTCGCTTTAGCAGTCATTTTCTTTGTTGCGACTTTATCTTTTGCTGCAGGGCTTGCGCCCTTCTGCTTAGGGGTAGTTTGGGGAGGATCAAGTTGATTTTTGCTTCGTGTGCTAACCAGAAATGCTTCTTGATCTTCTTCTTGTGGGAGGATGAAATCCCACATTCCTTGTAGTTCCACAACTTCTTCGTCATCGGTCTGCCCTTCAGTGGTACTCTCTTCTTCTTCCTCTTCTTCGGATTCGACGTTTGAGATAGCGTTGGGTGGTTTCACATCCATTGAAGGGCCTCTTTTAAAAGCTCTGTAGGGCTTTTTTGAAGAAGTTTCTGCTACTTGTTTTTTTATGTCAATCATCTCATTGGACATGGTATTTAATACTTTTTGCAATCCTTCCAAATCGAAACGATCTTTTGTTTGTTTCTTCTTGGGGTCTTCCTTGAAGGTGACTTTTTAGATTTGCGTTCCTCTATTGCAGATCTCTTTTCCAGGGCTACTACGTGTTTCTCCACTGCTATCGCCTCTGTCAGGTTTTCAACTAAGGTTGCTTTATTTGCCCTATCCACGAAGATTGCTAAGTTTGATGGTAAGGCCGTAATATACCATTCACATCATACTTCTTCGCTGGGTTGGGAAGCAGTGGGAATTTTTTTGAGGATTTTATTGAACCGTAAATTGAAATCTTTGATGGGTTCTCTAGCCTCGGCTTTAAGATTGGATAAGTCATTAATTAACGTTGTCGTTGATCTGTCATCACCAAACTTGGTAAGAAATTGACTTTGAAAAATGTCCCAACTTGTGATAGACCCGGAAGGTAATGAAAAGTACCGTGACCCGGCTGTTCCTTGCATTGTATAGGGAAAAAGCCGGACAACACCATCCTCGTTGGTAACTCCATTGAGATTGACAGAAAGCATGAAATTGTTAATGTGCTCTTCAGCTAGCATGCCTGCTTCTGGATTGAATTTGGGTAGCCATTTCTCAGGATGGGCCGGTATTTGGCTTAGGGGTGGAGGCATTAAAATTGCCCCAGGATTGTTCCATGGAGACTGGGCCATCGTTGAGCTGCTAGTAAATGAAAGTGCAGAGGATGATCCCTGAGGTTGGGAAGATGAAGATATTATGATCTTAGATGATTGAAGAAGAGGGGTTGTGGAATATGGATGAGTGGTTTGGAATGGAGATGTGGGTGGCTGACTTCGCGGTGAGGGAGTTGAAATGGACGATGTAGATGAAAGAGTCTCACTGTCAGACTCTGGTGGTGTTTTCCTTGCTCTTTTCTTGGTGGGGAGAGGGAATTCAGTTGGCTAGATGCCAAATTTTTCACTCTTTAATATGGTCAGGGGATGAGCAGGATTGTACTACAAAGTCATGCTGCTTTGAGATTTATTAGACCTCTGTGTAAAAATAGAAAATCCCTGGAGTTTGCGAATCAGAGATTGAACTTCAGGGGGTTCAATGGTAGATTGGTCTGAAATATTAGGGTATGTAGCAGCCGTTAATACTCGAGCGACTTCTGACTCTGGATTTAAACGTACTGGGGAAGTCGGGGGAGTTGATGAGGGCGATTTACTCTCAGAATGGTATTTAGATTTTGAATTTAGGTGCCATTCATAGTTCGGGCCCTCCTTCTAGCGCCAAATATGTTGAAGCCCCAAAAATCGGGTCGACAACAAGGGGGATACTCACCCGGTCCGGACCTTGGTTGGCAGCTCCTTATCTGTTTGGTATAGCGGGTCCGACTGGGGATAATGGGACCAGTTTCCCAATCTAAGGGTGTGTGTGTGTGTGTAGAGTTGGATGATGCTGATCTAAGAGTACTTTAAGCTAATTTAATTCAAACTTCTAAATTAACTCTATGCTATTGTATTCTAACGAGAAACAACACATCTAATCTACGCTAACCCGGGGTGAATTTCTTCTATTATGCGATCTAAAGAGATTTCAAACAATAACTGGTAATAAAGATCATTCAGCTATCATAAGAATAGAAATCAATTAAGATAAACCACTTTGCATAAAAAGTTAGGCAAAACAGTTGTGAACAGGATATCGCATAATAAGTTATTCATATATCAGACATAAATAAATGACTCCATCGTACAAAAGTGCCAAATGGTAACTCATACATTCATGCAGTAACATATAAACAACTAAAAACTGTATATCACTTTAAGAATATAAACAGAAACAATCAAGAGATAAAAGTACCATTTATGACTGGTTCCACTCATAAGCTTCAAGCAACAATGATTTATCTCTCCTTGCTCTAACATCTACTAAGAGTACAGAAGTCCAACATTAGTAGTAGATATCAAATGCAAACATTAATAAACCTTGATCCATCCATTCATCAAAACCCCCTCCGAGGGTGCAAAAGTGCATGTTCTGAGGACAAGTTTTTTGAAAAATTTCTGGACCCTTCTCCAAATGCATGAGAAGGGTTTAAATACTGCTAACTAATTAACTTAATTACATAAATTTATGATACGGTTTTAAATGACTACCCTTTTGCTAAAACAAAACTATTTCTAAAAATTGAATCTAATTCCTAACCATTTCTGTATTTTCTCCTTAGTGCTGCAAGCATGCAACATTCGCCTGGGAAAAGTCGGTTGGTCGCCTTCTGCTTTCGTTTGAGCTATGAAAATAGAAATAACAAGCCCTGGCACCACTTTCTGGTAAACTAGAAGATATTTTCGAAAATCTTCCTCTGGCTGGGTGTATTCACTGTGTGTATACTTGGTAATAACCCAAATTTCTCTCAAACTGATTCTGCTTTTTCTATTTCGGTTTCCGGCCTTGCGAATGACTGAATAAGTTAGGGACTTTGCTCTCTGAACAATTTTCTGCATGGAAAACTGCCTCCATTTTCTGTTCCGGGCTTTTCTGGTGCGTTTTCCTTCTTTAGCGTCTTTTTCTTTTTGCTTTACCCATAAGCTTCAGGATCTTTTGTAAACATGCTGCTTTTGTGCGCCTTTGACTCTGAGTTTTGGATGGCCTATTGACATCAGCATCTGTTGAGTGATACTCTGGAATCTGTGGTCCTGTTGCATGCGGCATCCGTCTCTGAAGGGATATATTCTCTGTTCTCCAAGCATTGACACTTTCCCCTTTTCCTTATATGTTTCCTGCACATTGCTTCATGTTATTTCTTGTCTTACAGTTTATGCAAAGGAAAAGAATAATGATAATAAAGATTGACATGAAAGCTTTAAGCTCTTATGAATGCATAATCATGACACTCATAACGAACTGACTCTTTGAAAAACACACAATTGTCCTTCTTGAATAATTTGGTGTACAATCATTAATTTCTTTTAAGGCGCGCGCTCGATTTTGGTTTACGGACAACTTTCCTTGAATACTGTGCCGAGGAAAGTTTGCGATGGGTGATTTCTGTGACTCGCATCGCAGCATCGCGGATCGCGTCGTCAAGAAGTGTCATCGCAGAAGTTTATGATCGCATTTATCGCAAATCACACTCATCGCAGCTCGCAGATCGCACTTAGTCATTCAATCATTATGTGCTGCTTACGCGATGTTGCGATATGCGACGTCGCATATCGGCCGTCGGAGGTTTCTTAAGATTTTTCTTTTAAGATCACTTAATAATGTATGCGATGCGATGAATTTCGTGTTTCTTCTTCGCAGTTTATTATGCTCATAAGAAAACGTTTCATTCCCTTCTCGTGATGCGATACAGCTTTAAGGAGTTGAAATACAAAAATTTTCATAAAATGTTTTTTTTGGATTTTTATTAAGGGTCCCTATTTTCTTGGTGTTATTGCTAATACCAAACAAAGAGGGGGGTTGTTGGTGGCCACAACAAATCCCTTAAGTCTGAAAAAAGTATAAAACAATGCGAAAGGGATGACTTTTCGATAGTTTTAACGAGCTGAACAAGACAAACACTAGATCTTTTTGTGTAATAATCCCTCAGGTCCAAAAAGATTAAAATCTAGAGGAGGGATGACACTTCCAATCGCTTTAACGAGCTGGAGAGGCCAATTGCTCGGAAATCTTTTCATATTTTACGAGTCAGATGAAAAGAGCTTAAAGGAGACTCGTTTTTTGAGGAACGAGTGATGTTTTTGGATAGCAGCTGGTCCTAGATAAGGTTTGGAACTTTTCAATCACTACAATGTAGAGAAAGAGGCTAATAGGATCACTCGTCATAGTTGTTCCTAAAAAGGGGTAAACAATCAAATGGAGGCGTATGATCGGCTAAAAAAGAGTGGAGGTGATGGTAAGAACACGACCAAGGCTCAAAAGCTGATAATAATACGATCGCAATAGTTATTTACTGAAGGTGGGTTCATTTTTTAATGAGCTTAAACTCTAGTGGAACATATGCTCATCGCTAGGTTTATTTTTTAACGAGCTTGAACTTCGCGTAAAACTGTTTGTACCAATCATATAATAAGGATGTCTCATTGATAGGTTCATTTTTTAGGGAGCTTGCCCCATTCGAAAATTTTGCTCCAGCTCCTTTCATTGTGTAAGCTAGGAACGACCAATCCTACAAGTTTAAAGGGTTAAGAACCTACAAACTAATAAAATAAATGGTCGCTTTTCACTTTCATGAAAAAAGGTTTGCATGACCCTAGGTATAATGAAGTAGAGTTTCCAGGTTACCCTTCAATTTGCAAACAAAACACTTGCTCTGTCGGGAAAGGCCTACCTACTGACAGAGGTATCTTATTCCAGTCTAATCCCATTTTCCTAAATGGACGGGTGTGTCAGACTAGTCATATTCCTACGCGGAAACCTACCTTATAACTAGGGTTTTCCTGCCTAAGCAGACTAGGGTGCATGCCTCCTGGGTTTTAGTCACAATCACTAAATCACTCGCGCTCATCAAGTGGATTGACTGGAGATTGATGAGACATTCCTTATGCAAAAAGACTAATTAGGAATGGCACCTGACTATTAGCTATGTGTGAACTGGGGAATGAAAGCTAGTCTACGAGCTAGAACGCTCTGTCTTCTTGCAGAAAACACATCACTCGAAATAGTAAGGAAACAATAGCTCCCATGCTATAAATGTAGTCACACCTAAGGAGTATATTGTAATCTAAAGGTCCTTGGACTACCATTACGTTCAGATAAATGGTTTTCCTTCTCAAAGTTATAGGCAAATTTGGAGGATCCCTAACGGTCGACTAGTTCCTTTGTCGAAGCCTGTCAGATTTTGTATCTCAGGCAGAAGCGATGGCGAACCAAGTGCTTTCCAAGAAGTTGAGGAAAGGATACTCACAGAAGCCACTTCATCTATGATGGTACCAACCATGACCATTCTGTGAGCTTGTACTATGATTCAGAATGGTACATTAGATGGTAGACTGGGTCTGCCTAGTAGATTCTAGTTGAAGGAAACGACTAGGTTGTATGGAGGTGGGACCAAATAAGCGGCCAGATAAATCTCTGATGAACTTCCTTCCTGCAGTAAAGGAATATGTAGATTTCCCCCATGTTCATCGGAGTCTGTGTTTACGAAGAGAATTTGAATGGTGTCGTTCTCATCCCCTTTGGTGACTGTATCATCTGAAGGTAGACCTTCTGAAGACAAGACTATGTCGACTACCGTCTCGACATGTTGACTTTAGTCTAGTGTGGACTCAGAGGGTTTATTTTCAATGATAAGAGCTTCGATCGACCACAAAGGCGTGTCAGTCAGATTTTCAACTAGCGATGGACTCGGCAAGAGTTTCTTGTATCTAGGAGGAAGCCGCAGCAGTGAAGCAGGACAGTTATCCAAGACTCTTTTAGCTTTGTCTAGGAAGGGACAATGATGGATGGCATGATTGCCTTCACACAGTCTACAAGGAATTTTAGATCTTCCTTTTTGTCTAGTGACTTCGTTTTCACTAGTTGACGGTGTACTTTCAACATGATCATCAGAGGTTGACGACACCGGATTGTGCAAGCGGGGAGACCAGTCCCTTAAGATCCGTGGGATGTAAGGACAATCTCGATGATAGTGGTCCCTGTTACACTAAAATTTGTCACCATGACTATTTGCAGTCGGTATGGCTCCATCAACTATCATACTGTCCTCCTTGGCAAGTCTTATACCTCTGCTCATCATGTCAAACTCCAAGAAAGAGAGAAAGTCTTTAAAAGTCAATATAACTCTGGTTACGCAGTTTCTCTTACCCTTACCTGCGTGTACGCACCTCAAGTTCACAATACTTGCGTACTTGTACGCTCTGTCTGTAAAGGGGTGGGTGCGTACTCCTGTAAAGGTCAAAAGGCGCAAGTTTTACTTCAAAAAGGTTACTTGTGGTCGATTCTAGAGCATTCTAGAAGATGGTTTGACGTGTATTGAGCGCCTCCAAATGGTTCATGCATCCCAAAGAAAGAGGAACTTATCCCATCAAGAGGGGAGCTATCCCATTGAAAGAGGGGCTTATCCCATTGATGGTGGACCTGATTAACTTACTCCAAAGCATTATAAATACAGGCATTGGGCCAGAGGGAGGAGAGGTTGAAAGTTGAACATTCCTAAGGGTAGATGCTGCTGAAATTAGGACTCCCTTTTAGAGCTTGAGAGGAGAGATTCCAATCCTTTCTTAGCTTCATTTGGAAGTGGGTGAGCTGATCAAAGTAAAGGAGAACTCTTGCTGGACTCTGGGAGGGACCTCCACAACACCAAGGCACTGGTTGTAATGGTTTCTTTTGTTTCCAATTAATACAATTAAGTTCATTTTTCTCAACCAGTTGTTATATATAATTTGTTTCATATACTCCTTGGTCTTTATGATGAATATGTTTTATTATATGAGTTATTCAGGTGCTATGTAATCGTTTTCTTGTTAGTGAATGCAAGTTTCAAAGAGAAGGAGGAGCTCATCTGGATCGGAGAGGCTTGGCTGCTACAAACAGCGTTGGACTAAAGGTATGCTTTAAACACCTGGTTGCTTGTATTTTAAATGCATATTTAGGGAAAGATAGTGCTTGATTGTTTTGTTTGTCACTAGAAAGCCTTAGCTTCTAGGGAGGTCGGTTTTGTCCGCAAAATTGACTCTTTCCGCATGACAGTCCCCTTTGAAAATGACACATGGGGATTTAGGTTTGGATAGTGAAGTGTGTGGATTTTCGCCAAATGATGCAAGGTTTCCCCCTTTCGCCGTTGGCTTCTTATTCTTCTTCTCCTTCTCTTTCCTTCTTCTCAGTTACTTGGTTTTTAGTTTTACCAACTTTACCAAACAAAGAGGAAGAAGGAGAGGGAGAAATAAATGAAGTAGAAGGTTGGGGGGTAACTTCAGTATCATCCGGTTGTTGATTTGATTGCTCAAGAATCATAGTGCTTTGAACAATAGAGGTCAAGAAGAGCCATATTGGCAGGCAATTGTCAGTCCTGGAAGGGACAATGTGGCCATATGAGGTGCACCAACATCTCCCCAAGAGGAGAAAGGACTAGGATTTCCCCCAAGGGGAAATCCTTGATTGGTGGACTCCATTTTCTCAACCTAAGATCAACAAGGGAACAGTGATGTTATTCCGATTAAAATAAATTTTATGATGATTTGCCACAACTTTCTTTTTCAATTTTTAAGAGTCGAGAAAAATCTAAAGATGACTCTAGTCGCCTTCGATTTTTAATGAGCCTGAAGTGACAAGTGCTCAGATGGACCTTTTCTTTTAAGGAGTCTGAAAAGGAACAAAAGAGACTACTCTGGAAATCTAGACAGAGGGATTACCAAACCAATCAGAAAATTGTAGAATACTTTTTACAGTATGGCAGTCAATCTTCCCAAATGTTGTGTTCAGTGCATTGCGATCGATAGGGCAGTAGACATGACTTCTTAAGGATAAAGGATATAGCCTATTGTGGTCTCCAAATATATACTCGATGGTACGTGGGAGCACAAGTCCATACTGGCACTTGTCGTCTCAAAGAGGAGGAAGCACCCAACCTACGATGAAAGTGACAGTTACTAGGCTTTGTGATGCCAAAATACGTCTCTAGCCTAGAATTCTAGATGTTATGTGTCAGGTTCCAAAGCATTTTTATGTTCATTGAATTTATTTTACAGTTGATCTTTCTTAAGAAGTTTTCCTTTAAGGTTCACCGTGTGATGTAGATACACAACTCCTAAATATGCAATCTAAGATGATAAACAGTCGTTTACTCTTCTTTTTGCAATGAAAATCCTAGCTACT
Organism: Pinus tabuliformis; assembly: GCA_031772625.1. Classification (NCBI taxonomy): domain Eukaryota; kingdom Viridiplantae; phylum Streptophyta; class Pinopsida; order Pinales; family Pinaceae; genus Pinus; species Pinus tabuliformis. Next base: position 788,988,070 of record CM062820.1, on the reverse strand, counting down.
AAGGAAAGAGAAGCGAAATTATTTCAACATAGAGTAGAGAGCTCACACTAGATGCACTATCCTAAATCAAAATCAACAAGCAGTCTAAATGCAAATGCACATGCATGTATTTGTTTTCCGCTTTCTTAATGTGTGAATGAAAAAAAGAATGCTAAGTACAAATCTGAACTATCTTTTCTTTCAAAGCGACAGTACTAACAAATTTCTCTTCAAAAGACAAAAGGAAGAGAAGACGACACTTTGCAATTTCAAATTCAAAAAACAAAAGGAAGACTAAGATGACACTTTGTGATTTTGAATTAAAAAATGAAAGGAAGGCTAAGAGCGACACTTTCAACTTTAATTTGAAAACTGCTTTCGAAACTTGAAATACTATTAATTCAAATCAAGTACAAGAGTAACAATGTAATCAACCATCAAAAAGAGTAGGATTCTTTTCTTTGACTGAAAATGACACTTGTGACACTTTCAAATCAAAAGACGACAGTTCGATTAAGCTACTTTTTTGTAAAGGAGAACTTTAAATGGTGAAAAATACATAAAAACATTCACAATTGTTTGTACAATGGAGGCTAAATAATGCAAAGGAAGGGAGTTTCAACAGTGGTATACTGATCACAAACAACAAAACTCCTGAAGAATGTTGAAGACAATGAAGAAAAAACCAAAATCTAGAGGCAAAAACAGTCTTATTTGATCATCGCACCTGTAACATAGCGAAATAGGGATGCATCCCATCTGCTCCACATGGGAGGTGTGATGCATCCATAATGTCAAAAGGAGACAGTGCGATGATCCAGGGACGAGACTTTCACTTGGTCTTTGGTCACAGTTTGCAGCTTAGTTCAGGGATTTAGGCTGAGCTAATGATAGGAAATAAATACAAAGTATAGGGGCTGATCTAATGAGGTTACTTGAGCTACCACCAGGGCACTTAGGATGTTTGCAAGTTAGTTGTTCAGTTCATAAAAAAACCTGGAGATTGACTGAAACAGCGTTGATCTACTTTGCACTTGCATAGCAAATGCAGTTCAAAGGCTAGTTGGCTTAACTTCAAGCTCCATCTGTAGTTTATGAAGCAAACAAATAGAGACAAGCAATCAAACTATTCATTCCCCAATGGAGTCACCATTTTGTTATTGGGAAAACTAGTGTCCATTCTGAGCTGCTAGTCCCACTAAGACAGGTAGCTATCTTAAAAATAAACAAACTAAAGTCACTTGTGTTTTCCTTTATGAGATATAGATGAGAAAGAAGCAGAGAGTAGCAACCTTAGTCTTTCTCTTGGCTCCTTGCTTGTTTCCTTTCCCCTTTGATATAAATTCGCTACTCCTTCCTTACTTGTCCCGCTTCAAAGAGCACCTGTAGAGTCAAAGCAGCATAATACCATCAAAGCATAGAGATCTATAACCATAAAAAATATAGGATCAGATGTATATTAACCATACAAATGCATATATCAATACAAGATTTAGAGATATACAAGAATATGGAGGAAAACTCAAATAGCTTTATTGATAGAAGTAGTAGAAGAGAGGATTACAACGCATTGGTCTTACCCAGCGCCATCCTCCTAGCATGAAAGCCCTCTTCACCTCATGAAAAACTTAGATCACCCAACAATACAATGTTGCACAGAGAAGCCAACATCACTTCCTTACAAAATACAAGATTCCAACCCCCTGGATCTCTAGGATGTGGTATCCATATATAGATGTTTGCAAGGGGGTGACTCAACTTCTAGGATTTTGATTAGTGTCATCTCTCTAATAGTTCTTGGTTCCACTTGGAGATTTCATGATCTCTAACTCATCCCTGGGCAAATTCTGAGAGGCAAGTGTCAAATGAGTAGCTTCTAGAAGACTCTCAGGGTCTCCACCTAGCAAACTGCTTCTGCCATTTGTCTTCTCTCAGTCATCACACCCTACAGAAGGGCTTTCCAATATGCATCACACTTTTTGCATGTGGTAGGTGAGATGCATCGCACCGTTAGCACTGAGCAGTCTGTATGGTCCAGTTTTGACCAGTTCTGAGTAGTTTTTCATGGAGAACTTCTGGGAGATGATGTAATCAGCTGGCCTTGCTCCTTTAGGGTATGAAACAACACTTTTAGGGACTTAGAAGTCCTTGGTTTATGGACATATGTGATTGGGGGTTGCAGTGCCCAAATATGTCTATAACACCAAGAGCAGAGCAAGTCCCAAGCAATCAAGGAGACACTTAAATCCTTGAGGACAATCCAGAAGTGGATGTGCACAACATATCCTTTGACGAGTCACAATAGAGAGTTGTGCAGTTGCGAAGAGTTCCCACTTTGGATTTCCATGTATCTCCTGTGCAGTTTGAAGAACGAATGATCGTTTCTGATATGCACAAACATCTAGGTGCATTGGTTGACGCTACAAAGGAATGTGCCGAAGCCACCAGCTCAAGTGTTATATTCTTGATAACTGAGAATGAGCGCATGACTAAGGAGCTACAAGTGGCCAAGCAGGGAGAAGAGAAAGCTACAACATTCGCTAGAGCAGGGTTGAAGAAAGAAATGCTTGATGAAGTATCATCTCTCAAGACAGTCATGTGGAAGTTTTAGTTCAGGTTTGTCACCGTGCATAAGTCAGTTGTCCATCTTAATGGTTAGCAGCAACGTTGTGCTAGTAGAGCACGCATCTTAACATACATACACACTATTGTCAATCACATGCATATATGGAAAATGAGGTACAAGGGAGCTCCAATTTCACTTTCCAAAGATGATGAAGCCAAAGGAATTTGAGTTGAAGGAATGCATCCATAGTCAGATCTAGAACTATGAGGAACTCCCACAGCTCATCACCAGCTTACAGGCTTCACATGCACAAGTGTTCAAGAGCATGGATGTCATTGTGCACATGCATGCGATCCCATACATTGGTATACTCACTGAGGAAAAAGAGAAGAATGAAGTCTGATTGGAGCTAGACATGTACTTCGATAAGTTGATGCGCATAGCCAACAACGCAGACTTGCAAATGAGTGCAGACACTATGCACCAATATGTTGTTGGTTCGGCTGCAACCAAGACCATGATGCGCATGCTATTTGATGAGTTGGACAGAGGTGCCGAATCAGTGTACCTGGATGCAACAGAGGTAGGACTTCTCTTTTAGAAGGATATCACTACAGAGTACGTGGACACTATTACAGACTACCAAGCTTGGCATCAGTTCACTACCATCGATCACCAAGAGGATGTTGACGAGTTAGTCTTCCCATGACTTTTTTGTCTTATTGATTTATTGCATGGCTTACTCAAGCCCACTTTTTTCTCACATGGGTACATGTGTAAATTGTATTGTAAACATGTTGTAAAGTGAAAGACCAAGTGTCACTAGTAGAATGTAAACAGTCATGTGTAAGTTGAAGAGTCATGAGGGTGGTTGAAGGATCACAAAGAGGAATGTCAAGGGTCACCCCGTACTTTTCTATTTATATAACCTCATAACTCATTTACCAGGCTTTTTGGGAGCCAAGCTTCTGATAGGTATAACTTAGAGAAATCTTGGAGTGTATTGTAATAAGCCTTGGCTTCTCCACAGTGCAGAGGTAGTACATCTCTTTGGAGGAGTAGGCAATAGTAACTATAATGTTCCTCTATCGGGGCTATTAGATGTCATGGTTGTATGTACGATTGGATCTTTCACTCTTTTAATATAACGGAGCCAACACTTTTCATGCATATATTGATATTGTAGTTTGGTTATCCTGGCTTAGTTTGGTTATCTTGGCTACTCTGATGTATGTAGTTGTAATCTACACATGTATGTATGGAATATTCTGTATGTGTTTGTATAAATCTTATCGAAGCGTGTTGTTGGTCTAATTGATCACTTTGGATTGTTAGCTATCCTTCTTTCCATCTCATGATGTTTTTCAAATCGTGTGTTCCCTTTCAAGTTGCATGCTATCACAGGCTTCTAAGGGGCAGACTCTTCACCCCTTCCATGTGTTAGAGCCTTTCATACACCTTCCTTGACTTGCTACAAGGTCACACCCTTACTTCCAGCAAGGACATCTTACTTACCTCTGCATGCAACCGTAGCAAAGGTGATACTGTACTACCCACTTCTGGGACTCCTACTCCAATGGTATCAGCTCTAGTTGGGACTTCCTACTGGGGAGATCCCCTGACATGTTGGTAGGTCCAACACCGTCAACATTTCTGGTGCTAGAAGGAGGGCTAGATGATGAGCTAAGTCCTCACATCCTATTTTGAATCTTCACACGTCTATCATGGATATTTTTATAGTTAACCCTCTGCAATGTTTGTCCAATGGACATCCCTTTGAAGTCGAGAGGGAGTTCTTCGATCACATTCTTTGAGCTCATGTATGATGGTCAAGGTGAAGTGACATGTCCTAAGAACTTAGATGACTTCCTTGAATTCATGGAGAATGTGGAAGGTTTTGATGAAGTAGAGGTTCATAACAAATCATGAGGATGTTGATGATCTCATTGTTTTCTGATTGTAGATGTCATGATATCTTTACTCCTATATTCGATCACGATGTTGATTCAATCGTTGTTGATATTTCAAAGGCACCTATTTATGATTATCTATCTATCGATGAAGTCAAAAACCCACAGGCTGTCAAGGCACTTCAGCCCAAGATGATGGTTATGTCAATCCCTCGTTGTCCTGGGGTTAGTTTTACTCTCGATCAGGAAATTGTTGAACAACCCAAGGCTCCTCATCACTCATCTGTATGCATTAAAGATCAAACAACACACATATTTTTCTTCCTCCACCTGAATCACATGATCCCATCACTCATTCATTCGAGGAAACATACACAACAAGCACACTTGCAATATGTAAGTTGTCTATTTTTATGTTTGCTTGTCTATCATAGTCAAGAGAGTGCATATTCTTATCATCTGCACACAGTGTGTCATAGCACCATGGTAAGTCCACAGAGTGCTTGTCTTGTGCTTTCACTCTTTTCTTTTCTTTGGATGCATTTAAACTCAAAGTGTGTTGGTCTTCGTTGCTATATCTTTCATGTTTGTTGGTTTGCTTGACTATATTTTTCGCGAACCATGCCTTCACCAACACGGTTCAACCAATGCATCGGTGGCTACATTGGAAATATCACTTCATGTGAGAAGACCCATGCACATTTAGCTTAGGAGTAGGAGTAGTGATTGCTTTATGTATTGTTTGCTTGCATGCATGTTTTCTTTCTTTCTCTCTTTGTTTATTTTCTTTCTTGCCTACTTTTCTTACTGGATTTTTCTTTCACATTTTCTTATTCTCTTTGCTTTTTTGTTTTTTTTCTTGTTTACATCTGTAGGTTAGTTTCATGTGAAATCGCGCAGACTCTTATAACAAGCAGGGTAAAGTACAAGAGGACTTGTACAACTATCAACACTTGGTTATCTGTTGTCCTCTCTCGTTATGTAGAACTTTTTGTCTTCAGTTAATGATACACCAATGGAGAATAAGTTCTATTCGAAGTGAATCTTGATGAAAACACAATACTTACACTCTAAGTAGTACCACCTACTCTAGTGAGTTGCTTTTGGGTTAACCCCTGTTTTTGGGTTAACCCTTGTCATCTCAATCAAGTAGAGTAAGGGGAGGGGGAAAACCTTAACAGGTATGTCAAAGGTATATATAACATACTTCTCTAAAGTAACAACCTCTTCTACTCTCAATAAGTCGGTATCCCTCTTCCACCAAAGAAATAAATAAGTGCCCATGCACAGTTCTTTGAAAATAAAAAATGAAAAATGAAAAAAATGAAAATGTGAAATTTTTGAAAAAAATGAATAAGGCAAAAGAAGAGAAAGGCTTCCTACACAGAGAGGTGATGCATGTAACTCCACTAGAGTAATGATCAGACTCATTGGTAGTGGTGTGATTCTTGTGTTCCTACATGATTCCGCTGGGGTATTGTCCAGGCTTGCTAGCAGCGGAGCAACACAAGGGATGAAACTTAAACTCTTGACAGTCATATTACTTGTGCACCAATATACTCCTCATACCCAATCAAAACAACTAAGTTGACTCGTTTTGGAATGTGTGTTGATTGATCAATAGCATGGTAGGTGCTACATCTTTCACTCAAGTTAGCATGGAAACCACGATGATAAAAGAATAGAATAATAATTCTTGAGGAGTTAGACTTCATTTTCATGAAACAAGGTCCATTCAGAGAGCTGGAGTTCTACCAGTGTGTCACCAATGTTTTAGCGGCTACAACCATCCTCCAAAATTTTTCCTTAGCTTCATTTTGAAGCCTCCCTACAAATCATCCTTAGGAGCATGTCTTGCACTGCCAAGGTACATATGCTTTCAGTTGAGTTTCTTTTCTTATCAGTTTGTGTTCGCTAACTTGTTTGCCTTTCACCTACAAGCTAACATCCGTGACTTGGTCTTCAACTGGCTCTTGTGCTCAATTGGAGAATTACACAGAACTAGAGGGAAACCAACCTTGCTCTCCAAAATTGTGAAGAGTATCTAGGCAGCCAACTAATCTCCAGAAATGTGCAGAGCATACAAGCTTCCTTCCCCCTAAAAATTACGTATATCAGCCAATCACCGGGCTTTATCTTAGAATTTGTGCAGTAATGGATGGAAACCTTGGCTTCATTTCAGAAATTTCACATAGCTGGAGGGGTAGCTAGAGCCACTCAACCCAAAAACTGTGTAGAAGTAATCTAGAGGCTTGTAGTCCATTGCATGTGCTCCCAAGTTGACTGGTTTCATCCAAGATTGAGCAATCTTGCTTTGCATGCATGGCAGATTTTTCCCGAAAAAGGAAAAAACATCCCTAGATTTTAGGGATCTATTTTTATCAGTTTGAGGTTACATGAGAAAGCCATTTTAGAAATCTCCCGCCAAGTGTAGCTTTTTCCTAGATTTGTGGCATGCATGTCATAAGCCTCAATCTTGTCAAAACTATTTATTCGACGCTTTAGAACTCATTCTTCACTTCTATCTTGGATCTTTGGCATCCCCCATCGTATCTAGGAACCTTTGACTCACTTAGCTCAAATTTTTCCGGGTAAGACCACTTTTCATGTCTCTTGCTGCTTTTCTTTCACTTTTTGTATTTCAGTTTGTGTGAGTGTTGTTTGCTTGGTTTCATTGAATACTTCTTGTCGTTTTAATTCATGTTACTTTGTAGAAGCATTGCTTAAAGTTTTCCATTTGCATCTACTTGCTGTCACATGCATGACAATGTTTTTGCACTAACAGCCACCACTGCGGTGACTTGCTTCACAAACTTAGTTGTTTTTCTCCTTTTACTGAATCCTGCACTCACTTATGGGATGCTTGTTCATTCACTCATGTATGCACCATCTTTTCACATGCATTTAGTCGTTACTATTTTCAGTAGCTCGTCGGTGGGTCTGGACTTCCTTGGCCCGGACCTTGCCTTGCCCAGTTTGCACTTCTCATTTCTGGGATGGAAGGCCTTGCCTTGCTCCCTAAAATTGTGTAGAGCTTGCCTCACACTGGCCTCCCAGATTTTTCTTTGTGCAATTCTGAGAGGCAGTGCCTCAGTTGGCCCCCGAAATTGCACAATGCAGTTTTCCTAGGTTGTAGTCATGTTGACTAAAAATGTGCATTGCGCAGTTTTAGTCCTCAACAGACCAAGATAGATTTTTCTCTGCATAATTTCAATAGTCAGTCAGTTCACTGACATTCTGGACTATGCTCTGTGCAGTTCTGGTAGTCAGTCTCCCAACCTCCCTGTGAAAATTGCGCAAATTTTCCAGCCAGTCACTCGGTTGTGTTGCATGTAAATCCTCAAGTTCCTTTTGGTTTTCAACTAAAAATTTTCTTGCAATAAGTGTTTTTCTATCTCCAGGTATCATAAATTTTTAGTAGTCTCTTATCAATATAGGTACAATGGCTTCCAAGAGAGTAGTGTCAAAGGAAACCATTGAGAGCGCAATTGAAGATGTGGTCAAGAAAGTGTCTACGAGCTTGCCCATCTATGAAGACACTAAGTTGTTCATAGACAAGGATATCAAGATTAAATTGCAGGACATCAATGACATCTTTCATGCAACTTTGAGGAGAATTTGGAGGACCCCAGAGTCTATGTCAACATACACAAGTCTGTCTTGTACCAGGTTTCATGCAGGTATCCCGCATTTCCATGCATGGACATGATCCACTGGATTGTCTTGTATACTGATCCAGAGACAATGGTGTTGAGCAGTGTTATTGGAGCAGAACATGATAACTTCAGGGAACGGGACTTTCAGGAGATGTATCACTTACTGCAGCCAGTGGTCACAATGGATGCACCCTTCACCAAGCCCAACAGTAGTGCAAACTCAAGGAACATCTTCAAGAGCTAGGTGAAAGAGCCATCTAAGTTCAAGAGAACACCCAACCAAGTTTGCAATACAAGGATACTGCAAAAGTATTATCAAATCTTGGTCATCTTCTCTTGCTTCTTATATGGCCAAGAGACCACATAAACGTTTCCACAGAGTTGGGTGATTATGTTAGATTATCTGGAAAACGAAGGTAGATCTTTCGTTTGGTCTGACATGTTGGCTCTCCAGTTGAAGGGACAAGTAACAAAAGCCTGGCATCCTCCCAAGGGTCAACAATCAAAGCTCTTCATGTCCGCTTACATACTTTATGCAATATGTCCTTATCAGTAGTTCCCTGGCTTGGCTTAGGCATGTACACATTCAGAAACCTTTGTGCACACGTATTGTAGGTTGTTCTCTGTGTGCAACTTCCATGGAGTTATAATACAACTATCAGACCACTTCGTCACCCCAGTGTATATGATGATCTTCGAGCAAGATCTGCCTTGCATTTCACTGGTAGCAATGGAGGCATTGGTTAACATAGAAAATTGGTATGCCTCACCCCTTATAACCTTCATCCGGATGTACAACTTTGAGAAGGATCTGCATGTTTTACCAAAGTTTTCCATGGATAAGTTGGTCATGCAAGAGGTTTCATACCACATCTTGACAGGGTTGTCAGCAAGACTGCATAGGAAGAAGGCACCTTGGCCCACTCTTCCTTTGTGGATCGGGTTGTATGAGAACCAAAATCTCAAGCATGTTGAGGCTGAGAAGGAGGAATTCAAGAGGTCCACCTTCAGCCCGAGAAGTTTCAATCCATATGACCTGCATCACTTAATGGAAGACCATTGTACAAGAGTATATCATCCTTGGATCCACGAGGCATGTCATTGACCTGAGGAATATCCATGGAGATACTACTATAACTTCTCAAGGCTTAATGAACTAGTCAGAATGGTTGTAGAGTGGCTAGTAGCGTAGAAGGAAGTAGCATCTTAGAAAGCAGCAACATCAGCAACAGCAGAAGGCAATAGACCTGTGCATGGAAAATGCAAGAGGAAGGTTTCTGACAGCACAAAGGCGGTGCAAAGCTGCAAGTTCAAAGAAAATCCACTATTATTAAGAGAAGCTTTGGAGATTGAGGCAAAGAGGTGAAAATGCGACAAAAGGATTGCGCAAAGGAAGAGGGAGAAGCAGAAGTTGGAGGAGGTAGAAAAGGAGTTATAGGAGCTGAAGCAACAATTAAGGGAAGAACAAGAGATGCGCAGAAGAGAGAAGGAAGCACAACAGGAATAGGGACAACAGGAGGTGCAACATGCACACATTGATGAAACTACACCCATACAAGATATTGATTCATCCGAACAATTGGCAGATAGAAAACAGAGTGAGAAGTCATAGGAGGAGGACTGTTCATAGGAGATTGAATAGATGTTGGAATAGATGGACACATATGTGGTTCAAATAGAGCAAGATCAGGACATTGACCTCATGACTAAGAACCAAGAGGTCACTCAACTAGCTTTTCCAGATCCGGGATTAGAGCAATTTCCAAGCAGTCAAGGAAACACTAAAATCCTTAAGGACAATCCAAAAGTGGATATGCACAACATATATTTTAACAAGTCACAACACAGAGTTGTGCAGTCGCCCATAGTGCCCACTCCAGATGTCCATGTATCTCCTGTGTAGTTTGAGGAACGAGTGATCATGTTTGATATGTGCAGACATCCAGCTGCATTGGCTGATACTACAAAGGCATATGTCAAAGCCACCAGCTCAAGTGTTAGATTCTTGAAAGCTAAGAATGAGTGCATGGATAAGGAGCTACAAGAGACCAAGCAGGGAGAAGAGAAAGCTACAACATCCACTATATAAGAGTTGAATAAATCAATACCTGATGAAGTATCATCTCTTGAGACGATCATGCGGAAGCTGTACTTTAGGTTCTTCACTGTGAATAAGTCAGTTGTCCATCTTAATGGTTGGCAGCAGTGTTGTGCTAGGAGAGCATGCATCTTTTCATACATACACACTGTTGTCGATCACATGTAGGTATGGAAAATGAGGTGCAAGGGAGCCCTGTTGCACTTTCAAAAGATGATGAAGCCAAAGGCAGTTGAGTTGAAGGCACACATCTAGAATCAGATATGGAAATATGAGGAACTCCCACATCTCATAACCAAATTACAGGCTTCACATGCATGAGTGTTTAGGAGCATGGATTCCATTGTGCACATGCATGCGATCCCATCCATTAGCACACTCACCAAGGCAAAATTAAAGAACCAAGTCTGACTAGAGCTAGACTTGTACTTCGATCAGTTGATATGCATAGCCACTAGTGCAGAATTGCAAATGAGCGCAGACACTATGCACCTATATTTCATTGGCTCATCTACGCTCAAGACCATGATGCACATGCTATCTGATGAGTTGGATAAAGCTTCCAAATTAGTGTACCTAGATGCAATGCAGGCAAGCATTCACTTTTAGAAGGATGTCATCATGGAGTATGCGAACATGATTATAGACTACGAAGCTTGGCATCAGTTCACTACCATCGATCACCAAGAGGATGTCGATGAGTTAGTCTTCCCACAACTACCCCAGTCTCAGTGATGCCTCGCATGGCTTACTCAAGCCCTTTTTTGTCTCACATGGGTACATGTGTAGATTGTATTATAAACATGTTGTAAAGTGAAAGACCAAGTGTCAATAGTAGAATCTAAATAGTCATGTGTAAGTTAAAGAGTCATGAGGGTAGTTGAAGAGACACAAAGTGGAATGTCAAGGGTCACCCCACCCTTTGCTATTTATAGAACCTCATAACTCATTGACTAGGATTTTTGGGAGCCAAGCTTATGATTTGTATAACTTAGAGAAAGCTTGGAGTGTATTGTAACGAGCCTTGCCTTCTCCATAGTGAAAAGCTAGTACATCTATTTGGAGGAGCAAGTGACAATGACTATAACATTTTGCTATTGGGGCTAGTGGTTTTCATGGTTGTATTTATGATTATATCTTTCCTTATTTTAATATAACATAGCCAACACGTTTCATGCATATATTTTTATTGTAGTTTGGATATCCTATTTACTCTAATGATGTATGTAGTTGTAATTTATGCATGCATGTATGGACTATTCCATATGTGTTTGTATGAATCTTATCAAAGTGTGTTGTTTGTATAATCCATCACTTTGGATCATTTTCTATAGTGCTTTTCATATCGTAATGTCTTTCAGCTCATGTGTTCGCTTTCAAGTTGCATGCTATCACAGGCTTCTAAGGGGCACACTCTTCTCCCCTTATGTGTGTTAGAGCTCTTCATACACCTTCCTTGACTTGCTGCAAGATCACACCATTGCTTCCAACAAGGAAATCTTACTTACCTCTATGCATAGCTGCAGTCAAGGCAATACTGTACTACCCACTGGTGGGACTCCTACTCCAACGGTCTGAGGTCTAGTTGGGACTTCTTACCGGGCAAATCCCTTGACATGTTGGCAAGTCCAACACTGTCAATGGGTCAGTACCTCTTTATTTTTTAGCAAGATTGAGGAGGATAACATATGCTTGATCTATAATTTCATCCTATAGATGAATCCCTCTAAGTATCTTTAACAAACCATGAGAAGGAGTGGTTCGATCCTGACATGTTCGATGATTCCATCATTGTTTGTTCCTTTTACAAGTCCAACAAAGGTCTAACTCGAATCCTTTTTCATGTTTAGAGAGTTTGAAAAAGAGGTGAAAAAGAAAACTCTAAAGGTTCATTTTCATAAATTTGTCTCTTAATTCTGAAATGGAAGAAAACGATACTCAAGAGAAACTCTTAGACATGTTCGTCTAAGGTATTTATTTTTTTTAAATAATCTATCTCGGTCCAGAAAAGGGTTAAACTTATATTGATTAGACGTTTTTTCATTTACCTTAATGAGTTGGAAAATACAAGTACTCAACAATCTTTTCATATTTTGGGAGTCTAAAAAGAGCTGAAAGATGACTCCTCCTAGAGGAATGAGTGCTATAGAGGGTAGCAACTTGTTCCAGTCATTATGGAATTACTCAAAACATGTAAAGGTCAAGAGGCTAGCTAATAAGAGCACTCAATGTAGCAGCTCTTCGGGAAAGGGTAAAAAAACCAAGTGAAATCGTATGATCAACCAAGAAGATGGTGACAATGAAATACAAAAACCAAGGCTCATCTAGAATAAGTAGGATGATAAAAATAACAATAAAAAACAATAGTATGAGAATGGTTTCATTTTTACACAAGCTTGAAACATGGGAAACTATGCTTGAGATTATTTTTTTATCAGCTAATTTATGCCAAATGAGCCTTGAGTTTCTCATTCCATCGTCACCATATAATTGGCCAATCATACACTTTAGCTTGGTTTTTTTACCCCAATGGAGTCCCCAATTTTTTATGTGAAATTCACAATTGTGGAAAAATGTATCTTCCCTAGACCTAGTAGATTGGTCTAAAAAATAGAAAGCAAAGAATATAGAGTTTCCCTTAGATAAATTGAAGAATGGGAAGAGGCTTACTTGGGATCCATCACAAGCTTTACTTTCCTTCCAGATTCTAAGCTTCAATCATAGCTTTGATTTCTATAATTAGAACCTGTACATACAATCAAAACAGGCCAAGGATCCACAACATCTAGGTAGCATAATTAAATATCTCTATTCAATGCATCAGCAAGACATTGAAGTACATGAATGCAAATGTAACATAACACATATAGGAAAACAATATACTCTTTTTGTTAATATAAATAGGAGAGATTTTACAATCAAGAATAGTAGTTGATCTTGTAGATATCTCCTCAAATTGATGTGTCCTTCCTTATCACAAAGCACACCACAATGTCACCCTAATGCATGAAGATTATGATTCTCTTAGATTCAAGGTAGCAGCATGATGGCATGATCCAGGTGTATATTGGTGGCCACCCTCCAATTCCACTTGGACCCCCAACTTTATTTCTTTCAATTTTTCAGTTTCTTTATTTGTAGCACAATTTACTATTTTTGGCAGTTTTTTGGGTCCCGAACTTCCAAAGCGGTTTTGAGGCCCTAAATGACATTTTTTGGGAAAACTAGTAGAAACATAGGTACAAGGACTGATGTTTCTCATCCCAAATTTGTATTCCTTGAATAGATCTTTCTAACGAGGTATTGTGCACATCAAATGGAGATCGTATGCCAAAGTTACGACCCCACGAAGTTGATATACCAATTTACCCAAAATAGGGCCCATAGTTTGGCACTTCATCTCATAGGGTTAGGGTTTTGGATGTTTAGGGTTTTCCATTATTTCTCAAAAATAAATAGGCCTTCGAGCCTCACTGTAAGATATTTCAGAGGCATGTAGCTGCCACATCTCTCCTCGGAGATAGGCTACCATCGCCCGAGCTAGTTTATTTCCATTTCTGTTTGTAAGCATATTTTTGTATTTTACATTAATGAAATGAAGTATTATTTATGTTGTATCTCTTAATTTATGGTTATCTATGTAATTTGTTGTATTCCTGTTTAAATTCGGATCAGTGGTATTAGAGCGGTTTTCTCTTTCTCTGTTTTTCTTTGCATGTCCCTAATGAGGTCGGGATATAAGGAGGTGGGGCTTGAACTAGTCAAAACTTTGCAAATCAAGCCTTGCAAATCCCAACGGTGTCCCATGGCTAATGAAAAGAAAGATGAGGGGGCAGGAGATCCTATCAAAATCTTGATCGAAGAGGCCCTCGAGTGACGAAGGAATGCGATTATGGACAACTTTGCCCAGATCCTTCAGTGGCTACCCAGGGGTGACACTTCTACTTCCAACATGTACTCTGGAAGTGCCACACCCTTTAAGGTACAAGTTAACTTTGACATTCCCATATTTGAGGGCCAGATAGATGCAGATGCTCTAGATAAATGGTTAAATCTGCTAGAAGGGTATTTTTCTTTTTGTGATTTTTCAAGCGGGGAAAAGATTACTTTTTCTCTTCTCAAAGTTGCCCCCCACATCAAGGACTGGTGGGAAACCTATTGCGAGTAGAAGGATGAAAGTATGACCTCACTGTTTTCAGCCGTACCCACTTGGAATTCATTTCAGAATGCCATCAAGGAGCAATACTACCCTGTTAGGAGCTATGAGGATAAATACATAGGGTGGACCATGCTACGACAGGAAGGGACCAAGACGTGTCAGAGTTTACCAATATTTTCATACCCTTCACACAAAGTTGGGTATCAATGATTCTGAGCTGCATTTGGTACTCAAATAACACGGCTTCCTACACAGGTACATACAGGATGAGATGGAGTTCCTAGACATCTCCTCGCTCAGCACGGCATGCCGATACGATGTAGAGATTGAGCAAAAGTTTAAACAGAAGAAGCGAGACTTTGGATCTACAAATCTAAAGCAAGGGAAAGATACCCCAAAACCACTGAACAAAGGACAAAGCCAAGGTTGGGTGGCCCAGGACAACTCGCCAAAGCCACAAGCAAAGAACAATACTATGAAGCCAAGCAAGGACACAGGAAAGTGGTGTGAGTTCCATAAGAGCTCCACTCACAACACAAGTGAGTGTCGGGTCAAGCAGTCACTAGTGGCCGAGATAAAGTATTCGAAATTAGATACATGTTTAGACTCTGAGTCAAAAACCATTAAGGGGAATGACAAAGGGAAGAAAATTATCG
This sequence comes from Pinus tabuliformis, assembly GCA_031772625.1. NCBI lineage: Eukaryota > Viridiplantae > Streptophyta > Pinopsida > Pinales > Pinaceae > Pinus > Pinus tabuliformis. The sequence continues at coordinate 788,973,046 of CM062820.1, read as the reverse complement.
ATGCGAATCCCAACACCACTGTCACCACCATGAAGATCTAGAAGGAGGAATCCAAAGATCGAGAGGAGGAGGAGCACCTCTTCCACTCCTAGATTTGGGTAAAGGGCTCCCGGTATAGCTCATTATCGACAAAGGGAGCCAAAAGAACCTCATTTCGGCAGAGGTTGTGAAGCGGCTAGGCTTACCGACCACAACACATCCATAGTTGTACACCATCAAGTGGCTTCATCAAGGACGAGATCTTCACGTGAGCCAACAGTGTCACCTTCCATACAATAGCAAGCCCTTCATGGATGAGGTATTATGTGATGTTGCTCCCCTTTGTGTTTGTGATGTATTATTAGGCTAACCATACTTGTGGAAGAGACATGTTGTATATGAGTCAAGGCCTCGTGCTATTATTGTTACTTTGAGAAATAATGTGTACAAGATACTGAAGGTAGCACCACCTACTGCCATCTCTTTGGTTACTGCAAAACAATGCAGTGAGCTCATTTCCAAAAATGGGAAATTTGTTTTCCTAATGATAAGCCCCCAAGGAAAGAAGAATACAGTGGCCACGAACTCCAGTCAGGGCCCCTCTGCACGACAACTACATATGGAAAAGGTCATGGAGGAGTACAAGGGCATCTTCACCTCCCCCGCAAGGGTTCCTCTGCACTGTTAGGTAAAGCACTCAATCGATCTGACCCCAAGTGCACTGCTACCCAATGGACCAATATATCAGTGGTCCATTCTAGAGAATGATGAAATCAAGAGGAAGATTTAGGAGCTGATACAGAAAGGTCACATTCGACCAAGCTCATTGCCCTGTGGGAGGCCAATCATGTTGGTACAGAAGAAGGATGGGACTTGGGGGCTCTGTATTGACTATCCGGCATTGAGCAATATCACTGTCTGGAATAGGTACCCAATCCCATGGATTGATGACCTTTTGGACCAAATAAAGGGGTAAAATTATTTTAGTAAGATCAATTTTAAGTCAAGATATCACTAGGTACCAATCGAACCCTCTGATGTGTTGAAGATTGCCTTCAAAGCCAAGGAGGGCCTTTTCGAATGGTTGGTTATGCGTTTCAGGTTGACGAATGCTCCTGCAACCTTCATGAGGCTAATTGATGACATCTTGCAGCCATTCACCAACTAATTTGTAGTGGTATACTTCGATGACATCTTGATCTTCAGCCAAAGTTGGGAAGAGCACCTCCACCATATCCAATAGGTTCTCCAAGCACTGTGGCAACACAATTTATGTGCCAATTTGGATAATTACACTTTTAGCATGACCCAAGTTCAGTATCTGGGATACATTATAGATGAACAGGGGGTGCATGTGGATCCAACCAAGATCCAAGTCATTCAGGATGGGCCAACTCCGACCACTCGGACAAAGCTCCATAGCTTTTTGGGTCCTGCCAACTTCTATCGGAGGTTCGTTTTGGGATTTTCTCATATCACTTGGCCCTTGAGTCAAGTCACCAAGGGAGGAGTGAAATCAAAATTCTTTTGGTTTGAATCTTAATAGAAGGAATTCATAGAGTTGAAACATCCCCTCTACTCGGCACCGGTGCTCGCATTAACATAATTGCAACAACCATTTGAGATCGAGACATATGCCTCTGACTATGTTATGGGGGTAGTCCTTACTCAACATGGGCATCCAATAGAATACCATAGTAATACACTTTCAGACACAATCCAGAAGTATCCCACTTATGACAAAGAGATGTATTCCATTGGGCAAGCATGCCGACAATGGAAGCATTACATTTTGGGGAAGGAAACGGTCATCCACACAGACTACCAACCCCTACAGTTCATATAGATGGAAGGGAAGTTGCAGAATGATCACCATCAGAAGTGGTCAACATACCTGCAACAGTTCCATTTGAATATAAAGTATAAGAAGGGAAACACCAATAATGTTGCAGATTGCCTTAGTCGACCACCAACCATGGCGTTAACCACCATGCTCAATTCTTGTGGGCATGAGACTTTTGATTGGCCACTTCTCTATAAAAGCGACCCATAATTCGGCCACACATACGAGACACTCTTGGAGGGTCAGCATGTTCTAGATTTTCACCTCCAGGATGCCCTATTATGCCACCTGGGTCACCTTTGTGTTCCTTCAAGTGAGCGTACCAAGATGATTTTGGAAGCACACTCCAGTCAAGTTGTTGGGCATTTCAGAGTCAAGAAAATGGTGGCAGTACTGCAGAAGTATTTCTTTTTTCCGAATCTTTGACAGGATGTCGGGAAGTACATCAGATCCAGCACTACCTGTGCCATTGCCAAATAGACCATCAAGAACCAAGGCCTCTATACTTTGCTTCCTACCCCTAGTCAACCTTGGGAATCCATATCCATGGATTAAATTTCGATCCTTCCTTCTACTAAGCATGGAAACAACTGTGTTTTTGTGGTCTTCGATAGGTTCTCAAAGATGGCCATTATGGAGGCCTGCAAGAAGAATATCACAACAGAAGCCACTGTTAAACCCTTCTTTGAATGAGTGTGGGTACACTTTGGATCCCACAGTATATCATCTCAGATCGGGATAGCAGGTTCCTCAGTACATTTTGGTCCAGTCTCTAGTCGATGTTGGACACAAAACTCACTAAGTCCACAGCCTTCCATCCCAAACTGGTGGCCAGACAAAGGTTTTCAACATGATGATTGTACAAATTTTGTGCATGTGCAACTCAAAGAATCCACACACATGGGATGAAAGCCCCCCCATGTTCAGCACAACTACAACCAGGATCTCCACATTTCGACTGGCCACAACCCCTTTTAGGTGGGCTTGGGATTCCAACCACTATGTCCCATTGATGTGGCCATGCCATTTGCAGCTACTGAGGCAGATTCGGATCATGTATAGTCCAAAACAGATCAGGCAAACAAATTCACTTAGCATATCCAACATATCTGCTAGTAGGTCCACGACATTATGGAGAAATCAAATGCCAAGTGACATGATCAACATCGGGTTCCACACAAGTTTCAGGTGAGCGACAAATTCTAGTTCCATTTGAAAAGGCAACGCCTTACCAGAGCCTGTAAAAAACGCATACCATTCTGATATGGTCCTTACACCATTACCAAGGTTGTGGTACACAATGAATTTGAGCTCAGCATTCCCCCATTCCTTGGCCTGCACCCAGTGTTCAATGTGGACCACCATACTTTCTGCCATTACTAGACACATCTGACATTGCAGAACAACTCACACCAATAGAGTTAAATCAATATTACATGGAATGAGTTGCAACTAATCGGATCATGGACACGTAGATCAAGCACACTCGCCAGTAAAAGATCCAACTATATCGAGTTGTCAAAGCAGGGCAACTCCTTCACCAGGGAAAGTGGCTCACCAGGGACCAAGTTTAGCAGAAGTTTCCTCATCTTATGGAGGAACTCAACGCAATGGGGACCATTGCTTCCTAAGGGGGGAGGAATGATCTAGGTGGATATTGGTGGCCACCCACCAATTCCACTTGGACTGCCGCCATTGTTTGTTTTAGTTTTCGATTTCTTTATTTGTAGCACAATTTACTACTTTTGGCAATTTTTTGTGTCCCGAACTTCCAGAGCTGCTTTGAGGCCCTAAACGATGCTTTTTGGGAAAACTTGGAGAAACATGAGTCTATTTTCTAATGTTTCTCACCCAATAGTTGTATTCCTCGGATAGATATTTCTAACAAGTTATTGTGTGCGTCAAACAAAGATCGTATGCCAAAGTTACGACCCCGGGAAGTTGATGTACCAATTTACCCAAAATGAGGCCCATAGTTTGGTGCTTCATCTCCTAGGGTTAGGGTTTTGGATGTTTAGGGTTTTCCATTGTTCCTCAACAATAAATAGGCCTTTGAGCCTCATTGTAAGACAGTTCAGAGCATGTATCTGCCACATCTCTCCTCAGAGATAAGCTACCATCACCCAAGGTAGTTTATTTCCATTTCTGTTTGTAAGCATATTTCACTATTTTACATTAATGGAATGAAGTATTATTTCTGATGTATCTCTGTATTTATGGTTATCTCTATAATTTTTTGTGTTCATGTTTAAATCCAGATCAGGGCAAGATTACTCTCCAAAAGAAAACCCTAATGTTGTATATGGAAGTAAATTTCTAAGAGAGTGTGGTAGTTTAGGAACTCATATCCATTTACCAATCTAGGATTGAGATCCATTTAAGATGGGAGGATGAGCTCAGGGGATAAGAGGTGAAGTCTCCAAGGTAGGATCTAATAGGACTCAATCTTATTATCCAAGATAAATGGTTAAAACAACCTCTAGAAGCTTCTAGAAGAGGAAGTTTTGGGATTCTTTTTAATTTTCCAAAATTTCTAGAATCATTGTACCCCCAACAAGGAGCAGGATGATGTTGACCAGTGCTGGTGGAGAAGGAAGAAACCAACACTGAATGCAGGTGTGTAAAGTGGAAGGGTGTGCAGGGGCTTAAAAGCTTGATTGTGAGCAGCTATACCTAGCAACATAGACATTTTGGAATGGTCATGCATAGGGATATCTGTAGGGATGATGAAAACATGTTCACGGATGTGGATTGATCCAGTTTGTAGGCCCATTGACCAGGTGTGACAAAATGGCCTATAACACTCTCAACACGACTCTTCTTATCACAAACTTTACTTTTTCTTTTGTTCTTTTCATTTACTACCAAACCTTATAATCCTTCATTATGTACCTACAATATTCACTAGGAAACCGTGGAAGAACAGGTACAACCAAGCAAGATATGAAAATATAAGAATAAAAATAACAACAATAGTAATAATCATGAAAGAGAGATATAAAATACTTATATTTTGAGAACATTTCAACTTTCTCTTGATCTTATCCTTATTGTATCCAGTGTGTCAATCAACCTTCTCCACATCATCATCATGATGTCATTCCTTCCTTGTAGAAGCTAGGGTTTATTCTTTCAGTGGAAGCAATCAAGCATAGGGTTTTTTTCCATAAACCCTAGTGTTTTACTTATCCAAGCCTTTTTTCTTAAAAGGATATTCAAGTATTTGATATTCAAATCTTAAAACCCTATATTTGTCATGTGATTTACATTAGTGGTAAAACTCATCGTTGTTTTGTCCATTGATTGACTTTGCTTCAGGACACTCAAATGTGAAAGTGACTTTGATATTTAGTCTTGAAGAGAGATCCGACCTCATGATCTTGATATGTACAATGAACTTGTTTCATAAACAATAGAATAGTGAAAAATATATTTCTCCTCATTTCAAACTTGGACTTTAGATTTGGGCAGCTCCGATTTATGGCAAAAAATGCTTTGTAAACTTCTTCAACATCCAATCTAGGAAAATATATTCAAATGTTTAGTGTTGTGGGAATTTAGTAACTATATGATTTCTTACTTCTCACAACAAAACCACATGATGCATTTGTACTTACAATACTTTATACACAGGCCATGACGAGAAACATTTTCAATAATTGACTTCAATATACTAAGAACTTTTCCAGCACAAGTAATTTGGTCTTTTATTCTATCTTTTGAACTCATCAATTTTGAACCATGGACATCACATCTTGAATTCTTTATTTAGAGAAATATATTAGACAAACTATGCTTAGTTTGATCAATTTTACACCTAATATTTTTCCACAGTAATATTCAAGACAACTGAAGTCAAAACTTTAGTCATTGATAAGTACATTACATTTCAGGTATTAAGTAGACCATTTGTACCTTGTTGGTCTGATGTTTGTCCCTAAATATGTTTATCAATGTTATCAAATATATATACATACTTTATAGCTTTGATGAACTTCTTGAGAATCATGCTTTATATAGAATTTCCTTGCATGGAAACAAATTCTAAATATTTTAGAATGTTCAATCTTCTTAAAATTGTCATGGGATCAAACCCTTCTATTGAGCATGATGCCCTTCATACATGAATGAAATTATTGATTGAGAAGATAGTTTTTTCCTTCCATAGTAGATCAAATTAGAGGCTTAATACAAAGGTTTTTGTCCTTCCATACTTCATATTCCAATAGATATCCATCCATTCCAAACTTACCTTCTTTATATTTCTCATTAGATCCATCATAAATAGGAAAAGGATTACATAAATTTCTTCAAATTTCGATGGGATGCTATCTTCAAAGAGATATAAGGTTGGCTTCTTGTAATATATTTCATCCTTCTTCTATGTATATAACAAATATTGATTTGAGTTTTCATCATATTGATTTATGAATTAAGGATTCAACTTCTTTAGAGGACTCAACCAGAGCTAATACAACACTCAGATTATTTAGATCAAATACCATTGAATAGATCATGGAAACTTCTGAATAAAAAAAATTATAAATTTCTTTGATCACCTTTCTTAAGGCTCTTGGTCTCCTAAAAAAGCGTTTGGATGTTCCTCAGGTATCCAAATTTGTTCTCTATGTAACAATGTAAGACTTCTTGATGCAAATTGCAAGCAAATTACGATAGTCTTTTAGATATTTTGATATAGTCTAGGTCCTTGGTCTTAGAAAATTATCTCCTTCTAAGACATTAAAACAATAATATGTACCAAGACTTGTATTCTGCATTTATGAGGAGACTCTCAACCCTTTTGTTATAAATCTTGAATAGACTTAGATCATTGGGTACCAACTTAGTGAAGATCTACAATAAATCTCAATCTTAATACCAAAACTTCACATCACAGAGGTCTCGTTTTGTAACACGGTGGACTCATATCTTCACCACAAATAGAATTTAGATCAAGCCACAAGGTCATGCCATAGAAACTTGGACTAGTACCACATAAAAAAACTCAGGCTTCATCACAGGAGTATGCTTTGGAGGTTTTTTTCCTTTTCACAGGGTAAAGCCACAGAGGTTCAATGAACCACATAGTTTCATTCTTCTTTTTAGGGATTGTTGGTTGATCAATATTGAATTGAGAATCCAAGAGGACAATATAGGCCTCTTATTCGAATAGCAATGGCCTTAGTAGATTCAAAGGAGGAGTATTTATTCCATACTAGAACTTTCCAATTAAAGAAAACAGTTTTATATCTTATGTCTTCAATCCTCTGAATGGGCACAATATTATCGTAGATAAGGATCAAACTTCACTTAATATCCGTGTATAGTTCAACAAATATTTGGACCTGCACTTTATAATAGACATTATTCCAGTTCTTAGAATACTTGAACTACAATCAAATTATTCTATTCATTTGAGAAATGGAAGGAGGAGTGTCTTCTTCGATTAGGCCTCTTTGACTTCTTCTCAACCTTCACTTGAGAAAACATAACTAATTCTATTATGTTATCTTTATGTCTTCTTGTATCTATGATTAGGGCTTCTTACACCTTCAAGACCACTCTTCAACCATAGCTCTGATGCCATGTTGATTTCTAGTAGCATACAATACTAGAATAATTTTCTATTTGATAACTACTTCAAACGTTACATTCTTAATTTCTTAGAGCATTCAAATCATCAAGCAGTTATACTTAGAAAATTTCAACCATTATCTTCAGTAGAGAAGTAGAAATCTCAATGAAAATAATGAGACAAGAGACACCAAAATTTTCTTGGGACAAAACCCCATAAGGGGGAAAACCTGGTAATCTTTCCTTATGAGAGAGAGAGAGATCAATTATCCAAATTGTAGATCATAATATTCTAGTCAAAGTTCAACCATTGTCCAAATTAAACATCAAGTAAAAAAGAGTCAAAGGAGAGATAAAGTTAATTGTTTTATCACAGTAAATAGTCTCGTCAAAGGGGCCATATTTTGGCCTGCAATAGCTAGTCAAAGGGTCAAAGTTCAGCCCACAATTTCCAAAGCTAATCTTTGTTCAAACTACAAGTTTTGACCCGTGGTCAACCCTTAGTCAATGCCCATAAACAGAGAAAAAAATTGGTCAATGAATAGTCAACAATCCAAAGAATATTCAACCATCAATCCATAGTCAAATATTCGGTCAACAGTGAAGAAACAAACCATGTCAATGTTGGTCAACAAAAGTCAAACAAAAATTCAACTCATTAGTCAAAGTATCATTCTTGTCCTTTGCATGTGTGAATGAATTTTCTTACTAGAACCAATTGAATGAGTGAGTATTGTGATGATCAAAGGAATTCCAACAAAAGTCAATATATAGGAATCATAAAAACTGGGTTTTTACATTGGGTCAAACTCCTTCAAATGGTGGGGCTGACCTGTCAAGTTCAGGCTAATTTAGAAAAATAGAAAATAAATAATTTCTCTCTTGATTTTGATGATGAAAATACTTATTGCATCTATTATGTTTCAACAATGTGGTAGGGAAATGTGATATAAAATATGAACATATTGTGCCACCAATAATATGTTCTAAGGCTTATTTAGGATATTCCTTTTATTGAGCTTTTATTTGAAAAATGATATGTCATTCCATATATCATAGATCCATAGTTTTAAATTCCATAAAATTGATTAATATGCATTATGTTGCCTATTAGGTTACCTCAGGTCTGATTGCTTTTTGGACTAAAGACATGGCTTTGTTTGTTGTGGTTATAATTGATCAACTAATGAATCTTTTATTGGCTACAATATGCCATTAGTTTGAAAATATGCTCCAAATCTTCTTTGAGAAATCTTGTTGATGTTGTTGGAAAATATATTTTTACTTAAAAGAGAAACAAATTCATCAAATTAATCATCTTGGACTGAAAATATTTGTATTTTAAAAGGAGAGAAGGGAAATCCAAGTTGCCAAGAATCTTAGTTTTCAACTAGGATTTCTTGCATAGTTATGCCGATAATTCTTGTTTTCATACCTATACATTTTATTTATTATTATGATTTTCTTATTTATTATTATTTATTTATTTATTTATCATCATATTTATTTACGTTTTTAAGTGAAAAATAAATTAAATGAAATTAGGTGGTGAAGGAGAGTGGTCACCTTTTTCTACCAATTTCAACTCAAAACGTTTTTGCAAACTTTGAACAAATCCTTTTAATGTCAAGGGCTTTCGATAGAGTTTTAGTCTATGCCCATTAACAAGAAAAGTGATTCCTTCCTCATTAATGGTCTTTATTCTTACCATTTCACTGTAAAAAAAACTTATATCTCATAAGGGCCTAACCAATGTGTTTGTAATTTCCCTTGAAATCTTTAAATTTTGAGTTAAAGAGAAGGGCCCAATAACTTGGTTTGAACTTTTTGACCTTGATACATTTGTCGTACCATCTTGTCCTTTGCTGCTAGATTAAGCTTGTCCTTTGAATGCCATATTTTCTAATTTCATCTAACTCATTGAGTTGCACCAATCTTTTCTTTTGGGCTTCAGAGAGATATAACTCAATTTTGTTGTTATTCTATATGTCTTCATTTGGAATTTAATAGGAATTAGAACTTGCTTTCCATAAACAAGCTCAGAAGGAGTATGTCCAGTGGTATTTCTCCATGTGGTTCAATATGCCTAGAGTGCTTCTAGAAGTCTTTCAGCCCAATTTTTTTGATATAGATGCACAAGCTTGGTCAGTATGGCTTCAAGAATTTTATTTATGGATTCCACTTCTACATTGGCTTACGTATGATATGGAGAAGATTTGCGATGTGTGATTTTGCATTGCTCCATGATATTTTGAACAAGTTTGGATGTGAATTTTGCACCTTGATCTGTTACAATTTCTCTTGGTACACCAAAACGAGTGAAAATATCCTTAAAAAATGTAATAATAACATTTTCAGTTGAAAATTTCAATGGTTTAGCCTACACCCTTTTAGTAACATAATCAATGCGAATAAGAATGTACCAATTTTTCTTGGATGGAGGATTAATAGGACCAACATTATCTAGAGCCCATTTCTCAAAAGGCTCTATTAGTACCTGTGGTTGTAAATGCATTTCATCAGATTAGACATGTTTCCCCATCCTTTGATAGTTATCACATATTATGACATATTATTTGGCATCCTTGAAAATAGATGGCCAATAATATAAAAACTAAGTACTTTGTACGCAATTCCTCCACAAGGTTCATCATGAGATGCTTTAATTATATTAGGTATCTCTACTTCTGGAACACATCTTCTAATGATTAAATCTGCTCATGTCCAGTACAATTCTCCTTCTATCCAAGAATAAGGTGTAATGGATTTGATAACTCTTTATTTTTGTTTACCTAATAGCTAAGGAGGAAATTTTCCTATAGCCAAATAATTAGTGATTTTATCAAACCAAGGATATTTAGTAGATATTGCAAAATATGTTTATTAGGAAAACGATCTACTACATGAAGTATAGTATTATCATTTTTTATCTTAGAAAGAAAATCAACAACTACATTTTTCTTTCTTGGCCTATTTAAAATGTTAATATTAAATTCCTATAGTAATAAGAACCATTAGGTGATTCTACGATTAGTTATTGGTTTATTCATAATATATATAATAATAGAATTATCATTGTGAATAAAAGTCTCATATCTAATAATATAGTGTCTAAACTTGTTGATAGCATGAAAACTGCCAATAACTCATTTTCAATGACTGTGTAATTCAACTCTATAGGAGTTAAATTTTTACTTGTATAATATATTATATAAGGAGTTAGATCTTTCTATCCCAATACAATGCCTAAAGTTGTCTTTGAATAATTAATGGAAATGTGAAATGGAAGTGATTGATTTGTCCCTCTTAAGATGGGTGCTTCATATATTTTATGTTTTAGGGAATCAAAAGCTTTTTGACATTCAAAATACCAATGAAATTCACAATATTTGGTGAGTGATTTAAGAAGTGGTGAAGCAAATTTGTGAAGTTTTCTATAAACCTTCTATAAAACTTACGAAGCCAAGAAAAATTATTACATCCTTTTAAAATTTAGGTACCAAATTTTTGGAGATGACTTCAACCTTTGTTAAATCCACCTTAATCCCAGAACATGAAACATGATGTCCCAAAAAAATTCCTTAATTAAACATCATAAATAATTTTTCATTACTCAATGAAATATTAGTTTCTTGACATATAATAAGGATTTTTTCTAGTCTTTCTAAAGCTTCTTCAAAAGTATTTCCATAAATAGTAAAATCATCCATATATACTTCTACACAATCATGGATCAAGTCAGAAAAATACCCAATACTTCCCTTTGAAATGTAGCAGGTGCATTACATAATCCAAAAGGAAGTACTCTATAAGCATATGCACCCCATCCACATGTGAATATTGTCTTATCTTGATCTTCAGGTGCTATTTGAATCTTATTATATCCGTTAAAGCCATTAAGAAATAAAACTATTTTTTTCTCGCTAATGTATCTTAAACTTGATCGATGAAGGTAATGGAAAATGATCTTTTAAAGTTGCGTTATATAGTTCTTTGTAATCTACAAAACCTCTCTAGTTTCCATTTTTCTTTAGCACAATAACCAATGGTGAAGCCAACTAGCTATATGAAATCATATAGATAAATTTTACAATGAGCAATTTTTGTAATTATTCATTAACAATCTCCATTAGATTAGCATTCATCCTTCTTTCAGGTTGTCTTACAAGTTTGACATTCTCTAGCTTGTGTGTGTGTGTGTGTGTCGATATATATGTGTGTGTGTGTGTGTGTGTGTGTGTGTGTGTGTCGATATATATGTGTGTGTCGATATATATGTGTGTGTGTGTGTGTGTGTGAATGTTGTCTTATCTTGATCTTCAGGTGCTATTTGAATCTTATTAGATCCGTTGAAGCCATTAAGAAATAAAAATATTTTTTTCTCGCTAATATATCTAAAACTTGATCAATGAAGGTAATGGAAAATGATCTTTTAAAGTTGTGTTATATAGTTCTTTGTAATCTACAAAACCTTTCTAGTTTCCATTTTTCTTTGGCACAATAACCAATGGTGAAGCCAACTAGCTATATGAAATCATATAGATAAAATTTACAATGAGCAATTTTTGTAATTATTCGTTAACAATCTCCATTAGATTAGCATTCATCCTTCTTTCAGGTTGTCTTACAAGTTTGACATTCTCTAGCTTGTGTGTGTGTGTGTGTGTCTATATCTATATATATATATATATATATATATATATATATATATATATATATATATATATATATATATATATATATATATATATATATATATATATATATATATATATATATATATATATATATATATATATATATATATATATATATATATATATATAAGTATTTGGATTATTCCTTTCATGTATGTATATTCCCATGCAAATGCAGAGGAATATTTTTGTAACATCTTAATGAGTTTTTCTTTTTGAAACTCTTCTAGGTTATTATTAATATTTGTTGTTTTTCCTAGACTAATTTCTACAAGAGTATTGCCAAAATTTTCGATTGAATTTAATGATAGCTTAGATTGTCATGATAAAAAAATTTCAATACTACAATTTTCCTAAAAAAATTGTTCTAACATATGCACACAATAATTTTGTTCAAATTATTGAAAAAAACACAATTACACAAAATATTCATTAATTTATTTTCCTCATTTTGTTTAATTGTCATTGTTTGTTAGATTGATAAAATTGGTTGAATATATTTGTAATATTGTTTATCATCATCAATTCATTCTTCATTTTCTAATTTAATTATTGTTCTTGTTGTAGGATATAATGTAATATTTTCGTTAAATTTCCATTATAAATAATCATGTCACCATATCTACAACTAATAAATATATCAATCATGGCTAGCCAAAGCCTACCTAGTATCATTGGATGACCACCTATATTGGGTTTTGGTTTTAATGTCATGAAGTCAATCATATATTCCCATGAATCTAGGGATAGAAGTAAATCTTCTAATATACCATCCAATTTGATAGTAGACCTGTTGGCTAATTGTAATATAGTAGGAGTATATTGAATATTAGTCAATTGTAATTCATACATGTTACTTTTTGTCATAACATTTGTTGTTGCACCTAAATCGATTAATGTGTTTGGTATTTCAACATTATTGATGTGTATTTTTACAATGGGACTTCCCAAATCTAAGTAGTTTTCAATTGTCATTTTTTTCGTCATAAGTTCCACAATTTTTCCAATGAGTTGAAATCTTTGTATTTATTTTCTTTTTCTACCAAGTATTTTAATACAAAACTCCTTTATTTTTTTGCCAGAATTGGAATATCGTTTATTTCTTGAAGTAAAGGAATCTTATTGAAAACGTTCTTTAACTCATCTAACATTTCATTGTTTGGTAAAATTAACTATTTCTCTAAACCTTTATCTATTTGTAATATCTATGGGAAAGGAAGGTTTTGTATGGATATGGAGGGTTGTTAGTTAAAGGAGTAGTAGGAGTTGGTATTATTTCATTTTCACTTCTCTTGTCTGGAATTTTCTCCTTTTCAGGGGCTTCATCCTCTTTATGTTCTTTAATGACAATCTAGAAGGTTTTTTATTTTGTAAAGCTCTCCGAGATATAATATCTATATTATATAAATATATGGGAGCTATCATTTAGTTTTGGAAATTTTGTACTCCAACATTGTAAGTGGTTTGTTGAGGTACTTTATTGTTTGGGTTTGGGAGAGATTGTGCAGGTAGTTGATTAGCTCTTTGGGGTAAATGAATAAGTGGTAATGGGATAGGTTGACTTGATGTCAATTAAGGGTGAAAGTGAGGTTGTTGAGGTTGTTGTGGTGGAGAATACTATTGAGACTTGTATTGAGGATAATGATGGAATATTGAGGATACTGTGGATTTCTACCATAGGATCCTTGCCAACCTTGTGACCAAGGTGGGTTGGGAGGTGGCCAGGTTTTCTAAGGTAACGTCATGTTCTAACTATTTTGAGGTCGTTGTGCATAATATTGAAATTTTGAATTGGAATCTTGCATCATACCTCGTTGAAGAGGCTGTCGAGGTATTTTAAGAGCAACAAAGAAAACTTGTCTTGGTCTTTGACTCACTCCACTATCTTCTTGGTAAATAAATTTCAACCAAGGTAGTGATGGGAAATATTTTGTAGCATGTGATTATGCAAAAACGACACAAATTTCAATATTATCAAGTGGACATTCTCTTAATGCATGTTCATTTCTCATCTAGGAAAGAATATAGACAGATAAACATTCTCAACTTTTCTTGTTTTTCATTCTTAACATATCAATTTATTCACTAATTTTACCAAGAATATCTATTTTAAAATTATTACAAAAATTTCTAAGTTTAGCTCAACTTATTGATCTTCATGCATATTTACTTACTCTTGCAATTGTTTGATCTCTAAGAATTCTACCATAATTTGTTTTTCCTCTTGATATGTGCTTTCACAACTCACACATTTCTTTGAATGGTGATTAAAACAAATCTCCTTTAGCCATTGGGTTAAGAAGGTCAATCCACTCATCTCTAATTGCTCTAAGTTACTAAGAGGGTTTTTAATGTATCAAATACTATATTATGTAATTTTTCCCTCTTGACATTATATGCAAATATTTCTACCAAATCCTTAAGGCTCTCATCTTCTTTTTTATTCATTTTAAAAATTTCTTCTTTAAGAACATGATCTATACAATATTCCTTACATTTTTCCAAAAATAGTCTTCTCATATTATCCCATGATATTATAGAGTTAGTACCTATACCCATAAACCAATCAATAGCTCCATCTTTCAATGTTGCTGATAGGGAAAATTTTAAGCATGAAAACATATTTTGAATATTAAAAACATTGCCGAATCTCACTAGTATATAATATGAAATTTGTAAAATGTTTGGAAATGTTTTTATAAAATTATTCAAATTTCTAATAATTTTATATAGTCTCTACATAAAAGTTTGGCGATTTTTAAAGTAAAAATTGTTTATACTATAAATGTTGGGTGAATCATTTTTAGAAAAAATGGAAATTAACGAATCGTTTTTTTAGAAAAAGCATGGAAAATTAGCCCACTTGCGAATATTATCCCTTAAAATTTCTTCTCATTGCTGGAAACGATTTCAACTTTTGAGGATCAAGCATATAATCATAAGATCTACATAATACTTCAAATTCAAAGAGAAAAATTTTTGGGGCTTATGTTCTCATACCATGGAAGTTAGGAAGTACATATGGAGAGATATTATTTATACTAACATTACTATTATTATCTTGAATGGTAAATCCATAAGGATCTTCTTCATTGTCATCATCTCCATCATTGCCTCTTCTTCTATCTCCTCCTCTAATACCTCTTCCACCACCAAGAGGTCTTATTTCTCCTCTTCGACCTCCAAGAGGTCTTATTTCTCCTCTTCGACATGGAGTGGGAAATATTTCCCTTCACCTGTTGGATAGTTGGCATTGTATAGATAGCCAGTGGCCTAGTGAAGGCATATGCAAGTGTGTTGGCATTGATGTCAACAATCACATGGGGGAAATTTGTTTGGCAATTGGTATTGCCTAACTATTGGCAAGATCATTTCATAACTGTTGGCTAGAGAGTTGGCAACATCAGAGCATCATCCATGTCGTGATTGCAACATCATAGCATCAAGCATATAGGAGGTCAGGCATACTAGTGCATCACAACATTAGAGCATCAATCATGTCAGTGCATCACATATCAGAGGTCCAGAGGCATTGGATATCGACGGCCGCAACATTGGATCTTGGAGGAGATCAGAACATCGGAAATCGGAGGATTGGAACTTATGAAAGTGAAAACCTTTAAAAAGTTGTGATATTGTTAAAATTTTGGATACTGTTAGCTACCTATACCAATAGGTATCATTTTTCATGATTGGCAGGGGAAGTGCCAAATATGCTCTACTTTGGTGATGCAAAGATCTCATATTTTTGTGGAAAACACCTATCTACAGTTGATTGATACTGTCCTACTTCTAAATGGGTGATCCAACAGTCTAAACTGGGTCATGCCATATTTCAATTTTTGTTGTAGATTAGAGAAAGAAATCTGTCCAAATTGTTTAATCTTGGCAGATTAGTAGTTAGGTAGAGAATGAAGGTTCCCAACTGCTTAATCTGGGGCCTTGGAAGTAATAAGGCTAGCCTTAGATAGAAAATCAAAAGGAAATGAAAAAAGAAAAGAAAAGAGCACATTAGGGTTTGCAAGTCTAAGTGCACCCTCCCTGAAGTAATAAAAAATGCTAGGCAATAGAATGGGTAGGTAGATGGGGTTGCAGAAGCATGATTTCTTTCATATTGCTGGCCTAAACAGAGAAAACATATATTGGCTAGAGCAGATCCACCTATCCAGCATTTTGGTGATAGTAGAGTGAAGCATTTCTAACCTCCCAATCATTCCCCATCAAACTCCTTTCTAACATCCCACTATCACCTTGGTTCATGATAGAAATCAAACTTATTTGTTGATTCTTGTTATATAGAAGAGCCACATTTCATATGTAAAAATCTTTTCATTTTGATCTACTCTCCTAACTAAGTTTGTTCCCTAAAAAAATTAGTGTTTGCTTCCTCACTTCTATATCTCCCATCCAATACTAACTACTAACTCTATTATTACTTAGCTCCCTATGTTCCCCTTTTCCCTATCATTATATCACTATTGTATATAAAAAGCCCCAAAAATATGTATATTCCCCCCTAGGCAATATAGCCTTAAGTCCCAAAGGGACGGAGCACAAAGAAGTTTAGCGCTAAGGCAAAAGCGTGCTAAATGGTCTATTTTCAGGATTAAATCAACATCTGGTTGATTTAACAGCCCAAGCGCATTTCACCAATAATTACAAGAAAACCCATTTGTTCAAAAAACATTGCAAAACCCGCAAATCCGTCGTTGTCCTAAGTTTTGTTCTTGGCGCACCTTTCCAGAAATATCATTTGTTTATTCTTTGGGCCCCGCCATATTGTCCGATCACGTCTACTCCCCGTCGACTATCGGATCTGGGCCCTCCCATCTGACGGTCCTCTGCAATATCGGGTTGCCTCCGGTTGCGGTACTTTAGCGCCCGAAAATGTCAGAATGATGACGTAGGGTGCTAGACACGCGTCACAATTTAATTGCATCGGGCGACCTCCTGCCAAAACTGTGCCCGTACCTTAAGCGGTCCGATATTACCACTTACCGCCTTCTGTTTACCGCCCGCCAAGTCAACCCTACGTCACCTCCACGCCATTTCCGAGTCAGCACCACATCAGCGCCCGACCCGCCATCACTCTGAGCTGTCTGCCACGTCCCCCGTCCACGTGGACCCCTCACAGACCACCACGTCATCATTTCGTACCATGACCCCACCTATGACGTCATCTGACAAAAGCGCGCCAAAGGCCAAATTTTCTATATTTTTGCCCAAAATCACGTTTTTTCACGTTTTTTGCAAAAGAGTCCGTTGTGCCTCCTGCATGAAATTTCACGTCGTTCACGCTGCCAACCTACAGAAATTGATTCAAAGCCGTGGCCGCCCACAATTCAGCTTGGATAAGCCTCCACCCATCGCGCCGTGACCAGGTATTTACCAATTCTTCCTGCACCTGGTTCTGTTGGTTCTTCGCTGTAAAAAAACGCCCGGAACTTCCATTTTCTCCTGAAACTCAAGCTTCCTTGTCCTGCAAGTGACTCAATTTCTCCCAAGAGTGACCAATTGTGCCCCTTTTTACACTAGAACTGCCCTGTTTTCATTGAAAATCCTTTTAACCTCAATTCGCCACGCAAGGTCGCATTTGCCTACGTTCCTAAGTGAAATTCTGCTTGAAGAGCACCAAACACATGGAGACACCGGTAGCTCTAAACATTCCACCTTTAAATGCCCCACACAGAGAGCTAGAATGGATGCCCCTGGCTGATAGAGACTACCAGATGGCAGAAGTAATCCCAGATTACAACAAATACCATATTCATTTAATCAATGAGCTAAAAGCCAAACATCTCAATGGAACTGATATTCTAGGGATTTGGGACTCCTATTTGCCCATTTTCAATCTTCCTCAAGTCAATGTCCTCCCAGATTTAATCCATCGATGCAGTGCCAACTATGATCGGTCAGAGAGCTGTCCTCAGTCCCTCAGGCTCAGTCTTGTTCTATGTCACCCCTGAGGCTATAAATCAAATGCTGCACTTTCATACTACTAAGCCATTGACTCCTCTGTCCATAATGCACTTGTTAGACCAAGTAGGAAAGCTTTCCAGTGCCCAAATCGTAAAGATTAATCAACTATTCATTCAATCAGGCTCTCAAACTGTGAGGTCTCATCCTATTGGAAATGTATATCTCAATGAGTTGGTGTTGGCATTATGATTCAAGTGTTGTCCTTGATGGCAACTCACTCAGAGGATGGTACAGGTGCTCAGAGGTTGGTACAGGTGATGGCAACTTAATCAGAAGACAGATCTCAGTACAGCATGCCAAGGAAGCTCATACACGCCGTTTCGTTAAGCCCAAGTCGCGTGTACACGCTAGTTCGATTCATAAAAAGCGCGTGTATGTGGAAAGGTTCCTTTGGTCCATGGTGGTTAGTCCTTGGAAGTTGTGCCTATGATTTCGGACCATTGTGTCTCGACGGGCGTGTCGATCCCTAGTTTTGAAGTTGATGGTATTGTGTTACTATGGTTTTGGCTCTTGGTATTGAGCTAGGCCTAAGACTATATAAGGAGAAGAAGATCATTAGGCAAAATCATCTTTTCGACAAGGCTTGAATATCTAAGAGAGAAAGAGATCTGATATGCAGGTTCTGGGTTGCTTGATCTAAGCCAAGGAGAGATCACATCGGTTGATGGAAGACTAGATCTAAGGATAGATCGGGATCTAATGGTTTGAAATGCACTATCATGATATGGTTGATTATGCGTATTTCTAGATCTGCATATTGTCGCAAGGTTACGTTCTGGGTCTAACTAATGTCTGGTACAGCTGCAAATTGAGAAAGTTTATTTTTAGATCTGTACGCAGGTTGGATTCGGTAAAAGCGCGTGTATACGCGGGTTTTGCTCATTAAAGTAGCGTATATCTTTTGAAGCTTGATTTTGGGTTTACAGTGGGGTCTGACTGTTATTGCAGAGTTCTGCAGTCTGCTCTGTGTTCTGGTAACTGGTGATTGACAGGGTTCAGTGGTTCAGTGATTCAAAGTTTGGTTGTTTTATGCTTCAATGATCTGTTGTGGAAATTGAATGAATTGTGGTCTTCAGATTGTAATGTTGTGCTTCAGGAATATCCAAGTCTGAAAATGTATGAAAAGTGATACCTGAAAGAAGGAAGATTGTAGGTCAGCACCTACGTACTAGTATCTTGGCTAGTACAAGAGAAAAGGGGGTTGGAGCTCCCTTCCAAGGAAGTTTGGAGAACGAGAGAAGGTTGTAGCCTTCTGCAGGTTGTAGCCTGCGTACTGGTATAAGGCTGCACCAGTACAAAAGATTGTAAACTGAAGTTTCATATTAAAGAAAGATAGAGACAACTTGCAGCAGGTGGTTTTCACCCACATTGGGTTTCCACCTTATATCTTGGTGTTCATGTGTGTGGCTTTTTATCTGTTCTGTTATACTGCACATGTTTACTGTTAATGTGGTGAATAATGTCCTGATGCACTTAATTGAAGAATAAGTTAACTAAATTGTGAGTTTTCTTCTTATACGCTGTTTTACTTCGTCACAGTAGCGTGTACACGCTGGTTCACTTAACTGAAGTAGCGTATATGTTTCTGAGCATTTAAAAAGTTTGATTAATCTGATAATACTGATTCACCCCCCCTCTCAGTATTATTTCCAACAATTGGTATCAGAGCAGGTCCTTCAGAGAAGCTTGATCGCTTGAAGGAAGATCATTCATCATGAGCAACTACGAGAAAGAAGCATCAATCAGGCCACCGGTTTTTGATGGAACAAATTTCAATTATTGGAAGGTAAGAGTTACTGCATATCTTCAATCTCTTGGTACAGAAGTTTGGGACATTGTAGAAACAGGCTATGCTTTTCCTTCAGCTACTCCTACAGATCCAGCTGAGAAAAAGGCATATGAAACAAATGCAAAAGCAGTCAGTACTCTATTAGGAAGTATATCTCAAACAGAATTCATGAAGGTCATGCACTTCAAATCAGCAAAAGAGATATGGGACAAAATGATCACTAGCTATGAAGGAGATGAACAGGTAAAGGAAGCTAAACTTCAAACTCTCAGGATTCAATATGAGACCCTCAAGATGTATAATGATGAAAGTGTGGCTAATTATTTTCTTCGGGTAGATGAGATTGTTAATTGTATGAAAAATTTGGGTGAAGAAATAAAAGAGACTATAGTAGTTCAAAAGATTCTAAGATCATTATCCCCCAAGTTTGAATCTAAAGTATCTGCAATAGAAGAAAAGGAAAATCTCAAAGTTCTCACTATGTCTCAGTTACATGGAATTCTAACTGCTTATGAAATGAGAAAGGGAGGTCCATCAGACAGAAGGGAAGCTGCTTTTAAGGCATCAAGAAAAGAATATTACTATGAAGCAAGCCATGTTCCAGAAGAAGAGGAAGAAGAATCAAATTTTGTCAGAAATCTTCAAAGGGGTGCTGGAAGGTTCAGAGGTAAGCTACCTTTCAAATGCTTTGCTTGTGGAAGAGTAGGTCATTATGCTGCAAAATGTCCTTATAAGGATAAAGGAAAAGAACCTGCTAGATGGAACAAGAAACAAAGTGCAAATAAGAAAAGTTACTACACCCATGAAGATAGTGATGGCTTATCAAACAGTGATGAAGATGAACAAGGTAATAAATATAAGCTGTTAATGGCATTTGAAGATGATGATTATGAGGATGCTGTAGATGTGGATAATCTCTATAATGAAATAACTAGACTCAAGAGAGGCATAGAAGAAAAGAATGTGATCATTGATACTTTGCAATTTCAGATTGATGAAAAGGAAAAACATCTTGAAAAACTAGAAGGTGAAATTGTTGGTCTCAGAAAAGAAATTGAGAAAACAAAAGCTATTAATCTTAAATTTGTCAAAGGATCTGAAACTTTGGATGAGATTATCAGTGTGCAGCGGTCTCCTCTAAACAAGACAGGTTTGGGCTATAATGGAGAAACCTCTCAAGCATCCACCTCAAAAAGTTATCTTGATGCAGCAAGAAGAAATGAGCGGAAGAACAATGAAGATAATCAGGTAAAACAGGGACGAATTACAAACAGAAACTATCAGGGACAATCCTCCTTGAGGATGAACAAAAGCTACAACCAACCACAGGTAAAATCTTCTCAGTTTGGCTCAAGAATAGATGAAAATAGAAATTACAATCAGTTGGCTGGTAGATTCAATAACCGCAGAAGCTTCTTCAATGGACAATGCTTTTCTTGCCACAACTTTGGTCACAGAGCAGCTCAATGTGTTGCATATAAAACAATCATGACTAGGGAAGCTCAAAAACAAAGAAGTATAACAGGGATTACAAAAAGGACCTATAACAACTTTTCGGTTCTTGAAAATGAAGTTGAATGTTCTATTTGCAATAATTTTGGTCATAAAGACTCTGAATGCAGGAGCAGGTTTCAGGAGAAAAAGGAACAAGCCACAAGCACCAAAACATGGAGAATAAAGGAACCTCAAACAGAAAGATGTGGGATAGCATTTTATGCAGAAGGACAGGAAAATCTATGGTACATTGACAGTGGATGTTCGAAACATATGACAGGTGATAAAGAAAAACTTGAATCTTATTCTACTTTAGAAAAGGGAAAGAAAGTTTCTTTTGGAAATGATACTCCTGCAACTATAAAAGGAAAAGGTATTGCTCCTTTGAAAGAAAAGGTCAAGGCTGGAAATGTTTTATATGTTGATGGATTGAAGCATAATCTTCTAAGTGTCAGCCAGATGTGTGATCAAAAAACCGAGGTTATTTTTAGATCGAATGGATGTCTTGTTCGTGATCTTGATACAGGAAAAACAGTTCTCAAGGGCAAAAGAACTCCAAATAATCTGTACATATTTGAAGAAGGACAACAACAATGCTATCTTAGCAAGGATGAAGAGCACTGGTTATGGCATCGAAGGTTGGGACATCTAAGTTTCTCACAAATAAGGAAAGCATGCAAATATCAGGCAGTTCGCGATCTTCCAGATATCAAAATTCCAGACAACACCATATGCAAATCTTGTCAGTTTGGAAAGCAAACCAGAACTAACTTTCCAGAGAAGGAAGGATCAGCTAGCTTGCCTCTTGAGCTAGTCCATACAGATGTATGTGGTCCATTTAGAAAAAGGACACCTCGAGGAGAAGAATATCTGATATTATTCATTGACGATTTCTCAAGGTTTGTTTGGTTAGGGCTTATGAAGCACAAAGATGAAGCATTCGAAAAATTCAAATCCTTCAAAGCATTGGCTGAAAATGAATTAGGACACAAAATTAAGTGCCTCAGATCTGACAGAGGTGGGGAGTTCACATCAAATGAATTTTTCGATTTCTGCGATGAACATGGGATAAGAAGAGAATTCTCTACAGCTAGAACTCCTCAGCAAAATGGGGTTGTGGAAAGAATGAACAGAACTATTCAACAAATGGCTCGTGCTATGCTCGATGAATCAGGTACTCCTGCAACCTTCTGGGGTGAAGCTGCACATGCTGTTGTCATTATTCTTAACAAAACAAATGTCCGAGTAAACAGCACTCAAACACCTCATGAGCTTTGGAGTGGTAAAACTCCTTCCGTGAAGCACTTCAAAATCTTTGGGAGCAAATGTTATATCAAGAATACTGATGAGCAACTTGGCAAACTTGAACCTAGAGCAGATGAGGGCATTCTTCTTGGTTATTCTCCACATAGCAAAGCATACAAGTGCTACAATAAAAGACTTGGCAGAATTGTTGACAGTATTGATATAGTGGTTGATGAGAAGGGATATATTCCTAGGCAAGTTCATCATGAAGACATTGAAGAAGATGAAGGTTACTCTCAAAGGCGAAATGATGAAGAAGAAGAACCTCAAGAAGAAGAAGAATCTCAAGAAGAACCAGAGGAGCAGACAAGAATAGAAGAGAAAACTCCATCCAGATATGTCCAAAAGAATCATCCAGAAACTCAGATTGTGGGGCAGAAAGAAGCAGGAGTACAAACAAGAAGGACACTTGCAGAAGCTTCAAGCTACTTGGCTCTACTCTCCTCCATTGAACCACAAAATGTGAAAGAAGCATGCAAAGATGAATGTTGGGTCAAAGCAATGGATGAAGAACTTGAGCAAATCGAAAGGAACAACACTTGGGAATTAGTTCCTAGACCAAAAGATAAGAATGTAATAGGAACAAAATGGGTCTTCAAGAATAAGTTAAATGAAAATGGAGAAGTAATTAGAAACAAGGCCAGACTTGTTTGTAAAGGGTATGCACAGCAAGAAGGAATAGATTTTGAAGAGACCTTTGCTCCTGTGGCAAGACTAGAGGCCATCCGAATGTTCCTTGCTCTCTCAAGCTTTCAAAACTTCAAGGTATTTCAAATGGACGTGAAATCAGCCTTCCTGAATGGAGACTTAGAAGAAGAAGTATATATTGAGCAGCCAGATGGGTTCATTCTTGGAAATGATCCAAACCTTGTATGCAGATTGAAAAAGGCACTCTATGGGCTCAAACAAGCTCCAAGGGCTTGGTACTATCGGTTGGACAAATATCTTCACCAACAAGGCTTTTCAAAAGGATCAGCAGATAGCAATCTCTATATAAAAGTTGAAAATAACAAATTGCTAATTCTTGTTGTTTATGTAGATGATATTATTTTTGGCAGCAATGAAGAGACCATGAGTCAAAACTTTGCCTTGGTTATGCAGAAAGAATTCGAAATGTCACTTCTTGGAGAATTGACATATTTTCTTGGATTGCAAATCCAACAAAATGAAGGAGGTATCTTCTTGTCTCAAACCAAATACCTCAAGCAGATCTTGAAGAAGTATGGCATGGAAGAGTCAAAGCCAGTATGTACACCCATGGTTACAGGATGCAGCCTCAGTGCAAATGATGAATCAGCAGCAGTTCACCAACCCACTTATAGATCCATGATTGGGAGTTTGCTTTATTTGACAGGTACTCGACCAGATATTACACATGCAGTAGGAATGGTTGGAAGATTTCAAGCCAACCCAAAGGAAACTCATCTTCAGGCAGTCAAAAGAATCTTCAAATATCTTCAAGGGACCCAAAACTATGGCTTATGGTATCCTAGAAATACTAATCTCACTCTTCATGCTTACACAGATGCAGATTGGGCTGGAAGTGTGGATGATAGGAAAAGCACAAGTGGAGGTGCTTTCTTCATGGGTTCCAGATTAGTATCTTGGTTCAGCAAGAAACAAAGTTCGATTGCCTTATCTACAGCTGAAGCAGAATATGTGGCTGCAGCATCTTGTTGCACACAACTTCTTTGGATGATGCAGACCTTGCAGGACTTTCAAATCACTTGCACTCCACCTGTCTCTATCTTATGTGATAATACAAGTGCAATCAGCATTTCAAAGAATCCTGTCATGCACTCAAAGACCAAGCACATACCAATCAAGTACCATTTTCTTCGGGAACAAGTGCTTGAGCAGAAGGTCAAGTTGGAGTATGTTCCTTCTAAGGAGCAAGTTGCTGATATTCTCACAAAACCACTGCCCAGGGAAACTTTTGAATATCTCAGACAAAAGCTGGGAGTAGTTGATGCTTCATCCTGTTGTTGAAATTTGTTTGTTCTACAGAAAAGTAGGTATACGCAGGTTACGGAAGGTATATGAGCGTATACACGCGGATTCATGGTGGGTAAGTCGCGTGTATGCTGGACGCTTGTTGCAGAAAGAACATCTGCGTACATACGCTGTTTTATACAGGATAAAACGCGTATATGAAGTTCTGAACAGCAAGAGAAAACTCTGAAGTTCTGAACAGCAATAGGAATGTCAGAATTCTTCAGGCACAGTTTCAGGGAGTGCAACAGGCACAGGTTCAGGGGGAGCAGCTCAAAAGTCTCATAAAGCATTGTTGGCATTCAGATGTTTTGGTTGTTGGTTTCAGGAGAAGGAGCTCAGAAAGAAATTCTGGTTGCTGATCTAACAAGATGTTTATCAGATGCTGCTGGTGTCTTTCCTAAGTCTTGGTCTAGATCTGTTGTCTCTATGTCATGTATCTCTCTTGTCATATCTCTTTTATGGTGTCAAGGTCATGTAACGGCCTATGTTGGTTTCCCCACTATGCCTGGGATGAATGCTGTAATATAATTGGTTGTTTCTGATATGTCCCCTCTTGGTAGGGAGTATGGATGTATGTATTGAGTCTTTTTGTGATAGGAAGGTCCCTTATGGTGTATAAATCTTGGTTCTTGTTGAAAAACACCTTTTTCAGATCTGGCCTACTGTCAGGGGGAGCACGAGTCAGCACAGCCAAGCAGAGGTATCAGCATGTCCTCAGGGGGAGCACAGCCCTTTGCCCTTGATGTCAAAGGGGGAGAGTGACTTGGTGTGGTGGTTGCCATCAAGTCCAAAGGGGGATATTGTTGGCATTATGATTCAAGTGTTGTCCTTGATGGCAACTCACTCAGAGGATGGTACAGGTGCTCAGAGGTTGGTACAGGTGATGGCAACTTAATCAGAAGACAGATCTCAGTACAGCATGCCAAGGAAGCTCATACACGCCGTTTCGTTAAGCCCAAGTCGCGTGTACACGCTAGTTCGATTCATAAAAAGCGCGTGTATGTGGAAAGGTTCCTTTGGTCCATGGTGGTTAGTCCTTGGAAGTTGTGCCTATGATTTCGGACCATTGTGTCTCGACGGGCGTGTCGATCCCTAGTTTTGAAGTTGATGGTATTGTGTTACTATGGTTTTGGCTCTTGGTATTGAGCTAGGCCTAAGACTATATAAGGAGAAGAAGATCATTAGGCAAAATCATCTTTTCGACAAGGCTTGAATATCTAAGAGAGAAAGAGATCTGATATGCAGGTTCTGGGTTGCTTGATCTAAGCCAAGGAGAGATCACATCGGTTGATGGAAGACTAGATCTAAGGATAGATCGGGATCTAATGGTTTGAAATGCACTATCATGATATGGTTGATTATGCGTATTTCTAGATCTGCATATTGTCGCAAGGTTACGTTCTGGGTCTAACTAATGTCTGGTACAGCTGCAAATTGAGAAAGTTTATTTTTAGATCTGTACGCAGGTTGGATTCGGTAAAAGCGCGTGTATACGCGGGTTTTGCTCATTAAAGTAGCGTATATCTTTTGAAGCTTGATTTTGGGTTTACAGTGGGGTCTGACTGTTATTGCAGAGTTCTGCAGTCTGCTCTGTGTTCTGGTAACTGGTGATTGACAGGGTTCAGTGGTTCAGTGATTCAAAGTTTGGTTGTTTTATGCTTCAATGATCTGTTGTGGAAATTGAATGAATTGTGGTCTTCAGATTGTAATGTTGTGCTTCAGGAATATCCAAGTCTGAAAATGTATGAAAAGTGATACCTGAAAGAAGGAAGATTGTAGGTCAGCACCTACGTACTAGTATCTTGGCTAGTACAAGAGCAAAGGGGGTTGGAGCTCCCTTCCAAGGAAG
Organism: Pinus tabuliformis; assembly: GCA_031772625.1. NCBI lineage: Eukaryota > Viridiplantae > Streptophyta > Pinopsida > Pinales > Pinaceae > Pinus > Pinus tabuliformis. The sequence continues at coordinate 788,946,542 of CM062820.1, read as the reverse complement.
TTTGGAGAACGAGAGAAGGTTGTAGCCTTCTGCAGGTTGTAGCCTGCGTACTGGTATAAGGCTGCACCAGTACAAAAGATTGTAAACTGAAGTTTCATATTAAAGAAAGATAGAGACAACTTGCAGCAGGTGGTTTTCACCCACATTGGGTTTCCACCTTATATCTTGGTGTTCATGTGTGTGGCTTTTTATCTGTTCTGTTATACTGCACATGTTTACTGTTAATGTGGTGAATAATGTCCTGATGCACTTAATTGAAGAATAAGTTAACTAAATTGTGAGTTTTCTTCTTATACGCTGTTTTACTTCGTCACAGTAGCGTGTACACGCTGGTTCACTTAACTGAAGTAGCGTATATGTTTCTGAGCATTTAAAAAGTTTGATTAATCTGATAATACTGATTCACCCCCCCTCTCAGTATTATTTCCAACAGTTGGGCAGGATTCTTGTGGATATGATCAGTTATATCCTGGGTTACAGGTCATCTAAGGATGTTGATGAAACCATTCTGGCTATGATGTCTGTCTTCTCCCCTGGAAAGCCTCCTTCGGTTCACTATGATTATGCTACATTCATTGCCAACAAAATTCACGAGCAATTGATGAATTTAGAGAGGGAAAGGATATCTAGATACACTTCTTACATCTATCACTTGTTCCTATTTAATCAGCCTGACAACTTCCCTATTACTCTCAAGAAGTTTGATGCCCAGGGGAACCAAAGGTCTGTGGTATTTTGGTCTTCAATCTTTCATCACACATCTTTTTCACCATATAGCTACTGTGAATTCATAGACCTTTTCATCCATCCAGCCATGTCCTTGCTGTTGAGTTCTCCTCCTCCAAGATTGACAGATGAGATGCAAAGAATCCTCCAGCTCTCAAAGGCCTACAGCATTGGGGATTGGTACTTTTACCAACACCATACAGTGATCAGGATATATGGTTGTGAGTTAGACCCATACAGGCTACCAAGATATGTCCCTATGAGACTTTTTTCTTTAGAATATTTCAAACAATTTGGAAATGCAAACATGATCCATTTCCACAACAAAAATAAAAAGGCACAGCTCAAAGTCAAAAACCAGCTAGGCCCATTTATTTATAACAAGAGAGAAGAGGCATGGCAAGAAGCAGATAAGATCCTGAAGTGCCTCGAGTTGCAAACCAGTTTCCTCTGGTTACCCTATGACCCCAATCACTTCATTAGTCTTAGAAGGGTCAAATATAAATTGGCTAGCTATGATCATCTCAGGTTACCACATATTGAAAAATATGCAAATCAATTAGAATGGAAAGAGGGCACCCTAGAAGAGGCAAGTTCTAAAGAGGAAATAGCACAAAAAGCAGCAAAGAAACTTGAAAAGGAAGCTGACTTGGAATATTGTGGACATGTTTCTTCTTTTCATCATACTCAACTTGGAGCAGCTGCCTCATCTTCTACAGCTCCCCAGCAAGTAGCTCAAACAACTACTCTAGCAGCTGACACAGATAAAGGGAAAGAAATGGAGCAGGATCAGACACTCCCAACAGCAGAACAACAAGAAGAAATGGCTGAGGCCCCTATATCCACAGAGCAACAGGTTCAAGAAAATGTGCCTCCAAGGCAGGAAATAGCAGTGGAGACCTTGGTGCTTCAAACCCCGATAAATGAAGAGAGAGCCAGGAAGAGGGACAGACTGCAAGAAACCCCCCTTACTACATCAGCAAGTCAACAAGGGGAGAAAAGGCAAAGACTAAACCCTTTTTCTGAAGAAGAGATGCCTATTGGACCATCCATGGGTATGGGCCCCCCTAGTATGGAAGCATCAGCCAGTTCCTTCCAGCAGGAACAAGAGAGACCACTTGGAGGAGAGGTCAGCTCCTCAAGCCAGCAAAGAAGGGCAGAGTCTACAATTTATGGATATAAAAGCTAGCAATGAGCCAGTCAGAATCCAACTTTACAATAATTTGCTCAAGATGGCTCCCACCAATCAACAGAGGCTCATGTCAGCATATGACATTGCAGAGGGGAAGATGACTATGAGCCATTTTATGCCTGCCATGCTGCAGCCACAGTCAGCTGCAGATTACATCAGAACCAACCTAGAAGTGTTTGCAAAAGACATCCACCCAATGGACCAAATAGAGCTACATAAGCAAACGGGTGAGATGGTCTACTCTACTCTTGTAGATAAAACACTTCTAGCACACAAACTACAAAATTCTCTCCATAATACTACTGCCCAACTAGAATTGGAGAAAGCTTCTTCTCAAGCCAAAGACAATAGGATTAAGTCTTTGGAAGATATCATCATAGAGCTTGGGCATGACCCAAGTAATCCCAAAGCTATGTAGGCGCTGATGAAGAAAAAAGATGAAGATATATCAGCTTTGAGGAAGATGGTCAAACTTCCAGCAACCCTTCACCCCCAAACAGAAGATTTTGCTCAGCAGAGAAAGGATCAAGATGTAGTGGCCATGCTATTGACATTACACAAACAATTGGTAGAAAGAGAAGGAAGATTGGTAGCAACAGAGGGTGCATTAGAGGCAGCCCTGAAACAAAAACAAGGAGAGCAGATACCTCAGCCCTCTCAGCCAATAATAAATCTTGAGGAGCCTCCTCAAATTATAAGTCCTCCCCTGGTGCAAACAACAGAAGCAACTGCCTCAATTGCTGGGCCTCAAGCCACAGAAAAGGAAGCAGCAGCAGAGCAAGTCCCAGGCCTCGGTATGCGAGATATGATGAAGGAGCTGCAAGCTCTTGAAACCCAAATGATTGAGCTGAAGGATGCCAAAGAAAAGCTGGCCCAGCTGGACGAGAAATATGACAAATCTAAGCAGCAAGTGGTAGAAAAGACCAAGGAATTTAGGACACTAGAAAGAAGGATCAAAGAGCTTGAAAAGGAGCTCACCATGAGCAAGGTTATAAATGAGGTCAAAAATATCCTATGGGCTAAGATTGGCCAGTCAATCGCAGATCAGTGGCAATACATAGAGACAATTCATGAACAAATGGATCTGCTGAACAAGGCTCATGCTGAAAGTCAAGGGGCTAGAGCCTCTCTGGGAAGTATGCCTGACATTGCTACCAGGATGATCAATGTCCTGAATAATAGAACTGGCCTTCAATTGGCAACAATGGGTATCAGGGATAGGACTGATACAATTTTGTTAATCAAAAGGGTGCTCACCCTCCAGAACTATTTGCAGACATTAGAAAGAAAGTGCCAAGATATTCAAGTAGAGGTCAATGCTTTTGCCACCAAAATCACAACATTACATGGCAGAGGGCTTCCCAGCCTAGTGACCAGTGCACGAAGATTGTTGTCCCATGAACAGTATGCTAAAAGGGTCAACAATTATGCAGCTAATCAGTTGACAACTGCAACAAGCAGTCCAGAAGGAGTTGGGCCACCATCAGGGCAAGAGATTTATGATAAATTAGAGAATTTATTCTTCATTGAACATGAAATTAAGCACCTTTTTGAAGTGCCCCCTAATTATTATAAGTATATAGAGGCAGATGAGACCCTAATCAAGATGCAGAGACATCAAATGCCCACTGAAGAGTGGTGGACGAATATGATTAAAACTTTGCTTTAAATCAAGTCTAAATTTTGGTCTAAAAAGTTTTTCACAGCAACAGGAAAGCAGTTGGATGAGGTGGACAGTGGCTATGCACAGCTTGGGCATCACAGATGAGCTGTCCGAATACAGCAGTGCCCTGACGCGGTAGCATAAAGGAAAAAGCAATCAAAATCGCCGCAATGAGCTCCGATGGCCCATAAACCCAAAAGTCAAGAGTTTCTGACAAACAGTAAGCAGCTGTTGTATATTTATTTAAGTAGCTTTTAATTTTGTAAGAAATATCTTAGAAAGTTGGTAAGAGCAGTTATTGTGCAATAACTCATTGCTGAGATATTTTTGTGATATTTTGTATATATGCACCCCCGCATAGCTTATTGGGGGTTGTTGTTGCTCAGTTGTTCAAGAGAACTCGGCTGTATATCCTCTGAAAGATATAATGCAAAGGAGTTGTTGGTTTCCAAAAGAATGAGTTTGGCTTGGACGTGATGTGATGAAACTATTGACTGCTGTAGGATTCTCGTGTTATGGCGTGATACAATAAGTGTTTTCTATCCGTATTTATGTTTTCATTTCTTGCATAATCCATCTGTGATGTATGGTGATTAGTCTTGGTAGAAAAGAAAAAGAATAGTTCAGGATTTGTCCACTAAAGACACCCTAAACTCAATCTTTACTACTAAATATGTTTTCTCCAGGGTTAGCTGCAACTATGGAATTCTTAAATGCTCCTATTTGCTCTAATCACATGATAAGTCTTTATTCAGTAATTCTCACTTGCTATTGATTAGGATTTGTCCGTTATTCCCTGTTGCACTGTGAAAGAACTCTTAATTGCCTTTTACTGGTGTAATTTACATTGTTTCTTGTCTAAAAATCAAAGTTTGTATCATGAATACCCATCTGGCCCTGCAGTGAACCTCTCTTTATCACAGATATCAAATGCTATTCATTTCTGGACTCCACATGCCCAATGGATTGAACTCTCTTTGATACTTGCTTGCCCTTTTTTGAACAATATCCGACAACCAAAATTCAAACAAAACTCTCACCCCATAACAAGCCTAAAATCTTCAAGAAACAAAGTTAAAACTAAAAAGAGAGAGCCCTCTCTGATTACAGGTAGGCTAGAACCTGTAACCCAAAGCTTGGTTAGTGGTTACCCCGACCGTATTCCCTCAGGAGTCAAAGGGAACAACCTGGGTGTTAACATAAATGGCGACTCCGTTGGGGATAACCAAATTCTTAAACCCCTGTCTGATTCTTAATATTGTAGATAAAGCCTGAGTGACAGCCATACAGCCTCAGAAACTGCCTTTGCTTTCCATTTGCCGGATTATATAAAGGTTGCCTCAGTCAATCTTTATTCAATCTTAAGTTCCATACAGTTGTGCTATACTTGATCAGTCCTTTTCAAAGATTAATATTTCTTAGAAAATTCTCCCAAAGGAAATCATTGAAGCTGGCTCCTAAGAAGAAAACTCGTTATACAAGATCTAACCCGGACCCAGATCCATCACCTGAGTTCGAAAATCCAAACCTGATTCCAAGAATCATTAAGAAACAAAAATCGGAAGAGACTTTACCTGATTCAAGTTCCGAGGCAGGATTTCAAACTAACATTCCAACCCCTGCTAAGGTTTCTTTACATCCTCATACCACCATTCCACACTCTCCTAGCTCTTCATCCACTTCACAAGGTGTCCTTTCAACCCCTCCATCAACTGCACATACCCTTCTCATCCCCTTTCCTCCATTTGTCCCATTTGTTCCTGTTATCCCTATTGTCCCACCAAACATGGCTAATAGATATGCTCCACTGCAGTTACCTGCCAATCCAGGACCTATGCCTCAAGATTATCAAACCAAAATATCATATTTTGATGGTACTGGCTCTTATTCAGCCCTTCAACATACTAAGAAAATGCAAGATTGTTTTGAAAATTATGAGATAGATGATGATGGGGTTAGAATGAAAATTTTTGTGCAAAGTCTAACCGGAGATGTAAGATCATGGTTTATGTCACTCCCAGCAAACTCCATAGCTGACCCCGAAGCCCTGTACCAAACCTTTATCAACAGATGGGAGAAGAAAAAGGATCCACTCCATATTTTATCTGAATACAATGCTATCAAAAGAGGTCCCCAAGAAACTGTCTTGGACTATTGTGCTCGATTCAACAATGTGTACAATGCTATTCCCCAAAATCTGAGACCCCCACCTGATCTGGCCCTATACACCTTTCCTGATGGGTTTGATTCAGATATGGCATACCAATTGAGAGAAAGAGCTCCCCGAACTTTAGCTGAGATGCAAGATATAGCAGTTAGTGTAGAATCCAACCTGATAGCTAAGAGAAATAGAACCAGAACTGAAAGAAAAACTACCTTCAAAGAAGAGCCTTCAGGCTGGGATCAGAAATTAGATGCAATAATCACTGGTACGCATGGATTAGGTGACAGAGTAGAATCAGTTGAGAGGAAATCATCATGGGAGGCACCACAGAATAATCCTATCAGGAATCCCAATTTTAGAAGAAATCAAAATCCTAATGTTGGCAAGGCCAGCCCTGAACCAAAGATTAGGCCTCCGTTCCAAGAAAACTATGCTGAAGCATCCACTTCTAGTGAGCAGATAGATGATACCCACATCAATTTGATGGGCCTGAATGATGATCAGCAAGTTTTTCTGAGTCAAGAAGATCATAAGAATGATGAAATCAATCAGTTCCAAACTAAATCAGGTGAATCATTTGATTTCAAACAAGGCTATGACACAGCTGTTTTTGAAGTTCATAAACAATACAAATTGAGAAGCAGAACTATAAACGTGAAACAACCTGAGAAAAAAAAAGATAGCCAACAACCCAGGAAGGTTATTATCACAGAGCCAATTGACAAAACTGATTCAATTACAAATGAAGTAACAGTTGAAGAGGTAACCGAAGCATTTCCCTCAAATCAACAACCATTGGCTACACTGCCTTTACAGCACAATCCAAGTAACACTTCTCAAAAGTTGAGAAAAAAAGATAAACCTCAAGATTAGATAGAAAGTCAAGAAGAAACCTCTAAAAAGTCAATTGACAAAGAAAAAGTTGTTAACCAGAACACCAAGATCCAATCTGAAAAACCTTTCGACTTAGAAGCTGAAATTGGTAAATTAAAGATAGCCATTCCTTTTTCAGAGCTAGCTAAACATAACATTTACAAACAACAAATCAAGAAGTCCCTTCAACTGACCCACAACAAAGATGATGTCAATGTGTTGGATGACACCCCAGAATTGCTTTTCGGTCCAGAAGTTGATGGAAAGACAGGAAGTACTGGAATCTTGCCTTTTTATGTCAGCTTGCATATTCATGATAAGATATTACACAATGCAATGTTTGATTCAGGCGCCTCTCATAACCTTATGCCTAAGTCAGTAATGGAGAGATTGAATCTAGACATCACAAGACCATATAAGGACCTATTTTCATTTGACTCCAGCCAAGTTAAGTGTTTAGGCTTGATAAAATATCTATGTGTTTCCCTTGTCCAGTACCCAAATAAAACAATTTTAATGGATGTTGTAGTTGCTGATATCCCACCTAAATATGGAATGTTGTTATCAAGATCATGGGGAGCTAAACTTCAAGGTTCCCTACAATTGGACATGTCATATGCCACCATCTCTGTCTTTGGGCAACCAAAGAGGCTATACAGAGAATCACTCATGAAATACATGGTGAGCAGTGAAGAAAAACCTCAAAATTTCCCTATTTATGCAGTCCATTCAGACATGGATTCCTTCATTCTGTTCAATGATGATATAAGTCCAATAAGTGATGAAAAATCTGTCATACTTGAACAAGATCTGCATATGAATGAGCAATCAAGTTCCCAAGAAATCGAGGTTGAGCAATCAATTGATGAGACCGTTCTAGAAGACAAACCAGATGAAAAACAAGACCCCCAGCTTTTAATTCCAAGTCATAAAGAGGCTGTTAAACCTCCCCTAAATCAAGAAATCCTTTGGTTTCTTGAGTTTGATGGATCAGTCAACAAATCAGGGGCAGGAGCTGGAGTGTGGATTCATAACAAACAAAGCAATCATGCAGAAGGTCGAGCCTATAGGCTTAATTTCAGATGTACTAATAATGTGGCAGAGTATGAGGCTCTTTTGCTAGGCCTCAAACTGGTAAAATCCTTACAGGCCACAAAAGTTTCAATCCTGGGAGACTCAGACCTCATTATTCAACAAGTGAAAGGCAATTTTGTCACCAATGACAAAAGACTAAGATCATACGGGTCTGCTGCTATTGAAATACTTAAGGCCTTCACTGAATTTCAAATGACCAAAATATCTAGAACCCACAACCTTCATGCACATAGTTTAGCTACATTTTCCAGTACATGCAAATTGCCTTTTGAACCCAACCATTGTTTTACAGCTGAGATAAAACACAGACCTTCTATCCCAAACAATGTCAAATATTGTCAAGTATTTGAGGATGACACACAGATAAATAGTTTCTTGACCTTGCAACATGAATTTTCAGGTTTAAACATTGATGTTGATTCTGTGAAAGACACACAACCACTAAGTGAACAGGACCAAACAACTATATCGCCCAAAACAGCAAATCAAATACTTTTTTCAACAACCTTTGACAAGGTAAATATACAAGAACTCAAACCATTACATTTTGATGAAATAGCTGGTACAGAGGCTGAAGTCATACAACTAAAAGACAATTTTCTACCAACGGGCCTGACTCCTTTGGAGGACATTTTTGACTCAAATGATGTTCCTAGGAAACCAAAAATGCAACCCCTTAATGCTGCCATTGAAGAATGCAACATTGGAACTACTGAAAAACCCAAGATAATAAAATTGTCTGCATCTTTACCTCCCGACTAGAAGCCCAAATACATTGACCTCTTTAAAGAGTTCCAAGATGTGTTTGCATGGAGTTATGAGCATTTGAAATCCTATGACACCTCGGTTATTCAACACACCATCCCTCTCAAGCCTAATCAAAAGCCATTCAAGCAAAAATTAAGAAGAATCAATCCTATGCTTCTCCCTTCAATTGAGAAAGAGGTACAAAAAATGTTTAAAGTCGGTATCATAGCACCAATCAGGTTTTCAGACTGGATTTCAAATTTGGTCCCCACAAGAAAGAAAACTGGTAAGATTAGGCTTTGTGTTGATCTAAGGAACTTGAATCAAGTGTCCCTCAAAGACAATTATCCCTTACCCAAAATGGATCACATTCTCCAAAGAGTGGTGGGGGCTTCAAGAATCTCATTACTTGATGGATTTTCAGGCTTTAATCAGATCCTAGTCCACCCTGATGATCAGGATAAAACAACATTCACAACCCCATGGGGAACTTTCAAGTATGTCAAAATGCCTTTTGGGTTGAAAAATGTAGGAGCTACATTTCAGAGAGCAATGGATATTGCTTTTGCTAAAGAGATTCGTGATTTCCTTGTTATTTACCTAGATGACCTCACACCTTTCTCAAAGTCTGACCAAGAACATCTGAAACACTTGAGACAAATATTCATAACATGTAGGAAATATGGAATTTCCTTAAATCCTAAGAAGTCTCTATTTGGTTTGGAAGAGGGTAAGCTATTGGGTCATATCATTTCAAAGGATGGCATTAGAATTGATCCAGACAGAATACAGGCCATCTTGCAAATGCCCCATCCAAGAAATATTAAAGAATTACAAGCCTTCTTGGGAAAGATAAACTTTTTAAGGCGATTTATCCCAAACTTAGTAGAATTGATCAGATTACTAAACAACATGCTAAAAAAGGATTCAAAAGTGAAGTGGACAGTAGAAGAAAATCAAGCTTTTGAAGGTATTAAATTGGCCCTTACCCAAACCCCAGTCTTAACAAATCCTCAATTTGACAGAGAATTTATCATTTTCTCTTTTGCCTCCCAGCATACCATTGCTGATGTCTTATTGTAGAAAGATGATCAGGGGGATGAAAAACCAATTGCTTTCTTCAGTAGAGCCCTTAGAGATGCACCTCTGAAATATCAGATCATGGAAAAGCAAGCTTATGCTTTGGTTAAGGCCATCAAAGACTTTAGGATTTACATCCTATACTCCCATGTTATTGCTTATGTACCAAATGCCATTGTGAAAGACATATTGACTCAAAAAAGTTTAGAGGGCAGAAGAGGAAAATGGATTGCTAACATTTTAGAATTTAACATTGAAATAAGACCTACAAAACTGATAAAAGGGCAAGGTTTGGCTAAATTGATGTCTGAAGCAAACTTCCAAGCCTTGGATATTAACCAACTGGACAATGAACCGGAGCTGGCGACTCCAAAGATCAGTGCAGCCTTTGAACAATCCCTTTGGTATTCTAATATCTGTTATATATTGCAAAACCTGTGTGCTCCCCTAGGATTGTCCAGAACCAAATCTAGATTTTTAAAAATGAAAGCTTCAAGATTTTGTGTTATAGATGGTAATTTACTATGGAAAAATCATGAAGGTATATTGCTGAATTGTTTGAATATGGATGAGACTAACGATGTTATGAAAGAATTTCATGCAGGTGATTGTGGTGGACATTTGTATTGGAAGTCCACTGTGGATAAGATATTAAGAGCAGGTTACTATTGGCCCACTCTGTTCTCTAATGTTAAAAATTTTACCACTTCATGTCACAAGTGTCAAATGTTTGAGGGAGAAAGAAAGTTACTGCCACTTCCCTTAAAGCCTATTGCAACAGAAAAGCCCTTTCAGCAAAGGGGCTTGGATTTCATTGGGGAAATTCATCCTTCATCTTCAGGCCAACATAAATGGATCCTAACAACCACAGATTATTTTACTAAATGGATTGAGGTTGTTCCATGCAAACAAGCAAATGATTCTACTATCATTCAGTTCCTTGAAACTAATATTCTTTCCATATTTGGTTGTCCTGACAAGATTATCACAGACAATGCTGCTGCTTTCAGATCCAAGAAGATGGTGAACTTTTGCCACAAGTTCCATATTACTTTGGGCCATTCTACTGCATACTACCCTCAAGGAAATGGTTTAGCTGAATCATCTAATAAAAGTCTTATTAACATCATTAAGAAGATATTGGAAGAGAATAAGAAAAATTGGCATAAGAAGCTTGTAAATACCTTATGGGCAGATAGGCTAACAACTAAAAGATCTATCGGGGTCAGCCCATATGAGTTGGTTTATCGAATGGAAGCCAAATTCCCTTCATCATTAGGGGTCCCTGTCATGAAGCTACTTCTAGAAAGTCAGGCTGAACCAAGTAACATGCAAAGAACAATCAACCAGATAATTTGTTTATAGCAAACCAGAGATCAAGTGTACAGCAGAGTTCAAGTCCTACAAGAGAAGCTGAAGAAAGCCTTTGATAGAAGATCAAAGGCCGAAGACATTTTCATTGGTGATAAAGTGCTTAAATGGGATTCAAGAAGAGAAGACAAAGGAAAGCATGGCAAATTTGACTCCCTTTGGAGGGGACCCTTTGTAATTCAAGCAGTACAAGGAAATAACACCTATTTCTTGAAGAATTTGGATGACACTGAAGCTGAAGAGGGCCCTGTGAATGGCCGCATGTTAAAGCATTATTTTGACTACTTTCCATGTATATAGCATGGCTTTTCCCTGTACATTATCAGTTGTATATAGTATTTTCTTTCAGCATATAGATACTACAGCTTCACAAGTTTTGTAAATAAGCAGGAAAAGGCTTTTTACTTCAGAAGTTCCACAATGGTGGAAGGTTCCAGTTTTGAAATCCAAGGAGAAAACCTTCAAGTTTTGATAAGAATTCAAGAGCCAAGGCATTCTGACCTGCTGTTCTTGGTCTTTCAAGTAGAAAAACCATCCCAAAGTGGAGCCATTGTTAGCTACCTATACCAATAGGTTTCATTTTTCATGATTGGTAGGGGAAGTGCCAAATATGCTCTAGTTTGGTGATGCAAAGATCTCATATTTTTGTGGAAAACACCTGTCTACAGTTGATTGATACTGTCCTACTTCTAAATGGGTGATCCAACAGCCTAAACTGGGTCATGCCATATTTCAATTTTTGTTGTAGATTAGAGAAAGAAATCTGTCCAAACTGTTTAATCTTGGCAGATTAGTAGTTAGGTAGAGAATGAAGGTTCCCAACTACTTAATCTGGGGCCTTGGAAGTAATAAGGCTAGCCTTAGATAGAAAATCAAAAGGAAATGAAAAAAGAAAAGAAAAGAGCACATGAGGGTTTGCAAGTCTAAGTGCACCCTCCCTGAAGTAATAAAAAATGCTAGGCAATAGAATGGGTAGGTAGATGGGGTTGCAGAAGCATGATTTCTTTCATATTGATAGCCTAAACAGAGAAAACATATATTGGCTAGAGCAGATCCACCTATCCATCATTTTGGTGACAGTAGAGTGAAGCATGTCTAACCTCCCAATCATTCCCCATCAAACTCCTTTCTCACATCCCACTATCACCTTGGTTCATGACAGAAATCAAAATTATTTGTTGATTCTTGTTATATAGAAGAGCCACATTTCATATGTAAAAATCTTTTCATTTTGATCTACTCTCCTAACTAAGTTTGTTCCCTAAAAAACTTAGTGTTTGCTTCCCCTCTTCTATATCTCCCATCCAATACTAACTACTAACTCTATTATTACTTAACTCCCTATGTTCCCCTTTTCTCTATCATTATATCACTATTGTATATAAAAAGCCCCAAAAATATGTATATTCCCCCTTAGGCAATATAGCCTTAAGTCCCAAAGGGTCGGAGCACAAAGAAGTTTAGCGCTAAGGCAAAAGCGTGCTAAATGGTCTATTTTGAGGATTAAATCAACATCTGGTTGATTTAACAGCCCAAGCGCATTTCACCAACAATTACATGAAAACCCATTTGTTCAAAAAACATTGCAAAACCCGCAAATCCTCCGTTGTCCTAAGTTTTGTTCCTGGCGCGCCTTTCCAGAAATATCATTTGTTTATTCTTCGGGCCCCGCCATATTGTCCGATCACGTCTGCTCCCCGTCGACCGTCGGATCTGGGCCCTCCCATCCGACGGTCCTCTGCAATATCGGGCTGCCTCCAGTGGCAGTACTTTAGCGCCCGAAAATGTCAGAATGATGACGTAGGGCGCTGGACACGCGTCACAATTTAATTGCATCGGGCAACCTCCTGCCAATACCGCGCTCGTACCTTAAGCGGTCTAATATTACCACTTACCGTCTTCTGTTTACCGCCCGCCAAGTCAACCCTACGTCACCTCCACGCCATTGCCAAGTCAGCACCACATCAGTGCCCAACCCGCCATCGCTCTGAGCTGTCTGCCACGTCCCCCGTCCACGTGGACCCCTCACAGACCGCCAAATCATCATTCCGTACCATGACCCCACCTATGACGTCATGCTGATGTCATCCGACAAAAGTGCGCAAAAGGCCAAATTTTCTATATTTTTGCCCAAAATCACGTTTTTTCGCGTTTTTTGCAAAAGAGTCTATTGTGCCTCCTGCATGAAATTTCACGTCGTTCTCGCTGCCAACCTGCAGAAATTGATTCAAAGCCATGGCCGCCCACAATTCAGCTTGGATAAGTCTCCACCCATCGCGCCGTGACCACGTATTTACCAATTCTTCCTGCACCTGGTTCTGTTGGTTCTTCGCTATAAAAAAACACCCGGAACTGCCATTTTCTCCTGAAACTCAAGCTTCCTTGTCCTGCAAGTGACTCAATTTCTCCCAAGAGTGACCAATTGTGCCCCTTTTTACACCAGAACTGCCCTGTTTTCATTGAAAATCCTTTTAACCTCAATTCGCCGCGCAAGGTCGCATTTGCCTACGTTCCTCAGTGAAATTCTGCTTGAAGAGCACCAAACACATGGAGACACCAGTAGCTCTAAACATTCCACCTTTAAATGCCCCACAGAGAGAGCTAGAATGGATGCCCCTGGCTGATAGAGACTACCAGATGGCAGAAGTAATCCCAGATTACAGAAAATACCATATTCATTTAATCAATGAGCTAAAAGCCAAATATCTCAATGGAACTAATATTCTAGGGATTTGGGACTCCTATTTTCCCATTTTCAATCTTCCTCAAGTCAATGTCCTCCCAGATTTAATCCATCGATGCAGTGCCAACTATGATCCATGTCAGAGAGCTGTCCTCAGTCCCTCAGGCTCAGTCTTGTTCTATGTCACCCCTGAGGCTATAAATCAAATGCTGCACTTTCATACTACTAAACCATTGACTCCTCTATCCATAATGCACTTGTTAGACCAAGGAGGCAAGTTGTCAAGTGCCCAAATCGTAAAGATTAATCAACTATTCATTCAATCAGGCTCTCAAACTGTGAGGTCTCCTCCTATTGGAAATGTATATCTCAATGAGTTGGGCAGGATTCTTGTGGATATGATCAGTTATATCCTGGGTTACAGGTCATCTGAGGATGTTGATGAAACCATTCTGGCTATGATGTCTTTCTTCTCCCCTGGAAAGCCTCCTTCGGTTCACTATGATTATGCTACATTCATTGCCAACAAAATTCACGAGCAATTGATGAATTTAGAGAGGGAAAGGATATTTAGATACACTTCTTACATCTATCACTTGTTCCTATTTAATCAGCCTGACAACTTCCCTATTACTCTCAAGAAGTTTGATGCCCAGGGGAACTAAACGTCTGTGGTATTTTGGTCTTCAATCTTTCATCACACATCTTTTTCACCATATAGCTACTGTGAATTCATAGACCTTTTCATCCATCCAGCCATGTCCTTGCTGTTGAGTTCTCCTCCTCCAAGATTGACAGATGAGATGCAAAGAATCCTCCAGCTCTCAAAGGCCTACAACATTGGGGATTGGTACTTTTACCAACACCATACAGTGATCAGGATATATGGTTGTGAGTTAGCCCCATACAGGCTACCAAGATATGTCCCTATGAGACTTTTTGCTTTAGAATATTTCAGACAATTTGGAAATGCGGACATGATCCATTTCCACAGCAAAAGTAAAAAGGCATAGCTCAAAGTGAAAAACCAGCTAGGCCCATTTATTTATAACAAAAGAGAAGAGGCATGGCAAGAAGCAGATAAGATCCTGAAGTGCCTCGAGTTGCAAACCAGTTTCCTCTGGTTACCCTATGACCCCAATCACTTCATTAGTCTTAGAAGGGTCAAATATAAATTGGTTAGCTATGATTATCTCAGGTTACCACATATTGAAAAATATGCAAATCAATTAGAATGGAAATAGGGCACCCTAGAAGAGGCAAGTTCTAAAGAAGAAATAGCACAAAAAGCAGCAAAGAAACTTGAGAAGGAAGCTGACTTGGAATATTGTGGACAAGTTTCTTCTTTTCATCATACTCAACTTGGAGCAGCTGCCTCATCTTCTACAGCTCCCCAGCAAGCAGCTCAAACCACTACTCTAGCAGCTGGCACAGATAAGGGGAAAGAAATGGAGCAGGATCAGACACTCCCTACAACAGAACAACAAGAAGAAATGGCCGAGGCCCCTGTATCCATAGAGCAACAGGTTCAAGAAAATGTGCCTCCAAGGCAGGAAATAGCAGTGGAGACCTTGGTGCTCCAAACCCCGATGAATGAAGAGAGAGCCAGGAAGAGGGACAGACTGCAAGAAACCCCCCTTACTACATCAGCAAGTCAACAAGGGGAGAAAAGGCAAAGACTAAACCCTTTTTCTGAAGAAGAGATGCCTATTGGACCATCCATGGGTATGGGCCCCCCTAGTATGGAAGCATCAGCCAGTTCCTTCCAGCAGGAACAAGAGAGACCACTTGGAGGAGAGGTCAGCTCCTCAAGCCAGCAAAGAAGGGCAGAGTCTGGAATCAAAAAACAATTTATGGATATAAAATCTAGGAATGAGCCAGTCAGAATCCAACTTTAAAATCATTTGCTCAAGATGGCTCCCACCAATCAACAGAGGCTCATGTCAGCATATGACATTACAGAGGGGAAGATGACTATGAGCCATTTTATGCCTGCCATGTTGTAGCCACAGTCAGCTGCAGATTACATCAGAACCAACCTAGAAGTGTTTGCAAAAGACATCCACCCAATGGACCAAATAGAGCTACATAAGCAAACGGGTGAGATGGTCTACTCTACTCTTGCAGATAAAACACTTCTAGCACACAAACTGCAAAATTCTCTCCATAATACTACTGCCCAACTAGAATTGGAGAAAGCTTCTTCTCAAGCCAAAGACAATAGGATTAAGTCTTTGGAAGATATCATCATAGAGCTTGGGCATGACCCAAGTAATCCCAAAGTTGTGCAGGTGCTGATGAAGAAAAAAGATGAAGATATATCAGATTTGAGGAAGATGGTCAAACTTCCAGCAGCCCTTCACCCCCAAACAGAAGATGTTGCTCAGCAGAGAAAGGATCAAGATGTAGTGGCCATGTTGTTGACATTACATAAACAATTGGTAGAAATAGAAGGACGATTGGTAGCAACAGAGGGTGCATTAGAGGCAGCACTGAAACAAAAACAAGGAGAGCAGATACCTCAGCCCTCTCAGCCAGTAATAAATCTTGAGGAGCCTCCTCAAATTATAAGTCCTCCCCTGGTGCAAACAACAGAAGCAACTGCCTCAATTGCTGGGCCTCAAGCCACAGAAAAGGAAGCAGCAGTAGAGCAAGTCCCAGGCCTCGGTATGCGAGATATGATGAAGGAGCTGCAAGCTCTTGAAACCCAAATGATTGAGTTGAAGGATGCCAAAGAAAAGCTGGCCCAGCTGGACGAGAAATATGACAAATCTAAGCAGCAAGTGGCAGAAAATACCAGGGAAGTTAGGACACTAGAAAGAAGGATCAAAGAGCTTGAAAAGGAGCTCACCATGAGCAAGGTTATAACTGAGGTCAAAAAGATCCAATGGGCTAAGATTGGCCAGTCAATCAAAGATCAGTGGCAATATATAGAGACAATTCATGAGCAAATGGATCTGCTGAACAAGGCTCATGCTGAAAGTCAAAGGGCCAGAGCCTCTCTGGGAAGTATGCCTAACATTGCTACCAGGATGATCAATGTCCTGAATAATAGAACTGGCCTTCAATTGGCAACAATGGGTATCAGGGATAGGACTGATACAATTTTGTTAATCAAAAGGGTGCTCACCCTTCGGAACTATTTGCAGACATTAGAAATAAAGTGCCAAGATATTCAAGTAGAGGTCAATGCTTTTGCCACCAAAATCACAACATTACATGGCAGAGGACTTCCCAGCCTAGTGACCAGTGTAGGAAGACTGTTGTCCCATGAACAGTATGCTAAAAGGGTCAACAATTATGCAGCTAATCAGTTGACAACTGCAACAAGCAGTCCAGAAGGAGTTGGGCCACCATCAGGGCAAGAGATTTATGATACATTAGAGAATTTATTCTTCATTGAACATGAAATTAAGCACCTTTTTGAAGTGCCCCCTAATTATTATAAGTATACAGAGGCAGATGAGATCCTAATCAAGATGCAGAGACATCAAATGCCCACTGAAGAGTGGTGGACGAATATGATTAAAACTTTGCTTTAAATCAAGTCTAAATTTTGGTCTAAAAAGTTTTTCACAGCAATAGGAAAGCAGTTGGATGAGGTGGACAGTGGCTGTGCACAGCTTGGGCATCACAGATGAGCTGTCTGAATACAGCAGTGCCCTGATGCGGTAGCATAAAGGCAAAAGCAATCGAAATCTCCGCAAGGAGCTCCGATGGCCCATAAACCCAAAAGTCAAGAATTTCTGACAAACAACAAGCAACTGTTGTATATTTATTTAAGTAGCTTTTAATTTTATAAGAAATATCTTAGAAAGTTGGTAAGAGCAGTTATTGTGCAATAACTCATTGCTGAGATATTTTTGTGATATTTTGTATATATGCACCCCCGCATAGCTTATTGGGGGTTGTTGTTGCTCAGTTGTTCAAGAGAACTCGGCTGTATATCCTCTGAAAGATATAATGCAAAGGAGCTATTGGTTTCCAAATGAATGAGTTTGGCTTGGACGTGATGTGATGAAACTATTGACTGCTGCAGGATTCTCGTGTTATGGCGTGATACAATGTGTTTTTTATCCGTATTTATGTTTTCATTTCTTGAATAATCCATCTGTGATGTATGGTGATTAGTCTTGGTAGAAAAGAAAAAGAATAGTTCAGGATTTGTCCACTAAAGACACCCTAAACTCAATCTTTACTACTAAATATGTTTTCTCCAGGGTTAGCTGCAACTATGGAATTCTTAAATGCTCATATTTGCTCTAATCACATGATAAGTCTTTATTCAGTAATTCTCACTTGCTACTGATTAGGATTTGTCCGTTATTCCCTGTTGCACTGTGAAAGAACTCTTAATTGCCTTTTAATGGTGTAATTTACACTTTTTCTTGTCTAAAAATCAAAGTTTGTATCATGAATACCCATATGGCCCTGCAGTGAACCTCTCTTTATCACATATATCAAATGCTATTCATTTCTGGACTCCACATGCCCAATGGATTGAACTCTCTTTGATACTTGCTTGCCCTTTTTTGAACAATAGCCGACAACCAAAATTCAAACAAAACTCTCACCCCATAACTAGCCTAAAATCTTCAAAAAACAAAGTTAAAATTAAAAAGAGAGAGCCCTCTCTGATTACAGGTAGGCTAGAACCTGTAACCCAAAGCTTGGTTAGTGGTTACCCCGGCCGTATTCCCTCAGGAGTCAAAGGGAACAACCTGGGTGTTAACAGATAGAATTAAAAACTGTTGGGAACATCGATAAGGTTTTACAAAGGATTTCATCACAAAACCAAAGGTGGACGATCCCTTTTCTCTCTCCTCTAGTAGGACACATGAAAACATATGATTGGCTATGATAAGGACACATGGAAGCATGTGATTGCCTCTAATAAGGACACATGGTAGGATATGATTGTCTTTGATAAGGTACAGTGGTAGCTGACGTCAACATGATGTGGTGGTTAGGACATGTGCCAAGAATATTGGCCCATTTTGAGTGGTTTAATGGGGCATAATCGGGTGACACATGTCACCTCTAAGGAGTCGCCACATGGTAGTGATGATGTCATATCAAAGATTGCATATTAGAGGTTGAGGATGTCAGCACTTTGCGACACTTAATACTTGAAAAATTTACTATGAAAGGGGATTCGATGTGTTGGCACTTGGTCGAGGAAAATAGTAGACCCAAGGGTGTAGAGTGAGGCTTAGCACCTAAGTGTTGTGGATCATATCGGAGGTTGGAGATTTAAAAAAATCCGCTTTAAATGAATTTTGGAGAAATTTACGATATGTGGAGCCCATAAAACCAAGGGTGTAAGGCAATAACATGAGGAGAAAGGCCCCCAGCATGATGCTAAAGGTATTAACACTTAAGTTCTATACCAACAATCATAAGCAGTGGTCCTATGGTGGACATGCGATAATGGGCTAAGAAGAAGGGGCTAAAGCCCAATTAGAATATTGTAATATCATGACATCTTCTTAATAGAGTTACAAGATGTTTGGGCTTCGAAATTGCATTGTGGTGTAAAATATCCGATATAGCGGCACATAGGAGCATTGAAGGTTAGATGAATCAGTAGCTGAAGAGCAAAAGAGCATGAGGAGTTGGTTGTTGGAATAAATGGTGACTATCAAAGATCGTTGGGTTAAGGAATCAAGGACCACGATCTTCGGGAAAGAGTGTTGGGTTTTCCTTGAGGTGAGATGAGCTATTCATGTGTTGCGATGCATGTCTCAATGAGTTAAGTGGATGAGTGAGTTTCCAACCATAGAACAAATGCAGATTGGTGGATTTGGTTCATGGAGTCAGATTGATCAACATAAAACTATGAGACAAGGAAGCAAGGACAATGGTCCATAGAGAAGCCATGCCGAAGTACATCCAAGTCGTGTGAAACCATGAATATGCATGGAGAGCCTAAATGATAAGAGAGCTGCACACAGAGAGGACTGTGCCTAGTTGGAGTGTGCAGGTGGACAGAGAATTCATTCTCAGTATGGAGAAACATTCAGGTTCCCATTCTCATGGTTAGTGCAATGGTAGAGACCAAGTCACGCACAACAACAGAATGGAAGGGCCATGCCAAGGTACACTCGCGCAGTGTGAATACAGGACATAGTGGCAGCTTAAATCGGGGGGGAAGCAGAGGAACAAAACCTAGGAGCTCAGATGAGAAAAGTTGGGGAAAAAAGTGTAGTTTCCAAAGAGCCAAGTGGAAAAAGCTCTATCTGAGTGCACTGCAGTGTAAGGCTGAGAGAGATCCTGTCTAGCAAAGAAAGGCTAAGATTAAATCTTATGCATAGGTAAGATACCCTAAGAGCTACGTTGTGTGACAAAGGCCAAAGTTTCCTGCATTGTTGTGAGTAAGGCAGAAGTTTCCTATGTGTTGTGTGAAAGTCAGAAGTTGCCTATGCTCTGAGAAAGGCTAAAGGTGCGTATGCCACAGAAAGAAGGTTGAGAGTTTAGCCTATGCTATGGAGAACAAGAGGTCGAGATCTGAGTGACTACTGATGAAGAGAAAAGAACAGAGTTGCATGGACTACAATGAGTGACCGTTATTGAGCAGATATGTGGGTTGTTGGAGAGTGTGCAAAGTGCTATGTGGGCCAAGGACTGTGAAGAACAGAGCTGATATCAGGAAAAGTAGCTGCCAAATTACAGAGAACATTCAATTCCTATTTGAGTATTGGTTGGATCCTACATACAAGGAGTTGGTGATTCCATCTCTAGTGGGTGCTTGAGAAGGCTTGGGGGTTGGTGCCTCCTACGAGTTGGTGCTTGCAACAAATATGTGAAGTTGGTGTTTCACATGGTTCTTCTAGTAAAATGGATAGGTATCTACAAAAAGAGGGAGTTGGTGCTTCCTGCTAGTGGGTGCTAGCAAAAAATCAAAGGTAGTTGGTGCTTCCTATGAGTGGTGGCTCACAAAAACATATTGATGTAATAGAGTAGGTGCTCTTATTTTACGTCAATAACAACAACAAGCATTGGTGGTTTTTTCTCGGAAAGGGTTTCCTCGTAAAACCCTGTGTCTCATGTGTATGATGCTAATTGTGTGTGCTTGTATGTTGATTTAATATTACTGCCATATTATATGTTGCTACTGATTATGTGGATGATTTCCAAGTTTGAATAATAAAATAAACTTGGCATAAAGAGTTAAAAATTATCCTTAATATTGATTCACCCCCTCTCAATATTAACATTGTTTCCAAAAATTTGTATCTGTGTCACGTTCCTTCAGGAATATATTAATCGCTAGAAGGTAGATCAAATGGAAACAATGGCTAATCGAGGTTGCCTAACAATAGAATGAGTTCCATTTTTAAATGGATCAAACTATGAGATTTCGAAGGTTAGAATGGTAGTCTATTTGATGGCCTTGGATGTTGATATATGGCTCTCTATATTGAATGGAGAAAAGAGTGAGCATAATGAAGAATCCTAGCATATTATCATGTAAGGGCTATCTAAGTCGAATGTTGATAAAGTGAGGCATTGTGTGTTAGCAACGGAAGTGTTGTAATAACTGCAATGTCTGTATGGTGGAGATATCCATGTGGCTCAAGAAAAGTTTGAGGAGCCCTGCTGCTCTAGCAATGAACCAGAAAATGGAGAAGTTGATGCTCATCACACTTGTGTTGATGATGAATATATCTCAGAGGAGAGACCATGTTTCTCAAAAGGTATACTATTTCTTTGTGATAAATGTAAATAAATAGGTCATTCATTATCTAGATTTTCATATGAATCACTTGAAGATAGAGACAACCAAGCATATAGTAATTTTAATGAATATAGAGTCATTTTAGTACCAATAGAAAATAAGGGATCCTATGAAGGAGAGGAGATGACATCCCATAGAGAGAATAGGGGTATCACTGAAAGTGGTGAAGAAGGGACAACCCTTAGACCTATGGAAGACTCCATGGACATAGATATGGGCTTATATCACTATAGTAACTCAGCTAATATTTCTAATAGTGAGGAAAAATATCTAGATGAAAGGATATTTTTTAGAAAGAAGTTGATCTCTACCCTAAAGGAGATCAAGGATCTATCAAAGGAAAATCTCAAGAAAGAGGAGAACTGAAAATTTATGAGCTTGAGAATGGAATGTGAGCAAAAAAATAATTGAACTAAATGCTCATCAAGAAGAGGTTAGAAGACTAACTGGGATGTTAACTAATCAACTGAGTGAAAAGGAATCTTATTATGGGAGACTACAAAATTAGATAGTCTCATTGATACATGACGTAGAAAAGTCAAGTAAAGAGTTGTATCATTATCAAAAGCTTGAGGTAAGAAAAAAAGTCTCAAATGAGATGCTTCGTAAGCAAATATCCCCTCTCATCAAGATTGGTTTGGGTTTCAAGCAAAAACCTAGCTCTAATAATCCAAAGGTTGAAGGGTCAACTTCCCAAGTAAAGGGAGTCCAAGGTTCCAAAAGAAACAAAGAAACAAAGGATGTTGGATAACAACAGCAACATGGAAAGAAGCAACAACAAGAGAAGTAAAGGTAGCAACATAAGGCTAAGAAGCAATAATCGATAATGAAGCAGAAGAGGTCGAGGCAACTACGAGAAAGAGTGCATGATAGCAATGCAAGATGTCATTGAAGGTGCATGAAGAGCCAAAAGAAGTCCTTTCCTACTCAAGGACAATGCCTACAAAGAAAAGGTAACTTCTATCATCAAAAACCTCCTCATGGATATTGTTTTTCTTGCAATAATTTTGGACATAAAGCCATAGACTATAGATGTCATGCAAGGAAACAAGATATGTTGGGTAGAAGCAACCTAAGAATGCACATAAAGTCTAGAAGAAGGCATGCTGGAAACAATAGGAGTTTTGACAAAAACATTGTCAAAAAGAGTAACTCCTGTACCCCATTCTTAGGCCAAATCAAATGCTACAATTATGGAAAATTTGGGCACAAGAGAGATAGCTATAGAAATGAGAAGAAATAGAATGCTTCTCAGAATATGCATGTGAATGCATCATCTTGGGATTTGAATACAAGGAGAAGGAATGGAATTGAGAAATATAGACTTGTCTTCAGTTCTCTATGTCAAGGAGCAAGAGGAAAAGGGGAGGATGAAATAAACAAGATGATCCTCTTACTAGTGCGATGGACCTCTCTGCAAGGCAGAAAGGCATTAAAATGATTTTGGTGAGGAAAGAGGAGGTAAAAGAGAAGGTTTATCTACCAATGTGTAGTTGACAAGAAGCCCAAACAAGGGGAATGAAGAAGCTAGAGAGCAATGCTTCTATCAGGACTCGATCATTGAAGGATTGGAGGAAGCAGGGGGATGATTTGTTAAGGGGAGTATATCCTCTATTTTTCTTTAGTGAAGGAAGAGAATGGCCTCAAGGGAAGTTGAATAAGTCAGATGCAAGAATCCAAAAAGAGAAAGTGGAAAGGTTCATCTGATTGATGAAGGTATGGTTGTGTTTTCTTGTTGATTACAAGAATTAATTGGTTTATTTTGAATGTATCATCATTGAAAAGGAGGAGTGCAGCCAACATGAGGAGTACAAAATAATATCTTATGTTGTGGAAAGACGATGGGCTACAGTGGAAGTGTGGAAGGACAAGAATCGCATAGTCAAGTGAGGTCCACAAGATCAATCCCCGCACAAAGGAAAGAAATATGTTGCAGGAGATCAAGGAGCATTGGCCCAAGGGGAGCTTCTTTGATAAGCAATAGCATGCAATAATTGGCAGCCTCAGAAAGGGAGATAGCTAAGAAAATGAAAGGTTTGCATCTTGGGTGAAATACTCTTATTTCATTTAAGTTGTGAGTTTTATTATGAATAGCAGTCTTGTGTTCATGAAACATAATTGGTGTAAGATTTTCATGTCCCTTAACCCTCAATTGGTATCGCTATGTCAATTGGTTGTGTTGGGATCATGATGAGTGACCATGTGTGTAAATGGACATTTCTTTTTGACAAAAGAAATATTAGAGTTTTCCTAGTACAAAGCTCCATTTGTATCATTTCCTCTATTGCAATTGGTATAAGAAGCAGTCCCTATTATATGAGAATGATCTCAAGGAGAGAAGTGGAGATGCTAAAAAATGTGAGCATAGTCTCGGAAATAGCAGAAGTAGCAATGAAGTGCGAGCCAAAATGCATCATCATTAATTGGTATTTGCAGTAGCAACAATACCATGAGCATTTTAATTGGTATCAATATTTTTGATACAAAAGATGCATTAGTGGAGAAAGTGCTCAGCAAGCAACCATAAGGTGTCCAAAATTGGAAGGACAACTAAGAAGCAGTATATGTTTTGGGGAGCATATCAAATATGCCCAGTTTTTGAAGTAGCAACACCGACAGTCCTGAAAGAGATGTTTGCGAAGTAGAATGCACATCTCAACCGACAGACTCAGGTATTTACAATCAAGTGATTGCATGGGGAGAGAAAGGAAACATGTAGCTCCATGCCATTGATATCAAAGGGGGAGAGAATTGTGGATAAGATATGATGGCCTGTGCAGAATAAATCAGTCCATTGGTGTCTCATGCAACGAGACGTGTGGAAGCAGCATGAGGTTTGGCAATCACATGA
The DNA here is from genome assembly GCA_031772625.1 of Pinus tabuliformis. Taxonomy (NCBI): domain Eukaryota; kingdom Viridiplantae; phylum Streptophyta; class Pinopsida; order Pinales; family Pinaceae; genus Pinus; species Pinus tabuliformis. Next base: position 788,922,359 of record CM062820.1, on the reverse strand, counting down.
AGAGAAGAAAGGAGTGTTGCCATCAATGCCAAAGGGGGAGATTGTTGGATAGTTGGCATTGTCTGGATGGCCAATGACTAGTGAAGGCATCTGCAAGTGTGTTGGCATTGATGTCAACAATCATGATGGGGAAATGTGTTGGGTAGTTGACATTGCCTAACTGTTGGCTGGAGTGTTGGAATTGATGTCAACTAGACTAGCTTGGATGCTTGTCGTAGCAGATGTTGGCAGTGATGGACCAGGAGGAATTCCATGGTAGCTTTAGAGCTTGATGTAGAGAATCATCACAGTAGTAGACTTATTAGAGAAGCCATAAACTTATGATTACAGTAATTTACCAAGAGGAAGTCTATGGTATCTGTAGGCTTCATGGAGAGGATCACCTTGGTGGTTGTGATTCCAGTTGTCCAGAGAGTCAAAGAGAAGAATAATGTCAGAGAGCTTGGAGCCATCTTAGAGGTAGTAGATGGGCTCAAAGACTACATCAGATCCTCCCCATAAGATAGCTTTGAACAAGCTTTCTAACGATATGTGGAAGTCCAACAATGGACTCCTAGATCAAATGATATGGTCTATTGAAGGTAAATGATTGAAGCCTTATGAAGGAATATTGAACGTCCAATTTATATGAGACCGCATTGGAGGTCCAAATATATTGGCACATTGCAAAATCACAGTCAAACATATTGACGATTGCATATTAGAGGTCCAGATATATCGACGATGGAAAAGTTTGAGTGTTAGCCATGTTGGCAATTGCAACATCAGAGCATCAGGCATATCAGAGGTCCAGCATCCCAGTGCATCACAACATTAGAGCATCAAGCAAATTGGTGCATCACATATCAGAGGTCCAAAGACATTGGAGATTGGTGGTCAAACATCAGAGATCGTAGGAAATTGGAACATTGAAAATTGGAGGATAAAGACTTACAAACGTGTAAACCTTTAAAAAGTTGTGATATTGTCAAAAGTTTCGATAGCATTAAAAACCACCAGGGAGCACCAATAAGGATTAACAAAGGATTTCATCACAAAACAAAAGGTGGATGAACTATTTTATCTCTCCTCTAGCAGGACACATGGAAGCATCTGATTGGCTCCGATAAAGACACATGGTAGCATGTGATTGGCTTTGATAAAGACACATTGGAGGGATATGATTGGCTTTGGTAAGGTACAATGGAAGCAAACATCAGCATGATGTGGCAATATGATAGGACACATGGTAGGTATATTCAACCATATTGGGTGGTCTAATGGGCCATAACCAGGTGAAACATGTCACCTCTAAGGAGTCGCCACATGGCAGTGATGATGTCATATCAGAGATCACATATGAGAGGTTGAGGATGTCGGAACTTTGTAACAATTGATACTTGAAAACATTACGATGAAAGGGGCTCCAATGTCTTGGAATGTGGTCCAGGAAACTAATAGATCCAAGGGTGTAGAGTGAGGCTTAGCACCTAAGTATTGTGGAGCATATCAGAGGTTGTAGATTTCAAAACTCCACTTTAAATGAATTTTGGATAAAGTTATGATATGTGAAACTTCCGATGTTGTTGGCACTTATCGTGGACCTCAAAAAATAAGGGCACAGAGCAATAATAGCAGGAGAAAGGCCCCCGATAGGATGATAGAGGACTTAGCACCTAAGTGCTATACCGACAGTCACAGGTAGTAGTCCTATGGTGGAGATGCAATAAGGATATAAGAAGAAGGGGCTAAAGGCCAATTAGAATATTATAATATCCTATCATCTTCTTAATAGAGTTACGAGATGTTTGGGCTCTGAAATTGCACTGTGGTGTAAAATTTTTGTTATAGCAGCATAGAGAAGTATTGAAGCTTAGATGAGTCGAAAGTTGAAGAGTAAATGAGTGCAGAGGAGTTGGTCATTGGAATAAATGGTCACTATTAAAGATCACTGGGTCAAGGTGACAAGGACCATGATCGTTGAGAAAGAGTGTTGGTTTTGCCTTGAGGTGAGACAAGTTATTCCTATGCTCTGACGCACATCTTTGTGAGTTAAGTGGATGAATGGGTCTTCTACCATGGAACAAATGCAGATCAACAAGTTGGTTCATGGAGTCAAATCGATTAGAAGAAAACTCTAAGACAAGGCAACAAGGATAATGGTCCACATATAAGCCATGCTAAAGTACAACCAAGCCATGTGAAACCATGAATAAGTATGGAGAGCCTCAGTGATAGGAGAGTTGCACGCAGAGAGAATTGTGCCTGGTTGGAGTGTACAGGTGGACTGAGAATTCATTATCAATATGTAGAAATAGTTAGGTGCCCATTCTCATGGTTAATGCAGTGGTAGAGACCAAGTCAGATGTAACAATATAATGGAAGGGTCATGCTGAGGTACAATCATGTTGTGTGAATATAGGAGAGAGTGGCAACATCAATTAGGGGGCAGTAGAGGAACAAAACCTAGGATCTCAGATGAGCAAAGTGGGGGAAAGCAACATAGTTTCCAGAGAACCAAGTGGAAAACACTCTGTGTGGGTGAACTATTATGTAAGGCTGAGAGAGAGCATGTTCTGTAGAAAAGGCTAAGAGTGACTATGTAAAGGTAATGACCCCGAGAGCTATGTTGTTTTAGAAAGGCTAAAGTTGCCTGCATTGTTATGAGTAAGGTTGAAGTTGCATGTGCACTGTGTGAAAACTAGAAGTTGCCTGTGATGCAAGAAAGGCCGAAGGTGCCTATGCAAAGAAAGAAGGCCAAGAATTGAGCCTGTGTTGTGGAGAGCAAGAGGTTGAGAGCCGAGTGATTTTTGATGAAGAGTAGATAATAGAGGTATGTGGACTGCGATGAGTGACTGTTGTTGAGAAGATCAGTGGGATGTTGCAGAGTGTGCAGAGAGTGTTGTGTGGGCCAAGGGTTGTGAAGAACAGAGCTGATATTAGGTAGAGTGGCTGCCAAATTATAGGTAATTTTCAGTTCCTATTTGAGTATGGCTTCGAGCTTACATATAGGAAGTTGGTGCTTCCATGTCTAGTGGGTGCTTGAGAAGGCTTGGGGGTTGGTGCCTCTTGAAAATTTGTGCTTTCATAAATCCATGGAGTTGCAAGGTGGTGCTTGCAAAAAATCCATGAAGTTGGTGCTTCACATGGTGTTTTTGGTAAATTGGATTGGGATCTACAAAAAGAGGGAATTGGTGCTCCCTGTTAGTGGATGCTAGCAAACACTCAAAGTGCGTTGGTGCTTCTTGTGAGTGATTGATCTGGATTTAAACAGGAACGCAAAATATTATAGATATAACCATAAACACAAAGATGCAGCAGAAATAATACTTCATTTCATTAATGTAAAATACAGAAATATGCTTACAAACGCAAAATGGAAATAAACGAGCTAGGGCAATGGTAGCTTATCTCTGAGAAGAGATGTGGTGGCTACATGCCTCTGAAGTTTGTTACAATGAGGCTCGAAGGCCTATTTATTGTAGTGGAAAACCCTCAACGTCTGAAAACCTAACCCTAGAAGATGAACCGTCAAACTGTGGTCCCTGTTTGGGTAAATTGGTACATCAACTTCCCGGGGTTGTAACTTTGGCATATGATATCCATTTGACATGCACAATAACTCGTTAGAAAGATCTATCTGAGGATTATAACTTTGGGAAGAGAAAAATTGGTCTACAACCCATGCTACTCTTGTTTTTCCCAAAAAAAATGTCGTTTAGGGCCTCAAAACAGGTTTGGATGTTCAGAACCTGAAAAACTGCTAAAAATAATAAATTATGCTACAATTAGGGAAACTGAAAAAACTGAAAGAGTCAGCTGTGGGGGTCCAAGTGGGATAGGTGGGCGGCCACCAACATCCACCTAGATCATTCCTCCCCCCCTTAGGAAGCAATGGTCCCCATTGCATTGAGTTCCTCCATTTACTGATCTTGGTCCCTAGTGAGCTGTTCTGCAATCTTTGATGTGTCAGGGTAATGGTGGGAAGAATGGTCGAAGGCGTTCGACATTGAACACTTGGTGCAAGCGAAGGAATGGAGGAATTTTGTGCTTCAAAGCATTGTTTCCCACAACCTTGGTACTGCTGTAAGGACCATGTTGAAGTGGTCTCAGCTTTTGATGGGCTCTTGTCAGGCATTCTTTCTACATATGCAACCAGACTTTGTCGCCCACCTGAAACTTGTGTGGTACCCCTATGGGTGAGGAGAAGTTCTTCCTGTGTTAAATCATGATTGTATCCCTTTGTTGTTGCTGCTGTGTGGAGGAACCCTTTGCATGTGTTATGGATGTGGTGACGATCTTCCCCTTACTTTGGGGGCAAACCAGATAGAAAATGAATTTCCTAGTCTGAGAGATGAGCTTGTTGCCTTTCTTAGCAGAGATCAAAGAGGTGGCAATAGGTGGGGCTACCTCCTGTATCATGTATGATGAATTACCCAAAGTAGTAATAACAGCGCGAGGCCTTGACTCATACACAACATGTCACCTCCACAAGTATGGCTGACCAAATAGTACATCACAAACATCGAGAGGTGCAACATCATACAATACCTCATCTATGAAGGGTTTGATGCTGTAGGGAAGGCGACACTGCTAGTGAACTTAGAGATCTTGTCCTTGGTGAAGCCACCCGATACTGTACGGCTACAGGTGTGGTGTAGTCAATAGGCCAAACCGATTCACGACCTATGCTGAAATGAGGTTCTTTTGGCTGCCATTGTCGATAATTAATTGTAGCGGCGAACCCTTCACCAGCATTTGTGAGTGGAAAAGACGCCCCCCCTCCTCTAGATCTTCGGGCTCATTCTTCTAGATCTTGGTGGTGGCAATAGTGGCGATGGGTTCTGCATCAATGATCTACTTCCCTTTTCCATTCCCCATGTTAGGCTCTAACTCAAGGTCAGAACATGAATTTGATTTTGAAGCCTTTAACTCAGCCACCAACGACTACTTGGTCCAACACTCACTTGTGTTGTGAATGGGGCTCTTATGGAACTCGCACCACTTTCTTGTGTCCTTCTTTGACTTCGTGGTTTTGTTATTTTCTTGTAGTTTCAACGGGTTGTCTTGGGTCACCCTGCCTTGGCTTTGTCCTTTGGTCTTTGGATTCATAGATCCAAAGTCTCACTTACTTTGTTTAAACTTCTACTTGATTTTGACGGCGTATCGGTATGCCGCACCGAGCGAGGAGATATTCAGGAACTCCATCTCTTCCTAGATGTATCTGTGTAGGTAGTCGCTGTAATTGAGTACCAAATGCAGCTCAGAGTCCTTGATACCCAACTGTGTGTGAAGGGTATGAAAAATGTTTGTGAAATCTAGCACATCTTGGTGCCTTCCTTACCGTAGCATGGTCCACTTTATGTATTTTCACTCATAGCTCTTGACAGGGTAGTACCGCTCCTTGATGGCATCCCAAAATGAATTCCAAGTGGGTGTGGCTGAAAATAGTGAGCCTGTACTTTCATCCTTCTGCTCGTAGTAGGTTTCCCACCAGTCCTTGACGTGGGGGGCTGCTTTGAGAAGAGAGAAAATAATCTTTTCCTGACTTGAAAAATCATGAAAAAAAAATACCCTTCTAGCAGATTTAACCATTTATCTATAGCATCTTCATCTATCTGACCCTCGAATATGGGGATTTCAAAATTAACTTGTACCTGAAATGGTGTGACGTTTCCATAGTAGCTGTTGGAAGCTGATGCGTTGCCTCTGGGTAGCCGCTGAAGGATTTGTGCAAAGTTGTCCATCATCACGTTCCTTTGTCACTCGAGGGCTTCTTCGAGCAAGATTTTGATAGGATCTCCTACTCCCTCGCCTTTCTTTTCATCCACCATGGGAGGCCACCAAGATTTGTGAGGCTAATCTTGCAAAGGTTCAACCAGATCGAGCCCTAACTCCTTATATCCCGACCTCGTTGGGGACATGTAAAGAAAAACAGAGAAAAAGCAGACTACTCTGATACCACTTATATGGATTTAAGTAGGAACACAACAAATTACAAAGATAACCATAAACACAAAGATGCAGTGAAAATAATACTTCATTTCATTAATGTAAAATACTGAAATATGCTTACAACAGAAATGGAAATAAACCAACTAGGGCGATGGTAGCTTATCTTTGAGAAGAGATGTGGTGGCTACATGCCTCTGAACTATGTTACAATGAAGCTTGAAGGCCCATTTATTGTTGAGAAACAATGGAAAACCCTCAACGTCCAAAAACCTAACCCTAGAAGATGAAACGCCAAACTGTGGGCCCCGTTTGGGTAAATTGGTACATGAACTTCCCGAGGTCGTAACTTTGGCATACGATCTCCGTTTGGCGCACACAATAGCTCGTTAGAAAGATCTATTCAAGGAATATAACTTTGGGAAGAGAAACAATACTCCACGACCCATTCTTTTCCCGGTTTTCCCAAAAAAGGTCAATTAGGGCCGCAAAACAGTGTCGGAAGTTCAAGACCCAAAAAACTACTAAAAATAGTAAATTGTGCTACAATTATAGAAACTGAAAAACTGAAAGAGTCAGTTGTGGGAGTCCAAGTGGGATAGGTGGGTGGCCACCAACATCCACCTAGATCAGTGGTGGCTCACAAAAACAGATTTCCAAAAGGTTTTCCACAACAATAACAATAAAAAGCATTGTTGGTTTTTTTCCAAAAGGGTTTCCACATAAAACCTTGTGTTTGAAGTGTATGTTTCTCATGGTGTGTGCTTGTGTGTTGATTTCATATTTCTACCATATTATATGTTGTTGCTGATTATGTGGATGATTGCCAAGATTGAATAAGAAAATAAAATTGGCATAAAGAGTTAAAATTATCCTTAATACTAATTCACCCCCCTCTCAGTATTAACACTATTTCCAGCATCACTTTCTTCCATTAAGCCTTCTAAATTGAGGTAATAAGGTTCTTCAGCTAGATTTTTCTCTTCTGGTTCTTCTATTAATGGTTCTCCAGATAAATTTCCTTCTTCTTCTTCTTCTTCTTCTTCTTCCTTGGTAGGTACTTTTAGTTCTTATCCAACAAATTTTTCCAATTTTTAAGAAAGAAATATGATTTCCTTAGTTGAAGATTTAGGTTCATATACTACTGTATCTGTGAAAGAAGTCAGCTCTTCTCTGGTTGAAATTTTAGACCTTTGTACCTCATGGACTCTTAGTCTACTTGCAAAAATTGGAGCATGATATGGATGGTGATGTGGTTCTTCCTACACCACTTGGTTTAGTTGGGGTGGTTGGTGATGATGAAATTGAAGTTTGTCCTCTAACAAATCTACCTCTAAAGGCTCTTTCCCTATACATGCATTCTAGAATGAATTATAATTTTAATGCATCTAAGAATGAATACAACTAAATATGATATGAAATTTTATAGCCCTGGTTAGGAAGAACCCCACAATCATGATGCACAAGTTATTACCTCTTGTCTTACCACTCTTCCTATCCAGAGTTGGGTAAATAAAAATACATTCTAAAGTGAAATTTAATGCCTATGTATACTACCTCAACAATGATGCCAAAAATGTTGGGTAATTTAATTGTGCTTTAAATTATTTACATTAAAATGTGAATCTAGGCTCATGCACTTACGTAGTACATGACACTATATGTTCCAAGAGATTAACTTTTTAATTTCAATGCTAAAGAATAATCCTATTCTATTGGAAGCAAGAAAAAAATGATCAAAAAATGCAAATATTAATATAAGAAATAGTGAGAATAATGAAATTATACTTATGAGATGAAATCTAAAAAGACTACACACACTTTTCAATGAAAGTAAAGGCAATAAATACAACTATTTCAAATAGTGAAGGAAATAATTATATAATATAAGAAAGCAATAAATTCTAATCTAGAAAAAGCAGAAAATATGATCTAACTATTTTAAACTAGTAAAGTAATAAACTAACTCTAAAAAGAAATTAAATTATGATCCATAAAAAGTAAAGTCAATTTACACTATGAAAGCATTTAAATTATGATATATGAAAGATAAAGACAATTTATACTATGAAATCTTTTAAATTCTTATCTATGAAAAGTAAAGACAATTTACACTATGAAAGTATTTAAATTTTGATCTATGAAAGATAAAGACAAGTTAAACTACAATTATTCTATGAAGGAAATGGAAATTTTCTAAAGAATAAATGGCAACTATCTATGAAAGCAGTGCATCAATACAACTAACTATGAAAGAAAATGAAATCAAATTTGAGAATTTGAGGACTGTGAAACAATTTTGAAATCTTCAGATGGTGTGTGTCTGCAGAAATTAGAATTCATTCGTTCTTAAAACCATGATATGCCTACAAATGTTGTCTGAGAAAGCCAAGCTATGCAACATAATTGAGTATGGCTATGAAAGATAATATAAATTAATTCAAATGAAAAAAGATTAGGCAAGTAAATGTTTTTGTGTTTTCATTTTAGTTCAAGCTGCTTGAGACCTATAAAAACAAGTAACACAGTGATTGAAAATCTACAAATGAAAATGGAAAACAAACTAAAAAAAAGAAAATAGAGTAAAAGTGAGTAAAAGGAATAATCATACTACATTTCTCATATGCAATAGGAGGCTCTGCTGCTAATCCACAAGATTTATAAATGCTTAGAATACTTGATTATCACTAGCATAACCTTCTCATCAAAGTATAATAGTAATGAAAGACAATATTTTATTAAGTCAAGATAATGCATACATAACCATAAAGTTTTAGATAAGAGACACAAAATATGCCCTCTCACTTCTCAACGACTCATATTTATAATGTATTTACCATAACTAACTGAGACAACTATTGCTAGAAATATGAGTAGTTAAATGATTACTAAGTGTCATATTCCTATTAAAGATTTGATTTGTATAATTTGTTGATGAGTAAGTGAATCATATAAATATTCCTTGGAACATCATCGTTCATTTGTTGATCTTTTCCTTTGTGAAGATTTATTCATGTTTTCTTGAGGTTGATCAACTGCCACGTAGTCTTGATGCATGTTCTATGTACCACACAATGGTTGAGAAAGTGTTTGACTGTGCTATTGTGGTCAACTAATAAGATGTTTCTTCCACCCAACAAATGGAACACTATACAAGAGCTATTTCACACTTTCCCATGTGCTTGAGATTATTTTTCCACCTCATAGTCTATTTGAACCTTGGACGTAGCTACATAATGTTATCAAGGCTCCATAATATGTCAATTTTTGTAACTTTTGCAAATTGAGCTAGTTTGATAAAATAAAACATATACAACTAGAAATATATTCGAATTTTTATCTTGTTGTATCTTCTATAGCTATGATGGCTTATTATTCATGGAAATATAGTAGGATAATGAAAAGACAAGTGAGTTACAAGGGATTTTATGGGAGTTGAGTGAAAAACTAAGTAACAAGTTGTCAAAAGGATGTTATTTCTTCGACACAAAAAAGCAATACAAAGATAAGTTAGTAGTAAAGGGTTATTCCTAGGTAGACAATATTGACATTGGTGATACTTTTTCTGTTACTTCCAAGTCAAATTTTATTACATTTCTTTTATCTATTGTTGTTGATTTTGATATTGAACGAGAACAAATGAACATGAAGACAACATTCGTACATGGGGATTTGGAAGAAGAAATCTACATGAGAAAACCAGAAGGTTTTTTTGTGAAAGGAAAGAAAGAGATAGTATGCAGGCTAGAAAAATATCTCTATGGGCTGAAGAAAACACCAAGGATGTGGTGTCAAATATTTGAAACATATATACTAGGACTTGGATTCACGAGGAGCAAAGTAGATCAATGCATACATTACAAATTAGTTTGTGATCATGTTATTTATATGGTATTATATGTGAATGATATGTTGTTGATTGGAAATGATAGGGAAATCATTTAGGAAGTGAAAGTTGAGTTGTCCTCTAAATTTATCATGAAGGACTTTGGTCCTAAAATTTTTATCTTGGGCATGGAAACTAAAGAGATAATAAAAATATGAAACTCTAGTTAACTTAGAGGAATTATGTAGATACAATATTGTAAAGGTTTAATATGCATGAATGCAAACATGTAAACGTGCCTATTCTTGTAGGTGTAAAGTTATCTACAGATTAGTGCCCTAAGATAGAGGAAGAGGAAGAGGAAGAGGACATGTCCAATGTTCTATATGTCATTGCAATTGGAAAATTGAGGCATGAAATGTTTTGTGCTAGAGGAGACATTACACATGCACTAGGAGTGTTGAGTAAGTATATGTTAAAACTAGGGAAGGAGTGTTGGATGTCACTAAAGAGGGTTTTCAAGTATTTGCAGGGGAACTACTAGATATGAATTATGTTATCAAGGAAGACCATAATTGGATAAAGTGTTGGACATACGTCAATTTTTTGATGCAAATAAGGTTGGAGACTAGAACATAGAAGATCTATACGTTGGCATGTGTTTAACCTATTTGGATGAGAAATTAGCTAGATGAGAAAAATACAATCTTTATTGACACTATCAACTATAGAAGCTGAATACATGTTATCCACTCATGCAAGCAAGGAATTATTATGCTTACAAATATTGTGTTCAAGTATTGGGTTCACATAATAAGTTGTAAGGATATATTGTGATAGTTAGAGTGAAATGTTTATGGCAAAGAAGCCAACTTACTATTTGAGGATAAAGCATATTGATGTCCAATATCATTTCATGAGAGATATGACTGCAGATAAGAAGGTGATATTGGAAAAGTGGGAACTTTGAAGAATGTTTCACATTCAATAACAAAATTTGTGAGCACTAAGAAGTTCTCCTGATGTAAAGAAACAATGGGCATTAGTGCCCTAAATTGTTGATCATGTACTCTTGTAACCCCCTATGTGCAAAGAAAAAAACAAGAGGGAGAATATTGGGGATATATTATATTATCTGCATGACCATCTCCATGTGAATTATAATGCATAATGTGTAACACCCTCCTCCCACATTTACCCAAGCTATCCAATCCACGGGGGTAAACATGTTATGAACAATTACTATGATATGATTCAAATCCCCAAGTACAGTTAAGGAATTGGATTGAATAAAAAAAAACAAAATGGCCATATTTAGTAGCTATAGAACCTTCAGGAGCCAACCAACCCCTTCAGGTGTCCAACTCTTGAGAGAACTTAATATTTTTCTGAACTAGACCCCTAGTCGCTCCCATAAAAATCGTTCCAAGCGATTGAGACCCTCCAGTCACTACCACAACAAGGAATCCATGTGACTTTGGCCTTTTTCACGAAGTTTTGTGTCAGCGGCCCCAAATCCTGAGCCATGTTTTCTAGGCTAGTACTCATGCCTCTGCCCAGAACTTCATGAAACTTCTAGAAATTATAAATAACATGATGACAAGGCCTCTAAAGAAAAATTTGAACAAGTACCTAACCTGACAAGGCCTATCCATGACATGAATTCCATCAAACACATCATGAACATGTAATCTACAGGTAATATAAACACATATGAGCATAGGGACTTCATACTTATCTGATATTTGTCAAAGAGGTATGGTTCCCTCTCATAGTAGTGGCATTATCATCTATTAGGTCATACATTAATTATTCATTCATTTTCTAATCACAACATGATGATATCCATAACTCAATTCAGTCATAAACAATGCTTATAACACACATAATAGCAATAATAGAACATCCATTATAATCACATAATAGTAAGTACATTTACATAATACACGAGGACAAGAGATCGTATTAGCATATGAAAAATCCAACCAAGCCAGGGACTTCCAAGTACCACCTGACCATAGATTGGGCTGAACCAAATATTTCTTTCAACTGATCACCCCCATGCCATATTCCAATCATGAATGTGGGACTTACAACAACAAAAATCATGACTTCCTCATGCTTTACTGCAATCCACCAAGGGATTCCTAGGACCAAGCCCTCATCTATACAACTAGGCTTTACCACAATCCCGCCAAGGGATTCCTAGGCCCAAACAAGAAGCATAGACTACACGGCTAACCCACAATCCAACCATACACCAGTGCATGGCTCACTAGGCCTATACAATCATTGATGCATCCAGATCTCTCCACGTAAACCATGATTAATTTGTCCATATCCACCTCTAGGATTTACCATATACCCTGCGATTCAACAGTCAAGGATTCTTGGGGTTAACAAGGCTCCACCCTCTAGGCCTTACCGTATATCCCACCATTCACTGGTCAAGGATTCCTAGGACCAACAAACATATACACAATCATGCTTTACTTCCCACCTTCATTTGACTAGGGATTCCTAGGCCTTGTGTTTCCTCCTGAGACCACCCTACTTAGTTTTGAAACCATCCAACAATCCAACTCAACCATGTAAGAGAAACCCCATCATACCATGGCTATACGGAAATGGAAAGGCAATGCTAAAAACCACTATTAGACCTAGAAAAACCCATGTCAATGACATCAAGAGAACCAAAAAAGCGCACATGCATATACCATGCATGCCAAAACTAGCAAGGAAATCATACATGCAACTCAATACCTACAAGTAATCTCATTGTAGGTGCTAGATCCTGCTCTTCCTTGCTTGATCTTTGCTTCCCTTTGATTTCTTTTTCATTCCTTATATTTTCTTCCTCTAATGCTAGAGTGCTCCAAGAATGCTCTAAATTTCCAAGAGTATGGGAGAGAGAGCATAGAGAGGGATCTCTAAGCTAACACTGACAAAAGGTTGTGAACTGATCCTCATAAGCCTTTTTATTAATGAGGCCCCTATTTTCTTCAATCTCCATTAATTTTCCTTCATTTTCCTCCTCACATGTAACTTGCGACCTTTCACCTTCATTTTCTCCTAATTTCATTTATTTTCATAAATAAAATGGCAATTAATGCCCCTTTTCCTTTTCAATGCCTTTGCCATTGCCTTTGCTAATTTCCCCTTAGCCATAATAAACCAATGAGCACCCACTAGGACGCTTTTCCTAAAATTCATAATGGAATAAGTGTCCCATGAACTTGGTATTAGTTTTCCTTTATTAACTTTATTACATGGATTTTAACCCAACGTTGTTACACAATACAACAGGGGGGTCACAGGGGGGAAAAAACATCCCCAATTTTTTTGGGTGGTTTTTTTGCATATGTTTTTGGTATTTTTTGGCACATGGTTTTTCTCAAATCAATTTTTTGGTACATGGTGGTTTTCCCATGGTTTTGAAGTTTTATTTAGGAAATACAATTGTATTATAATCTAGGGTAAATGGTTATTAAGCAAGTTGGTAGCTGTTGTCTTTAATGTCAAATATAGGCATTGATGTCAAGTGATGTACAAATTACGGGGAGATTATAATGACTTGGTTGTTTACAGAGTGGTATATCCTTGGGGCTATTTTGTCTTCAGGTAGTTTTTTCAAAATCTCATGAAATGTTTTGGGTTGGATAGTCTTCCCATAGAGATTTTGAATGGTATATGGCACTTGGTTGAACTCCCAAGGAATGAGGAAAAAAGTTGTTATGAGTTAAATGAAGTTTAGCAAGGAGAAATGGCATAAATGAATCCAAGAATATAGACTCATCCAAGGATGCACAAAGGCATTCAAGCATCCACTCATCTTGTTAGAAATTTAATAACAAAGCAATGGAACACATAAAATATTGTGGAAACACAAACACAAAAAAACATAAAAAAAGAGAGACAAAAAGTATATGTGGTTCACCCAATTTGGGCCACATTCACAAAGAAATAACCAATCCATCCTTTTATATTATCTAGTAAAATGAAGAGATACAACCTACAACAAATCCATTTTAATTTCCTCTTCTCTCTCACACAATCTCCTATATTTTTCTCTCACTGAATAATAATACACAAGCACAATACAATTTCCTCATATAAATCGAGGGTTGCCTTATAGGGAAAAAAAATCCTTAAATTAACATAACTTCTAACATGATATATTTTTCCTAATGAACGACCTAGATTGACTATGAAATTACAATATTTTACAAGGAAATTTTTATCTAATTTTTGTTTCGGGGGTGCTACCCCTGAACCCCTATCGGGGGGTGGGGGGGGGCCTCCAAAGAATAGTTGTCTATCCCCCTCAACCCCCTTGACGGCACACCTAATGGGGGGGCATGGGGTGGGGGGGGGGTGGACCTTGACACCCCCCTCCCCCTCCCCATCAAGTTCTAGTATCCAAACGTGGCTAAAAAATTAACTTTGAATCAAGAAGATAATCAGGCTCCACACCTAGTACATATGGGATGCATGAGACTATTGATAAGGTGAAATAAGGTGAATTCTATATCAAATAGATTTATCCAAGTTTCAAGGACCCTAGATAGGTAGAAAAATGAAGTGGAATCTAAATGGAAGGTCAATGACATGGAAACGGGAAGAAAAAATAAGTGGTAGAGCCTTGGGACTCATGCCAGGGAGAAATTTTGGAAGGCTTCAGTGTTAGCAATTTGACCAATAGGAAATGAAGTGAAAGTTGGAGCTTAGGTCTTAGGTGATGGCTAACAAATCTAAGAGTTCACGTGTTGTGATGGTTCTATCTATCATATCCCCAGTTGAGGGCTAACAGGGCTCAAGTTCTGGTGGCAATCCATGAGTGGCAAACGAATATTTCCCTATCATATGTAGCAAGTAAATTTTATGAAAGGTAACAATTTTCATATTTTGGTATGTTGGTTGGAGGGCCATGCACAACAATTAACGATGATTAGTGAGTGACAAATTGACATGATGTGGTAGAACATCTCAAACATAATGTGGTTTAGTTGATGACATTGCAACATGTGAAGGGGACATGTGGTAGGTATATTTGGACATTTTGGGTGGCCAAGTGGCCAATTTTTGAGTGACATGTGGTAGTGACATGGCATAACTCATGGCAAAGAGATGATGTGGTAGGTTTCCTTTGGCTATAAAAAGGGACATGCAACTAAGTTGGGTGACCATGTTGTACAAGAACACCTGGGGCACATGTGACATGGAAACTGAGTTGGGTGACCATGTTGCATGGTTATGCATAGGGCACAAGTAACATGATAGCTGAGTTAGATCACCACATAGCATGAATGATCCAAAATGGATCCTAAAAACTCTAATTCTAAGTCTTTAATACTATTGGAAAACACTATCGTAGAAGAAAAACCACGAAGAATGGTGGAAAACAGAGTTCAGTGGAGAATGCAGTCTCGTTGCACTAGAGTCGTTGGATCGAACAAATCAACGACCTAGATTGAATCGGGATATCGCAATCGAGAGAGACCAGTGGAGTATATTGTAGGCATCCTTATGGGAAATGCAATCGCAACCCAACGACACAATGTGGACCGTTGATCAAGCGCATAAATCAATGGCCAAGATTACAATATCACATCACAGATTTCCAAAGGGAGGACTTACCGCAGGCCCAAAGACTCAGCGATATGTGATTGCAACTTATCGCATCGTAACAATACAAATGGGTGATTCCAATAGGCCGTGGGTAATGTGTTTGTGATTGTGATGGGCTGATGGCACGGATTGGCAATCGGTGATCAGCGGATGGACTGGTGAAACAACACAGAGACCCGCGACCCTGCGATATGCGATACATCGATATTGGTGATCGGCGATCAGTGGAGGAATGGGATTGAAATCAAATACAAAGGGCCATTGACATGCTACTTGCGATTGTGGTCAAGGCGGACCCGAAAGGGTTTATATATGTGGATTTATAAAATTTGAGTTCCAATGTAAAACGTTTGTCAGGTTTTTCGTTGTTTTAATGCATTTTTGTATAACACCAAAATAAAAAGGAGACCACGGCATATGGGCGCTTGTGACTTGCGATAGCGATACAAAAATGGACCTGATAGGATTATAGGTCAGATTCGATATCATTTGAAGTCCAACTTGGTGGAAAATCTCATTGTTTTGGTGTATTTTTCTGTGTCAACAGAGAAATGTATTCCCGTGGATTTCACCCATGCCAGTGGTCCTTTCCGTTTGAAAACATGTGGCCACCATACCTTATAGAATTTTGCAATGATTCTTTAATGCTCAACAGGGATTTGAATGGGCAGTGGTAGGGAGCCAGAAAGCCCGAGAATGTAGATGAATCGACAACGCCGATAGCCTTAAAAGCCATTCAATGGCAGCATAGAAAGGGAGGTCAGTTGAAGACAATCATAGAAAGACATTCAGTCAGTTTGATTGAAGTAGATTGAAAAGAGGAACAGGACAGTAGGAGAGTCTGTGCACTCGTTTAGACTCAAGGTTTTCGCGCAGATCCCTCTTTGATGTCACTATTGGTTGAGACTCTATTTTGAGCTCACCCTTGTAATAATCTATTCTTAAATACTTAAATAGAGGTGGACATTGAAAGCTAGACCAGGAGATGTAGCTAGGAAGTCTGGTGAACTCCTTGATTATTTATTGTGTTGATGTGTGTGTTTGTTATGTTTTCTAACTACTCATTGTCTATATTATTCAATATCTTTTCGATTCGTTGCACTAAGTAATATAGGCATTTCTTCACATGAGTCTGTAATACCTTAATATCGATTTAGATCTCATTTTCAAATCAAGTGGTATCATAGAATTTGGTTTTGGTTTTGTTAAGGTTAGACAAGCTTGTGCTGGATTTTGAATGCTAACTAGATTAAAGCTCAGACTAGGAGAAGGAGAAATTGTTGAGGCTAATCCAGAGATTGAAAGAGTCTATTCTTAGAGGAGAATGGCAGAAGAAACTCCATTGGGATTGGAATATCAGTTCATCGACAGTTTTATGGCCATGCAAGCCATGGTGGAAGAGATGTATCTAGAATTTAAGAAGGGTAGAGGTGAAATCACCTCAACACCTAAACTAGACAACGGAGTAGAGCAACATTTTCTAGTTGCCCCTCCAGAAGGAAAACTAAAAGGAGGAATTCCTCCTCCACCTTCTCCTCCATCGTCACCTTCATCATCCTCATCATCTTCTAGATCTTCAAGAAAAAGAAGAAAACTTCCTTAATCAAATTAGATGTGAAGTTTGATTTTCCAATTTATGATGGAGAGCTCAATGCAGAAAAGCTAGATAATTGTAAAAGACAAATTGATGTATATTTCAAGGTACATAACTTTGATTCAGAAAGGAAGAAGATTTAGTTGGCTAGCCTTCAACTTGGAGGAACTGCACTAGTATGGTGGGAAGGCAAGACACAAGTTGATCTACAAAAACATGGTAAAATCATTTCTAGTTGGAATGAATTTGTTTCTGCTATCAAAAAGCAATTCTATCCTTTAGCTTACATGCAACAGGCAATGATGAGTTGGCAAACTTTTCGTCAATAGAAGGGTCAAAGTGTACAAAGTTATACTCAAGAATTTAGAAAGAGAGCTTTAACTCTAGGTATATCATTAGATTCACCTGAGACTTTATTGAAGTATATAGGTGGCCTTCATAGATATTTAAAGCATACTATTATCATTTTTAATCCCACTAGCTTAGATGATGTATCAGTTCAAGCCACACATCTAGAGGCTAGAGGTATGAATGTAAACCCAGAGGTTGGGGGATCATCTAAATATTCTGTAAGCAAGAGCAAGGAAAAGAAGAAATTGAAATGGAAGGAGAGGAAAGAAAACGCTGTACAAAAGGATAAACCTTCATGCACTAATTATAAGAAAGAAGGACACGATGAGGCACATGTCTGGCTTTTGCATCCAGAACAGAGACCTAAGAAGTTCGGTGGAAGGAAGAAAAAGAATGTTGCTACTATTCAAAAGGACTTGGGATCAGATTCAGGCGATGAAACAACAGTTACAGCCACAGGTATTAAAGGTAAGGATTCTGAAGCATCCACAAGTAATTCTGCACAATCTGTTGATAATGAAAGTAATGAGAGGGAAAGAAATGAGCTTTTTCATATTAGAGTAATTTCCAAGCACAATAAGATTGATACTTTATTTGATAATGGATCACAAGTAAATTTTATTTTTGAAACAATTGTAAAGAAGTTGGGATTACAAAAAAAACCTCATGAGAAGCCATATCCATTAGGTTGGGTGTGTGATAAAACAAAGCTACAAGTAATGAGACAATGTAAACTTAGGTTTGCTATTGGATCAACATTTGTAGATGAGGTTGAGTTAGATATAGTTCCATTGGATATATGTGGTATTGTTTTGGGAAGTCCATACTTGTATGATAGGAAAGCTATTTTCTATAGAGCTGAAAATAAGTATCAACTCACTAAATATGGAATGTAATATATTTTAAGATCTCATAAACTCAAAGATAAATATTCTCTCATAAACTCAGAACAGATGAAAAGAATTGTGAATTCAAGTAGGCAGTTTTTACTAATGGTTGTAAAGGCAAAGGATCCTAAAAAATCCAATGCATTTGAAGGCTATGATTCTAAATAGAAAGCTGATTTAGTTAAGGTTGTTTCAAAGTATGATGTTCTATTTCAAGAACCTAAAGGTCTTCCACCCAAAAGAGAAATAGTACATGATATTTATTTGTAATAAGATGCTCCATTACCTAACATTGGAATGTACAGGTTGTCAGCTTTAGAGAATGCAAAGATAAAGAAGCAGGTACAGGAGTTGCTTGATAAAGGGTTTATATGACCAAGCACATCGCCATTTGGATCTCCAATCATGCTGGTGAGAAAGAAATATGGTTCGTGGAGAATGTGCATTGATTATAGAGCACTAAATAAAATAACGATCAAGAATCGTTATCCTCTTCCTCATATTGATGATTTATTAGATCAGTTGAAAGAAGCAGTTTACTTTTCTAAGTTAGACTTGTGAAGTGGTTATCATCAGGTCAGAATTGCAAAACAGGGTGCATGGAAGACTACTTTGAAGACAAAGCAAGGATTGTATGAATGGTTGGTTATGCCTTTTCGCTTAACTAATTCTCCCGCTACATTTATGAGAGTTATGAATGATGTACTCAGACCATTTATTGATGACTTTGTAATTGTTTATTTAGATGACATTATTGCTTGTAGTAAGACATGGGAAGACCATGTAAAGTATGTAAAGTAGACTTTAGATGTTTTAAAAAGAGAAAATCTCTATGTAAAACTATCAAAATGTGAATTTTGCAGAACATATTTAAATTATTTGGGTTATATTGTAGGGGGTGGTGAATTGAAGATAGATCCCTCTAAGGTTGAAGTCATTGCGAACTGGCCTAAACCAAAATCTGCTACAGAGGTTAGGAGCTTCCTAGAGGTAGTACAATACTGGAGAAAGTTTATTGCTAACTTTTCTTTGATTGCAGCTCCATTACATGCTTTAACAAGATTGAAACAAGTGTTTCAGTGGGGAGGCAAACAACAAAAAGCCTTTGACACCTTAAAAGAGAAAATCAGTACAACACCAGTACTATCACTGCCAGATATTCAACATCCATTTGAGATTGAGATAGATGCCAATGGCTATGCCATGGGAGCAGTGTTGATGCAACACGGGAAACCCATATGCTATCATTCTGAGACATTTACTTCTGCGGTAGTTAATTATCCCACATATGATAAAGAATTGTATGCATTAGTACAAAGTGTGAAAAAGTGGAAACATTACCTAATGGGTAAAGAAACAATCATACATACATATAATCAACCACTTCAATATTTGCACTCACAAACTAAATTGCAGGCTGCAGCAATCAAGACATTATAGGTGGATGGGTTTTCTACAGCAATTTCACCTTGTCATCAGATATAAGAAAGGCATACACAATAAGGTTGCAGACATGTTATCAAGACCAATCATAAATGCATCTACTATACTTAAGCATAACTCAGTAATGCATGAAAGTTACATTGAACAATATGCTCAAGATGTAGATTTTAAAGATGTATATGCAACTTTAAGTCATGGCAAGCAAGTAGAAGAATTGGATTATTATGTAAAGGACAAACTCTTATATCATTTGGGAAAGTTATGCATTCCATAAACTGAAAGAGTTAACATAATTCGAGAAGCACATACTTCTCTCATATCGGGTCATTTTGGTGTAAGTAAAACAGTTTCACAATTGCAAAGGTTCTGTTATTGGCCAAGGATGCATGAGAAAGTTTCTAGATATATCAAAGGGTGTACTATGTGTGCTACAAGCAAGCCCAGTGATAGAAAATTAGGCTTGTACACTCCACTTCCAATTCCTTCTCGTCCTTGGGAAAGTGTTTCCATGGATTTTATTGGGGGATTGCCAAAGTCTAGGAAAGGTCATGATTATTTGTATGTTTTTGTCAATAGGTTCAGTAAAATGTGTATTTTGATACCATGTAACAAGCAGGTTACAACTGAACATACAGGAAAGTTGTTCTTTCAGAATGTATGGGTTCATTTTGGGTTACCCACTTCTATTGTATCTGATCGAGATTCTCGATTTGTTGGGAATTTTTGGTCAAGTTAATGGAAGTTGATGGACACCAGGTTGAAGAAGAGCACATCATTTCATCCACAAACAGATGATTAGACAGAAGTTGTCAACACGACAGTGATCCAATTGCTCAGAGGCTATTGCAGCAAGCATCCTAAGCTTTGGGATGATCATTTGTGCTATGTGCAACATGCTTACAACCGTGCCAATCACTCTTCTACTCAGAGATCTCCTTTTGAGACTTGTTTTGGTTTTATACCAAAGTCTCCCTTGGATTTTGTCTTTGGTAAAGACGTAGTAGTTGATGGACACAATGATGTGGACAAAGCAACCAAGTTCATTGAACAAAGCCAGGAAATTCATCAAGCAGTACGGGAATAGCTAGAAAGAAGTCAAGCCAAGTACAAGGCAAGACATGACAAGCATCGGGTTGAGCATAGTTTTCAAGTTGGTGATCAAGTCTGGTTGTACATCAGCAAAGATAGAATGCAAGGTGAAGGTAAGAAGCCAAAACCAATAAGGTATGGACCTTTCAGGATACTTGATAAAATTGGTGAAAATTCTGTTCGCCTTGATTTTCTAGCTTATATGCAGATATATTCAGTTGTTAATGTAGAAAACTTGAGATTGTACAAACCTTCATTGATTGAAGATCCTGAAGAACAAAGTTAGTTGCCTTCTATTGGGGATTTGTTGCCTAAGTATCTCCATGAGTTATAAGAGGACACAGTTCTAGACAGAAAGGTAAGAACTATGCGTCAATGGGATGTTGAGTACCTAAGAATAGGACTCAAAGGCTCAAATCCAAGCAAGGCACGATGGATAGAAATTGGACAAGTGAGGGAGTTTTATCCTCACTTGATCGATGCCTAAAAACCAACTTTTGGTGGTCCAAAAGCTTTTCAATGGGAAGGCGTGATCCAAAATGGATCCTAAAACCTCTAAGTCTAAGTCTTTAATACTATCGAAAAACACTATCGCAGAAGAAAAACCATGAACAATGGCGGAAAATGGAGTTCAGTGAAGAATGCAGTCTCGTTGCACCAGAGCCATTGGATTGTACAGATCAACGACCCAGATTGAATCGGGATACTGAAATCGGGAGAGACCAGTGGAGTATATCGGAGGCAGCCTTATGGGAAATGCGACCATGACCCAATCACACAACGTGGACCATTGATCAAGTGCGCAGATCAACAACCGAGTGTTGAGCATTAGGGAAGGTATGTAATTGCCACTTATTTCATTATCTTTTCCTTTAATGCATAACTTCTTTACATTATGAAATGGGCATATGGTGAAAGATTATGATAAAGTTTAGAAGATTTGTGAGTAACGTAAAATGACTAATTATTACCTTTTCCTATGCAGAAAAGGAAGAAAATGGAAGATCGCCATTCCAAAGGAAAAGACAAGATGAAATCAATTGTTGTCCCTTTGACAGGGAACCGCATCCAAATGAGGCAATCCAAATCAGAGCGCATAAGCCAGGAAAAGGAAGAGGGGATGCCAAATCGACGCAAGAGAACGAAGAGATAACTAAGAAATAATGATATGCTGAATCCCTCGGGATCCTTTGATCCTGAGGGATCGCTACCTTAAATATTATATGTATCTTTGATATTTCCACTTGGCTGCTATAAAAATGGACAACATTGCTAGCCCAGGGGGTGGATTATTGTTGTTTTATGAAATTCACTGTTGTAACTTAAACTTTGATCATCGACTCTCTTTAAAGAGTGATCACTGTAACTCTGTTTTGATGAAAAATACATAAACTCTGTTGTTGTTCCATCTTTGATTCTGGAGTAATCATAGCAGTGTGTCCCTAGAGGCTAAGGGCCCAACCTTGGTGGATCACTTGCTTCCTGTACCATTATTTTCCAATTCCAAGTCATGTGTAGTTTGATTTCTTTTATTGGCTTCGTTCAATAATCTGTTGTTCCTTATCATTTCATGTATTGGCTCTGTTATATTTCATTCATATTTGAATAGTAAGGTTATCATCTACAACTGGAATGTTATGCTATTCATTCTGAATCTATCTCGCATTGTTGTCCCTTTACAGATTGATATTATTGTATAACATTTTTGTTCCTTTACAGGTTATCATTATTGTTTGTTTAAAGAGTAATAGTGATGTGTATTTATAGATCGGTACTATTGTCTATTTAGCTACGGTTTACCTCTAAGTGTGATTGATGTTCATTGGGATTGTTGTTCCATGGTAACCGCAGTTGGTATTTCTTCCTAACCGTAATTAATATTCGTTATGTCGAAACTCTGATTAATTCTTCTCTCAATATAGATGCGCTGTGTGTAACATTTGATTTAGCTTGTTGTGCATTTACATTTGATTCGGGTTGTTGTTCAATATTTCGTAACTCACTTTAGTTTGCTGTTCCATTTTCTGTTTGTTGTTCAAATCATTTCTGAGGTAAAGATTGCTACTTAATTTTTTTAGATTACAAATTCTGCTTAATCCATTTCTATAGGTTAAAGCCTTGTTGTTCACTCTTTTTAAAATAGATTAGTTGTTGTTCCCTTTCTTGTTAATTGAATTATCATTTCAAGTAATTGCTTTGGTGTGAACAGAACGTTCTGAAACTATAGTGAACATTGACTATTGTTGTCTAGTTCCTAGATTGACGATCTTCGCCTTGATTGCTTTTCAATTGTATTAGTTTACAAAGGGAAGAGTTATCATTATTGCACCCTTGACTGATGAAGTGTTGTAGTTTCTTAAATGAATGATTTAGTTTCAAGTATTTCAAGTTCTTGCCATTACATTTATAATTTGTTTTCAGTATTTATTTACTTTTGCAAAAGAACTATACTACTAGCATTACTCTTGACAAGTGACCGCCTCAAACTGAGTATACTCTTTGAGATAACAAATCGCACCTGGATTGATAATTAACGTAGGGTAAATAAAGGTGAAAAAGATCCTTTTTACTACTCGACATTTTAGCGTTGTTGCCGGGGAAGAGTGTAGCCATTTGTTTCTTTTCAGAGTAGTGTAAGTACCTACTAGGAGAGAATTGGGTTTTAAAAACGGAAGGTAAGAACATGCGTACGGAGCATGTAACAACCCTGCTCCCCTGCCCGCTTTCCTACATATTTGTTGTTGTTTTGGGTAGAAATCAGCATTTGATTTGTGTGCATGACTAAGTAGAAAAAGCCTGAAAAGAATCCTAAACCACTACCCAAGCCTGATAAAGCTAAGGGGCTGGTGACCCTTGGCCGATCGACCTTTATAGATGAAATCCTCAAAAAAGCAGAATCTTAGCCTTCAGTAGGACCTAGAAAAGTTGCTTCTAGACAGCCTACTAGTTCCCTTCATGCCACAGGATCACCATCTGTAGCCTTTGCTGAGGTGCACAACCAAACTTAGGAGCAAGATTTTGAAGAAATTAAAAATTCTAGCACAAAATCATTGCAAGAAGGGAACCTTAGTAATCTCTATGAGGGGAGAGGAGAAATAGTGGAAACTGAAGAACCAAGATCTCCTCTTGGAATAATTCAGCCATTAAGCAGCCCAGATAAGGGAAGCACTGCAAAAATCATCCAGAACGAAGTTGAAGAACCTCAAGAGCTAAAATCCCCCAAGACATTAGGAACTCTCCTCATCCCAGACAAAGGAAGTGTTGTTAAGGCCATTCCTGTTAAGGTCATCCCTGCTCTGTCTAACCAACCTAGGAATACCCTCCTAGAAATCCCAGAAGGTTATCGGCACATATTTGACCAAATGGCCCAAAACCAGCCAAACACCCAAACCTCCACATTGCAATATCCCATTGTAGATACTACAGTCAATGCGCCTATGAAGGCAATTCCTCTCCATATCCCTACATTTCATGGCCTAACAACGAAAGACCCAAATGCATTTTTGTTTGAATTCGATGTGCTCTGCAGGGGATGTGACTATACCACTAACCCCCAAAAGCTAAAACTATTTCCCTCTACATTAAAAGGAAGTACTTTACAATGGTTTATGGGGTTGGGTGGAGGTGTTATAAATGACTGGGATCAAATGAAAGGTGCTTTCTTGAAGAAATATTAGGATTATTGTAGATCTAGAGAGTTAAAAGATGAAATATTTCAGATGGTAGCTAGACCTAATGAAACACTAGAAGAATATGTTGAACGTTTTCAGTATAATCTTCAAAGATCTCCTTATGCATCATTACCCTTACATGATAATGTATTAAAAGAAACATTAATTAAAGGTATGAAGGAACAATGGATTGAGACACTAAATATTATGGGAAAAGGAGACATCTATCAAGAAGATTTTTCTAACATCATTGATTTATGTATCAGGAGCTCACGAGGCAGCATAAGGCTGAAACCAACAGAACATGACAGGTTTACAAGGGACAACAAGATCTCTGGAGAAGGAGCAACTTGCGCAGAAATTGGAAATTTATTAGAAAATTTCAAAACTGATATATTGGGGACTTTGACAACACAGCTCGATATTATGCAAGCCAAACATAAACAAGCAGAGGCAGAGCAAAATCTGGCAACATTCTGTCCCAGATGCAGAAACAAACACAGCTACAAAGAGTGCCCATTAGATGCGGTTCAAGTTTGCGCCATTTGTACAAAAGATCACTCTACAAAGAGTTGCCCCTCACTTCCTGGTTTGAAAGTAGTATACAAAGAAGTGGAAGAAGAACTAGAACAGGTGTACCTACTTAATCAGCACCATCAATGGCAGCCACGACAATCAGGTATGTTCCCCGATCCGACTTCTTCTTTCCAGCCTCCACAATATCATGCTCAACAATATAATATAATGTGGAAAAATCAACCTCCCTTCTCAAATTGGTCACGAAAATCATTCCCTTCATCATCACCTTGGTCGAATCAAGCAAGCCAATCTAATTAACCAAATTTTCCCTACGCTCCACTGTATTGGCCAAACAATGCATATCTAGCACAATGGTCCCCTCCCACTTTGCAGAGTCAAGACTGGCAGATGAACTGGCAAAGACCAATAAATCAGCCAGTATGAACCATTCCACTCCCTCAACCTACACTTCCAGCACTACAACAAAACCCCAGTCCAACTTAAAACCGCAACTCCCAGCCCAACCCAACTCGAACCCAAATAATAGACCATGCAATTTGTTCAAATAATTGAAACCCCAGAGATAGAAACTAATATAAGGGAGTGCAACGACCTTCAATTATAGTCTGGGTGCATTATAGAGACTGAGGGAGATAAAAATGTTCAAGTTGAAAATCAGTTACCCGTAGAACAACCATTACAAGAAGAAGATGTGGTCAGAAAACAGAATCATTACCAAGCAACCACATCTTCTCCCCCATTCCCAGAACGATTAATTATATTGCGTCCTATAGAACATCCTGACTTTGATATTCTAGGAGAACTTAAGAATTTGTACATAAAAATCCCACCCTTCAAGCTATCCAAGATATCCCCATATATGCAAAGACCATCAAAGAGCTATGTATAAAAGAAACTGAGGAGAATAACAAATAACCCAACAGTCCAAGTAGTTGGCACCTTATCTGACCTATTATCAGGGAGAGAAGCACCTGTTAAATATGAAGACCCAAGAAATCCAATAGTGACAGTACAAATCAATGGAAAAACCTTTTCAAATGCCTTAATTGATTTAGGGGCTGCAATTAATATCTTAACAACCACCACTTGTCAAAAACTGGGCATTACATCAGTAGAACCAACTTCCACTTTATTAGAACTGGTTGATCGATCAGTGGTTAGGCCAGAAGGCACACTACATGATGTCATAGTATCCATTGATTCCTGGGAATATCCTACCAACTTTCTAATAATAAACCCAAAAACCGACTTGATGGACATCCGTTAATTTTAGACAGACCTTGGCTTGCAACCATTGATGCTTACATTGGTTGTCGACAAGGTAGTATTACCATAACTAGAGGGAGTAACATCAAGAATCTAGCCCTATACCCTCCAGCCCAGCGAAGTGTAATAATAATAAAAACTAACAAACATCTTGTATCATACCTTACTGAAAACATTAGATCCCCATTAACTATAGAAGATGCCCTCGATTTCAAAGATCAAATAGAGGATGATGTTGTTAACAACTTTATTAACCAAGCTGAAGCCAGATCCCACATACAACGTCACATGATAGAGGCAGAATTTGATAATGAATTAGAAGAAGATCCTCTCAAAGACACTCATGATCAAACAATACCCACTACCTCTGTTTCAAATAGTAAAACTATAGAGATTGAGCTAGTAAAAACTTTAAACATCAATAATAACCTGACTCCTGAACAAGAAGAGAAGCTGATCCAACTACTGAGAAAATATAAGGAAGCATTTGCAGGGGAATATCCAGACATGAAGGGAATCGATCCCTAGTTATGTACACACCACATGTATACAGAAAAGGATGTGAGACCTGTTCACCAACCCCAAAGAAGACTTAACCCTCATCTAAAAGACATTGTGAAAGTTGAATTTCAAAAACTTTTAGATGTAAACTTTATTTATCCAATCTCCGATAGAAAATGGGTCTCTCCACTTGTAGTGGTGCCAAAGAAGAATGGAAAGTGGAGAATTTGTGTAGATTACAGAGAATTAAATAAAGCTACCCAGAAAGACCACTTTCACCTTCCATTCATTGACCAATTATTAGATACATTAGTAGGAAATAAATTCTTTTCTTTCTTGGATGGCTTTAGTGGATACAATCAGATTCAGATTGCCCCTAAAGACCAGGACAAAACTACTTTTACTCGTCCTTGGGGAATGTTTTCCTACAGAGTTTTACCCTTTGGCCTATGCAATGGCCTTGCCACATTTCAAAGGGCTATCCTCAGCATCTTCTCAGATTTAAAAAATGAAGGGCTCAAAGTATACATGGATGATTTCACATCATACGGAGATGATTTCAACCCAGCACTAGATACATTGGAAAAGGTGTTGCAACGATGTATCACCACTAGGCTTTGCTTGAGCCATGAAAAATGTTATATGATGATGACTGAAGGACTTATCCTAGGTCATTATATCTCAGTAGCTGGAATACATGTAGATCCGGCCAAAATTCAAATAATTTTGTTAATACCTACTCCTACCACATGGACAGAGGTATGCAGTTTTCACAGATTTTTTGGTTATTATAGGAGATTTATAGAACACTTTTCTCAAATAGCTGCACCTCTATATGCACTAACGGGGAATGTTGATTTTGTTTGGACAGATAAATGTGACCGTGTTTTTGAGGAGCTGAAAAAGCTTGTGTCAACAGCCCCAGTGCTCAGAGGTCCAAACTGGGACGTGCCATTTCAAATTTAATCAGATGCTTCAAACACAGCTACTGGAGCAATCCTTGGGCAAGAAGAAGATAAAAAAACCATATGCAATCTATTATATTAGCAAGAATTTATCTCCTGCCAAGTTAAACTATATTGTTACTCAAAAAGAATTTTTAGCTGTAATACATGCTGTAAATAAATTTAGGCATTATATCACTGGATATCCTGTTGTTTTATATACAGATTACTCTACCATAAAATATTTAGCAAATAAGCCAATTAAAAATGGTAGAGTAACAAGATGGCTGATTTTATTGCAAGAATTCGACATCACAATAAAAGATCAACCTGGGAAAGAAAATCCTATAAATGACTTTCTCTCGTGAATGTCGAAGCCAGTGGACATAGTAGCAGTTGAAGATCAGTTTCCAGATGAGCATTTGTTCACTATTACTGTCAAAACACCCTGGTATGTTGATGTTATGAATTATTTAGCAGTAGGCAAATTACCAAAAGATATGACCCCCAATGAACGAAAGTAGATTGTGCAGCGTAGTACTTGATTTCTTGGATTGGAGGCTACTTATTTCATACAAGGGCAGATATGCACATCAGAAGATGCATCCATGAAGATGAAATATTTTACTTTCTGAAGGCCTGTCACGATGAACCGTGTGGTGAACATTTTGCAGATCGAAGAACTAGTCACAAAGTGCTGCAAATAGGGTATTACTGGCCCACAATCTTCAAATATGCAAAGAAATTTGTTCAAGCTTATGACATTTGCCAAAGAGCAGGATGCCCTAGACAGTCTGACGAAATGCCTTGGAACCGACAACTAGTCATTGAACCATTTGAGAGTTGGGTGCTCGATTTTGTTGGTCCAATCAACCCATCATCAAACCAGAAAACATATATTTTGGTAGCAACAGAATATGTGACCAAATGGGTTGAGGTAGAGGCACAGCCAAGAGCTACAGAGAATTCTGTAATTCATTTCTTTTTCCTGATATTTGTGTGATATGGCCTCCCAAGAGACATAATCACGGATGGGGGGCCACAGTTTGCTAGTAATAAAATTGCTGCAACATTAAAAACCTATCATATTCAGCATAAAATTACCACTCCATACCACCCATAGGCAAATGGCCAAGTAGAGAGCATGAATAACGTATAGAAGCAATACTAACAAAAACCCTTGTGCAACACAGACGCGATTGGGCTAGAAGATTGCTGGAAGCCTTGTGGGCATATAGAACAACATTGAGAAACACTACCGATTATTCACCATATCAACTAGTATTTGGAAAGTGTTATCGGGAAATCTAGTGTCTATGCAGAGCTGCTAGTCCCACTAAGGCTGGTAGCTACCTTAGAAACAAACAAACTTAAACCACTTTTGTTTTCCTTTATGAAAAATAGATAAAAGGGGAATCAAGGAGACCAACCTCTATCTTGCGCTTGGTTCCTTGCTTGATTCCTCTCCCTTCCAATAGATCTTTGCCACTCGCTTCCTCGTGTACCTAGCTTCAAAGAGCACCTGTAGAATCAAAGTAGCATAACACTATCCAAGAACATAGATCTATTATCATAAACAACATAGGACTAGATATATATTGACCACATAAATGCATATATCATCAATCATACAAGAATGTGGAGGAAAATTTGAATAGCTTTATTAATAATCAAGAATAGCAGAAAGGATTACAACCAATTGTTCTGACCCAGCATCATCCTCCCAGCAAGAAAGCCCTTCTTCACCTCATGAAAAGCTTAGATCACCCAACACTATGATGTTGCAGCAAGAAACCAGCAGCACTTCCTTACAAGATACAAAATTCCATCCTTTGGATCTCTGGGATGAAGGATCCATATATAGATGTTTGCAAGGGGGGTGAGTCAGCTTTTGAGATTTGATTAGTGTCCTCTCCCTGATAGTTCTTGAATCCACTTGGAGGTTCATGATCTCTTACTCATCCCTGGGCAAATGCAGAGAGGCAAGTGTCACAGGAGAATTTTCTGGAAGATTCCATGATCCTCCACCTTGCAGATTGACCCTTCCATTTGTCCTCTCTCGCCCATTGCACCCCATAGAAGGGCGTTTCAAGATGCATCGCACCTCCTGTGTGTATTTAGGTGGGATGTAGCGCACTTTGACCATGGAGCAGGAGAGATGGTCCAGTTTTGACCAGTTCTGAGCAGTTTTTCATGGAGAACTTCTGGGAGAAGATGTAATCAGTTGACCTTGTTCTTTTAGAGGTCGGAACAACACTTTTAGGGACTTAAGAACCCTTGGTTTTTGGACATTTATGATCGGGGTTGCAATGCCCAAAAACGTCTATAACAGTTTCCCCCTAAAGTATGAGGTCGTTAATTTGTTGATGTCGGGTGAAATGCTTTATCATGAGGATCTGAAGTTTTTTCAAGCTGGAAAGCGACTTGTAATAAGATACAATACAATACATTATCTTCATAATATTTTCATGATCTAGTTGAGGTGGGCATTCCCATGCTGAGCTTTATAAATTCATTTCCATCTACATAAGGCAGACAATCGTCTGAGTGTAGACTGATGATTTTGGTAGAGCCATCATCCCTTAGGTTGGATGATTATCTGTGCAGTAATGATGTAAATTTGATGTCTTTATTTTCCTGAATATATTTCGCAACCCGGATGGATGAAACTAGATCCGGGGTCTTCAATCTCGTTCGATCTACACTCAAAGTACAATTCGATCCATGTGAGAGATGTTTTGGAGTTGAACATGGAAAGACATCGCCTGATTACCAGCCAATGATGTAAGCTTTTAACAGGCGCAAGAGGAATCATCGATAATGATGATGACCCTCAAGGTACTATAGTACAATTCACGTGGTGTGAATAAGGGACTTGGCATCAAACACCACGCAAAATCTTTCGGTTGAAGGCCATTGATGTAAACCTGTCGCCGGAAGTGAGAAACTTGCCATTGAGGCATGCAAGCTTTAAAGTACTAAAAGGGTTGTTCCTAGATCGACTTCTTGGATAATGAGCTGATGTCAACAAGAAGCGATCCGTCATAGGAGGGCCTTAGTGAATCCCACATCAATGACATGGAACGGAGCAAATGATTTTAATGGAGGTGAAAATGATCTGGTTATATAAGGTTCAGGGTGGCGGTCATGAATGAATGGAGCGTAAATGTATTGCAGTGGGTGAGACATAGGTGAATTCTTTGAGTGACTTCTCTTGAACATATCGGTGACACTGACATGATGGATTGGTAGCGTTAACCCCAAATATGGATGGTGTGATGGACCCATGGTGATATGACCAGTGAACGGAACAACCCAACTCGGCTCGGATGCGGAGTGAAAGTGTCATGTTCAAGAGAGACTTGCTACCAATAAAGTTTTTTCAAGTTTTTTTCCCAATTTTTCCCCAGTCATTGCTGACCAGTACCTCTTTATTTTTGTCAAGCTTGAGGAAGATAACATATGCTTGTTCTATAATTTTCCCTTCGGGCAAACCCATCGCTATGTTTTAACGAGCCTAGCGATAGTGAAACTCGTTCTTGTCTGTATGGACAAGTTTGTCGCTATTTGGTTTTAATGAGTTTAACGACAAGGATAACTCGGTCCTTTTCAATTTTAGAGAGTCTGAAAAAGGGACGCAAAGAAAACGCCAATAATCCTTTTTTGTCATAATCCCTTGAGTCCAAAAAAGTATAAAACAATACAAAAGGGATGAATTTTCGGTACTTTTAACGAGCCGAACAAAACAAGCACTCGATCTTTTTGTGTAATGATCCCTCAAGTCCAAAAAGATTAAAATCTAAAGGAGGGATAGCACTTCCGGTCCCTTTAACGAGTTGGAGAGGCCAATGGCTCGACAATCTTTTCATATTTTACGAGTCAGTTGAAAAGAGCTTACAGGAGACTCGTTTTTTGAGGAATGAGTGATAAATTCGGGTAGCAGTTGATTCCAAGTAAGGTTTGGAATTTTCCAATCATGGCAATGCCACAAGGATGGCTAATAGGAGCACTCTTCGTAGTTGTTCCTCAAAAAGGGTAAACAATCAAACGGAGGTGAATGATTGGCCAAAACAAAGTGGAGGTGATGATGAGAACACGACCAAGGCTTCAAAGGCTAATGATAATACATATACGATGGTTATTTACCGGAAATTGGTTCATTTTTTAATGAGCTTAAACTCTGGGGGAACATTTGCTCATTGCTTATGTTTATTTTTTAACGAGCTTGAATTCCGCGTTAAAACTGCTCAATTAATCCAGTCGTATAATAAGGATGTCTCATTAAAAATGGCATTTTTTCAAAGCTTCGCCACGCATCCTTTCTTTATGCAAGTTAGGAAACGACCAATCCTACGAGTTTAAAGGGTTAGAGGACCTATAAATTTAAAAAAATAAATGGTCGCTCTTCGCTTGCATGCCAAAAGGTTTGCATGCCCGAGGTATAGTGAAGCAGAGTTTCCAGGTTACTTCTCAATTTGTAGACAAAACATTTGTTTTATCAGGAAAGGCTTACCTTTTTCAGGTTACCCTTCAATTTGCAGACAAAACATTTGTTCTATCGGGAAAGGCCTACCTTTTAACGGAGGTATATTATTCTGGTCTAATCCCATTTTCCCAAATGGACCGGTGTGTCAGCCAGTCATATATCCTCCGCAGAAACCTATCCTATACCCAAGGTTTTCCTGTTGAAACAGGCCAGGGTGCATGCCCCCTGGGTTTCAGTCATATCCTCTGAATCACTCGCGCTCATCAGGAGGACAGACTGGGGATTCATGAGACGTTCCTTGCATGAAAAGACCATTCAGGGTTGTTGTATGACTATTTGCTATGTGTGAACCGGGGAATGAAAGCTGGTCTACGAGCTTGACCACTCTTCCTTCATGTGGAAAACACACTACCTTAAAGAGTGAGGACACAATGGCTCCCATGCAATAAATATAGTCACGTCCAAGGAGTAGATTATAATACAAAGGTCCTTGGACTACCATTACATTCATGTGAATGGTTTTCCTTCTCAATGTTATCGGCACATTGGGAAGGATCCCTAACGGTCGATTGGTTCCTTTGTCAAAGCCTGTTAGATTTCTCATCTCAGGAAAAGGTGATGGCGAACCAAGCGCTTTCCAAGCAGTTGAGGAAAGGATACTCACAGAAGCCCCTTCATCTATGATGGTACTAGCCATGACCATTCTATTTATCTGAGCAATGATTCGAAATGGTACACTAGCCGGTAAACGGGATCTGCTTAGTAGATTCCAATCGAAGGAAACAACCAGGTTGCTTGGAGGTGGGACCGAATAAACGGTCGGATATGACTCTGATGAACTTCCTTCCTGCGGTAAAGGAATGGGTAGGCTACCCCCATGTTCATCGGAGTCTATCCTTACGAAGAGAATTTGGACGGTGTCATTCTTGTTCTCTCCGGTGACTGTATCATCTGAAGATGGATCCTCTGAAGACAAGACTGGGTCAACTGCCGCCTCGACCTTTTGACTTTCGTCTGTATCGATTCAGATGGTTTATCTTCAATTATAGATGCTTCGGTCGACCACAATGACGTGTCAGCTGGATTCTCAACTAGTGACGGACTCGGCAAGAGTTTCTTATATCCAGGAGGAAGTCGTAATGGTGAAACCGGACAGTCGTCCAAAACTCTTTTAGCCTCGTCTAAGAAGGGACAATGGTGGACGGCGTGATCGCCTTCACATAGTTTACAAGGAAATTTACATTTTCCTTTTCGTCCATGTTGTGGGGAAAAGTATCCGACTCGGAATGACCCTATCCCTACTCTAAGGGTGATAGTTCCTTAGCAACAACTGAAAGTAAAGCTTTGATATTTTTCCTTTATGAAAGTACAGAGAAGGAAGAAAAGATTGACCAACCGATGTCTTTCGCTTTTGTCGATCCTGTCTTCTCTCTTTGCCTCTTGTTCCCAGCTCCTTGCTCCCTTGCCGGCCCAGCTACACAAAGATCTTGCAAAAAACAAGAGAGGGAAACTACAAGAAACATGTACTCATAACTGATGCATGGATTAGAATGAATCAAATATACAGATAAAAACAATACATCATTGCATTACAAGTATATAGGAGAACATCAAAAGCTTTATTGATAGAAGAAAAAGGTTCTGAGAAGGTTACAACCATAAATGGCTCCAATCCAGCAGCACCTCCCCAGCAACAAGAAATCTCCTCTTCTCTATAAAAGCAATCACCCAATAGCTCTAACTGTAAACCAACAACACTTCCTTGCTTTGCACAAAATTCCCGCCCCCTTAGACCTCATAGAAGAGCTCTATATATAGGAGATTTGGAGAAAGGATGAGTCAGCTTGAGACTGACCTAAAGCTGCCTTGTGTCCTCTCCCTCTTCAGTTAAACTTTAGTTCTTGAGTCCACTTGGAGATCCTTGCTTCCACATGGAGATCAAGTACCTCTTACTCATCACAGGGCGAATTCCTTGAACCAAGTGTCAGTTTGGAAGCTTCCTGGGCAGTTGACACCTTGCAGAATGACTGTGCCACTTGGCCAATCTCGCCCAGCACAGGTAGCCTTCATTGGTTTTGACTTTCAGTGCAGGTACAAGGAGGAGCAGTTGACATTCAGTGCAGATGCTCAGTGGAGCAGCTGACATGATCCAAAAATAGCCTGTTTTTGAGTGTTTTCAGGTGGAGAACTGATAGGAAGTGCTGTGGTTTGCTGACCTTGTTCCTCTAGGGGTAAGAACAACATGTTTAGGGACTTTGGATCCCTGTAATTATCGACATTTCATGCTCCATGCTGCGAGGCACAAAAATGTCTATAACAGTTGCCCCCTAAAGTATGAGGCCGTTTATCGGGTGAAATGCTTTATCCAGAGGGTCCGAAGTTCATTCAAGTGCTGAGAGGTGCCCTGTAATACAATACAATACAATATATTATTTTTCATTCTGTTTTCATGATCTAGCTGAGGCGGGCATTCCCATGCTCAGCTTTATAAATACATTTTGGTACATAGAACAGACGATCGTCTGATGGTAGACTGATAATTCTCTGCTGAAATTATCATCCTTTGAGTAGGATGATCATCTGCTGCAATGATGTACATGACAAATGCTTTTATATTTCCTGAATATGTATCGCAGCCCGGATGGATGAAACTAGATCCGGGGTCTTCAAACTCGTTCGATCTTCACTCTAAGTACAAGTCGATCCATGTGAGAATTTCGCTGAAGTCGAACATGGAAAGACATCGCTTGATTACCGGTCAATGATGAAAACCGTTAACAAGCGCGAGAGGAATCACCGATAATGATAATGACCCTCAAGGTACTGCAGTACAATTCACGTGGCGTGAATAAAGGACTTGGCGTCGAACGCCACGCAAAATCTTCTGGTCGAAGGTCATTGATGTATACCTGTCGCCGGAAGTGAGAAACTTGCCATTGAGGCATGCAAGCTTCAAAGTACTGATGGGGTTGTTCCTAGATCAACTTCTTGGATAATGAGCTGAAGTCGACAAGAAGCGATCCGTCAAAGGAGGGCCTTAATGAATCCCACATCAATGACACGGAACGGAGCTAATGATTTTAGTGGAGGTGAAAACAAACTGTGACATATGATTCAGGGTGGCGATCATGAATGGATGAAGGATAATGTATGGCAGTGGATGGGACACGGTTGACACTTTCAGAATGACCTCTCTTGAACATATAACGACACTAATGCGATGGATCGGTAGCATTACCCCAAAATGTGGATGGTTTGGCGAAGACCATGGTGATGAGACCGGTGAATGAAACAACCCAACCCGATGTGGTACGGAAGAAAAGTGTCATGTTCAAGAGCGACTTGCTACCATTAAGCTTTGATGTTCTCCCAATTTTTCCCCAGTCATTTCTGACCAGTACCTCTTTATTTTTGTCAAGCTTGAGGAGGATAACATATGCTTGTTCTATAACCTGCCCTTCGGGCAAGCCCATCGCTATGATTTAACGAGTTTAGCGATAGGGAAACTCGTTCTCGTCTAAAGACAAGTTTGTCGCTATTTAATCATTTTAACGAGTCTAACGACAAGGAAAACTTGGTCCTTTTCATTTTTAGAGAGTTTGAAAAGGTACAGAAAGTTAACTCCATAATTCCTTTTTCGTCATCTAATCCCTTAAGTCCGAAAAAGTATAAAACAATACAGAAGGGATGGGTGTTCGGTACTTTTAACGAGCCGAACAAGACAAGCGCTCGATCTTTTTGTGTAATAATCCCTCAGGTCCAAAAAGATTAAAGTCTAAAAGAGGGATAGCTCTTCCGGTCCCTTTAACGAGCTGGAAGGCCAAAACTCGGCAAACTTTTCATATTTTACGAGTTAGAAAAGAGCTCAAAGATGACTTGTCTTTTGAGGAACGAGTGATAAACAGGGATAGCAACTGATTCCAGGTACAAATTGGAATTTTCCAATCACGGTAGTGTCACAAGGATGGCTAGGTGAAATCACTCTTCGCAGATGTTCCTCAAAATGGGTAAACACACAAATGGAAGTGAATGATCGGCCAAATGACGGTGGAGGTGACGGTGCACAAACACGACCAAGGCTTTTATGGCTGATGAATTTATGATCTCAGAAGGTTATTTACCGGGATAGGTTCTTTTTTTAGATAAAAATGAGCTTAAACTCTGGAGGGAACATTGCTCACTGCTTTTATTTATTTTTTAACGAGCATGAAGACCGCGTTAAAACTGCTTGGATCTTGCGTTTATTTTTTAACGAGCTTGAACTATGTGCTAAAACTGCTCGATGATAAGTTTGCATGCCCCCAGCATAATAATGAAAATCGAGGTGCATGCCCCCCAAGCTTCATTGCATTCAACTCGGTGGTTGGAATGAAGGTTTACCTTTGAGATTTGGAAAGGGGATTTGTTTCATTTTTTAACGAGGTTGACATGAGATAGGAACTATCCTCGAAGCCCACTGTATTTACAGTATTTCTATTAGGGCGATGATCCATGCTGACAAAATGTTTAGGAATCTTCCGAATCCATTAGATATAGAAGATTTCATATTGTAGGTTTCCACTGTGGCCACCTCCGCCAGATTACTTGCAGGCGGTAGGGAAAAAGTACCCATTAAGGCAGGGTCTTTTAGGAGACCTACTCCAATATTTTGAAGCGAATGATCGTTTCCATGTGTCATTGGAATGCTTCCCGTAACTTGTGAACTGTTGGGGAGGAAAGTTTGTTGGTCGACGACTGTAATCCCTCCTTGAAAGGGAAATGCAATCTTCCTGAAGTTCTAACTGTAAACCAACAACACTTCCTTGCTTTGCACAAAATTCCCGCCCCCTTAGACCTCATAGAAGAGCTCTATATATAGGAGATTTGGAGAAAGGATGAGTCAGCTTGAGACTGACCTAAAGCTGCCTTGTGTCCTCTCCCTCTTCAGTTAAACTTCAGTTCTTGAGTCCACTTGGAGATCCTTGCTTCCACATGGAGATCAAGTACCTCTTACTCATCATAGGGCGAATTCCTTGAACCAAGTGTCAGTTTGGAAGCTTCCTGGGCAGTTGACACCTTGCAGAATGACTGTGCCACTTGGCCAATCTCGCCCAGCGCAGGTAGCCTTCATTGGTTTTGACTTTCAGCGTAGGTACAAGGAGGAGCAGTTGACATTCAGCGCAGATGCTCAGTGGAGCAGCTGACATGATCCAAAAATAGCCTGTTTTTGAGTGTTTTCAGGTGGAGAACTGATAGGAAGTGCTGTGGTTTGCTGACCTTGTTCCTCTAGGCGTAAGAAAAACATGTTTAGGGACTTTGGATCCCTGTAATTATCGACATTTCATGCTCCATGCTGCGAGGCACAAAAATGTCTATAACAGTCCAGGGGCTTCACTTTCACTAGTTGATGGTGTACTTTCAACATGATCATCAGAGGTTGACGATAATGGATTGTGCAAACAAGGAGACCAGTTGGTGGGCTCCAGTATTGTAGCAATAGTGCTACAACTCCTGGAGCTTCCTGTCTCTCAATTTTATCAACCCGGTAGTTCGTACAAACTTGGAAGCGACGGTGCTATATGCACAAGTACTAGCTCTTGTCGCAGCTGTCACTTGGTCAGCTAGCACAAGTCCGCTAGGGCTCAAGCCAACTTCTATAGGCTCACAGAAGAAGCTTTATCAATGATGGACGAAAGCTAACTCAAAGGAGACTAGTCTAATTGCAGAAGGAAACTGAAAACCAATAAAGCATGGAAACCCTAGGAAACCCTAATTTGACTAGCTAGACCCTAACTATGCAAAACTGTGAATGAAACAACTACCAATAATGCCATTACTTGCAGTGAACTGAAATACATGCATCTAAGCTACTTGCACCTGAAAAGACATGTTTTTGTATTTTTTCATTAAGTGGTTGGATTTATTGTGATGATGCTTTTGATTAGGGTTTGGTTGTGCAGGAGTGGTTGGAATGGAAAGAAAGCATGGGCAAGGTCAGGATGGCTAAGGGAGGTCCCAGAGGGTCTCCAGCATCAGTCCACAGAAGCCTACCACGTTCCGATGCTCAGCAACCGAGTTTGCAGGTTTCTACAGGAAGTCTGCAGGGGATCCTACAGGAAACTCAGGGGTTTCTACAGGAAGTCTGTGCAATTCTACAGGATGTTTGGCCGTGGAAGTTTTGGGAGATGGTGGAGTGTTGGAGTGGTGTGGAAGGATAGGTGAGATGGAGATGGAGCTGGTGATGGCTCAGGAGCAGAGGAATCAGATGGAGGAAGAGTGTATGCAGTGGTTTGATGGTTGGAAGGATGGGATCAACGAAAGTTGAAGTAAATGGAGCTAAGTGAATAATGGATGAGTTGGAGGGTAAATGAGTTGGACAGAGGCTGAATGGGACTTGAGGATAGATCAAGAAGAAGAAGAAGGAAGTGGATTGATGAGGAGCAGCGTAAATGAAACAAATGACTCATGCATCAAAACGAGAAATCATTAACCTATGATAACTATGCCATGAAACCTATGAACAGCAATGAAAAACCAAGAAATGAAACTTATGCGTGGAAGTGAAATGTAGAAGTATGGTTCGATGTCAAAAGTGCATGGATGGATCTTCAAAAAAAATGTCTATGTTGTAGCTTGCATGGAAGTGAGAAGAACTGCGTTTCTTTTTGGTGGTTGGTTATGAACTGCACCCCAATCCCTAAGAGAGATGGAAGTGAGCCTTAACAACCTTTTTGCTGGAGCTCCAATGATTTATAACTATCCTCCTATCGAACTTAAGCAACTGAAAGCAAATCACCATAAACTAATCCTATCTAAGCTCATGAAAAAGACTAAATTAACAAACTGTAAATTCGAATTGCATGTGAAAGTAAACAAACTC
Source organism: Pinus tabuliformis (assembly GCA_031772625.1). Classification (NCBI taxonomy): domain Eukaryota; kingdom Viridiplantae; phylum Streptophyta; class Pinopsida; order Pinales; family Pinaceae; genus Pinus; species Pinus tabuliformis. Next base: position 788,883,343 of record CM062820.1, on the reverse strand, counting down.
AAAGTGCTGGAACGAAATGCAAACACATTACAACACCGAGGAGATCTATTGCTCTCAGGTTGGGCCCTAACCTGAGAGCTATAGCTCCCTTAGAAACTCAGAATGAGACCAAAATATGACTGCCTTTATTCATAAACGAAAGTCTGATGACATGCCAAAATTGGCTTACAAAACCGAGCTGTAGCTCGTACTTCCAAATTACAAGAATAATACCAAGGTTCAAAAAGCTTCTATCCAAGGCTACGGCCTCAGTATTTATGCAAAATGTTCATCCAACAGGTGTCCTTGATTTTAGGAGCTCGGCTGTCCAACTGAAGTTTAAACTGCTGATCCTGTACGACAGTCATAACTGATGTTCCTGTAGAACAGTTATAACTGCTATTCCTATAGAACAGCTGGCTGCTTCTAAGCTCGGTGGGGAGATGGATTGGAGCTCGGAGTTCTTGGTGGGAATCACGAGGAAGGTCCCCAAGACCGTGGACATCCTTTCCTAAAAACCAACAGTGCCACCTCATTGTCTCTTTGTCTCCTTTTTCGTAGTCCTTACTCCCTTTTTATGCCGAAAACCTGAAATCATCATGCATTAGTCACGTAGATAGAATGTCTACCCTTCTTCCTACAAACAACACGAATAAACCAAGAAATGAATGCATAAGCAATAAAAAATGAATGGTTTGAGCAGAGCAAGTAGGCCAAATGAGCCCAAATTGTACCAAAAATTGGGGCTCATCATCACCCCCCAGCTAAACTATTTGCTCATCCTTGAGCAACTTTGCCCTGGCTCCTCGTCTTTGGCCGAGAACTAGAGCCCGGAGCATGCTTTTCCTTCCCTGTTTTTGGTGGTTCTTCCTTTTCTGCCGAGGGTGGCGCTTCTTCCTTTCCCGTTTTTGGCGGCCCTGCCTTTGCTGCCTCTGGTGGTGACGAAGGTGATGCTTCTTCCCCCTTTCCTATTTCCTTGAGCCGGGCTTCAGAAGGCAACTTGCCTATTTTTCGTGTCCAGGAAGTTATTTTTGGGCTCCCCTTTTCGGGGGTGGCTGATGTTTTAGAGGGGGTTCTTGCACTGGGTGAAGTAGGGACATCCCCTGAAATGGTTTGGCTGCTGGGTGGAGGCTGTGGATTGCCCGTGGTCATCCTCTTGCTTCTCCTGGCTTCAGATGGTAGAGGGGTCTCCCTCTCCCTTTTCTCCTTCGGCTTTGGAGGTGTACTGAGGGCAGCCAGCGCCGCTGCTGCCTCCTTTTCGAGAATGCCAGCCTTCTCTTTCTTACGTTTTTCTCTCTCAGAGCTCCTTGTAGAGGGCCCCTCCTTTTCAGATTTCGGGCTTCCTGTAGAAGACCCTGCTTTGCCCACTTCCGGGCCTCCTGTAGAAGATTCTTTCTTTCCCGCTTTTGGGCTTCCTGTAGAAGGCCCTCTCTCTGTCTTCAGACTTTCTGTAGGAGGCTGTTTCTCAATGACTTTAGGGCTTCTTGTAGAAGCCCCTTTTTCCAATTTCGGGCTTCCTATAGAAGCCCTTGTCTCTGTCTTCGGGTTTCCTGTAGAAGCCTGTTTTTGCACTTTCGGGCTTCCTGTAGAAGCCTTTGTCTCCGTTTTTGGGCTTCCTGTAGAAGCCTGTTCTCCAACGATTTTCGGGCTTCCTGTAGAAGCCTTGGTCTTTGCTTTTGGGCTTCCTATAGAAGCCTGCTTCTCACTGATCTTCGGGCTTCCTGTAGAAGCCTTTGTTTTTGTTTTTGGGCTTCCTGTAGAAGCCTGTTTTTCAATGATTTTTGGGCTTCCTGTAGAAGCCTGTGTTTGTGTTTTCGGGCTTCCTGTAGAAGCCTGTTTTTGCTTTCCTGTAGACACAGGTGTCTCCACCTCGGCTTGCTTGCCTGCTTGAGTTTTGCTTTTTACTTTGGTTGCAGGTGTTGTTGAGGTGCTTGGGCTGACGTGGGCCACCTCTGCTTTGTCCATTCTGCTCTTCATCCTCTTTTCCCTTGCTGATAGGATAGGTGTGCCACCCTTTTCTTTGTCCTCCTTTCCCTCATGCTTCTTCCTCTGTTCTCCCTTCTGTACTGTTGTCGGGGTCTCTTGGCCTTCTTCTGTCTGTTCCTCGGCCACTGCTTCGTGTTCCTCACTGCTGGAGGAACCCGTTTCTTCGATCAACATTTTAATATCCCCATCTTTTGTTAAATTCCAGAAGGATTCCCATGAGAGGGGGACCTTATATGAGTGCAATGCATCTTCCACGAGCAGCTTGATCAACCCATGATGGGCTATCTGATCTGGTATTCCCTCTTTCAGCTTTGTAGCACACTCCATTAGAGACTGCAGGAGGTAATAGGGGATGCTCAGTTTTTGTTCTACAGGAAGGTCAATTCAGTGCCTCAACTCAGTGAGCAGCCGAAAGTGATATGCATACACGATGCTGAAACGACCTTCACAAGTAATATATTTCATGATTTGCAAACTGACTTCGTTCCAAGGTGGCAACAGGCTTGTTCTTCGTACCCCGTTTTTGTCCTCCGAGAATTCTTCCTCAGGTGGGAAGAATTCCTTCTTTGCCTGCTGACTCAGCTTTCTCTCCTCTTTATCCCACGGCAGACCCATAGGAAGTTCTGTGATCTGACTGATATGTTCTGGGGTGAGCTTGAGGCTTAGACCTCTGAAGTTCACTGTGGCCAGTGTCTGAGATTTAGGCTTCAGAGCCTGCAGGAATTCTTCGGCCACTTCATCATCGTAACCCTGCAGCTTATCACAAAAAGGCATCCATTGTGCTCTGGTGAAGAGCTCTACCACTGCCGGGTTTCTCCTTAGTTTAGTTGAATCGATGGGCTCCCGCCTTATAAACCCACCCGGCATGATGCACACGGTCGTTTTAATTCAAGGTGGCAAATGCAAAAGAGATTTGGTCTATTAAGACAGAGCATGCACATACAAAATTCAACACAGTCTACTTATATCGACATCCTGTAGAACGGTAGCATAGTCACAGCAAACAACAATTCCACCAATATCTTTATGACCTGACTGTGGATGATGGTCTTGCCACTTCTACTAACCAGTTACATTAAGAGTTCAGGGTTACCTCTTTAATTGGCCACCTTTTCCGTGAGGCACCCGCTTTCCTGTAGATGACTGTGTTCCTGTAGACTGCGTTCCTGTAGAACTGCGCTCCTGTAGAACTGCGTTCCTGTAGAACTGCGCTCCTGTAGAATCGTGTTCCTCTAGAAGCAGTGCGCAATTCTCGGGGAGGACTGTAGTTGGCCCGCGCTCGAAGTGTGCTTTACCGGCGTTCTGGTAGCCAACAGCTCGGCGTATCAAAGTGCAGAGGAGATCATAATAGCCACCCGAGTTTGAAGTGTTGGATTATAAATGTATGCGCATGATCTAACCGATTAGATTTTGAATCGGCGCAATCCGTGGCACGGGGGATGAGCTGTCCCCGCCGGACCATTGGGCGACATCATCCATCATCCGCCTTCGTATTCGCTTGCTGCCGCATTCATTCCCACAGATTTGCCGCCGCCTTTTCCTGTTAAACTCATGCTCTGATGAGAGTGTTCTCACGTGCGTGCAGTTCATTCTCTTTGTCGTGGCCGCCACCCACACATCCAATTACACTTTAACTAGCCGACGTGGCCAGTCGACTGGCCATACGGCCGCTCAACCATTCAATTTTACGCCATGCAAACAATTTCAAAGTAAGATTCATGCGATTTGATGGAAGGAAGGGTTGAGACACTTACCTGCGTGGCTGCACATGATTTTTCCAGTTCTTGGACGATGGTGAGCGGATCTACCTGCTGCATGCGACTTACACAGACCCCGAGGCTCGTGGTTACAGGCTGCCGACGATGGAGTGGATTTTTTGCTTGCATGTGCCCGCATTTCATTTCAGATGGCGGTGCTGTGAATGGTATCCACTCAAGCAGGTTGAACTGTTACAGGATTCCCACGAGGGGTCTCGTAACAGTCCTTTCTCCTTAGGTGCATGCTGCACGACGGAGGTTCTGGCGTTTCAATCACATTCTCCGAGCTCTTTGATGCCTGTGGTATGAGATCCAGCATTTGTTTAGCTTTGAAAATGGCTTTTCCCACGAGAACTCATCAATCTTCTTTGTTGGTGCAGGGAACTTGGCCGCATGTCGACAAGGATGGTGGAGCAAGGTGATAGCAATGTGCAAGGGTGCCAACAGAGGCTTGCATGCATCCAAACCAATCCATAGTCGCGAAATCTCTTTTTAAGATGAATTCTGGCCGTCCAAAACTCTTACAGGAAGTTTCCTGTAGAACACAGAGCTTCCTGTAGAAAGTTCGGCCTTCCTTTAGAAATTCTGTACTTTCCTGTAGAAAAACCGCGCCTTCCTGTAGAAAGACTGCATCTTCCTATAGAAAGACAGCATCTTCCTGTAGAAGATTCAAACCTTGATAAAATTGCACATACCTTGAAAAAACATGGGTACTCTTGGAGGAGGTGCTGGTGAGGTTCCTTGACAGTATGATAAGGACCCCTGGCTGTGAGTTGAAGGGCTTCCTCTTCTCCATAGAGCATCTACAACCTGCATGCAATTTTACCATATTTTGCTTATTGTTTTTTTTTTTCTTTTTTCTTTTTTTCTTCTTTTTTTTTTTTGAAAGATGACAGGGGTGCCTCAAAGAGGTTTTCACCCATGCCATCTGCCCTGAGCACCTCAGAGAGGTTTTCACTCAAGGATCTTTTCACCTTTTCTCCTTTTTTTTTTGAAAGACAATAGGGGCGCCTCATAGAGGTTTTCACTCAAGGATCTTTTCACCTTTTCTCCTTGTTTTTTTTGAAAGACAATAGGGGCGCCTCAATGAGGTTTTCACCCCTACTACCTGCCTTGGGCGCCTCAGAGAGGTTTTCACCCAAGGATCTTTATTGATTTTTCTTCTTCTTCTTTTTTTTTTTTTTTTTTTTTTTTTTTTTTTTTTTTTTTTCAGATATTTTTTTCTTCAGGGTATGCCAGAGGCAGAGGCAGAACCCTTCTCTATGACCAATACAGATTTCTCCATAGTTTTGATAAACTCTTGTCTTGAGAGAGGTCTCCTGTAGATCTTCAATCGATGCCCATTGACAAGCATGGGAATGGCTTCCTCATCAATGGTTCGAATGAGGACAGATCCATTGTCATGGCATTTCTCCACTGCATACGGTCCTAGCCATCTGGTTCTCAGCTTCCCCTTGAAATCTTTGTATCTGGAATCATACAACAAAGCTCAATCTCCCGGCTGAAATTGCTTGTCATGGAGATGTTGGTCATGCCACACCTTTCTCTGAAGTTGAACCACTTCTGAGTGAAGGAGGGCCTGCATTCGGTGCTCATCCAGACCATTCAGCTGCAGCAGCCTTTCTTGTTGTGCATGGCTGAGATCTAGATCCAGCTGAGCTGCCATCCTCAAAGTGTTGTATTCAAACTCAATGGACAGCAAAGCTCTCTTCCCATAGACCATCTCATATGGTGTGAAGCCAGTGGTGGTCTTCCAAGTGGTGTTGTAAGCCCATGTGGCTTCAACCAGGCGATCTGCCCAGTCCTTTCTGCTGCTGCTCACCACTTTAGTTAAGATCCCTTCTAATGCTCTATTGGTGACTTCCACCTGCCCATTTGCTTGAGGGTGATAAGGGGTGGAAGTCTTATGCTTGATCTTGTGATGAGCTAGGAGATCTTCAACCAGGTTGGAGGTGAACTGGCTCCCTTGATCGGTGACCAGCTCTCTTGGATAGCCAAACTTATAGAAGATGTTCTCTCTTAGGAACTCGGCCACCTTTTCTTCTGTTGCTGCTTTGATTGCTTTGGTCTCTGCCCACTTTGTCAAATAGTCAGTACACACAATGATGTAAGTCCTTTGCCTCGAAGAGGGGTTGATTGGGCCCACAAAGTCCATGCCCCACTTCTCAAATGGCTCAAGAGTCACTTGAGTTTGGAGAGGCATCTCATCCCTTTGGGTTGGTTTCCCCATTCTTTGGCATTGGTCACACTGACTGACATATCTTCTGACATCTTGATGAAGTGTGGGCCAATAGTAGCCTGCCTGCAGGATCTTGAAGGCAGTTCTCTTTGCTGCAAAATGCCCTCCACAAGGCCCATCACGAAAAGTGAGGATATCAAAGACTTCCTCCTCCCTTACACAACGCCTTAAGATCTGATCGGGGCCAAGCTTGAACAGATTGCCCCCGATCCAAGTGAATGAGGCACTTTTTCTGATGATTCTGCTCTTCTCCCTGGAAGATAGGTGTGGAGGGAATTGTGCTGAAACAAGACAGTTTGCTATATCAACAAACCATGGAGACAGTACTGAAATAGCAAACAGATGTTCATCAGGCATCTGATCGTCCACTGTTCCATCCTCATCTGCAGACAAATCCAATCTAGATAAAAATTCATCAACAACATTTTCTCTACCTGGTTTATCAACAATGGTTAGATCAAACTGCTGCAATAAAAGTAACCATCTAATAATACGAGCATTCACATCTGGTTTATTCATTAAATATCTAATAGCAGCATGGTCAGTATGTACAAAGGTCTGGTAACCAGTAATATAATGTCGGAACTTGTTCAATGCATGGACCACAGCCAAGAATTCTTTCTCGGTTACAGTGTAATTCAGCTCAGCTTTGGACAAGTTTTTGCTAACAAAGTAAATGGCATATGGAAGTTTCTGCTCAACTTGTCCTAAAGCTGCACCTATGGCTTTTTTCGAGGCATCAGTGTGGATGTGAAAAGGTAGGGCCCAGTTTGGACCTCTCAGGATTGGGGCTGACACCAACTTGTCCTTTAATTCATTTAAAGCCCTCTGACAATCGTCAGTCCAATTAAACTCCACATCTTTTGCCAACAGGCCGAACAATGGTGAGGCTAGCTTGCTGAAATCTTTAATGAATCTCCGGTAGTATCCTGCTAATCCCAAGAAACTCCGGACATCCCTGACCTTTTGAGGAGGTGGAACCCTCTTGATGAGAGCAATTTTGTTAGGATCCACCTGCAATCCTTGGAAAGAAATGGTATGGCCTAGCACGGTCCCTTCAGTCATTAGGAATTCACATTTTTCAGGACTAAGGGACAAGTTCATCTCGGTGCATTTGGTTAGGACTTTCCCCAGGTTGGACAATGCTTCCTGGAAGTTGGCCCCATAAGGAGTAAAGTCATCCATATAGATTTCTACTGCATCATGGACCAGCTCCGAGAAGATGCTCAAGACAGCTCTCTGAAAGGTAGCAGGAGCATTGCATAGCCCAAAGGGAAGGAATCGATAGGCAAAGGTACCCCAAGGACAAGTGAAGGTGGTCTTATCTTGGTCTTCCGGGCTGATTTGGATTTGATTGTACCCGCTAAACCCATCCAGGAAAGAGAAGAACTTTTTTCCTGCCAGTCCATCCAACACTTGATCTATGAAAGGTAGAGGGAAATGGTCCTTCTTGGTAGCTTTGTTCAGTTCTCGGTAGTCCACACAGATTCTCCATTTCCCATTTTTCTTGGGAACCAACACTAGAGGGGACACCCATTCACTATCTGAGATGGGGTAAATGAATCCGGCATCCAACAATTTTTGCAATTCTTCCTTAACAATGTCCTTAAAGGCTGGATTCATTCTCCTCTGAGGTTGCCTAACCGGTTTACAATCCTCTTTGATGCATATATGATGGGTACAGACCGAAGGATGGACTCCTTTCATTTCCTTATAGCTCCAAGCGAAAGCATCAAGGTGGTTGGCCAACAGACTGCACAGCTCCTTTTCCTGGGAAGGAGATAGGGAGGAGCTGATCTTCAATGCTTTCTCAGGGCCGAACTCCACATTCTTGACTCTGGGAGTAACAGGGTTGGTTGTACAAAGATCCACTAAGGTGCTAGCTTGGGCATCCTCCACCAATTTCTCTAAGGGTAGTGCACTGGAAGGTGGATTCTAGATCAAGGTCTCGATCAAGTCATCCTCGGTTGGGGGGTCTTTTCTAGTGGTATCTAAGGTGCACAGAGGTGCTGAGTACACCTCATCTTCCTCTCCTTCTTCCAACCAGAGTGGTAAGTCATGCTCTAAGGAGGGTTGGGCAGGAGGGTATAGGACTAGCTGCTTGGACATGGGACCATTTTTGATGGTCATGTTTCCTGCACAACAACTTATGTAAGCATCTATAGTAGCTAACCAAGGCCTTCCCAAAATGAGAGGATATCCAGTAAGCTTGGCCTTTGGTTGCAGAACCAGGAAGTCTGCAGGGTATTCCCAAGAGTCAATAGAGACCAAGACATCCTCCACAATCCCTTCGGGAGTCACGGTGGAGCGATCTGCTAATTGCAGTACTGTCGAGGTCTTCCTCAAGGAACCCTGAAGATTAAGCTTAAGCATGGTATCCCTGGTCATCACATTAATGGTAGCCCCCAGATCAATCAAGGTGTGAGGTATAATAGTGCCATTGATGTGAACATCTACTACAGGACTTCCAGGATCTAGGTACTTTGGGCAGATGACTTGTCCTAACATAAGGTCAGACAGTTGTCCTATGACATTGATAGTTGAGCTATCTTTCTTCCATCTGCCTGGGTGTTTGAAACACTTCTCCTTAACCAGCTTGTTGTATATTTGCACATCCTTGATGGCTTGGAGAAGTGGTATTTTTACACACAACTGCTTGAGCTCACCCAGAAGCTCATCCTCCTCTGGGTTGGGTTGTGTGGTGGCTGTTAGTCTCTCAGGAAAGGGTGGAATAGCCTTTGGTTCACTTTCCTGTTTATCTTCCTCATCCTCTGGGGGAGGAGGTTGGCGATCTGGTAGAGTCTTTCCAGATCGAAGATTGATCTCCTGGATCTCCACAGCATAGGTAGGGCATGAGGTTTCCGCAGTGTATACATGATGGGCCTGTCTATTGTTGGGGTTCGGGTTCGGTTGAGCAGGCATTTGAGGTTGCCTTGGAGGAGCAGGAGGTAATGGCTGAGGTTGAACTGGTGGTGGAGGCAAGATGGCAGGAGGAGTGTTGTATTGGGGCCTCCACCCCGACTGAGGTGCATTCCATTGAGGCTGTGGCTGGGCATGTGAGTGATATGAATGAGAAGTAGGTGGAGAGGGGTACTGAGGTGGATAAGACCATGGAGGAGGCATGGACCATGAAGGATGAGCAGGGGGACCCCAGGAAGGCATAGGAGTCAATTGGTTGGGGATGTAATAAGCTTGAGATGCCCCTTGCATCCCCTGCTGATAAGGTCTAGATCCCTGTGGCCTCCTTTGGTTGAGGTAATAGAGAGGCTCTGTGGGAGCTTCTGTCCCTTGGTACATGGCTTTAAACCCAGGTAAAGTTGGACACTGATTTGTGGGATGGTCCTCCTCACAAACGAAACACACTTCAACCGAATGCAATGGACATTTGTTCTTAGGGTGCCTCCTTGTGCACCTAGGGCAGAAGACAGCCAAGGCTCTCTCAGCCTCTTCTTTCTTTTGCTGAATCCTGAATGTGTCAAGCTGCATGGAAATGGTTTGTCTCACCTCACTCTTAAGATCTTCTAATTGATTGACAAGCTCATGTTTGGAGAAAGGGACACTAGTTGCGAGGTGGTTTCCTCTACCTCGTTTCCGAGCTGCCCTGGAGTGGTTTCTAAACACTGTCTTGATGTCCTCATAAGGCAGTTGGTAAATGTCCCCCCCAGCTAACATGTGAAGGGTATCTAAGAGGTCTTCAGGGACTCCTCGGAGCAGGACCAACTTGAGGGATTTAGGGTCAAGTGTGCACCTGGCCCGCTTATAGCTTAGTTGGAACCTCTCCTCATAATCCTCTAAGGACTCATCACTTCCCATGGACATCCGAAAGATTTCCCCCTTTGTTTCCTTGGACCTACAGTAATCCCGGTACTTGGTGTTGAAAGCTTGCTGCATCTAAGCCCAAGTGGTGATACTATTCCCAGGTAAGCCCATGAACCAGCGTAGTGTTGCATCCTTGAGAGTGGAAGGGAAAAGTTTCAACTTTTGCTCATCTTCAGTATAGTCATAGGTTCTACAAAGGACAGCAAACTCAAACAGGAAGGTGTCCGGATCTTCAGTGGTCAGCCCATGGAAGTGAGGTAAGGCAGAGGGGCTAATGTTCTTCATTTTCATCTCTCCATTGGTCTCTCGGATGGGGAAGGCACCTTCTATTCTCTCATCTTCTCTTCTATTGTCAGCCATAGCTTCAGATGGATTGGTCTCTAACTCTTCTTCTACTATAGGGTCTTTGGATATCTCAGGTTGTTCACCTATAGGTTCTTCTGGGTCACTGTCACCAAAGAAGAGAGAAGGGTGACTCAGTGATGTGGTGGGGGTGTTTGGTAGGAATTTGCCTGATCTATCTCGGTTCCTACGAGGCATGAAATGGAAAAGACTTTCTTTTTCTTTTTGATTGCTTTTGCTTTGCTTTTCTTTTGGTACCTGCAAAACTGAGACAGATTGATCTACAACTAACTATGAAAGATGCAAAATTAACTGAAAGCAGGAAAGAACTAATCTACTTTGCTCAAATGAAATTGCAGAAAGGAAATGCTAGTCTACGCTTGCAGAAAGGAAATGCTAATCTATGAAAGCAGGAAATGCTAATCTATGAAAGCAGGAAATGTCTATGCTACATTTGCAGAATGGAAATGAAGTAAACTACTCAGCAGAAGGCAAGAGTAAGGAAATAGAAGAAAAGCAACAATTACTAATACTCTTACGCTTCCACGGCAACGGCGCCAAAAAGATGGTGGGCTCCAGTATTGTAGAAATAGTGCTACAACTCCTGGAGCTTCTTGTCTCTTAATTTTATCAACCCGGTAGTTTGTACAAACTTGGAAGTGACGGTGTTGTATGCACAAGTACTAGCTCTTGTCGCAGCTGTCACTTGGTCAGCTGGCACAAGTCCGCTAGGGCTCAAGCCAACTTCTATAGGCTCACAGAAGAAGCTTTATCAATGATGGATGAAAGCTAACTCAAAGGAGACTAGTCTAATTGCAGAAGGAAACTGAAAACCAATAAAGCATGGAAACCCTAGGAAACCCTAATTTGACTAGCTAGACCCTAACTATGCAAAACTGTGAATGAAACAACTACCAATAATGCCATTACTTGCAGTGAACTGAAATACATGCATCTAAGCTACTTGCACCTGAAAAGACATGTTTTTGTATTTTTTCATTAAGTGGTTGGATTTATTGTGATGATGCTTTTGATTAGGGTTTGGTTGTGCAGGAGCGGTTGGAATGGAAGGAAAGCATGGGCAAGGTTAGGATGGCTAAGGGAGGTCCCAGAGGGTCTCCAGCATCAGTCCACAGAAGCCTACCATGTTCGGATGCTCAGCAACCGAGTTTGCAGGTTTCTACAGGAAGTCTGCAGGGGATCCTACAAGAAACTTAGGGGTTTCTACAGGAAGTCTGTGCAATTCTACAGGATGTTTGGCCGTGGAAGTTTTGGGAGATGGTGGAGTGTTGGAGTGGTGTGGAAGGATAGGTGAGATGGAGATGGAGCTGGTAATGGCTCAGGAGCAGAGGAATCAGATGGAGGAAGAGTGTATGCAGTGGTTTGATGGTTGGAAGGATGGGATCAACGAAAGTTGAAGTAAATGGAGCTAAGTGAATAATGGATGAGTTGGAGGGTAAATGAGTTGGACAGAGGCTGAATGGGACTTGAGGATAGATCAAGAAGAAGAAGAAGGAAGTGGATTGATGAGGAGCAGCGTAAATGAAACAAATGACTCATGCATCAAAACGAGAAATTCATTAACCTATGATAACTGTGCCATGAAACCTATGAACAACAATGGAAAACCAAGAAATGAAACTTATGCGTGGAAGTGAAATGTAGAAGTATGGTTCGATGTCAAAAGTGCATGGATGGATCTTCAACGAAAATGTCTATGTTGCAGCTTGCATGGAAGTGAGAAGAACTGCGTTTCTTTTTGGTGGTTGGTTATGGACTGCACCCCAATCCCTAAGAGAGATGGCAGTGAGCCTTAACAACCTTTTTGCTGGAGCTCCAATGATTTATAACTGTCCTCCTATCGAACTTAAGCAACTGAAAGCAAATCACCATAAACTAATCCTATCTAAGCTCATGAAAAAGACTAAATTAACAAACTGTAAATTCGAATTGCATGTGAAAGTAAACAAACTCAAAGTGCTGGAACGAAATGCAAACACATTACAACACCGAGGAGATCTATTGCTCTCAGGTTGGGCCCTAACCTGAGAGCTATAGCTCCCTTAGAAACTCAGAATGAGACCAAAATCTGACTGCCTTTATTCATAAACGAAAGTCTGATGACATGCCAAAATTGGCTTACAAAACCGAGCTGTAGCTCGTACTTCCAAATTACAAGAATAATACCAAGGTTCAAAAAGCTTCTATCCAAGGCTATGGCCTCAGTATTTATGCAAAATGTTCATCCAACAGGTGTCCTTGATTTTAGGAGCTCGGCTGTCCAACTGAAGTTTAAACTGCTGATCCTGTAGGATAGTCATAACTGCTGTTCCTGTAGAACAGTTATAACTGTTGTTCCTGTAGAACAGCTGGCTGCTTCTAAGCTCAGTGGGGAGATGGATTGGAGCTCGGAGTTCTTGGTGGGAATCACGAGGAAGGTCCCCAAGACCGTGGACATCCTTTCCTAAAAACCAGCAGTGCCACCTCATTGTCTCTTTGTCTCCTTTTTCGTAGTCCTTGCTCCCTTTTTATGCCAAAAACCTGAAATCATCATGCATTAGTCACGTAGATAGAATGTCTACCCTTCTTCCTACAAACAACACGAATAAACCAAGAAATGAATGCATAAGCAATAAAAAATGAATGGTTTGAGCAGAGCAAGTAGGCCAAATGAGCCCAAATTGTACCAAAAATTGGGGCTCATCACCAGTCCCTTAAGATCCGAGGGGTGCAAGGACAATCTCGATGATAGTGGTCTCCTTTGCAAATGACACATGACGATTTATGCCTGGATGGTGCAGTGTGTGGATTTTCGCTAGATGATGCTTGGTTGACCCTTTTCGCCTTTGGCTCCTTCTTCTTCTTCTTCTTCTTCTTCTTCTTCTCCCTCTTCTTCTCGGTTACTTGATTTTTGGCTTTACCAACTTCATCAAGCGAAGAGGAAGGAGGAGAGGAAGAATTGGATGAAGTAGAAGGTTGGGGGGTAACTCTGGTATTGCTTAGTTTTTGACTTGATTGTTCAGGAATCATGGTGTTCTGAATGATAGAGGTTGAGAAGAGCCATACGGGCAAGCCAATTGTCAATCCTGGAAGTGACAATGTGGCCATATGGAGTGCACCAACATCTCCCCAAGAGGAGAAAGGACCAGGATTTCCCTAAAGGGGAACTCCTTGGTTGGTGGACTCCATTTTTCTCAACCTAAGACCAACATAGGAAAGGTGATATTTATTCCAATTAAAATAATTTTTAGACGGTTTGACACAACTTGTTTTTTCAATTTTTAAGAGTCGAGAAAAAACAAAAGATGACTCTAGTTGCCTTCGATTTTTAAAGAGCCTGAAGTGACAAGTGCTCAGATGGACCTTTTCCTTTAAGGAGTCTGAAAAGGAATGAAAGAGACTGCTCTAGAAATCTAGACAGAGGGATTACCAAACCAATCGCAAAACTGTAGAATACTTTTTACGATACAACAGTCAATCTTCCCGAATGCTGTGTTCAGTGCATTGCAATCGATAGGGCGGCAGACACAACTTCCTATGGATAAAGGATAAAGCCTATTGTGGTCTCCCAATATATACTCGACGGTACGTGGGAGCACAAGTCCGTACTGGCACTTATCATCTCAAAGTGGAGGAATCACCCAACCATCAATGAAAACAACAGTTACCAGGCTTTACGACGTTGGAATACGTGTCTAGCCTAGACTTCTAAATGTTGTGCGTTAGGTTCCAAAGCGTTTTTAGATTCATTAAATTTATTTTACAGTTGATCTTTCTTAAGAAATTTTCCTTTCAGGTTCACCGCATGATGTAGATGTACAATTCCTAAAATGCAATCTAATATGATAAACAATCGTTTAATCTTCTTTTCGCAATGAAATTCCTAGCTACTAAGGAAAGAGAGATGATATTCTTTCAACATAGAGCAGAGAGCACACACTATATGCACTTTCCTAAATCAAACCAACAAAGAGTCTAAATGCAAATGCACATGCATGTATTTGTTTTCAGCCTTCTTAACGTGTGAATGATAAAAAGAAGGCTAAGCGCAAATCTGAATTGTTTTCAAAGCGACACTACTAACAAGTTTCTTTTCAAGACAAAATGAAGATAATGATGACAGTTTGCGATTTGGAATTGAAAACTTGCTTTCGACACTTGAAAAACTACTAATTCAAATCAAATACAAGAGTAACCATGTAATCAACTATCAAGTACAATTGGATTCTCTTTTATGACTAAAAATGACACTTGTGGCACTTCGAAATCAAGAAACAACAGTTCAATTACGCTACTTCTTTGTAAAAGAGAACTGAAAATGGCCCAAAATACATAAAAACATTTACATTTCTTTGCACAATGGAGGTAGAATAATGGCAAGGAAGGGGTTTCAACAGAGGTATACTGACTACAGGAAGAAAAACTCCTAAATAGAGCTGAAAAGAGTGAACACAGAAACCAAAATCTAAGAGCAGAAGAGGCCTTGTCTGATCAGCGCACCTGTAACACAGGAAAAAAGAGATGCAGTGCACCTACTACACTCAGGAAGTGCGATGCATCCAGAATCCAAAGAAGAGACAGTGCAATGGACCAGGGACAAGACTTCAACCGGATTCCACGTTACAGTTTGCAGCTCAGTTCAGGGATTTAGGCCGAGCAAGTGGTAATCAGTAAATCAATCACAGGGGTAGATCTAAAGAGGTTACTAGAGCCACCACAAGGGCAATTAGAGAGCTTGTAAATTGATTGTTCAGTTCATAAACAAAACCCGGAGATAGACTAAAGCAGCATTGATCTACTTTTCACTTGCATAGAAAATGCAGTTCGAAGGCTAGCTGGCTAGACTTCAGGTTCCGTCTGTAAGTTTATAAAGTAAACAAATGTAGATAAACAAACAATCTATTCACTCCCCAACGGAGTCACCATTTTGTTATCGGTAAATCTAGTGTCTATGCAGAGCTGCTAGTCCCACTAAGGCTGGTAGCTACCTTAGAAACAAACAAACTAAAACCACTTTCATTTTCCTTTATGAAAAATAGATAAGAGGGGAATAAAGGAGACCAACCTCTGTCTTGCGCTTGGTTCCTTGCTTGATTCCTCTCCCTTCTGATAGATCTTTGCCACTCGCTTCCTCGTCTACCCAGCCTCAAAGAGCACATGTAGAATCAAAGCAGCATAACACTATCCAAGAACATAGATCTATTATCATAAACAATATAGGACCAGATATATATTAACCACACAAATGCATATATCATTAATCATACAAGAATGTGGAGGAAAACTTGAATAGCTTTATTAATAATCAAGAATAGCAAAGAGGATTACAACCAATTGTTCTGACCCAGCATCATCCTCCCAGCAAGAAAGTCCTTCTTCACCTCATGAAAAGCTTAGATCACCCAACACTATGATGTTGCACCAAGAAACCAGCAGCACTTCCTTACAATATACAAAATTCCAGCCTCTGGATCTCTGGGATGAGGGATCCATATATAGATGTTTGCAAGGGGGGTGAGTCAGCTTTTGAGATTTGATTAGTGTCCTCTCTCTGGTAGTTCTTTAATCCACTTGGAGGTTCATGATCTCTTACTCATCCCTGGGCGAATGCAGAGAGGCAAGTGTCACAGGAGAAGTTTCTGGATGATTCCATGATCCTCCACCTTGCAGATTGACCCTGCCATTTGTCCACTCTCACCCATCGCACCCCATAGAAGGGATTTTCAAGATGCATTGCACCTCCCATGTGTATTTAGGTGGGATGCAACGCACTTTGACCATGGAGCAGGAGAGATGGTCTAGTTTTGACCAGTTCTGAGCAGTTTTTCATGAAGAACTTCTGGGAGAAGATGTAATCAGTTGACCTTGTTCTTTTAGAGGTTGGAACAACACTTTTAGGGACTTAAGAGCTCTTGGTTTATGGACATTTATGATCGGGGTTGCAATGCCCAAAAATGTCTATAACAAAAAGGAACCCATCTTTCCAATAGAATTCAAAATACAAACCTTGAGAACAACACAAGAAGTTTGTCTAGATTTAAATGAGGCCCAGATTAATAGATTACAACAAATCAATGAGCTGTATGAAATCAAGTTCTTCGCTCTTCAACATACTGCATTAATCCAACAACAAAGAGAAAAATAGCACGACACCCTCATCAAAAAGAAAGTCTTCAGGGAAAGAGATTAGACACTTCTATACGATTCCAGGTTTTAGGATTTTCTGGGGAAACTTCAGATTCGCTAGCTGGGACCATATGAAATCTAGAAGGTTAATGATAATGGCACCATTAATTTAACCACCATTGATGGATCTGGACATACCTTTAAAGAAAATGGCCACCGAGTTCGATTGTACTGCAAACCACTTACTCGGGAATCCTTCTACCAGCAACTCCGGGAAGACTCCGACATGCAGATTCTAGCTGAGGAAGAGAACTCTTCGTCACCTTTGGTTCACTAAGTGATTTGATTGCTTTTAAATATTGTACATAATTCTTTTTTTTTGCTTGTGTAAATTACTTTCTGTACAATTTCTACATTTCTGTAATTTTTGCATTATGTTGTTCCTTTTGGAAGGAACAACATTTTCACTACTCTACTGTTCCTTTTTGAAAGAACAACATTTTCACCACTCTGCTGTTCCTTTTTGAAGGAACATCACTTTTGCATTCTATTGTTCCTTTCCGAAGGAACAACATTTTCACCGTTTTCTGTTGTTCCTTTCTGAAGGAACAACACTTTTGAATTTTGATGTTCCTTTCTGAAGGAATAGCATTTCCGTCGTTTTGTTGTTCCTTTTCGAAGGAACAACACTTTTGCATTTTGTTGTTCCTTTCTGAAGGAACATCATTTTTGTCGTTTGTTGTTCCTTTTCGAAGGAAAAACACTCTTTCCTTTTGCTATTCCTTTCCGAAGGAACAACATTTTTGCCGTTCATTGTTCCTTTCCGAAGGAACATCACTTTTTGTATTTTGATATTCCTTTTCGAAGGAACAACATTTTCGCCTTTTTGCTGTTCCTTTCAGAAGGAACAACACTTTCACATTTTGTTATTCTTTTCCGAAGGAATAACACTTCTACATTTTTTTTGTTCTTTTCCGAAGGAATGACACTTTCATTTTTTTTTATGTTCCTTTTCCGAAGGGACAACACTTTCGTTTTCTGCTGTTCCTTTCCGAACGAACAACACTTTCATTTTTTTGTTGTTCCTTTCCAAAGGAGCAACATTTTTGCATTTTTTGTTTGCACTTGATTTCTTTGTCGTTACAATTAAGGAACAACAGTTTCGAGCATTCTTTTTCCTTTTTAGCTTGCGGTTTTTGTGTGCAAATATTCTTTTGTTGTCCCTCTAAAGAAACAACAACTATTCAATCTTGAGAACAACATTTTTGGAGTGCATTTTTCTTCTTTTTGTATATGTGTTTTACCATTTAGAGGATTTTTTTTGTAGGTGATGATCATTTACGGCACAGCTATACATTTATGCAAGAATACAAAAACTAGAGGATACTGAAATCAGCAAAACACATAAAAATTGTTATCTTTAGAAGAAATTGCTTTGAATTGATAAGAGAAAAGAGGAAAGGGCACAACTATTTATCACCTTGCTGTCATTATTTTACTAATACCAATATGATTGATTATTTTTATCATGATGGTTCTTTCTAAATCCCCATAATTCTCTTTGATCATTATTATTGAATAAGAATAAGGACATATTTTTCTCCATTGAGATGTTCAGACTTCTTCCACCATCCCTACTCTTAAGGAGTTTCGAACCACCCTCTGTATATAAATAGGAAAAGTGCTATATAAAACAACAGAAGAAAAAAGAAAAGAATGTTTATCTATATGATTAATAACATGATTTTTCAAATGAAGGATAGGGGGTCTCATCAAGAGCTAGCCTACCATGATCATAAGGAAGAACGTAAAGTGGTATTCCCACTATGGCCACCACACCAGGGATATGATCCAAGAGGCACATCAGAAAAATAAAAAGTCCTTGGAACAAGAGGTCTCATCACAAGCCGGCCTGCCCACCTTTCACTCCTTCCTGGTGAATGGCATTGTGATTTATCTGGTTACCAAGCCAGCACAATGGCCTCCATTCATACATTGCAACAACACTTTCCTAGGCATACACAAAGGATTATGGTTCCAAGGGTGAAATAAACAACTCTGTCAAGGTTATGGACACCTGTGGGCAACAGAGCTCTGTTGATGGTATTGAAGTCATATTTCTTATACACCAATAGTAACTATAAAACCCTTCTTCTTATATCTTTATAAGTGGTTCAAATGAGATTATGTATATAACCCTTTCGAACCTTTGATACATGAAAATAATTTACAAATCAATTATGACGGTAAAAGTCGATAATGACCACATAAGAACTTTTATTCACATCAGCTATCCTATCCTCCATTTCTCACATCATATCACAACATTTCCATATTTATTAGCGATTCTATCATATGCCTTGATTTCAGTAATCCGCTCATTTTTGTAAACATGGCCTATCTCTATACATTATTCCTTTATTACTTTGTACCATTGTAGTTTAGCACGCTGCTCCTTTATTTGATGGCCGAGGATGGCCTATCACATTACAGGGGGGTGCGGGTGATCTCCATAATTCGCTGGCATACGTGTCAGCTCATCATTCGGAAGAATTATGACTCGGGAATAGCAAGCTTAACAGTATTTCGTTTCCCAATATGCATGGCTTGCTGTTTCGACGCCATTTCCATGTTTTTCTCTACAAAAATTAGCAGTAAGTTAGAAATTTAAATGGCTTGTTGTTCCATCATCTTCTCTGTGTTTTATTAACGTTAAGCTAAAAATTTGAACAACCTACTGTTCCATTGTCGTCTCTGTGTTTTTTACAGTGTGCTAAGCATGAATAATATGGGAGGAAGATCAATTCGCAGTGAACCACAGGTGTTGATGGTCTTCGATGTTGCACGAGAAATCCTAGCAAGGGCAGGATGAATAGCTTACCTTAACCGTCTATAGCAATCCAATGAGACGGTGGCAATTGAGTTTCTGCAGAACTTGCAAGAAAATAATTCCATGGTGAGAGGGAGACAGATAGTGGTCACTGATGGCATAATTGTAGAAGTTTCAGGACTGCCAACCACTAAACCTTTGTGGACTCTAAAAAAGGTGAGACTATGAGACACCATGACCATCTTCGAGGATGAAGGGCAAAACCTTACTGTAAAAGGGAAAGGAGTTCTACTGGCAACCATGGGAGAGCTATGGATAGAATTGGCAAGAATTATCCAGAGCTACATCACTTGTGATGGCAGGAAAGATGTGGTAAGACCACTCCATCTAAAACTTTTAGTCGTGTTAAAGCAAAAATGTGCTATGAATTTGCCTGCATTTTTAAATTTTTTATTACACGATGTTGCCCGAAGCATGAAGAAATCTCGCCATGTAGAGTCAATAGTAAGCCACCATGGGTTAATACAATTGATAGTCAGCTACAGGCTTGCCCAATAGCAGAGTAGTTGGGAAGAATTGATTTTCTCGATAGACAGGGGACTGGCTTTACCAACACCAAAATGAAAACATATTGCCAATACATCAAGCAGACCATGAAACAAAGAAAATCTATTAGATTGGCAAGGATCAGAGGAATGTTGGGAAATCCCCAGGGAAACATTAGTCAACCTATGGAAATACATGATTTAGGAGACAAACAACCCCCACAATTGGAAGGAGGGGAGAATGAAAAAGAATTGGAGGAAAATGATGAAGGAGAACCCGAGGAGGAGACTGAGTAATCTGGTCAGGAAGAAGGGGAGGAAGCAGAGCAACGTAGTGAAATTCCGCTACAAAACCCTCTACAAAATGATAAATTGGCCCAAATTCTAGCCAATATGGGTGAATATGTCCAACCTCACAGCCCACTCTGCCCCCATACCGAAGAAGGGCCGCAGGAGCACTCTACTCATGATAACAGTGCATCCAAGCAACTGTGTGACGAGGAGGAAGAAGAAGAGGATCACTCTACTCATGATGAGAGTGTATCTGGGGAGAAGAGTGGCAAGAATGAGGAAGAGGAACAATCTATTCCTAGTCAGAATACACCCGAAGAATTCCATGATGAAGAAGAGGTAGAAGAAGAAGCTGCCCAGGAGACAGCAGAGTAAACTAGGGTTTCTACCCCTGAAAAACTTGATTAGCAGAACACTAAAGAAGTACCCCAAGAAGGAAACAAGGAAATTGTCCAAGGTGAAGGTACAATGCCCGAGGTACAAAGCCCATGCCTGAGAAAACAAATGGTTGTTCCTTCCAAGAAAATGAGAGAAATTAAAAGATTGTGAAAGGAATAGTAGACGGTGCTTAACATAATTAAGCAACTTTGACAACAGATAAGAGTCCTGAAAATTGGGAAGAAATCAAAAGGAACCTCTATGGCAAAGCATGCTACCACCCAGGCAAAACCCCTTAAGAAAAATACCAAGACGACTCGAGTCCAACATGTTATTCAGAGTCGAAAGGAACAACATCTGGCTGTTGCACATGTAGAAGTACAAACAGATAATGTACCGGCATGTGATAAGAAGATCCAAGAAGATCTCCAGCCTAAAATTATCATGTTGGACAATGACCCAAGGATAGTAACTCTACGAGAAGATTTGGCACAAGTGTTGTGGGGAAAAATGCCTATGCAGGACGATCCTATCCACCTAAGGTGTGACAGTGCCGTAGCAACAAACGAGTACAACTATTCTGGTTTCTTCCTTTATGAAATGTGAAATAAGAGAGATCAATAGACTTACCGGTGTCTTCCGTTTGTCCCTCGATCCGGTCTCTCTCCTCTTTGGGTGTTCACAGCTACTTGCCTTCTCACTCGCCCAGCTTCAACGGGTTCCTGCAAGATCACAAGAGAACAGTTACTTGCGACAAGAGAAGAACTCTACTCAAAGGCAGATGTTCACATTCATAACTATTTTAGGATTAGAAATAAACTAAACATGCTAATACATTCATACATCAAAAATACATCAGCATATAGGAGAAACCAAGATAGCTTTATTGATGAATAACAAGGTTCAGGAAGAGATACAACCCAGAGGGCTCCAATCCAGCATCTCCTTCCCAGCAAATGGAATTCCTATCTTCACCCCTTTCAAAGCATTAAGCACCCAATGATTCCAATCTCAAACCAACAGCAATTCTTTGCAATAACAAAATTCCAGCTTCCAGATCTCATGGAGGAGAGATCCATATATAGATTTTTGGAGAGAGGATGAGTCAGCTTGAGATCTGACTAGTGTCCTCTCCCTCTATCAGTTCTTGAGTCCACTTGGAGGTTCTTGCTTCCACTTGGAGATTTGGAACCTCTTACTCATCACCAGTCGAATTCCCTGAGGAAAGTGTCATTTTGGAAGCTTCCTGGGTTTTGACACCTTGAGAAATGAGCCTGGCACTTGTCCATTCTCGTTCAACGCAGGTAGCCAGTGTTCCAGTTGACATTCAACGCAGGTAGCCAGTGTTGGCTTTGACATTCAGCGCAAACAGCTAGTGTAGCCACTGAAATGACCCTAAATTGACTTGTTTTTGAGCAGTTTCTGGTGGAGAACTTCTGTGAATTGCTGTGGTTTGTTAGCCTTGTTCCTCTAGAGGTAGGAACAACATGTTTAGGGACTTTGGATCCCTTATATTATGGACATTTCATGCTCAATGTTGTAAGGCACAAAAATGTCTATAACAGTTGCCCCCTAAAGTATGAGGCTGTTTATCGGGTGAAATGATTTATCAGGGGGATTCGAAGTTCATCCAATGCTGAGAGGAGACCTGTAATAAGATACAATACAATACATTATTTTTCATTCTGCTTTCATGATCTAGCTGAGGCGGGCATTCCCATGCTCAGCTTTATAAATTCATTTTTCTGTACATAGAACAGACAATCGTCTGATGGTAGACTGATAATTTTGATGAAATTATCATCCTTTGAGTAGGATGATTATCTGCTGCAATGATGTACATGTCAATGTCTTTATCTTTCCTGAATATATATCGCAGCCCGGATGGATGAAACTAGATCTGGGATCTTCAAACTCGTTCGATCTTCACTCTAAGTACAAGTCGATCCATGTGAGAAATGTTTCTGAAGTCGAACATGGAAAGACATCGCTTGATTACCGGTCAATGATGTAAACCGTTAACAAGCGCGAGAGGAATCACCGATAATGATAATGACCCTCAAGGTACTGCAGTACAATTCACGTGGTGTGAATAAAGGACTTGGCGTCGAACACCACGCAAAATCTTTCGGTCGAAGGTCATTGATGTATACCTGTCACCGGAAGTGAGAAACTTGCCATTGTGGCATGCAAGCTTCAAAGTACTGAAGGGGTTGTTCCTAGATCAACTTCTTGGATAATGAGCTGATGTCGACAAGAAGCGATCCGTCAAAGGAGGGCCTTAATGAATCCCACATCAGTGACACGGAACGGAGCTAATGATTTTAATGGAGGTGAAAACGATCTGTGACATATGATTCAGGGTGGCAGTCATGAAAGGATGAAGGATAATGTATGGCAGTGGATGGGACACGGTTGACTTTTCTGAACGGCTTCTCTTAAACATATGGCGACACTGATGCGATGGATCGGTAGCATTACCCCAAATATGGATGGTATGGCGAGACCATGGATGTGACCGGTGAATGAAACAACCCAACCCGATTGTGGTACGGAGGAAAAGTGTCATGTTCAAGAGCGACTTGCTACCATCAAAGTTTTCTTTAGTTTCTCCCAATTTTTCCCCAGTCATTGCTGACCAGTGCCTCTTTATTTTTGTCAAGCTTGAGGAGGATAACATATGCTTGTTCTATAACCTGCCCTTCGGGCAAGCCCATCGCTATGTTTTAACGAGCCTAGCGATAGTGAAACTCGTTCTCGTCTAAAGACAAGTTTGTCACTATTTAATGATTTTAACGAGTCTAACAACAAGGATAACTCGGTCCTTTTCATTTTTAGAGAGTCTGAAAAGGTACATAAAGTTAACTCCAAAATTCCTTTTTCGTCATCTAATCCCTTAAGTCCAAAAAAGTATAAAACAATACAGAAGGGATGAGTTTTCGATAGTTTTAACGAGCCGAATAAAACAAGCGCTTGATCTTTTTGTGCAATAATCCCTCAGGTCCAAAAGGATTAAAATCTAGAGGAGGGATAGCTCTTCCTGTCCCTTTAACAAGCTGGAAGGCCAAGTACTCGGCAATCTTTTCATATTTTACGAGTCAGTTGAAAAGAGCTTAAAGAAGATTCGTCTTTTGAGGAACGAGTGATAAACAAGGTTAGCAGCTGATTCCAGGTACAGGTTGGAATTTTCCAATCACGACAGTGTCACAAGGATGGCTAGGTGAAATCACTCTTCGCAGCTGTTCCTCAAAATGGGTAAACAATCATATGGAGGTGAATGATCGGCCAAATGAAACGTGGAGGTGACGGTGCAAACACGACCAAGGCTTTAATGGCTGATGATATTACATTCACAGTGGTTATTTACCGG
Organism: Pinus tabuliformis; assembly: GCA_031772625.1. NCBI lineage: Eukaryota > Viridiplantae > Streptophyta > Pinopsida > Pinales > Pinaceae > Pinus > Pinus tabuliformis. The sequence goes on along the minus strand of CM062820.1, from coordinate 788,859,681 downwards.
GATAGTTCATTTTTTAACGAGCTTAAACGCGGGCAGAAACATTTGCTCGATCTTACGTTTATTTTTTAACGAGCATGAGTTACGTGCTAAAACTGCTCGGATCTTGCATTTATTTTTTAACGAGCATGAACCTTGTGCTAAAACTGCTCGAGTCTTGCGTTTATTTTTTAACGAGCATGAACTTTGTGCTAAAACTACTCGATTACCCAGTCATATGATAAGAGTGTCTCATCAAGATTCTATTTTTTATGGAGCTTCATCTCACTAAGCTTTGCTCCGGATCCTTTCTTTATGTAAGTTTGGAAACGACTAATCCTACGAGTTTGAAGGGTTAGAGGTCCTAAAAATTTTAAAAATAAATAGCCGCCCCTTGCTTGCACTCCAAAAGGTTTGCATGCCCCCAAGTATAAAACAGAGTTTCAAGGTTACCTCTACTTCTCTTCCTTCAAAACAATTGTTTTAAAGAGAGAGACTTCACCTCTTTCAGGTTACCCAAAGATTGTCTCGTTAATCTTTCAAACAAAATACTTTCTCAGCAATGTCTACCGAAATAGACAAAGGTGAGCGACGATGCCCGCCCTCTCACATAACTTTGACAAGAGAATCTTATTCTAGAATAACCCTCTTTCTAGACAGATGGGGTACAGACTAGTCATATTCTCCCGCGGAAACCTACTCTATACCCAAAGTTTCCCTGCCGAAGCAGACCAGGACGCATGCCCCCTGGGTTCCAGTCATATCCTCCCAGATTACTCGCGCTCATCAGGAGGACGGACCATGGGTTGAGACATTTCTTGCGTGAATAGACCATTTAGGGATGGTATATGACTATTTGCGATGCGTGATCCGGGAAACGAAAGTTGGTCCACGAGCTTGACCATTCTTCCTTCATGCGGAAAACACATTACTCTAAAGAGTGAGGAGACTATAGCTCCCATGCAATATATATAGTCTCATCCAAGGAGTAGGTTATAATCCAAGGGTCCTTGAATGACCATCACGTTCATCTGAACGGTCTTCCCTTTCAATGTTATAGGCACATTGGGGAGGATCCCTAAAGGTCGACTGGTTCCTTTATCAAAACCTAATAGATTTCTCATTTCAGGTAAAAGCGTTGGCGAACCAAGCGCTTTCCAAGAAATAGAGGAAAGGATACTCACAGATGCCCCCTCATCAATAATAGTGCCAGCCATTACCATTCTGTATATTTGAACGATAATTCTGAACGGTATGCTTGCTGGCAACCGGGGTCTGCCTAGTTGGTTCCAATAAAAGGACACAACCAGGTTACTTGGTGGTGGGACCGAATAGACGGGCGGATATCGCTCTGACGAACTTCCTTCCTGCGATAAAGGAATGGGGGCATTTCCCCCTTGTTCATCAGAGTCAGTGTTAATGAAGAGAATTTGGACGGTATCGTCTTTATTCTCCTCTGTGATGGTATCATTCGAAGATAGAGCCTCTGAAGGCAAAACCGGGTCAACTGCCGTCTCAACCTTTTGACTTTCGTCAGGTATGGATCCAGACGGTTCATCTTCAATGATAGGTGCTTCGGCTGACCACCTGGGTAGGCCAGCCGGGTTCTCAACTAGTGAAGGACTTGGCAGGAGTTTTTGATATCTAGGAGGAAGTTGCGCTCGTAAAATCGGGCGATCTTCCAGAACTCTTTTAGCCTCGTCTAAGAAGGGACAATGGTGGATGGCGTGATCGCCTTCACACAGTTTACAGGGAAATCTAGCTTTCCCTCTCTGTCTTGGGACTTCACTTTCACTAGTCGACGATGAGCAGTCAACATGGCTATCAGAGGTTGATGCTACCGAATTGTGCAAACGGGGAGACCAGTCCTTTAGTATTCGAGGGATACAGGGACAATCTATGTAGAAATGGTCTCCCTTGCATATGACACATGGCGATTTAGGCCTGGTCAGTGCTGTGTGTGGATTTTTGTCAGACGACACTTGTTTGCCCCCAGTCGCCTTTGGCTCCTTCTTCTTCTTCTCTTTCTTCTTCTTTTCCTTCTTCTCCTTAGGAACCTGGTTTTTGTTTTACCAGTTTCGTCAAGCGAAGAGGAAGGAGGAGAGGAAGATGAAGCAGAAGGCTGGTGGGCAACTCTGATCTGGTCTAACTGTTGACTCGACTGTTCAGGAATGGTGGTGTTCTGAACGACATTGGTTGAAAAGAGCCAGACTGGTAGGCCAATTGTCAGTCTTGGCAGCGACAATGTGGCCATGTGGGAAGCACCAACATCTCCCCAAGAGGAGAAGGGACTAGGATTTCCACCAAGGGGAATTCCTTGGTTGGTGTGCTCCATTTTTTCAACCTAAAGATCAATGCAGGAATAAAGGGTGATTGTTCCATTTAAAATAAATTTTTAACGACGCTTAGACACAACTTGCTTTTTTAGTTTTAAAGAGTCGAGAAAAAGCTAAAGATGACTCTAGTCTCCTTCGATGTTTTAACGAGCCCGAAGTGACAAATGCTCGGATGGACTTTTTCCGTTATAGAGTCTGAAAAAGGCCAAAAGGAACTGCTCTGGAGTTCTAGGCAGAGGGTGTGCCAAACTTTTCGCAAAACCGCAGAATACTTTTTAGGGTACGGGCGGTCGATCTTCCTGAATGCTGTGTTTAGTGCATTGCGATCAGTAGGGCGGCCGACACGGCTTCCTAAGGATAAAGGTTTTATGCCTATAGGGGTCTCCCAATATATACGCGACGGTACGTGGGAGCACAATCCGTACTGGCGCTATCGTCCCTCAGGAGGAATCACCCACCATCCACGAGATCGACAGTCACCAGGCTTAACGACGCCGGAACACGTCTCTAGCCTAGACCTCTATGTTGTGCGTTATGTTGCAAAGCGTTGTTAAGTTCATTCAATTTATTTTAGGTTGATCTTTTTAAAAGTTTGCCTTTCAAGGTTCACCACGAGATGTATGATACAAATTCCTAAATGTAGTCTAAAGATGATAAGCAAGCTTTATATCTTTTCAACTTTGAAAATCCTAGCTACTAAGGGAAAAGAAAGACACCATCTTTTCTCAAAGAGCAATCAGCACACTCTAATGCACTTTTCCTAAATCCGACATGCAAACTATCAAATGCAAATGCACAATGCAGGTGTTTGTTTTCCGCTTTCTTAGTATTGATGCCTACAAAGAAAGCTTTTTGCACAACTTTGAATTTGCTTTTAAATGATAAACACAAACAAGTTTACTTTTTCGAAATCAGAGAAGATAGAAGAGATTACAACACTTAATGATTTTCGAAATGAAGACTTGTTTCGACACTTAAAAGAGACAAATTCAAACCAATAAGCAAAAGTAAATGTATAATCAATCTGCAAACAGCCAATGAACTCTCTTCTAAGATCACAATCAACAGATCTGAATCAAGGGCTATAGGATGACTATTTCACTCATGCAAAGGAAAAATGTAAATGATGCCACAAACACATAAAAACACTCAAAGTCTTTTTGTACAAAAGGAGGCGGAATTTAAGCAGAGAAAAGGAGTTATCAGACTGGTACCTATGCTGGTTACAGGCTGCAAAAATCAGAGATCAAAACAAGGCAAAACAGAGTAGAGAACCCCAGCTGCACAAGGGCAAACTGGTTCAGCGCAACCTCAACACAGGGGTTTTGACATTCAGCACAGGTAGCCTTCACGAGACCTACGTTGAAATGCAGAATCCCTTCATTGGGTCTACGCTGAAGGAGAAACTCTCGTTTCCCTCAGGTTCTGGGTCAGAGATTGCTATTTAATTCATTGTTTTAGGCCAAATAAAAGAAACAAGCAAGGTGTAATCAAAGGGATGCTTTGAAGGGCTACTAAGATCTATCACAAGGATCATCAAATCATTTGTGAATCCATTGTTCAGATCATAGACAAGTCCAGTAATTGGATCAAAGCAGCAACTTTCTACTTTGCATCCGAGAAAGATGCAGTTCGATTGTTGCTATCAAGTCTATGATGCAAACAATGATATAAACACAAATAAAATGACTAAACAAATCTCCCCAGCGGAGTCGCCAATTTGTTGTGGGGAAAAATGCCTATGCAGGACGATCCTATCCACCTAAGGTGTGACAGTGCCTTAGCAACAAACGAGTACAGCTATTCTGGTTTCTTCCTTTATGAAATGTGAAAGAAGAGAGATCAATAGACTTACCGGTGTCTTCTGTTTGTCCCTCGATCCGGTCTCTCTCCTCTTTGGGTGTTCATAGCTACTTGCCTTCTCACTCGCCCAGCTTCAACGGGTTCCTGCAAGATCACAAGAGAACAGCTACTTGCGACAAGAGAAGAACTCTACTCAAAGACAGATGTTCACATTCATAACTAGTTTAGGATTAGAAATAAACTAAACATGCTAATACATTCATACATCAAAAATACATCAGCATATAGGAGAAACCAAGATAGCTTTATTGATGAATAACAAGGTTCAGGAAGAGATACAACCCAGAGGGCTCCAATCCGACATCTCCTTCCCAGCAAATGGAATTCCTATCTTCACCCCTTTCAAAGCATTAAGCACCCAATGATTCCAATCTCAAACCAACAGCAATTCTTTGCAATAACAAAATTCCAGCCTCCAGATCTCATGGAGGAGAGATCCATATATAGATGTTTGGAGAGAGGATGAGTCAGCTTGAGATCCATTGGAGAGAGGATGGGTGAGGGGTGAACCTAGAGACCCATTGCAATTATGGAATAAACATAGGAGCCTAATGAGAACTTGGGGTGTGATCGAGGCATTGGGACCTATTCACATAGCAGTCATCCGGCAAGGGGTAGAATACTTCTTTACCATCAAAGATCTTGCCATAGCAGCAGGAAAATTCCAATACCAGACTTCTAATCGGAATATCCAAAACAGAGAACCATTTAATTATGAAAATTTTAAGCTAGCTGCTGACCGCTTGGGTATCTATGGTGATCTCATTCTGAGAGAAGGCCCATCTTGGTTAGGCTGTAGGTACTGAAGTCTAGTTATTTGGTATCCTGCACCAGGATATAGAGCCCTATATGAATTTCCTAAAGGTCAGACAGGGCATATTTTTGAATTCTTAGCTAGGAATCATGGTTGTAGACCACCTACTGAGAACCCTTCTCTAGCCTATTCCCTAACTGCCTTGCATGTAAATTACAATGTCTTCATGAGGGAATGAAAAAGGGTAAGCAAGGGGGTTTGTTGAGCATTTGAGAAGGTATGCAATTGCCACTTATTTCATTATCTTTTCCTTTAAGTCATAACTTCTTTACATTATGAAATGGGCATATGGTGAAAGATTATAATAAAGTTTAAAATATTTGTGAGTAATGTAAAATGAATAATTATTACCTTTTCCTATGCAGAAAAGGAAGAAAAGGGAAGATCGTCATTCCAATGGAAAAGACAAGATGAAATCAACTACTGTCCCTTTGATAGGGAACCACATCCAAATGAGGCAATCCAGATCGGAGCACATAAGCCAGGAAAAGGAAGAGGAGATACCAAATCAGTGCAAGAGAATGAAGAGATAACTGAGAAATAACGATATGGTGAATCCCTCAGGATCCTTTGATCCTGAGGGATTGCTACCTTAAAGATTATCTATATCTTTGATATTTCCGCTTGGCTGTTATAAAAAGGGACAGTGTTGCTAGCCTAGGGGGTGGATTATTGTTGCTTTATGAAATTCAATGTTGTAACTTAAACTTTTATCATCGACTCTCTTTAAAGAGCGATTACTGTAACTCTGTTTTGACGATTAATACATAAACTATGTTGCTATTTTGTCTTTGATTCTAGAGTAATCACAGCACTGTGTCCCTGGAGGCTAAGGGCCCAGCCCTGGTGGATCACTTGCTTCCTGTACCATTATTTTCCAATTCCAAGTCATGTGTGATTTGATTTCTTTTATTGGCTTTGTTCAGTAATATGTTGTTCCTTATCATTTCATGTATTGGCTTTGTTATATTTCATTCATATTTGAATAGTAAGGTTATCCTCTGCAACTGGAATATTATGTTGTTCATTTTCAATCTGTATCGCATTGTCGTTCCTTTACAGATTGATATTATTGTATAACATTGTTGTTCCTTTACAGGTTATCATTACTGTTCGTTTAAAGAGTAATAGTGTTGTGTATTTATAGATCGGTACTATTGTCTATTTAGCTACGGTTTACCTCTAAGTGTGATTTCTGTTCATTGGGATTGTTGTTCCATGGTAACCACAGTTGTTGTTTCTTCATAACCGTAATTAATATTCGTTATGTTGAAACTCTTATTACTACTTCTCTCAGTATAGATGCACTGTGTGTAACATTTGATTTAGCTTGTTGTGCGTTTACATTTGATTTGGGTTGTTGTTCAATATTTCGTAACTCACTTTAGTTTTCTGTTCCATTTTCTATTTGCTGTTCAAATCATTTTTGAGGTAAAGATTGCTGCTTAATTCCTTTAGATTACAATTGCTGATTAATCCATTTCTATAGGTTAAAGCCTTTTTGTTCACTCTTTTTAAAATAGATTAGTTGTTGTTCCCTTTCCTGTTAATTGAATTATCATTTCAAGTAATTGCTTTGGTGTGAATAGAACGATCTAAAACTGTAGTGAACATTGACTATTGTTATCCAGTTCCCATATTGACGATCTTCACCTTGATTACTTTTCAATTGTATTAGTTTAAAAAGGGAAGAGTGATCATTACTACACCTTTGGCTGATGAAGTGTTGCAGTTTCTTAAATGAATGATTTAGTTTCAAGTATTTCAAGTTCTTTCCATTACATTTAGAATTTGTTTTCAACATTTATTTACTTTTGCAAAAGCACTATACTACTAGCATTACTCTTGACAAGTGACCGCCTCAAACTGAGTACACTCTTTGAGATAACAAATTTCACCTAGATTGATAATTAATGTAGGGTAAATAGACGTGAAAAAGACCCTTTTTACTGCTCGACACCGATATTACAATATCACATTGCAGGTTTCCAAAGGGAGGACTTACCGCATGGCCAGAGACTCAGCGATATGTGATTGCAACTTATCGCATTAGAACAATACAAAGGGGTGATGCCAATAGGCCACAGGTAATTTGATTATGATTACGATGGGTTGATGTCACTGATAGGTGATCAACGATCAGCGGATGGACTGGTGAAACAACACAGAGACCTGTGACCCTGTGATATGTGATACACCGATATTGGTGATCTGCAATCAGCGAAGGAATGGGATCAGAACCAAATACAAAGGGTCATTGACATGCAACTTGTGATTGCAGTCAAGGTGGACCCCAAAGGGTTTATAGATGTGGCTTTATAAAATTTGAGTTCAGATGCAAAGCTTTTGTCGTGTTTTTCATTCTTTTAATGTATTTTTGTATAACACTAAAATACAAAGGAGACCATGGCATATGGGCACTTGCGACTTGTGATAGCGATACAACAACGGACCAAATAGGATTATAGGTCAGATTCAATATCATTTGAAGTCCGACTTGGCAGAAAATCTCACTGTTTTGGTGTATTTTCTGTGTAAACAGAGAAACGTATTCCCGGGGATTTCACCCGTGCCAGTGGTCCTTTCTGTTTGAAAACAGGTGGCCACCATACCTTAGAGCATTTTTCAATGATTGTTTAATGCTCAACAGGGATTTGAACAGACAGCGGCCGAGAGCCAGAAAGCCTAAGAATGTAGATGAACCGATAGCGCCGATAGCCTTAAAATCCATTCAATGACACCATAGAAAGGGAGGTCAGTTGAAGACAGTCACAGAAAGACTGTCAGAAAGTCTGATTGAGGTAGATTGAATAGAGGAACAGGACAGAGGGAGAGTCTATGCACTCTTTTAGACTCGACGTTTTTGAGTAGATCCCTCTTTGATGTCACTGTTGGTTGAGATTCTATTTTGAGCTCACCCTTGTAATAATATGTTCTTAAAGACTTAATATAGAGGTCAACATTGAAAGCTGGACCAAGAGACGTAGCGAGGAAGTCTGGTGAACTCCTTGATTATTTACTGTGTTGATGTGTGTGCCTGTTATGTTTTCTAACTGCTCATTGTCTATATTACTCATAATCTTTTCGATCCGTTGCACTAAGTAATATAGGTATTCATGCACATGAGTCTGTAATACCTTAATATCAATTTAAGATCTCATTTTTAGATCAATGACAATGCTTAGGTAAGACTTCAGATGTCCCCCGTGTTAAAGCTCTGACAGGAAATATTGCCTTAAAATTAGGTCTCCATCGTTAGCTATGAATAGTTTATGAGATCATTGGGTGTGCACTGCGAAATTGGGGGTCATTTAAATCACATAAGTGACAAATTGTAGACCCACACCATATTTAAATATCAAACATGCGGGGGGCCTGAAAGTGATGTTTCTATTATTGATTTATATTGAATCAATTAGCATACTCCATCGGATCTGTAGTGGTCCAAGGCTAATGTTGGCTTGTTGGGGCCTGACCCAAGTTCAGAGTTAATTAGCCAAACAAATCCTTGTACTACTGGCCCTTTCAGGTCTCACCCGAAGTAGTATGGGGGGGTGCTGGAACTAGGTTTCTGCACCCTTGAGATGTCTAAGGGTTTCATTTGATCCAATTGTTCGTCCCTACATGCAAGCTGCTTCGCACACTTCCCCGACCTTCACGCCCTGATATACTTTCCTTCGCGTAGCCCTAACCAGGGGTTGTGGGGCTTCCATGCTACTGGAGTAGCACTCTACACTATTTCGCTAAATCACACTTGAGATCTTACCTATCTTCCTTCACCAGTTAGTTATCTTCACCTAAATAAAATCCTTGTGTTATATTTATTCATACAACATACACATATAGGTTTGTGCAGAAAATAAACAATACACTTGCAATTTATACCCAATAATAGATTAAACAGGAAACGATATACAAAATTATGGTAAACCTCTCTTTATTAATTCTTCTAATTAGTTACAACATTGACCTGCCCTGCGCACTCAGTTGCAGAGCCTCCTCCTACTCTACGACCCAAAAACACACTTTACACTTCGACTCAATCTCTTGGACTCATCATGCTTCTTTTCTATTCACAATCTGCTATCTTCTACACTTAGAGCCTTGCTTTATTTACACAATCCCATGGTCTTCTACACTTAGAGCCTTGCTTTATTTTACAATCCCATGGTCTGCGGACCATGGGTAGGTATATCAAGCTGACATTACATTACAAAAAAAAGGGCATACAACCTTGTGACTTTATTATGACTTCACGCCCAACCCCCCCAATTCACGAAGCTTTTATAAATGATTTGGTAAAAACTTGGGCTTTAAGCCCCAAAACATGCCTTGGGGGGATTCCATGCCCATCAGGCCCCCAACACAAACATCGTGACTCGCCCTCGAGTCACTCTTTCAGTGCGGAGATCTTCATGCGGAATCCCTCCAACTCTGCTCAAACTGCTAAAAGGTCGGTAGCACACTGAGCGGCTGCCTGCTGGATCTACTGTACGCGTTGTTCCGAGACTACGGTGTCGGAACTACTTCCCTCGACCTGTTCTTGCATCCCCTGCATTTTTTTATAGTCCCGCGCCTTTGCCCGGGTACTTGGAGCGTGAAGACTGTGCTCTTGCCAGCTAGTCAGATAGTCGGGCGACCTGTGTAGGGCTTCAATCCACTTCCATTCACTTTTCCTAATAAATTCTCTCCATTTAGCTTTACTAGCTGTACCGCGCCTCCATCTGCAACCTCCTTAACCACGTATGGTCCTAGCCAATGCATTCTGAACTTTCCCTGGAATTTATCAAACTTACTGTTATACAACAACACTTCATCATTTACCTTGAAGGTGTGTAACTTAATATGGCGATCGTGCCAGGCCTTCTCACGCTGCTTTTGTACCTGTTGATGGAATCCCTCGAGGAATCATTCCTCTTTAAGTTCTTCCAACTGCGCGAGCCTCTATTCCAGTTCTTCGTAGTTCGTCATACTTATGAGTGCTATTATGCGCAGACTAGGTACAATATACTCCATTGGCATGACAGCTTCCCACCATAAACCAACCAGAAAGGTGTCTGTCCCGTCAATTTCTTGCACGTTGTCCTATAAGGCCATAGTACTGTAGGTATGTGCAGGTCCCAGTCACTCTGCTGCACATTACATACTTTGGTCAGCGCAATCTCCAGTATTTTGTTGAATGCTTCTAGTGTCCCATTGGCTTGTGAGTGATACAGTGTGATTTTCTGATGATACAGTTGAAACTCTTCTGTTAGCACGCTGATTGTTTCGTTCAAGAAATGTGTACCGCAATCACTCATCAAGGTTTTCTGACATCCAAATCGAGTCAATACATGTTCAAACAAAAACTTCACAGCCGTGGTAGCTTTGCAATATTTGACTGGCTGCACTTTTTCCCAACGAGTCAGGTACTCTATCGTGGTGATAATGTATCTTGTGCCCATCTTTTCCTAACATTTGATAGGTCCTACAAAGTCAATTTCCCATTTTCCAAAGGGTTTCAGTGTCATTTGTAGATTCAAAGGCATCTCGTCTCTCTGCAATGGTTTACCTGCCCTTTGACATATATCACAAGCCTTACAGTGTTCTTTTGAATCCTGATCAAGGGATGGCCACCACAACCCTATGCAGAGAATCTTTTGCATGGTCGCTTGCCCTGCATAGTGTCCTCCTACAGCACCGTCATGCACTTCTGCGAGGATTTGACTTCGTTTGAATTTAGGTACATACCTTCGCAATATCACATCATTTCCCATCTTATATAGGTGCCCCGCAATGAGAGAAAAATCAACCACGCACACCACTAGTTCCTTCTTCTGCTGGATGGAGTATTCCTTCAGTGTAGTCCCCGTTGCCAGAAAGTGGATTATATCTTCAAAGTGTCCATCTATGATGCGCACAACAAAGAGTTGTGCATTCAGTAATCCTTTATCCAAATTAGTAGGTTCCTCGCCTGTCTCAATTTGCGACAAGTGAACCGGTCCTGCGTTTAGGCATCCTGGCTTCAAAACAACCTCAAAATCATATTCTTGGAACAATAAGAGCCACCTGCATATGCGCCCCCCCCAACACAAGCTTATTGACCAAGTAGTTTAGCGTAGAATGGTCTATATACATCTTGAAGTGTCCCCTTAGCAGATAGTGCCAGTATTTTTGAAGTGCATACACCATAGTGAACCCCTCGCATTCAATTGTGGAATAGTTCTTTTCCACTTTAGACAACCTGTGACTTGCAAACATGATAGGGTGATCCAAGCCCTCTCCACCCTCCTATGTGAGTACTACTCCCAACTCTATACACGATGCATCAACATGGACATGAACCTCCACATCCCATTTTGGGAAGACCAGGATTGGCACGGAGGCCAATTTCTCTTTTAATACATCTAGGCTCTTCATGAAATCATCATTCCAGTAAAACGTGACATCCTTTTTCAACAGTTTCTCCATTGGCATGATGATCTGGGCATAGCTTTTGATGAACTTCCTATAGTACCCCATATGTCCCAAGGTAGTGTGAAACTGTTTAACATTTCGGGGTGCTTCGAAATTCAAAATCACTGCAATCTTAGTAGGGTCCACCATAAGTCCCTGTTTGAAGACCACATGTCCCAACAGGGTCCCAAAGGGAATGAGGAACATACATTTCTTGAGGTTCAGCACGATTTTTTCTCATCGGCAAGTATCTAGCATCAACCGTAAGCTCGCTACATGGTGCTTAACCAATCCAAATACAATCCAATCATCCAGATAGACCTCCAAGAATTTGTGGATATATTCTTTGAATGCTACAACAACTATGCATGAAAATATGGTCGGCGCGTTCTTCAACCCAAATAGCATAACAGTGTATTGAATGAAACCCCACTTAGTTGCGAAGGTGGTCTTGCTCCTATCTTCTAGCGCGATTTTGATCTAGTGATACCTTGAGAACCCATCAGTAAAAGAATATGCTTCTTGCCCTCTCACATTTTCCAATACCTCATCTGTGAAAGGAGTTGGGATGGGTCATGCACACATGCGTCATTCAATTTCCTGCGTTCCATGCATATTCTTATCTTGCCCTTCTGTTTCTTTTCCTGCACTACAATAGGGCTTACCCAGTCATATTCTTCCACTAGCTCAATGATTTCGACTACAAGCATTTTGTCTAGTTCTACGCAGACCTTTTCCTTGTATTTCGGATTCAAGAAATAAGGCCCCTGCTTAACCGATTTCGCGTCGGGTTTTAAGGTGATCTTCATCATCCTTAAATTACCAAAGATCCCTTTTAAGTTCGTGATCTTGGTTGGGAATAAGTCCTAGTACTCACAGAGTAACTCAGTGACCTTATCCACCATCATGTCATCCCAGTAGTCGCCAAGTGTTGCATACTTAGGTTCAGCTTCCATACCAATGTTCACCTACTTTGTTTTTACAGGTGCGGTTATGTCAGGGTCTTCAATCAATGGCCCTTGAACCTGGTGATAGGCTTCAGTTTCTAGAATGGTAACTTTCCGCGGTTCTTTGTCGTCTTCTTCAATATTCACGTTGTAACACTCTAGTGTGGAGCTCAGCTGGGTTGCCCATTCAGGATGAAGCAATTCCATTGGCTCCTGGGGGTTTTTAATGATAGCTGCTTTGACTACTAGTAACACATCATCAACAGTATCCCACCAACGATCCTCAAATGTGAAGGTTAACAGGAATCCTTTGCGTAAGATATCCCATTCATTCATTCTATGGTGGAGCTTCGTCTCTATATACCAGTTCATGGGTATAATATCTAGGGTATGACAGAACAGGTTCACCTACTCAGGTTGTGGATCTTCCCCATAGACATTTGTCCATTTTGCAAGTTGCATGCGTGGATTATCCTATCTGTCATACTTGTCTTTTAACAGCATCTGAGACTTCCCAAAATGCGTGCGCATCATCCTCCTGCATTTGCGCCAGTCCTCAAAACTTCTTTGGTGCGTACCCCACCACCTCGTAGGCATAGTGCATAGTACCCATTTCAAAGCTTCAAAACGTTGCTATTTTGGCACTTCTCTTTCAAATCTGTTCAGGAAGTCATCCACCTCACTTAACCCATAATACGTAGGCACATCCCTTACCTCCGTCGATGTGCAGTGCAACGACCTCGTTATCATGTTACAGTTTAGTGTGGTTACCTCGTGTAATTGGTTCTGCCACTGTTCTATTTCCTCATTCGAATCTGATGTGCAAGAGCTTTTGCGTTCCCATGAGATTCATCTATCCGCAGTTGGATTCACCCAGTCTTGTTCTCATGCGGTTATCTTGTAGATGCAATCCAAATCATCGTCATTGTCATAGTCACATATTGGCTCTGTGTAGTATGATCCTTCTGCAAGGTCCAAAGGTACAATTACGCACAAAGAAATTCTCTCAAAAATCATTTTGCGCTTCTTCAGATTTATCACCCCATTCATGTCAGTGGCCCAATCTATTCCTAATAGCACAAGGTAGGGATTGTTGTCATTAACAATCTCTATCACTTCGAAATCTGCTAGTGCGCTTGCTCCTTTGATATCCACTGTGATTCCCTGCAATCTCCCCATAGGTGGGATCTTCTGCTAGTTTTCCATTCGCGGTTGGATAAGAGACCATTGCAGCGTAGGCCTTCCCATGCACTCCCATGTCTGCTTTGGTAGGACGTTTGCATCTAATCCTAGATCCAAAATCACTTCATCCATCTCATATTCTCCAATCTGCATGGTCAATCTCATTTCCATTCTTGTTCGCGTCGTGTGCTTTTCGAGCTTCCAGACTATCCGCAATTCTCTTGGCGCGGTCCCAACGCATCTATTTATGAGTTCCTATAGCTCCTTTATAGCCTTTTTGTCATGCAGCAACTTCATGCATGTCTCGAGGAACGTTGTGAGCATCGATTGGTCCATTTTTGGCTTTGGTCTGTCTTTACTTCCTAAAGTGGAGGCATTGGCGAAGCTCCTCTTGGTTTCCATGAAGGTTTCCTTAGTGCTCTCCAAATCAAACTCCAGTTCCTTCATTGGAGCCTTGTGAACCCAAGTAGTTTCTTTAGGCTACTTTCCTCTGTCATCTCCTATCGTAATTCCACTTCGAAGCACAATATTCACATTAGGGTGTTCCTCGCATGGCTCAGACCTCATCATTTGCAGGTTCTGAGTCGGGGGAGGGGGTTGGAGTGCTCCTTTATCGCACAACCTCGCTATTAGTGTGGGACAATCCACTATCTCATGATCAAACAATGTACAATACAAGCATGAAGGTCATGTTGGATTTGTACAATTGTGGGCATAATGTCCGGGCCCTCTGCAATTGTAATATATCAGCTGTCCGCGATCTCTTCTTAGTCCTCCTCCACCTCGGCCTCTTCCATGCCCCTAAAATCTGATTCGCACCATCCCAGCATTCTAGTCAAGGGATCACATTTCAGCCTGAACTCTGTAGGTAGGAGTCTAATCCATCATCAGCTTATAACTTCTACATGTGCACTCATCATGTCCCACTGATCTAATGAAATTACATAACAACTGCTATGAATTCTACATGTACTTATGTAATAAGTGGCAGTTGTCTATAGCATTATTTGCTCCTATTTGACAAATCATGCACCATAATGCAGGCACCATGCTTGGTCCTGCTTGTGCCTCTAGTCTCAATGGCATTGGTCCTACTCCTACGAGGTAATTCACGAACACTGGGTAGTGGTCCTTGTCATGTCCTTGACCCTTGCACTTTATGCACCATACCTCATGGCACACTTCTGGGTGAGTTATCATGTCTTGTTTCAAACTTTGCATCTGAAGGCACAACTTTTTCAACTGTAAGTAAATCTGTTGAACTCCAAAGTTGGGATCCTATATGGGAGTCTCGTGCAATCTCATCACGACCTCCAAGGCCTCAGCCTAACTTGTTAGCCTCTGTTGTGATAGTGCGTTCCTTAGATGCAGTGTTAACGATGCTACAAACTATTCACAGTGTTGTCCATCTGTTAACGTCATGTTAGCTTTGCGAATTGTGCACTTCAGTCCTTGATCCAACTCCCAAGGGGTCTCGCCTAGTAGAATTGTGATTTCTTTGAACCCAATGATCGACCGCGCCTCTGACTTTGGCTTGCTAAATTCTTTGTTTAGCACAATTTGAATATCTATGATCTCCGCATTCAGATTGTCATTAGAATGCTTAATGTACCAGGTCAGCGCGGGATCCTGCAGAGCATTGACCAATGTCGCTTTCTTTATATTTTCATCCATGACTCCCTATGCTTCCCATACAACTTGTATCACGAACCAAAACTAGTTTGGATCTTCATTCCCTACTCCCTTGAACATTGGAAACTTTATCGTGCTCGTCATATTGATTCGCGGTGGTGGCAAAGGTGGTATGGGAGAAGATGGGGGTGAAGATGGTGAAACTGGTGGTGGTGTGGGTGGGGGTGGTATGTGTGCAATTCTCTGCCTTATCAAGTTGATCGCACTTCTTGGTGAGACCTTCGCAAGCTCTTCTTTGCCCCCTCGCAGAGGTGAAATCAAGGGCTAGTTTCTAGTTCTGTACTACCCTCATTTCTATAGATTCTCCCAAATCGCTATCCCCAAACATCAATTTATTCCAATAACCTGTTTTTCACACAGTAGCATTTTAACCCAAGTTCTCAAAGATTTAACATACTTACCTTGCGACCCTTTGAGGAAGCATCATTCTTCCTCTTTATAGCTGACTAAAGTATCTACCGCAAACTCAATGATGAATCCTCATATGATTCAATCAAGCCAGTGATCAACAGTGCACGTGATCCTATCCTCCAATGCTTCCAATCTGCACACCAATTTTGGAGTCCACACAATAGGTCTATCGAGATTACACCTTCCCTAGATATCTACTAGCTTCACGATCCACTCGTATAGCACAGTAGGGAAAGATGCGAAGAAAATTTCATGGATCTCTATATATAAGTAGCAGTCTAACCACTCTTCTTTTGATAGTCACTGGTTCCTATTCTCCTACGTTGTGAACTCGTGAATCTTTCTATCCAACCAATATTCAATTCCTTTCTTTGTTGGATTCTAGTGATATGACATCAGACATCTCTATGTAGATCCCGGTCCCAATAATGGAACCATTTGTTGGCTTGTTGGGGCCTAACCCAGGTTCAAAGTTAATTAGCCAAACAAATCCCTATACTACTGGCCCTTTTGGAAACAATCCTTGGAGCGTGGACTGAGGTATCACCCGAAGTAGTATGGGGGGGTGTTGGAACCAAGTTTCCACACCCTTGAGATGTCTAAGGGTTTGGTTCGATCCAACTATTCGTCCCTACATGAAGGCTGCTTCACACACTTCCCTGGCCTTTGCACCGTGATATACTTGCCTTCGCACAACCCTAACCAGGGGTTGTGGGGCTTCCGCGCTATTGGAGCAATGCTCTACACTATTTCCCTAAGTCACACCTGATATCTTACCTATCTTCCTTCACCAGTTAGTTATCCTCACATAAATAAAAGCCCTGTGTTATATTTATTTATACAGCATGCACATATAGGTTCGCACAACAAATAAATAGTACACTTTCAATTTATACCCAATAATAGATTAAACTAGAAAAGATATACAGAAATATGGTAAAATTCTCTTTATTAATTCTTCCAATCGGTTATAGACTCGACCTTCCCTACGCACTCAGCTGCAGTGTCCCGCACACTTAGCTACGGACTACTAGGCCTCTATGCACTCAGCTGCAGAGCCTCCTCCTACTCTACGACCCAAAGACACACTTCACACTTTGACTCAATCTCTTGGACTCATCATGCTTCTTTTCTATTGACCATATGATATCTTCTACACTTAGATCCTTGCTCTATTTATACAATCCCATGGTCCACAGACCATGGGTAGGTCTATCAAGTCGACATTACATTACAAAAACGAGGGTGGACAACCCTGTGACTTTATTATGACTTGTTATAGACATTTTTGTGCTTTACAGCATTGAGCATGAAATGTCCATAATCTAAGGGATCCAAAGTCCCTAAACATGTTGTTCCTACCCCTAGAGGAACAAGGCTAACAAACCACAGCAATTCACAGAAGTTCTCCACCAAAAACTGCTCAAAACAAGTCAAATCAAGATCATTTCAGTGGCTACACTAGCTGTTTGCGCTGAATTTCAAAGCCAACATTGGCTACCCGCGTTGAATGTCAAATGGAACACTGGCTACCTGCGCTGAATGAGAGTGGACATGCGGCAGGCTCATTTCTCAAGGTGTCAAAACCCAGGAAGCTTCCAAAATGACACTTGCCTTAGGGAATTCGACTGGTAATGAGTAAGAGGTTCCAATTCTCCAAGTGGAAGCAAGAACCTCCAAGTGGAATCAAGAACTGACAGAGGGAGAGGACACTAGT
Organism: Pinus tabuliformis; assembly: GCA_031772625.1. Lineage (NCBI taxonomy): Eukaryota > Viridiplantae > Streptophyta > Pinopsida > Pinales > Pinaceae > Pinus > Pinus tabuliformis. The sequence goes on along the minus strand of CM062820.1, from coordinate 788,842,308 downwards.
CAGATCTCAAGCTGACTCATCCTCTCTCCAAACATCTATATATGGATCTCTCCTCCATGAGATCTAGAGGCTGGAATTTTGTTACTGCAAAGAATTGTTGTTGGTTTGAGATTGGAATCATTGGGTGCTTAATGCTTTGAAGGGGGTGAAGATAGGAATTCCATTTGCTGGGAAGGAGATGCTGGATTGGAGCCCTCTGGGTTGTATCTCTTCCTGAACCTTGTTATTCATCAATAAAGCTATATTGGTTTCTCCTATATACTGATGTATTCTTGATGTATGATTGCATTAGTGTATTTGGTTTATTTCTAATCCTAAACTAGTTATGAATGTGAATATCTGTCTTTGTGTAGTGTTCTTCTCTTATCGCAAGTAGTTGTTCTCTTGTCGCAAGTAGCTGTTCTCTTGTGATCTTGCAGGAACCCGTTGAAGCTGGACAAGCAAGAAGGCAAGTAGTTGTTCTCTTGTGATCTTGCATGTACCTGTTGAAGCTGGGCGAGTGAGAAGGCAAGTAGCTATGAACTCCCAAAGAGAAGAGAGACCAGATCGAGGGACAAACGGAAGACACCGTAAGTCTATTGATCTCTCTTCTTTCACATTTCATAAAGGAAGAAACTAGAATAGCTGTCTCTGTTTGTTGCTAAGGCACTGTCACACCTTAGGTGGATAGGATCGTCCTGCATAGGCATTTTTCCCCACAAAAAATTGGCGACTCCACTGGGGACATCTGTTTAATCATTTTATTTGTGTTTCTATCATTGTTTGCTTCATAGACTTGACAGCAACAATCGAACTGCATCTGCTATTCCCGGGTGCAAAGTAGACAGTTGCTGCCTTGATCCAATCACTGGACTTGTCTATGATCTGAACAATGGACTCACAAATGATTTGATGATCCTTGTGATAGATCTTAGTACCCCTCAAAGCATCCCTTTGATTACACCTTGCTTGTTGCTTTTATTTGGCCTAAAACAGTGAATTAAATAGCAATCTGTGACCCAGAACTTGTGGGAAACGAGAGTTTCTCCTTCAGCACAGACCCAGTGAAGGGATTCTGCATTTCAACGCAGGTCCCGTGAAGGCTACCTGTGCTGAATGTCAAAACCCCTGTGTTGAGGTTGCGCTGAACCAGTTTTCTCTTGTGCAGCTGGGGTTCTCTGCTCTGTTTTGCCTTGTTTTGATCTCTGATTTTTGCAGCCTGTAACCAGCATAGGTACCAGTCTGATAACTCCTTTTCTCTGCTTACACTCTGCCTCCTTTTGTACAAAAAGACTGTGAGTGTTTTTATGTGTTTGTGACGTCATTTACAGTTTTCCTTTGCATGAGTGAAATAGTCATCCTGTAGCCCTTGATTCAGATCTGTTGATTGTGATCTTAGAAGAGAGTTCATTGGCTGTTTGCAGATTGATTATACATTTACTTTTGCTTATTGGTTTGAATTTGTCTCTTTTAAGTGTCGAAACAAGTCTTCATTTCGAAAATCGTTAAGTGTTGTAATCTCTTCTACCCTCTTTGATTTCGAAAAAGTAAACTTGTTTGTATTGATCATTTAAAAGCAAATTCAAAGTTGTACAAAAAGCTTTCTTTGTAGGCATCAATACTAAGAAAGCGGAAAACAAACACCTGCATTGTGCATTTGCATTTTGATAGTTTGCATGTTGGATTTAGGAAAAGTGCATTAGAGTGTGCTGACTGCTCTTTGAGAGAAGATGGTGTCTTTATTTTCCCTTGGTAGCTAGGATTTTCAAAGTTGAAAAGATATAAAGCTTGCTTATCATCTTTAGACTGCATTTAGGAATTTGTATCATACATCTCGTGGTGAACCTTGAAAGGCAAACTTTAAAAAGATCAACCTAAAATAAATTGAATGAACTTAACAACACTTTGCAACATAACGCACAACATAGAGGTCTAGGCTAGAGACGTGTTCCAGCGTCGTAAAGCCTGGTGACTGTCGATCTTGTGGATGGTGGGTGATTCCTCCTGAGGGACGATAGCGCCAGTATGGATTGTGCTCCCACGTACCGTCACGTATATATTGGGAGACCCCTATAGGCATAAAACCTTTATCCTTAGGAAGCCATGTCGGCCGCCCTACTAATCGCAATGCACTGAACACAGCATTCAGGAAGATCGACCGCCCGTACCCTAAAAAGTATTCTGCGGTTTTTCGAAAAGTTTGGCACACCCTCTGCCTAGAACTCCAGAGCAGTTCCTTTTGGCCTTTTTCAGACTTTATAACAGAAAAAGTCCATCCGAGCATTTGTCACTTCGGGCTCGTTAAAACATCGAAGGAGACTAGAGTCATCTTTCGCTTTTTCTCGACTCTTTAAAATTGAGAAAGAAAGTTGTGTCTAAAAGCGTCTAAAAAATTCATTTAATTCAGAAACACACTTTCCCCTTTTGTATTTTGGTTGATCGAGTAATCCGCAATCGTGGAAGAAATTCAATTGAAACCCTGTCGTTCGCGGAGGCTCACGAGTCAATCGTCTTTGTCTCCGGAATCGAAAACAGTACGGACAAAGCGAACTCGTTTAACCGGTTCGAAATCTCCTATCAAAGTTAGAACAAGTGTTCCAACGACATCTGAGATTCCGGTTACTCCAAACATTTCTGGAAACCCTGCCTCTACAGAAGAAGTTCAACAGCCACAGAGGGACAGTAACATTGATCCTAGTCTGGGGGCAAATACTTGCGTTACTGAACCAGTTCCATCTGTAACCGGTTCAGGGAGTCTTGCTCCTCAAACAACTGTCGCTGTCGAGTCAACCCCTTCTTCGGCACCAGAAATATTTTACGGACCTGACGGTCTTCCCCTTCCACCTGGTTTGATTGCGATAGAGGAAATTGTAGAGGATCCGCAAGCAAGTACTCCAACCCATTTTGGAGTAGGGGTCACTCTATTTCCTTCTACATCAGAAGTTAGTCTACCACAAGTGGAAGTCCCTGTAGAATCGCTGGGCAATCTATTAGATAGACTCAAAATGTCTGAACAACCGTCAACATCTAGGACTGTGTCGAACGACACAACGACAGCAGAAGCCCCTGCCGTCACTCCGACAATGTTTGCCGGCATACCATCTGTCCCAACTAGCTCACAACCGCTAGAAGGAGTCCATCCAGGGACTATTTCGACAGTGTGGTCTATTCCAGTTTGTTCCTCCGGAATAATATTCGGAAACTCTTATGTTGAAACTCGCCAGATTGATCCATTTGGAGGTCAATTTGAGCAATCCTGTCCCCAAGGACAAACAATCCCCTTGAGTTCCGGATTGCTACCGTATGGGGGACAGTATGCCCTTTCATTACCCCCTCCGGGAGGGTACCCATACGGGAGTTCACAACAGTATTCAGGTTATACTGGAGTTACATCAAGTGGTTGGGTACCTATGTTATCGCAGTAACCAAGGGTTGTATATTCTATGCAACAATGTGTACCTATGTCGAACATCCCGACCACACCGGCTATTGTGACAGTGTCGCAAGTTCAAACGTTGCCTGTTGTATGCTGACCTCAGATTTCTCAGGTTGTAATGCAACAGCCCCTTGACCCTGTGACTCAACCACAATCACCTACTGGTGGGGCGACACAGGTCCAAACGGGTACAATTACCCCACACCTTGGTCCAACGGTTAGTATAGCGCAATAGAACATGGCTTCACAACCATGGCTGGTGCAATACCAACAACCACAATTCCAGCAAGTGTACCAAGGTTCTGAGCAGCAGATCTTTGCGAACAGTGGACAACCGTATATTCAAAACGGTCAAAACCAACCGCTTTACAGTGGTCAAGTCCACCAACCGTATCAGTCATACCAACATCAATTACATTATGCTGGTATGCAAAGGCCTACTGCTCAAGCGATTCCATCGTACCCTGGGTATGCTTCACCTAACCTGAATCAATAGTTACCATTCGTGGTGACTTTAGAGTTACCTGATTTACACCGGTTAACCAACGATCCGATTGCTTACGCCCCCTGGTGGCCAGCGATTCCTCATAAACTTCCATCTGACATTCCTAAATTCAATGGAAATCCAGGTCAAGACCCATCGAATCACGTGATGAATTTTCATCTGTGGTGTTCATCGAACACCCTAAACGATGATTCGATAAGGCTTCGCCTTTTTCAGAGGACGTTAACGGGTCTGGTGGCTAAATGGTATATTGAATTACCTAGAGCCTCGTTCGACAATTTCAGCTCCCTAGCAACAACTTTCTTAACCCATTTTCAATTACCGATAAGGTATGAAACGGGAATAGAAATCTTAACCAACTTCAAACAGACAACGGCCACTCATATATCTGATCATATACATGAGTGGCGACGTCGTCGTAGGATGGTAAAAACATATGTTCCCGATCAGCTATTAGCTGAATGGTTTATCAAGTCGTTACTTCCTGCCATAACGGAAGATGTGGCCAAGGGAGGAGTCGTAACAGAGGAGCAAGTTATTGCTCGTGCACAATATCTAGACTTAGTCTACACTCAGTCTGGCACGCTCTACGACAAAATACCTGACGCCCCTAGACCGGAATTCTCAATTCCTCCTCCTCCTAAATCAAATAGTGACTCTCATGTCGGCGATGGCGTGATTGGCACGGCAAATGCGAAATCGACAAAGGCTTCGTCTAAGAAAGCCCGTAAGAATTCGGATCAAAATGCAAAAGAAGAAATTCTTGCTTCGGAAGTAAATGCCATATCAGCAGATAAAGGCAAAGAAACCCAACAACCAGGAAGCAAGAAGAAACAAAACAAAGGGAAGAAGAAGAAACAGGGTGAGTCATCCCCTGAAAAAACTTCTTCGAACCCTCCTAGGAAAGGGAAACCAAAAAGTCCATGCATGATATGTGACGAGGATCATTGGACAGCCGATTGTCCATACAAAGCTGAGCTGAGAAGATTCTTCAAAAGTTCGCAGACCTCAGCTATGTTAACTGATCTGTTCCCAAATCCAGGTCAAAATTTGGTTGATAGTGGAAATGCTTCCCCATCGCAAGTGCTCATGTTGTCGGTTTCAAAACAACAGAATGATGCTTTGATTTCGACAAGGAACAAAGATTACGGGAATCCGCAGCTGTCGAACGACAAGGGTAAAGATCAACCAAGTAGTTCGACAACAACTTCGACAGAAGTTGTACCGCCCATCATTCCTGAATTAACGATAAAACCGCCAAAGGGAGTAGTACACAAGTCGACATTTAATCCTCGCGCCAGAGCGGCACAACATTATAACATAGTGGAAGATTTGGCCCAATCGCCATCTGCTATGTCGACTCTTGAAGTACTACAAAATTGCCCATCCCAAAGGCAGGCTTTGTTATCGGCTATTGGTGGGGTTGATCCTAAGGATTCCAATCTTGTATCCTTCGACCACAAAGGATACGATCCTCAGTTACCAGCTCAACTAGCTTTCCTTATTCAAGTGAAAGCCCTCAACAAAACTGTTCACCGAACAATTATTGATGAGGGGGCATCTACATGTATTATGTCAATGAGTTGCTGGAAAACTCTAGGGTCTCTGACCTTTTCGCGATCTTCGACGACATTGAAAGCATTCGACGGAAGGACTTAGACCCCGTGCGGTATCCTTAATAACTTGAAGGTTGAACTGGGAGGAAAGACAGTAGAAATAGATGTGGAAGTCATCGATGGGAATCTTGACTACAACATCCTACTGGGAAGACCGTGGATATATGCCATGGCAGCTGTAGTGTCGACTTATTTTAGGAAGATCGCATTCCCTTTTCAAGGAGGGATTACGATCGTCGACCAACAAGACTTCCTCCCTAATGGTTCACAAGTTACAGGAAGCATTCCCATGATCCATGGAAGCAACCATTCGCTTCAAGATATCGGAGTAGGCTTACTGAAAGATCCCACATTAATGGGAACTTTCGCACTTCCACCTCCAATCTATATAGGGGAAGTAGCATTGGTAATTGCCTGCAACATGATATCTTCCACGAAGATCTCAGAAGATGATATCGACATGGATCATGCCATGGTTTTTCCCCCAAGCCCTATAGAAATATTGTAGCAATCAATGTTTTGGGCATGGGAGGCGAACCCAAGTCAACGCTCATCAAGCGTTTGGGTAGATAGATCTAGAGAATATGGTACCCCATTAGATCCTTGGTCGAAAGTGCATGGGACGGACGAAGGAATTCTACAATCAATGTTGATTGAGGGGGCACCATGGAATGATTGCCACCATCGTTCCCTTCTTCCAGAATATGAAGAAGATACTCAGCATGACCTTTATCACCCTTCAATTTTTGAATTCCTATCAAATACTGTAAATACGGTGGATTCCGAGCGAAACTTATCCAATATTGAAGAGACTATAGCCATAAATATCTCGACTAAAACAAATGTTGTAGAGAATATTTACGTCGGCAAAGGTTGTTCTCCTTCAGAACTGGAAATATATAACGCTCTGTTTCGCGAGTTTAGAGATGTCTTTGCTTGGTCATATGATGAAATTCCAGGCATTGACTCGAGTATCGTTGAACATGAAATTAAAATGTATCCTGATGTCAAACCAGTAAGACAACGGCTTCGGCAGGTGCACCCCAAGAAAGCTACTGCCATTAAAGCAGAAGTTGAAAAGCTCCTCCATGCTGGTTTCATCTACCCGGTTCCTCTAACCGATTGGGTATCGAATATTGTCCCTGTTATGAAGAAACAAGGGACAATTAGAGTGTGTGTCGATTATAGGGATGTAAACCAAGCTTGTCCGAAGGACAACTACCCTACACCCTTCATCGACAAGATAATTGATGAATGCACCGGATGTGAAATCTTTTCATTTATGGATGGATTTTCCGGGTATAATCAAATAAATATCCGCCCATAGGACCAGTCAAAGACTGCATTCATTTGTCCGTGGGGCACATTCGCTTATCGAAAATTACCCTTTGGTTTAAAGAACGCAGGGGGGACGTTTCAGAGGGCAATGAATTATGCCTTCCATGACATCAATAACATCATTCAACCTTATCTCGACGACCTTCTGGCTCATTCACAAAAGCGGACTGATCATCCGCAGCATTTAAGAGTGATATTTCTACGTTGCCGACACTACAAGATAAGACTCAATCCACACAAATGTGTGTTTTGCATCGGTTCTGGTCGTTTACTTGGCTTTGTAGTCTCTAAGGATGGGATTCGTCTCGACCCTTGTAAGGTTTAGGCAATCATTAATTTGCCTCCACCTTCAAATTTGCTTCAGATTCAGAAACTCCAAGGGAAAGCAAACTTTCTAAGGAGGTTCATTCCAAATTACGCAGAACTTGCTAAAGGCTATACTCGTCTTTTGAAAAAGGATGTACCTTTTGTCTGGGATCAGGTGGCGCAAGCTTCCTTTGAGGCTCTGAAAGATTCTCTAGTAAAAGCATCATTAATGTATGCCCCGGACTATCAAAGAGATTTTAACCTGTATTTGGCTGCAGCAGATACGACCATTGCGATGGTTTTAGTTCAAGAAGTCGATGGAATTGAACATCCTATATATTATTTAAGTAAAAACTTGAATGATACAGAAAGCAAATATTCTTATGTTGAAAAGCTAGCACTAGCTGCTGTTCAAGCGATACAAAGATTTCGACATTATGTCCTCTTTCGGAAAACTACCATTCTATCACATTGCAACCCCATGACTTATATATTGTCGCGAGAGTTGCTGGGGGGAAAGTATTCAAAATGGATAGCGATCCTTCAAGAGTTTGATCTGGAATTTGTAAAATCCAAATCAAAGAAAGCTTTAGTTTTCGCAGAATTATTGTGCGATTCCCCATCGTCGTCCAACGATGAAACATCAGAAGAGTCAATCGTGGACGAAAGTTTGTTTCTGATATCTGCAAGCAATGAGTGGTATGGAGATATAATAATTTATCTCCAAACCCAAAAATTCGGGCCTGACACCTCTCACTCAGAACAGAAACGTATACGATACCAAGCGAAAGACTACATGATCGTCGGTGATACGCTTTACCGTCGCGGTATCGATACAGTTCTGAGAAGGTGCCTCACCCATGAAGAGGCTGAAAAAGCCCTGAATGAGTGTCATTCAGGCGCGTGTGGGGGGCATCAATCTAGATATGCTACAGCACAGAAAATCTTACGAGCATGATACTTCTGGCCAACCATGTTCAAAGATTGCATAACCGCAGTCAAAAGTTGCCATGCTTGTCAAATTTTCGATAGCAAAACCAGAAGACCACCCGCACCTTTACAGCCGATAGTTGCTGTTGGGCCTTTCCCCAAATGGGGCATCGATTTCATGACATGTAACCCCACCTCAACCGGGGGGCATGGGTATATTATAGTCGCCGTTGACTATTTTACCAAATGGGGCGAGGCGATGCCTACATTAGATAACACTGGTGAAACAACTGCCCTTTTCTTTTTCAATCATGTAGTCGCCAGGTTTGATGTACCACAGGGTATAGTTATAGATCATGTGTCGCATTTTCGCAATCATATGATGGTTGAATTAGCTACCAAGCTAGGGCTATCTCACGACAGCTCTACCCCGTATTATCCGCAAGCCAACGGAAAAGTTGAAGCAATCAACAAGGTCCTGAAGCGTATGTTGCAAAAGATGATCGAGGTTCACAAAAGAAGGTGGCACCTAATCCTGTACTCAGCCTTGTGGGCTTACCGAACATCGGTGAAGAACGCGACTGGGTTCACACCTTTCCAACTGGTGTATGGCCTGGAAGCAGTCTTGCCAATCCAGTGTGAAATTTCGTCTCTTAAACTCGCAATTGATCTCCTCCCCGGAACTTCGGAAGAAGAGGCCCGTTTCTTGGAATTAATCCAATTGGATGAAACCCGTCATGATGCCGCTTTGGCTAACGGAGCCCATAAGAAACGAGTCAAGGCGCAGTTCGACAAAAATGTCAAACCCCGTGTCTTCTCAGAAGGTGACTTGGTCTTGCTTTATTACCAAGAATCCGATAAATTGGGAGCAGGTAAATTTAATTCTTTATGGATGGGCCCCTATATTGTTAAACGAGTGTTAGCAAAAGGAGCCTACGAGTTAATGGATTATGACGGAATTCCACTGGCGCAACCCCGTAATGGGTTGTACCTCAAGCGGTACTATGCTTAAATAGTGACCAATATGCATGTGCCTCAATTTGCGTTATTATGTTGGGGGCATGCAAAATTATCATCGAGCAGTTTTAGCACAAAGTTCATGCTCGTTAAAAAATAAACGCAAGATCCGAGCAGTTTTAACGCGGACTTCATGCTCGTTAAAAAATAAACATAAGCAATGAGCAAGTGTTTCCACCAGCGTTTAAGCTCATTTTAAAATAAAAAATGAACCTACCCGGTAAATAACCACTGTGAATGTAACTTTATCAGCCATTAAAGCCTTGGTCGTGTTTGCACCGTCACCTCCACTTTTCATTTGGCCGATCGTTCACCTCCATATGATTGTTTACCCATTTTGAGGAACAGCTGCGAAGAGTGATTTCACCTAGCCATCCTTGTGACACTGCCGTGATTGGAAAATTCCAACCTGTACCTGGAATCAGCTGCTAACCCTGTTTATCACTCGTTCCTCAAAAGACGAGTCTTCTTTAAGCTCTTTTCATCTGACTCGTAAAATATGAAAATATTGTCGAGTCCTTGGCCTTCCAGCTCGTTAAAGGGACAGGAAGTGCTATCCCTCCTCTAGATTTTAATCTTTTTGGACCTGAGGGATTATTGCACAAAAATATCGAGCGCTTGTTTTATTCGGCTCGTTAAAACTATCGAAAACTCATCCCTTCTGTATTGTTTTATACTTTTTCGGACTTAAGGGATTAGATGACGAAAAAGGACTTTTGGAGTTAACTTTATGTACCTTTTCAGACTCTCTAAAAATGAAAAGGACCGAGTTATCCTTGTCGTTAGACTCGTTAAAATCATTGAATAATGACAAACTTGTCTTTAGACGAGAACGAGTTTCACTATCGCTAGGCTTGTTAAAACATAGCGATGGGCTTGCCCGAAGGGTAGGTTATAGAACAAGCATATGTTATCCTCCTCAAGCTTGACAAAAATAAAGAGGTACTGGTTAGCAATGACTGGGGAAAATTGGGAGAAACTAAAGAAAACTTTGATGGTAGCAAGTCGCTCTTGAACATGACACTTTTCCTCCGTACCACAGTCGGGTTGGGTTGTTTTCATTCACTGGTCACATCCATGGTCTCGCCATACCATCCATATTTGGGGTAATGCTACCGATCCATCACATCAGTGTCGCCATATGTTCAAGAGAAGTCGTTCAGAAAAGTCAACCGTGTCCCATCCACTGCCATACATTATCCTTCATCCTTTCATGACCGCCACCCTAAATTATATGTCACAAATCGTTTTCACCTCCATTAAAATCATTAGCTCCGTTCCGTGTCACTGATGTGGGATTCATTAAGGCCCTCCTTTGACGGATCGCTTCTTGTCGACATCAGCTCATTATCCAAGAAGTTGATCTAGGAACAACCCCTTCAGTACTTTGAAGCTTGCATGCCTCAATGGCAAGTTTCTCGCTTCCGGCGACAGGTATACATCAATGACCTTCGACTGAAAGATTTTGCGTGGTGTTCGACGCCAAGTCCTTTATTCACACCACGTGAATTGTACTGCAGTACCTTGAGGATCATTATCATCATCGGTGATTCCTCTCGTGCTTGTTAACGGTTTACATCATTGACCGGTAATCAAGCGATGTATTTCCATGTTCGACTTCAGAACAATTCTCACATGGATCAACTTGTACTTAGAGTGAAGATCGAACGAATTTGAAGAGCTCGGATCTAGTTTCATCCATCCGGGCTGCGATATATATTCAGGAAAGATAAATACATTGACATGTACATCATTATAGCAGATAATCATCCTACTCAAAAGGATGATAATTTCATCAAAATTATCAGTCTACCATCAGACGATTGTCTGTTCTATGTACAGAAAAATGAATTTATAAAGCTGAGCATGGGAATGCTCGCCTCAGCTAGATCATGAAAGCAGTATGAAAAATAATGTATTGTATTGTATCTTATTACAGGTCTCCTCCCAGCATTGGATGAACTTCGGATCCCCCTGATAAAGCATTTCACCTGATAAACAGCCTCATACTTTAGGGGGCAACTGTTATAGACATTTTTGTTCTTTACAACATTGAGCATGAAATGTCCATAATCTAAGGGATCCAAAGTCCCTAAACATGTTGTTCCTACCCCTAGAGGAACAAGGCTAACAAACCACAGCAATTCACAGAAGTTCTCCACCAAAAACTGCTCAAAACAAGTCAAATCAGGATCATTTCAGTGGCTACACTAGCTATTTGCACTGAATGTCAAAGCCAACACTAGCTACCTACGTTGAATGTCAAATGGAACACTGGCTACCTGCGCTGAACGAGAGTGGACATGTGGCAGGCTTATTTCTCAAGGTGTCAAAACCCAGGAAGCTTCCAAAATGACACTTGCCTCAGGGAATTCGACTGGTGATGAGTAAGAGGTTCCAAATCTCCAAGTGGAAGCAAGAACCTCCAAGTGGAATCAAGAACTGACAGAGGGAGAGGACACTAGTCAGATCTCAAGCTGACTCATCCTCTCTCCAAACATCTATATATGGATCTCTCCTCCATGAGATCTAGAGGCTAGAATTTTGTTATTGCAAAGAATTGTTGTTGGTTTGAGATTGGAATCATTGGGTGCTTAATGCTTTGAAGGGGGTGAAGATAGGAATTCCATTTGCTGGGAAGGAGATGCTGGATTGGAGCCCTCTGGGTTGTATCTCTTCTTGAACCTTGTTATTCATCAATAAAGCTATCTTGGTTTCTCCTATATACTGATGTATTCTTGATGTATGATTGCATTAGTGTATTTGGTTTATTTCTAATCCTAAACTAGTTATGAATGTGAATATCTGTCTTTGTGTAGTGTTCTTCTCTTGTCGCAAGTAGTTGTTCTCTTGTCGCAAGTAGTTGTTCTCTTGTGATCTTGCAGGAACCCGTTGAAGCTGGACAAGAAAGAAGGCAAGTAGCTGTTCTCTTGTGATCTTGCATGTACCTGTTGAAGCTAGGCGAGTGAGAAGGCAAGTAGCTGTGAACTCCCAAAGAGAAGAGAGACCGGATCGAGGGACAAACGGAAGACACCGGTAAGTCTATTAATCTCTCTTCTTTCACATTTCATAAAGGAAGAAACCAGAATAGCTGTCTCTGTTTGTTGCTAAGGCACTGTCACACCTTAGGTGGATAGGATCGTCCTGCATAGGCATTTTTCCCCACAACATGACTTCGTGGTCTGCACCCCTAATTTGCGGAGCTTTTACAAAGGATTTGGTCAAAACTTGGGCTTTAATCCCCTAAACATGACTTAGGGGGATTCCATGCCCAACAGCTAAGTGCCCTCGGGGCTCAAACCTTATTTTGGACCCACGGTCATATGCACATAGGAGATAACCACTAGGGGATATTAGATAGAAATTTGGAATTTTGGTACCAAAATTTTGTTGAAGGAATAAAGCCTATTTTTTATGCCAAATTTAGTGAAAGAGGTTGAAATAAATTAAATTTGGTAGGGAAAGATCTATAAGAGGAAATAAGGTGACATAAAACTTGGTATTCCCATGCAAAATAAAGAGTAAGAACTGTAGTTGACCAACAAAAGCATAAAGTCTCAATTTTTACAAAGAGAATTAAATTAGTGAATTAAAGGAATAAAGGTTGTTATAGAGGATAGTGCAATAGATATGGGAATTAAACAATTGGTTCAACAATATTTTAATTAAAATGGCCATGAATTTGAGTTTGAAATGAGATAAAAAAAAAGCGATCTAATGGGAATAGAAAGTAGGTGCTTGTAGATCAAGGGATCAAAGTCTCCTTCATGTTGGTGCTTGTAGATATTAGGGGTTTGGTGCCTCCAACAAGTTGGTTCTTGCAAATATGATGTGGTGGGTGCCTCTTGTATGTTGGTGCCTACAAAATTTGATTTATATTGAACTTTTGTCTTGCATTTACACTATAATTAAAAGAAAAGTTGTGGGTTTCTCCCGTATGGGTTTTAAATTAAATATATTGTGTTTAATATATTATGTTATGGTGATTTTTTGTGTTGTTGAATTTATTTGATTAGTTGAATAATTGGGAATTTTTTTATAATATTGATTCACCCCCTCACTTAGTATTACCTTGATTCCAAACAATTTTTATTAAAGTGGGTTCCTTCAGGAACATCCTAACAGCTAGAAGATAGATCTAAAGGGAACCAATGGGTAGACAAATTTTTTTCATATAAAGCACCTATCTTTTATGGGAAACATTATGAATTTTGGAATATAAGAATGGAATCTTATCTAATGTCCTTTGGTGTTGATGTTTGGATGATTATTAAAGTTGGATACATCATTTCAACAACTCTGCCAATGGATCCAACATAAAGAAGGGATTACTCAAACAGTGAAAAGGCAAGAAGTGCAATCCTGCTTGGTCTTAATCAATTCAAAATTGTTAAGGTAATGCATTTTTAATCTTCCAAGGATATTTGGGTTAATATCTAGAAAAACTATGAAGGCGACACTAACTTAATGAAAGTTAAACTTCAAACACATAAAATGAGGTTTTAAAGTCTAAAGATGAATGGGGATGAAGTTATTGCAAAATTATTTCTTAAATTTGATGAAGTAGCTAATACCATTATAGGCCTTAATGAAATTTTTGATGAAGAATTTGTTGTTCAAAAAGTATTGAGATCTCTTCCCATGGGGTTGAATGCCAAAATATCTTTCATTGAGGAAAGGAAGGACCTAGACACTGTCATGATAAAAGAACTGCTTGGAAATATCACAACATGTGAAATGATGATTGGAAAAGAGAGGTCGGAACCAAAGGAGGTTTCCTTCAAGGTCTCAAAGAAAACTAAATAACATAAAGAGTACTCTAACAATTTTTGAGGAAGTTAAAAAGGGGATCTGGTAAGTATAAAGGTAAGTTTCCTCGTAATTGTTTTTATTGTTGTAAAATTGGTCACTTTTCTTCTGAATTCCCTTACTTTAATGTAGAAAATCAAGAAAGGGAAAGCGATCAAAAGAGTAGAAATATATCCCATAAATATAATAAGGGAAAATCTAGGAGAAAAAAGAGATTCTACATGAAAGAAGATAGTTGTTCATCTAAAGAGAGAATTCACAGACACATGATGAAGAGTATGATAAATGTATTCTCCTGGCTATAGAAATTGAATATAGTTACAAATATAATACAGACATTAAGGAAGAATTTGAAGGGGTTGTTGACCTTGAACCAAAGCTAAAAAGTGCTCTAGATGCATTGAAGAATACTAGGAGGATGAACGAAAAGTTTAAGGAACAATTGAATGTAATCATTATTTTTACGAAGAATCCTTTAATCTTCAAAATATTTAAAGAACATGATAGTGGGTGTTGAAAGCACATGATAAAAAACAAGAGTAAATTCCTCTCTTTAAAGGAATACATAGGAGGAAGTGTCACACATGGAAATAATGCACCATCCAAGATAAAATGAAAACGTATTTACAATCTAAATGAAAATGGTAAGGCTCAAAACATCTTATATGTTGAGGGTATAAAGAACAACCTATTGAGTGTAAGTCAAATGTGTGAGCAAGGCTATGAAATCACATTTCACTCTAATGACTACAGAATAAAGAATGATGAGTCTAGTAAAGTGATCACCAAAGCAATCAAAAACCCCAAAAATGTATGTCTTTGATAGAGGCAAAGAAAAATGTGCCATGAGTAAAATGGATGAAATTTGGTTATCACATAGAAGAATGGGACATGTAAATTTTGATAACCTGGTAAAAATCACCAAGACAGAATTAGTGAGGGGCATGCCAAATATATCAAAGCCAAAGGATTCCATATGAAAACCATGTTAGTTTGGAAAGAAATCAAGGGTCCATGTCAAGAAAAGGAAATACTCCTTGTCCATACTGTTGCAGCTAGTTCATACAAATATTTGTGGTCCTCAAAGAACACAAACATTAAGAAGAGATAAGCACTTCATACTTTCTATTAATTAATATATAAGGGAAACATGGATCATGCTACTTAAAGAAAAATTATAAGCTCTTATAGTTCAAGGTATTCAAAGATCAATTTGAGAATGAAATTGACCTGAAGGTCAAATGCTTAAGATCTAACATAGGAGAAGAATTTACTTCAAATGAGTTTGACGAATTCTGCAATGAACATGGAATTAGAATACAATACTTAGTAGTCATGACCAATCAATAAAATAGAGTAGTTGAAAGAAAGAACATATCGATTCAAGAAATGGCAATGCTCGTGATGGATGAAGAAAAGGTACCTAACACCTTTTGGGGAGAAGAAAATCAAGCATATGTCTACTTATCAAATAGAGTTAAAGTCAAACCAAATAATCATAAGACCCCGTACGAGTTGTGGAAGGTTATAACAATATTAGTTAAGCATCTAAGATACCTTGGTAGCAAATTCTATATGAAGAGAAATGAGGACAATTTGGGAAATTTTGAATCTAGATCTAATGAAGGAATATTCCTTGGTTACTCTTCAGAAGAAAAGGCTACAAGTGCTACAAAAAAATACTAAGAAATATAGTGGAGTCTGATGTGAGTATAGATGAAGCATTTCCACAAATAGTAAGGGCACAAAACTATGAAGAATCAGATGAGCCAAAAGCTGTTGATTTAGACATTGAAGAACAAGAAGAGAAAGTTGAAGAAGAAGAAGAAATGGCACCTTAAAAGCACAAAACTCCATCCAATTATGTACAAACACAACATCCTAAAATTCAAATACTTGGGAATAAAGAACTATGAGTTTGAACAAGGAGGAAATTAATTGACACTCCTAGATATGAAAATCTGGCACTATTGTCTAAAGTAGAACCCAAATGTTTTGACCTATCAGGTGAAAATAAGCATTGGATAAAATAAGTGAATGAGGAATTAGATCAGATGGATAAAAATGACACTTGGGAACTGGTACCTATACCAAAGACAAAAAATGTTATTGGAACCAAGTGGGTCTATAGAAATAAGTCGAGTGGAGGTGGACAAGTAGTGAGAAATAAAGATAGAATGGTATGCAAAGGGTATGCAAAAGTAGAAGTGAATTATTTTGAAGAAACCTTTGCACCTGTATCTAGATTGGGGGCAATAAGAATGTCCTTGGAATTTTCTTGCCACAGATAATTCAAAGTATACTAGATGGATGTCAAGTCAAATTTTCTATATGGTGATTTAGAACAGGAATTGTATACTAAATAGGTATACGGATTTCAACATTCTAAATATGTGTATCATGTATGTAAACTAAAGAAATATATATGGATTAAAATAAGCACCAAGAACCTAGTACCCATGTTTGGGTATATATCTACAACAACAAGGATTCAAAAGAGAAGGAACATACAATAATATTCATATTAAATGTGATAATAAAAATTTGTTGATCATTGTTGTGTATATGGATGATATGATTTTTGGAAGTAAAAAGGATCCAATGGGTCAATAGTTTGTAGAAGACATGAAAAATGAGTTTGATATGTCCATGCCAGGAGAATTGGATTTTACATTGGTTTACAAGTTTCTCAATCAAACAAAGGTATTTTCATTTCTCAGACCAAATATTTAAAACATATTATGAACAAATTTGGCATGGAAGATTGTAAATATGTTAGCACACCCATGGTCCATGGATGTAAAATGAGAAATGATGAAAAATCACCTAATGCAAATCATACTGCATACAAATCAATGATTGGGAGCCTTTTATATCTATTAATCTCAAGTCCTTATATAATGCAAGTTGTAGGATTGATTTCTAGGTACATGTCTATTCCCAAGGAGAGCCATGTGAATGCAATGAAAAGAAACTTTATACATATATTGATGGTGCTAGAAATATGTTAACCAAGGGGTCTCCCCAATGTGAAGTCCTAATTAGACCTCACACTATTTGGAGTAGGAGACCCATTGAGAATATCGTCCCGGTTTCCATGTATTCTTAAAGGTATGCCTTGGCTCTGGTTGTCAACAAGAGAGAGGAGTGTAAATGCGGCTTCGAAAAGAAAAGGGGGTGTTCCTGGTGAGTCCTCAATAATATTTGTGTCAAATTTATTTCACTGCGGTGGGGAGGAAAAGTGAGCCTCTAAGAGAGAGTTAGTAGTACCACCCTAGTAGATACACACATGAACAAGAGAAATCCATACAACATAAAGCAAAATAGTCCACAGAGATGTGACGGTCATTGCAACCAATGTAACAAGGAAGATTTTTCTAATATATCGTAGAAGAGTCCATGCGGACGTGAAAAAGATAATAGGAATTACATCACATTCTCAATATAATAAGTACCAAAATAAACAAAATAGTTCAACAACTTTAGCAAAGATGAAAGCAAACATGAATTACAAACATTCACATAATAGTCTTACAAATATCCATAATCCATGCATGAAGAATGTGTTGGCCCATAGGGCTTCTTATATTAAGTAAAAATTTTAAGACACATGTATATAATGAACACTAGTAGCTCCAATAGTGGAGCGTTGGAGCCACTCCTTGCTACTCAAAAGAGCTAGTTGATCTGTCTAATGCCTTGTGGGAGCAGCCAAGGTGAAAATTTCTTTGCTCATACAATGAGGGTGTATATATAACCAAGAGCTGATGCTTCACCTTCCTTGTGACTATTTTACTACCCTCATGTCTGTTTGACTTCCTATGACTTTTCGACCTTACATGACTCTTCATATTCTGAATGTCTCCTTTGGCATTTTTATAATACATTTCTAATAGTTAATTATGTAATCCACAATAATGATGTGGCATATGATGACTTGTGACTAGACATGACATGGCACTTATGACATGAAATGCATGATGATGTGATAGTGCCAAGTTGTCCTTCTTATTGATTCTTTCGTTGTGTCTTCTTCAAAATATGGTACATGTTCTTCTTCTTCCTCCTCCTTCCATGTGATATTGATCTTCATTTCCATTAGAGTTTGATGTTCCTTCGTCTTCTCTCCTAATGATCATCTTATTTATTCAGCTCCATATGTGTCTTCTAGAATTTCCTCCTTCTCCATCACCTTCATCATCTGTCCATATCATGGTAGAGTACTTGTGTCTACAATCCACTCATGACAAGATGATATCAGTCTCATAAACCTCTAATCTAAGATGGTGCATATTGATGCACTGAATGAGATAGAACCAAATGATAGGCTAGGAAAGAGGCTCAGTAATTGCATAATTACACAACTTAGGATGTTAGGGGTGGGCTTGAGCCTTGAGACCATGCAATGTGTATTTCAAGCTAGGTTGATGAAGAAAATTGTTGAGTCTGGGAGCTCAAGGTGACAGGATGAGGAGATGGGCACTGGATAAAATTATTGTGCAGTTCTAGAGGAAATATGAGCCCAAGTGATTGTGAAATTGTAAAGCTCAGGGATTCAGTGGTGAGCTTGAGCCCTGAGACTGCATAGTGCACAGTGCAGACAAGATTGGGGAGACAAATCACATAGTTTCTAGACTCCGTGAGCTTAGTTGTGGGGTTTTGTACTCCTTAGTAGAACTAGCCAGTTCTGTGAGGAAGCACAGGCTAGGACATTCAAACTTGAAAATTTTAGGAGCTCAAGGATGAGCTTGAGGCTAGAGACTACACAATGCACAGTGAAATTTAGGATGGGAGAATGAATTGTGCAATTCAAGGAGGCAAGGTCAGGATTGAGCACTGGAACT
Source organism: Pinus tabuliformis (assembly GCA_031772625.1). Lineage (NCBI taxonomy): Eukaryota > Viridiplantae > Streptophyta > Pinopsida > Pinales > Pinaceae > Pinus > Pinus tabuliformis. Next base: position 788,823,528 of record CM062820.1, on the reverse strand, counting down.
ATGTAGTGCAGTAGTCTTGGGAAGAAAGAATTGTGCATTTCATAGTATCAAGGGTCAAGGATGTAGCTTGAGGGTTAGAAATACACAGTGTGCAGTTGAGGAAGGCTAGATGATGCTAGGTTACTAGGAAATTTCTGAAAATTGGCTAAGTGTGGGACCGTAGAGACTGATGTGAATAGTGATATGAGTTGACTATGATCACACACTTGAAAAACTTTGACAACACAACAACATAGATCATCTGAAAAACATTAACAACATATTTCCCTTAATGTGAAAACATTACGATGAATTTACAACAAGTGTGACACTAAAGGTAGACTTTGTGACTACCGTGACGACACTTGTGTAACAGTGCTAAAACCTTTGGGAATGAGTTCGAATGATGTTTACAAGAAAAAATCATTCACATAAATATAACCCCTTCAAACCACCGAGAAAAGCATACATACATTGTGTGATAGCTAACATGCGAAAATACTCCAATTTATAAAGTGTGAACAACTCTTGTGATATGTGGACAACACTAAAAGTAACACATGCCAAAAAAAATACAACATGAAAATGACACTAGTTAGAGTGAAGGTGCGTGAAAGTAACAGTTTGCAAAAGACACCAAAATGGAAGTACTGACGGAGCTAGAATGTGAGAAACGGTCATTGTTAGTGCACACTGACTGTCAACATTGATTGGATATTGCATAGACATAGTCATGATGGAACGTGATATGCTTGTCCAATGTTGCACAAAAGGAGGTGCTCATGAACATTTTGTGGACTAGGCATGTGTGAGAAAGTAACTTCAACACTTCAGATCCAAGTAGGGAGCTCAGAAGCATCAACCGACGAAGAAGTGACTATGGAATGACCAATCACAAGATCCAAAGTAAGCTCCAAAATTCAAGTGTATACAAAATTTTGGAGGGTGTCTATCATAGCAACAACACTTGGCGACATGCTGGTAGAAATCCAGCTTCTCTACCTTGGTCAATGCTTTTGTTCAGAGTCTAGTACTTCAAGAAGTATTGATTTATCATTACGATTACCATGGCTTCCCCACTTACCCTATCCATAAACATAGTACCCTTCATTCCTTTACTTGATTAAACACAAATAGAAGATCAATAATCACACAATGTTTTGAATTAGTATACGGTAATGAAGTTCACAACATTTATATTTTTAGAGTATACTTCTTCATCTCTAGTGTTGCTCTGCTAACAGCCAACTTGGAAAGCACCCTAATAGAGACACTTCAGGGACACAAACATTGCTCCACTTCCAGCGAGTCTGGGAAGTTCCCTGACAAAGTTTATTACTTCACCTCTATGCGTAGGAATACTTTCTCTTACTTCTCCTTTATTTATATATTTATATAGATTGTGCATCGACACTTATTTGTTTCATCAATGGAAGTGGGATCCTGACTTGTTGAGAGTAGGGGAGGTTGTCCCCCCAGAGAAGCATATATAAGACCCGTAATATTTTTTTACTCTTTTATATTTTCCCCTTGTCCTTCTCTACTTGATTGGATCATATTGAAACACTGAAACATAAAATCTTGAGTGCAAGCATGAGGTTTCTAGAATAGACATAGAGTTCATGGTTTGACACAAGTTTTTCTTAAATCAAGGATCGTATTTTCCTTTAGAACATCATCGACGAAAATATGTAACCCAAACTAGAAAGAAGGAAAGAGAGTTAGCCAGATGTTCCAGTGTTACAAATTATTTTTCTATTTTTCCACATTCTCTTTTGGGCCAAGAAATCATCTCCAAGCATGGTCTTACTGATGGAACAAAAAAGAAAAGACAAAATACAACAAGAAAGAAAAACTGAATCACAAGAAAAAGAGGCTAAACCAAAACATAATGAAAGACATAAGTAGGAAGACAAGAGAGATTGAATAGAAAAAGTATGGGATTGGTGCAAGGGAGGGAAAACTAGGATGCAACTAATCCTACTCTTAACCTAACAGCTAGAAGTTCGAGGTCACATATAATGGAATTTCCAATGTAAGCATCACAATTTTTCCCAACCTGCAATCACAAAGATGCGACCAATTAAAAAAATATAAAACAATATGCAATAGAAAAGATAAGAACTTGAAATAATTGTACAAAAATTTGAAGGTATTTCCTGTTAGCAGAAATATAGGTCATATCCACTACTTCTAACTAGTTCACATTCTTACCTTTTTTCTGAAAACCATCATTCAACAAACCTCGAAAGCTTCTTGCGAATGTGTCTTCAGCTACACCAAACTCCTTAGAAAGTGCATCAAAATATAGAAACTTGTTATTTGCGACGGAGCCTTCCAAGTAAGATTGCTCCATCCATTCAATGATTGAATCATAAAACTCATGCTAATCCTCTTGAAAACCCTGAAATCTTTGAAAAGACAAATTTTCAATTAAAGGCACAAGATTACGATGAGAATCTTGTGAGGAGAAATATATTTGATCATATTTAGAAATTGTGTCAAGGCAGGGAGGACGTGACATAACCATATGCAAGTGTGAAGGTGCCTCAACTGCTTCATAAGTACTTAGATGGTGAGGTGTTAAACCATAAAAATCAAAGGATGTAAAACAACTGTGATTGGATGTGTTGATGGGAAAATAGTAAGTTAAATGGAAATCATCATAAACGTAATTATGATTAGATGGGTGGATTAAATCATGATACTCCCGGCCCATAATTAGAAAAGGTAAATCAAATTTAACAGTTACACAAATCCTCTGTATATTAGAATCATCTTCCTCATATGATGAGCATAACAAACCATTTTCTTGCTACTGGTTACACACTACACTAGCATCGTTATCATCAAATGAAAAAAGGAATGCTTATATAATGAACACATGAAACAAGTCAATGTAAAACAAGGGAAGAATAATTTAATTAATCAAATAATCCATGAATTCACTGATGCTCAAGAGGATTTAAGGTGCGATGAAGAAAAAAAAGTAGTATCAAAATATTCATAAGAAGTATGAGGAGATGATTGTTTTCAAATGAGTGTGAAAATTACGACTCCTTTGGCCAAAGATAATATTTAGAATAGTTTACTTTGCATTTCCATGATTTTATGAGAGAGTTACATTCCAATCACAAGTTTGATACAGGAGACTTGCATGAAGATGAGTCATCTTGAATCCGATCAAAAATCAAAACTTGAAAGTTTGAAAGATCATATTTGCAATGCCAAATATATTTCAAGAAAGAATTTACATCGTGTGAAACCATGTGGAAAGAATATTTTTTTTGAAGAAAACCAAAGCTAACTAAGTCCAGGGGTCTTTCCATAGTTGTGAGATCTTGACATAACCATCAATGAAAGATGAAGTGCCTCGACTCACTAACAAGTCCCGAAAATTTAAAGGATTATAAAATCACATTCCGATGATTGAACTAGATCATGCCTGGTGTGAGGGTGGTTGATTTCATTAATTTTGATGAGGTCACTATTAACCAAATGGAAGCCATCTCTATCAATAATTTTATCATATCTTATGACTTCAACAACCAAACTACTCAAGTTGAAAGATTCATCTAATCGAAAATCTCAAGATACATGAATTGGAAAAAATTCATGAGCAAGATGGTTTCAAGATTTGTATTCATGCAAGAGAAGAGATGATGAGGGATGGAAAGAGTACTCAATGATTTGATTTTTTTCATTTTCATTATGGGTAATCTCACCACCTTGTGTCAATTGAGAAGTTAGCTAATCAAATGAAGAACTTGAAGAGCATGGAGTACCTTCATCGTGAGTAGATTCATCGCCAATGGTAGAACACAAGGGGTAGTGAGATGAAGAGGAAGTTTTAGCAAGCACATCTTCTTTGACCAGATTATATTCTATATCTAAAGTATCATCTTCATGAGAGACCAAAAGATTAGATGATGCACCTAGGCATTCATGATCGCATTTGTCAACAAATTCATCCCCATCGCAATGATTATTTCCCAAGGCTAGGGATTGATTGAAATAATTGATTGAATTTTATTCATTAATTAGATTAGCATATTTGAAATCATTCAAGAATGGAAGCACATCATCCTCATATGGAGGATTTTGGGAAAAATAAGAAATATTGATAGAATCTTCACCTTACTATTCATTTACCTGTGTAATGTGGCTACCTTGTATCAGATTGTAATTTGAACCAACAAATTGAAAATTGAGTGTTGGGCACGGGATCCCCCAAGGCAAGTTTGGGGCTTAAAGCATAGATTTTGACCCAATATGATGTAAAGAATCTGCGTTTTGTGGACGTGGAGCGTGATTATTGTAAATGAGTCATAGGGTTGTCCACCATCATTTTTGTAATGTAATGTCGGCTTTAGAAATCTACCCATGGTCTGCGGACCATGGGATTGTATAAATAGAGCGAGGCTCTAAGTTTTAAAGTGAATCGAAGTTAACTGAAGTAAGATCTAAAGATAAATAATTGAGTCTTAGTTGAAGTGTCAAGTCGTGTCTTTGGGTCGTAGAGTAGGAGAAGGCTCTACAACTAAGTGCGTAGAGGCCTAATAGTCCACAGCTGAGTGTGTAGACCCCTGGAGCTGAGTGTGTAGGGCAAGTCGAGTCTGTAACCTTTGGAAAAGTAATAAAGGTAAGTTTTACATAATTTCTATGTATCTTTTATTATTTTCTGCATTGAATGTATTGGGTATACATTCCATTTCTGTTTTTTATATGATGCACGAACTTATATGAATGTGTTGATAAAGCGAATATAAGATAAATTATCTATTTACACGAAGACAACTAACTGTTAGAAGAAGATAACTAAGATCCATAGTGTAACTTGGGAAAATAGAGTAGATCATTGCTTTAGCAACACGAAAGCACCTCAGCCCCTGGTTAGGTTTGCGTGAAGGAAATTATAACAAATTACAAAGGTCTTGCAAGTAAGGAAAGTGCGCGAAGTGACCAACGTGAAGGTATTCATAGCTGGACTAAACTGACCCCTCAAACATCTCAAGGGTGCAAAAACTTGGTTCCAGCATCCCCTCATACTACTTCAGGTGAGACCTCAGTTCGCACTCCACAAGCTATTACTGAAAGGGCCAGTAGTACAAGGATTTGTTTGGCTAAATAACTCTGAACCTGGGTCAAGCTCCATTAAGCCAACAAATGGTTCTGTTGTCGGGACTGGAATTTGCATAGAGATGTTTGATGTCGTACCATTGGAATTCGATTAAGAAGGAAATTGAAGGTTGGTTGGACATGAGAATTCATGAGTTTGCGGCATAGGAGAACAGGAATCTGCAACTGATAAAAGAAGAGTGGTTAGGCTTCTACATGTACATAGAGATCCACGAAATTTTCTTCTCATCTTTCCCCACTGAGTTGTACGAGTGGATCACGAAGCTAGCAGATAGTCAAGGAAGGTGGAAGCTCGACAATCCTATTGTGTGGACCCCAGAGTTGGTGCACAGATTGGAAGCAGCAGAGGATAAGATCACGTGTGTTGTTGATCACTGGCTCAATCGGAAGCCAAGGAAGTAATGGACCAAAATATAGCCCTTTGATTTCACCTCCGCGAGGGGACGAGGAAGAGCTCGCGAAGATCTCACCGCGAAGTGCGATAAATTTGATAAGCCAAAGGATTCTTTGCATACCACCCCCACACACACCACCACCAGCTTCACCACCCTCACCTCCATCTTCACATGTATCACCTCCGCCACCACTACGAGTCAATATGGCAAGCGCGATAAAGTTGATTGTGTTCAAGGGAGTAGGAAATGAAGATCCGGACCAGTTTTGGTTCATGATAAGAGCCGTATGGGAAGCGCAGGGAGTTACAGATCATAATATAAAAAAAGTGACACTGGTCAACACTTTGCAGGATCGCACGCTGACCTAGTATATTAAGCATTCTAATGATAATCCGAATGCAGGAATTGCGGATATCCAAATTGTGCCAAACAGGGAATTTAGCAGGCCAAAGTCAGAAGCATAGTTGATCATTGGATTCAAAGAAATCACAATGCTACCAGGTGAAACTCTTAGGAGTTGGATCAGAGACTTAACTGTATGATTCATGAAGCTAATATGACTTTCACGGATGGACAACACCGCGAATGGTTTGTAGCATCGCTAACACCGCATTTGAGAAACCCACTGCCGCACTAGAGGTTAACGAACTAGGCAAAAGCTCGAGAGATCACGATGAGGCTGCATGAGACCTCGATACAGAATCCTAACATGGGATTTTAGTAGATCCATGTGTAATTGAAAAAGTTATGCCTTGAGATGTAGAGCCTGAAACAAGATAGGACAGCTCGACCAGAAGTGCGCAAAGAGGTATGGTGCATTAAATGTAAGGATCAGGGTCATGACAAGGACCACTTCCTGGTGTTCACGAATTACCTCGTGGGAGGAGGACCAATTCCATTAAGACCGGAGGCACAAGCAGGACCTAGTGCAACGCCTACTTTGTGGTGCACGATTTGTCAAATAAGAGGAAATCATGCTATGGACAACTGCCATTTATTACAAAAGTACACTCATAATTTGCAATAGTTGTTCTTTAATTTTTGTAGATTGGTTGGACACGATGAGCACACTTGTAGAAGCTTTGAGTTGATGATGGATAGAACTCCCACCTACAGAGTTCAAGTCAAATTGCAGCCCCTTGACAAGAACACAGGAGTGGCACGAACCATATTTCAGGGGCGTAGGCGAGGCCAAGGTGGAGGAGGACCTGGAAGAGGTCGCAGACAACTGATATGTTACAGTTGTGGAGGGTTAGGAAATTATTCTTGTGATTGCATGAATCCAACGCATCCATCATGTCTGTATTGTACCTTGTTTGATCATGAGATGGAAGATTTCCCTATGCTTATAGCTAGGATACGCGACAAGGGTGCGCTACCACCTCTCTCGACTTAGAACCTGTAGATGATGAGGTCTGGGCCACGTGAGGAAGATCCAAATGTGAACATTGTGATCCAATGTGGAATTACGATGGGAGATGATAAAAGGAAACAACCAAAAGATAGTACTTGGGTTGGAAAGGCTCCGACAAAAGAAGAAGAGTTTGATTTGGAGCGTGCTAAGGAAACCTTCATGGAAGCTAAGAAGAGTTTCAACTTAGATCGGAGCTGGAAGTGGACCCATCTATGCTTATGACATTCCTAGAAACATGCATGAAGCTACTAGACGATAGTAAGGTTGTAAAAGGATTGTAGGAACTCATTAAAAGATGCACTGGGACCGTGCCAGGAGAACCGCTCGTAGCCTGGAAGATTGGAAAACATACGACGATGACGGGAAGAGAAATGAGGTTAACCATGCATATTGGAGAATATGAGATGGGAAAAGTAATTCTAGACCTAGGATTGGACGTGAAAATTCTACCGAAGCAGACATGGGAGCACATGGGAAGGCCTACGTTGCAATGGTCTCCTATCTAGCTATGAATGGCGAACCCGCAAAAGATAATACTTATGGGGAGATTGCAGGGAATCATTGTGGATATTGAAGGAGCGAGCACACTAACAGAATTTGAAATGATAGAGATTGTTGATGACATCGATCCCTACCCCACAATCTTAGGAATTGATTGGGTCACTGACATGAATGGGGTGATTAATCTGAAGAAGTGCAAGATTATTTTTGAGAAGAATTTTCTGCACGTAGTTATACCCCTGGAACCTACGGAAGGATCGCACTATACAGAACCGGTGTGCGACTATGAAAGTGACGATGATTTGTACTGCATCGAAAAGATAACCATGTGAGATCAAGGCTGGGTAAATCCCATAACAGATGGACGGATCTCATGGGAGCACGAAAGCTCCTATACATCAAGTTCAGATGAGGAGATAAAGCGATGGAAAAACTGGTTCCACGAGGTGACCAGGCTGAACTATAATATGATGACAAGATCACTGCATTGCATATCGACAGAAGTGATAGATCTCCCTACTTATGATGGATTAGTTGAGGTAGATATTTTATTGGATAGATTTGAAAGGGAGGTTCTAGAAAAGCAACGTTTCTAGGCTTTGAAGTGGGTACTGCATGCTATGCACATGAGGTGGTGCGGTACGCAACAAGGAATCTTTGAGGAGTGGTGCGAATGTAAGAGAATGATGTGCATGTGTTTTGTGAAGCCTAAGATGTGACTAACAGATAAATACAAAAAACAGGATGGTCCACGCACGCATGTGTGTAGGTCAGTACAGGCATATGGTAAACAACCTGCGTGGATGCACATGAACTTCGTTTTGGGGAATATGGTCAATAAGCATGTGTTGGAGGGGAAATTGCATGAACAGTCTCTCAAGTTGGAATGAAGGTTGTGGAAAGAATGAGTGCTTAGAAGGTTACCCACGCAGAATCATTTAACGGAGTGTGTGAAGCACTAAACAAGGTATGTAATGTGTAGTGAAGTAATTGGGACCTATGCGTACCAGAAATTTTATGGGCTTATAGGACGACATGCAAGAAACTAACGGCACAGACACCTTCCCAGCTGGTCTATGGAGTGGAAGCCATAATGCCAATGGAGTATATCATGCCTAGTCTACGCATAGCAATACTCACAGGTATGACGGACCGTGGAGCCCTGGAGGAGAGGCTCATGCAGTTAGAGAAAGTCGAAGAAGAATAGTTTTTGACTGGATTCCATTAGCAGGTACAAACGTAGTGTGAAAAGGCATGGCACGATCGACATATTAAATTGCGCACCTTCAAGGTGAATGATTTTGTGTTACTGTATGACAGTAAGTTTGAAAAATTCCTAGGAAAATTCAGAATGCATTGGCTGGGACCGTATGTTATTAAGGACGTCACAAACTGAGGCATGGTACAATTGGTAAAGTTAAATGGAGAACCTTTCCCAGGAGAAGTGAATGGCAGTCAGTTGAAGCCATACATGAGTGGTCGGGTTATCTGACTAGCCGATAGAAGCATAGTCTTAGCGCTCCTGGCAGCTGAAAGGAGGCATGGGACTATAAACAAAAGTAGGGAATGCAGGAGCAGATACAAGGCAGCAGTTCAGATACAACAGTCTCTAAACAACACATGTAGGAGGTACAGCAGGCAGCTGCTCAGTGCGCTGTCGAGCTTGCAGTAGTTCGAACAGAGTTGTGAGGTCTCCATATGAAGATCTCCACACCAACAAAGTGACTTGAGGGTGAGTCACGATGTTTGTTTTGGGGGCCTGTTGGACGTGGGATCCCCCAAGGCAAGTTTGGGGCTTAAAGCCTAGATTTTGACCAAATCTTATGTAAAGAGTCCACATTTTGTGGGTGCAGAGCATAATGATTGTAAATGAGTCATAGGGTTGTTTGCCCTCATTTTTGTAATGTAATGTCAGCTTTAGAAATCTACCCATGGTCCACAAACCATGGGATTTCATAAATAGAGAAAGGCTCTAAGTTGTAAACTAAATCGAAGTTAACCAAAGTCAGATCTAATGAGGAATAATTGAGTCTTCGTTAAACCATCGAGTCGTGTCTTTGGGTCATAGAGTAGGAGAAGGCTCTGCAGCTGAGTGTGCAGAGGCCTAGTAGTCCATAGTTGAGTGTGCGGACCCCTACAGCTGAGTGCGTATAGCAAGTCGAGTCTATAACCTTTGGAGAAGTAATAAAGATAAGTTTTACATCATTTCTATGTATCTTTTACTATTGTCTACATTGAATGTATTGGATATAAATTCCATTTCTATTGTTTATATGATGCACGAACTTATATGAATGTGTTGATAAAGTGAATATAAGATAAAGTATCTATTTACGTGAAGACAAGTAACTGTTATAAGAAGACAAATAAGATCCGCGATGTAACATGGGGAAGTAGCGCAAAGCACTGCTTTAGTAGTGTGAAAGCACCTTAGCCCCTTGTTATGGCTGTGTGAAGGCAATTATAACAGATCGCAAAGGCCTTGCAGGTCAGGAAAGTGTGTGAAGTGACTTGTGTGAAGGTATTCATAGTTGGACTAAACCGACCCCTTAGACATCTCAAGTGTGCAGAAACTTGGTTCGAGCATCCCCCCATACTGCCTCAGGCGAGACCTCAGTCCGCGCTCCGCGGGCTGTTGCCGAAAGGTCCAATAGTACAGGGATTTATTTGTCTAAATAAATCTGAACCTGGGTCAGGCCCCATCAAGCCAACATTGAGAGGGTGTGAAAAATTAGCTGGTCGAGCAAGTTGATCGGGAAAATCATGGTACAAATATTCATGGCATGTAGATGATAGAGCATAAAAAAATCTAGATTAGATTCGAGACTAGAGTTATGAATAGTAATATCATCGCTTCCTGAGCCATTATGGGATTTCCTCCATTGAATCTGAGTCATGCCAAGTGGAAGAAGAATGAGAATACAGATTAGGAATTTGATTTGCCAATTTCCCAACTTTATTATCATCACACAGAAACACCCTCATTGGAACTGGAAAAGGAGGAGTAAACTCATCTTATGAAATTAGAGGTGTCTAATGATTCAAAATATTTGGGGAAGTAGGAAAATCATGGGGTTCAGGTTCACCATGTAAAGAGATATGAACCAAGCACTCAAACTCTTGCTTAAAGAAATCCCAATGCATATCTTCTTTAGGAAATTCATAACAAAGCTGAAGGAATCGATCAGAAAAATCATCAACTGATTCATTACACTTCATTCTTAAGTGATTGATTCTTTTACATACATATCAGTAATCATACCTATCTAATTCAAAATTAATCTCCTTAATGAGATGGTTAAAAGAATGAATGGAAGAAGGTGGTAGAGTGTGACACCATCTGCTAACTTGACATTCAAGCGTAAGGAAGAAAATAATACAAGCGACAACTTCACAATCAATTTCATAGTACTCGTAGAACCTAAGAAAAAGAGATGCATGCACGGTAATAGATGTATCACCCTCACCATCAAACTTGGATTGAGACAAGTCATGAAGAGATTCACCAGGGATTGAAAGTTCACCACAGGATAGGTTAGAAAAACATCCTGAGAGTATGATTTGAAGATGAGCCATTTACGAAAAAAAAATTAAAACATACTCAAAGAGCTCAGCTTGTCACTTGGCCCTGCTTCTAGAACCATTATTGACGGTGCTAGAAATATGTCAACCAAGGGGTCTCGTCGATATGAAGTCCCAATTAGACCTCACACCATTTGGATTAGGAGCCCCATTCAAAATATCAACACGATTTCCATGTATTCTTAAAGGTATTCCTTGGCTCTGGCTATCAGCAAGAGAGAGGAGAGTGAATGTGCCTTTGAAAAGCAAAGGGTGTGTGCCTAGTGAGTGCTTAATCATATGTGTGTCAAAGTTATGTCACTGCGTAGGGGAGGAAAAGTGAGCCTCTAAGAGAGAGGTAGTAGTACCACCCTAGTAGAGACACACATGAACAAGAGAAATCTGTACAACATCAATAGGAATAGTCCACAGAGATGTGGTGGTCATTACAACCAATGTAATAAGGAAGATATGTCTAATATTCAGTGGAATAGTCCACGAGGATGTGACAATGATAATAGTAATTACAACACATTCTCAATATATTAAATACTAAAATAACCAAAACAGTGCACATACTTTAGCACATATGAAAGGAAACATGAATTATAAACATTCACAAAATAGTCTTACAAATATTGATAATCCATGCATGAAGAATGTGTTGGCCCATAGGGCTTCTTATAATAAGTAAAATTTCCAAGACACATGTATACAATGAACACCACTAGCTCCAACAATGGAGTATTGGAACCAATCATTTCTCCTCAAAAGAACTAGTTGATCTCTCGAATGCTTGCAAGAGGAGCCAAGGTGAAAAGTCCTTTTCTCATTTGATGAAGATGTATATATAACCAAGAGGTGACGCTTCACCTTCCTTATGACTTTTTGACTACCCTAATGATTGTTTCAATTCCTATGACTTTTCAACCTTACATGACTCTTCTTATTATGAATGTGTCCTTTAGAATTCCACTTTAGAATACATTTCGAATAGGTAATTACATAATCCACAATAATGATGTGGCAAATGATGACTTGTTACATGACATGACATGGAACTAATGACATGAACTACATGATGATGTGGCAGTGCCAAGATTCCCTTCTTTATGCTTCTTTCTTTATGTCTTTTTGAAAGGATGGTACATCTTCTTCTTCCTCCTCCTCCTATTGACTTGAAGATGAGTCTTCCATGTGATCTTTATATTCATCTTCTCTTAGAGTTTGGTTTTCCTTCATCTTCTCGCCTCATGATAATCTTATTTATTCAGCCCCATATGTGCCTTATAGCTTGTCATCCTTCTCCATATCTCCCTTCATCATATTGCCATAGAATGATAGAGTACCTGTGTTTGCAATCCACTCATGACAAGATGATATCAGTCTAATAAATCCCTAATCTAAGATGGTGTATATTGGTCCATCGACTGAGTTGGAATCAAATGAAAATCTAGGAAAGAGACTTGGTAATTGTGCAATTGTGAAGCTTAGGTAGTCAGGGGTGAGCTTGAGTCTTGAGACTACGTAGTTATCAGTTAAGGTTGGGTTGAGGAAGAAAATTGCACAGTATGGGAGCTCAGGGTGACAGGCTAAGGGGATGGGAACTAGATGAGCCTATTGCACAGTTCTGGAGGATATATGAGCCCAAGTGATTGCATAATTGCATAGTTTAGGGAGTCAGTGGTGATCTTGAGCCCTGCGAATGAGCAATGTGTAGCTCAGGCAAGACCGGGGAGACAAACGACACAGTTTCTGGACTCAGTGACCTTAGCTACTGGATTTTTCACTATTTAGGAGAATTGCAGAGTTCTGGGAGGTAGAGGAGGTTGGTCCCTTGCAAAATTGCACATTTCAAGAGCTCAAGGATGAGATTAAGTCTATATATTTCACAATGCATAGTTAAGGTTAGGTTGGGAGGATGAATTATGCAATTCTAGGAGGCAAGGTTAGGCTTGAGCACTGGAACTATGCAGTGCAATATTCATGGGAAGAACGGACTACACATTGCATTGTGTTAAGGAACAAGGGTGCAGATTTAGGGTTAGAACTATGCAATGTGTAGTTGAGGAAGACTGGATGAGGCTAGGTTGTTGGGGAACTTATGAAAATTGGCTAAGTGTGGGACCGAAGAGACTAGTGTGAACAGTGATATGAATTAACTCTGATCACACACTTGAAACACTTTGATTACACAACAACATAGATCATATGGAACATGTTAACAAGATGTTTCCCTCAATGCGACAACCTTGCAACAAATTTACAACAAGTGCGACACTAGAGGTACACTTTGTGACGACAGTGATGACACTTGTGATACAATGCTAAAAACTTTAGGAATGAGTGCAACTAATGTTTAGATGATTAAAAAAAATCATTCCATCAAATATAACCCCTAGAAGCCACCAGAACAATCATACATACATTGTGCAAAATCTAATGTGTGAAAATATGCCAATTGTGAAAGTGTGAATGACTCTTGTGATATGTGGACGATAATGAAACTAACACATGCCAAAGCAAAGATAACATGACAATGACACTAGTTAGAGTAAAGGCAAGTGAAAGCAAGAACTGAAAACATGAAAATGACACTCCCGAAAACAAAGGTGCATGAAAGAGACAATTTGCAAAACTCACTGAAATGGAAGTATGAATGTAGCTAGAATGTGAGAAACTATTGTTGTCAGTGCGCACTGACTGTCGACATGGATTAGACATTAGACAAGCACAGTCTTGATGGAACGTGTTATGATTAGCCAACCTTGCGTAAAAGGATGCGCTCATGAACTTGTTGCAGACTGGGAATGTGTCAACAAGTGACTTCGACACTTCCGATCCAAGCATTGAGCTCAAAGGAATCAACCAACCAAGAAGTGAGTATGGAATGACCGACTGCAAGGTCCGGAGTAGGCTCCAAAATTAGAGTGTACACAAAATTTTGGAGGGTTTCTGTTGCATTGACAACAATATCTAAAGGTAATATTAATTGTGGCCTATGGTATTCAATAAGAAAAGACTTCAATTTAACAACATACACAAATGAAAATTGGGTAGGAAATGTTGATGATAGAAAGAGCACAAGTGGTGCAACATTATTTTTGGGTAATTATTTGGTGTCTTGACTAAGAAAAAAGTAGAATTCTATTTCATTGTCTACAATTAAAACTAAGTACATAGCAGAAATTGTATGCTATACTTACACCCCATGGATGAAATAAAATCTCAAGGATATCAAGCATGAATACACTGATCCTATTCATATTATGTGTGATAATACTAATGCTATTAGTAAGCCCAATAATCATGCAATGCATTAAAAAAACAAAGCATATTCCTATAAAATATCATTTCTTGAGAGACCAAGTTTCTTATTACACTGCTAGGCTTGAATATGTTGCCATTAATGAGAAAATTGTAGATATATTTACCAAACCAATTCCTAAAGAGCCATTTTAGTACTTAACACAATGGTTGGGAGGGTTATCTCTCTCATGACACTAATTCTATTAGTATGGGGACTAAAAAATACTCATCACATGTCTGAATTTTGGAGAGTAAGCTGCAAGAGAATAATGGTTTCTTGAAAATCCTATTGGACATGTATTAGCAAAAAATAAATGTCGAGAAGATAGGTTCATAGGTGTAATAGTCCTAATGAAAAATTCCATTTAAAAATATGTAAATACCACGGATGATGGTGTTAGGGCCTAGATTTACCTCAAGCTGAAGAAGGTAAGATCCAGGGCCAACATCAAACCACGCTTAACCTGGTAGCTAGCCCTACCAGGTCAGGAGAGGGCTCTCTCCGGGTCAATCTCAGCAAATTATAATCGATGAGGGATTGAGATGATTGATATAAATACTGATCTTACCATAGATATATGTGTGAAAAATTTTGATTGAATAAAATGATGTTTTTGTTGGCTCAGATGGAAAGGTAGATTTTGGGTGTGGGGAATGAGGCTCAGTCTTGTAGAGATCTCAATGGGGCAAGGTAGGAAATTGTTTTTGGCACTTAAAATTGAATGAGATGGAAGGATTAGATAGGTGAGGAGCTGAAGAGGGCAAGAAAACTCATGGATCCTCTCCAAATAGCTGAAAACATCAAAGACTAAAGCAAACCTCAATTAGAGCACTGCAATTTCAATGGATTCTACTTACACTGTTGTTTGATTTAGCTGAGAAGAAATAAGAGAGATAATGGCATACAATCACATAAATAAATTCACAATTACAAAAGAAAACACTGTACTAAGACAAATTTCCACATGGATCCCAAAGAGTGTTGCAAACCCTAGTCTCAATTCCTTAGCCAAAATGCTGATATGAGTGTACAATGAAGCTCAAGGCTTTCTCAAAAGTCCAACCTTCTTCCAAATTCCAACCCCTACACTATGAAATTCATAAAATATATACATTTTCTCATCCTTGTACTAAGA
Source organism: Pinus tabuliformis (assembly GCA_031772625.1). NCBI lineage: Eukaryota > Viridiplantae > Streptophyta > Pinopsida > Pinales > Pinaceae > Pinus > Pinus tabuliformis. Next base: position 788,808,094 of record CM062820.1, on the reverse strand, counting down.
GAATTGAGCTCAACCATTTTCTTCAAAATAGAACCAGTTACATTAAACTTGGGCCGAATTTCTGAAAATAGGTTTTGAAGATGAACTCGTATATCCTAAACCATAGCACTTGTTACAAAACGGAAAGAGGTTTTTGTAGATAAGGTCATTTTGGAGAAAAAAATCTCTCAAATTTGGGAAATTCGTTTCCATTTGCTCGCAATCTATTCCACAAAATCATCTCTAAAACAGAAAATCATTAAAAATTTAAATCTGTGAAAATGAGCTGTAAAGATCTAATCACATATCACAATTCATGACACCTGTGAATAAAATGAAAGAATTTTTTGTTATATGGCTCGTGTTTAACAAAAACCTCCTTGGGTTTTTGAAAAGTACTTTCCATCTGTTGTAAAATTTCCCCACACTAAAATGACTAAAACAGCAAAAAATATGAAAATTTTGCTTTGTTTTAATGTAAGCTCCAAATATCACTGTATATCTCCCACATAGTAGCATCTGTGCATAAAATGAAGGAGGTTTTTGTTATTTGGTATGTGATTAACAAAAAAATCTTTCACTTTTGAAAAATTCCTTACCATTATTTCACAAACTGAATTTGTACTAAACTTTTCATTGTGTGCAACAACTGACCTCAAAACATGCATAACCAAGAATCACTCATTCATTTCGATCATATCTTCTAATCTGGGAGCTGGTTATGGGAGTGTGATATACCGTTGGAAATATTTTTTCGAGCTTCTTCGGATGGACACACTTGTGACATGTTTTGTGCTAAACATTATGTGCAAAACATCTAACAAAACCAGACATAGTAAGAGCTCATGTTGATCCCTGGTGACAGGTTGCGAAGACTGGAACTAATAGATGGGACATGTATTCCAAGCTGAATGGTGGCAAGGACATCCTAGTGGGTATTCATTTGATTTTTTATGGCTAAGGAAATTGGCAAAGGCAATGGCTAAGGAATTAAAGAGGAAAAAATGTATTTTGGCACATTTGTTTATGAAAATAATGGAAATTAGGAGAAAAGGAGGTGAAAGGTCACATGTTTCATGTGACAAGGAAATTAAAAGAAAATAATGGAAAATGAAGAAAATAGAGGCCTCATTAATAAAAAGGCTTCTGACGATCAGTGGGAAAGAATTGGTTAGTATAGCTTTGGAGCTCTCTCATTATTCTCTCTATCTCTCATACTCTCGGACAATTAGAGTTTCTTGGAGCAATTTGGGCATTGGAGCAAGAAAGGCAAAGAAGGAAAGAGGAAGCAAAGATCAAGCAGGGAAAGCCAGGATCAAGCATCTACAATAGGCTTCATTGTAGGTATCAACTTGCATGTGTATTTTCCTTGCTATATTTGGCATGCATGGGATTGCATGTGTTTCTTTTTTACCATGGGATGGGTTTTGCTAGGTGTGACAGTGTTTTCAACCTAGCCATTCCATTTCCTGATAGATTTTATGAGATGGGTTCTCTCATGTGTTTTGTGGGGAATGGCTGGATTGGATTCGAAGTTGAGTGGGGTGGATCTCCGAATTGACCAACACTTGGTGGTCTTGGTCCCTAAACCAGATTAAGGATGCACGAAGCCATTAGCTTGGTAACTCCTGAACCGGACTGTGGGTTGTAGTAAATCCAGATTGTGTGCCTCGGTGGGCCTAGGAATTCTTGTTGGTGAATGGCGGGATATACTGTAAAGTAAAGAGGTGGATTTTATCTTCGTTGGGCCTAGTGATTCTAGGATGTAATGCATGGTAAAGCCTAGAGAGTATGTCTCGGTGTAGGTCCTAGTGATCCCTAGATCAGACTGCAGATGCATGGTAAAGCTTGAGAGATTAGGAGGCACTCAAATTCCTCATGGTGTAGGCAGAGGACTCTAGTGGCATCCACATTGATTGGTGTTTTTGATGTGTTCTATGAATCCCACATTCATGCTTGGAATATGGCACTGGGGTGATTGGCTGAAGAGATACTTGGCTCAGCCAATCTATGGTCAGGTGGAACGCGGTAGTCCCATCACTGGTTGGTTCATTACATTTATTAATGAGAAATTCATTTCCTTGATTTTCATGTCCAAATGTATTGATATGTATATATATATATATATATATATATATATATATATATATATATATGGATTTTGATGGCTAATATGTTTATTGTATTTCTGTTACTATTATGCTGGTTATATGCACATTTCATGACAACAACTATGTATGGCTCTGAGCATGTTTTTACTTGTATATGAATGGATAATTTCTTTATGAGTTAATGGAGGATAATGCAACAAATGGCATGAGGGAACAATGGTTCATAGTGATTCTCAGATAAGTATGAGATCCCTACACTTAATTTTGTTATTTACACATGTAAGTTATATGTTGATGATATGTTTGATGAAATTCTTGTCATGGCTAGTAGGGGTCTGGTGATGATCTTGTTCATATTATTGATTTTGCATCATTGTTTCCCTGCATCATTACTAATTGTAAGTGATCATTCCATTCTGGGCAGTGTCCCAAACTTTGGGCTGAAAAAGGTGGCTCAAATCTTGGAATGCTAGCATTATTGTTGAGACTAACTCGCTTGGGAAGTGTCCAGGAAGCATTATAAAGCATCTAGGCAGTGTCTAGGGAGCATTTATCCTTAAACTAACTCGCTTAGACAGTGTCTAGGGAGCATTAACTTTCCCTTAAGTCCCTCAAACAACAGTGGGACCCAGGGATAGATAGTTTGAGTGGTTGAATTGTCTCCTGAAGGTTATCTGGACGAAGTTGGATGACTGTATTTGATGTTCCATCACTTCCATTTCCTTAAAGTCACCAAAGAGGTTGAATCTTATCATAATGGCCTCTCATCACATGTTTCCCCAACTAGTTGGTTGCTTGGTGTTGAAGCCCCGAAAATTAGGTCTACAACAAGGGGGATACCCACCCGGTCCGGATCCTGAAAGCAGCTCCTTTTCCATTTTGGATGGTGGGTCCGATAGAGGATAATGGGACCAGTTTCCAAATTTGTGTGTGTGTTGATAAGAATTGATATTTCTATTTTCTAAAGATTTCTAAGTAAAATGATTTTAATCTAAGTTTAATGTAAAACATGAAATTGTATTCTAATGAATAGAAATATTTAAGTCTAAAACTAACCTGGGATTCAAGTTTTCACTTATGCGATCTAAAATAATTTCTAGTAGCAATTGGTAATAAAGAGCATTCAATCGCTACAAGAAAAGAATTTGATAAAAATGAATTGTTTCATATAAAAAGTTAGCTGAAACAATTGTGAGAAGCATATTGCATAATAAGTCATTCATACATTAAGCATAAACAGAATAGGTATCACAATACAAAAGTGGCAAATGATAACTCAAACATTCAAGCTTTCATATATAAATAACTGAGCATAAAATATTACTTTGACACATAAGCAGAAATCATTAAGAGATAAAAGTACCATTGATAACAAGTTCTACTCATGAGCTTTAGCAATATAGATTTATCTCTTCTTAATTCAATATCTACTAAGAGTACAAAAGTGCATTTCAGTAGCAAACATTAAACAAAGGTATCAATAAATCTCATTCCATTCATTCATCAAAACCTCCTCTGAGGGTGCAGAAGTGCATGTTCTAAGGAAACGTTTTTGACAAATTTCAGGACCCCTCTCTAAATGCATGAGAGGGGTTAAAATACTACTACCTAAACACTAAAAGTAGTTTATTACAAAAATATAGGAGGAGGTTTAAATGAACATCCTCATATAAGGCAAAAAATAAATCAAAACTAAAATTAAAAATGGATATGGAAATTAACTATCTATGTATCTGTTCTCTGTGGTCGCAAGCATTCAACATCAACTTGAGGAGTGTCGGTTGGCTGATCTCTGATTTTAGTTGCCCTGCGAAACCAGAATCGGCAAGAGCTAGCGGTATCTTCTCGGTAGAGTTCGTAAGGCATTTGAGAGTCATGGATTGACTGTGTGGTTTAACAAAGTACTACCAGTAAGTATCCCAATTCAACTTGGTTAACTTTTTGATGAACTCTACCCTTTCCTCAGCTTTCTGTCTCCAGCTTGTCTGCAGTTGTTGTGCCTTTGGGAGAAATCCAGGAGCGGTCTTTGATATGAGGTTTGCTCTGTGTAGGTTTTCATTGACACAATCAATGACGTTATTTGTCGTTGTCACTACTTCTTCCACTGCCACACGTCTAGCGCTGAATGGAATCGCTAGGTTTCAGCCAAATTTGCTTACCGCCCAAGGGTGCATCCGATAAATACCATCGGTTTTGGAGCGTGGGTCCTTCCTTTAGCCTTTAATGCTTTTCCCTGTGGTTTTCCAGCTTACATGCAACCGAGAACTTTGGGACTTTCCTTCTCAAGGGGTTTTGCCCAGTGATGCGCTATTAGCACTAAGTGCTAATCATGCATCAAAAACTACCTCCCTTTCCTGATTCAGGCTTCCCTGGTGTTAGTTTCGCCTCCTGCGCAATCTTAATGGCCCTTGGTCAGCGCGCTTTTCCCTTTTTCAATGGTTCTTCCCTTACTAACCAGTTCTTGGTGCACTACACCAAATCTTCATTATCCTTGGCGAACTTATCCACGAACTATTTGTTGTAGGTTGCCTATGGCTCTAGTAGATGATACATAAGCCTTAAATATTGCGAAGTGAATGATCCAATGAGCTCTTGACCTTGAGACTTGAATTGTCTGTCTGATATATCATCACTGTCTAGTACCCACTTGAACTTGTCTGTATATGGGAGAATCTTAGGTCTTGCCGCTATCCGGGCCAAGAACAAACATGCAAGTTCAGTATTTGATGCCTTAGAGGACCCGCGTGAGTCTATTATTGCTTTAACCTCCATAACTCTAGGATTTTCTTCTTCGAGCAGACTGTACATACCTTCCCAAGTGGTTATGCTGGCATCTCTGTTATAGGTGGTGTCTGTGTATAAAGGTGTCATTTCTTTGTCTTCTGAAACCAGAGCTTTTCCCTTCTTTCCCATTATGTTTTGCACACTACTGCGTATATTACTATGCTTGCCGCTCCTACAAATTTACAAGCAAGGAAAGAATAATGGTAAAAGATAAGGTGACGAGAAAGCTCTTAATGCCGAAATCATATTAAATATATCACCCTATGTGAAACAAACTTTCGATCAGATCTAAATCTTATCTCATAAATGAACATCAACTAACCATTAAATCGACATTAATGCCCATTACTTGGTATCAGATTACGAGAAAAACTTTATTGAAAGATGAACCCTACAGATCTACGATAAAGAGATTTTGCGATTTGCTTTGCAATATTGCAGATCGCAATATCGCCAATCCGTTTGTTAACAATCATTTATTACCTTATGCATATGCGAGATTCCTTATTGCATATTTCCAGATCGGAATATTTTAGCTTAGGTGATACTTGCGGCGTATAAAATCTACGATGCGCGATGGGTCTTTAAGGCACATGATCTCGCATCATGTTTTCGCAATTTCGAAAGCTTGTTTATATGATGTCCTCCATTATCCTTTGTGATGCGTTATCGTATTGTTGAGAGAACGATTTTATTTGGAACTTATCATAAAACTTAGTTTTTTGGGTTTTGCGGGTGTTCTCCTAAGTTTATTATAACATGTTTTATTCAAAGGGAAACATAAGTTCTAGTTTTTTATTTTTTAGAAGAGTCCCCATTTATTTAGCTTTATTACTAAAACTAAGTAAAAAGGGGGGTTGTTACTGACCACAACAATTGGCGATTCACTAGGAAGAACCAATTATCTCTGATTATCTTTTGAATTTTCTAAACTTCCAAAACAGAAAAGTTTTCTGGAAAATCAAACTTTACCATAGAAATATAAAGTGCATCATGCTTTTAGCCATTAATGGTAGTTTGTTTCTTCTGTGTTAACTCTGATTATTTACTTCCCAAAGCTAGTCATTATATTTACATTAGTCACTACTTAGTTTATAAAGATAAAAATAAAGGCTTCTTTGTAGATCAGTTTTAAGTATGCTCATTTGTCATAGGTAGAGTCTTTGCTGCCAGCAGGCTTTCATAGCCTCAACAGGGTTACCTGTTACCTAGCAATGATCCTGTATCCTACTTGGAGAAATATACAATTTTCAAAGATAAATCCAGATTCACACTTGTTTTTTGTTTTCTTTTATTTCTTAAAGAACAATGTCTTGGTTTGGTAGCCAAATTATGATAGTGCCATTCACTTGATTTATAACTTTGCTGAACAAGCTGGCTCGTGATGAGACCCCTTGTCTTTTGATTGCAACAATCTTGAGTCATTGCCCTATTTTGGTATGCAGTTTTGGCAATGTCAGCAAGTCATAATATCTATGGTCATGATAAGTAGACTCGTGATAAGACCTCTTATTCTTTAAGCTTATAGTGTAAACTCGTAATTCTCTAGGTGGGGAGGAAGTCATTGGTTCCTTAAGAATAGCTCCGGACGACAATTATAGAGTTTTTGGAAAGAGCTTTTCTACAAAGAATCTTTGTTTTGTTATTGATGCTTTTCATTGACTGATATAAAACAAATTCCGACTAAAGGTTGTTTTTCATCAAAATTCGTAAGGCTGAAACTAGTAACATTTCCAAGCTTATAGCATTTGACTGTATGTTTCAATAATAATGATCGATTTTCCAAATTAGTTCTATTTATACAAGCGAAAAAAAAAAAATCTAAAAAGAAACACTAATATTTTTCGTGAATTCCCAAAGTTTAATCATTTACAACCTGTTTTATTATCAAAATAAATCTATAAATACTAATTTACAAAAATATAAGACGTCATCTTCTATGGAAATTATTTTTTGAGAATTTTCCCATTAACACGTAAAGATTCTCTTTTCCCTGCTAAATCTTGCAACATGAAAGTGGAAGGACCTATGATTTCTACAATTTGGAATGGGCCAAGCCACATTTGTTGGAATTTAGAATGTTTGCCTTTTCTTCGTGAGCCTTATCCCATTTCAAAACTAAATCTCCAATTTGGAAATCTTTCCTAGATCATGCTTGAATCAAAGGAAGCCTTTACTAATGCTTGATGATGAGCGTGTGTTATTTTAGCCTGTTCTCGTTGCTCTTCTAGCTTAAGGATCTACAGTTGTCTTAGTTGTAAAGATGAAGTTGGTTTTTCATCATTAAATTGAACTAAGGCCAAAGAAGGAATTGCTAGATGAGTTGGGAGAACTACTTCTTTCCCATTAACTAAATTAAAGGGAGAAGTACCAATGGAAGCCTTTTGGGTTATTCGGTCTACCCACAAAGCATATATCAAATATTTGTGCCAATTTCTATGATTCTAATCAATGGTTCGCTTAATGATTTTGATTAAGTTTTTATTCATTTATTTGGCCAACCCGTTCCCTTGTGGGTAATAATTGGCAGAATATTTAAGTTTAAAACCTCTTTTAAGTGCAAATTTAGTCATATCATTTCCAGAAAAATATGATGCATTATCAAACATTAAAGCTGAGGGTAAACCAAAACTGGTGATTATGAACTGATCTATGAAATCAATGATATGTTCAACATTGGCTCTCTTGAGAGGAACTTCTTCTACACAGTAAAATAGTCTGTAACTGTAAGGATATACCTATGTTGTTTAGAAGAATGAGAAATGATCTCACCTATTATATCCAATCCCCATTGATCAAAAGGTTGATCGATATTGACTGGTTGCAAAAGAAATGATGGTTTGTTTTGTCTCTCGGCAGTAGTTTGACAAATTTGACATTTCCTTACGTAGCTATGTGCATCTTTAAATAATGTAGGCCAATAGTATCCTGCGCACAAAATTTTATGTGTTGTAGCATCTCCCGCATAATGTCCACCTCCTGGTCCGTCATGGAGTTTTTGCAACACCCTTTCAGCTTAAGGTTTTTCAAGACATCGAAGGAGAACATAATCATAATTCATCCTAAAATTACATCATTTACGATTTGATACTGCTTAGCCTTCAATCTTAGAGATCTTTTCTTTGAAAAACCTAGATTTGAAGGAGCATATCCATTCTTTAGATAAAATATGATATCAGCATATCTTGATTCAATATCGTTTAGGCTTACCTCATACATTTGTACCTCTTGATTTGGGGATGATATTTCAGAAATAAGTGATGCTCCAGCCAACATCTTGGAAAAGACTTGACCTTTTACAATATTTGCTAGCCTGATCTCGACGTCGTATTCTTGTAGGGCAGTGACCCAATTTTCTCTTTTTTCACCCACGTCTTTTTGTACTAAGAGATTTATTACCGCTGGAAACAGTACTATGATCTTTGTATGGGTTTTAAGAAGAAAGGGTCTAAAATATTTGATCACTTTGAAAAAAGCATAAGCCTGTTTCTCAATGTCATAATAATTTAATTCAGCCCCTTGTAGATTTGAACTAAAAAGGAAATTAGGGCTTCTGCCTTGTCTTGATTGGCTTGAGTGAGTATCACAACATATGATTTATCAGAGGTACACGTATATAAAATAAAAGGAGCTGAAAAATTTGGAGTCGCTAAGGATGGGGCATTAATAATCACTTGCTTGATTAGATTGAACGCTTCATATTCATCTTGGACCCATTTGAAGAGCGAATTCTTCTTTATCATTGCTTGTAATGGTGACACAATCCTTGAGAAGTCTGGAACAAATCTTTTGACAAAATTAATTTGTCCAAGGAAGGATTGCATGGCTTTCTTATTATGTGGTAAGGATATTTCGGAAATCTCCTTAATTCCATCAGGATTAATATGGATTCCAGATTTTGACACTATAAATCCAAGAAGTTTTCCTTCACTTGATGAAAAAGGATTTTTTTGGGTTAAGTGAAATCCCATACCTTTAGCAACGTTGGAAGATCTGCTTTAAGTCTTTAAGGTGATTACTGCATTTTTTAGAATATACTGTTATGTCATCCAAGTAAATCGCCACTGATTTGTTTACTAATACCTTAAATGTGATGTCCATGGTCCTTTGAAATGTGGCGCCAACATTAATCAGACCAAACGACATCTCTTAATATGCGTAAGTACCCCATTTGGTTTTGAACATGGTTTTTAGTTGATCATCAGGATGAACTAGAACCTGGTTGTAGCTAGAGAAACCGTCTAAAAAGGACATTAATTATGATCATACAACCACTTGCAATATTTTTTCCATAGGAAGCAGGGGAAAATTATCCTTTTGGCAAGCTTTGTTAAGATTTAGAAAGTCGATACAAATTCTAATATCTCCATTTTTCTTTCTGACGGGAACCATGTTGGAAACCCATCTAGAATGTCAAATAGGAAAAATAATTTTGGCTTTTGATAATTTATTGAGCTCTAATTTAATCTGACTTTCCAAATTAGGATGGATCTTCCTTAGCTTTTGCTGGACAGGTTTTTCATCATCTATCATTGGGATAGTATGCTGAATGATCGAAGTGTCGTAACTCTTAAGTTCATCGTAGTTCCAGGAAAAGACACTTTTGTACTGTTTCAGGAGATGAACATAGGCTAATTTTTCTTTTGGGGCTAGGCCAAGACGTATGTTGATATTATGTGGCTTGGTATCCATTCCTAGGTTTACTAATTCATAGTTTAGAGTTGAACTCTAAAGTTTTGAATTGGTAGATCTCTTAAATCAGTCTTTCAAATCATATAGGTCTTCCAACTTGACTACATATTTTGGTATAGCATTATTAGTGCTTTATTGTTGTAACTGTTTGTCATGTTGGTCCTCATCGATTATCTGATTAGTGTACGATCCTTTCGATGTAAGGAAACTTACAATATCAGGATCATCGTTAAAAATTCTCCAGTTTGTAACATTATCAGGGATGGAGGGCCTAAAGATCAATTCGATTGAGAATCTGTCTGGGCTATAGTCTTCTAAGGGAATGAGCTTGGAGGCTAAATTAGTGAGGAGGTCAGCACTAGCATTTTGGAGTCTAGGAATAGGTGAAATATTAAATGCTATAAAATGTTCAGTCAGATCTTGCACTAAAGATTGATAATGTTTCAAATGACTTGATAGACAATGTATAGTATTTTGTACCTGTTTAATAACAATCTCAGAGTCTCCGAAGACTTGTAAATATTTGATGTCTAATCCAATTTCCTTGTACATTCCTTGGACTAGAGCTTCGTATTCTGCAATGTTGTTTGTGCAATCGAACTCGAGTCTACATGTTAGCATAGTTTTTCTTCCTTCTGGACTAACTAATACACATCCTTCTCTTGCTCTATCATTAGACTTAGAACTATCAAAAAATAATTTCCAAAATAAAGATTTATTTATAGGACTATCTATAAAATTAACACATCTAGAACTATCTATTTGAGAAAAGTTTTCTACTTGAGACAGAACAGAATGTTCTAAATAAGGCGAAGTATGAGCATTGAAATTTCCTAAGAAAGAGTCAACAGAATAGTTGCCAATTATATTGTTGCTGTATGCTACAGGTTCATTCTCTCCTTCCAATTCTGTCACTATGTATTTTTGGTGTCTTTCTTGCTCAACCTTTATCTAGTTTGGTTTACCATTGTAAGGGAGCCACATATGTGACCAGTCGGTCGCAAAGTATCCATGAAGCTTTTCAGACCAATCCCTACTAAGAATTAAGCCATAAAATCCGGGAATGTCTGCAACTAGAATATCAATCACTTGACATACCTTTGGATTAGATGACAGCCTTATGGTAACTTGATTTAGTTCACCGATTACTTCGACCTGTGATCTGTCCAATTGAACTATGTGTATTGCATATTTTTTAGGTTGGACATTTAACTTTGCACCTATTGTTTTAGGTAAGATATTAGATGAAACTCCTGAATCTACCAAACAATTATGTATGTTTTTATTGAAAATTTCGTAAGTAAGAAGGAATGGGGGAGTATGGGATTTTTACCTACCTCCAACTAAAGAAATATCATTCAGATCAACTTTATTTTCCACATTAGTTGGAGGTCTTCCCATCTCATGAGAAGCTTGTGAGATTACAGTGGCAAGAACAGGTGCAACTAGTATTGCATGTAACTCTTTCAAAAGTAGCTTCTGTTGATATTTCAATTTGCTCAATTCATGAAAAGTAATGTTAGCCCTAGTCTTCTTCATATCTTCAATGATATTATACTCCATCTGATCAGAAACAATCAGTGTTTTAGATGGAGTTGATGGATCAGATTGGACTGGGCTTGTTTGAGTCACTTTTGGTGATGATTTCTTACTTGCAACTTTATCTTTAGATGTAGAGCTTGTGCTCTTTTGTTTAGGACTAGGTTGTGGAGGATCGAGTTGATTTCTACTTCTGGTACTGACTGGTAATGCCTCTTGATCCTCTTCTTCTGGAAGGATGAAGTCCCAAATTCCCTGTACTTCTACAACTTCATCTTCATTAGTAGGTTCCTTGTTAGAAACTTCCTCTTCTTCTTCTTCTTATTCTCCATTGGTTATAGCATTGGGCAGCTTTGAATTAGTTGAAGGATTTTTTCTATAAGGCTTGTAGGGTTTCTTAGAAGAAGTCTCTGCTACTTGTTTCTTAATGTCAACCATTTCATTAGACATGGTTTTTAAGACTTTCTGTAATCCTTCTAAATCAAATGGGTCTTTTGATTTATTTTTCTTAGGATCATCTCTAAAAGTAACCTTCTTAGATTTTCTTTTGTTGACAACGTTTTTCTTTTCTAAACCTAAGATACATTTCTCTACTGCTATCGCTTCCTTCATGTTTTCAGCTAATGTTGCCTTGGCAGCCCTGTCAACAAAGATAACTATGTTTGATGGTAAAGCAGATATGTACCATTCACTTCGAACTTCTTCACTAGGCTTGGAAGCGGTCGGAATTTTATTCAAAAGCTTGTTGAAACGCGAGTTAAAATCTTTGATAGGCTCTCTTGATTCAGCCTTTAGATTTGATAGATCATTGATCAGTGTTGCTGTAGATCTATCATCACCGAACTGAATCAAGAACTGCTCTTGGAACATGTCCCAACTAGTGATGGATTGTAATGGTAATGAAAAATACCAGGATCCGGTTGTTCCTTGTAAAGTGTAAGGGAAAAGCCGAACAACAACATCTTCATTAGTAACACCATTTAAATTTATTGATAACATAAAGTTGTTTATGTGTTCTTTTGCTAGCATGCCTGCTTCAGGATTAATTTTGGGCAGCCATTTTTCAGGATGGGCTGGTAATTGACTCAAGGGTGTAGGAATTAAGACTACCCCTAGGTTATTCCATGGGGTTTGGGCCATCATTGAACTACTAATAGAGGAAAGTGCGGACGAAGTTCCTTGTGGAAGGGATGAGGATGTTAAAGTTCCAGTACTTTGATGGAAAATAATTTGAAGTGCAGGGGTGGATGGTTGACTTTGCAATGGAGAAGTTGGAATGGATGTCGATGATGAAAGATTCTCACTATCAGACCCTTGAGGTGACTTCCTTTCTCTTTTCCTTTTTGGTAGAGGTAATTCAGTTGGTTCAATACCAAACTTTTCACTCTACAATCTAGTTAAAGGATGAGAAGGATTGTATTATGAAGTCACACTACCTTGAGATACTTCAAACTTTTGAGGTGATATGGAAAATCCTTGAAGTTTATGAATCAAAGATTCAACTTCAGGAGGTTCAATAGTAGATTTGTTTGAAATTTTTGGGTTTGTGGCAGTGGTTTTTGTTTTCTCAACTTCTCGCTTAGGATTTAAAGATTCAGAATGCGATGGAGAAGTGGGGGGAGATGTTGAGGTCGGTTTACTCTCAGAATGGTATTTAAATTTGGAATTACTAGCCATTCACAGTTCAGGGCCCTCCTTCTAGCGCCAAATATGTTGAAGCCCCAAAAATTGGGATTACAACAAGGGGGATACCCACCTAGTCCAGACCTTGAAAGCGTCTCCTTTTCCGTTTGGGATGGTGGGTCTGACTGAGGATAATGGGACCAGTTTCCCAATTTGTGTGTGTGTTGATAAGAATTGATATTTCTATTTTCTAAATATTTCTAGGTAAAATTCTTTTAATCTAAGTCTAATGTAAAACATGCAATTGTATTCTAATGAACAAAAATATTTAAGTCTAAAACTAACCCGGGATTCAACTTTTTCACTTATGCGATCTAAAATAATTTCTAGCAGCAATTGATAATAAAGATCATTCAATCGCTACAAGAAAAGAATTAGATAAAAATGAATTGTCTCGTATAAAAATTTAGTTGAAACAATTGTGAGAAGCATATCGCATAATAAGTCATTCATATATTAAGCATGAACAGAATAGGTATCACCGTACAAAATTTCCAAATGATAACTCAAACATTCAAGCTTTCATATATAAATAACTAAGCATAAAATATTACTTTGACACATAAGTAGAAATCATTAAGAGATAAAAGTACCATTGATAACAAGTTCTACTCATGAGCTTCAAAAATATAGATTTATCTCTTCTTAATTCAATATCTACTAAGAGTACAAAAGTGCATTTCAGTAGCAGACATTAAACATAGGTATCAATAAATCTCATTCCATTCATTCATCAAAACCTCCTCTGAGGGTGCAAAAGTGCATGTTCTGAGGAAACGTTTTTGACAAATTTCAGGACCCCTCTCTAAATGCATGAGAGGGGTTAAAATACTACTACCTAAACACTAAAAATAGTTTATTACAAAGATATAGGAGGAGGTTTAAATCCTGTCCTCATCTAAGGCAAAAATAAATCAAAACTAAAACTAAAACTGAATTTGGAAATTAACTATCTATGTATCTGTTCTCTATGGTCGGAAGCATTCAGCATTGGCTTGAGGAACATCAGTTGGCTGACCTCCGATTTTATTTTCCCTGTGAAAATAGAATCGGCAAGTGCTAGTGCTATCTTCTTGGCAGAGTTCGTAAGGCATTTGAGAGTCATGCATTGACTGTGCAGTTTAACCAAGTACTGCTAGTAAGTATCCCAATTAAACTTAGTTAACTTCTTGATGGACTCTACCCTTTCCTCAACTTTATTTCTCAAGCTTGTCTGTAGTTGCTGTGCCTTTGGGAGAAATCCGGGAGTAGTCTCTGATATGAGGTTTTCCCTGTGTAGGTTTTCATTGACACAGTCAATGACTTTATTTGCCGCTATCACTGCTTTTTCCGCTGCCACTCGTCGAGCGTTGAATGGAATCGCTACGTTTTAGCCAAATTCACTTACTGCCGAAGGGAGCATCTGATAAATACTGTTGGTTTTGGAGCATGGGTCCTGCCTTTAGCCTTTAACGCTTTTCCCCACATTTTTCCGGCTTACATGTGACCGAGCGCTTGGGGACTTTCCTTCTCAAGGGTTTTTGCCCAGCGATGTGTGATTAGCGCTAAGTGCTAAGTGCTAATCGCGCATCAGAAACTGCCTCCTTTTCCTAATCCTGGCTTCCCTGGTATTATTTTCACCTCCTACGTAGTCTCGATGGCCCTTGGTCAACGCGCTTTACCCTTTTTCAATGGTTATTCCCTTACTGACCAGTTCTTGGTGTACTCTGCCAAATCTTCATTTTCCTTGGTGAATTTCTCCACGAATTGTTTGTTGTAGGTTGCTTACAGCTCTGGTAGATGATACATAAGCCTCAAATCTTGCAAAGTGAATGACCCAATGAGGTCTTGACCTTGAGACTTGAATTGTCTATCTGATATATCAGCAGTGTCAAGTACCCACTTGACCATGTCTGTATATGGGAGAATCTTAGGTCTTGCTGCTATCCGGTGCAAGAACGAACATGCAAGTTCAATAATTGATGCCTTAGATGACCCGCATGAGTCTGCTATTGCTTTCACCTCCATAACTCTGGGATTTTCTTCTTCAAGCAGATTGTACATACCTTCCCAAGTGGTTATGGCAACATCTCTGTTACAGGTGGTGTTTGTGTATAATGGCGTCATTTCTTTGTCTTCTGCAACTGGAGCTTTCCCCTTCTTTCCCATTATGTTCTGCACACTGTTGTGTATATTACTCTTCTTGCCGCTCCTACAAATTTAAAAGCAAGGAAAGAATAATGGAAAAAGATAAGGTGATAGGAAAGCTCTTAATTCCGAAATCATATTAAATATATCACCCTACGTGAAACAACCTTTCGATCAGATCTAAATCTTATCTCATAAATGACCATCAACTAACCATTAAATTAACATTAATGCCCATTACTTGGTATCAGATTACGAGAAATTTTTTATTGAAAGATGAACCCTACAGATCTGCGATAAAGCGATTTTGCAATTTGCTTCGCAATATCGCCAATCCGTTTGTTAAGAATCATTTATTACCTTATGCATTTGCGAGATGCAATTTGCGAGATGCCTTATCACATATCACCAGATCGGGATATTTTATGTTAGGTGATACTTGCGGTGTATAAAATCTGCGATGCACGATGGGCCTTTAAGGCACGCAATCTCGCATCACGTTTTCGCAATTTCTAAAGCTTATTTATATGATGTCCTCCATTTTCCTTTGTGATGCGATGTCTTATTGTTGAGAGAACGATTATATTCAGAACTTATCATAAAACATAGTTTTTTGGGTTTTGCGGGTGTTCTCTTAAGTTTATGATAGCATTTTTTATTCAAAGGGAAACATAAGTGCTAGTTTTTTAGTTTTTAAAAGGGTCCCCATTTATTTAGCTTTATTACTAAAACTAAATAAAAAGGGGGGTTTTTGCTGGCCACAACACTTGGGTGGATGTGGGAGGAGGGTGTTACAGAGTGGTATCAAATCATGGTTCAACTCTCGAATTGGATGCGTTGAAGGTGTTGGTCATGCATGCATGTCAGTTGCATGTGTGTCTCTTACAATTTCATTTCATTTGCTTGTTGCATTGGCTTGATGATTGATTATGGTCGTAGTACGGTTGTCATGGAGAATTTGATGTTGATTTCATGAAATGTGTTGGCCATGAGTATGTGATTGGTTGTGTATGGGTTATATGTGTCTTACATGTTGAATTCATGTCACCTACTTACATCCTTCTATGTTAGGTTACATTCTTTTTTAATATTTTGATTACATGCCTCAGTCTTGTAGGTTGATGCAAGAACTGATCGATTATGTTCAACTACATGTGGTTATGCATATTGGTAGTTGGTTTGTCATTACTTATGCATACTGACAGGTTGCATATGGCAATGTGTACAATGGATTAATGGTTGTTGTCTTGCATGAAGTCATGGTTTGTGTAGTTGATATGGTCATGCATTGATGACTCGACTCTAGCCAGAATGGTGTATAGATGGTTTTTTACTCATGTGTTATATGTCTATATACAATTGTTATGCATGTATGGTCTTGGTTTTAGTTTGAATATTAGGTAAAACATTCTTTGTGAAGTCATTGTAAACAATCTAGGTCATCATGGTTCTATTGGTATGTTATGATGCTAATATGTTGAATGAGATAGAGCAGTAGATGTAGATCATCATAATGAGGTTGCAACATTGGACTTTAGGGTAAGAGCAGATCGTGATACAGTTTTGCATGTTTGGCATGTAGGTATGTAGGTTAAGGATTGTTATATGCATTAGGGTTATATACATTAGGTTTATGTACATGCATTTGATGTTATGATTACATTCGTGATAAATGTTCGATGATTAGTGTATTTATATGCACATGTGTCAAATAGTCAAGAATGATAGTAGCCTGTAGTTGTATGCATTGCTATTGTTATTTTATATTAGATAACCTCATGATTATGTTATATGTTTTTGATAAGTATGTTATAGGTTAACTTGTTGATTGTTATATGACAGTTAGCTTGACGTTTCAATTTTATGTTGTTGATGGGTATGATATATAGCTTATTGTTGTTATATGCTATTAACTTGATTATTAGGGTTATTTCATTGAGATATTGATGTTATAATTTGGATTGGTCATATGCGTGATGATTATGTTCATTTCATTCGAAATATTGATGTTATATATATTGTGTTAACCTAGTTTAACCTATGCAGATGGTTATGGTTGCAATACTTAGGTATGAACTAACATATTTGTGATATTGTGTCATACTAATCTAGATTGATCATACATATGTGATTGTTATGCATGAACGACAAATGATTATGAGCTTATGACGTGAACATGATTAGTTAGTTACTATTATGGATATCATGATTTATGTTTGAGTTGATAAGTTGTGAAGTTATATCGTGCTAACTAGATTGATTATGCAGAAAAAACAACCTCCCCTAAGGAAAACTAAGGTATGAGTTTGCTTATGTATTATACTTGGTGTTTCATAGTTGATTATGTCGTATATTTGGTATTTGAGTGTTTGGTGCCTACTATTTCGCCTAATTGATTTATTTAACATGGTATGTTTGCGAGTTGGTTGAATGTTTGATGAATTGCATAATATGAGTATGTGTTCAAATGATCTTGTTTTAAGATGATTGTACTAAAATATATGTGTTGAGATAGTTGGTATGTACTTGAGTATAGTAGGTGATAGTTGTAGCATTATGACTAATGACTATGAGTTAGCTATGGATTATGACATGATTGTTAGTCTTGGTAACAGTTGATTTCAAATTAATATATATGATTGTCTTGATATTTGTAACATGTGGTTGACATGTGTGAGTAATTGAGGGGTAACATGCTTGGTATTAGCATGACAAGGTAATAGTTGATGTATCTATATAAATAATAGTTGGGTGGTCTGACAACACATAGTAAGCCTCGATTCCAACAAGGTAAAAAGGTAAAAGAAAGGAATTGGGCAAGAATTCCTTTGGCTATGTTTCAAAACCCTAATTTTGAATGAATGAGTGCTTTGCACACGGGAGTTCTTCTTAACCTTGATTTTGTCTGATATTATGTGGATATGTGTTATATTCATGAACATGTACTTGACCGATATATTAGCTAGTCTTTAACTACAGGTGGATCTGTTAAAGGATTGGAGTCCTTTGAGAAATGACATGGATGTGTTCAGTTGCAAGCAACGTGATTGACACAACAAGATGAGGTAACTGGTGTAGTGTTATGTTTATTTATGCACTAATAGTTTTGTGTTAATGAAAGCATGATGCAGGGAGTTGCATGGAAAGAGAGGTTGCCATGAAACCTTGAAGAAGACTCGAGTTGAGCTTTCCCTAGGAACCATGGGGATTGAGTCATGGTGTTTTTTGTTATTCTTGTGCTTTTGGTATTTTATGAATTGTTGAGCTTGATTTACAGCTTTGTTTATGTCTAACATATGGCCATACCACTTTGTTTGTGGAGTAATGTTGTTATTGGTTTTTACGGTCTTCTTTTTGTTTGTTTCTTGTCTTGACTTTTATGTTTTCAATCTTGGGAATTGGTTGGGAAAGTGAAAAGTTAATGTAGCTCGAGGAGAGCTGTGTGGTACTCGAAAGGTAATGTAAGATTCAAATGAAGCTTTGTGCATGAATAAGCATAGCGGAAAGTAAGACTATGACAACTGGTTGGGTCCATTGTGGTAAATAGACAGTGGTAGTACAAACATGAGAAGGGTAACCAAAAAGGTAAAGTAAATGGATCAGAGGTGTCATACGCTTTGGCTATGTTGAGAACTATTTCTCTCAATTCCCATGCATAAATAAGGAAGTTATCTTAACCTAGGCCTTATGTTATCTGGTAATTATTTTATGATCATGATTACGTTGAAGTTTATATATGTATACATGTATGTATGTATGTCATTGTCTGACAGGATCATGATTGTTTTACGCTAACATTTATATATGTATGTATCCATGTATCTATGTTACTATCTGATAGGGTTTCCAGGGATCATTCTTGTGGAAGAATGACTGCTTATGCAAGCCAATGGCATGAAGAGGATCTTGGTCTTATGAGGAATCAATTGGAAAGAGTAGTCACAACAAATATATAAGGATAAGCATGGATGAGATACGAGAAGCAAGGTTTCTTGGTAAGGACAGTGTGGTTTTGGATGTGTGGTACTATTGTTGTGTATACGTTGTATATGTTGTATATGTTGTACATGTTGCATCTATGATGTGTGCACTTGCGGTGTTGTGTATACACAACATGTGTACATGTTATTTATGCAATGTTATGTACATGATGGTACAAATAGGGTTGTGTGAATATTGCATATGGGGTGTTGTATACATATTGTACTATCTTCATGATGTATATGTGGCATGTGTGCATATGGTTCTCTCTGCATGTTGGATATGTAGTGTTGTATGGATGACGCTATGTACATGTTGGATATGGAGTGATATGTACACGTACTGTGTACATACTATGTACATGTGGTATTGTGTACACATTGTACATTGGTTTAGTGTACATTTGGCGTTGTGTACATGTTGTGCAGGTGGCACCATGTACATGTGATTTTGTGCGCGCGATGTGCAAGCGATGCCATGTACAGGTGGTATTGTGTACATGTTGTACATATGGTATTGGTGCACATGTGGTATTGTGTGCATGTCATACATGTTGTGTTGAGGGCGTCTGGTATTATGTATGTGCATCATGTAGTCATGGTATTATGGCATGTGTACTTGTTGTGTGGTACTTTGTGTAGGTACATCTATTGGGTGGTACTTCACATCGGGTATAGATGGATGCATTGTATTGTATACATTGGGTGTAAGTGTATGTGTTGTATGTCAGGTGTGTGGAGTGATAAAAAGGTGTCTTTTTAACTCCTAATTACCTTCACATTAATTATCAATCCAGGGACGACTTTTTATTTCAAGAGTGTACTCAGTCTGAGGCAGCTATTTACTCAAGAGTAATGTTTTGTAGTATAGTGCTTAAAATTCAAAAGTAAATGAAAGCTGGAAATAAAATCTACTTACAACAAAGCACTTTAAGACTTAAATCATGCATTCGGAAAAATAAGCAATGTATCAGTCAAGGGTCCAGTAGCAATAACTCATCGCTTTGGAAACTGATGTAACCAAAAGTAATCAAGGAAAAAATCATCAATCTGGGGACTAGACAGCAAATGCCAATGCCCACTATAGTTTCAGATCGTTCTTCACACCAAAGCAAAGATAATGCGAATAACAAGAAATGGAATGGCAGAATGGAATATCAAGAAACTGAAATGTTCTTAAACTAAATCATTCACTCAAACAACCATCAATTGAGGATACAGTAGCAATAACTCATTCCTCTGGATATTGATGCAATTGAAATCAAACCCGAACAAGACAATCAATCTGGGAACGAGGAAGCAATAACCAATGTTTTCTGCAGTTGATAGTCCTGCTTTAAAGCAATCAAAAGGAAATAGAAATTGAACTAAAGCTGCCATTGAAAGTAAACTAGGAAAACATTTTAAAAGCAAACTTGTCACGCGGAAAGAGTCGTTAGTGCGGACACAACCGACCTTCCTAGAAAGCCTAAGACTCTCTAATGACAAACAAGACAAATAGGAGCAATCCTTCCCTAAATATGCTTTTACAATATGAGAAATCAAGTGTTTAGATACTACCTGTAATCCAACGTTGTTGTAGTAGTCCAGCTCCGTTGATCCGGATGAGCTCCTCCTTCACTTTGAAACCTGCATTCACCAACAATCAAACGATTAAATAACACCTGAATATCACATAAAATAAAACATATTTAACATGTAGACCAAGGAGTACATGAAACAACTCATTAATAACAAATTGTTGAGAAGAATGGACTAATTTGTATTAAAAGGTAACAAAAGGAACCATTACAACCTGAGCCTTGGTGTTGTGCAAGCTCCTCCTAGGGTCTACAAGAGTTCTCCCTTACTCTGATCAGCTCAGCCACCTCCCAATGGAAACAAGTAAAGATGGTAATCTCTCCTCACAAGCTTCTACAAGGAAGTCCTAATTTCAGCAGCATCTACCCTTAGGAATGTTCAGCTTTCAACCTCCCCTCTCTTTGGCCCAATGCCTGTATTTATAGTGCTCTAGAGGAAGTTATTCAGGTCCACCATCAATGGGATAAGTCCCTCTTTGGATGGGATAGCTCCCCTATTGATGGGATAAGTTCCTCTTTGGTAGGGGTACATGAACCATCTGGAGGCACTTCATACACGTCAAACATACTTCTAGAAGACTCTAGAAATGACCACAAGTAACTTTTTTGGAGTGAAACTTGTGCCTTTTGACCTTTACAGGAGTACGCACCCATCCCTTTACATACAGAGCGTACAATTACACAGGTGTTGTGAACTTGGGTTGCGTACCCGCAGGTGAGGCTAAGAGAAACTGCGTACCAGAGATAATTAACTTTTAAATGACTTTTCTCTCTTTCTTGAAGTTTGACATGGAAAGCAGAGGCATGAGACTTGCCAAGGAGGATAGTATGACAGTGGATGGAGCCATACTAACTGCAAATAGTCATGGTGACATTTTTTAATGTAACAGATTGCCCCCTAAAGTGCGAAGCCTGTAGTAGATTAGGGTTTTTATGATCTAGGAAGGGTGAAGTACTTTATCATTTCAAGGAGTATCTTGTGGAGGACCCGGTCAGAACCTGCAAATATTCAACACAAAATACATATATAAGGTGATATCATCGCTGAGGTAGGCATTCCCATACTCAGATTGAAAACTTTATCTAACAATCTAACTACTGCTCTGATACAAGAATGATTTCACAATACATCACAATCATAGACTTTTGTAGACACAGTATGGACGCAACCATCTGTTTATGATTAGTCTACTGTATAATGAATACAAAACTCCTCACAGCCTGGATGGTGGAAACTAGATCCAGGGTCTTCATTTCCACTTCCCGAATTGGTACGATTCTATCCATGTGAATAAATGAGTTGATGTCGAGCATGGTAGAAACCACTTGATTACCAGTCAATGATGTAAACTGTTAACAAGTGTGAGAGAGACCACCAGTGATTTCAATGGTTCTCAAAGTACCCAGTACAATCCATGAAATGTGAATGAATGAGTTGATGTCAAACACGTCACAGAATCCTCTGATCGAAAGTCAATGATGTAAACTGTCGTCAAAGGAGAGAAACCTGCCATTGATGCATGCAGACTTCAAGGTACTGACGATTTCTAAGTCATCTTTCTAGATAATGTGCTGGTGTCGATAGAAAGCGACTTGTTGTAGGCAAGCCCACAACACGAAATCATTGTTCAAGTTGAAGAAATGTTGCTGTAAGGACTGACTCAGGGATGGTCAAATGGATGACAAGTATTTTGCATATGAATGGTTTATTTGCAGAGACCTCTCGAACACATAACGACACGACAGATGGTTTGGTGACTATTGACCCAAAGTTAATACCCGGAAAAGGTTGAAGACTTTCAAAGTGGTTTGATCAACTTTTAAGGCAAAGGATTTCCCAACCCAGGTGAACGGAAAGTGTCGTTTTCAAGAGCGGTGATAAGGTTCTTCTGTAACAAAGGATGACAAATTGGTTCATTCTTCTCTCTTTTCCCCCACCATTTCTGGCAAGTACCTCTTTATTTTTTACAAGCTTGAGGAGGATAACATATGCTTGATTATAAGCTCATCCTTCGGATGAGTCCAACTTAGTTTAGATTCGGACCCTAAGAAGGAGTGGTCCGTTCCTGTTTGTAATCGAACAAGTCCTTTACTGTGAAATTTTAACGAGTCCAGTATAGGAGAAACTCAGCGTTTTTCATATTTAGAGAGTCTGAAAAAACTAAAGAAGACTCCACGGTGAACTTTTTCGTAAATTTTGTCTCCCAAGCCCGAAAAAGTATAAAATAATACCTGAGAGAACCGCTTGATCTTACGACCAAGGAGTACTTTCATGATTAGTGTCTCTGACCTGAAAAGTAAAAAGCGATCAAGGACACGTCGTTTTATTTCCGTATCGAGTTTGAAACGACAAAAACCCGACAATCTTTTCATGTTTTTACAGTCAGAAAAGGGCTATAAGGGGACCATCTTTTAATTCCGTTTTAACGAGTGTAAAAGAAACGCTCAGCAATCTTTTCATATTTTAGGATTCAGAAAAGAGCTTAAAAGATGACTCTGATGTTTTGGTTCGTGAAAAATGATGATTTTACTCTAAAGTCCTTTTGTCCTGCACAAAAACGACACATTACTCATACCTGTTTAAGATGGCTAAAAATACATTGAAAAATGTCCTTTCATGGTGAAAAATAAACAAACTTAGCATTCATTCATCCAAAAAACCTATAAAAAGACCTTTTACCATGTCATTTTTACCATTTTACTGCTGAGGTTGAGAAAAGGGCTTTTGACAAGAAAACTTCCCGTGGACTTTGCGGAGAATCTGACCGTCAGAATCGAACGCCGTCTCATCAGGTATTCCACAACATCCTTCTCTTAATTTCCATCCGTTTAGAATTCATTTTTAGGTTTTTATTTGATTTTTTGGAAGTCTTGGGGTTTCAAGATGCGCCCTTCGGGGTACGCAGGTCATACACTGCTGACCTGCGTACCCCGATATTTTCTCAATGGGGAAAATACCAGGCGTACGCACCCGGCCTTAAGGGAAGCTGCATCTGGACGCTCTGTTCCTAAAAGCCGGGGTGCGTGCCCCGCAAAACGCATTTTGAAACCCTCATTTCTCCAAAATGGATCAAAATTTTAAAATTTTATGGACTCTAACAGATGTTTTATGATGTGTAGGGTGCACACCATGCTTGATTGGCGTGAAAGAGAGCACGAAGATGTTGATTTGGCCGCAATAGGTCATCAACCTTCTATTGATGCGTTAAAGGCATGCGGTCTCTATAAATACTGGGCCATACCTGGCATGAGGGCCCAGGTGCCATTCTTAGAGTGGCTGGTTGAAAGGTGGAACATTCAGGATCAGTGTTTCTACATCGGAGAGCACCAGCTCTAGATAGAGCCCTCCGACATATATTTTCTCACTGGCTTGCCTAACAGGGGCGAGCAACTTTCTCTATTCAGGACTAGGCCGGTGGCCAATCCCTTACTAGTCTTCGGCTAGAGTGGTGCAACAATCAAAACCAGGAGAAGGGGATAGAAATCAAATACATATCCCAACCTGAACTTATGGTGATAGCCTTTACTGTTACCAGACTTTACGGCGTGGCCGCTTTGCACCATGCCATCGGGTCCCAAATGCGGATGGCTATAGATTGCTTCCAAGGCACCATTTTCAACTGGTGCAATGCTGTGTTGGCCAATATGAAGGGCCAACTAACCAGGGCAAAGAGAGGACAACTGAAGACCTTTGGATATGGGCCTTTAGTTGTGAGCTTTGCCCTAGAGAGAGTTCCAATGCTGATCCCCCAGCATCTTACAGTTCCAGTTGAGTCTCCTTGGGAGCCTAAGTTGACGAGATGGGTTGCGGTAATGGCCCGGCATCCTGACGAGGGAGCAGCATTTGCTCGATTTCCTGATGGTTACTTTCACTGGCTAGAGGGCCAGGTCTTTGCTATTCAGGATTTTCTGTATGCTGGAATGGATTTTCGCAATGATCCGGACATGGTTCTTCCACAGGGAGAACAATGGGACGACAGAGGTATTTCATTTTTCACAAGTTTTTAAATTATCTATTTTTTTTGTTTTTTATATATCGTCTCAAAACTGACAGCACAAATTTTCAAAATGCAGATGTAGGTCCACGACGTCCGGCCAACCTCCGGGCTTTTGAGAGGAGAGTACCAGTTGTACCAGCGCCAGCCCCACAGGATGCGGCCGCAGAGACCTTAGCCGAGCTGGAACAGGATCTAGAGCGTCTAACGGCGGATATACCAGAGACCACTATAGATGACATGCCTATCCGACTTCAGCGCTACGTGGTCGCAGTCCCAGGACCTTTCAGGAGGTTCCTGTGTAGGGTAGCGCGGGCAGTGGTCTCGTATAGAGAGCACCACCAGTGATTGGCTAGTCACTTTTGTAGACACATATGACATTTTTGGTTTTTTGTACTTATCATTTTTGCCGATCATAAGGTGTTTTTCAACCTATGATCGAAGACGATGTATATTTTTGACACACTCCTATCTATATATATCATTATTACCGGCTTATTTTGTTAAACATGTGTGATGAAATGTTTATAAATTTACATTTATGATTGTTACAAATGTCTATTTAACATTCGAGACGCCATTGCATCTGCTAATGTATTTAAAGACCTTGGAATATGCTGATATTCAATGTAATCAAATTCATGTTCCAAGAGACGCACCCTAAAAAACAATCTTAATAACACTGGATTTCTAATGGCATAGACTCTATTAAGCTGTAATACAATGAGTTCAGAATCTAACCTCACTATCAAACTCCGAATCCCAAATGAAATAGATTCAGATAATAATTCAATCACTGCACTGTATTCTGCAATGTTGTTTGTTGTTTGACCGAGGCTCACCCCATGCATAGAAACTAACTCGTCAGAGGGCGAATAGATAACCCAAGCTGCGGAAGAGATATTCTGTGTACTACGACAAGCACCATCAGCAAATCCAATGTACGTTTGGAGAGGCGTCGTCATCTGCAATATCAAGAGTAAAACCAAGATAAGCCAGAATAACGACAAAAACACACTCTTTAAACTAAGCACACAGCCTAAACTAAGCAAACATACCAGTTAAAAAGAAAATTACCTAACTAGGACTAACTAAATCTCCATACCCACCATTTAAGCATAATACCTCTTTAGGTAAAGTCCATTTCTGGGCTTACCCAAAGAGTCCCCATCAAAATCTACCAGCTCATAGGCCCCTTTTGCCAGCTTTCGCTTGACAATGTAGGGCCCATGCCACATGGGAACGAATTTTCTAGCACCTAATTTATCGTTAGCTTGATCATATAACAGCACTAGGTCCCCTTCCGAAAAATTACGAGGGGTCACGTTACGGTCATACTGAGCTTTCATCCTTTTTGCGTGAGTCTCGATTGCCATAGCAGCATCACGTCGAGTCTCATCTAATTTAGCTAAGTATAACAGACGCTTCTCCTCTTCAGAAGTAGCTGGGAGTAATTCGATATCCATTTGAAGTGATGGGATTTCGCATTCAATGGGCAACACTGCTTCCAAACCATAAACTAGTTGGAAAGGAGTGAACCCTGTTGATGTTTTTACTGAGGTTCGATACGCCCAAAGCGCTGAGAATAACATGTTGTGCCAATTCGACCGATGAATACCAATGATTCGTCAGATCATGATAACTAGAACTTTGTTGATGGATTCAACCAAACCGTTTGCTTGAGGATAATAAGGAGTAGAACTATCATGGCGTAAACCAAGCTGGCTTGTAAGTTCTGTCATCATAATGTTTCGAAAATGGCGCCCATGGTCAGTGATTATCGCTTGTGGGACACCAAATCTAGCAATAATATGATTGAATACGAAAATCGCTGCTGTTTTGCCACTTGCCTCGAATGTAGGCATCGCCTCGGCCCATTTAGTAAAATAATCAACCGCAAGGACGATATATGCATGCCCCCCGGCCGAGTGAGGGTTACAAGTAATAAAATTGATACCCCATTTAGCAAAAGGACCAACGGCTATTATAGGGTGGAGAGGAGCAGGTGGTGCGCGCATCTTGCGATCAAACACTTGACAGTTGTGGCATTTTCGGACCGCAATGATACAATCTTTAAACATGGACGGCCAGAAATAGCCAGCACGCAACACCTTCTGAGCTGTGGCATACCCAGACATATGACTGCCACATGCTCCAAAATGACAGTCATTCAAAACCCTTTCTTCCTCTTCATGAGTTAAACAACGGCGAAAAACCAAGTCCGCCCCACGACGATAAAGAGTATCTCCAATAATTTTATATTGTTGGGACTGGAATCGAATTTTCCGG
Organism: Pinus tabuliformis; assembly: GCA_031772625.1. NCBI lineage: Eukaryota > Viridiplantae > Streptophyta > Pinopsida > Pinales > Pinaceae > Pinus > Pinus tabuliformis. The sequence continues at coordinate 788,781,335 of CM062820.1, read as the reverse complement.
CGCTCCGACTTTGAAGCTTCGGGCCGAAAGGTTTGGGTTTGGAGATAGACGATTATATCCCCATACCACGGATCTAAAGTGCTGATAAGAAACAGAGATTCGTCCGCAATGGGTTCCTCTGCCACAGTTTCCGTGTCAGCACGCGGGAAGTCACACATCAATTCCGCAAAAACTAAGGATTTCTTAGACTTGGACTTCTCAAACTCCAAATCGAACTCCTGCAGGATAACAATCCATTTGGAGTACTTGCCCCCTAGCAATTGTTTTGTCAAAATATAGATCATAGGGTTGCAATCTGAAATCACTGTAGTTTTAAGGAGAAGAATGTAATGACGAAAACGCTGGACAGCCTGAACAGTTGCCAGGGCCAATTTCTCCACATGCGAATATTTTAGCTCAGTGGGATTTAACGTCCTACTAAGATAATATATCACATGTTCCGTTCCGGATTCATCTTCCTGAACTAAGACCATTCCAATGGTGGAGTGGGAGGCGGCGAGGTACAAAAAGTAATCCTGATTGTAGTTGGGAGGATGCAGCAACGGTGCATGGGTCAACGCGTGCTTAAGTGCATCGAAAGATTTCTGAGCTATCTCATCCCAAGAAAATTGAGCATTTTGTTTCAACAACCGGGTGAAACCCTTTGTAACCTCGGCATAGTTAGGAATGAATCGACGTAAAAAGTTTGCTTTCCCCTGCAAACTTTGGAGTTGGCGCAAACTCGAAGGAGGAGGCAATTTGATGATGGCTTCGACCTTCGAGGGATCGACGCAGATATCGGCTTTTGAAATGACAAATCCTAGTAATCGTCCCACTTCTATGCAGAAGACACATTTGTGTGGGTTCAACCGAATTTGATAATGCCGACACCTCATAAAAATAGCGCGTAAGTGGACGAGGTGATCAGCTCGATGTAAAGAATGAGCAGGCAAATCATCGAGATACAGTTGCACAATGTGCTTGATGTCGTGAAACGCGTAAGACATTGCCCGTTGGAAAGTGGCTCCGGCATTCTTAAGTCCAAAAGGTAATTTGTAGTAAGAAAATGTCCCCAAGGACAAATGAAAGCCGTTTTTGGTTGATCGGCAGGTAGAATATTGATTTGGTTGTAACCGGAAAAACCGTCCATAAAGGAAAATATTTCACTACCGGCACAATCATCAATTATTTGATCGATATAGGGTGTAGGATAGTTGTCTTTTGGACAAGCACGATTAATATCCCTATAGTCGATGCATATCCTTATTGTTCCTTGTTTCTTGTTAACCGGAACAATATTCGATACCCAATCCGTTAACGGGATCGGATAAATGAAACCTGCTTTCAAAAGCTTCTCGACTTCTGCTTTAATCACATCCGCTTTCCTAGGGTGTATCTGACGCAGACGTTGCCGAACGGGTTTAGCGTCCGGGTAGGTCTTGATTTCATGAACAACAATGGAGGGATCAATTCCTGGCATTTCCTCATAGGACCAGGCAAACACGTCGCGGAATTCTTGAAATAGGACCTTGTATGTTTGAATTTCGTTATCTGTACACGAGGCACCTATATGAATGTTTTCAATGACTCCGGTTTTGACTAAAATGTCGATGGCGATAGTTTGGGAAATGTTTCCCAAATTCATCTCTGAATCAGGATGTTTCATGGGATTCTGAGCGTCCTTGACATATTCAGCTATAAAAATTGATGAAAAATCATTTTCAAAGTCATCATCCTCAGGTAAAAACGAAGATCTATGATGAAGATCTTTCCATGGTAGATCGTCTACACTTAGGATTTTGCGAAGTTGTTTGTCAGATGACACAACTTCGAGAAACGTTATCCGTTCCGAGGTTGACGTGAAAAATGATTCCTCACGGACCACATTCATTTGGTCGAAATGGGTTGAACTAGAGTCGGAAAAAGATTGCACGGCCTCATAAGCAATTTCATATGGACTCAAAGGCATTGTATTACCGAAGGAGTCTATTTCAGATTTAGATGGGACAATCCAAGGATCATCGTAAATAATAGTGTCTGAAGTAATCATATGAATGGATGCAAATGAAGGGTCTGCATTGATGGAAGGAAAGGGAAAAGTTCCCAGTAAACCAGAATCTTTAACCAACCCTACACCAACATCCCTGTAAGGGATAGTCGTTTTACCAACATGCTGGATACTCTCTGAAGAGGCTGGGTCGGATGAAAAGTAAGCCAGCTGGTCTATCGTCATGATCTTACCATTATGTGGAAACTTTATGACTCTGAAGACCGATGACACGACTGCTGTCATAGCATAAGACCAACTGCAACCCAAAAGAAGGTTGTAGTCTAGAGGGGCATCAACCACCTCCACATCCAGACTAACGGTTTTTCCTTCAACCCCTATAGGCAAATCCTGTAAAATGCCAAACGGATGGAACCCATGGCCATCAAAGGCCTTAAGAATCGTCGGGGATTGGTTCAATGAAGGAGAACCAAGCGATCTCCGACACTGAATCGACATAATACACGTAGAAGCTCCTTCATCAATTACAGTCCGATGAATAGGCCTGTTTTTTACTATCACTGGAATCTGGAAAGCCATTTGATGAGGGAGACGCGGTGTACTATTTTCTAGATCAAAGATTATCAGGTTCGGGTCCTGAATATCAACAGCTCCTATAGCCGACAAGAGTAATTTTCGTTGTGCTGGGCATGATTGCAGCACTTCCAAAGCTGACATTGCTGAGGGTGAAACAGCTAAATCCTCAACAATGTTATAATTCTGAGCTGCTCTCGCATGTGGATTGAAAGCAGACTTTCGAAGTATACCCTTGGCGGGCGGTTTAATTATCAAGTCTGGGTTAGGTTTCTCGATCTGTAGTGGATCGGAACCGGGAGCTGAGGTTGATGGATTAGAATGAGAAGATTCTGCTTCTTTACCATCAACAGGATTCTTACTACCATAATCTTGCGATCGAGTCGCAATCCATACATGAGACATCATCAATATGGGTTCTTCACTGGCACTCGAGGAAGAACCTATCATTTTACTCTCCTGCTTTGGAAATGGATCTTTCAAAACAGCAGGAGTTGGGGAACCCTTAACGATTTTCACAACCTCTGCCCGATGAGGGCAATCTCTTGTGAAATGATCTTCTTCACAAATTAAACAAGGATAGCGAGGTTTGCGCTTTCCGTCGTTAGATTCCGACTTCTCTTTTTTCTCCTTTGGAGCCTTGTCTGCTTTATCCTTCTTCTTGCCTTTCTTCTTACCACCGTTTTTTGATTTAGCCGTAGATGACTCTACAGCATGAATATCAGCAGTAATTTCAGGAGAAGATTCTCCTGTCGGGGAGTCCGGTAAGGTTATTATTGGAGAAGAATTCTTTGAGGATTTCTTCTTACTTTTAGTATTCACCGTACCAATCATGCCATCAGCAGCATGAGACCCCGAAGGAGCAGTAGCAATTTGATTCGACTTAGGAAGATCTGGGATCTTCTCGTGCAACGTACCCGACTGAGTATAAACTAAGTCAAGGTACTGGGCTTGAGCAATGACTTGCTCCTCAGTAACTACTCCGGCCTTAGCTACATCTTCAGTAATCTTCGGTAATAATGATTTTACAAACCATTCAGCTAAGATTTGGTCCGGGATAAAAAATTTCACTAAACGTCTTCGACGTCTCCATTCATGAATATGATCGGGAATATAAGTGGAGGTCGACTGTTTTAATGAAGTTAATAGCTCCGTGCCGTTATCGTATCTGACCGGCAACTGAAAATGAGTTAGGAACGAGGTAGCTAACTAGCTAAAATTGTAAAAAGAGGCCCGTGGTAACTCAATGTACCACTTGGCCGCGAGACCAATGAGCGTACGCTGGAAAAGCCGTAAGCGGATCGAATCATCTGAGATAGAATTTGAAGCACACCAGAGGTGGTAAGTCATCACGTGATTGGACGGATCCTCTCCAGACTTACCTTCGAACTTGGGTATATCACTGGTCAACTTACTTGGCATTGGTGGCCAGAACGGAAGATATTGAATTGGATCATTCGTTAGGCGCGTCAAGTCTGGTAAATCCAAAGTTGCGATAAATGGTAACTGCCGATTAGGATCTCTAAAACTCTGGGTCACAAGACCAGTCCCAGGAGGAGGATATCCAGGATAACTAGGAACAGGAATCGCATTAGGGATATTATATCCTCCTGGAAAACCAGGATTAACCGGACCGTACTGGGGTTGCTGAGGTTGTTGATAAGTGTACCCAGGATACGGTTGATACTGGTAAACCAGTTGTTGGACAACAAGACTGAATTGGTATTGTCCCTGGTACTGTTGGTGGGTAAATTGAGGTTGAGTTGTTACAACAGTACTTAAACTAGGCTGCCCTGTAGGCATCTGGACCGTGGTTTGAATCGTAGATCCGGACAACGGTAAAGATGTCTGAGGAGTGGTTGCAGAGACAGTAGAAACCGGAGCTGTCGATACTCCAGAAGTAAGTGCGGTAGATGTTGCGGTAATTGCAGCAGCCGTTTGAGATGGAGTACTAGGTGCAATTGGCGGCTGAGTAACTACCGAAGTTACAGAAGTTTGAACATTTGACTGGACAGGTTGCGGTTGCTGGGGTGGACCAGAAACTACGCGTTGTCCAGTTTGAGGTACCAACTGTATACTTGGCTGCAACACCTGTTGACCTTGTGATGGATCCCACACTATCATTCCGGGGTATTGACCCGTAATAGGTTGAGGATACTGAGATCCATAACCGGATTGAGGATAGGATTGATAACTGAAAGGCATAGTTCCCATACCTTGAACATATGACTCACTTTGAGGTGGTTGATAACTTTGACTCGAGTATTGACCTTGAGATTGATAACCTTGGGGTAAATACTGGTACTGGGGTTGACCTTGACCTTGAGGTTGATACCCTTGAGGTTGATACCCTTGAGGTAAATATTGATACTGAGGTTGACCCTGGGGTACATATTGAGGCTGGGGTTGACCTTGAGGCACGTATTGTACCACAGGTACATACTGACCTTGGAGTTGCCCCCCAGACACAATTTGTGTACCTTGAGGTTGCCCCCCAGGCGTTAATTGAGGCTGCCCCCCAGGTGGTAATTGACCACCTTGAGGTTGAGAAACGGGAACTGAACCTGACATCATGTAAATGTCCGCTACACCCAATGGTTTGTTACCATTGTTTCCAGCTAATAACCCATGATCAATGGGTTGAGGAGATGCCCCCGAAAAGGTACCAGAAAGTGATTGATACCCGGTGGGAACAGAAGGACCGCCATGTAAGAAAGATTTAGGAGATTGAGTAAACAGGGACGACTGACCAGACATATTTACAGGAGTATAAATACCTCCAGGTGGAAAATGAGTACGAGGTGGAGAAAAACCTACCCCTGAGTTGTCTAAATAATTGGTTAACGAAAGGTACCAAGTAGTACTTCTAGGAGGATTGTAAAAGATAGATTCACGCTCCCTGAGATCAATAGTGGGTTGATCTTCAAGGGTAGATACGCCTAATTCTTCCTCTGGAGCAAGTTCTTCAATGGCTATCAAACCAGTAGGAAGATTTTCGGTGATGACTCTTTCTACCCTAGGTGAATCTGGTACACTAGAAGTTGGAGTAACAGGTTCAGATATTTCAGATTCTTCGCCTATATCACTAGTAGATGAAAAACTACCAGCAAGCTCAGAAACTTCAACTGCTTCAGGATTATAACCTGTCTCTAGACTTTGGTAATATTGATGGACTACCAACGAAGACTCTCCTTCTTCTGGTGAACCTACTCTACTGCCGCTAGGAGGAGTTACAAGGACCTTTAAACCTTCGTAATGACCCGGGACGTCTTCAGGAGGTCCACCCCGTGATCTACGGAGTTTCCTCAACAAATCAGCTCTGGTGACAATCTCAGGTGACTTGCCCCGAAGTCTACGGGACTGTCTCGGTAATTCCGCCACAGTTAAAAACTTTTAACTACTGCACACGCAAACAAAGTAAAATCTCAAAACAAACCACCTAAAGTTTCTAAAGAACCAAACAAATTTGAATCATACGCCTAAAGAATCTAGGGCGTCAAACCAAGCACAAACAGTAGCCTTCCAGGCCGAAAACGCTAGTTGGAGATGAAACCCAACATCGCTGGATTCAGTACAGAAGTGGCGGGTGGAACAGTTACCCCGGAAACCTGCTTAATGAATAGACCAGCACAAGTTCCTCCACTTTAACCGTCTCGAGTGAAGTGAACCCCCCGGAAAATCCAAGTGAGTCTAGCCGACATCTGCTCCAGGTACAGTGGGATCTTCCCTTCACCGTCACCTCGGTAGAATCCTAAAGATAATGGTCACTAAGGTTACCAACCACAACAAATGCACCTTGGGGAACAGTCTACACTCCGACAGCACGCAAGGGCAGAGTATCAAGCTCAATCCCCTTGCCGGTTCCTTTACAATAATCCAAGGTTTACCGACAAGTGACCCCTGGCTCCTCGACAATGGTTAATCCGAGGTTTACCGTTTGTAATACGTGCGTGTCTGGCGTCGTTCCCAATGAGGGAGGATTGATCCCCTCACTGTTTCGGACACGAGCTCATGCTTCTCCTTTAAGAGGAGCTTTCCCAGAGTACAAATGAGACAATTGGATTATTCTATCACAAGGTAAGCTACTTGTTTGGTTTTGTTGTCTTGGAGAGTTAATTACTCTCCTACTCCAAGACACTAGCCTGATCTAAATTGGTGTTTCAGAGCCCTAGTAAATAAAAGTTACTACGTTGATTTTACTTGAAGCGTTAATTTTATGGTTTTTCTTAAAGACAAAAGGTAGCGGAGATGAAACTAGTGGTGTGTAGACTCGACTCGCAACCACTACAAAGATGCACCTAAGATGATTTACACTACTTTTCCTTTTCAATGAATCTCCTAACTAAGAGAGTTGGAAAATGCAAATTTTATAGAAAACAACTTTCTTAGTAAAGACAATCAAAGAAACAATTCTCTTTATCTTTTCAAAACACAAAACTCATGACCACTAATTACTCTATGAAATTTCCTTTCTCTTCCAAAATCTACAAATGCTACCAAAGAAAACTTTTTCCAAAAGAATTTTTTGTGTTTTTTCTATGTTAATAAAGCATGTAAAACTATTTTATCAAATCGAATTTAACAAATCTAAGACAATCAAATCAAATTCATTCAAAAGCAAATCAAAAGCAAATTTACCTAAAAGTAAAAATAACGAGGACAAAAGCCTACAAGGATGATTCCTGGATGTTTTGCTTAGTCAAAATGCAACTAAGGATCAGTTCATGCAGAACCATAAACTAACCAAAAACAAATTCGAAATCTTTTTGTTCTTTTTCTCAAGAATGGAATTCAAGGCTTTAACAAACAAACTTTTCGAGATTCGCGAAGAGAAGACACAAAGGTAGGTCTCTCACTAGGGTGACTTCTATGACAGGCCTGACTCCTAAGAGGACTTATCAAACCAGGGAGATCCAAAGTTTGACAACCTCTAATGCCAAAGTCACTACAGGACCAGTTAAAAATCAAACCCTAAGGAAAAATCCCTATGAATTCCACCAAAACCCTCGACACTAACGGGACAAGTTCAGGTGAAGATCTTTGACAGTAAACTGATGGATCTGGGCAGTAAAAACAAAGTAAAAGCAAAATCTAAAAGAGCAAAAAGCAAAAATTGAAATTTTCTTAAAATTGACAGGGGTACGCAGGTCATCTGTTTACACAGGCGCGAGTACGCACTGTGCACAAAGGACGCAGTGCGTATAAGTACGCACTGTGTTAAACCCAGAGACTACGTACTGCTGGCAAGACTAAGAAAAATAAAAAACTAAATTGACTCTAAGCTAACCCACCCAAATACACAGCTAGACAACCAAAAATCAGAAAACAAGTAATTTTTCTCAGATCAAAATAACAAATCAAAAAGAACTCAAACACATTAATGGAGTCCCCAGTGGAGTCGCCATTTTGTCACGCGGAAAGAGTCGTTAGTGCGGACACAACCGACCTTCCTAGAAAGCCTAAGACTCTCTAATGACAAACAAGACAAATAAGAGCAATCCTTCCCTAAATATGCTTTTACAATATGAGAAATCAAGTGTTTAGATCCTACCTGTAATCCAACGTTGTTGTAGTAGTCCAACTCCGTTGATCCGGATGAGCTCCTCCTTCACTTTGAAACCTGCATTCACCAAAAATCAAACGATTAAATAACACCTGAATATCACATAAAATAAAACATATTTAACATGTAGACCAAGGAGTACATGAAACAACTCATTAATAGCAAATTGTTGAGAAGAATGGACTAATTTGTATTAAAAGGTAACAAAAGGAACCATTACAACCTGAGCCTTGGTGTTGTGCAAGCTCCTCCCATGGTCTACAAGAGTTCTCCCTTACTTTGATCAGCTCACCCACCTCCCAATGGAAACAAGTAAAGATGGTAATCTCTCCTCACAAGCTTCTACAAGGAAGTCCTAATTCCAACAGCATCTACCCTTAGGAATGTTCAGCTTTCAACCTCCCCTCTCTTTGGCCCAATGCCTGTATTTATAGTGCTCTAGAGGAAGTTATTCAGGTCCACCATCAATGGGATAAGTCCCTCTTTGGATGGGATAGCTCCCCTATTGATGGGATAAGTTCCTCTTTGGTAGGGGTACATGAACCATCTGGAGGCGCTTCATACACGTCAAACATACTTCTAGAAGACTCTAGAAATGACCACAAGTAAATTTTTTGGAGTGAAACTTGCGCCTTTTGACCTTTACAGGAGTACGCACCCATCCCTTTACATACAGAGCGTACAAGTACGCAGGTGTTGTGAACTTGGGTTGCGTACCCGCAGGTGAGGCTAAGAGAAACTGCGTACCAAAGATAATTGACTTTTAAATGACTTTTCTCTCTTTCTTGAAGTTTGACATGGAAAGCAGAGGCATGAGACTTGCCAAGGAGGATAGTATGACAGTGGATGGAGCCATACTAACTGCAAATAGTCATGGTGACATTTTTTAATGTAACAAAACTCTTGCAATTAATCAACCAAACTGAACAGCGAAGTAAATCGATAGCAAACTTATAATTAAAGGAATTAAACAACGAATCATATTTAATAAATCTCAACAACAAACTCTAATTAGTGGAATCGAATAACCAACAATCTGAAATGAACAGTGAAGCTTTACATTTGAAATGAACAACATAACAATATAAGTTGAAAAGGATAATAATCTATGTTATGATGGAAAACAACAGTCACGCGATTCAATCTCAACTTGTGCAATAAAACAATTCCATAAAATATTCTAACAACACACTATAAAAACATGAAACTATAAAATAATGCAATTCAAAAGAATAGGAAATAAATCAAACCATCACACAACAGCAATTGTAAAGATATGATACACAGCAGCAGCGTACTCCACCAGAGGCTGGGCCCTTAGCCGCCAACGGATGTTGCTGGGTTACTTCAGGATCAAAGATGGAATGGCAACTAGATTTATATTAAAATATCAAAGAAGAGTTACAGTGGATTACAACAAGAAATCTCTCAATCTCTCAGCCATTATCAATTCTCTCTGCCATCCTCAATTCTAAATATCTAATTCATCCTCAATTCCATCATTCGAATCCCTCCTATCTCTGATCTCTGTTTTCATTTAAATAGAGAGAGATCAGAGAGCAGTTACAATAGAGATAACTACAACATGATTTCTATTACAAAATTGGATTGTTTCCAACTAATTGATAAACAAGAAGATATATTTCCATCCAGCTTTCAACAAGAACAAGACGAATTTGGCTTTGCAGCTGAGATTTGGAGGACGGCTGCAACAACAAATCTGAGAAAATTGTGCTCAAAGAACCCTGTGTTTCTCTCAGTACAAGCCGAATTTGGGCAAACCATTCTTTAATAAAGTTAATTGGGTCCGTTCTCGACAAAACCCAAGTTTCAGATTTTCCAGATTTTGCTTCATTTGCTCAGAATCTCAACCGTAAAACCGTCACTTCTTATTCCAGCGAATTTCTGAGTTGGCACTTTTAATGATCAAATCTTCAATCTGGAAATTATCTTGCAGGCTAAAAATGGTGAATAATGTTACAACTGATTTATTAAAACTATCATTGATAAAATCATGCATAATCATCAATTTATTAGAAATAAAGGAGAATAAATAATATTCATTCATAGAAGCATAAATCATCATAAAATGGATTTATATAATAAATTATAATAAATGACATGATGAAGAATAGTAGAAATGGGTGGAATAAGTGTTCAAAAGTGATAATAGTAATGGCATATTAACGACCCAACATAGCCCCACACTCAGCATGTCCTCATGCAACGAAAACTGAATATATTGCATGTCCTCATGCAACCCAAAGGCAAGAACCCATGTGTTAACCAAGCAATAAAAAATATGTTCATCTCAGCTCATGAAATGGATAGAACAAATGAATTCTTCCTTAATTAATGAATATTCACTTTTAGTAATCTTGATGAAGGCATAACAATTTTTACATTGACATTCAACTATATGTATATATGAAGTTGCAACAAAATATGATATAAGTAACAACAAACTTCATTAACCATTTTCTCAAAAACTACAAACCAGCTTTTGTTGAAATTTGGCAAGTAAATTTATAATATATGAATTCCTTTATGATCCAAAAAATCAGACTGTTTTGATGCATAGATCATGAGATATAAACAAAATGGCTGTAAGTGAGAGTGCATGATTTCCGAAATTTTATGAACCAATTTATCTTGAAATTATCTAGGTATGTGTATTTTAATAGTATGTTTGTGTTTCCTAGAGATCAAGAATTGAGTTCATAGTTTTAAAAATATTATGGAAATCAATTTCTACACTGAAATTGTATGCCTTAAATGAGAAAGAAAATAGAAAACATCCATCATGCGTAGCAATTCCTCCCCTTCTTTGAAAAATTAGCATGCCCTCATGCGATGCTAGAAAACAAATAGAGGTGGTTGCTACCAGCTGTTGAATTCTATGCTTGGTGTAAAACAACATGGAAGAAGGGAGGTGTTGAGAAGGAATAAGAATAGCAATGGATGATAAAGAATATGAATAACATGGTTATAAGAAAGAAATGAATGAAAGCAACACTCCCCCAAACTGAAAGATGATATGTCGTTGAAAAATGGGAAGTGGTACAGATGTGGAGTGAAGGATGATAAATAATGCTCAAAATGGATTTTTATGAAATTCTCCTAAATTTGTAATAAATCAGAAAATTATGCTATTTTACCTCAAGTTGTACCTCCAAAAAGAAAAATGTGGAATGACATATATGGACTGGCATTTGTTGAAGCTAATGTAGGCAGAGTTGGCACTGAAAGTGATGCAAAAGGTGGAATCCAGGCAAGCACATCATGTCTGAAGAATTGTTCGTATTCGCGAGTTGCTCGAGCCTCTTCTGTTGGTTGCAATAGTGTGGTCATGCTGCGAATAGAGTTTCCCCCCATACTTGTTGTTCTCCTGTAAACAAATCACTATTTTGCATACAATGTTCTTGAATCCATAGTGTAAGCAATAGATAAGATGCATGCAAAAATTTCAATCAGAAAAACTTATGTATACATGCAATACTAATATTTTGGAAAATCAACAAGTGATGGCAGAGTGCAGTAATCATATCACATGCAATCCCATAATGCACACATTCCCCCCTCCAATTGGAAAAGGAATTCCATGACCATAAAGCATATGAGAGGTGTTGTGCTGATGGCAAGGCAAGGGAATGAACAATATAGCAGTGAACGAAGCAGAGTACACATATCAATGATAGGATAGCGGGAGTTATGGTTATAATGAGAGCAAAGTGTGTAAAGATAGTTATGAATAAGAGATAGGACGCTTGGAATTGATGATAGGTTATGAAAAAAAGAACAACAATATGCCAAAAAGATGCTTTACTGATAGTATGCTAGCTGAAAATGATACGATTGATCATAAAACAATTTCTCATGTATAAAGGTTCAAAACAGGGAAAAAGTTAAGGAAATAACTTCTCTGATAAAAAGAAAAAATAAGAAAAGGGTATTATAATAATAATTGACGATAAGATATAACTTCAATACCATAAGTAGAGCCGCTGCTGCCAGCAGGCGTCCATAGCCTTGGCAGGGTTGCTTTTTAACCCATATGAGCGAGGATCCTCAATTTATAAATGGAGAGTTACAATGCTGTTCTACAGAAGAAATCAGTGTGCTGGCGTGGTGACCAGATAATCACACTACCATTCACTGGGATGTAGCAAAAGTGATCAGGCCGGCTCGTGATGAGACCTCCTGTTCCAAGGATAATTTGGCTATCCAATGGATCATAACCCTGGTGTGGTGGCCATAATGGGAATGTCACTTTCTTACAACCTTATGAACATGGTAGGCTGGCTCGTAATGAGACCCCCTATCCTCCATCTGCGAACAAAATTTTGTTGTTATTACACATTTTTATGATAAAAAGAGGGAGGCTCAGTACTCCTTAAGAGCAGGGATGGTGGAAGAAGTTGAACATGTCAATAGAAAAAAAAAATATACGCATAATCTCATTTATTACAGATAGAGAAGATTATAACCAGGGAGGATGGAACCAACATGGTATTAAGATGATAAATCAGTATCATGTACAGCAGAAAATAATGCAGTAAAGTAATATATAAATAATTGTGTCCCTTTTGAAAAGAATCTGTCATCAAGGAGCTGTCATGTTAAAGATCATAACATGAATGATATTAACTCGCTTAAAAAGAATCCATAATTCTTGTCCTCATAAAAGTAGTGTACTTCATGCCATAAAATGGAATCAGTAAAATGAGATTGAGATGAATTAGGAATAATCCCACAAGAGGAAAGAAGGGTTGCTCTCGAAAATAATCCCAAAGTGTTGCTCTTTTGAATGAACAGCAAAAACACTCAAAAAGAAAGTGGTGTTCTGTGCAGGGAACAGCAAAGAAAATGCATGTGAAAAAGTGTTGTTCCTTAAGAGGAACAAAAAAAATGCGAAAATGTTGTTCCTTTGAAAAGGAACAACAAAAATGTGAAAGTGTTGTTTGTTCGGAAAGGAACAACAAAAATGTGAAAGTGCAGAAGTGCTGTTCCATTCGGAAAGGAACAACAAAAAGTAAAAGTGTAGAAGTGTTGTTCCATTCGGAAAGGAACAACAAAAAGTGAAAGTACAGAAGTGCTGTTCTATTCGGAAAGGAACAACAAAAAGTGAAAGTGCAGAAGTGTTGTTCCATTCGGAAAGGAACAACAAAAAGTGAAAGTGCAGAAGTGATGTTCCATTCGGAAAGGAACAGCAAAACGTGAAAGTGTAGAAGTACTGTTCCATTCGGAAAGGAACAACAAAAAGTGGAAATGCAGAAGTGTTGTTCCATTCGGAAAGGAGCAGCAAAATGTGAAAGTGCAGAAGTGCTGTTCCATTTGGAAAGGAACAACAAAAGTGAAAAAGGAACAGCAAAATGAGTCGTGGAAAAGGAACGGCAAAATGAACCGTGAAAAAGGAACAACAAAATGAATTGCTGACCAAAAAGGTGTTGTTCCTTTGGAAAAGGAACAGTAAAACGAAATTGTTGTCCCTTTGAAAAAGGAACAGCAGAAACGACAAAAGTGCACACAAACGCTGTCCCTTCAGAAAAGGAACAGCAAAATGCACAAGTATGAAATGCAAGCACGCAAAGAATGAATTAGTTATTCACTGTATTAATGTTGAGGATGGGTCACAGTTAAAATGAAGCAACACCTGAAACAAAAAATATAAGAAATATCAGAAAAGAAACAACATTTTATTTAAAAACAATATGTAAATAACTAAATTAAGTTACAACAGCTATGATGTTATGTCAAAAAAATGATCTCTTTGAAAAATGTTTTGGCAGCAATGATAAGACATGAATCTTCAAATTAAAATCAATTCTTCATTTGTTCTATTATGAATCTATTTGGTAATGAGTTGGATGAATTTCCTTTGTTTCATTTAAATTTTCTTTGAAAAATCACTCGTCCATAAATTGACCTTCTTTATTTTCCCAAGACCTGCAAAAAACGAGTGTCTACCTGCAATAAAACATTAAATCATGGAGAAAGAGAGGTGATCGGGCTCCCCTAATCCACGAATTATGCAAAAAACAACAAGTAGTTACCCTTTATAACAAATCCATTGAGAAAATAACAAAGTAAAATTTATCTGTCACTTGCGGGAGAGCAGTGGCCAATCATGCTAACCTGCAGTGTTTTAATCACAACTTCTTTGTTTCTCGTCGAAATTGAGTGATTCCAAAGCAAAATGAGAGCTAATTCAAAGGGTTATCTCCAGTATCAACAAGTTTTAAAAATTCAATGCTATGATATGTCAAATTTGTTTAGAACAACCTGCATAATAGAGTCATTTTCGATTACCCAATCTAGACCAACGATTGATATTTCAAGCATAGATTCCTCGTTTGATGTCGGATTCAAATGATTCAAATTGGAAATGAAAGTATATTTATTTATTTATCTCCCATAGAAACAAGTTTTGAAGAAAAGAAGAATTGATAGGTCAAATACTGTAAGGAACAGCCAGAAAGACATAGTTTTAAGGGTGCTTATTTACGATAGACAATCAGTATTTTGATCATAACTTCCCCATACGATATCAAAAATAAGTGATTCCAATTGAATTGTAAACTAGATTCATAGGGGAATCTGCCATAGTAACAGGTTTTAAAAATTCAAACATTTATGCCTCTAGAAACTGACTGTCCCAACTCTGTTCCTGAGCTGCCCACTAGACACCCTGTCAATGTTTTGTTTCTAACGTTTTCGTTTCAAATTCAAATTGAGTGGTTCAAATTGGGTTAGAAAGTAGACATCAAGGGTCACCTAGGGTAGAAACAGGTTTTTAAAATATTCACTTTTGGTCCCTCAAAACATGACTGTCCCGACTGTTTTTCCAGAAATCTCATCAAGCTCGAAAGCCAAAAAAATGATATTCAACCATTTTTTCATATTGATGATAAAAATGAATATTAGTGTTTGTAGAACTATTATTTCCATTATAAGTCATCCACATACACAAATAAATTAAAAAAAAAAAAAAAATTATCACTGATGTTGATTTCCATAGCATGTTGCAACAAAAAACAAATAGCTTTACAAAAATAAAAATAAAAAAGATGTGTTTGTTTTATTTGTTTATTTATTTTATTTTCTCCACTATCCTACTCTTCTTTGAGAATCGAATATGTTTATGTATAAGAGTATTTCCAGTGGTACCATTTTAGAATTAAGGCTTTACGTATGCACATACCCAAATTTGAAAAATGCATGTTGATAAAAATTAGGGTATGAGAAGCCAACTTCCCTTGAAAAGATGGTATCAAAAATTGTTGAAGTATGGAGTGATGATGCAAACACGTGATGGAGTGAAACCAATCTTCAATATATCCTTTACTTTCTTGATTTCCCATCATACCATGAAGTTCTTGAGCTTTTAAAATGGTTTGTTGGTGCAACCTACAAGAAACCTCATTTTCTTCCATAGCTTCTACAATTTTTGAATTTGAAACATTTTGAATCTCATTGTAAGGTTTCTCTAATGGCACATGTGAGATAGAATGGGTGGGAAGGGTGGGTAAATTTCGCAGTTCAACATTGTAAGTATGTTGTACTGGTTTATTGTGGTGAGGGTGTGAAATTAGTTGAGCAAGAAATTCAAAAGTAGAAATGTTGGGCAGCTTCTTACCATAACAGAAGATGTTCTTCATGTGTTCCTTCGAAGCTCCTTCTTCCAATGTTCCTGTCAATTTGTTAGTGAAATGGGTGGTGCTTACATCACCACTTGAGTGAAATCATGTGATTCATTTTTCAAAATTTCTATTTTTTCCCTAGTCATTCACACAAAAATTCAAACATCTATTTCTACCCAAAAAAATTAACAAATCTGCCGGAAAGCGGGCAGGGGAGTAGGGCTGTTACATGCTCCGTACGTAGGTTCTTACCTTCTGTTTTTAATACCCAATTCTCTCCTAGCATGCACTCATCAGATTCACACTACTCTTTAGAAATGGCTACACTCTCCCCGACAACGGCGCCAAAATGTGGAGTGATAAAAAAGTGTCTTTTTAACTCCTAATTACCTTCACATTAATTGTCAACCCAGGGAAGACTTTTTATTTCAAGAGTGTACTCAGTCTGAGGCGGCTATTTACTCAAGAGTAATGTTTTGTAGTATAGTGCTTAAAATGCAAAAGTAAATGAAAGCTGGAAATAAAATCTACTTACAACAAAGCACTTTAAGACTTAAATCATGCATTCGGAAAAATAAGCAATGTATCAGTCAAGGGTCCAGTAGCAATAACTCATCCCTTTGGAAATTGATGTAACCAAAAGTAATCAATGAACAGATCATCAATCTGGGGACTAGACAGCAAATGCCAATGCCCACTACAGTTTCAGATCGTTCTTCACACTAAAGCAAAGATAATGCGAATAACAGGAAATGGAATGGCAGAATGGAATAGCAAGAAACTGAAATGTTCTTAAACTAAATCATTCACTCAAACAACCATCAATTGAGGGTACAATAGCAATAAATCATTCCTCTGGATATTGATGCAACTGAAATCAAACCAGAACAAGACAATCAATCTGGGAACGAGGAAGCAATAACCAATGTTCTCTACAGTTGATAGTCCTGATTTAAAGCAATCAAAAGGAAATCGAAATTGAACTAAAGCTGCCATTGAAAGTAAACTAGGAAAACTCTTTAAAAGCAAACTCTTGCAATTAATCAACCAAACTGAACAGCGAAGTAAATGGAAAGCAAACTTATAATTAAAGGAATTAAACAACGAATCATATTTAATAAATATGAACATCAAACTCTAATTAGTGGAATCGAATAACCAACAATCTGAAATGAACAGCGAAGCTTTACATTTGAAAGGAACAGCATAACAGTATAAGTTGAAAAGGATAATAATCTCTATTATGATGGAAAAGAACAGTCACGTGATTCAATCTCAACTTGTGCAATAAAACAATTCCATAAAATATTCTAACAACACACTATAGAAACATGAAACTGCAACATAATGCAATTCAAAAGAATAGAAAATAAATCAAACCATCACACAGCAGCAATTGTAAAGATATGATACACAACAGTAGTGTACTCCACCAGAGGCTGGGCCCTTAGCCACCAGCGGATGTTGCTGGATTACTTAAGGATCAAAGATGGAATGGCAACTAGATTTATATTAAAATATCAAAGCAGAGTTACAGTGGATTACAACAAGAAATCTCTCAATCTCTCAGCCATTATCCATTCTCTCTGCCATCCTCAATTCTAAATCTCTAATTCATCCTCAATTCCATCATTCGAATCCCTCCTATCTCTGATCTTTGTTTTCATTTAAATAGAGAGAGATCAGAGAGCAGTTACAATAGAGATAACTACAACATGATTTCTATTACAAAATTGGATTGTTTCCAACCAATTGATAAACAAGAAGATATATTTCCATCCAGCTTTCAACAAGAGCAAGATGAATTTGGCTTTGTAGCTGAGATTTGGAGGACGGCCGCAAAAACAAATCTGAGAAAATTGTGCTCAAAGAACCCTGCGTTTCTCTTAGTACAAGCCGAATTTGGGCAAACCGTTCTTTATTAAAAGTTAATTGGGTTTGTTCTGGACAAAACGCATGTTTCGGATTTTCCAGATTCTGCTTCATTTGCTCAGAATCTCAACCGCAAAACCGTCACTTCTTATTCCAGCGAATTTCTGAGTTGGCACTTTTAATGATCAAATCTTCAATCTGGAAATTATCTTGCAGGCTAAAAATGGTGAATAATGTTACAACTGATTTATTAAAACTATCATTGATAAAATCATGCATAATCATCAATTTATTAGAAATAAAGGAGAATAAATAATATTCATTCATAGAAGCATAAATCATCATAAAATGGATTTATATAATAAATTATAATAAATGACATGATGAAGAATAGTAGAAATGGGTGGAATAAGTGTTCAAAAGTGATAATAGTAATGGCATATTAACGACCCAACAAGGTGTAGATGCATGTATTGCATGGTGTGGTATGTAGCCTGGTTGTATGTGTTTGATGCACACTATGTGTCTATGCACATGGTTGAGGAGAAGGCACTGAGAGATTCTCGAGTGTGGCATGTGATCCAAAGTGCGTATGGGATAAATAAAAAAGTAGAAGTAAGGATCAAGGAAGGACAAGTATCTATATTGTATTTAATTTTTATTATGCATGTGATTTGTGATTCTAGTATATGATGATTACATGTGATTTATGATTTTGGTTATGATGGTTACATTTGATTTATGATTTTGATGGTTATGTTTTGAACTAACTTGATGTAATATTTTTATACATGTTTTGGTCAAACATGCTAGTTTAACTTGTTGTGACAAGAAGCAAATAGGATTGCAAATGTACCTTATCGACAAGCTACCAATGAGGTATGATGTTAATTTATTTCAATTTATTTCAAATCTAATGGAAGTTATGTGCTTGGTACAAGAATGCATGAAATGCCTGATTGGATGATTGAAATCGACTGCAAGAATTGGCAACAACAACAAAGGAATTGAGACAGGCAGTAATATGCTAGTAAAGCACTTCAGGAGCGGGGCCATTGTGGGACACTGGTACCCAATAGTGTCCATTTATTTCCATGAGCATGTTATGACGGGCATGACGTGTTGAGGTAGGTATATGCCTTGGCTTTTGTATCTTTTTATGCGAGGAAGCCTTGCCGAGGGATGGACTGCCCAGGATGGGGCTACTAGTGGAACATGGAAGGTGAGTGACTGCATGGAAGGGGTGACCGAATTCTCAAGGGACTGTGTAGCAAAAGAGGGGAAGGTCATGGATGGATTTGTTTTGGTCATTAGAATTGATATATGGAATCACATGCACATTAGGAGTGTTCCCTAGAACAATGAGCAGTAACTGTTCATTGAGAGGACAAGTAGCGCGGGATTATAGCACTGGAGATTGGATGTAGATTTGAATTTGCAGTGGATTTTGGACTTCCTGGGAAGGAGGTGTGTTAGAGTCGGTATTCTCATCCCTCCGTTAGAGATCAAATCCTCTTGTTGCATTTCATATTAGATGTCCTGCCCAGTCATTTGCATTCCATTAGGCGCATAGATCATCTGACGGTAGTGGCATTCCTACAGTTTCCCTCATGTTATCTACCTACTGGCTCATGTTTGCTCATTAAAAAAGGCATATATAGTCTTCTTTTTATCTTGAAAATTTTAAAGGTTGTCTTTAGGGTTTCATGGTCAATTAGGTCTAGGGTTTCATTAGGGTTTCGTCAAAAAATGTGTCAAAATGTCCAATAATTACCAGCAGGCAACGAGGAGGTTTCGACATCAATAAATTTCATCACCAACTATTCGAAAATGTGTTTTTCCTCAAAACTTTGTTTTGAGGAAAAAACAAAGTATTTAGCTTTTATTGTACAAAAATCATGAAAAATTTGTTTTCCTTATTGCAAATTCCTTCATCTGCAGCATGGTTTCTTTCCTTAGCCCCAGAAGCTTGAACACCTACAAGATAAGCAAAGCTCAGGTCATTTAGTTCATTACAAAACTCAATTGAAGTGAAAAAAGTGCGAAAGATAGAGTTTGGAGATAAAGTCATTTGCAAAACATTATGAAAGTGGGTTTTGGAAAAATAAATTTAAAAGCTCCACGTATAAATCATTCCTCCAAGTGTTTGAAATTCATTTGTACTCCAAGAGCAAAGAGAAGCAAGAAAAAATGATTTTTGTGAGTGAGTGACAAGTTTGGGTGAAAATCAACCAGTGCGGTGCACTGGGCAGGAGGTGCGGCGCACTCACCGGGCGCGGCGCATTAGGCCTCAGGATCCTGTGTAATTTTGCAAGGACGCGGCGCATATGGAGGGCATGACGCATTGGGCTGGATGCACAGCACATACAGCCAGAGGGCCTGAAAATCACCAGAACGACCTCCAATCGCCAAAAACACATGAATTTACCTTGTTCCAAGTAGGTAGAGCTCCACCTCTATTGATTATCCAAGTTTGGTGTTTATGTTATGGTGTGTGTTACATGGTGAGTGTTTAAAAAACAATCAAACCCTACCATTTGAAATTCCTCAAACAAAGTTGTTGCCTAGGGTTTTGATGACTGTTTTGCCACCAAGTTCACTCCCTTATCCCATTTTTTCCATTGATTCTCTTATTCCCTAAGTTCCCCTACCCCCTAAATTCACTAATCCCCTATTCCAAGTTCCCTTTCCCAAATTTCCAAATGTAAAACCCAAAACCCTAATCCTATACAAAAACTCCCATAACATCCCATATTTCCCTAACTAAATCTATCCCAACAGTCCCAAAATTCCCACTATTTTTCCCTCCCCTTATTCTCCCTCATTTCACTATTTTCCCTTGGTGGCAGAGGTCAAGCACATCACCAAAAAATAGTCCAACACAGTTTGACACATCAGCACCTATTTCTCCAAGGCACTTTGTCTACCAAAAGCTATGGCATCTGATCCTTCATATGATTATGAAGAGGAGACCCAAAGTGACTCACCCACGGAGGGACATCCACCTAGGAGGCCTCATAGAGGTGGTAGACATATCAAAGAGGAACCAACCACTCTTACTGAATTATAGGCCTGTCCTCTTGCCATTTTTTGTTTCCAGCATCAATCATGATATGAATTTTGCGAGAAGGCTGCTAATATTTGGTTTCATCATGAGTTGGCCCACTTATTTGTGTTGCATTTACATTGTGATCAAGCCACCCTTGCTAGTGTCACTTTCACATTAACACCAGAATCCATTTCATTAGCAACCGGCATACCAAACATTGGAGAACCGTGGAACAAGAGGCAGAAAATTGATCGGCAGCACTATGAACCATACATCAAGCCCGACTTTTTGAGACAGCTCAAGAGAGTGTTTCCTTTTCGGTAATTCAAGGATGAATATGCTCCTTTAATGAAACTCATCATGAAGTATTTAACCTGTGAGGGCTGGTTCTCCTGCTTGTATGATTATCAAATCAGGCTACTGATGCATTTTACTTGGATGCGGATGATGAACATTCTTTACTTCATATGCTGAAACATAGTGAAGATGACCACTCTTGTGCAGCACAAGACCCCTCAGCAGCAGTTCAACAATATTTATCATTTTTCTCTCATCAAAATTGTGGTCGTTCATCAGCTGGGATTACAGGGAATCACTTGGGATGACTTCATCTCTCGTGAGTTTTTCAGAGCTCAACAAGGACCTTTAGAGGCTGGACATGAGACAGGTGGACCTTCTTATTAGCATGAGGGCCATGAGACCTCTAGTGTGCTTGTGTTCATCACCTATTAGAGGGGCACTAAACGGTTGTTTGCAGCAGCAAAGCGAGTGTTATCTCCACCCGGGGTGGAAGGGGCCTCGCTTCCATCATCAACACAGCAGGTTCAGGACCGAGGCAAGAGGTCACTACACGAGGAAGGACCATCAAGTGAGCGGGAGACTGATTTCATCCTCATTGAGGATGATGATACCAATATGGGCCCGCAAAGTGCAAATCTTAGGGAGATCATTAAGGAGCAGCAGGTGGACATTGATGCCTTTTCTACCAACTTGGATAGAGCCCAATGGACTATACAGTACTTGGAGTAGAGGAATAAGTAGCTCGAGGATTAGAAGGTGGTTATGGAGTTGCAAAACATTAGGCAAAACCACCAAGCTGCCCAAAGGAGGAGGGTGGAGTTTACTTCATTGGAGCAAGAGATCAATGCCAATAGGGAGTCATGGCTTGAAAGAGTCAATATCCACCTGGAGAGGAAGCTTGAGAAGGCAATCAATGAGAATAATATGCTTAGAAACTTGTCCTATCATTACTTGTCCTAGAACTTGGTGTGCCAAGTGAGAATTAGGAATTTGAAAGCAAAGTTGAAGAGAGCATCAAGGAGGAAAAAAGAGGATGAAGGACTTCAGATCTTGGTTGAGGCTTCCTTGGCCCATCACAGCACTTGATAGAGAAGACTCAGCCCAAATTTCAAGAAATTTGGAGCAATTTTTGAATTTTACAAATTTTTGGCACAAAAATCAGGTTTTTTCTGCCCTATGCGCTGCGCCACGTGGCACTCGCATTTTCTAGGGGCCTCCAAATCTCAAAAGCTCAGCATTTTTGGATTTTTCATGCAAAATTACACTTTCCTACCTATGGCCAAGAAATTTGGGCAGGTTTTGAGCCCTAAAAAAAGTCAAAAACACTCAAAAAATGACCTCACTGCCCTTATTTTGACACACAGGAAGTAGTGTTTGGAGAATGGACTTTTGGAGGGGAAAATGGAGGCAAAATTGAAAACTTCTACTTGGGTTGGAATTTAGATAGGTAGACCTTTCCAGCAAGCACACCTGGAGCTCATTTGGACATCGGGAAGGCCTCCAAAAGTGGGTCCAAACAGGCGCTATGCATAGAGAATCAGGCGCGGCGCATAGAGGAAAAATTGCCAGTTTGACCAAGTTTTGCTCTGTTTTTCGCCCAGCTTCGCCTAGTTTGACTTTTTCACTTTCCTAATGGAAAATTTATGATGTAATTTGATGAAAATTGATGGATTATGATGTAAATATGTTATATTTTCACTTGTAGAGGTAGATTCATCAGTTTAGAGGTTGTTTGAAACTAAATGAATCAGTTCCCTTGTTTCTAGAGGCATGCTATTATGTTGCCTAGTTTCTAGTTCTCAGCTTAGAATCAGTTGGATCAGCTCCTAAACATGTGATCTAGACCCCTAGTGGCAAGGATGAGCTATGTTTGTCTATATTATGTTGTTTTTTAGTCATTAACATGGTTGGACTCTTGAGAAAGCATAGAGCTTCATTGTACACTCATATTTTCATTTTGGCTAAGGAAATGAGACCAGGATTTGCAGCACTCTTTGGGATTCATGTGGAAATTTGTCTTGGTTTAGTGCTTCTCTTTGTAATTGTGAATTTTTTTATGTGATTACATGCCATTAGCTATCTTATTTCTTCTGAACTAAAAAAACAAGAGTGTAAGTAGAATCCATTGAAAGTGCAGTGCTCTACCTGAAGTTTGCTTTAGTTATTTGATGTTTTCACCTATTTGGGGAGGGTTCATGATTTCTCTTTCCCTCTTCAACACCTCACCTATATACTCCTTCCATCTCACTCAAATTTAAGTTCCAAAGCAATTACCTACCTTGCCCCATTGAGATCTCTGTAGAACTGAACCTCAATCCCCGCACCCCAAAATGTGCTTTTCACTCTGAGCCAAAAAATCATCATTTTATTCAATCAAAATCTCTTGCACTCATACCTAGCCTAAGATCAGAAGATATTTTAGTCATCTCAAGCCCTCATCGATCATTATTTGCTAGGTTGACCCGGAGAGAGCCCTCTCCTAACCTGGTAGGGCTAGCTACCAGGCTGAGCGTGGTTTGATGTTGGCCTTGGATCCTACCTTTTCAGCCTGAGGTAAATCTAGGCACTAACAAGGTGGATCCTAGTATTACTTTGAGGGTAGAGGTGTGAGCCTCTGGATTCCCTTGTTACGGATATGGGCATCATATTCTCTTATTTGTTGTTTTAGTAGATGTGCATATGTGTATATGTGGTTATTGTAAATATCGTAATGAGTTGTGTTATAAAGCTCCAACATGCTGTATGGTTTTTATCTGTTCATTTTATCATAATGTTTTCCTTCAAGCGGGCCATTCCTTGTAAATACTGTAAGGAGATGTGTTATAAAGATCCTAGGTAGTATGTTTTGTTTTTAGTAGTGATGTTGGTTATAGGTGTCATTGAACATCGAGGACGGTGTTCCCCCAATGGGGAGGGTTCTATAACAGCCCTCGTGAAAAATTCTATGTAAAACTATATAAATACCACGGATGATCGGACATGTATTCTAAGATAAATAGTGGGAAAGATATCCTAGTGGGTGTTCATTTGGTTCTTTATGGCTAAGCAAATTGGCAAAGACAATGGCTAAGGCATCAAAGAGGCAAAAAGGTATTTTGGCACATTTATTTATGAAAATAATGGAAATTAGGAGAAAAGGAAGGTGAAAGGTCACATGTTCCATGTGAAGAGGAAATTGAAGGAAAATAATGGAAAATGAAGAAAATAGAGGCCTCATTAATAAAAAGGCTCTAAGGATCAGTGGGAAAGACTTGGTCAGTTTAGCTTTGCAGCTCTCTCATTATTCTCTCTCTCTCTCTCATACTCTTGGACACTTAGAGTTTCTTGGAGCACTTTGTGCATTGGAGAAAGAAACGCAAAGAAGGCAAGAGGAAGTAAATATCATGAAGGGAAAGCTAGAATCAAGCAGCTACAATAGGCTTCATTGTAGGTATCAACTTGCATGTGTATTTTCCTTGCTATATTTGGCATGCATGCGATTTCATGTGTTTATTTTACACCATGGCATGGGCTTTTCTAGGTGTGATAATATTTTTAACCTAGCCTTGCCATTTCCTAATAGCTTTGATGAGATGGGTTCTCTCATACATTTTGTGGGGGACAACCGGATTGGATTCGAGGTTGAGTAGGGTGGATTTATGAATTGACCAACACATGGTGGTAGTGGTCCTTGAACCAGAATGAGGATACATGAAGCCACTAGCCTAGTAACCCGTCAACCAGACTATGGGTTGTGATAAAGCCAGATTATGTGCCTCGGTGGGCCTAGGAATCCTTGCCGGTGAATGGCAGGATATACAGTAAAGCCAAGAGGTGGATTTTCTCTCCATTGGTCCTGGTGATTCTGGGATGGAATGCATGGAAAATCCTGGAGAGTATGTCTCAGTGTAGGGCCTAGTGATCCCTCGATCAGACTGCAGATGCACGGTAAATCCTGACAGACTAGGAGGCACTAAAATTCCCCATGGTGTAGGTGGATAACTTCGGTGGTATCCACATTGATTGGTGTTTTTGATGTGTTTTATGAGTCCCAAATTCATGCTTGGAATATGGCACGGGGGTGACTGGTTGAAGAGAGACTTGGCTCAGCCAATCTATGGTCGGGCGGAACGTGGTAGTCCCATCACCAGATAATGGCATACAATCACATAAACAAATTCAAAATTACAAGGAGAATCATTGTACCAAGACAAATTTCCACATGAATCCCAAAGAGTGTTGCAAATCCTGGTCTCAATTCCTTAGCCAAAATGAAAATATGAGTGTATAATGAAGTTCTTTTCTTCCTCTAGATTCCAACCATGCTAATGACTGAAAAACAAAATAATATCGACAAAAATAGCTCATCCTTGCCTCTAAGGGTCGAGATCATATGTTTAGGAGCTGATCCAACTAATTCTAAATTGAGAACTAGAAACTAGGCAACATAACAGCATGCCTCTAGAAACAAGGGAACTGATTCATTCAGTTTCAAACAACCTTTAAACTAATGAATCTACCTCTACAAGTGAAAATCTAACATATTTACATCATGATCCATCAATTTTCATCAAATTACATCATAAATTTTCCATTAGGAAGGTGAAAAAGTCAAACTAGGAAAAACAGGGCGAAAAACAGAGCAAACCTTAGTCAAACTGGCAATTTTTCCTCTATGCGCCGCCCCTGATTCCCTATGCATCGTGCCTATTTGGACCCACTTTTGGAGGCCTTCCTGGTGTTCAAATGAGCTCCAGGTGTGCTTTCTGGAAAGTTCTACCTATCTACTTTCCAACCCAAGTGGAATTTTTTAATTTTGCCTCCATTTCCCTCTCCAAAAGTCCATTCTCCCAACACTGCTTCCTGTGTGTCAAAATAGGGGTAGTGAGGTCATTTTTTGAGTGTTTTTGACCTTTTTGAGGGCTCAAAACCTACCCAAATTTCTTGGCC
The DNA here is from genome assembly GCA_031772625.1 of Pinus tabuliformis. Classification (NCBI taxonomy): domain Eukaryota; kingdom Viridiplantae; phylum Streptophyta; class Pinopsida; order Pinales; family Pinaceae; genus Pinus; species Pinus tabuliformis. The sequence goes on along the minus strand of CM062820.1, from coordinate 788,755,422 downwards.
ATAAGTAGGAAAGCATAATTTTTCATGAAAAATCCAAAAATGCTGAGTTTTTGTGATTTGGAGGCCCCTAGCAAAAGTGAGTGCCACGTGGCGCAGTGCATAGGCAGAAAAACCTGTTTTTTGTGCCAAAAATTTCCAAAATGCAAAAAATTGCTCCAAATTTCTTGAAATTTGGGCTGAGTCTTCTCTATCAAGCATGATGTTGAGCCAAGGAAGCCTCAGCCAATATCTGAAGTCCTTCATCCTCTTTTTTCCTCCTTGATGCTCTCTTCAACTTTGCTTTCAAACTCCTAATTATCGCTTGGCACACCAAGTTTCGGGACAAGTAATGATATGATAGGTTTCTAAGCATATTATTTTCATTGATGACCTTCTCCAGATTCCTCTCCAAGTGGATATTTACTCTTTCTAGCCATGACTCCCTATCGTCATTGATCTCTTGCTCCAATGAAGTGAACTCCACCCTTCTCCTTTGGGCAGCTTAGCGATTCTCCCGAATGTTTTGCAACTCCATAATCACCTACTGGTCCTCAAGCTACTTATTCCTCTATTTCAGGTACTATATAGTCCATTGGGCTCTATCCAAGTTGGTAGATAAGGCATCAATGTCCGCCTGCTGCTCCTTAATGATTTCTCTAAGATTTGTGCCCATATCGGTATCATCATCCTTAATGAGGATGAAATTAGTATCCCGCTCACCTGATGTTCCTTCCTCCTGTAGTGGCCTCTTGCCTTAGTCCTAAACTTGCTGTGTTGGTGATGGAAGCGAGGCCCCTTCCACCCCAGGTGGAGATAACACTCTCTTTGCTGCTATAAACAACTGTCTAGTGCCCTTCTGATAGGTGATGAACACTAGCACACTAGCGATCTTTGTCTCATGGCCCTCATGCTGATAAGAAGGTCCACCTATCTCATGCCCAGCCTCTAAAGGTCCCTGTGAGGTTCTGAAAAAATCACGAGAAATGAAGTCATCCCATGTGATGCCCTGTAAACCAAGTTGATGAACGACCACAATTTTGATGAGAGCAAAATGATAAATATTGTTCAACTGCTGCTGAGGAGTCTTGTGCTGCACAAGGGTGGTCATCTTCTCTTTGTTTCGACACATGAAGTAAGGGATGTTCGTCATATGTACCCAGGTAAAATGCATCAGCAGCCTGATATGATAAGCATATAAGTGGGAGAACTGGCCCTCACAACTGAAATACTTCATGATGAGTTTCATTAAAGGAGCATATTCATCTTTGAGGTACCGAAAAGGAAACACTCTCTTGAGTTGTCTCAAAAATCCAGGCTTGATGTATGGCTCATAATGCTACTGGTCAATTTTTTGCCTATTGTTCCATGGCTCTCCAATGTTGGGAATGCTGGTTGTTAATGAAATGGATTCTGGTGTTAACGTGAAAGTGAAACTAGCTAGAGTGGCTTGACCACCATGTAAATGCAACACAAACAGACGAGCCAACTCATGATGAAACTGAATGCTAGCAACCTTCTCACAAAATTCATAACATGACTGATTCTGGAAACAAAAGATGGCAAGAGGGCAGGCCTGTAATTCAGCAAGAGTGGTTGGTTCTTCTCTAATGTGTTTTCCACCTCTATGAGGCCTGTTGGGTGCATGTCCCTCTGCAAGTGAGTCACTTTGGGTTTCCTCTTCATAATCATATGAAGGATCAGATGCCATGGCTGCTGGTAGATAAACTGCCTTGGAGAAGTAGGTGCTGATGTGTTAAACTGTCTCAAACTATCTTTGATGATGTGTTTGACCTCTGCCACCAAGGGAAAACAATGAAATGGGGGACTGTGGAGGGGTAACTTATGGAAATAGGGAATTAGGGACTGTTTTAGGAGGGGCTAGGGTTTGGTAGTTTACATTTGGGATTTGGGAAAGGGAACTTGGGATAGGGGATTAATGAATTTAGGAATGTGTGGATTTACGGGATAGGAAAATCAAGGAAATAATGGAGTGATGAGGTGAGGGAATACTTGGTAGCAAAACAACCAAATACAAAACCCTAGGCAACAATTTTCTTTGAGGAATTTCAAATGGTAGGGTTTGATTCTTTTAACCATTCACCATATAACACACACCATCAAACAATCATCAAACTTGGACGAAGAGCAATGAAAAAGGGTCAACCTACTTGGAACAGTGAGAATCCATGCATTTTTGGGTGATTGGAGCAAGTTCTGGAAGTTTTCGGGCTCTCTGGCTATGTGCACTGTGCATCCAACCCAATGCGCCATGCCCAACATATGCACTGCACCCGTGTTGTTTTACACTACGAAATGCGGCCCAATGCACCGCGCCTAGTGAGTGCGCCGCGCCTCCTGCCCAGTGCGCCGCGCCGGTCAACTTAGAGCAATTTTCACCCAAACCTCCCACAACCACTTTGCTTTGTTTTCTCTTTGCTCTTAGAGTGCAAATGAGATTTAAAATTTTGGAGAAATGATTTATACATGGAGCTTTTCAATTTTAATTTTTTCAAACCCACTTTCATAATGTTTTGCAAATGACTTTATTTTCAAACTCTGTTTTTGGACTTTTTCACTTCTTTGAGTCTTGTGATGAATTAAATGACCTGAGCTTTGCTTGTTTTACAGGTGTTGGAACTATTGGGGCTAAGGAAAGAAAGCAAGGTGCAGATGGAGTGATACACAATGAAGAAAACAAAATTTCATGATTTTTGTACAATAAAAGAAAAATACTCTGTTTTTTCCTTAAAACACAGTTTTGAGGAAAAACACATTTTCAAACACTTGGCGATGAAATTTATTGATGCTGAAACCTCCTCATGGCCTGTTAGTTGTTATTGGACACTTTGAAACATTTTTTGATGAAACCCTAATGAAACCCTAGACCTAATTGACAATGAAACCCTAAAGACAACCTTTTCAATCTTAAGATAAAAAGAAGACTGTATATGCTTTTTTTTTAATGAACAAACATGAGCCATTAGGTAGATAACATGAGGGAAACTATAGGAATGCCACTACCATCAGATGATATATGCTCCTAATGGAATGCAAATGATTGGGCGGGATAGCTAATATGAAATGCGACAAGAGGATTTGATCTCTGACGGAGGGATGAAAATACTGACTCTAACATTGGCTCCAATGGGGATGGTAGCCCCTTGGAGGTGCTAAGAACTACAGATCTCTGGGAAAGCAGGCAATGCCTTTTTCCATTGGTCTATGGAGTCAATAACTTCAACCAAACAAAACTGAACTCTTGAATTAAAGACTCAATTTCAAGATTGAACGTGACTCAAATTGACTCATTTTCAAGACTGAATGTGACTCAAATTGACTCATTTTCAAGATTGAAATTGACCGAAAGACCTAACTCTAACAAACCAAACCAAAACTGAAATCAAACCTTAGCTTTATAGCCTTCACCTCGGGCCCCAAACTAAAGAATGAAAATAACACACTCTTGCAATGGAATTTACAAAAACCAGTATATACAACGATGAATAGGACAACAGAAAACAGTTCACACAATATATTGTTTGAGGAGCCGACCATTGACTGGCCCGCCAGGATAGTCTTCGTCATTCAGCTTTTGCAAAAGGAAAGCATTCTGGCCCCGATGTGCAGCAATATTGTATGGTCCTTTCCAAATATTTTCAAATTTGTCGTGCTTACCTTTCTCTTCATTCCTTGCATTCCATTTCAACACTATGTCTCCGATTTCAAACCTGTCTGCCTTTTCTTTCCAGTCATATATCCTCTTAATTCTTTCCTTCAGCTTGGAAGTTTTTTGAAATACCTCCTCTCTAGTTTGCTGCAAATGTATCATTTGATTAATCCTCACCTGCAAACTATCATCCTCACTGCCAGATTCTTGCAATAGTTTTACCACTGGGACTACCAAAGAGTTTGGGAAGACTATGTCTACACCGTACACAAGCTCAAAAGGAGACATGCCAATAGATTTCTTTTGACTTACCCTATCTGCCCAAAGTGCATTGACAAACTTTTTGTGCCAACTCTTCTTGTTAGTTTCCAGCGGCTTTTTGATGATGTTGACAAGAGATTTGTTTGAGGATTACGCCAATCCATTACCTTGTGGGTAATAGGCAGTCAAATGCCCTAAAGTGATTTGATACTTATGACAAAAGTTAATCATCCTTTTCGATTTAAATGTTGCTGCATTGTCAGTGATCAGCTTATTTGGACATCCAAAACAAGACAAAATGTTGTTTTCAAGAAATGAGATAATTACCAAATTGGTGGTCTTCCTTGTAGGAATTGCCTCAATCCATTTGGTGAAATAATTCGTCGCTGTGAGGATCCACTTATGTTGTGCTGAAGAAGAAGGATGAATCTCACCAATAAAATCCAACCCCCACTGCTGAAATGGAGCGCTTACTTCAATGGGTTTGAGTGGTAAAGGCTGCAACTTCCTCTTGCCTTGAAAAAATTGACATTTGTGATAGCTGGCCACTGTTTTGTACACATCATCAAATAGACTTGGCCAATAATACCCTGCTCTCAAGATTTTATTGGTTGTTGTCTTCCAGAAAAGATGGCCTCCACAATCTCCCTTGTGAAAATCTTCCATAACTTGTTTTGCCTCTCCTTCTACTAAACAATTCAGCAAGACACCACCGGGATCTTTCCAATAAAGTGCACCATTCATGATACAAAATTTTGCAGCTTTCCATTTCAATGTTCTACTTTTTTTCTTGGCCATTCCAGGAGGTGATGACAGATTTTGGAGTACATAAACAATGTCCAAATACCAAGGAGAAAGGAGGAAAATTTCTGATACCTGAGTGGGTAGATTTTCTTCATCTTCCTCAGACATAACAACAATCAGATTAATGTCCAAGGCATGCAGATTTGACTCAACCATGTGTTTAGCTAGCCCTTGTCCTTTAATAAGCTTTGTCGGTTTGATTTCCATGTTATATTCCAGCAAGGCAGCAATCCATTTGCCTCTCCTTCCCTTCAATTCTGTTTGCACTAGGACATCTTTGACAACAGCATTACAGACATAAGCAAGGATGTGAGAATGAAAAATATAAACCCAAAAATCTTTCAATGCTTTTACTAATGCAAGGGCCTGTTTTTCAATAATATTGTACTTCAATGTCGCATCCCTTATGGTCCTACTAAAGAATGCAATCGGTTTCTCCAGCTGGTCTCTTTTCTGCATCAAGACCGCTGCCATTGTATGATCCGAGGCAAAGGAAAAAAAAATAAAATCCTGAGTATAGTCCTGGCTGATCAAAATCGAAGCTGAAGAAAGAGCTAATTTCACCAAATTAAAAGACTTAACTGCTTCCTCGGTCCACCTTACTACACTATCCTTTTCTAGCATGTTTGTGATTTGTCTTAAGTGTTTTGCAAGATTGGGCACAAAGCGACGTGAGAAATTGATCTTACCATTGAAGGATTGGATTTATTTCTTACTTCGTGGGAAATCAATATTCTAAATGGCCTCCACCTGAGCTGGATCGATGCGGATGCCCTCCTTTGAGATAATATGCCCGAGAAGCATGCCTTCATCCATGGCAAACGAGCTTTTCTTTAGATTGAGCAAGATGCCATACCTCCTACACCGCTGAAAAACAATCTTCAAATGATAGAGGTGCTCTTCATCTGTATTAGAGAAAAATGTTAAGTCATCAAGATAAACAACTAGAAAAACATCTTTTTCATTGGCAAATGCTATATCCATCGCCCGCTGAAAGGTTGCACCAACATTTTTCAATCCAAACAGCATCTTTGCATAATGAAAAGTTCCCCACGGAGTGGTGAATGCTATTTGGTCACAATCATCCTCATGGACCAAAATTTGGTTATAACCCGAATAACCATCGAGTAGTGACATCCGTGATGCTCCAACTACTCTTTGAAGTATGTGATCCATCTTGGGCAATGGATAATTGTCTTTCAAGGAAACTTTGTTCAGATTTCTAAAATCAATGCATAACCGGATCTCACCTATTTTCTTGTGGACGGGCACCAAGTTTGAAATCCAATCTGAAAATCTTATGGGGACTATGATACCAGCTTTATACAACCTATTCACTTCCTTCTCGATTGAGGGAAATAGCTTTGGATTTATTCTTCTTAGCTTCTGACGAAAAGGCTTTTGATTTGGCTTGATCGGGATCACATGCTGAATTATGCTCGTGTCATATGCCTTCAAATCTAAATAATCCCAAGCGAATACATCAGTAAAAGAAGATAAAAAACTGATATACTTTGCTTTTACCTGTGGGGGCAATGCCTTCGATAATTTCACCATCTTGGGATTTTCAACTGATCCAATGTTCACGTCCTCAACTCCTTTTTCGATTGGCGGCAAGCTCGGTTTTCTAGCCACATCGTCCTGATCGAAGAGCTCCTCTAAAGGTATTAGACCTTTAGGAATGATGTTATCTTTAAGCTGCAAAACTTCCATCTGATTGACTTCCATATTATCATCACCATCATCATACTCCACATCAATAGAAGTGTCCTTGAATTTACCTTTATGTTGCAGAAATTCATTGATCTCATCATCATCTTGAAATACTTGCCAATACCTTTGATTGTCAGGGATAGTTGGGCGATGCTTCACGTGAATCTAAAACTTGTTGTTTGAATTCATTGGAATTTTCAAATTACTTGTTGTTGTTACAAGTGAATCTGCAATGACATTCTGAGCATAGGGAACACAAGTTATAGTATAATCAGAAAATACTTTCAGGATATCCAACACCGCATTTGGTAGGCCCGCATTCGAGGATGCTTAGCTTGGTATTCGTCTTTCACCTGCTTGATAACTAACTCGGAGTCGCCATACATTGAAATCCTTTTAGTATTCAATTTTTTAAGAACTTTCAAACCAACAACGAAAGCTTCGTATTTAGCCTCATTGTTTGAACAGTCAAAAGCTAATTTATAAGAGAAGACCCTTACATTGCTTGGCACTTTGTTTGGGGTGAAAACCAGGCTACATATCCAAATACCAATTCCAGCACCTTCCCTTCCTACTGCACCATCAAAGTCCATGCTCCATAGGCCTGTTTCATCTTCTTCCAAATGCTGAAATTCTTTTCCTTTTCCTTGATGTCCATTAATATGTTGCTGCTGTTGGACTGTTGATTGCTCAGCTGTGCCATAAAGTCTTTGTCGTTATTTCTTTAAGACTTCTCTGAAATTTTCACTGATCTCAGGAATGTCTTCTACTTCCACTATTTGACTATTTACATCATTAAAACTATCTTAATACAAAACAAATGACTCTAGATTAGTATGTACATAGTTGATTGGATGATTTACCAGTTTCTCCTTGCTAGTGATCATGTACTTCATTTTCTGTTCCCGGTATAGTTTCCTCATCTGACCGAACATGGGAATTGTAGCATAGGAGAAATCAAGTTGCATTGTCCCTTTAATCTTTGCTCCCCAATATTTGTAAAGAAGCATGCCAAATCTAGGAGGTATATCTGCCACCACCACATCCATCAAAACATTTTTAGTCGGAATCTGATCCAAACTGACCTCCAAATCCTTGATAAGCCCAATCCACTTTACTCTACCAGAATCGAAAGAGTAAAGGTCATGGTATTTCCTAGTGATATCCAATCCCAATTTCTCCATGATGGCTTTCGGCATGAGATTATGAGAAGCTTCGGAATCAAACATAGCATTATGTAAAAAAAAGTCATGCACCCTGACACTAATATAGAAAGGCGCAACATCACTATCTTGGGACTCACCTTCCAATGCTGGCCCAAAGATCAGCTCAAGACTGTTATCATCTACATTTACCATGTCGGATGATGGATCTAAACTCAAGATTTTAAACAGCTGACTTCTATAATTGTTGTTCTTCATCAACTCGGTCAAAGGAATGGAAATTTTCAACTTAGCAATTTCATTTTCTAAGTTAAAAATTGAAACTTTTTCTACCTATTTTGCTGGAACATCCTTCTTTTCCATTTTCTCCTTTGACACATTTGGCTGATTTGGTCTTTCACTTGCTGATGTCATTTTGCTGGTGTTAGGATCAGCTGTCTCTTTTCCCTTTTTCTACACATTAGGAGGATCATTCTTTGACGCTGCTGCCTCCTTCCTTTTCTGAATTGGATTCACAGGCACATCTCTCTTTCAAAGTGAATATTTCTGCTAATGAGCTGACAAAGCATTCATGTATCCTCTTTGGTAATCATCGGACTCTTCCTCAAGAACTGTCTCATTTTCCAAAATAAAATTTTCATCCCCTCGTTCAGCTGGATTCTCGGAGTACTCCTCATCTTCAATGATGTAAATTGGCATGTCATCGAGCGTAAAGAAATGATTTTCTTCTCTAGTCACATTATCCTCCTCTTCTGATTCCGGACCAAGTATAACATTCTGTTGTAGAGGTGTCTGCACTTGTTTCTGCGCTGCTTGATCTTGGGCTCACTTCTCTCTTTGTTTGATCCTATATTGGGGCTGCTGCTGGCCACGGAAGTTAGGATTTCTGACTTGTGGTTCAGACTTGTCAAGTTTCATTCTATCAAGCATATGTTCCACCTTTCGAAGCACTCGATATGACGAGGAAGATTCTTCTTTTATTGTGACTTTCTTTTCAGCTCTTGCTCTAGCTCTCTTGGCAAGCAGATTTGCTTCAACACTGACCACAATCTTCTGTGAGTCTTCCGAAGTAGCTAGATCTCTCTCTCTTAATTGATAAGCCATATCAGTATCAAAACCATCCGGAAACTTGATCAAGTCTAGCCCCATGGGTGGCTTTATATGATCAGGGATTGCATTGTAAACTGAATTGAATCTAATGCAATAATCTTGAATAGACTCACCAGCGTTCTGCTTAATGTGCTCATATTTGGAAAGGATCTGAAGGGGATTTTTCTTCACTTCCCAGCGGCCTAAGAATTTTCTCTGTAGATTGGCCAATGTAGTGATGCTTGCAGCCGGAAAGGCCCTGAACCATTTCCTTATTTCACCACCAAATGTTTGTACAAAGAGTCTCATGGTTACATTTTCTGCATCAATCTCATGGAGATCAAAGAAATCCATCATTCTATCCACATGTTGCTGAGCAGTAACACTATGAGGAGTGCCATCAAACAAAAGAATTTTGCTTTGGTAATCAGTGGGCATATCATCCAAATTTTGAGGCAGTGCAAGAGGTGTAAAACGAGTAGCCATTGCTCTTGGTGGATTTGCAATCAGTCTTGGGGATGTTGGGGGAGTGGGTGGAGCTGATGTATGGGGGGTATGAGGAGGTGTATGCGGAGGCGAAGCAATCTTGGATATTTTAGGAGTAGAAGGAGTAGATGGAGGCAATACTACTACAGATTTTTGATCAAAAATAGTAGGCTACACGGGAATGGTAGGAATGAAAGGAGGTTCAGTAGGAATTCTTGAACTAAACACAATTGCAGATGACCCAAGGGTTGCAGAAGCAGTCTCTAAGAAATCAGCAATATTAGAAGCCACAATTGAAGTATGAAGCTGATTCAAGATATAATCATCAATAGATTTATTGGCCCTTTCCATTTCAAGATTTCTAACAAACTCATGATTTAAGGTAGTTGAAGCAACATCACTTTCAGATTTGGTTTCAAACAAAGACAACTCAAACTACTCATCAAACTCAAGATCCTCGAGATACTCAAAACCAACAGGACACGATTGAGCTTTGAACACGGGAATGATGGAAATTCCTTGGCAAAGGATTCTTGGAATAAGATTGGGATTTTCATAGACAGGAGGAGGATCAGGATCCAGATTTTCTCTAGTATGTCTTCTAGAAGCCAGTGTGCTATTATTTCCAAGAAATCAAATGGACATTAACAACTTGTTTAGCCTATCAAATCCTAAACTTATCATCCAAAAGCTTAGAATTATCAGATGTACTGGGGTGATCTGCAAGTTAGATACTCCGTTTATAAGACTAGACCAGAGATTGACTGAAGTAGCGTTTATCTACTTGCACTAATGCAAAGAAAAAGCGTTTCGAAGGCTACCTGGCTAATCTTCAAGCTTCGTCTGTAGTTTATAAAACGAAGAACACTAAAAAACAAACAATTTAGTTCCCCAGTATGGTCGCCACTATGTTAGTGCCTAGATTTTCCTCAGGCCAAAAAGGTAGGATCCAGGGCCAACATCAAACCATGCTCAGCCTGGTAGCTAGCCCTACCAGGTCAGGAGAGGTCTCTCTCTGGGTCAATCTCAAAAAAAAATGATCGATGATGACTTGAGATGACTGAAATATCTTTTGATCTTAGGCTAGGTATATGTGCAAGATAGTTTGATTTGATAAAATGGTCATTTGTTGACTCAAAGGGAAAGGCACATTTTGGGGTTGCGGGGATTGAGGCTCAGTTCTGCAGAGATCTCAATGGGGCAAGGTAGGCAATCATTTTGGCACTTAAATTTGAGTGGGATGGAAGGAATAAACATGTGAGGTGTTGAAGAGTGAAAGAGCAATCATGGATCCTCCCCAAACAACTAAAAACATCAAATAACTAAAGCAAACTTTAAGTAGAGCACTACACTTTCAATGGATTCTACTTACACTCTTGTTTGTTTAGTTCAGAAGAAATTAGATAGATAATGGCATACAATCACATAAAAAATTCACAATTACAAGGAGAAGCACTATACCAAGACAAATTTCCACATGAATCCCAAAAAGTGCTACAAATCCTGGTCTCAATTCCTTAGCCAAAATGAAAATATGAGTGTACAATGAAGTTCTTTTCTTCCTCTAGAGTCCAACCATGCTAATGACTGAAAAACAACGTAATATAGACAAACATAGCTCATCCGTGCCTCTAGGGGTCGAGCTCACATGTTTAGGAGTTGATCCAACTGATTCTAAACTGAGAACTAGAAACTAGGCAACATAACATCATGCCTCTAGAAACAAGGGAACTAATTCATTCAGTTTCAAACAACCTTTAAACTGATGAATCTACATATACAAGTGAAAATCTAACATATTTATATCATGATCCATCAATATTCATCAAATTACATCATAAATTTTCCATTAGGAAAGTGAAAAAGTCAAACTAGGAAAAACTAGACGAAAAACAGAGCAAAACTTAGTCAAACTGGTAATTTTTCCTCTATGTGTCGCGCATGATTCTCTATGCGTTGCGCCTGTTTGGACCCACTTTTGGAGGCCTTCCTAGTTTCTAAATGAGCTACAGGTGTGATTTCTGGAAAGGTCTACCTATCTGCTTTCCAACCCAAGTGAAATTTTTCAATTTGGCCTCCATTTGCCCCTCCAAAAGTCCATTCTCCCAACACTACTTCTTGTGTGTCAAAATAGGGGCAGTGAGGTCATTTTTTGAGTGTTTTTGACTTTTTTGAGGGCTCAAAAACTACCCAAATTTCTTGGCCATAGGTAGGAAAGCATAATTTTTCATGAAAAATCCAAAAATGCTAAGTTTTTATGATTTGAAGGCCCCTAGCAAAAGCGAGCGCCACGTGGCGCGGTGCATAGGGCAGAAAAACCTGTTTTTTATGCCAAAAATTTTCAAAATGCAAAAAATTGCTCCAAATTTCTTGAAATTTGGGCTGAGTCTTCTCTATCAAGCATGATGTTGGGCCAAGGAAGCCTTAGCCAATATCTGAATTCCTTCATCCTCTTTTTGCCTCCTTGATGCTCTCTTCAACTTTGCTTTCAAACACCTGATTCTCGCTTGGCACACCAAGTTCATGGACAAGTAATGATATGAAAGGTGTCTTAGCATATTCTTTTCATTGATGGCCTTCTCTAGCTTCCTCTCCAAGTGGATATTGACTCTTTCCAACCATGACTCCCTATCAGCATTGATCTCTTGCTCCAATGAAGTGAACTCCACCCTTCTCCTTTGGGTAGCTTGGCGATTCTCCCGAATGTTTTGCAACTCCATAATCACCTGCTGGTCCTCAAGATGCTCATTCCTCTATTCCAGGTACTGTATATTCCATTGGGCTCTATCTAAGTTGGTAGATAAGGCATCATTGTCCACCTGCTGCTCCTTAATGATTTCTATAAGATTCGTGCCCATATCGGTATCATCACCCTCAATGAGGATGAAATCAGTCTCTTGCTCACCTGATGGTCCTTCCTCCTATAGTGGCCTCCTGCCTTGGTCCTGAACTTGTTGTGCTGATGATGGAAGTGAGGCCCCTTCCACCCTGGGTGGAGATAACACTTGCTTTGCTGCTACAAACAACCATCTAGTGCCCTTCTGATAGGTGATGAACACTGGCACACTAGCGGTCTATGTCTCATGGCCCTCATGCTGATAGGAAGGTCCACCTGTCTCATGCCCATCCTCTGAAGGTCCCTGTGAAGCTCTGAAAAACTCATGAGAGATGAAGTCATCCCAAGTGATCCCCTATAAACCAAGCTGACGAATGACCACAATTTTGATGAGAGAAAAATGATAAATACTGTTGAACTACTGTGGAGGAGTCTTGTACTGCACAAGGGTGGTCATATTCTCTATGTTTCGGCACATGAAGGGATGTTCATCATCCATACCTGGGTAAAATGCATCAGCAGCCTAATATGATAAGCATATAAGTGGGAGAACCGACCCTCGCAGCTGAAATACTTCATGATGAGTTTCATTAAAGAAGCATATTCATCTTTGATGTACCAAAAAGGAAACACTCTCTTAAGTTGTCTCAAAAAGTCGGGCTTGATGTACAGTTCATAATGCTACCAGTCAATTTTCTGCCTCTTGTTCCATGGCTCTCCAATGTTGGGAATGCATGTTTCTAATGAAATGGATTCTGGTGTTAATGTGAAAGTGACACCAGCTATAGTGGCTTGATCACCATGTAAATGCAACACAAACAGATAAGCCAACTCATGATGAAACTAAATGCTAGCAACCTTCTCACAAAATTCATAACATGACTGATGCTGGAAAAAAAAGATGGCAAGAGGGCAGGCCTGTAATTCAGCAAGAGTGGTTGGTTCTTCTCTAATGTGTTTGCCACCTCTATGAGGCCTGCTGGGTGCATGTCCCTCTGCAGGTGAGTCACTTTGGGTTTCCTCTTCATAATCATATGAAGGATCAGATGCCATGGTTGTTGGTAGATAAACCGCCTTGGAGAAGTAGGTGCTAATGTGTTAAACTGTCTCAAATTGTCTTTGATGATGTGTTTGACCTCTGCCACTAAGGGAAAACAGTGAAATGGGGGACTGTGGAGGGGTAACTTATGGAAATAGGGAATTAGGGACTGTTTTACGAGGGGCTAGGGTTTGGGAGTTTACATTTGGGATTTGGGAAAGGGAACTTGGGATAGGGGATTAATGAATTTAGGAATGTGTGGATTTAGGGGATAGGAAAATCAAGGAAATAATGGAGTGATGAGGTGAGGGAATACTTGGTAGCAAAACAACCAAATACAAAACCCTAGGCAGCAATTGTTTTTGAGGAATTTCAAATGGTAGGGTTTGATTCTTTTAACCATTCACCATGTAACACACACCATCAAACAATCATCAAACTTGGATGAAGAGCAATGACAAAGGGTCAACCTACTTGGAACAGTGAGAATCCATGCGTTTTGGGCGATTGGAGCAAGTTCTGGAAGTTTTCAGGCTCTCTGGCTGTGTGTGCCGTGCATCCAACCCAATGCGCCATGCCCAACATATGCGCTGTGCCCGTGTTGTTTTACACTGCGAAATACAACCCAATGCGCCATGCTTGGTGAGTGCGCCACGCCTCCTGCCCAGTGCGCCGTGTCGGTCAACTTAGAGCAATTTTCACCCAAACCCCCCACAACCACTTTGCTTTGTTTTCTCTTTGCTCCTGGAGTGCAAATGAGCTTTAAAAATTTGGAGAAATGATTTATACATGGAGCTTTTCAATTTTAATTTTGCCAAACCCACTTTCATAATATTTTGCAAATGACTTTATTTTCAAACTATGTTTTTGGACTTTTTCACTTCTTTGAGTTTTGTGATGAATTAAATGACCTGAGCTTTGCTTGTTTTGCAGGTGTTGGAACTACTGGGGCTAAGGAAAGAAACCAGGGTGCAGATGGAGTGATACACAATGAAGAAAACAAAATTTCATGATTTTTGTACAATAAAAGCAAAATACTCTGTTTTTTCCTCAAAACAGAGTTTTGAGGAAAAAAACATTTTCGAACACTTGGTGATGAAATTTATTGATGCTGAAACCTCCTCATGTCATGCTGGTTGTTATTGGACACTTTGAAACATTTTTTGACGAAACCCTAATGAAACCCTAGACCTAATTGACAATGAAACCCTAAAGACAACCTTTGAAATCTTAAGATAAAAAGAAGATTGTATATGCTTTTTTTTTAATGAGCAAACATGAGCCAGCAGGTAGATAACATGAGGGAAACTGTAGGAATGCCACTACCATCAAATGATCTATGCGCTTAATGGAATGCAAATGATTGAGCGAGACACCTAATATGAAATGCAACAAGAGGATTTGATCTTTGATGGAGGGATGAAAATACCGACTCTAACATGGATGAAGTTGGATGACTATATGTGATGCTCTGTCGATTCGATTTCCTTAAAGTCACCAAGGAGGTTGAATCTTATCATAGTGGCCTCTCGTCACATGTTTACCCTGACTGGCTGGTTGCTTGGGTAGATGTGGGAGGAGGATGTTATAATAGGAAAGTGCAAAGGAAAATAAGGTGAGTGTTCCATAATCATTCACGAGGTCAGAGACAAGAAAATAGAATAAGCCCACAAGGAGCCGCAAGATAATAAGTACCATGTGTTGAGAGTGAGATGATTGTTGAAAAGGGAGAAGAATGACTAGATCATGTAGCTATAATAGCTAGAACCCTTTACCATTGATGTCAAAAGAGGAAAATTAGAAAATAATGGCCATTTCTTCAACTTAATAGGGGTAGTGTTGCCAAGTGGTAATGTTTCCATCAATGAAAAACAATGTTTGATGGTGTTTCCATCATACCAAAGGGGAATATTGTTGAAAAAATTGTTTCCATTGATAAAAAATATAGTCGTTTAAATCAAGTGATGTCCAGATCAAGGGGAGATTATAATGACTTCTTTTCTCATCAACCTATCTTAGAGGCCATTTTGTTTATATGTAACTTTTTCAAAAGCACATAAAAAGTGTTTTGTTGGATAGTCCTCTTAGAGAGATTTCTAATGGTATATGGAACTTGCTCAAACTCCCAAGGAAAGAGAAAAAAATATTTTTTGAAGTGAAGGAAGTTTAGGAGGGAGAAATGACTTCAAGTTATTTGGGTATCTTGAGTCATCCATGGATGCACTAAGGCATTCAGGAATCCAATAATTTGAGATACATTAGACTGTTGATCAAGTGAAATGAGGTTAATGTCAGATCAACTAGATTTATCTAGGCTGAAAGGACCCGATGCAAGTGGTAGAAGGAGGTGGCATCTAAGTGGAGATCAATTAAATGGAAGTAGAACGATATGAAAGGTAGCATAGCCTTGGGACTCATTGCAGGTAGTGGTTTTGCAAGGCTCTACAATGTTAGGAAATTTTGCTTATAGGTAGTTAAGGGGTAGTTGGAGCTCAGGTAGTAGGTGATGTCCAAGAAATGGAACAGTTCATGTCTTGTGACGATTTTGTCTATTGGGTTTCCATTTTAGGGTTGACAAGGCTCAATTTTAGGAAATGAGTGGTGAGTAGAAAAAAAATATTTCCCTCTCATATGTAGTAGGAAAATTTAAAACTAGGTAAATTGTAATGGTTTATCAATCAAATTGTTGGTTAGAAGGCACTACATACCAATAAGCGATGAGAAACAAGAAACAAGATGGCATGACATGGCATCGTACATCCGACATGTGGATTAGTTGGTGATGTGGAAGAAAGTGAAGGGGATATGTGGAAGGTATATTTTTATTTTTTGAGTGGACAAGTGGCCCATTTCTAAGTGACATGTGGCATTGATGTGGCATAAATTTTTGCAGAGAGATGATGTGGCAAGTTTGCTTTAGTTGGCACAAGTGACATGGCAGCTTAGCTAGGTGACAATGTTGCATGGAAACACCTAAGTCATAAGTTACATGGAAACTAAGTTGGGTAACCATATTACATGGCTACTCCCAGGGCATATTTGACATGGTATCTAATTTGGATGACTACATCACATGACAATGCCCAAGCTAGACTTTGGACCCCCTATCAATAAGTAAGGGGACCCTAAACTTTTGTATCCATCGTTGGATCTGAATAGAGCATGAGATAATTGGGAACACACCAAAAATATTTGGGCCATTTAAATCACATATGCAATAAATTTTTCACCCCCTAAATAATCTTGGACATGTAGAGGGCCTTGAAGTGACGTCTCTGCCATCGATTTCAATTGGGTCACCTAGTGTGCTTTAGAACATGAATGACCATTAACCATTGAATGATATATAGTTTCCTATGTATAAACGCCCTTGGGGATCAAGCACTTGGTTTGGGCATGTATTCATATGCACCTAGGATCTAACCACTAAGGGCTACAAGGTGACAAATTTAGGTGCCAAAATTTCATTAAAGGACTAAAGCATATTTCAGATGCTAAATTCAGTGAAAGTGATTGAAATAAATTAAATTTGGTATGGAAATTTCTATAAAAGGAAATAAAGTGACACAAAACTTGATGTTCCCATGCAAAATAAAGAGTAAGAACTACAATTGAGCAACAAAAGAACAAAATCTCGATTTGTACAAGGATAATAAGTGGGAACCAAACTATAGAAATCGAAGAAGAAGATCTAAGACAAATTAGTAGAGAAGTGATGTGGAGTATGATACGTGTGAATATTGGTGAGATATGTATTTGCTTTAAATGTTGAAAGTTTTAGATTTAAAGTGCAAAGAATTGAATCTGTGAATTAAAGGAAGCAAGGTTGTTGGAGAGGAAAATGAAATAGAATTGAGAATTAAAAAATTGGTTTAGCAAAATTTTAGTTAAAATGGCTATGGAAATGAGTTTGAAAATGAGATGAAAAAGGTATATGGTAGGTAGATAAAGTCCGTGCTTGTAAATTAGGGGATTGGAGTCTCCTTCAAGTTGGTAGTTGTAAATATCGGGGGGTTGGTGCCTACAACAAGTTGATGCTTACAAATATGAGGGGGTTAGTGCCTACAAAAGTTGATTAAAATTGAAGTTGTTTCTTAAATTTACATTAAAATTAAAATAAGATTTGTTTTTTTCTCCCTTATGGAATTCGACACAAATATATTGTGTCCAATATCTTATTTAATTGGTGAATTGTTGTATTATCAAATGCATTTGTCTAGTTAAATAATTGTGATTTTTTTTATAATACTGATTCACCTCCATATTAGTATTACATTTGTTAGTGCCTAAATCTACCTCAGGTTGAGAAAGGTAGGTCTAGGGTAACATCAAACCACGCTTAACCTGGTAGCTAGCCCTACCAAGTCGGGAGAGGGCTCTCTCCTTGTCAATCTCAAAGAAAATATGGCAAGTAAGGCTTGAGATGACTGATAAGAATAATAATTTTAGGCTATGTATGTTTGCTCAGAGGATTTTGATTGATTTTAATGGTTGGTTGCTCGATCACATGGGAAGGCAACTTTGGGTCAGGGAAATCAACACAGATTTGCAGATATTTCTATGGGGCGAGGTAGGAAATTGTTTTAGCACTTTGAAATGAATGTAATGGTGAGACTAAAGACTGGTGAGGAGTTGGAGAGAGCATGCAAATCTCATGAGTCCTCTTCAAACAATAGAAAACATTTAAAACTAAATAAACCCCAAGGAAGAGCACTAAAACACCAATGGATTCCACCCTTTAATCTTGATTCATTTAATTATGCAAAAAAAGAGAGATGATGGCATATATAAACATAAGATAAAATAAATTACAAATAAGAAAACAATGCTAATTCACATTACCACAAGAATCCCACAAAATGCTGCAAAACCCTGGTTTATTTCCTTGCCAAACTGCAGAAGTGATGTACAAAGTAGCTCAATGCATCCACAAGAGTCCAACCTTGACAAATGACTAAGAAAGTACAAGATATAGGCATCGAACCACTATTTCTAGCCATCAAGGGTCGAATCCATGAGTCAAGGAGCTATTTCAACAAGATCTAAACTAGGAACTAAAAAATAGGCAGTGGAACAACTTGCCTCTAAAACTATGGAAACTGATTCATTCAACTCAAAACCACCTATAACTGATGTATCTACCTCCTTAAGTCATTTTTCATCATTTTTACATCATAGTACATCAAGTTACATCATATTACATCATGAATTTTACCATGAGAGAAGAAAAAGTCAAACTGGTAGAAAACTAGGCGAAATTCTGAGTTTTTGAGCAAAATTGGCAAAATTTTGCCTGATGCGTAGTGCCCTGAGCCTGATGCGCAGCGCCACTTCAAGGCTGAGTTTGAAGGCCTTCCCCTTCACCAAATTAGGTCCAATATGGCTTGTTGGAAATATCTATCCATTTACTTTCTATGACAATAGAATTTTTGGATTTGGAGTCCATTTACCCCTTCAAAAATCCCTTCTCCCAAGACTGCTTCATGTGGGTCCAAAAAGTGGTAGAGAGGGCATTTTTTAGGTGTTTTTTGCCCTTTAGGTGACCCAGTTCTCTAAATTTCATGAAACTTTCTAGGTTTTGGTGTTTTTCCATGAGGAATCCAAAAATGCAAGCTATTTTGCAAAATTCCAAGCCAGCTCAATGTGCAATGCCATCAGATGAAAATTCCTGTGTTTTACATTTAAAAATTGTGAAATGACAAAAATTTCTCAAAATTGCTTCAAATTTGGCAAGAGGCAAGCTTACTAATTGCTTTGCTGAGCCAAGGAAGCTTCAGCCAAAATTTTAAGTTTATCTTGCTCCTTTTTGGCTTTTAAGGCTCTCTTTAACTTAGCTTTTAGGCTTCTTATCATTCTCTTACAAATCTTATTCCGAGCTAAGTAATGGTAAGCCATGTGGTGCAACATTTTCTTCTCCTTGTTAGCCTTATCAGGCAGCTTCTCAAGGTGGATATTCACTCTTTCCAACCATGATTCTCGGTCAGCCTCTATCTCTTGCTCTAGTGATGTCATCTTGATTTTTCTTCTTTTTGCCACTTGCTAGTTTTCCCTAATGTTTTGCAGCTCCATAATTGTTTATTTGACCTCCAATTGCTTGTTCTCTTGCTCAAGGAAGTTAATGATCCACTTAGCCCTCTCAAGGTCAAGTGATAAGGCTTGGATCTCAGCTTCTTTCTCTTTGATGACCACATCCTTGAGTCTTGAGCTTTGGGAGCCCAAATTAGTGTCATCTTCCTCAAACAAAACAAAATCCCTATCTTGCCCTTCAGAAGGCCCTTCATCGTGCAATTGTTGCTTTCCTTTGTCTTGTACCTGTTCTTTTGAAGAAGAAGGCAAATCCCCTTTCACCCCAGGTGAAGATAGCATTTTCCTGTGATTCATTGAAGGAAACGAGACCCCTTCCACCCCTGGTAGAGATAATACTCATTTGGCAGCTACAAAAAGTCTCCTTGTGCCCTTTTCATAAGTTATAAACTTAGGAATGTGAGCCTCTTCAGTTCTACTTTAAGGCTCTTTTTGTTGCTCAGAAGGTTCACCTTCCTCCCGAGGATCTGCAAAAATTTGAGGCCCCTTGAAGATTTCATGGGCAATGAAGGTTTCCCATGCCACTCCCATTTGAGTGAGCTGATGCACAACAATAATCTTGATGACAACAAAGTGATAAATATTGTTGAGCTACTGTGGGTATGGTTTTCTCTTTGCAATCACAGTCATCCTCTCTATGTTTTTGCAAATTAAATATGGAATACCCATCATTCTAACCCTGGTGAAGTGCATAAGTAATCTAATATGATAGGCATAGAGTCTAGAGAACCTACCCTCACATGTGAAGTATTTGATGATGAGTTTCATAAGTGGAACATACCGGTCCTCCAAGAACTTGAAAGGAAACACCCTGCACAATTTACCATGACATTTGGCCTTAATATATGGTTCATAAAGATACTTGCTGATATTCTATCTTTTGTTCCACCTTTCCCCTACATCTGGCATTCTAGTTGCTTCTGCAATAATGGCTAGTGAAAGAGTGAAATTGATGCCAGCAAGGTATACCATATTGTTTTCCATGTTTATGACAAGTTGCCTTGCTAATTCATGATGATACTTAACCCTCTCAACCATCTCACAAAATTCAAAGCAATATTGGCATCTAAAACAAGTGGTAGCAAGGCGGAAAGCAAGGAGTTCAGCAATGCTAATAAGTTGCTCTCTGATAATTTTCCCACCCTTGTGAGGTCTCCTGGGTTGTACATTCCTTTCTCTTGAACTGTCACTTAGTGCTTCTTCTTCATAGCTTGACTCACTGTTTCTTGCCATGGTGCTTGGTTCTTGTCTTAGGGAAGTAATGTAATGATGGTATGGTGGAAAATGGTAGTGAGGGAGAACAAGGGAGATGAGTATGAAGAGATTTTACTAATGGGAAATGGAGTTGGGGAATGAAGTGATAAGTTTTGGGAAACTAGGGTTTAGTGAGGGATTTAGGGTTTGATAAAGGGAATGAGTTCTTTTAGGGGAGTGGGATATGGAAAATGGGATAAATGGAGTGATTTAGGGGAATGGAAGAGTGAAAAGGGTTTAATGATGTTGGTTGTGATTATGGAGTGAAAGTTGTACAATGAAATGGGAAACAATGAAGACAAGCTAGGGTTTAACTTTCAACATGCAAAACTCATGAAGAACACAAGTAGGAGATCAAATTCAGCTCAAGGATGATGATAACTTACTTGTAGAATGGAAATGCAGTGTTTTTTAGGGTTGTTGATCAATTTGGAATGTTTTGGCAAGTTTTAGATTGATGCACAGTGCACTAGGCCCAATGCGCAGCGCCCTCCTGAAGCGCAATGCCCATCCAAATTAACACTGGTAGAAAGTCACTAATGCGTAGCGCTAGTCTGATGCGCAACGCACTGCTTCTGATGCACAGTGCCAGGCAAGTTTGCTTGGAAAATAGGGTTTTTGACTTCCTTAGCTCAATTTGCCTCCAAATCGCGTTTTTTTGCTCTCCAAGGGTATTTTGCACAATGAAATGATAAATGGTACTCCTTTCACTTTATATATCGATGGCTTTTAATGTTTAGTTATTCCAAACCCACTTTTCTAATGTCAAAGTGAATTGACTTTTCTTGATCACTTGGTAAACTGATGCATTGATGATTTTGCTTTTTCCGTAGTGGCTGGAGTTGGCAAGGTGAGCAAGGGCAATAGCTGGAACTTATTACATATAGAAAACATTCCAAATTACATAAATTTTGTACATAGAAAATAAAAACTCTGTTTTCACCTCAAAACAGAGTTTTGAGGTGAAAATCATTTATTTAGCATATCATCAGTGAAATTTCAATCTTATGAACTTATTAGACCTCCTCATGTGCCTGCTGACCTATTATTGAGTTTTTGATGACCATGGTGGCAAACCCTAGACCTAGTGAGACCTAAAACCCCAAAATGATTTTGATAAATGGAATGAAATAAAATAACAGTAAATGACTTGAACATGTGAAAACAGACCAACAAGTAAATGCCATGAGGGAAATTGATAATGAACCACTACCATCAGTTGATCGATGACCTAATGGAATGCAGTTGATCAGATGGGACACCTAACATGCATGTAAAAAGAGAAATTTGATCACTGATGGAGGGATGAAGATACCGACACTAACATTGGCTCCAATAGGGATGGTAGCTCTTGGGAGGTGCCAAGAACCACAGATCTCTGGAAAAGCAAACCAGTGCCTTATCCATTGGGCAAGATGGAGTCAATAACTTCAGCAAACTAAAACAAATATCTTGACTCAAAACTGACTCAATTACAAAGATTGAAAACTGACTCAAACAACTAACACTAAATAACCAAAGAATAAAGCCAGACATTCAGCTTGATAGCCTTCACTTCGGGCCCCAAATTGAATGAATGACGATAGTACATACTTTGCAATGAAGGAAATAAAATGGTATGTACAATGACAAAATGTAACAGCAGAAAACTTCTCAAATATAATACCGTTTCAAAAGCCGACCATTGACCGATCCTCCTGAACAATCTTCCCCGTTCATTTCTTTGAGTAGGAAAGCATTTTGACCCCAATATACAACAATTCTATATGGTCCCTTCCACAGATTCTTGAACTTGTCGTGTTTGCCTTTATCCTCATTTCTAGCATCCCATTTTAGAACTATGTCTTCAATCTGAAATTTACCTACCTTTGCCTTCCGATCATAAATCTTGTTAATTCTCTCTTGCAGCCTGAAGGTGTTCTAAAAAACCTCCTCTCTCTTCTGCTGTAAATGGATCATTTGGCTTATTCTTCGCTGAAAATGATATTTCTCGCTGCCAACTTCCGGCAGAAGTTTTACAACCAGGACTGCGAGAGATGTCGGGAACACCATGTCAATACCATATACAATATCAAATGGAGACATGCTGATTGACTTCTTCTAACTTACTCTATCCGCCCATAGTGCATTAAGAAATTTCTTATGCCAACTCTTTTTGTTTATTTCCAGCAGTTTTTTTATGATGTTGACCAATGATTTGTTCGAAGATTCAGCCAATTCATTACCTTGCGGATAATACGCAGTAGAATGTCCCAAGGTAATTTTGTATTTGCTACAAAATTCAATCATCTTTTTGGACTTGAACACTGCTGCGTTATCTGTAATCAGTTTGTTAGGACAACCAAAACGTGAAAATATTATTTTCAAGAAACTGAATTATTACTGAGTTTGTGGCCTGCCGAGTGGGGATCGCCTCAATCCATTTTGTGAAATAATATGTCGCTATTAAGATCCACTTGTGCTGAGATGAAGATGTGGGATGAATCTCTCCAATAAAATCTAGGCCCCACTACTGAAATGGAGCACTAACTTTGACTGGCTTGAGAGGTAGAGGCTGCAACTTTCTCCTTCCCTGAAAAATCTGGCATTCATGACAGCTTGTGACAATTTTATAAACATCAGCAAAGAGGGTAGGCCAATAGTACCCTGCTCTCAAAATTTTGTTAGCCGTCGTCTTCCAAAATAGATGACCTCCACAGTCTCCCTTGTGAAAATCATTCATGACCTGTTTTGCTTCCTCCTCAACCAAACAATTCAGCAAAATGCCTCTGGGATCTTTCCAATAAAGTGCATTATTCATAATACAAAATCTAGCAGCCTTCAGTTTCAGAGTTCTACCTTTATTTTTAGCCATCCCCAGTGGCGGTGAAAGGTGCTAGAGCACATATACAATATCTGAATACCAAGGAGAATGGAGAAAAATTTCAGATACCTGAACAAGTTAACTATCTTCATCTTCTTCGGACATAGCAGCAATCAGGTTTATGTCCAAGGCATGCAAATTAGACTCCGCCATCAATTTTGCTAGACCTTGTCCCTTGATTAGATTTGTTGGCTTTATCTCCAAGTCATATTCTAACAAAGTTGTGATCCATTTGCCTTGCCTCCCTTCCGGATCTGTTTGTACCAAAACATCTTTGACGGCTGCGTTAGGGACATAAGCAAGAATATGAGAGTGCATAATGTATACACAAAAATCTTTCAAAGATTTCACCAAGGCAAGAGCTTGCTTCCCAATAATGTTATATTTTAAGGCTGCATCTCTTATTATCTTGCTGAAAAAGGCAATTGGCTTTTCAAGCTAGTCTCTTTTCTGCATTATAACTATTGCCATAGTATTTTTAGAAGTGAATGAAAATAATATGAAATCCTAGGAATAATCCAGGCTAGTTAAAATCAGAGCTGAAGAAAGAGCCAACTTTACCAAGTTGAAAGACTTCATGGCTTGTTTGATCCACCTGACCACACTATCCTTCTTCAACATATTTGTAATTTCCCTCAAGTGTTCAGCTAGATTTGGCACAAAACGACATAAGAAGTTCATATTACCATTAAATGATTGGATCTCTTTCTTACTACAAGGAAAATCAATTTTCTGAATGGCTTCCACTTGAGCAGGATTGATGCGGATGTCGTCCTTTGATATTATGTGACCGAGAAGCTTCCCCTCATCAATGGCAAACAAGCTCTTTTTGGAATTGAGTGATATTCCATATTTTCTGCAACGCTGAAAAACAATTTTCAGATGGTAAAGATGCTCCTCATCTGAATTTGAAAAAACAGTCAAATCATCAAGATACATGTTAGAAACACATCTTTTTCATTTGCGAAGGTGATGTCCATGGCGCGCTGAAATGTTGCACCAACATTTTTTAAACCGAACGGCATCTTGGCATAGTGGAATGTTCCCCACGGAGTGGTGAATACTGTTTTGTCCTTGTCATCCTCATGAACCAGAATTTGATCGTAGTAGAAATACCCATCATGCAGCGACATACGAGATGCCCCAACTACTCTTTGGAGTATGTGGTCCATTTTCGGCAACGGATAATTATCTTTCAAGGACACCTTATTCAAATTTCTGAAATCAATGCACAATCTAATCTCACCTATCTTCTTTCGCACGGGTACCAAATTGGAGATCCAATCTGAAAATCTGATTGGAACGATTATACTAGCCCTGTATAATCGATTCACCTCTTTTTCTATTGATGGAAACAACTTCGGATTTATCCTTCTCAACTTCTAGCGAAATGGATTTTGGTTTGGCTTCATTGGAATGATATGTTGAATTATACTTTTATCGTACTCCTTCAAATCTGTATAGTCCCTAGCAAATACATCAGTAAATGAAGATAGTAAACTAATGTATTTATCTTTTATCTGAGGAGGTAATGCCTTTGACAACTTCACCATCTTTGGATTTTCTGTTGTTCTGATATTCACATCTTCAACTCCCTTCTCGGTCAGCACTAAGCTTGGTTTTCACGCTACATCATCTTGATCAAATAATTCCTCTAAAGGTATAAGGCCTTTAGGGATGACATTGTCTTTCAACTGTAAGACATCCATCTGATTTACCTCTATTTTAGGTTCACCATCATCTTGCGCGCCATCTATAGAAATGTCTTTATATTTGCCTTCATTTTGTAGAAAATATCCAATCTCTTTGTCATCTTAAAACACCTACCAATATCTTAGATTATTAGGGACAACTAGGTGATTCTTCACATGAATTTCAAACTTATTGTTTGAATTCATCGGGATCTTTAAGTTACTTGCAGTTGTAGCAAGGGAATTTGCAATAACGTTTTTTGTACGAGGGACACATGTCAAAGTATGATCTGGAAACAACCTCAAAATATCTAAAATTGCATTACAGTAAACCCTCATTTGAGGATGTTTGGCTTGGTATTCACCCTTGACTTGTTTGATTACTAATTCGGAGTCGCCATAAACTGAAATTCTCTTTGCATTGAACTTCTTGAGGATTTTCAAGCCTACAATCAATGCCTCATATTTGGCTTCATTATTGGAACAATAAAAGACAATTTATATGAACAAACTCTTACATTACTCAAGACTTTATTTGGTAGGAAAACAGGGCTGCGTATCCAAATACCAATTCCCACACCATCCTTACCTACTACTCCATCAAAATCCATACTCCACAAACTGACTTCTTCC
This sequence comes from Pinus tabuliformis, assembly GCA_031772625.1. Classification (NCBI taxonomy): domain Eukaryota; kingdom Viridiplantae; phylum Streptophyta; class Pinopsida; order Pinales; family Pinaceae; genus Pinus; species Pinus tabuliformis. Next base: position 788,729,860 of record CM062820.1, on the reverse strand, counting down.
TCCAAGTGCTAGAATTATGCCTGCTCTTCTACCTTTGGCTGATATCCATCAATTTTCTGCAACTAACGGAATGTTGAATGTTTAGCAACACTTTCAAGCCTTTGTCTCTCTTGATCAAGTACTGCTCTGAAATTTTCTGTTATCTCTGGAATATCTTCAACTTCAACTAATTGACTATTTACATCATTAAAACCACTGTCAGAATAAAGAACAAAAGATTATAAATCTGTATGTACATAATTAATTGGATGATTCAAAGGTTTATCCTTGCTCATGATCATATACTTCATGTTTTTCTCCCTATATAATTTCCTCAACTGACCAAACACGGGAATAGTGTCATAGGAGAAATCTAAATGCAATGTCCCTTTGAGTTTTGCACCCCACGACCTAGATAAAAGCATGCCAAATCTAGGGGGAATGTCGGCCACAACTACATCCATGAGAACATTCTTCGTTGGAATCTGATCTAAAGTCACAACCAAATCCTTAATGAGACCTATACATCTGACCCTACCGGAATCAAAGGAATAAATATTATGATACTTGCCAGTGATGTCCAAACCCAATTTTTCCATAATTTCCTTTGGCATCAGGTTGTGAGATGCTCCTGAATCAAACATGGCGTTGTGCAAGACATAATAATGCAATCTAAGGCTGATGTAAAAAGGGGCTACATCACTATCCTCAGATTTGCCTTCTAATGTGGGACCAAAGATAAGCTCAAGTTGGTCATCTTCCACATTAACCATATCAGACAGGGGATCTACAGTCAAAATCTTGGACACTTGACTTCTATAACTACTATTCTTCATTAATTTAGTCAAAGGTATCAACACTTTTAACTTAGCAATCTCATTCTCTAAGCTAAAGGTTGTAGTTTTCTCTACCTCTTTGATCGGAGCATCCTTCTTTTCAGACTTCTCCTTTGCTGGACTTGGCTGATTTGACTTTTCATTTGCTGATCATGATTTGCTGGAAGTAGGATCTGCTGGCTCCTTTCCTTTTTTCTGAACATTTGGAGAATAATTCTTTGGTGGTACTGCTTCCTTCTACTTTTGAATTGGATTGATTAGTACCTCCCTGCTCTTCAGTGAATACTATCTTTGCTGCACTATCAATGCATGCATATATCCTCTCTGATATTCATCTGATTCTTCTTCTAAGACTGTTTCGTTTGCTAATATAAAATCTTCATCTTTCTATACCACCGGGCTTTCTGAATACTCCTCATCCTCCATGATATAAATTGGCAAACCATCTGGTGTAAAAAAGTGATTCTCCTCTCCTATTGGATTCTCATCATCATCTTATTTTGTGCCATGGACATAGTTATGTTGTAATGGTGTTTTGACTTGCTGCTGAGCTGATTGATCTTGCGCTCTTTGCTCCCATTGTTTAATCCTAAACTGTGGTTGCTGCTGACCACGGAAATTTGGATTTCTGATCTTTGTCTCGGGCTTGTTTGCAATGGTTAATCTATCAAACATATTATAAATTTTATGAATCAAATGATCCGAGGAAGAAGCTTCTTCCTTTATGGTCACCTTCTTCTCAGTCTTTGTCCTAGCTCTCTTAGCTAGCAGATTTGCCTCCACACTCACTGCAATTTTCTGCATCTCCTCCAATGTAGCCGGGTCTCTTTCTCTCTATTGATATGCCATGTCGAGATCAAAACCCTTGGGAAATTTTATCAAATCCAGCCCCATTGGTGGCTTGATATCCGCTGGAATAGCATTATAAATAGTATTGAATCTAGCACAGTAATCCTGGACACTTTCACCAACATTCCTCTTTATGTTTTCATACTCGGAAAGAATTTGGAGTGGATTTTTCTTTACCTCCCAATGATCCAGAAATTGTCTATGAAGAACCGCCAATGTATTGATAGTTCCCGCGGGCAGTGCTTTGAACCACTTTTGCACTTCGCCTCCAAACGTTTGCACAAATAATCTCATAGTCACATTCTTTGCATCTATCTCATGAAGATCAAAGAAATCGCTCATCCTATCAACATGTTGTTGTGTTGTGATACCTTGGGTAGCATCAAACAATGGAATTTTACTTTGGTAATCAGCAGGCATAGCATCCAAGTTCTATGGAAAAATGAGAGGTGCATATCTAGCAGCCATTGCTCGAGGTGGATTTGAAACTGGCCTTGGGGATGTAGGAGGAATTGGAATAATGATAGCAGTCGATGTGATGGGTATATGCGGTGTCGAAGGAGGTGAAGAAATGACAGATGTTTGAGGTGTAGAAGGAGTTGATGGGGGTGAAGAGATAGCAGATCTCTGATCTGATAGGTGGGCTACACGGGAAGAGTGAGGATAAAAGGAGGTTCAGTAGGAATTTCTGAACTAGACGCAATATCAGATGAACCAAGAGTAGCAGATGCAGATTCTAAGAACTTGGGAATATTGGTAGCCATGATAGAAGTTTGAATATTCAAAATATAAGCATCAATTGATCTATTTTCCCTTTCAGTTTGAAGATATTGGAAAAAATCTAGATTTAGAACAGTAGCACCAATTGCACTTTCAGATTTAGTTTTGAACAAAGATAGATCAAAATGTTCATCAAACAGGAGATCCTCAAGATATTCAAATACAACTAGGCATGAATGAGATCTAAAAATTAGTATCACAGAACTTTCTTGATGGAGAATTATTGGAATGAGATTTGGGTTTTCATACATGGGAGGAGGATCAGGATCAGGATTGGCCTTGGTGTATCATCTGGAAGCCAGTGTGTTGAATTATTCCCAAAAATCAAATGAACATTACAAACTTGTTAGCCTATTGAATTCTAAACTCATCATCCAAAAGTCTAGAATTGTTTAATGTGTTGGGGAAATAGTTTTCAATTCTTCCCCAGTATGGTCTCCACTATGTTAGTGCCTAAATCTACCTCAAGCTGAGAAAGACAAGTCTAGGGTAACATCAAACCACGCTTAACCTAGTAGCTAGCCCTACCAGGTCGGGAGAGGGCTCTCTCCTTGTCAATCTCAAAGAAAATATGGCAAGTAAGGCTTGATATGACTGATAAGAATACTAATTTTAGGCTAGGTATGTTTGCTCAGAGGATTTTGATTGATTTTAATGGTTGGTTGCTGGATCAAATGGGAATGTAGCTTTGGGTCCAGGAAATCAACACAGATTTGCAGAGGTTTCTATGGGGAGAGGTAGGCAAGTGTTTTAACACTTTGAAATGAATGTAATGGTGAGTCTAAAGACTGGTGAGGAGTTGTAGAGGGCATGAAAATGTCATGAGTCCTTTTCAAATAGTAGAAAACATTTAAACTAAATAAACCCCAAGGCAAAGCACTGAAACACCAATGGATTCCACCCTTTAATATTGATTCATTTAGTTATGCAGAAAAAGAGAGATGATGGCACATATAAACATAAGATAAACTGAATTAAAGAGAAGAAAACAATGCTAATTCACATTACCACAAGAATCCCACAAAATGCTACAAAACCCTGGTTTATTTCCTTGCCAAACTGCAGAAGTGATGTACAAAGTAGCTCAATGCATCCACAAGAGTCCAACCTTGACAAATGACTAAGAAAGTACAAGATATAGGCATCAAACCACCTATGCTAGCCATCAGGGGTTGAATCCATGAGTCAAGGAGCTGTTTCAACAAGATCTAAACTAGGAACTGAAAAATAGGCAATGGAATAGCTTGCCTCTAAAACGATGGAAACTGATTCATTCAACTCAAAACCACCTATAACTGATGTATCTACCTCCTTAAGTCATTTTTCATCATTTTTACATCATAGTACATCAAGTTACATCATATTACATCATGAATTTTACCATGAGAGAAGAAAAAGTCAAACTGGTAGAAAACTAGGTGAAATTCTGAGTTTTTGAGCAAAATTAGCAAAATTTCGCCTGATGCGTAGTGCCCTAAACTTGATGCATAGCGCCACATCAAGGCTGAGTTTCAAGGCCTTCTCTTCACCACATTAGGTCCAATATGGCTTGTTGGAAAGATCTGTCTGTCTAATTTCTAGGACAACTGGAATTTTTGGATTTGGAGTATGTTTGCCCCTTCAAAAATCACTTCTCCCAAGACTGCTTCCTGTGGGTCCAAAAAGTGGCAAAGAGGGCATTTTTTAGGTGTTTGTTTCCCTTTAGGTGACCCAGATCTCCTCCAAATTTCATGAAAATTTCTTGGTTTCAGTATTTTTCCATGAGAAATCCAAAAATGGAAGCCATTTTGCAAAATTCCAAGCCAGCTCAATGCACAGTGCCGGTAGTGCTGACCATCAGATGAAAATTCCTATGTTTTGCATTTAAAAATTGTGAAATGAAAAAAATTGCTCAAAGTTGCTTCAAATTTGGCAAGAGGCAAACTTACTAATTGCTTTACTAAGCCAAGGAAGCTTCAGCCAAAATTTTAAGTTTATCTTGATCCTTTTTGGCTTTTAAGGCTCTCTTTAACTTAGCTTTTAGGCTTCTTATCCTTGTCTTACAAATCGTATTCTGAGCTAAGTAATGGTAAGCCATGTGGCACAACATTTTCTTCTCCTTGTTAGCCTTATCAAGAAGCTTCTCAAGGTAGATATTCATTCTTTCCAACCATGATTCTCGGTCAGCCTCTATCTCTTGCTCTAGTGATGTCATCTTGATTTTTCTTCTTTTTGCCACTTTCCAATTTTCCCTAATCGTTTGCAGCTCCATAATTGTTTGTTTGTCCTCCACTTGCTTGTTCTCTTGCTCAAGGAAGTTAATGATCCACTTAGCCATCTGAAGGTCAAGTGATAAGGCTTGGATCTTAGCTTCTTTCTCTTTGATGACCACATCCTTGAGTCTTGAGCTTTGGGAACCCAAATCAATGTCATCTTCCTCAACAAAAACAAAATCCCTATCTTGCCCTTCAGAAGGCCCTTCATCATGCAATTGTTGCTTTCCTTTGTCCTGTACCTACTTTGCTGAAAAAGAAGGCAAAGCTCCTTTCACCCCAGGTGAATATAGCATTTGCCTGTGATCCAGTGAAGGAAATGAGACCCCTTCCACCTCTGGTGGAGATAATACTCATTTGGCTATTGCAAAAATTCTCCTTGTGCCCTTTTCATAAGTTATAAACACAGGAATGTGAGCCTCTTCAGTTTTTCTTTCAAGCTCTTTTTGTTGCCTGGAAGGTTCACCTTCCTCTTGAGGATCTATAAAAATTTGAGGCCCGTTGAAGATTTCATGGGCAATGAAGGTTTCCCATGGCACTCCCATTTGGGTGAGCTGATGCACAACAATAATCTTGATGACAAAAAAGTGATAAATCCTGTTGGGCTGCTATGGGTATGGTTTTCTCTTTGCAATCACAATCATCCTTTCTATGTTTTTACAAATGAAATATGGAATACTCATGATTCTAACCCCGGTGAACTGCATAAGTAATCTGATATGATAGGCATAGAGTCTAGAGAACCTACCCTCACATCTAAAGTATTTAATGACGAGTTTCATAAATGGAACATACCGGTCCTCTAAGAACTTGAAAGGAAACACCGTGCTCAATTTACCATGATATTTGGCCTTAATATATGGTTCATAATGCTGATTGCTGATATTCTGTCTTTTGTTCCACCTTTCCCCTACATCTGGCATTCTAGTTGCTTCTGCAATAATGGCTGGTGAAAGAGTGAAAATGATGCCAGCAAGGTATACCATATTATTTTCTACGTTTATGACAAATTGCCTTGCTAATTCATGATGATACTTAACCCTCACAACCATCTCACAAAATTCAAAGCAAGATTGGCATCTGAAACAAGTGGTAGCAAGGGGGCAAGCAAGGAGTTCAGCAATGCTAATAGGTTCCTCTCTGATAATTTTCCCACCCTTGTGAGGTCTCCTAGGCTTACATTCCTTTCTCTTGAACTGTCACTTAGTGCTTCTTCTTCATATCTTAACTCACTATTTCTTGCCATGGTACTCAGTGCTTGTCTTAGGGAAGTAATGTAATGATGGTATGGTAGAAAATGGTAATGAGGGAGAACAAGGGAGATGAGTATGAAGAGATTTTACTAATGGGAAATGGAGTTGTGGAATGAAGTGATAAGTTTTGGGAAACTAGGTTTTAGTGAGGGATTTAGGGTTAGATAAAGGGAATGAGTTGTTTTAGGGGAGTGGGATATGGAAAATGGGATAAATGGAGTGATTTATGGGAATGGAAGAGTGAAAAGGGTTTAATGATGTTGGTTGTGATTATGGAGTGAAAGTTGTACAATGAAATGGGAAACAATGAAGACAAGATAGGGTTTAAATTTCAACATGCAAAACTCATGAAGAACACAAGTAGTAGATCAAATTCAGCTCAAGGATGATGATAACTTACTTGTAGAATGGAAATGCAGTGTTTTTGAGGGTTGTTGAGCAATTTGGAACGTTTTGGAAAGTTTTGGACTGATGCGTAGTGCCCTCCTGATGTGCAGCGCCCGTGCAAATTAGCATTGGTAGAAAGTCACTGATGCGCAACGCTAGTCTGATGCACATTGCACTGCCTCTAATGCGCAGTGCCATGTAAGTTTGCTTGGAGAACATGGTTTTTGACTTCCCTAGCTCAATTTGCCTCCAAATCACAATTTTTTGCTCTCCAAGGGTATTTTGAATAATGAAATGATAAATGGCACTCCTTTCACCTTATATATGGATGGCTTTTAGATTTTACTTATTCCAAACCCACTTTTCTAATGTCAAAGTCACTTTTGGTCATAAGCTCTGTTTTTTCATTTGAATTGACTTTCCTTGATCACTTGGTAAACTGATGCATTGATGATTTTGATTTTGTTTTTAGTGGCTGGAGGTGGCAAGGTGAGTAAGGGAAACAGCTGGAACTTATTACATATAGAAAACATTTCAAATTACATAAATTATGTACATAGAAAATAAAAAATCTGTTTTCACCTCAAGCAAAGTTTTGAGGTAAAAATCATTTATTGAGCATATCATCAGTGAAATTCTGATCTTATGAACTTATTAGACCTCCTCATGTGCCTGCTGACCTTTTATTGAGTTTTTGATGACCATGGTGGCAAACCCTAGACCCAGTGAGACCAAAAACCCTAAAAATGATTTTGATAAATGGAATGAAATAAAATAATAGTAAGGGACCTGAACATTTGAAAACAGGCCAACAGGTAAATTCCATGAGGGAAATTGACAATGAACCACTACCATCAGTTGATCCATGACCTAATGAAATGTAGCTAATCGGATGGGACACCTAACATGCATGCAAAAAATAGAAATTTGATCACTGATGGAGGGATGAAGATATCGACAGTAACAACGTTGATTCCAAACCATGGATTGGAAGTTCATAGTTGTCGTGTGTTACGGAACTATTTGTTTACTTGTTGGGCCCTAACCCGAGTTTGGAGTTAATTAGCCAAACAAATATTGGTACTACTGGCCCTTTCGGAAATAGTCCGTAGAGAACGGACTAATGTCTCACCCAAAGTAGTATGGGAGGGTGCTAGAACTAGGTTTCCACAACCTAGAGATGTCCGATGAGTTCGACTGGTCCTTGGTTTGTTGCTTCACACACTTCTGCATTCCTCGCAGCGTGATATACTTCCTTCGCACAACCCTACCCAGGGGATGAGCGTTGCGCTCTGCGTTATTACCCAAGACCTTGCTTATATTCCAATGTTAGTTAATTATCTTTGCCTACTTGAGTGCTTTGAGTTGTACATAACAACATAAAACATTCATACAGCTGCGCGCAGTAAATAAACAGTATATTTGCAAATTATATAAATCATGCATTAATCCAAGAATAGATAAACAAAATTATAACCAAACTTCTATTTATTGATTCTTTCCACGAGTACAAACTCGACTCGCCCTACGCACTCAGCTACAGGGGTCCACGCACTAAGCTGCGAACTACTAGGCCTCTGCGCATTTAGTTGCAGAGCCTTCTCCTACTCTACGACCCAAAGACACACTTCACACTACGACTCAATCACTCATACTTCTTATCCTCATCTTCTATTCTATTTATATTGTCTCTATCCATTTTTTACACTTAGAGCCTCGCTCTATTTATAAAATCCCATGGTCTGTGGACCATGGGTAGGTCTATCTAGCTGACATTACATTACAAAACTAGGGCGGACAACCTTGTGACTCTATCATACTTTCGTGCCCCACCCCACAATTCGTGGAGCTTTACAACAAGATTCGATCAAAACATGGGCTTTGAGCCCCAAAACATGCCTTGGGGAGACTCCATGCCCAAAATTGTGGGATATATATTGTATCGTAACGTTGTAAGAATCTTGTTTGTTTTCCTATTTTTGGGTTTCCAAGATAAAATCTCTATGTTTATGTGTGTATTTTCCATTGCATCTTTTCTGTTTTATTAAGAATAAATTTGTAGAAATTAATTATATAGGGTTAAAACCTACACTAAGAGCATGGGATGGACATCTATTTTTCACATATAATTCACATAGAACCAAATCAACCAAAAATATCAACTTTACATATTTCAAAAACAACATTGACCAAACCATATTCAAGATATTCATGTTCATTGTTTTAGCTACACCATTTTGTTGCAGGTTGTGTTTTATCCTTGATATGTTCCTAGCTAGATAAGAACAATGCTAAGGAACCTCAAACCAACTTTTTACCTCAATCTAGCCGTTGATTTAGAGGGGTATCACTCAAGATCAAGATGAAACTAACTCCTTACTATAACCAATTACCAACTTGTTTATTAATCTTAGTTGCCAGATTTGAATAATGAGAAATAGGGCTAAGGATAATGATGTAAGATGACTAGAATGAGACTAGAAAATCCATATAAGAGGACTATTAATTGGGAACCAGAGTCTCAAAATACAGGACACAATAGCTGATAATAGAAGGCAGAAGAAAAAGAGAGAAACATTCGATATCACACTCAAAATTGAGTAATGAAGTCACTGCCAAGTTGAAACAGAAGATGTTTGATGAGCATAAAATGATGAATCGAAAAAAATAAATGAAATTAATGTTTGGAAATATATACCTTAAAGTATGTGAAAAGGAATAAAAATAACCTCAAAATCCTTTCCCTATATTCTCCATGATGCATGAACTTTTTACACAAGGCTAGAGTTAACACAAAAAATCCAAAAAACATAATTTACTTTACTAATATTTTAAAATAAAAGGCTTTTTCCTACGAATATTTCATTAACCTAATAAGAAATAAAAGAGGTGATAAATGAGAAATCCAAACACAAAAAATAGAGAGAAACAATGCTTTGCAAAGGAGCAATGAATTCCTGGAAGGTTTATTGATTGTTGGAATTACAAACAAACTCTTAGACTTTACTACAACACAACCTCTTATTGTTAGAATAATCTAAGCACCCCTTATTCAAGTATTTTTTTGTCGTTATAATATTTTGAATAGTGAATGAATCCCTTCAATTATGGACCTGATTTCTCAATTGATGCCTTAAACTCTAGATTTGAACACTCAAAATAGATTGAAAGAAATTTACAGTATTGTAATAGTAAAAATTTCCAGATCTCCCTTATCCTTAGCTATAATATTTGTGCCATAATAATTCTAATTAGAAGACAAATTTGTAATAATTTTTTATTAATATTTTATTTATTTATTTTGTTAAAACATGTATGTTTGTGATATGAAATTCAGCATAATAAAATTGACTCTGTATTTTCTCCAATTTTGAATGAACTCTACAATTCTCAATTTACCGCCATTTACATTAAAAAGAAATAACATATAAAAATAAACATTAGTATAAATTTAAAATCAAGCTCAAAAAAATTAATATGAAAATTGATACAATAACAAAGTTCATTGTGCATTGGCTATGTCTCCAAGTTTGCACAAATGCCAAATTTCTTCATTAGTTCTCCTTTAAAGAGGACTTCTCTTGTTACAAAAGGGGTGAATTATTCTCCCAATAAGAGGCTAGTTCTTCCTTACAAAGTGTCAAAATATTCTCCCAATAAGGGGTTGGTTCTCCTTTACAAAGGGATAAGGTTCTCACATCAAGGGAAAAGTGTTATTGTGTTTATGTCTCTTTATGATCCTTATGATATTTTGTATTTATTGTTGAGATCCTTTGTGTAATTACTTTGTGATGGAAAAATATTAAATTAACTAAATATGTAATTATCAGTATAAAGGATTCCCTAGTTTTTCAACAAGGCATTAGAGCTAATGGTGAAAGAGAAACCCTAGAAAGGAAGCCATCCTTGTTTCATGTAAGCCCTAATACATTGCTCTATCCCTGCTTAAAAGGAATTCCAATCTGTCTCATTAGGCCTAAATCCCTAGTCTTTGAAAAAGGCTAAATCCAAATTGTAGAAAGAGAAAGGAGCATTAGTAGGCCAGGAAAACTTAGGAATTAGTTTCAGGGGGGCTGAAAATTTCTAGGGCTATTTTAGGGGCCAAGAATCCTCAAGAGATGTGAATAAACCCAATACCCTAGACCAAGTCTAACTACATATAAAAAATACGCAAATCCAAAGTTCCTAAGGACAAAAATCTTGTGATATTTTTTCATAAGCATTCTAAGGTCAAGAAATTTCAGTCGCAGAAGAACCTTAGTTAGCTATGAATCATGACCTTAATATCCATGTTTTCCATAACTGTGTAGCTTCAGTGACAATGTGTTTTATGAAGTTGAGTCACTTGAGGAGTTGATAATGACAAAGTAGTTCCTGAATCTCATTCTTCTTAGGGACTAATTCAAATAAATATGTTTCTCTTGAAATCATATTCAATGGTGATCAAGAAAAAAATATGAGGATTGATGTCCATGAGGATGGAAGATTATTCAACACAATACTATATCTATGTGAACTAAGTAAAACTTGATTCATCAGTTAAAATTCTTATAGGTTAAGTCGAAAGTCTATTGTGAAATGAACACTTGTTTGCAAAAAGAATATCATGAATTTGGGATCCAAAGTTCTGATATACTAATTTTGAATGTCTGGTATATTCTTGATTGCTGGAAAAAGGATCAAAGTCCCATTTCAAAATATTAGTTCATCTGCTTTCATAGTCTGAACCTCAGAAGTTCATTTTAGAAATTATATTTAAAACATGAGTTTGTGATAAAGGATTGGAGGCTTATTTCTCTGTCAATCTCAACTAGTTGAATACCTCAGGTATATTAATAGAGATCATGTAACTTCAAATAAACATGATTAATCATAATATATAGTTTGTTTATTTTAGACAAAATCATTGGTTCCTACCTTGTAGTGGAGGATTCTACGTAATAACAACCAGAAGATACAATTCACATTGTTTAAGAACAGGGGCTCAAGTTAAATGCCAATGATCTCATAAATATATCAATTTGTTTGTTTGATTTCATAAGACCATGTCAAAGTCTTGAACTTATGATTAAGTCAAAGGAATATTAGGAAGGTCATAATTCATAAATAAATCTTAGATGAAAGGTTAAGTTTGTGCAATCATTTGAAAGAAAATTGAAAAGATTGTTTCCATAATTTTAAAGAATATGAATTTTCTCAATTAAGCCATCTCCATAATTTATAAATTATTTCTTAAATGACTTAGTATTCAAGCTCTAAGGTTGAATATTTATTATATCCAAAGCCACATTAATAAGTGTTTGTAGGTCTATATTGCTCCTTAGGATGTCTTCATGAAACATCAACAAATGAAAAGATATTACATTGAAACTTGAAGATCATTGAGAATGAATATTGCTACCATCCAAGTTTTGAAGCTTCCTTGAAACCCTAACATGCATGTTTAAAGAACTATATCAAAACGGTTTAGAATATTGACTTAAAAAGATATGGAGGAAGGCTGGAAAGATCAATCATCAACAATGTTCATACCAAATTTTTCTAGAAACTAATCTATGACTTCTAAGGGGAATTGACATTTAGTATGACCCAAAATTAATATGAAAGGTCCTTTGATATACATTCTCTCCTCCAATGGCATCTTTCATGACCTATGTCAATTACGCAAATAATGTTTTGACAAAGAAGTATGATAATATGATCTCGGAAGTTCTTTCCTAAAATTAAGAACTGATGAAGGACAAGTTTGTTAGGGTCCTATATTTTATAGGATGAGCTAACTATTTGCTCTTGATTTTTGTATATGAGATGTTGTAAATAATCTTTCATTCTACAAGTTATTTCCAAAAGAAAAGGAAAACAATGAAGAAAAAAAAAAGAGGGGATATATATGTGTGTGTGTGTGTGTGTGAAAAAAAAAAAAAAAAAAAAAAAATATGAAAAAATAATAAAAAGAATGAGAAATACCCCAAAAAGAATAAGTGAGCAAATCTAAATTCCACTCAAAAAATGAAAAATGCATAAGTGATACCCTAGAAATTTTGAATAATGTGTTTCTAGTAAAAATTCCATAGAGAAGTAGATTAGTTGTTTTAATCACACTGTTTAGGCGCGATTATGATGGATTAAATAAATTTAGTTTAGGTTAGTGAATAATCAACCACACATTGTAATCGTGGTTGAATTAGACTAGTTAGAATAAACAATAATTAACCATAGTGTTTAAGCATGGTTGATTAAGATTCACTGTTAAGATCAATTGTTAATTTAATCACAATTTTAATTTATGAATAAAGTTTTGATGCGGCATGTTTTGTCCCCATGCAATAGAATGGGCACGTATCCAAATTACCATGATCCACCCTGCTCGTATCAATAGCAGGGGATCATATCCATCCCCTCCAAGCCCCACCGATGTTTAATCACAAGTGGGGGTTAGAAACGGAGGTAGCCCTTAGCAACATGGTGGGCATTTCGTACGCCCCCACCTAAAACCGCTAACCACCCCTCCCCCCTCTAAAAAATACCATCCCACTTTTCTTGCTTGCGCTGACCGTTGACTCCATTCGCTCCCGTACCACTTGCCTCCCGCCAAGTGGACCTCCCGTCACCAACTTTCTACTATGTAACATCCTATTCCCCCACTCCCTGTCTACCACCTCAGACCTACTAACCCCACTTCCCTTCTGTTAAAGTGATCTACTGCCGTTACATTTCCCCCAATATGATATTTCCATTCGGCACTCCCACCACCACATTAGCAGAATTTTGGGTTAATTAATTCCTATCCGCTCCTGTCATAATGGAACTGCTCTGTTTAAACAATTAATTAGCAATGGTAAACTCATTTTTCCTATATAACCTATCATAGCCCATTTAATCATCTCCTTTCGTTGTTTCATGGTAACAAGGAAATCAGAAGTTGCAGTGCACATTCAACTGGATAGAGTCTTCCCCAACACCCAACTAGTGATCCATGCCATCTTTGTGACCAGTGAGTGTAACCAGTCACTGCAACTAAGAGCCTAACTATCAATTTTCATCCAGATACTAGTTTTCATCTATTTTCCCAGGTAAATCTAAATTCCCTGTTATTTTCTCTTATCTCATGGCACCTAAAGGCAAATCCAAGGCCTTTGATGACAATCCTATGATTCCCCCTACCATAGACTTAGATCACGAACCAATGGTAGACCAAGACTACAAAATTGTTGAAACTTGTTGTGAATTCGACTTGTCTGAGCTTCACAACTAGTTAAAATAAAATTTCTTGGACCAGAGAGATGAACTGAGGCTCCATGATTCTATCCTACCACAATTCATCTTCCCTTAGACATACCACTTCCCCGAATTCATTTATTAGTGTCAATTTAGGTATATCCCAAGTCAGAGGGTGAGTGTAGCCCAAAAAGATTATATCCTCTTCACCATCACTGCAGAATCCATCTTCAAAATACTTCAATTGCAAAATTTTGACTCTCTACAACCAATTTCAGTAGATTACCTCATGGAATTCTACAAAAACCTAACCTTCCCACAGAGAGCCAAGTTTTTTGAGATTTTTCTCTCTGAGGATGCCCAATTACCCAAGAAGAACCCCCCATACTCATCCTCTATGTTCCCTGAGATGACTAAGAAAGTAATTTCAATTATTTCATGCATACTTGGCTATTTGTCCGATCAGTGGTTTGATGAGTCCATTGTTGGTTTCTTATCAGTTTTTGTAACTGGTCAGAAACCCCCTATTTTCAATTATAGTGAGCTCATTACAAAATCAATTCATGACTAGTTCCTCAAGTTTTCTACTGAAGGGACTTTTAAATATGCTTCAGTGTTGGTTTATTTGTTTCTTTATCATCAGGCAGATAGTTTTTCATTCCCTTTGCATAAATTATATGAGTAGGGTAATCCATAGTTAGTAATCCATTAGACATCCTTGGTGAGGAAAAATTCCACTGAGTACACCTTCTCTAATTATGTTGATCAATTTTTACACACAGTATCATGTTTATTAAACCATAATATAGAGCCTATGATAGGACTATAGATACAAATAATTATGCATCTCAGTGAGTAGACTAATATAGGAGATTGGTACTTGTACCAAAATTATACTGAGATCAGAGTATATGGGTGTGAATTGCCACCTTACAGACTACCAAAATTTGTTCATGTGATGATCTTATCATTGGAATACATAAGGGAGATGATTCATATGGATGGCCTTCATGTTGTTGCAAAAAAGAAAGTCCCAGTTTAAAATGAAGGCACAGGTCGGACCATTTATTTGTAACACTAGAGTAGCAGGTAAGGAGGAAGATTTTCTCATCAAACAGATGAAATTCAAGTTGAGTTTCACCTGGTCATATGAACCTTTTGGCATCATTTCTAAGCTGAGAGTGGAGTAGAAACCACTCCTTACATTCACAATCCTAGAACAGAGATAGAGAAGTTCATGAATCAAAGTCATTGGGAGGAGAATACACTACATGAGGCAGAAGAATAGGTGATATCCATGATTGCCTCACAGACTCTAGTACCTCAAGAAAATAAGGCTAAAATTCCAAGGGAGGATGATTCCCCTTTAGTGATAGAGATTGGAGTCGAAATTTCTGATATACAAGAATAAGCATAAGACTAATACTAAATCAATTTTTCAGCATGAAGATGAGGGCAAGCCACCATAGTCCTAACAGACCATCATGTTACTACAAGAGGAGAAGATATCTTCACAGGATCTCCATCTTCCTCAGCTTCCCAATATTCCCCAAATACAACTCAAACAATAGAATTGGTTCAGGGCCAGGATGAACCAAATAGTTTTGCAAAATATAGAGAAATTAAGAAGAATAGTGAGTAGATCAAGGCCACCACGTACACCCATTTCTACAACAAAACAACCTCTTCATAGCACAAGCTTATTTTAACCTTTGTTATAGAGAAGGGGAAATGCAAATTGCATTTCTTCAAGCATAGGTTCCATTTCCAAAGACACCATTTGGTTACAAGAAATCTATTTTCTCCTTTGATGCTGAGAAGATTCACCCCATTAACCAAATAGACCTGCATAAACAAACTGGTGAAATGTTGTACTCTAGTTTGACCAACAATGGCATGAAAACTTCCAAATTGCAGGCCTCATTTAGCAATATACAATCATAATTGAATTGTGAAAAGATTTCATCTTGGGCTAAGGATACCAGGATAAAATTATTGGAGGACTTGGTAATTAAACTAGGGTATGACCCAAAATATGTAAAAGCAATAGAAGAAATTATGAGGACGAAAAATGTAAACATAACAACATTGAGGAAACAACTCAAACTTCCCTCCATTGAGGATCTCTAAGCTAAGGAAGTTGGGGAGCTTGAAAAATAAAAAGAGAACATGTTCAATATAATAATTGAACAAAGTAGTGAAATTAAGGATATGGAAGTGGAGATGGAAAGACTTCTCAAGGAAAAAGAGCAGTCAGCACAGCTAACCATAGTTCCTTTAACAACAATGCCTATTTTAGTTGCAACCATAGTAGGAGCATCTACATCGAAAACAACAAGAGAACATACCTCATATTCTTCAAATGAGTTGGTTAAAGCTATGGAAGACTTGCCCATCAAAGGGTAGGAAAATGAAAAATTAAAAGCCCAAGTTAAAACTTTGCAGGATTAGAAGTTAAATATAGACAATTCATACATAGCAAAACTGCGGAAACCTCGTAGGCTAGCCCAAAGGATTGATCATCTAGAGAATGAGTTTGTGATGGCTCAAACACTAGCACATGATAAAGAACGCATATTAGTTGAGATAAATAAGGCCATCGCAGAAATTTGGCCTTCAATTGAGATAATATTTGAATAGGAGGACTTAGTGTAGAGATCAAATGAGTTAATGGAAGGAGTCAGAAGTAGCTTGGGATAGAGGCCAGGGGAAGTTAGCACCTTAATTAAAATTTTGAATTCAGAAACCAAGGATGAGTTAGCAAATTTTGAAATTGCATATAGGACAAAGACTATCTTGGAAGTCATGAGAGTCCTTACTAAAAGGAACCTGCTAGTACAATTGGAAAACAAGTGCCAACATTTGGAGACCATCATCCAAAACTTTCGTAGGAAATTCAATGCATTACATTTGAAAGAACTACTAGGACTAAAGGGAATTGGAGACAAATTAGTGCCTCTACTAGATTCTTAGCAGAAATTGTACTCAATAGCCCGGGACAAATCAAAGTTTTTAGCTATCAAAGGCTCAATTACAGGAAAAGCTTTCATGGAGGCTCTGGAATCTAATCTGTGTATCAGAGATGAAATCCAAAACTTTTTTATGGTCAAACCAACTTTCCATAAATACACTAATGTAGATGAGACTTACAGAGAAATGGTCAAAATTCCACTTCTAGATGAAGAGAGCTGGGACTAGCTATGCAAAATTTTGGAGTAAAATCATTTTATCTTCAGTAACATAGCAACAATTTTTCAGGCCTATTCATTGAAAACAATCCTAGTAGATAGTGCCAGATCATCACAACTTTGCAATTATCTATATTTTTGTTCTAGTTTTACAAACAGTTTAGGATATTTTGTAAAAATATTGAGGTTTTCACTTAAGATATTTTTTGATAGTTTTGTATAAGTACTTCCCAAATCTAAGTACAAACGTTGGGACTTCTAGCAAGAAAGGACTACCATTTGATGTAAATCTATTCAATGAGATAAAGTGATCATTTTTCGTTAATACAACCAGTGTTCCACGATTTACGTGTCAGGCTTAATTGGTGATGTTTATTCTACTTGTAATTTTGTAATATCTTTATTTTTTCATATGTGTTTCTTTCCTCTATTGTTTAAAAGACAATTATGGGATGAATTTGTTTAATTACACTTTTTCCTATCTTTAAGAAATCTATATGTTTTCCAACTAAAATTAAATATAGAATTCTTAATTGTTCTATTTTTATTTGATTATGAACCTTTTCCTCCCTATCATTCCATCAAGCTCTGAAGATCAAACAACCTGCCTACCTTTCCCTATTATTTCTGATATGATATTTATGCACTCGATCACTCTAAGACTTTGACTCCATTTTCCAATGGCCTTACCTTGTAGCCTCAACCAAATAATTCAAAAAACCAAACTTTGAACCTTACATCTAGCCTAAAATACCACTTCAAACAAATATAAATATGACAAAGAGATCCCTCTCTGAGTTGAGAGGTGCTAGCTTCTAAACTTAAAAGTGGTTTTGTGGTTACCTCTATGTTTCTTTCACAGCCTAAAGAAATTAGGGAGTTTAACATCCTGGCGACCATACTGGGGACTTCAAGCAAATCAATTGTATTAAAAATTTCCCTGGTAAATTTTTGTTTAAGCAATTAAAGCTATTTATAGATTTTATGGCTTAGAAATAGATTTTTATTTAAGGTTGTTTTCCACTTCAAAATATGTATATATCTTATCTGTGAATAATTAATATTAGATATGGCTCCTAAAAAAATTTACACTAGAGCTAATCCAGATCTAAATCCACCGAAAATTGTAGATAATCCAGAAAAAATAATTAGAAAGAAACCTATTATGAAACCAGCTCACAAAAAGATAGAAAAGATAGATCAACACCTTAGAAATAAGCCTCTTCGATGGGACAACCTCCTTTACATTACACAAATGAACAATTCTTAGATGATACAAATGAGTAAACCTCCCTTCTATATATAGGAGTCTAAGGGGTCATAATATAATCAAGCTGACATAACAGTAATAACATAAGGGCACAAAAATAACAATAGTGGGTTTCTATGGGGCATAATAATAACAATATGGGGACAATAGGGGCACAATAATAACAATAAAGGATACAATGACATTAGTAATGGGGGAATCACTAGTATTATAGGGGCCTAACATGCCCCTCTCCTTACGAAAAGCCTTGTCCTTAATGCTTTAGTAGTTCTAGACGCTTCTATATAAAATTCTCATCCTCCCATGTGGAATCTTCAGTGGACAAGTTCTTCCACATGATGAGATACTCTGAAATTGATCGATTTCGTAGCTGTCGAGTTCTTGTTTCTATGACTGCTTCTGGTTCCAATATAATTTTTCATTTGTCATCAAGTTCTAGCAATATTGTTTGAACTGGGAGCTTGTCACCTATAACCTTCTTGAAACATGAAACATGGAAAATTGGGTGCACTCGAGAAGTTCCAGGAAGCTCCAATTTGTATGGCATAGTACCAATCTTTTGCAACACCTTGTATGGACCATAATACTTTGTTGATCATTTATTATCCTTCTTAGCTTGCTTGAGGGATATTTGTTTATATAGTTGTAGAAATAGGAATACCCAGTCACCTACATCAAAACTTATTTTACTGCGATGTTGATCTGCCTATTGTTTCATTCTATTATGCGCCAACGTGAGGTTATCCTTTAAGAGTTGGAGAACTTTTTGTTGAATGTTCTCTTAAATATGATGTGATGGATGGTGGATGATATCCATAAAGTGCCATATATGGGGTCATTTTTGCTACAGTATGGAAGGAACTGTTATACCACCATTCAGCCAGAGGCAACCATTTGACCCATTGTGTCTGTTTATTAGATACAAAGCAACAAAAATATCCTTCCAAACATTTATTTACCATCTCAGTTTTCCCATCAGATTGAGGATGATAAGATGAGCTATGAGGTAACTGAGTACCGAGATAAGAAAATAATTTTGTCCATAAATTTCCAGTGAAAATGGGATCTTTGTCGCTTACAATAATGTTTGGGTTTCCATGTAGCTTTTGAATTGTTTCCATAAATGTAGTAGAAACTGTACTGGATTTAAATGGATGTGATAATCCACAAAAGTGTGCATACTTGGTAAGTCTGTCAACTACCACCATGATGACACTCTTTCCTTTGGACTTGGGTAAACTTGTGATAAAATCCATTGAAACCTCCTCCCAATGTTGGATTGGAATGGATAAAGGTTGTAATAAACTTGGGGTCTTAATTGTTTAAACTTTATTTTGTTGGCAAACCAAACATTCAGCCACAAACTTTTGAATATCTGATTTAAGGTCATCCCAAAAAAATTCCTTCTTAAACCTATGGCAAGTTTTTAAAAATCCTGAGTTCCCTCCTAAGGGAGAAGTGTGCAATTCCATAAGAATATTTTGTTTGAGTTGGGAATTCTTACATAGGTATAAGAAATATTTGTACCATAACGAATCATTTTTCCAGATAAATGTATCATATGTACTGGGATCTTGTTGTAACTTTCAAATGAGTGTCCACACTTCTTCGTCATTCTTCCATTCCTCCCTTGCTTCATTTATCCAATCTAGTTGGATAATGAGAGTGCATCTGCCATAACATTTTTCTTCCCTTTTTTGTAGATGATTTCAAAGTCATAACCCAACGTCTTTGTGACCCATTTTTGTTTCTATTCGGAGGATAATCTTTGTTCTAAAAAGTATTTAAGACTATCATGATCCGTTTTTACCTTGAAGTGTCTTCCCATTAGGTAGAGTCGCCATTTCTTAAGTGCATGTAGTATTTCCAACATTTCCTTCTCATAAATAGCTTTGTGTAAATACTTTCCCTTGATTGGATGACTTTCGAAAGCAATGGGTCTTTCATCTCGCATTAAAAAAACACCAACTCCATTTCTTGAAGCATCACATTCCACAATAAAGGTTTTTGTGAAGTCCGGCGTAGCTAAGACTAGTGCTTGGCACATTGCCTCTTTAAGATGTTTGAAGGCCTTTGTTTCTTCTCGAGTCCATGAAAATGCATCTTTCATCAATAATGTTGTTAGAGGTGCTTCTATTCTCCCATAATTCTTAACAAAATTACAATAATACCCTGTCAACCCAAGAAATTCTCGCAGATGCTTTGTGGATGTGGGGATTTTCCATTCCTTAATGGATTTAATTTTGCTAGGGTCTACCTTAACACCTTCATGAGATACAATATGACCCAGATATTCCACCGCTTGTACTCCAAGGAAACATTTGGAGCTTTTTGCATATAATTGTTTCTCCTCCAATAGTTTGAGCACCTTGTCAACATGTTCAACATGATCCTTCCAAGACTTGTTGTAGATTAGTATATCATCAAAAAATACTAACACAAATTTTCTAAGGAAAGGTTTTAAAATGGAATTCATCAAAACTTGAAATGTAGAAGGTGCATTGGTAAGGCCAAAAGGCATGACCAAAAATTCATAATGACCCTCATGAGTTCTAAATGTTGTTTTTAGAATGTCTTCAGTCTTCATTCTAATTTGATGATATCCAGAACGAAGATCCAACTTGGCGAAGTAAATTGATCTATGCAATTCATCAAATAATTCATTAATGACAGGAATGGGAAATTTATCTTCAATAATGATCGTGTTGAGTTCCCTATAATCCGAACACATGCGCCATGATCCATCCTTATTTTGCACCAATACTACTGGAGAAGAGAAATAAATTTAACTAGGTTTAATTATACCAGCCTCTAACATTTCTGCAACCATACTTTCAATTTCACTCTTTTGGGCATAGGGATATTTGTACGGCCTGATATTTGGAGGAACACTTCCTGGAATCAAATGAATAGCCCGATCATGATCACGAATAGGTGGGAGACCTTTGGGAGTCTCAAATACCTTGGAATGATTGTCCAAGACTTTTTGGAGATCTCGATAAATAGATGATTTCGATGTGGGAACCTCTAGTGAACATAATTGTGCAATTACACCTCGTTGTTCATTCTTTAGAAGCTTTGTCATACCGTTAGAGCTAATTATCTTTCCCTATTTCTCTGCAATTCCCCTTAATTCAACTTCCTTTCATTCCACACAAAATTTCATGAAAAGTTCTTGAAAATTAAAAGCTATTGTACCCAAGGATTATAGCCATTAGACTCCTAGTACAACATCAACACCACCCATTGGAATGGAAAGCATTGGGCTATTCAATACATATTCTCCCATGGATAGCTTGATATTATGGCACTGTCCAGAGCAATTTATGGTTCAATTCCTTTGCTATCTTACAATGAATAAAATTATGGGTACTTCCTGAATCAATCAACACTATTACCTTTTCCTTCTTTATATGTCCTTCTATCTTGATAGTTTGAGGAGTGGTAATTCCAGCCAATTCATTACAAGATATGGCAGTATTCATTTATTCTTTATCTAGGGTTTTTTCCTAGAGTATATCCTCTTCTTTTTCCATTTCTTGTTCCTTTTCTTACTCCTCTTCATAATATATGTAGAATAATTTCTTCTCAGCACACTTATGACCTTTAGTGTATTTGCTATCACAACTATAACAAAGCCCTTTTGCTATTTTTTCTTGCAATTGTTGTGGTGTCAAACTTGTAGGTTGTGGAAGGCTAGGGGCAACAACACTTCCATCTTTATAGTTGTGAGTGGTAAGCTTCCTAGTTGCCATAATTTTTCTTTCCATTTTTCTTGCTAACCTGAATGCCTTCTCCAATGAATTAGGTTCCCAAAGGCGAACCTCATGTTGGATTTTATCTTTTAAAGTCCCTATGCTCCTCTAGAATATCTTTTACCCTTATGTTCAATTTTTGGAAGTCCTCAATGTGCTCCATCATTGAACCCTCTTGTTTGGGATTTATCAATTAGATAAAAAAGGTGTTGCTTTTTGTATCCTCATAATGTGCTATCATCTCTTCTGTAAAAATTGCCCAAGTCACAATTTTTTTTACAAGACAAAAGCCATCAATACCATACAAACTGATTTGGTTCCAAATATAAAGTCAAAATATGTACCTTTTGTGTGTTTTGCACATTAGGGAGATCGAAAAATTGCTCCATTTGTAGTATCTAAGTTCTGGGATCCTTGCCATCAAACTTCCTCATATAAATTTTTGGAGCATGGTGGGTCTTCAATCCAACATTAGAATCTATGAAATCATGATTAACATTTCTTTTCTTCTCATCATGAGTTTCCTTTACTACCCTTTCACCATTAGTGACCATTTCTCGTAGCAACTTATTCAAATTTATCTTCAATTCTTCCATCTTATCGTCCATGTCATTCATCTTAGTGTCCATTCCATTCATCTTAGGTTCCATCTTAGCTTCCATGCCATTAGCTTCCATGTCATCCATCTTATCTTCCATGCCATTCATCTTAACTTGCATGCCATTCATATTATCTTCCACGCCATTGATATTGGCTTCATTTACCTTTAGTGAGAGTGAAATTTGTTGTACTGGGTCTTGTAATTTTGATATATCATGTTACATTTCTTCCTCTTCTTCACGAGTCATGCTAGAGCTTTTAGGTTGCTTACTATGTCTTTCCATTCTATTTCTTTAGGACATTAATTAATGCTAGTAATTCTTCACTATTCCCTTTTGTTGGGGGGAAAAGTATCTAATGCAGAATGCCTCTATCCCTACTCTGAAGGTGATAGTACTCCAGCAACAACTGAATGCAAAGCTATTCAAAGTTTCTTCTTTATGAGATGAGAGAGGGAAGAAAAGGATGATCTACTAACCGTTATCTTGCGCTTATAGTCGATCCAGTCTTCACTCCTTGCTGCTTGCTCCTAGCTCCTTGCCCTTTCACCGGCCTAGCTACACACAGATCCTGTAAAAGCACAAGAAAAGGAAACTACAAGAAGCATACATCCATAATCGATTATAGGATTAGCATAAATCAAATGTACAAACATCTATTCATCATAAAGACACATGCACATAGAAGAATCTCGAATACTTTATTGATAATAGAAGTAAAGTTCTGAGAGAGTTACAACCACAATGGGCCCAATCCAGCAACACCTCCCAACTGAAAGAAATCTCCTCTTCACCTCCTTCAAGCAAACACCCAATAGCTCTAATCACAAACCAACAGCACTTCCTTACTTGCACAAAATTCCAGCCTCCCTAGACCTCATGAGAGAGCTCTATATATAGGAGATTTGGAGAAAGGATGAGTCAGCTTGAGGCTGGCATAAAGCTGACTAGTGTCCTCTCCCACTTTAGTTAATCTTCAGTTCTTGAGTCCACTTGGAGAATCTTGCTTCCACTTGGAGATCAAGACCCTCTTACTCATCATAGGGTGAATTCCTTGAACCAAGTGTCAGTTTGGAAGCTTCCTGGGCAGTTGACACCTTGCAGAATGACTGTGCCACTTGGCCAATCTCGCCCAGCGCAGGTAGCCTTCATTAGTTTTGACCTTCAGCGCAGGTACAAGGAGGAGCAGTTGACATTCAGCGCAGATGCTCAGTGGAGCAGCTGACATGATCCAGAAATAGCCTGTTTTTGAGTGTTTTTGGGTGGAGAACTGATTCTTAGTGCTGTGGTTTGCAGACCTTGTTCCTCTAAGGGTAAGAACAACATGTTTAGGGACTTTGGATCCCTCAGATTATTGACATTTCATGCTTCATGCTGTTAGGCACAAAAATGTCTATAACAATTTCCCCCTAAAGTATGAGGTCGTTTATCGGGTGAAATGCTTTATTAGGAGGATCCGAAGTTCATTCAATCGGCTGAGAGGTGTCCTGCAATAAAATACAATACAATACATTATTTTTCATTCTGCTTTCATGATCTAGCTGAGGCGGGCATTCCCATGCTCAGCTTTATAAATTCATTTTGGTACATATAACAGACGACCGTCTGATGATAGACTGATAATTCTCTGCTGAAATTATCATCCTTTGAGTAGGATGATCATCTGCTGCAATGATGTACATATCAAATGTCTTTATATTTCCTGAATATATATCGCAGCCCGGATGGATGAAACTAGATCTGGGGTCTTCAATCTCGTTCGATCTTCACTCTAAGTATAAGTCGATCCATGTGAGAATTGCGCTGAAGTCGAACATGGAAAGACATCGCTTGATTACCGGTCAATAATGTAAACCGTTAACAAGTGCGAGAGGAGTCACCAATAATGACAATGACCCTCAAGGTACTACAGTACAATTCACGTGCTGTGAATAAAGGACTTGGTGTCGAACACCACGCAAAATCTTCTGGTCGAAGGTCATTGATGTATACCTGTGACCTGTCGCCGGAAGTGAGAAACTTGCCATTGAGGCATGCAAGCTTCAAAGTACTGGGGGTGGTGTTCCTAGATCAACTTCTTGGATAATGAGCTGAAGTCGACAAGAAGCAATCCGTCAAAGGAGGGCCTTAATGAATCCCACATCAGTGACACGGAATGGAGTAAATGACTTTAGTGGATGTGAAAACAATCTGCGAGATATGATTCAGGGTGGCGATCATGGGTGGATGAAGGATAATGTATGGCAGTGGATGGGACACGGTTGACTCTTTCTGAACACATCTCTTGAACATATAACGACACTAATGTGATGGATCGGTAGCATTACCCCAAATACGGATGGTTTGGCGAGGACCATGGTGATGAGACCGGTGAATGAAATAACCCAACCCGATGTGGTACGGAGGACAAAGTGTCATGTTCAAGAGCGACTTGCTACCATCAAAGATTTGAGGTTCTCCCAATTTTTCCCCAGTCATTTCTGACCAGTACCTCTTTATTTTTGTCAAGCTTGAGGAGGATAACATATGCTTGTTCTATAACCTGCCCTTCGGGCAAGCCCATCGCTATGTTTTAACGAGCCTAGTGATAGGGAAACTCGTTCTCGTCTAAAGACAAGTTTGTCGCTATTTAATCATTTTAACGAGTCTAACGACAAGGAAAACTCGGTCCTTTTCATTTTTAGAGAGTCTGAAAAGGTACAGAAAGTTAACTCCAAAATTCCTTTTTCGTCATCTAATCCCTTAAGTCCGAAAAAGTATAAAACAATACAGAAGGGATGAGTTTTCGATTACTTTAACGAGCCGAATAAAACAAGCGCTCGACCTTTTTGTGCAATAATCCCTCAAGTCCAAAAAGATTAAAATCTAGAGGAGGGATAGCTCTTCCGGTCCTTTTAACGAGCTGGAAGGCCAAAACTCGGAAAACTTTTCATATTTTACGAGTCAGATGAAAAGAGCTTAAAGAAGACCCGTCTTTTGAGGAACGAGTGATAAACAGGGATAGCAGCAGATTCCAGGTACAGGTTGGAACTTTCCAATCACGGCAGTGTCACAAGGATGGCTAAGTGAAATCACTCTTCGCAGCTGTTCCTCAAAAGGGGTAAACAATCATATGGAGGTGAATGCTTGGCCAAATGAAATGGAGGTGGCGGGCGCAAACACGACCAAGGCTTTTATGGCTAATTAAATTTACGATCACAATGGTTATTTACCGGAATAGGTTCATTTTTTATTTAAAAAATGAGCTTAAACTCTAGGGGAAACATTGCTCACTGCTTATATTTATTTTTTAACGAGCATGAAGACCGCGTTAAAACTGCTCGGATCTTGCGTTTATTTTTTAACGAGCATGAACTTTATGCTAAAACTGCTCGAAATACCAGTCATAAGATAAGAAATGTCTTCCTGCAAGATTCCAATTTTTATAGAGCTTGCACCTCACATAAGCTATGCTCTTTGGCAATTTTTGACCTTTGCCCCTCATCCTTTCTTTATGCAAGTTCGGAAATGACTAATCCAAAAAGCAGATAAATAACCGCTCTTTGCTTGCACTCCAAAAGGTTTGCATGCCCCCAGGTATAAAGCATAATTTCAAGGCTGCCCCTACTTATCCGATAAAACATTTGTTTTAAAGGGTGAGGCTTGCCTCTTTCTGGTTACCCAAAGAATGGCTTCATTTGTTGCCGCAAACGAAACTCTTTCTTCGGCGATGTCTATCATTAGGTTACTCAAAGATGGTTACTACTTGTTGCAGCAAAGAGTCCCCTTCTTTGGGGGCTGCCCCTACTTATCCTCTAAAACATAGTTTTAATGGGTGAGGCTTGCCTTTTACCCAAAGACGGTTACCATTTGCTGCCGCAATAGAATCTCTTTCCTTGGTAGCCTACCTTTTTAGACAAAGATGAGTGACACTTGTCAGACAAGTAACCTTATCAAAAGAATCCTATTCTAGAACAACCCCTCTTCCATCCACGGACGGGGTACGGACTAGTCATATTCTTTCGCGGAAATTCTACTTTGTACCCAAGGTTTCTTCTGCCCGAAGTAGACCAGGATGCATGCCCCCTGGGTTCCAGTTCTATCTTTCCGAATCACTTGCATTCATCGGGAAGGAGGACTGGGGGTGGAGACATTTCTTGGGTGAATAGACCATTGAGGATTGGTATTTGACTATTTGTGATGCATGATCCCGGAAATGAAAGTTGGTCTACGAGCTTGACCACCCTTCCTTCGTGTGGAAAACACATTACTCTAAAGAGTGAGGAGACTATAGCTCCCATGCAATATATATAGTCACGTCCAAGGAGTAGGTTATAATCCAAGGGTCCTTGAACGACCATCACGTTCATATTAACGGTCTTCCCTTTCAATGTAACAGGCACATTGGGGAGGATCCCTAATGGTCGACTGGTTCCTTTATCAAAGCCCGAGAGATTTCTCATCTCAGGCAAAAGCGCCGGGGAACCCAGTGCTTTCCAAGCAACAGAGGAAATGATACTCACAGATGCCCCTTCATCAATGATAGTTCCAGCCATCACCATTCTATAAATTTGGACTATGATTCTGAATGGTATACTGGCTGGTAACCGGGGTCTGCCCAGTTGGTTCCAATCAAAGGACACAACCAGGTTGCTTGGTGGTGGGACTGAATATACGGCCGGATACGATCTTGACGATGTTCCTTCCTGCGATAAAGGAATGAGCGCATTGCCCTGATGCTCATCAGAACTTGTGTTGACGAAAAGAATCTGGATGGTGTCATCCTTATTCTCTTCCGTGGGGGTGTCATTTGAAGTTGAATCTTCAGTGACGGTGTCATTTGAGGATGAAACCTCTGAAGGAAGAACCGGGTCAACTGCCGTATCAACCTTTAGACTTTCGTCTGGTCCGGATTCAGTAGGTTCATTTTCAATGACTGACGCTTCAGCTGACCACTTGAGCGGGCCAGCTGTATTTTCAACCAACGAAGGACTTGGCACGAGTTTTTTGTATCCAGGAGGAAGTATTACCGGAGAAACCGGACGATCTTCCAAAACTCTCTTTGCTTCGTCTAAGAAGGGACAACGGTGGATGGCGTGGCCGCCTTCACACAGCCTGCAGGGGGATCTTGCTCCCCCTCTTTGTCTTGAACCTTCACTTTCGCTGGTTGACGGTAAGCAATCAACACGGCTATCAGAGGTTGATGCTCCCGAATTGTGCAAACGAGGTGACCAGTCCCTTAGTATCCGGGGAATACAGGGGCAATCTCTATGGAAGTGGTCTCCTCTATATATGACACATGGCGATTTAGGCCCGGTCTGTGCCGTGTGTGGGTTTTTGTTAGATGTCTTTTGCTTGCCCCCAGTCGCCTTAGGCTCCTTCTTCTTCTTCTTTTCCTTCTTCTCCATGGGAGCTTGGCTTTTGCCAGCTTTACCTTTTGAAGATGAAGGATTGGAGGAAGGGTTAGAGGAAGTAGAAGGCTGGTGGGATGCTCTAGACTCATCTAACTGTTGACTCGACTGGTCAGGAACCATGGTGTTCTGAACTACACTAGTTGAGAAAAGCCAAACCGGTAGGCCAATTGTCAGTCCTGGAAGCGACAATGTGGCCATGTGGGGCGCACCAACTTCTCCCCAAGAGGAGAATGGACTAGGACTTCCATCATGTGGAGTTCCTTGGTTGGGGTGTTCCATGTTCTCAACTTAAGATCAACGCGGGAATAGGAGGTGATTATGTTCCGTTTAAAATAAATTTTATAACGACGCTTAGACACAACTTGCTTTTTCACTTTTTAAGAGTCGAGAAAAAGCTAAAGATGACTCTAGTCTCCTTCGATGTTTTAACGAGCCCGAAGTGACAAATGCTTGGATGGACTTTTTCAGTTATAGAGTTTGAAAAAGGCCAAAAGAAACTGCTCTAGAGTTCTAGGCAGAGGGTGTGCCAAACCTTTCGCAAAACCACAGAATACGTTTTATGGTACGAGTGGTCGATCTTCGTGAATGCTGTGTTCACTGCATTGCGATCAGTAGGGCGGCCGACATGGTTTCCTATGGATAAAGGCTTTGATCCTAAAGGGGTCTCCCAATATATACGCGACGGTACGTGGGAGCACAAGTCCGTATTGATACTTATCGCTTCACCGTGGAGGAATCACCCAACCACTCAACGCTAAGATACCACGTTTAACGACACCGGAACACGTCTCTAGCTTAGACCTCTAGATGTTTGCGTTATGTTTCAATGCGTTGTTATGTAAATTCAATTTATTTTAAGGTTGATCTTGTTTAGCAGTTTTCCTTTATGGATCACCACGAGATGTATAGAAACACTCCTGAATGCAATCTAAGATGATAAGCAAGCTTTTCAATCTTTCAACTTTGAAAACCTTAACTACTGAGGGAGAAGGAAGATAACACCTTTTCACACAGATGATAGAGCACACACTAATTCACTTTCCTAAATCAACATGCAAACTGTCATAATGTACATGCACAATGCAAGTATTTCTTTTCTCTTTCTTAATGTTGATAAAAAAAAAAAAAAAGCTGTTGTATAACTTTGAATTCAATTTCAAGCGAAAGCAAACAAGTTCGTCCAAAATCGAAAGACACCTTACGATTTACTTGTTTCGACACTTAGAAATATGTAAATTCAAACCATATAACGAAAGCGACAAACTCAATCAGCTATGAACAACAAATAAGCTAACTCTTAAGATCAGAAACGACACTTAATCACAGGTCTAGATCTAAGAGGTCAATGCAAGACTGGTTCACTTTTGTTATGGGAAACTGCAAATGACATAAGAAATACAAAAGAACAAATACAGTTTCTTTATACAACTGAGGCGGAATAATGACAAAGGAAGATGGTTTCAGATAGGCCTACTAACTGGCAGCAAACAGCAAAAACAACAGTGAAAACAAATCAAGACACAGCAGGAAACCCCAGGAACTCAAGCCAAGACTGGTCCAGCGCAGGTGTAACACTGCCTGTTTGACCTTCAGTGCAGGTAGCCCCTTCGGGAACTGCGCTGAAATGCAGACTGCTAGTGTACAGCCTGCAATGAAGAACGAGACTTTCGTCCGTCTTGGTTTCCGAGTCACAGATTGCTCAAAAATTCAAAGTTTTTGCTCAAATCAGAAGCTATCAGTCAAGGACACACTAAGGGATGTGAAGGAGGATGAAAAGCTATCACTAAGAGCTTATTAGAGTCCTTGTGGATCAGCTCTTCAAATCATAAACTTGCTCAGAAACTGAGCCATAGTAGCTGCCCTCTACTTTGTGTTTGATGGATTCAAACACAGTTCGATTCGGTACTCTCCTTGTTTATGAAATGAATAGCAAGAAACACAACAAACTAACAAGATACGCTCCCCAGCGGAGTCGCCATTTTGTTGGGGGGGAAAGTATCTAATGCAGAATGCCTCTATCCCTACTCTGAAGGTGATAGTACTCCAGCAACAACTGAATGCAAAGCTATTCAAAGTTTCTTCTTTATGAGATGAGAGAGGGAAGAAAAGGATGATCTACTAACCGTTATCTTGCGCTTATAGTCGATCCAGTCTTCACTCCTTGCTGCTTGCTCCTAGCTCCTTGCCCTTTCATCGGCCCAGCTACACACAGATCCTGTAAAAGCACAAGAAAAGGAAACTACAAGAAGAATACATCCATAATCGATTATAGGATTAGCATAAATCAAATGTACAAACATCTATTCATCATAAAGACACATGCACATAGAAGAATCTCGAATACTTTATTGATAATAGAAGTAAAGTTCTGAGAGAGTTACAACCACAATGGGCCCAATCCAGCAACACCTCCCAGCTGAAAGAAATCTCCTCTTCACCTCCTTCAAGCAAACACCCAATAGCTCTAATCACAAACCAACAACACTTCCTTACTTGCACAAAATTCCAGCCTCCCTAGACCTCATGAGAGAGCTCTATATATAGGAGATTTGGAGAAAGGATGAGTCAGCTTGAGGCTAGCATAAAGCTGACTAGTGTCCTCTCCCACTTTAGTTAATCTTCAGTTCTTGAGTCCACTTGGAGAATCTTGCTTCCACTTGGAGATCAAGACCCTCTTACTCATCATAGGGCGAATTCCTTGAACCAAGTGTCAGTTTGGAAGCTTCCTGGGCAGTTGACACCTTGCAGAATGACTGTGCCACTTGGCCAATCTCGCCCAGCACAGGTAGCCTTCATTAGTTTTGACCTTCAGCGCAGGTACAAGGAGGAGCAGTTGACATTCAGCACAGATGCTCAGTGGAGCAGCTGACATGATCCAGAAATAGCCTGTTTTTGAGTGTTTTTGGGTGGAGAATTGATTCTTAGTGATGTGGTTTGCAGACCTTGTTCCTCTAAGGGTAAGAACAACATGTTTAGGGACTTTGGATCCCTCAGATTATTGACATTTCATGCTTCATGCTGTTAGGCACAAAAATGTCTATAACACCTTTGAATTTATTCAAACTAATTTTTCAAACCAATCTTATGCAAAATTAAAAAAAATACACACCATTTTTTCACTTTGTATGAGCTCGATATTGAATATTTTGTATCTCTGTAACTACAGATCTTTAATATCTAGAATATCAACCTGTGGTAACCATTTGAGTCCTCTTTCTAACCCTACAAGTCTAATCAAGATTGGATTCTCCAAGGAAGAGTTATGCCAAATCTCCCACGGTGACTTGATTATAGACTACTTCAGTAGAGCGAACTTGTATGACGTGCCATGTGTCACTATTTCGAGCTTAGTAACTGAAACTAATACACAAAAAACTACAGGCCGTTGTCTTTCTGAAACATCTTACGAAATTTTAATCAGATGCTCAAAACCAAATTTATGATGATTTTCCCCAGGTAACCTGTTTGGAATGTACTTCGGGAGTCTGCACAAACCCTAACTTCCTCAAATCATATCTCTACAAGTATAGCAAGACAAGCTCTGATGTTTGGAACCAAATTTTAGAATGATTTCATCTCAAACGGGTTTTTTTAGCTTCGGAAACATCACAGAAAAAAAAAAGTTATAGCGAAAATTCCATGATGATGTGTTTGGAGCAGCGAAACCCTAGAATCCAAAGCTCTGCTACAAAATGTTATGAAACCAGCTCACAAAAAGATAGAAAAGATATAGCAACGCCTTAGAAATAAGCCTCTTCGAGGGGCCAACCTCCTTTAAATTACACAAATGAACAATTCTTAGATGATACAAATGACTAAACCCCCCTTCTATATATAGGAGTCTAAGGGGTCATAATATAATGAAGCCGACATAACAGTAATAACATAAGGGCACAAAAATAACAATAGTGGGTTTCTATGGGGCAACTAATAACAATATGGGGACAATAGGGGCACAATAATAACAATAAAGGATACAATGAAAATAGTAATGGGGGAATCACTAGTGTTATATGGGCCTAAATCTGACGAGAGATCCCTCTCTGAGTTTAGAAGCGGTAGCTTCTAAACTTAAAAGTGGTTTTGTGGATACCTCTTGGTTTATTTCATAGCCCAAATAAATTACAGAGTTTAACATCTTGGCGACCATGCTAGGGACTTCAAACAGATCAATATTAAATTTTTCCTTGGTAAATTTTTTTTTAAGTACTTAAAGCTATTTATAGGTTTTATGGCTTAGAAATAGATTTTTATTTAAGGTTGTTTTCCACTTCAAAATATGTATATATCTTATCTGTGAATCCAGATCTAAATCCAGATCTAAATCCACCGAAAATTGTAGATAATCAGAAAAAATAATTAGAAAGAAACCCGTATCTGAGAGTGAATCAAGTGAAGGTCCTTTGCCTAGCGTTAATCCCCTTCAATGGAATTTTCTCACTTTATAAGATATATAATTTGATCTAGCTTTTGAACATAGTTTTTTTAGAAGTAAATCTGATAGTTTTGTGCCTAAAACTATGATTGATGAGAGCCTGCTAAAACCCTATAAGTCAGATTCTCTTGATGATGAACTCAAACAATTTGGCAAGCTTGAATCTCTGGTTAGTCAGTTAGATCAGGTAGTACATAAATACCTCCTTCATCATTCACTTAAACCTTCTTCTTCTTCTTCTATTTCTTACTCTCCAACCTCACTAATAATTCCACCTAGTTTTTCTATTCCATTATAAATTCCTTCTATTCCTACTACACCTCTAATAATGACCCCATTTTCACTAAACCCATTTCGTATTCAGCCACTGCCACCTCTACATCAAACCAAAAAAGTGTAATCATACCCCATTTCATACCTTCCATACCCACACCTATTGTAGTCCCATATACATCTCAAACACCAATCATGGTAGCTCGATATGCCCCCTTGGTCTTACCTCCCCAACTCAATGCAATGCCTCAAGATTACCAGAGTAGTATTCCTAAATTTGATAGCACTTGGCCCATAACTCCTCAACATCACATTGATAAGATTAATGAATACTTATACCTCCAAGAGATAGATGATTCTGATGTGAAAATGAGATTTTTTAATCAAAGTCTCATTGGTGAGGTTAAAAAATGGTTTAAAGGGTAACTAACCAACATTATCTCGGACCTTGCTTAATTTCATAACACCTTCCTTAGAAGATGGGAAGTGAAAAAGAACCCTTTACAAATTTTAGCAGAGTATGAAAGTATCAAAAGAGCCCTAGGTGAATCAGTCTAGGACTATTATATCATATTTAACAATGTCTATAAATCTATCCCTACAACAATACAACCTCCTCTGGGGCTAGACCTGATTAAATTCCTAGATGGTTTTGATCCTGATATGTCTTACCAATTAAGAGAAAGGAACCCTTCAACCCTTGATGAAATGAAGAGGAATGAAATTAGTGTTGAAACCAATCTATTAGAAAAGAGAACTAGAATGAAATTTGAAAGGAGAGTTACTATAAAATAGGAACAATATTCTTCTTCCTCCGATGTTAAGTTGGACACTTAGTAAGAGAAATGGAGAAAATGATGTAGAGAATTTCTATAGCTGATAGAACTCCTCCAAGGGAAAACTAAGGTGGTTCCCAAATTAAAAATCCAAATTTTAGGAAAAACCAGCTTCAGATTAAACAAAGAGATAAGAGAGGCCAAAATGGTCAGCAACAGATTAGACCTCCATTTCATGAAATCTATGCAGATGAGGAAGCTGACATACTTGAAGATCTTGTGGAAAATAAAATAAATTTGTTTGAGGAAACCGAAGTTGACCACATTTTCCTGACTAAGGAAGAGAAAGACATTTCCCTACTCTCACATTCAGAAGCCAATCCATTAGACTCTGAAGACTACAAACAAGGACATCAGAACAAAATTATGGAAGTACATAGACAATATAACTTGAGGAGTAAAAAGATTGTTGACACTCCTCCCAAGAAGACCCAAAAATGATGCCCCTTCTACTAGTTAGCCTAAAGATGATTCTCGGAAAGAAACTTCTAAGAAACAAGATGCAGTTACTAAAGAAATAGAAAAACCTCCTACATATTTTAGCATTGAAAATGAACTCGATAAAGTAACAATTTATATTCCAGTCACTGAATTAATCAACAAAAATGCATACAGATCACAAGTCATAAAAGCCTTGAAGATAGGGGAAGGGAGTGACACAATCAATTCGACCAATGACCGACTTGAGTTATTGTTTGGGCCTGAGATCAAAGGAAAATCTCAAGATGGCAGTGTAACCCCTTTCTACATTAGTATGAATATTCATGATAAAATTATACACAATGCTATGCTTTATTTTGTAGCCTCACACAATCTAATGCCTAGAACTATCATGGAAAAACTAGTCTTTGACATAACCAGGCCCTACAAAGATTTATATTCATTTGATTCAAGTAAAGTAAGATTCTTAGGATTAATCAAATATTTATGTGTTACTCTAATCCAAATACTAGCAAAGAGCTTGTTAATGGAAATTATAGTAGAAGACATACCTACTAAGTATGGAATGTTTCTCTCTAGATCCCAGGGAGAAAAATTACAAGGTACTTTACAAATGGATATAACTTATGCTACCATTCCAGTGTTTGGTCAACCAAGAAGATTATATAGAGAAACACTAATGAAGTACATGGTCAGTAATGAAGACAAAACCAACAATTACCCCTTGTATTCAGTACATTTAGACTTGGATTCATTTATCTTGTACAATAATGAATGTGTAAAAAATGAAGTTTCACACTTAGAAGTTGAGATCAGTAATACATAGAAATGAAATTAGGTAGTAAAGAGAAATATGTAGTGGGAGAGGCTATTTGGAATATGGATTTCAATGGGGTTGTGAGTAAGGATGGAGCAGGGGTAGGTGTTTCATTGTAAATTCATCCAAAAATATGGCAAAGGGACATGGTTACAAAATTAATTTTCATTGCACTAATAACATAGCTGAATATGAAGCACTGATATTAGGGTTGCAAATTTTAAATAGATTAGGAGCAAAACAAATTTCTGTGCATGGGGATTCTGAGCTAATAATCAATCAAATTAAGGGTGAATATGCTGCTAAACACCCTAGACTAAGAGCCTATAGAAATGCAATCTTAGATTTTTTGCAATTCTTTTCTGAATATGATTTGTTTGTTATCCCTAGAAGACAAAATATTTTAGTTGATACCTTGGTTGTTTCAGCCAACACATGCAAAATGCCTTTTCATCCTAATAGGAAATATGTGGTGGAAGTGAAACACAGGCCAATTGTTCCTGATAATGTAAGATATTAGCAGGTTTTTGGTAATGATAAACAAATAGAGAACTTTTTACAAATGAAAGGTGAATTTGAATCTCTAAATATTGATATAGAAATTGATATAGATGAAAACGAAAAAGAAATATTGTTTAATGAAATTGATGATAATCAAGAAGAACTTGAGGTTCTACAATTAAAGGACAATGTGTTACCAAGAGGTTTGGTACCGTTGGAAGAGCTTTTTTACTTTGATAATGTATCCAAGAAGCCAAAAATAGAACTAGTAGGAGCTGAGGTAGAGGATTGTAACATACAAACTGCAGATAACCCAAAAATTGTCAAACTGTCTAAAGATTTACCTCTTAAAGAGAAAAAATAATACATTGAGCTTTTTAAGAATTCTCTAATATATTTTCTTGGAGCTGTGAAGACTTAAAATCCTGTGATACAAGTATAATTCAGCACACCATACCCCTCAGGGAAGATCAAAATCCTTTTAAACAAAAATTAAGGACAATAAACCCTGTCTTACTACCTTTGATAGAAAAGGAAGTCAAGAAACTTTTTCATGCAAAGATCATTATACCCCTTGGATTTTCGAAATGGATATCAAATCTAGTACCTACTAGAAATAAAATAGGTGAAATTAGGATTTCTGTAGATTTTAGAAATTTTAACAAGGTTTCTCTGAAAGATAACTATCCCCTTCCCAAAATGGATCACATCCTACAGAAGGTAGTTGGCTCCAGTTGAATATCATTACTAGATGGTTTCTAAGGATACAACCAGGTTCTGGTTCATCCTGATGATCAACACAAGACAACGTTTACTACATCATGGGGAACTTTTATGTATGTAAAAATGCCTTTTGGCCTTATGAATGTTGAGGCTACTTTCCAAAGAGCAATGGACATAGACTTTTTTGATGAAATTGATAGGCTCATTTTGATTTACCTAGATGATATAATTGTGTTTTCAAAGACAGATGAAGAACACTTGCTGCATTTAAGAAGCATTTTTGAAAAGTGCTAAAAATATGGTACCTCCTTAAACCCTATGAAAACTCTCTTTGGTTTAGAGGAAGGAAAAATTCTAGGGAATATCATTTCCAAAGAAGGTATTAGAATTGATCTTAATAGAGTTGAATCCATACTAAAAATTGACCCTCCCAGAAACAAGAAATAATTTCAATCCTTCATTGGTAGGATAAATTTTCTTAGAAGAAATTTTCCTAACTTGGATGAAATTTTAAGATCCATTACAAATATGTTAAAGAAAGACATGGAAATAAAATGGAATACTGAAGCCAAGAAATCCTTTAGTGAAGTAAAGTTAGCTTTAACTATTGCTCCTGTTTTGATAAGCCCTGACTTTACAAAGGATTTTATCATTTTTTCTTTTCTATCTAAGCACACTATTGCAGTTTTTTTATTGCAAAAAAGCAGTGAAGGCCATGAACAGCCCATAACATTTTTCAACAGAGCTCTAAGGGATGCATCTCTGAAGTACAACATTATGGAGAAACAATCCTTTGCTTTGGTAAAGGCATTAAAGGATTTTAGAGTG
Organism: Pinus tabuliformis; assembly: GCA_031772625.1. Lineage (NCBI taxonomy): Eukaryota > Viridiplantae > Streptophyta > Pinopsida > Pinales > Pinaceae > Pinus > Pinus tabuliformis. Next base: position 788,693,247 of record CM062820.1, on the reverse strand, counting down.
TATATCCTACATTCTCATATCATTTCATTTATCCCAAGTGTTGTGGTAAAAGATATTCTCACATAGATTAACCTAGAAGGGAGAAGAGGGAAATGGATTGATGTGATCCTAGAGTATGACATTGATATTAAACCAACCAAGCTCACCAAAGGTCAAGGATTGGCAAAGCTAATGGTTGAGTCCAATTTTCATCATTGGATATCAATTATGTTGTTCCACTGGATGAACAGGAAGAGCTCGTGACTCCATAGGTATTAGAGGCATTTTCTACCTCACCATGTTATGTAGATATAATTTTTTTATTACAAAAATTACAAGATCCTCCTAGTTTAACCAAGGCAAAAGTTAGATTCTTAAAACTAAAATCTATGAAATTTTATATTTTAGATCAAAATGTATGTTGGAAAGATTCTGGAGGTATTTTGCTAAACTGTTTATTGAAATATGAAGCAGATAGGGTCATGGAAGAGTTTCACCAAGGATATTGTGGAGGCCATTTTTATTGGAAAACCACAGCCAACAAAATCCTATGGGCTAGATTTTACTAGCGAAACTTGTTTGCAGACATGCATAAGAAGGTCACTACTTTCCACCAGTGTCAAATCTTTGAAGGCAAGAGAAAGATTTTTCCTTTACCGTTGAAACTCATTTTAGTTGAAATTCCTTTTCAACAGTGGGGCCTAGATTTCATTTGTGAAATCCATCCCAACTCCTCAAGCCAACATAGATGGATTTTAACAAACACTGATTATTTACCAAGTGGATTGAGGTTATCCCAAGCAGACATGCCACATATACTGTCATTATCCAATTTTTAGAAGGTAACATTCTGTCTAGGTTTGGATGTCCCCATAAGATTATCACTGACAATGTTGCTACCTTTAAGTCAAAGAAAATGGTTGATTTTTGTAACAAATACCACATAAGATTAGGACACTCAACTACCTATTACACACAAGGAAATGGGCTAGTTGAGTCCTCCAACAAGAGTTTATTCAACATCATAAAAAATCTACTATAGGAGAATAAAAAATACTAGCATAAGAAGTTGATTAATGACCTATGGGCTGACCGAATTAGCACCAAAAAGTCTATTGGAATGTCTCCATTCTAGCTAGTATATGGATTAGATGTTGTGTTTCCTATTTATCTAGGAGTTCCTGTGTTAAAATTGTTACAAGAATCACAAGTGGAGACTAATGATTTACAAAGAAGGATCAACCATATCATACAGTTGCAACAATCTAGAGAGGAAGTCTATAACAAAAATAAACTTGTTCAAGACAACATTAAAAATATATATGATAGGAGAACAAAAACAGATGATTTCCAATTAGGTGCCCTGGTGTTAAAGTGGGACTCAAGGAATGAAGACAAAGGACAGCATGGTAAGTTCGACAGTTTGTGGAAAAGTCCATATAAAATTGAAGCTTTCAGAGGCAATAATGTATTTTTCTTGAAGGACTTGACTAGAGAAGCATCGCCTAATGGACTTGTCAATGAGAAAACTTCTCAAACACTACTTTCCTCAATGTTAATTCAGTTTCAATTAGAATCATTGTACATATCATTTTACTATTCTATTGCAAGAGGGTAGCTCACATCAGAGGTTGAATCCCGGAGAGAAGGCCCTAAGATTCTGATGATTTGTTTCCCATATTTATGATTAACAACAGATGGATTAGATTCAATTGTAGAATAAGGACAACATGCCCAATGGATCAAGACTACTAATCTACAATGTTCTTGACACCTCACAAGGAAGGTTCCATCCTCATTAGAGCCACTGTTAAGGTCCTATATTTTATAGGATGAGATGACTATTTGCTGTTGAATTTTGTATATGAGATGTTGTAAATAATCTTTGATTCTGCAAGTATTTTCTCCAATCTCGAATGAACTCTATAATTCTCAATTTACCATCATTTACATGAAAATTGACATATCATATAAAAATAAACATTAATATGAAATTTACAATCAAGATCAAAAAATAATATGAAAATTGATACAATAACAAAGTTCACTGTGCGTTGGCTATGTATCCAAGTTTGCACAAATGCCAAATTGCTTCATTAGTTCTCCTTTAAAGAGGACTTCTCTTGTTACAAAAAGGGTTGAATTATTCTCCCAATAAGAGGCTACTTCTTCCTTACAAAGGGCCGAAATATTCTCCCAATAAGGGTGATGAGCCCCAAATTTGGTAACATTTTGGGCTCATTTGGACTAACTACCTTTGCTCAATCCTTCATTTTTCATAACTTATGCATCATTTTTTTAGTATGTTTATGTCATTTGTACGAATAAGGGCAGTCATTATTCCTAGGTGGCTAACACATGCTCATTTCAGGTATTTTGACACATGATTGGAACAAAACTGGGCAGATAAGGACCAGGAGATAGCCAAGATGGGGTTGAGGATTCGTAGGAGGGTTGTCCACAGCATTAAATGGCTTTCCTCGGGATCTTCACCCCCAACTCCTAGCTCCAACAACCACCACAACCGGATTTAGAAGGCAGCTCAAACGGATTTTGAGGAAGCAGCAGTTCACTCCTAGTTTGGTCAGCCAAGTCCCACTGATTTAGGAGGCCAACTTGGGGCCTCGTGATGTATAAATGATAAGGCTTTAGCCTTCGAAAAGGACTTTAGAAACATTGTTGCACATTCTGCACTTCGAGCTGCTAGCTTGGTTTTGCTCTTTTGTAGCCATTATTGGCATGCTCTTTGACTTATGATTATTATTTTTTAATGGAAAGCGGTCAGATTTGATCTCAGTTCTGAGCTTTTAAAGGAGCCATAGCTCTCGGGGTTGGGCCCAACCTGAGAGCCTAAGGCCTCCTTCTTCTATATTGTTATCTTTTCTTTCAGCATTATGGTTTTCTTTACATGCATTTGAAACGCAGTTTGTTGAGTTAGATTTCTTGGTGTGGTTAAGTAGGTCATTGTTAGAAGATAGAGTTGCTTCAGCTGTTTAGAATAAAGTGAAGAGATTGGAGTTGATAAAAGTTCCAGAAAAGGGTTGCCTGCACACTCATTTTCACCTCTTTCTAGGGGCTGGAATTGCAGACAGTGCTACCCACCAAAAACATTGGTTTACGTACTCATGCAATCTTTGGTGCAATATTTTCGTTTGTAGGAGTTTTCCATGCGTTCAGACCTCTTGGAATGTTTCTTTGCTTCAGTGCCATACATGGTTTTCCTTAGAAATAACGTTGTTGTTCATTGGTTCCATTAAACAGTTAGGAATGTTTTGATTATGTGCAGGACGTGGATGATTTGATTCAGTTTACACTGTGCAGTGCTACTCCCTCACCCTCTCATCCTTCTAAGCCTTGCCCAGGCCAACTGCTCACCTCCCAATTAGACCCCTTGTCTCTCAGCTACTCTACTGCCCACGTTATCCTCCCTTTTCGGCCTTCCATTCCCTCTACCCTCCTTTAGACAAACTAGCTTAGCACACCCCCTCATCATCTCATCTCTCTATCACTAAGTCATTACAAACCCCTCTCCTACCTCCCTATCCACCCATGCAGCCTCTTCCACTCACCCATCACCCAAAATCCGATTGTAGAACATCCTGTAGGAATTACTGAACATCCTGTAGAAATTCTGAAACATCCTATAGAACCCCTGCAGACTTCCTGTAGAAGCTCATAAACACGGTTTCTTGGGAGCCAAACTTTGTGAGACTCTCTGGAAGGGTGTTAGGGACCCCTTAGACCCTCTCTGAACTTTCCCAACCTTTTTCAAGCCTTCCTCCTCCTTGATCCACCTCTGCACAGTAACAAGCTAGTTAAAGGCACATGCATGATAATTCTAATAATTGAAACAAAAATACAAAAGATGTTTTCTTCAGATAGAGGTAGTCTAGACACATGCATTTTACCTTCATAGAAGTAATGGCATCTCTTTCAGTAGTTTGCATTCCCATCTCTACATCAGTAAGACTAGCTAGTAGAATTAGGGTTTGCTAGGGTTTGCGTTTCTTGTTGGCCTTCAGTTCCTTTCTGCAAATAGATTAGCTTCCTTTGAGATTAGCTTTCGTCCATCAGTTAAAAGGCTTCTTCTAAGAGCTCATAGAAGTTGGATTGAGCCCCTAGCGGACTTGTGCTAGCTAACCAAGTGACAGCTGCAGCAAGAGCTAGTACTTGTGCATACAGCACCGTCGCTTCCAAGTTTGTTATGAACTACTGGGTTGATAAAACTAAAGAAGGAAGCTCCAGGAGTTGTAGCATTATTGCTACAATACTGGAGCCCACCATCTTTTTGGCGCCGTTGCCGGGGAAGCGTCAGAGTATTGGTGATTGTTGCTTTTCTTCTACTTTCCTACTCTCGCCTTCTGCTAAGTAGTATTTCATTTCCATTCTGCAATTTCCTTTCTGCAAAAGTAGCATAGACATTTACTGCTTTCATAGATTAACATTTCAATTCCGCAATTTCATTTCTGCAAGCGTAGATTAACATTTCATTCCTGCAATTTCATTTGAGCAAAATAGATTAGTTCTTTCATGCTTTCATTTCAATTCCGCATTTCCATTTCAGCAAGATAGTTAGTTGCAGTTCAATCTGTTTTAGTTTTGCAGGTACCAGAAAAACAAAAGCAATCAGAAGTCTTTTCATTTCATGCCTCGTAGAAATCGAGATAAAACAGGCAAATTCTTACCCAACACCCCCACCACATCACTGAGTCACCCTTCTCTCTTCTTTGGTGACAGTGATCCAGAAGAACCTATAGGCAAACCTCCTGAGATATACGAAGATCCTATAGCAGAAGAAGAGTTAGAGAACACTCCATCTGAAGCTATGGCTGACAATAGGGGAGAAGATGAGAGAATTGAAGGTGCCTTCCCCATCCGAGAGACCAATGGAGACATGAAAATGAAGAACATCAGCCCCTCCACTTTACCTCACTTCCATGGACTGACTACTAAAGACCCTGATACCTTCCTGTTTGAGTTTTCCATCCTTTGTCGAACCTATGACTATACCGAAGATGAGAAAAAACTGAAACTCTTCCCCTCTACCCTTAAGGATGCAGCATTACGCTGGTTCATGGGCTTACCTGGGAACAGTATCACCACTTGGGCCCAGATGCAGCAAGCTTTCAATACCAAATACCGGGACTATTGTAGGTCCAAGGAAACCAAGGGAGAAATCTTTCGGATGACCATGGGGAATGATGAGTCTTTAGAAGATTATGAGGAAAGGTTCCAACTTAGCTATAAACGGGCCAAGTGCACACTTGACCGTGAATCCCTCAAGTTGGTCCTGCTCCGAGGAGTCCTTGAAGACCTCTTAGATACCCTTCACATGCTAGCTGGAGGAGATATTTACCAACTACCTTATGAGGACATAAAGACTGTGTTTAGAAACCACTCTAGGGCAGCCCGAAAAAGAGGTAGAGGAAACCTCCTCTCAGCTGGTATTCCTTTCTCCAAACATGAGTTTGCAAATCAATTAGAGGACCTCAAGAGTGAGGTGAGACAGACCATCGCCATGCAACTTGATACATTCTAAATCTAGCAGAAGAAAGAGGAAGCTGAGAGGGCTTTGGCTATCTTCTGCCCTAGGTGTACAAGGAAACACCCTAAGAACGAGTGCCCATTACATTCGGTTGAGGTATGTTTTGTTTGTGAGGAGGACCACCCCACAAACTAATGTCCAACCTTACCTGGGCTTAAAGCCATGTATCAAGGGACAGAAGCACCCACTGAACCTCTCTATTTCCTCAACCAAAGGAGACCACATGGACCTAGACCTTACCAACAGGGGATGCAAGGGACACCCAAAGCTTATTACAGCCCCAACCAATCTGCTCCTATGCCTTCCTGGGGACCCCCTGTTCATCCTTCCTGGTCTATACCTCCTCCATGGTCTTACCCGCCTCAGTACCATACTCAGCCCACTACTCCTTTGTTTCACTCACATGCCCAGCCACAGCCTCAGTGGAATGCACCTCAATTGGGGTGGAGGCCCCAGTACAATACTCCTCCCACCATTTTGCCTCCACCACCAGCTCAACCACAACCATTACCTCCTGCTCCTCCAAGGCAACCCCAAATTCCTGCTCAAACGAACCCAAACCCCAACAACCGACAGGCCCAGCAGGTATATACTGGGGAAACATCATGCCCTACCTATGCTGTGGAGATCTAGGAGATCAATCTGCGATCTGGAAAGCTCTTCCGGATTGCCAACCTCCTCCCCCAGAGGACGAGGAAGATAAACAGGAAAGTGAACCAAAGGCCATTCCACCCTTTCCTGAGAGACTAATGGCCACCACACAACCCAACCCAGAGGAGGATGAGCTTCTAGGAGAACTCAAACAATTGTGTGTGAGAATACCACTTCTCCAAGCCATCAAAGATGTACTGATATACAACAAACTGGTTAAGGAAAAGTGTTTCAGACACCCAGGCAGGCGAAAAAGAGATGCTTCAACCATCAATGTCATAGGACAACTGTCTGATCTTATGTTGGGGCAGGCCATCTGCCCAAAGTATCTGGATCCTGGGAGTCCTGTAGTGGATGTCCACATCAACGGCACCATCATACCTCACACATTGATTGATCTGGGGGCTGCCATTAATGTGATGACCAGAGATACCATGCTCAAACTCAACCTTCAGGGTTCCCTGAGAAAGACCTCGACAATCCTACAACTAGCAGATCGCTCCACCGTGACTCCCGAAGGGATTGTAGAGGATGTCTTGGTCTCTATTGACTCTTGGGAGTACCCTGCAGACTTTTTGGTCCTGCAACCAAAGGCAAAGCTAACTGGATACCCTCTTATTTTGGGAAGGCATTGGTTAGCCACTGCAGATGCTTACATAAGTTGCCGTGCAGGAAACATGACCATAAAAAATGGTCCTATGTCCAAGCAGCTAGTCCTGTACCCTCCTGCCCAACCCTTATTAGAGCATGACTTACCACTTTGGTTGGAGGAAGGAGAAGAGGATGAGGTGTACTCAGCACCTTTGTGCACCCTAGACACCACTAGGGGAGGCCTCCCAACCGAGGATGATTTGATTGAGACCTTGATCCAGACTCCACCTCCCAGTGCATTGTCCTTAGAGGAATTGGTGGAGGATGCCCAAGCCAGCACCTTAGTTGTTGTTGGGAAAAGTATCCAATACGGAATGACCCTATCCCACTCTAAGGGTGATAGTACCTCAGCAACAATCGAAGCAAAGCTATCTAAGATTTCTTCTTTATGAAAGTAAAATAGGGGAGAAAGAGATCCACTAACCGATGTCTTTCGCTAATGGTCGATCCAATCTTCTCTCCTTGCTACTTGCTCCCAGCTCCTAGCTCTTTCACTGGCCCAGCTACACCAAGATCCTGCAAAATGGCAAGAGAGGGAAACTACAAGAAGCATACATTCATAATTGATTCAAGGATTAGAATAAATCAAATACACAAGCATAACAATACACCATTGAAACACATGCATATAGAAGAACCTCAAATGCTTTATTAATGGAAGAAGTAAAGTTCAGGAAGTGATACAACCATAAAAGGCCCAATCCAGCATCACCTCCCAGCAGAAAGAAATCTCCTCTTCACCTCCTTCAAAGAAAATCACCCAATAGTTCTAAACTCAAACCAATAGCACTTCCTTACATTCACAAGATTCCAGCCCCCTTAGACCTCATGAGAGAGCTCTATATATAGGAGTTTTGGAGAAAGGATGAGTCAGCTTGAAGCTGGCATGAAGCTGACTAGTGTCCTCTCCCACTTCAGTTATTCTTTAGTTCTTGAGTCCACTTGGGGGTTCTTGCTTCCACTTGGAGATCTAGACCCTCTTACTCATCACCAGTCGAATTCCTTGATCCAAGTGTCATTTTTGAAGCTTCCTGGGCATTGACACCTTGAGGAATGACTGTGCCACATGTCCAAACTTGCCCAGCGCAGGTAGCCTTCTTTGCAGTTGACATTCAGCGCAGGTAGACAGTGGAGCAGTTGACATTCAGCGCAGATGCTCAGTGGAGCAGCTGACATGATCCAGAATTAGCTTGTTTTTGAGTGTTTTCAGGTGGAGAACTGCTATTCAGTGCTGTGGTTTGTTGGCCTTGTTCCTCTAGGGGTAGGAACAACATGTTTAGGGACTTTGGATCCCTTAGATTATGGACATTTCATGCTTCATGCTGTAAGGCACAAAAATGTCTATAACAGTTGCCCCCTAAAGTATGAGGTCGTTTATCGGGTGAAATGCTTTATCAGGAGGATCCGAAGTTCATTCAATCGTTGAGAGGTGACCTGTAATAAAATACAATACAATACATTATTTTTCATTCTGCTTTCATGATCTAGCTGAGGCGGGCATTCCCATGCTCAGCTTTATAAATTCATTTTGGTACATAGAATAGACGATCGTCTGATGGTAGACTGATAATTCTCTGCTGAAATTATCATCCTTTGAGTAGGATGATCATCTACTGCAATGATGCACATGTCAAATGTCTTTATATTTCCTGAATATATATCGCAGCCCAGATGGATGAGACTAGATCCGGGGTCTTCAAACTCGTTCGATCTTCACTCTCAGTACAAGTCGATCCATGTGAGAACTGCGCTGAAGTCGAACATGGAAAGATATCGCTTGATTACCGGTCAATGATGTAAACCGTTAACAAGCGCGAGAGGAATCACCGATAATGATAATGACCCTCAAGGTACTGCAGTACAATTCACGTGGTGTGAATAAAGGACTTGACGTCGAACACCATGCAAAATCTTCTGGTCGAAGGTCCTTGATGTATACCTGTCGCCGGAAGTGAGAAACTTGCCATTGAGGCATGCAAGCTTCAAAGTACTGAGGGGGGTTGTTCCTAGATCAACTTCTTGGATAATGAGCTGATGTCGACAAGAAGCGATCCGTCAAAGGAGGGCCTTAATGAATCCCACATCAATGACACGGAACGGAGCTAATGGTTTTAGTGGAGGTGAAAACAATCTGTGACATATGATTCAGGGTGGCGGTCATGAATGGATGAAGGATAATGTATGGTAGTGGATGGGACACGGTTGACTCTTTCTGAACAACATCTCTTGAACATATAACGACACTGATGCGATGGATCGGTAGCATTACCCCAAATGTGGATGGTTTAGCGAGACCATGGTGATGAGACCGGTGAATGAAACAACCCAACCCGATGTGGTACGGAGGAAAAGTGTCATGTTCAAGAGCGACTTGCTACCATTAAAGCTTTGAGGTTCTCCCAATTTTTCCCCAGTCATTTCTGACCAGTACCTCTTTATTTTTGTCAAGCTTGAGGAGGATAACATATGCTTTTTCTATAACCTGCCCTTCGGGCAAGCCCATCGCTATGTTTTAACGAGCCTAGCGATAGGGAAACTCGTTCTCGTCTAAAGACAAGTTTGTCGCTATTTAATCATTTTAACGAGTCTAACGACAAGGAAAACTCGGTCCTTTTCATTTTTAGAGAGTCTGAAAAGGTACAGAAAGTTAACTCCAAAATTCCTTTTTCGTCATCTAATCCCTTAAGTCCAAAAAAGTATAAAACAATACAGAAGGGATGAGTTTTCGATAACTTTAACGAGCCGAATAAAACAAGCGCTCGACCTTTTTGTGCAATAATCCCTCAGGTCCAAAAAGATTAAAATCTAGAAGAGGGATAGCTCTTCCGGTCACTTTAACGAGATGGAAGGCCAAAACTCGGCAATCTTTTCATATTTTACGAGTCAGTTGAAAAGAGCTCAAAGAAGACTTGTCTTTTGAGGAACGAGTGACAAACAGGGATAGCAGCAGATTCCAGGTACAGGTTGGAATTTTCCAATCACGGCAGTGTCACAAGGATGGCTAGGTGAAATCACTCTTCGCAGCTGTTCCTCAAAATGGGTAAACAATCATATGGAGGTGAACGATCGGCCAAATGACGGTGGAGGTGGCAGGTGCAAAACACGACCAAGGCTTTTATGGCTGATAAATTTACGATCACAGTGGTTATTTACCGGGATAGGTTCATTTTTTAACGAGCTTGAATGTGCCAAAACACCGCTCAATCTTATGTTTATTTTTCAACGAGCATGAACTATGTGCTAAAACTGCTCGGATCTCGCTTTTCTATTTTTTAACGAGCATAAATTCCGCGGTAAAACTCCTCGAATCTTATGTTTATTTTTTAACGAGCATGAACTATGTGCTAAAACTGCTCGATTATATGGTCAAATTTTGATTTTTTACCATTACTAGCTTTTCTCTTTTCAAGGATAGTACTGCATTTTCAATTGCTGCAACAAACTTTGTTAGAAATGAATAATATTTGCATGAAAATGAGATTATAACCCTAATATTTCGCTTTGAACTACGTAAAAAGCCATTAAAAGGTGTTTTTACCTCTCATTTTACCATTTCATTTGCATTTGGTTTGTTGGAGCTCTGGAGGTGCCTCTTTCCCCTTGATTTTCACCAGCTGATTCCGAGAGATTCTGCGGACGATTTTCGGCGCCGTCTGGACCAGGTAGGAGCTAAACCCTAGCTCTTTCTTTTCATGGTTTCCTTTTCCAGTTTTATGCCTGTTTTTCAGTCTTTCTGAGCCTCAGGGGTTTTGCCAAGGCGCCCTAACTTCAGCGCAGGTTCCCCATTCGAAACCTGCGCTGAATGTCAAGCTGCCTTAAGGCAGCTTGACCTTCAGCGCAGGTGGGACACTCTCTGCTTGCGTTGGGCTCAGAAAACTGTGTTTCGAGCTCATTTTTTGATGAATTTTCGCCAGTTTTTCATCAAAATCAAGAACTTACTCCTTCTCTTGTTTGTTTTGCAGGGAACTTTGAACAAAATGTCCCTTACATGGCGAGAACGAGAACATGAAGAGGAGGACATGATTGCCCTCCATGACCCTGTCACGGTGAACGCGCTGCGGAACTGTGGCCTGCTGAAGTTTTTCCGTATCTCTAGCATGAGAGCACAGATCACTTTGCTGCAGTATATGCTTGATGCTTGGGATCCTATTAACCAAGTATTCCAGATTAGGGGAAAGTCCATCCCCTTGACCATAGAGGACATGTACTTCTTGAATAGATTGTCAAGGCGAGGTGCCCCCATTTCCTTGTTAGGTACAGCCCGGGGGACCGATTCCGTGAGAGATTATGTCCGCCAGTATTGCAGGGAAGGTTCTCAGCTGAGCAGAGACGGCAAGATTGTTATCCGTGAGATTACTAATAGGTATCTCAGGTCCATTCTGTATACCATTGGTAGGATGGCCGGTAGCGCAGCTCTACATGTTGCCAACAGATCTTATATGCAGCACGCCTTGGAGTGTCTCCAACCGAAAGTATTCAACTGGTGTGATGCAGTACTTGTTCAGATGAAAATTCAGTTGACCAAGGTGAAGGACAGGAAGCTGAAGAACTTTGGATTTGGTTCTATTCTGATTTCCTTCGCCTTGGAGAAAATCCCACTGATGCAGCCTCAGTATATTATACTCGACTTGCCTTTTCTGACCGAGCCACGCATGCAGAGGTGGGTTGATCACATGTCTAGGCATGTTGGTCAACCTCAGATTACTTTTACTGATGCCTTCTTCAGGTGGTTCGAGCGCCAGGAGATGGTCTTCTCCGAGTATCCATATGTGGGTATGGATTTCTGAGGTGATCCGGATTTGGTGTTACCGGATGGCGAACAGTGGGGCGCTATTGGTAAACTCTTTGACCATATTACTGTTTACTGTTCTTATTTATAATGTTGCTGTGCTTTATTCTATCAAGACTTTTAATCATACTCTTGGGTGCATGCAGATGTTGGTCCTGTTCGTCCAGCAGTTCGTCCGAGACCGCCAGTTGCCGCCCCGGCAGTGGAGCCTGCTAGGAGAGCTATCCTCCGCGACCTTGACGATACTGAGACCCTTACAGCTGTGCAGGAGCAGGTTGAGAGCCTTACTCTTGGCATTCCCGATGTGAGGATTGATGAGTTACCTTTAAAGCTGCAGCGACACACTACTGGTGTGCCTAGACGATGGACTCGTCTCTTGCGCATGATTGCACAGGCCGTGACATGCTATCATGAGCACCACTAGGCTAGGGTGCCCCCTAGCATCTTTTGAGTTTTAGGTCATATGACCAATTTTGTCTTAGTTACAGAACATTATGTATGAACTATAAACAGCTTATATATATTTTGATTTTCGAGTTTTATTCTGTTTGAGTTATATGATCCATATATACAATCTTTGATGATGTGTCCTTTTATAAATGTTGCAAATGTCTATCTAACACATAGTTTTCTAATGAGTCAGTTAATGTGTTTAAGTTTCTGGAAATATGTTGATATTGAATTGAATCAAATCGTCATTCCAAGATCTTAACCCTTAGGAACATGCGATAAATAGCTGGATTGCGAACAGAATATATACCATTGAGTTGTAGTATTACGAGCTATGAGTCTACCCTGACAATTAGTCGGCATATGCCACGTGTGATGGCATCAGAGAGTAGTTCTATAAACGCGCTATACTCAGCGATGTTATTCGTTGATTGCCCAATACATACACCTCTGAAACTTACTAACTCGCCGCTTGGATCAAAAATGGCCCAGGCAGCGGAGGATAGGTTCCGCGAACTACGACTCGCTCCGTCGGCATACCCGACACATGTCTCCAGAAGGTTCGACATCTGCAACAAATGAAAAAAGGTGGATCACTCGACCAGAACAAATACTTTAGCGAAAACAAAATTCAACAAAAGCATGTAGGTTACTATTTAAGCATAGTAACGCTTGAGGTACAGCCCGTTACGGGGCTGCGTCAGTGGAATTACGTCATAATCCATTAACTCGTAGGCTCCTTTTGCTAACACCCTTTTAACAATATAGGGGCCCATCCATAAGGATTTGAATTTACCTGCTCCCAATTTATCGGATTCTTGGTCATAAAGCAAGACCAAATCACCTTCTGAGAAGACACGGGGTTTGACACTTTTGTCGAACTGAGCCTTGACACGTTTCTTATGGGCTTCGTTAGCCAAAGCGGCATCACGACGAGTTTCATCCAATTGGATTAATTCCAAGAAACGAGCCTCTTCTTCTGAAGTTCTGGGGAGAAGATCGATTGCGAGTTTAAGCGACGAAATTTCGCACTGGATTGGCAAGACTGCTTCCAGGCCATACACCAGTTGAAAAGGTGTGAACCCGGTTGTGTTCTTTACCGACGTTCGGTAAGCCCACAAGGCTGAGTACAAGATTAGGTGCCACCTTCTTTTATGAACCCCGATCATCCTTTGCAACATACGCTTCAGGACTTTGTTGATTGCTTCAACTTGTCCGTTGGCTTGCGGATAATATGGGGTAGAGCTGTCGTGAGATAGCCCTAGCTTGGCAGCTAATTCGACCATCATGTGATTGCGGAAATGTGATCCATGATCTGTAACCATAGCCTGTGGTACGCCGAACCTGGCGACTACATGATTGAAAAAGAAAAGGGCAGCTGTTTCACCAGTGTTATCCAATGTAGGCATCGCCTCGGCCCATTTGGTAAAATAGTCAACAGCGACTATAATATACCCATGCCCCCCGGTCGAGATGGGGTTACATTGCATGAAATCGATGCCCCACTTGGCGAAGGGCCCAACAGAAACTATCGGCTGTAAAGGTGCGGGTGGTTGTCTAGTTTTGCTATCAAAAATTTGACAAGCATGGCAACTTCTGACTGCGGTTATGCAATCTTTGAACATGGTTGGCCAGAAGTATCCTGCTCGTAAGATTTTTTGTGCTGTTGCATATCCAGATTGATGCCCCCCACACGCGCCTGAATGACATTCATTCAGGGCTTTTTCGGCCTCCTCATGGGTAAGGCACCTCCTCAGAACTATATCGATACCGCGACGGTAAAGTGTATCACCGACGATCATGTAGTCCTTTGCTTGGTATCGTATACGTTTTTGTTCGGAGCGAGAGGTGTTTGGCCTGAATTTTTGAGTTTGGAGATAAACTATGATATCTCCATACCACTCATTGCTTGTAGATATCAGAAACAAACTTTCGTCCACGATTGACTCTTCTGATGTTTCATCATTGGACAACGATGGGAGATCGCACAATAATTCTGCGAAAACTAGAGCTTTCTTTGATTTGGATTTTACAAATTCCTGATCAAACTCTTGAAGGATCGCTATCGATTTTGAATATTTGCCCCCCAGCAACTGTCACGACAGTATATAAGTCATGGGGTTGCAATCTGACAAGATGGTAGTTTTCCGAAAGAGGACATAATGTCGAAACCTTTGAATCGCTTGAACAGCTGCAAGCGCTAGTTTTTCAACATAAGAATATTTACTTTCTGTATCATTTAAGTTTTTACTTAAATAATATATAGGATGTTCAATTCCATCGACTTCTTGAACTAAAACCATCGCAATGGTCGTATCCGTTGCAGCCAAATACATGTTAAAATCTCTTTGATAGTCCGGGGCGTACATTAATGATGCTTTTACTAAACAATCTTTCAGAGCATCAAAGGAAGCTTGCGCCACCTGGTCCCAAATGAAAGGTACATCCTTTTTCAAAAGACAAGTATAACCTTTAGCAAGTTCTGCGTAATTTGGAATGAACCTCCTCAGAAAGTTTGCTTTCCCTTGGAGTTTCTGAATCTGAAGCAAATTTGAAGGTGGAGGCAAGTTAATGATTGCCTGAACCTTACAGGGGTCGAGACGAATCCCATCTTTAGAGACTACAAAGCCAAGCAAACGACCAGAACCGATGCAAAACACACATTTGTGTGGATTGAGTCTTATCTTATAGTGTCGGCAACGTAGAAATATTGCTCTTAAATGCTGCGGATGATCAGTCCGCTTTCGCGAATGAGCCGGAAGATCGTCGAGATAAGGTTGAACAATGTTCTTGATGTCATGGAAGGCATAATTCATTGCCCTCTGAAACGTCGCCCCTGCGTTCTTTAAACCAAAGGGTAATTTTCGATAATCGAATGTGTCCCACGGACAAATAAATGCAGTCTTCGACTGGTCCTGTGGGCGGATATTTATTTGATTATACCCGGAAAATCCATCCATAAATGAAAAGATTTCACATCTGGCGCATTCATCAACTATCTGGTCGATGAAGGGTGTAGTTGTCCTTCAGACAAGCTTGGTTTACATCCCTATAATCGACACACACTCTGATCGTCCCTTGTTTCTTCATAACAGGGACAATATTCAATACCCAATCAGTTAGAGGAACCGGGTAGATGAATCCAGCATGGAGAAGTTTTTCAACTTCTGCCTTAATGGCAGCGGCTTTCTTGGGGTGCACCTGCCGAAGCCGTTGTCTTACTGGTTTGACATCAGGATACATTTTAATTTCATGTTCAACAATACTCGAGTCTATGCCTGGCATTTCATCATATGACCAAGCAAAGACATCTCTAAATTCGCGAAAGAGAGCGTTATATATTTCCAGTTCTGAAGGGGAACAACCTTTGCCGACATAAATATTCTCTACAACATCTGTTTTAGTTGAGATATTTATGGCTATAGTCTCTTCAATATTGGATAGGTTTCGCTCGGAATCCACCGTGTTTACAGTATTTGTTAGGAATTCAAAAACTGAAGGGTGATAAAGGTCACTTTGAGTATCTTCTTCATATTCCGGAAGAAGGGAACGATGGTGGTGATCATTCCATGGTGCCCCCTCAATCATCATTGATTGTAAGATTCCTTCGTCAGTCCCATGTTCTTTCGACCAAGGATCTAATGGGGTTCCATATTCTCTAGACCTATCTACCCAAACGCTTGGCGAGCGCTGATTTGGGTTCGCCTCCCATGCTTGAAACACTGATTGCTACAATATTTCTAAAGGGCTTGGGGGCAAAACAATTGCACGATCCATGTCGACCTTCGTAGAAGATATCATGTTGCAGGTTGCTACAAACGGTACATTTCCTATGTAAATAGGAGGTGGTAGCACGAAAGTTCCCATCAATGTGGGGTCTTTCAATAATCCTACTCCGATATCTTGAAGTGAATGGTTGCTCTCATGGATCATGGGAATGCTTCCTGTAACTTGTAAACCATTAGGGAGGAAGTTCTGTTGGTCGACGACCGTAATCCCTCCTTCAAACGGGAATGCGATCTTCCTAAAATAAGTCGACACAACAGCTGCCATGGCATAAATCCATGGTCTACCCAGTAGGATGTTATAGTCAAGATTTCCATCAATGACCTCAACATCAATTTCTACTGTTTTTCCTCCTAGTTCAACCTTTAAGTTATTAAGGATACCGTACGGGGTATAAGTCCTTCCGTCGAAAGCTTTTAATGTCGTCGAAGATCGCGACAAGGTTGGAGATCCTAAAGTTTTCCAGCAACTCATCGACATAATACATGTTGATGCTCCTTCATCAATAATTGTTCTGTGAACAGTTTTGTTGAGGGCTTTCACTTGAATAAGGAAAGCTAATTGAGCTGGTAACTGAGGATCGTATCCTTTGTGATCAAAGGATACAAGATTGGAATCCTTAGGATCAACCCCACCAATTGCTGATAACAACGCCTGCCTTTGGGTTGGACAATTTTGTAGTACTTCAAGAG
This sequence comes from Pinus tabuliformis, assembly GCA_031772625.1. NCBI lineage: Eukaryota > Viridiplantae > Streptophyta > Pinopsida > Pinales > Pinaceae > Pinus > Pinus tabuliformis. Next base: position 788,676,704 of record CM062820.1, on the reverse strand, counting down.
TCGACATAGCAGATGGCGATTGTGCCAGATCTTCCACTATGTTATAATGCTGCGCCGCTCTGGCGCGAGGATTAAATGTCGACTTGTGTACTACACCCTTTGGCGGTTTTATTGTTAATTCAGGAATGATGGGTGGTACAACTTATGTTGAAGTTGTTGTCGAACTACTTGGTTGATCTTTACCTTTTTCGTTCGACAGCTGAGGATTCCCGTAATCTTTGTTCCTTGTCGAAATCAAAGCATCATTCTGATGTTTTGAAATCGACAACATAAGTACTTGCGACGGGGAAGCATTTCCACTATCAACCAGATTTTGACCTGGGTTGGGAAATGGATCAGTCAACACAGTTGAGGTTTGGGAACTTTTAAAGAACCTCTTCAACTCAGCTTTGAATGGGCAATTCCTTGTGTAATGATCCTCATCATCACATATTTGACATGGATAATTTTGTTTCCCTTGCCCAGGAGGGTTTGAAGAATTTTTCCGAGGAGATGATTCACCTTGTTTCTTCTTCTTCCCTTTATTTTGCTTTTTCTTGCTTCCTGGTTGATTGGTTTCTTTGCCCTTATCTCCTGATACGGCATTTACTTCCGAAGCAAGAATTTCTTCTTTTGCATTTTGATCCGAATTCTTACGGGCTTTCTTTGACGAAGCCTTTATCGATTTCGCGTTTGCTGTGCCAATCACGCCATCACCGGCATGAGAGTCACTATTTGATTTAGGAGGAGGAGGAATTGAAAATTCCGGTCTAGGAGCGTCAGGTATTTTGTCATAGAGCATGCCGGACTGAGTATAAACTAAGTCCAAATACAGTGCACGAGCGATAACTTGCTCCTCTGTTATGACTCCCCCTTTTGCCACATCTTCCGTTATAGCAGGAAGTAACAACTTTATAAACCACTCAGCTAACAGCTGATCAGGAACATATGTTTTCACCATCCTACGACGACGACGCCACTCATGTATATGATCAGATATATGGGTGGCAGTTGTCTGCTTGAAGTTGGTTAATATTTCTGTTCCCGTTTCGTACCTTATCGGTAGTTGAAAATGGGTTAAGAAAGTCGTGGCTAGGGAACTAAAATTGTCGAACGAGGCTCTAGGTAATTCAATATACCATTTAGCCGCTGGACCTGTCAATGTCCTCTGAAAAAGGCGAAGCCTTATCGAATCATCGTTTAGGGTGTTCGACGAACACCACAGATGAAAAGTCATCACGTGATTCGATGGGTCTTCACCTGGATTTCCATTGAATTTAGGAATGTCAGATGGAAGTTTATGAGGAATCGCTGGCCACCAAGGGGCATAAGCAATCGGATCGTTGGTTAGCCGGTGTAAATCGGGTAACTCTAAAGTCGCCACGAATGGTAACTGTTGATTCAGGTTAGGCGAAGCATAACCAGGGTACGATGGAATCGCTTGAGCAGTGGGCCTTTGCATACCAGCATAATGTAATTGATGTTGGTATGATTGATACGGTTGGTGGACTTGACCACTGTAAAGTGGTTGGTTTTGACCGTTTTGGATATACGGTTGTCCACTGTTCGCAAAGATCTGCTGCTCAGAACCTTGATATACCTACTGGAATTGCGGTTGTTGGTATTGCACAAGCCATGGTTTTGAAGCCATGTTCTGCTGTGCTATGCTAACCATTGGACCAAGGTGTGGGGTAATTGTACCTGTTTGGACCTGTGTCGCCCCGCCAGTTGGCGATTGTGGTTGTGACCCATGTTCAAGGCGCTGTTGCATTACAACCTGAGAAATCTGAGGTTGACATGCAACAGGCATCGCTTGAACTTGTGACACTGTTACAATAGCCGGTGTGGTTAGGATGTTCGTCATAGGTACACACTGTTGCATAGAATATACAACCCTTGGTTGTTGAGGTAGCATAGGTACCCAACTACTTGATGCAATTCCAGTATAACCTGAACATTGTTGTGAACTCACGTATGGGTACCCTCCCGGAGGGGGTAATGAAAGGGCATACTTCTCCCCATACGGTATCAATCCGGAACTCAAGGGGATTGATTGCCCAGATTGACCTCCAAATGGATCAATTTGGCGAGTTTCAACATAAGAGTTGCCGGATATTACTCCGGATGAACAAACTGGAACAGACCATATTGTCGAAATAGTCCCTTGGTGGACTCCTTCTAGCTGTTGTGAGCTAGTTGGGACAGCTGGTATGCAGGCAAACATTGTCGGAGTGATGGCAGGGGCTTCTGCTGTCGCTGTGTCATTTGACACAATCCTAGATGATGACGGTTGTTCAGACATTTTCAGTCTATCCAATAGATTGCCTAGCGATTCTACAGGAACCTCCACTTGTGGTGGATTAACTTCTGATGAAGGAAATAGAGTGACCCCAACTCCAAAATGAGTTGGAGTATTTGCTTGCGAATCCTCTGCAATTTCCTCTATCGCAATCAAACCTGGTGGAAGAGGAAGACCGTCAGGTCCGTAAAATATTTCTGGTGCTGAAGAAGTGGTTGTTTCGACAGCGATAGTTGTTTGAGGAACAAAACTCTTTGGACTAGTTACAGATGGAACTGGTTCAGTTATACAAGTATTTTCCCTCAGACTAGGATCAGTATTACTGTCCTTCTGTGGCTGTTGAACTTCTTCTATAGAGGCAGGGTTTCCAGAAATGTTTGGAGTAACCGGACCCTTAGATGTAGTTGGAACACTTGTTCTAACTTTTATAGGAGATTTTGAACCGGTTAAACGAGTCCGCTTTGTCCGTACTGTTTTCGATTCCGGAGACAAAGACGGTTGACTCGTAAGCCTCCGCGAACGACGGGGTTTCAATTGACTTTCTTCCAAGATTGCGGATTACGCAATCAACCAAAATATTAAAAGGGGAAATTTGTGTTTCCGAATTGAATGAATTTTATTAGACGCTTTTAGACACAACTTGCTTTTTCACTTTTTAAGAGTCGAGAAAAAGCTAAAGATGACTCTAGTCTCCTTCGATGTTTTAACGAGCCCGAAGTGACAAATTCTCGGATGGACTTTTTCAGTTATAGAGTTTGAAAAAGGCCAAAAGAAACTGCTCTGGAGATCTAGGCAGAGGGTGTGCCAAACTTTTCGCAAAACCACAGAATACGTTTTACGGTACGGGTGGTCGATCTTCGTGAATGCTGTGTTCACTGCATTGTGATCAGTAGGGCGGCCGACACGGCTTCCTAAGGATAAAAGATATATGCCTATAAGGGTCTCCCAATATATACGTGATGGTACGTGGGAGCACAAGTCCGTATTAGTGCCACCGACTCTCAGGAGGAATCACCCACCTTCTTCGAGATCGACAGTCACTACGTTTAACGACGCCGGAACACGTCTCTAGCTTAGACCTCTATGTGTTTGCGTTATGTTTCAAAGCGTTGTTAGGTTCATTCAATATATTTTAAGTTGATCTTTTTAAAGTTTGCCTTTCAAGGTTCACCACGAGATGTATGATACAAATTCCTAAATGCAGTCTAAGATGAGAAGCAAGCTTTTCAAATCTTTTAACTTTGAAAATCCTAACTACTGAGGGAAAAGAAAGACATCGTCTTTTCACACAGATCAAAGAGCACACACTAATGCACTTTTTCCCTAAATCAACATACAAACTTATCAAATGCAAGATGCAAAACGCAGGTACTTCTTTTCTCTTTCTTAATGTTGATGTACTACAAAAAGAAAGCTGTTGTATAATTTCGAATTCAATTTCAAGTGAAAGCAAACAAGCTTTGTCCAAAATCAAAAGACACCTTAAGATTTACTTGTTTCGACACTAGAAATACATAAATTCAAACCATATGACGAAAGAAAAAGCTCAATCAGCTATGAACAGCAAACAAACTAACTCTTAAGATCAAAACGACACTTATCACAGGTCTAGATCTAAGAGGCCACAGCAAGACTAGTTCACTTTCGTTATGGGAAACTGCAAATGATATAAGAAATACACAAAGAACAAATACAGTTTCTTTATACAACCGAGGCGGAATAGTGGCAAGGAAAGTTGGTTTCAGATAGGCACATTGACTGACAACAGGCTACAAAAACAAGGATGAAAACAGGGCAATAAACAGCAGGGAACCCCAGTAGCACAAGGCAAAACTAGTTCAGCGCAGGTGGTACACTGTCAGTTTGACATTCAGCACAGGTAGCCCCTTCGGGACCTGCGATGAAATGCAGACTGCCTTCACAGTGCCTGCAATGAAGAGATAAACTTTCGTTTTTCTCAGTTTCCGGGTTACAGATTGCTCAAAAATTCACAGTTTTTGGCCAAATCAAAGGCTATCAATCAAGTACACACTAAAGGATGAAAAGTTATCACTAAGAGCTGTTCAGAGTCCTTGTGGATCAGCTCTTCAAATCATAAACATGCCCAGAAATTGAGCTAGAGTAGCTGCCCTCTACTTTGCATTTGAAAGATCCAAATGCAGTTCGATTCGGTACTCCCTTTGTTTATGAAATGAATAGCAAAAACACAAACAACCAACAAGATACGATCCCCAGCGGAGTCCAAGCAGCTAGTCCTGTACCCTCCTGCCCAACCCTTATTAGAGCATGACTTACCACTTTGGTTGGAGGAAGGAGAAGAGGATGAGGTGTACTCAGCACCTTTGTGCACCCTAGACACCACTAGGGGAGGCCTCCCAATCGAGGATGATTTGATTGAGACCTTGATCCAGACTCCACCTCCCAGTGCATTGTCCTTAGAGGAATTGGTGGAGGATGCCCAAGCCAGCACCTTAGTTGTTGTTGGGAAAAGTATCCAATACGGAATGACCCTATCCCACTCTAAGGGTGATAGTACCTCAGCAACAATCGAAGCAAAGCTATCTAAGATTTCTTCTTTATGAAAGTAAAATAGGGGAGAAAGAGATCCACTAACCGATGTCTTTCGCTAATGGTTGATCCAATCTTCTCTCCTTGCTGCTTGCTCCCAGCTCCTAGCTCTTTCACTGGCCCAGCTACACCAAGATCCTGCAAAATGGCAAGAGAGGGAAACTACAAGAAGCATACATTCATAATTGATTCAAGGATTAGAATAAATCAAATACACAAGCATAACAATACACCATTGAAACACATGCATATAGAAGAACCTCAAATGCTTTATTAATGGAAGAAGTAAAGTTCAGAAAGTAATACAACCATAAAAGGCCCAATCCAGCATCACCTCCCAGCAGAAAGAAATCTCCTCTTCACCTCCTTCAAAGCAAATCACCCAATAGTTCTAAACTCAAACCAACAACACTTCCTTACATTCACAATATTCCAGCCCCCTTAGACCTCATGAGAGAGCTCTATATATAGGAGTTTTGGAGAAAGGATGAGCCAGCTTGAAGCTGGCATGAAGCTGACTAGTGTCCTCTCCCACTTCAGTTATTCTTCAGTTCTTGAGTCCACTTGGAGGTTCTTGCTTCCACTTGGAGATCTAGACCCTCTTACTCATCACCAGTCGAATTCCTTGATCCAAGTGTCATTTTGGAAGCTTCCTGGGCATTGACACCTTGAGGAATGACTGTGCCACATGTCCCAACTCGCCCAGCGCAGGTAGCCTTCTTTGCAGTTGACATTCAGCGCAGGTAGACAGTGGAGCAGTTGACATTCAGCGCAGATGCTCAGTGGAGCAGCTAACATGATCCAGAATTAGCTTGTTTTTGAGTGTTTTCAGGTGGAGAACTGCTATTCAGTGCTGTGGTTTGTTGGCCTTGTTCCTCTAGGGGTAGGAACAACATGTTTAGGGACTTTGGATCCCTTAGATTATGGACATTTCATGCTTCATGCTGTAAGGCACAAAAATGTCTATAACATTAGTGGACCTTTGTGTGACCAACCCTGTCACTCCCAGAGTCAAAAATGTGGAGTTCGGCCCTGAGAGAACGTTAAAGATCAGCTCCTCCCTATCTCCTTCCCAGGAAAAGGAGCTGTGTAGTCTGTTGGCCAGTCATCTAGATGCTTTTGCTTGGAGCTATAAGGAGATGAAAGGAGTCCATCCTTCGGTGTGTACCCATCACATCTACATCAAAGAAGACTGTAAACCGGTTAGGCAACCCCAAAGGAGAATGAATCCAGCCCTTAAGGACATTGTCAAGGAGGAATTACAAAAACTGTTGGATGTCGGATTCATTTACCCCGTCTTGGATAGTGAATGGGTGTCCCCTTTGGTGTTGGTTCCCAAGAAAAACGGGAAGTGGAGAATCTGTGTGGACTACCGAGAACTGAACAAGGCCACCAAGAAAGACCATTTTCCTCTACCCTTCATAGATCAAGTGTTGGATGGACTGGCAGGAAATAAGTTTTTCTCTTTCCTAGATGGGTTTAGCGGGTATAACCAAATCCAAATCAGCCCGTAAGACCAAGATAAGACCACCTTCACTTGTCCTTGGGGTACCTTTGCTTACCGAGTTCTTCCCTTTGAACTATGCAATGCTCCTGCCACCTTCCAAAGAGCCGTCTTGAGCATCTTTTCTGAGCTGGTCCATGATTCGGTGGAAATCTATATGGATGACTTCACTCCTTATGGGTCCAACTTCCAGGAAGCATTGTCCAATCTGGGAAAAGTCCTAACCAAGTGCATTGAGATGAACCTGTCCCTTAGTCCTAAAAAGTGTGAATTCTTGATGACTGAAGGGACCGTGCTAGGCCATACCATTTCTTGCCAAGGGTTACAGGTGGATCCTAACAAAATTGCTCTCATCAAGAAGGTTCCACCTCCTCACAAGGTAAGAGATGTTCGAAGTTTCTTAGGATTAGCAGGGTATTATAGGAGATTCATTAAAGACTTCAGCAAGTTGGCCTCGCCATTGTTTAGCCTCTTGGCAAAAGATGTTGAGTTTAAATGGACTGATGATTGTCAGAAGGCTCTGAATGAATTAAAGGACAAGTTGGTGTCTGCCCCAATCTTGAGAGGTCCAAACTGGGCCCTACCTTTCCACATCCACACTGATGCCTCGAACAAAGCCATAGGGGCAGCCTTAGGACAAGTTGAACAAAAACTTCCATATGCCATCTACTTTGTCAGCAAAAACTTATCCAAGGCAGATCTGAATTACACTGTAACTGAGAAAGAATTCTTGGCCGTGGTCCATGCACTGAACAAATTCCGACATTATATCACTGGATATCAAACATTTGTGCATACTGATCATGCTGCAATTAGATATTTAATGAATAAACCAGATGTGAATGCTCGTATTATTAGATGGTTACTTTTGTTGCAGCAGTTTGATTTGACTATCGTTGACAAACCAGGTAAAGAAAATGTTGTTGCTGACTTTCTGTCTAGATTGGATTTACCTGCAGGAGAGGATGGAACAGTGGATGACCAGATGCCAGATGAACATCTGTTTGCTATTTCAATACTCTCTCCATGGTTTGCTGATATAGCAAACTACCTTGTCTCAGCACAGTTTCCTCCGCACCTATCCTCAAGAGAGAAGAGTAGGATCATATGGAAGAGTGCCTCATTCACTTGGATCGGGGGCAACCTGTTCAAGCTTGGCCCTGATCAGATCTTAAGGCGTTGTGTAAGGGAGGAGGAAGTCTTTGATATCCTCCTAACCTGTCATGACGAGCCTTGTGGAGGACATTTTGTAGCCAAAAGGACTGCCTTCAAAATCCTACAGGCAGGCTACTATTGGCCCACGCTTCATCAAGATGTCAGAAGGTATATCAGCCAATGTGACCGATGCCAAAGGATGGGGAAACCGACTCCAAGGGACGAAATGCCTCTCCAACCTCAAGTGACCCTTGAGCCATTTGAGAAGTGGGGTATGGATTTTGTGGGTCCAATCAATCCTCCTTCGAGGCAAAGGTCTTACATCATCGTGTGCACAGACTACCTGACAAAGTGGGTAGAAACCAAGGCAATCAAAGCAGTGACAGAAGAAAAGGTGGCCGAGTTCTTAAGTGAAAACATCTTCTACAAATTTGGCTACCCAAGAGAGCTAGTGACCGATCAAGGAAGCCAGTTCACCTCCAACATAATTGAAGACCTACTCGCTCATCATGAAATCAAGCATAGGACTTCCACCCCCTATCATCCTCAAGCAAATGGGTAGGTGGAAGTCACCAATAGAGCATTGGAAGGGATCTTGACTAAGGTGGTGAGCAGCAGCAGGAAAGACTGGGCAGATCGCTTGGTTGAGGCCACATGGGCTTACAACACCACTTGGAAGACCACAACCGGCTTCACACCTTATGAGATAGTCTATGGGAAGAGAGCTTTGCTGTCAATTGAGTTCGAGTACAACACCTTGAGGATGGCAGCTCAGCTGGACCTGGATCTCAGCCATGCCCAACAAGAAAGGTTATTGCAGCTGAATGGATTGGACGAGCACCGAATGCAGGCCCTTCTCCACTTAGAAGTGGTTCAACTTCAGAGGAAGGTGTGGCATGACCAACACCTCAATGACAAGCAATTTCAGCTGGGAGATTGGGCACTGTTGTATGATTCCAGGCATAAGGATTTCAAGGGGAAGCTGAGAACCAGATGGCTGGAACCATATGCAGTGGAAAAATGTAATAACAATGGATCTGTTCTTATTCGGACCATTGATGAGGAGGCCATCCCTATGCTTGTCAATGGGCATCGACTAAAGATCTACAGAAAACCTCTGTCAAGGCAAGAATTCATCAAAATTGTGGAAAAATCAGTGCTGGTAATAGAGAAGGGTTCTGCCTCTGTTTTGGGCATACCCTGAAGATCTTAAAAAAAAAAAATAAATAAATAAATAAAGATCCTTGGGTGAAAACCTTTCTGAGGCTCCCAAGGCAGATGGTAGGGGTGAAAACCTCATTGAGGCATCCCTGTTGTCTTTCTGAAAATGTTTGAAAAAGACCCTTGAGTGAAAACCTCTCTGAGGCACTCAAGGCAGATGGTAAGGGTGAAAACCTCATGGAGGCGCCCCTGCTGTCTTTCAAAAAAAAAAAAAAAGAAAAAACAAACAAAAAAAACAGGGAAAGCAAGTTCACAATGTGGCAATGCATGCAGGTTGGAGGTATTCCATGCAGGAAAAGAGGCCCCTCAACTCAAAGACAAGGGTTCCTACTATGCTACCAGGTGACCTCACCAGCATACCCTCCAGAAACACTCATCTCTTCCAAGGTCTGGGCATGATTTGATCACAGTTTAGCCTTCTACAGGAAGCTACAGGACTTTCTACAGGAAGTTCTGTATTTCTACAGGAAACTTCCTGTAGAAGCTTTGGACGGCCCAGAACCGACTGTGTGGGGAGATCTAATGCCTGAGGTCTGACACGGAGGCATGCAAGCTAATGTTTTTTCCCTCACGCACTACTGTCGCCTCCTTCTACCACCCCAGTTGCCATGTAATGGAAATACCTGCACAGTCAAATCATAACATTGAATTATCAGAGGAAGCGATTCTCAAATGGGAAAAAAGGATGCAGAGACACCATGAATTACTTATCAAAGCCATCCGAGGGTCCTGCGATCGTGACCGTGATGCCACCGTCTCCACCGTTTCAGCATGCACCCGAGGAGGAAAAACTGCTACAGGACATCCTACAGGAATCCCGTAGCAGTTCATCCAGCTAGAGTGTACACCATCAAGGCGCCTGCAACACATAGAGCGAGCACATGCACCATCCGCAGCCAGGTAATAAACTTCGTAACCAACAACAGTATGCGAGGAGGAACCCACGTGCCTGTGCATGAAGCAACAACAAGCAAATCCAATCACCCTCGTCTTGAAACCTGAAAATAACGTCGTGGCTGCACAGGTAAGTGCCTCACCCTTTTTTCGTCAAATTACATGAACAATGCTCTGAAATGTTTGCAAGTGTGGAAATGAATGGGTTGAGCAGTCGGGCAGCCATTCAACTGGCCACCACGACCAGTCAGATGGTCTCGTCAGATTTGGAAAGTGTTAGTCGTGGCAAGCAAAACGGGTAATGGACACGTGAGAACCGTCCAGTCGGGGAGAAGAGGCGATTTAACGGAAATGGTGGTGGCAGATCTCCAGGGAATGATGCGGCAGTCAGGGAGACTTGCAGTGAAATGAGTAGGTGACGTCGTCCAACGGTCTGGCAGGGAAAACTCACCCCCGCGCCACGAGTTCGGCCGGGATTCAAATCCACCGGCTAGATTGTCACTCCACTCATTTATCACCAGCCATTTTGCAGTCGAGTAAGCGTCTGAATTTCTCTGAAGCTCATTACTCCAAGTCCTCGGCTCGTTCAGACGTCTGGTGGTGGCACAGAAGGCATAGAACCACTGACGTGCTCTCTGGAACCTGTGCGCGACTTCTACAGGAAGCTGCGCTACAGGAAGCTCGCTGCTACGGAGGAAAATTGATCTATTCACGTCAAAGGTGGCGAATTGGAAAAGGTAAGCCTGAACCTGTTCCTCCCATGCAATTGGTTTGAAGGGTGGAGGAGTCAACGTCCTAAAAAATGTAAAACTACAGTCTGAGCATAAAATTGCAAGCGTCGTCTTCCTTTTGCATGAAAATTGTTGTCGTAGTATATGCGGGGTTTTCTACAGGATTTGGTTTGTAATTAAGGCCCTGTCAACTCTTATCTGTAGATAGCCAAGAATTCACGAATTGTGTGCGTGACAGAGGCGTAGTTCTGCACTCTGTCTCAAGAAATCCGAAAGGCCATCTTTTGATACGCCCCCGCCACCTCTGGCTAACATAGCAGGCTTTCACCATGCCGAGTGGATTCATCAGAAAGGAACCGACAGACTCAAAGAAGCTACGGGAGAACCCGGAGGTGGTAGAACTGTTCACTCATGCACGATGGATGTTGTTTGCGACAAGCTTCAAGGTTATGATGATGAGGTGGCAGAGGAGTTCCTGCGAGCTTTGAAGCCAAAATAAAAAACGCTAGCCATTGTCAATTTCAGGGGTTTGAATCTCAGACTCACCCCACAGTTCATCAGCAGAGTCACTGACCTCCCAATGGGGTTACCGTGGGACAAGGAGGAGAGGAAATTAGGCCAGAAGGCTAAAAAGGAGTTCTTTCCACCAGAGGAGCAATTCTCAGAGGATAAGAACGGGGTTCGCAGATCTAGCCTACAGCCACTTTGGAGTGAGGTCAGCCTCCAAATTATGAAATATATCACGTGCGAAGGACGATTCAGCATCGTATATGGGTACCATTTCCAACTACTCACAGAATTGAGGCACCAAATGGACCTACCTTCAGAAAACAAGCTAAGTATTCCTTACTTCCTCCTGCAGTCCATGACTGAATGTGCCATCAAATTACGAAAGGGCACGCCAGACCAGGTAGCCCATCATGGGCTCATTAAGCTCCTCGTGAAGGATGCACTCCACACCTACACAGTCCCTCTCTCGTGGGAAGCCTTCCGAAATCTGACTAAGGATGGCGATATCAAAATGTTGACCGAGGAGCTCACCTCCTCCAACAGTGAGGAGAAGGAGCCAGTACACACAGAGAAGAAAGGGAAAGGCCAAGAACTCACGACCAAAGCACCGAAGAAAGAACAAAAGGGGAGGCAAGAGAAACCCTAGGTTTCCGAAAAGGAGGGTGACAAATCCACATTGACACCCAGAGAGAAAAGGCTACAGAGTAGGGTGGAAAGGACGGAACAAGTCCACGTCAGTAAAGGCACCTCGAAAGCAGCCTCAACCAAGTCAAAAGGCAAAGCACCCTCAGCCAAATAGGCTAAAACGGTGCCACCTGTTTCTAGAGGAAAACCAAAAACGGCTTCTACAGGAAGCCAGAAATCAGCTGATACAGGGCCTTCTACAGGAAGCCCTGAGAAAGGAAAACCAAAGGAGAAGACAGCCAAAATTCTTGCAAGGGAGGCAGCAGCCGTGCTGGCCACCCTTAGTACACCTCCTAAGCCGAAGGAAAAATGGAAGAGGGAGATCCCTCTGTATTTCAAAGCCAGGAGAAGTGTGAGAATCAAAACGGGTAGACCCCAACCTCCATCCAACAGCCCAATTACTATAGAAGATACCCCTACCTCGTCAAGGGAGAGGTCCCCCTCAAAAATATCAGTCACTTATGAGCGGGGGAGCCCGAAGACAACTACTTGGAAGGAGAGAATGGATAGGTTGGCTTCAAAAGCCCGGCTACAGGATGCTGAGGCCATTCTACAGGAAACATTGACCCGGCTTAAGGAGACAGAGAGGATGGAGGGAGAGGCACCCTCATCGCCACTTAGGGAAAACGAAGTAGAGCCACCGAGGGAAGAAGAGAAAGAGAATATTCCGGAACCTAGTCCCCAGCCAAGCTTGAGCTCGTATTATAACTTTTTGGAGGCTGGGAAAATTATTCCACAAAAATTCACAGTGCCGCTTTTCTTTGTGTTGGAGGAAGAAAGAGTGAGAACCCACACGTGGATGAAAATAGCTAAATCAAAAGGAGTGGCAGGTATAGGCCCCTTAGAGGAACAACTCAAGGAGGCAAGAAAAGAATTAGCTATGGCCAAACACGTGGCAAACTGCCAGCGGGTATTCCTACAGGAAGAGAACGCGAAACGTAAACTGCAGCTACAGGAACTGAAGAAGGAAAAGGGCACATCCTCAGGGGACACTACAGCAGAACATCAATGCAGAGAAGGACTACAAGTTGGTCTTGGGGAACCAACCTCGCATCTACAGGAAAAGGAACTGCAAGCACATATCGAGATACAAGCTCTCAAACATCAGTTGCAGCAAAAAGAGGCACAACTGGCTTGCATGGCCAGTTGGGCCATGGATGCTCTACAATGCAGACAGCCGGCCAAATCCTATGACCTGTACCTATGAGACCAGTGGCTGCAATCTCAGATTAATGCATTGGCACAGAGGGGTATCTCCCAACTCCAAGACCCCCAGCAGTTCACAGTGTTATGCAATAGCAGTTCATCAGAGGATAAGGCCAAACTCTCGGAGTTCTTTCTCCATAATTTGGCCCTTCATAATGTGAATTCATGGGATCCCAACATAGTTGTAGGGGATATGCAGTTGATGGCATTTGCCTAATGGTTGAACCATGAAGAAAAGAGGGCAGCAGAGGTCAAAGAGGTCATGGACCGAGAATTACATGAGCCACTGCTGATTAGAGCAGAGCTAGGGGATCCCACTTCATTGATATCGGCCCACCAACACTTAGCCACCAACCCTCAAACTTTATTGAAATACATGGATCAGCAGGCTCAGGCCATAGCACATTTCGAGGATATGGAGCGACTATTAGGGGACAACTGTGTTCATGCTTGCACCCGCCGATGGAACACATTGTCCCACAGTCTTAAAATCAGAGAATATCATACTCCAACTCGAATGAGGGAAGCTCTAGCACGGGTGCCCCTCTACAAGAAGTCCATACAGAACCTCCAAGCCAACTGGATTGGCCTCAAGCTAAGCCCACCTCTGTTGTTAGGATTGATGGAAGGCAGCACAGAAAAAGAAGAGCATAAGCAATGGGAAGAGGTGGAAAGGAAGGCTGGGTTCCATGCCAGTGAGGAGGAGACCACTTCAGAAGCCTGGGATGTGAGGGTGGCGGTGAAAGCAATGAAGGACGAGGAGCTGGATTAGTTGCTCAGGGATGAGAAAACATTTTAGCTGGGGGGTGATGATGAGCCCCAAATTTGGTAACATTTTGGGCTCATTTGGCCTAACTACCTTTGCTCAATCCTTCATTTTTCATAACTTATGCATCATTTTTTAGTATGTTTATGTCATTTGTACGAATAAGGGCAGTCACTATTCCTAGGTGGCTAACACGTGCTCATTTCAGGTTTTTTGACACATGATTGGAACAAAACCGGGCAGATAAGGACCAGGAGACAGCCAAGATGGGGTTGAGGATTCGTAGGAAGGTTGTCCACAACATTAAATGGCCTTCCTCGGGATCTTCACCCCCAACTCCGAGCACCAACAGCCACCACAACCAGATTTAGAAGGCAGCCAAATGGATTTTGAGGAAGCAGCAGTTCACTCCTAGTTTGGTCAGCCAAGTCCCACTGATTTAGGAGGCCAGCTTGGGGCCTCATGATGTATAAATGATAAGGCTTTAGCCTTCGAAAAGGACTTTAGAAACATTGTTGCACATTCTGCACTTCGAGCTGCTAGCTTGGTTTTGCTCTTTTGTAGCCATTATTGGCATGCTCTTTGACTTATGATTATTATTTTTTAATGGAAAGCGGTCATATTTGATCTCAGTTCTGAGCTTTTAAAGGAGCCATAGCTCTCAGGGTTGGGCCCAACCTGAGAGCCTAAGGCCTCCTTCTTCTGTCTTGCTATCTTTTCTTTCAGCGTTATGGTTTTCTTTACATGCATTTGAAACACAGTTTGTTGAGTTAGATTTCTTGGTGTGGTTAAGTAGGTCATTGTTAGAAGATAGAGTTGCTTCAGTTGTTTAGAATAAAGTGAAGAGATTGAAGTTGATAAAAGTTCCAGAAAAGGGTTGCTTGCACACTCATTTTCACCTCTTTCTAGGGGCTGGAATTGCAGACAGTGCTACCCACCAAAAACATTGGTTTACGTACTCATGCAATATTTGGTGCAATATTTTCGTTTGTAGGAGTTGTCCATGCGTTCAAACCTCTTGGAAAGTTTCTTTGCTTCAGTGCCATACATGGTTTTCCTTAGAAATAACGTTGCTGTTCATTGGTTCCATTAAACAGTTAGGAATGTTTTGATTATGTGCAGGACGTGGATGATTTGATTCAGTTTACACTGTGCAGTGCTATTCCCTCACCCTCTCATCCTTCTAAGCCTTTCCCAGGCCAACTGCTCACCTCCCAATTAGACCCCTTGTCTCTCAGCTACTCTATTGCCCACGTTATCCTCCCTTTTCGGCCTTCCATTCCCTCTACCCTCCTTTAGACAAACTAGCTTAGTACACCCCCTCATCATCTCATCTCTCTGTCACTAAGTCATTACAAACCCCTCTCCTACCTCCCTATCCACCCATGCAGCCTCTTCCACTCACCCATCACCCAAAATCCGATTGTAGAACATCCTGTAGGAATTACTGAACATCCTGTAGAAATTCTGAAACATCCTATAGAACCCCTGCAGACTTCCTGTAGAAGCTCATAAACACGGTTTCTTGGGAGCCAAACTTTGTGAGACTCTCTGGAAGGGTGTTAGGGACCCCTTAGACCCTCTTTGAACTTTCCCAACCTTTTTCAAGCCTTCCTCCTCCTTGATCCACCTCTGCACAGTAAAAAGCTAGTTAAAGGCACATGCATGATAATTCTAATAATTGAAACAAAAATACAAAAGATGTTTTCTTCAGATAGAGGTAGTCTAGACACATGCATTTTACCTTCATAGAAGTAATGGCATCTCTTTCAGTAGTTTGCATTCCCATCTCTGCATCAGTAAGACTAGCTGGTAGAATTAGGGTTTGCTAGGGTTTGCGGTTCTTGTTGGCTTTCAGTTCCTTTCTGCAAATAGATTAGCTTCCTTTGAGATTAGATTTCGTCCATCAGTTAAAAATCTTCTTCTAAGAGCTCATAGAAGTTGGCTTGAGCCCCTAGCGGACTTGTGCCAGCTGACCAAGTGACAGCTGCGGCAAGAGCTAGTACTTGTGCATACAGCACCGTCGCTTCCAAGTTTGTTACGAACTACCGGGTTGATAAAACTAAAGAAGGAAGCTCCAAGAGTTGTAGCATTATTGCTACAATACTGGAGCCCACCAAAGGGGTTGGTTCTCCTTTACAGAGGCCTAAGCTTCTCACATCAAGTGGCTCATTCTCCCATAAGGGTCTGATTTTCCCATAACGGGATTACAAAAACTCTCCTAGTAGAGGGGCTTAATGAATCCAAACATTTGAATGACATAATGAGTCCAACCTACACCCTTACCTATTTTAAAGAAGGTTTAAATAGTTATTCATTTGAGAAATACCTCATCATATCAAGGAAAGAATAATTCTCAAGATCCCAAAAATTAGGATCTAGCATCATTTAAGGGATTGGTTTGAGGAAATATGTCAACCATGCTCATGATAATATAAAATCCCCATGCAATATAAATTCTCCACGAATATATAAACTCTCCCTTAAGACTAATTCTCCATGAATATCTCAACTCTCCCTGAAGACTAGGAAATAAAATCCATGCATATCTCAACTCTACCTTGAAATGAGGAAATTATAATTCCATGTAGCTTTTGCACCAATTCTACATAGTTACAACATTTATATTTATTTCCTATTACAAATATAAATGAAAAATACATAATGTATAAGTACCTATACTCAAAAGAAGTATTAATCATTTATTTTATCATTTTCCCATTCCACCTCAAACTTGAATGACCCGCATCTTTTGCATGTGAAGTCCTCTTGGCATCATTCTTCGTTGTGCAAACAACTTTGGCAGAAATTGAGACAGACTTAAAATTGTTTATTATGAAGATACTCTTGGATCATTTTGATGTATAATTAATTTTATATTTTATTGTGTACTATTATTTAATTAAAATTTCCAGGTTATTAAAAAATTAAAATATTAGATTAATGCCTAACATTTAATATAACCCTCGCACATGTTTTAATTTTTTGTTGAGGATATTTATTTCAGGGTTAAAGTTACTTGAGTTTTAACAGGCGGTTACTTTTAGACAGGTCCCCTCCTAGTTTTCTAGAACTTCTATGTACCCCCTCAAAAATCGCTTTATTTATAAAAATGGTGGGCGCCGCTTTCACGGTTTGACTTTATAAAGGGTAAAAAGGGGTTTTATTTTATTATAAATTTAAACATAATTATATATATATATACAAACTCATTAATAAATTTTTTTGGCTTTTATTATTATTATTTTTTAAATTGATATTTTTATTAAATAATTATTATTTGTGACTTTTTTCCCCATAGTTACAATACTATATAATCCATAAGAGGAATATACATATAATGTCAATACATCTATCATGTCACTTGTGAGAATTGAACTTGGGTGGGAAGGATTCCATTATTTCCTCCCAAGTACTAGGAATAACCCTAATTGACCATTTATTAGTTGTGACTTTATTTATATATGTTTTCTATTATTATTATTTTGATCTTGGCCTTAATTTAATCATGGAATTGGGAAATAAGGGAAAAATTAGTGTAGAATGATCGGGTCCTATTAAGGGGATGAGAACACGATCAAATAACCCAAGGTTTCTTGTAGTGTGGCTATTTTATGTACAACATCTATCTCCATGGGGGATAACATCTCCCTATGAAGTACTAAGAATAAGTAGACCAAGTGCCTCCATTGGTGCTTTGAAAATCAATCCCTACACCTTAACCATCTTTGAGAATTATAGAATCTGAAATTGAAACATGGTTTGAAATCATCTGCTTGAAACCTTATGCTTCTTCTTTGAAATCATCTGAATTAACCCTACTTATTTACAAAAGAAAAAAATTGTATATACAAACTAAAACACCAACTATTCTATTGAATTTAAATACTTAATCTGTGAGCTTAGTGTTGTGGGGAAAAGTATCCGATGCGGATGACACTAACCCTTCTAAAGGTGACAGTCTTTAGCAACAACTGAATGATAAAGTTTTCATGTTCCACTTTATGAAAGTACAGAGAGAATAGTAAGAAGGTCAACCAACCTGGTGTCTTGCGCTTAGTCGATCCTTGTCCTTCTCTCTTTGTATCCTGCTCCCAGCTCTTTGCTCTCCTAGCCGATCCAGCTACATACAGATCCTGCACTAAACAAGAGAGCGAACTACAAGATACATGTACTCATAACTGAAGCATGGATTAGGGTGCATCAAATATACATGTAAACACAAAGCATCTATGTAAAACAAGTATATAGGAGAACATGCAAACTTTATTGATAGAAAGTAACAGGGTTCCAGAGGAAGTTACAACCAATGATGTTGGATCCAATCCAGCAGCACCTCCTCGGCAGCAAGAACTCTCCTCTTCACCTCTAGTAAAACAATCACCCAATAATCCTGGCGGTATACCAACAGCACCTCCTTGCTTATACAAAATTCCAGCCTCTTTAGACCTCATAGAAGAGCTCTATATATAGGAGGGAAGAGGAAAGGATGAGTCAGCTGGAGGCTGGCATATAGCTGACTAGTGTCCTCTCCATCTTCAGTTAATCTTCAGTTCGTGTGTCCACTTGGAGATCCTTGCTTACACATGGTGATCAAGTACCTCTTACTCATCACAGGGCGAATCTCATGAACCAAGTGTCATTTTGGAAGCTTCCTGGGCAATTGACACCTTGCAGGATGACTGTGCCACTTGGCCAATCTCGCCCAGCGCAGGTAGCCTTCATTGTTTTTGACTTCCAGCGCAGGTACAGAGTGGGACAGTTGCAATACAGCGCAGATGCTCAGTTAAGCAGCTGACATGATCCAAAATAAGCCTGTTTTGAAGTGTTTTCAGGTGGAGAACTGATTGGAAGTGCTGTTGTTTGATGACCTTGTTCCTTTAGGGGTAAGAACAACATGTTTAGGGACTGAGGATCCCTGTAATTATCGACATTCCATGCTCCATGACGCGAGGCACAAAAATGTCTATAACAGTTTCCCCCTAAAGTATGAGGCCGTTTATCGGGTGAAATGCTTTAGCTAGAGGATCCGAAGTTCGTTCCAGTGCTGAGGAGAGTGCCCTGTAATACAATACAATACAATAAATTATTTTTCATTCATCATTATTCTCATGATCTAGCTGAGGCGGGCATTCCCATGCTCAGCTTTCTATAAATACATTTTGGTACATATGACAGACGATCGTCTGAAGATAGACTGATAATTTTCTGCTGAAACTATCATCCTTTGAATAGGATGATCATCTGCTGCAATGATGTACATGGCAAATGTTTTTATATTTCCTGAATATATATCGCAGCCCGGATGGATGAAACTAGATCCGGGGTCTTCAAACTCATTCGATCTTCACTCTAAGTACAAGTCGATCCATGTGAGAATTGCGCTGAAGTCGAACATGGAAAGACATCGCTTGATTACCAGTCAATAATGAAAACCGTTAACAAGCGCGAGAGGAATCGCCAATAATGACGATGACCCTCAAGGTACTGCAGTACAATTCACGTGGCGTGAAAAAGGACTTGGCGTCGAACGCCACGCAAAATCTTCTGGTCGAAGGTCATTGATGTATACCTGTCGCCGGAAGTGAGAAACTTGCCATTGAGGCATGCAAGCTTCAAAGTACTGATGGGGGTGTTCCTAGATCAACTTCTTGGATAATGAGCTGAAGTCGACAAGAAGCGATCCGTCAAAGGAGGGCCTTAATGAATCCCACATCAATGACACGGAACGGAGCTAATGACTTTAGTGGAGGTGAAAACAAACTGTGAAATATGATTCAGGGTGGCGATCATGAATGGATGAAGGATAATGTATGGTAGTGGATGGGACACGGTTGACACTTCCAGAATGACCCCTCTTGAACATATAACGACACTGATGCGATGGATCGGTAGCATTACCCCAAATGTGGATGGTGTGGCGAGGACCATGGTGATGAGACCGGTGAATGAAACAACCCAACCCGATAAGGTACGGAGGAAAAGTGTCATGTCCAAGAGTGACTTGCTACCTTTAAACTTTGATGTTCTCCCAATTTTTCCCCAGTCATTTCTGACCAGTACCTCTTTATTTTTGTCAAGCTTGAGGAGGATAACATATGCTTGTTCTATAACCTGCCCTTCGGGCAAGCCTATTGCTATGATTTAACGAGCCTAGCGATAGGGAAACTCGTTCTCGTCTAAAGACAAGTTTGTCGCTATTTAATCATTTTAACGAGTCTAACGACAAAGAAAACTCGGTCCTTTTCATTTTTAGAGAGTCTAAAAAGGTACAGAAAGTTAACTCCATAATTCCTTTTTCGTCAGCAAATCCCTTAAGTCCAAAAAAGTATAAAACAATACAGAAGGGATGGCTGTTCGGTACTTTTAACGAGCCGAACCAGGCAAGCGCTCGATCCTTTTGTGCAATAATCCCTCAAGTCCAAAAAGATTAAAATTTAGAGGAGGGATAGCGTTCCGGTCATTTAACGAGCTGGAAGGCCAAAACTCGGCAAACTTTTCATATTTTACGAGTCAGTGAAAAGAGCTGAAAGAAGACTCGTCTTTTGAGGAACGAGTGATAAACAGGGATAGCTACAGATTCCAGGTACAGGTTGGAATTTTCCAATCACGGCAGTGTCGTAAGGATGGCTAGGTGAAATCACTCTTCGCAGCTGTTTCTCAAAAGAGGTAAACACACAAATGGAAGTGAATGATCGGCCAAATGAACAGTGGAGGTGATGGATGAAAACACGATCAAGGTTCTTATGGCTGATGAATTTACGATCTCAAAAGGTTATTTACCGGTTAATTTTTTCCATGAGCTTGAACTCTGGGGGAAACTTTTGCTCACACTTTTCTATTTTTTAACGAGCTTAAATTCAGGCCTAAAACTGCTCGGATTTGCATTTATTTTTTAACGAGCATGAACTATATGCTAAAACTGCTCGATATACCAGTCATATGAAGAACGCCTCTCGTAAGGACCAATTTTTATAGAGCTTATGCCTTACCACAGCTGTGCTCACTTTTGGCAAATTTTACTTCTGCCCCACAGGCTTTCTTTCATGCAAGTTCGGAAACGGCTAATCTTAAAACCAGATAAATAACCGCCCCTAGCTTGCACTCCAGAAAGTTTGCATGCCCCCAGGTATAGGATAGAATTTCGAGGCTGCCCCTCCTCTCCCCTACTTCTGTTTTTCTTTGGGTGTTCTTACTTATTTGTCATCTTGCTAATCTAATGTTAACGATACTTGTCTTCTCGTTATTTTAAGGGGTCTTACGCAGTACTCAGACTTCCTGTCGGCCCACTTTGAACAAACAGCTATCTGTGACAATAGAAGAACACTACTCAAAGATAAAACATTGGTATTATTGAGGGAGGCTTGCCTCTTTCTTATTATCCGAAGAGTGGTTCTATTCGCTGCCACAAATCAATCTCTTTCTTCGGCGGTGTCTATCATTGGGTTGTCCAAAGATGGTTACCCTCTGTTACAACAATACGGTCTCCTTCTTAGTTGACTGCCCCTGCTTATCCTTCAAAACATATGTTTCGATGGGCGAGGCTTGAATTTAAAGATGGTGACTACTTGTTACAATAAGGGAATTCCTACTTGGGCATTGCCCACTTTTTTAGACAAAGGTGAATGATTCCCAAACACATAACTTTAACAAAAGATCATTATTCCAGAACAACCCCACTTCCTTCGGACGGGGTACGGACTAGTCATGTTCTTCTGCGGAAATTCTTCCTTATACCCGGAGTTTCTTCTGCCCGAAGCAGACCAGGGTGCATGCCCCCTGGGTCCTAGTCTTTCTTTCCGAATTACTCGCGCTCATCGGGAAGGAGGACTGGGGGCGGAGGCGAATCTTGAGTGAACAGACCATTTAGGATTGGTATTTGACTATTTGCGATGCGAGATCCCGGAAATGAAAGTTGGTCTACGAGCTTGACCACCCTTCCTTCGTGTGGAAAACACATTACTCTAAAGAGTGAGGAGACTATCGCTCCCATGCAATAAATATAGTCGCGTCCAAGGAGTAGGTTATAATCCAAGGGTCCTTGAACTACCAACACGTTCATCCTGACGGTCTTCCCTTTCAACGTAACAGGTACATCGGGGAGGATCCCTAATGGTCGACTGGTTCCTTTATCAAAACCTGAGAGATTTCTCAACTCAGGTAAAAGCGCTGGGGAACCCAGTGCTTTCCAAGCAACAGAGGAAAGGATACTCACAGACGCTCCTTCATCAATGATAGTACCAGCCATAATCATTCTATAGATCTGGACAATGATTCTGAATGGAACACTGGCTGGTAACCGGGGTCTGCCTAGTTGATTCCAATCAAAGGATACAACCAGGTTGCTTGGTGGTGGGACCGAATATACGGCCGGATACGACTCTGATGATGTTCCTTCCTGCGATAAAGGAATGGGCGCATTGCCCTGATGCTCATCTGAGTCGGTGCTGATGAAAAGAACCTGGATGGTGTCATCCTTGTTCTCATCAGTGAGGGCGTCGCATGAAGATGACTCTTCGGCGACGGTGTCATTTGAAGACGGGTCTTCAATGACGGGGTCATTGGACGATAGAACCTCTGAAGGAAGAACCGGGCCAACTGCCGTATCGACCTTTAGACTTTCGTCTGGTCTAGATTCGGTAGGTTCATTCTCAATGACCGACACTTCAGCTGACCACCCGAGTGGTTCAACCGGATTTTCAACTATCGAGGGATTAGGCGCGAGTTTTCGGTATCCAGGAGGAAGTTGCACCGGTGACACCGGGCGATCTTCCAAAACTCTCTTGGCCTCATCTAAGAATGGACATTTGTGGATGGCATGATGACCTTCACAGAATAGACAGGGTGATCTTGGTCCCCTTCTTCGTCCTTCACTCTCGCTAGTTGACGGAATGCAATCAACTTGACAACCAGAGGTTGATGCTACCGGATTGTGCAACCTTGGGGACCAGTCCCTTAGTATCCGGGGAATACAAGGACAATCACGATGGAAGTGGATCCCTTTGCAAATGACACATGGCGTTTTAGGCCCGGTCGGTGCAGTGTGTGGGTTTTTGTCAGCTTTCTTCTGCTTGCCCCCAGTCGCCTTCGCCAGAGGCTCCTTCTGCTTCTTTTCTCTCTTCTTCTTTTCCTTCTTCTCCTTGGGAGGCTGACTTTTGCCAGCTCTACCTTGCGAAGATGAAGGATCAGAGGAAGTATCACAAGAAGTGGAAGGCTGGTGGGTAGTTCTAGATTGTTCTGACTGTTGATTCGAATGCTCAGGATTAGTGGCGATCTGGACTACATTAGTTGAAAAGAGCCATACAGGGAGGCCGATTGTCAATCCTGGAAGCGACAATGTAGCCATATGAGGCGCACCAACATCTCCCCAAGAGGAGAAGGGATTTGGATTTCCGCCAAGGTTACTTCCTTGGTTGGTAGGCTCCATACTTTTCAACTGAAAGATCAACGTGGGAATAACAGGTGATTATGTTCCGCTTTAAAATAAATTTTATTTACGACGCTTTTAGACACAAACTTGCTTTTTCATGTTTTAAGAGTCGAGAAAAAGCTAAAGATGACTCTAGTCGCCTTCGATGTATTAACGAGCCCGAAGTGACAAATGCTCGGTTGGAATTTTTCAGTTATAGAGTTTGAAAAAGGCCAAAAGAAACTGCTCTGGAGATCTAGGCAGAGGGTGTGCCAAACCTTTCGCGAAACCACAGAATACGTTTTACGGTACGGGTGGTCGATCTTCGTGAATGCTGTGTTCACTGCATCACGATCAGTAGGGCGGCCGACACGGTTTCCTAAGGATAAAGGATAAAAGCCTATAGGGGTCTCCCAATATACGCGACGGTATGCGGGAGCTCAAGTCCGTGTTAGTGCCACCGACTCTCAGGAGGAATCACCCACCTTCGTAGAGATCGACAGTCACTATGTTTAACGACGCCGGAACACGTCTCTACCTAGACCTCTAGATGTTTGCGTTAAATTCCAAAGCGTTGTTATGTAAATTGAGTTTATTTTAATGTTGATCTTTCTTAACAGTTTGCCTTTCAGGTTCGCCACGAGATGTATATATACAACTTCCTATATGCAATCTAAGAATGAGAAGCAAATCTTTTCAATCTTTCAACTTTTGAAAACCTTAATCTACTTGAGGGAAAAGAAAGACACAACTTTTTCCACAGATCAAAGAACACACACTAAAATGCACATTTTCCTAAATCGTCAAGCACACAGTCAAATGCAAAATGCACAATGCATGTATTTCTTTTCGTTATCCTTAATGTTGATGCTAACAAAAGGAAACTGTTGTATGATTTTTGAATCAACTTTCAAGTAGGAATAAACAAGCTTGTCCACAATCAAAAAGACACCTTATGATAGACTTGTTTAAACACAAGAAAAGTATAGATTCAAACCATAAAAGTGAAAAGCAAACAAACTCAAACAGCCATGAACAGTAATAAAACTAACTCATAAGATCGCAAAGATACTTTTACAGCTCAGGATCTAAGAGGCCACAGCTACTAGGTTCGCTTTTCACAATGGGAAATTGTAACTGAAACAAGAAATACTGAAAGAACGTTTACAATTTCATCACACAACTGAGGCGGAATAAAGTCAAGGAGAAGTGGTCTACAGCAAATACAATGACCAGCAAGCAATCAGCCAAAAACAAGTGCAAACAGGGCCAAGACACAAAAGGAAGACTGAGCAAGACAAGGGCTAACTGGACCAGCGCAGGTTCTAGTCTGCCAATCTCACTCTCAGCGCAGTTCCCGAAGGGAGCACCTGCGCTGTAATGCAGGCTGCCTGTGTACAGCCTGCACTGACTCACGAGAGTTACGTCTGCTAAGAATTCCGGGTCATAAAAAGCTCAAAAATGCACTGTATTTGCTGAAATAAAAAGCTATAGGTCAAGTACAGGCTAAGGGATGATCAAGAGGATAAAGATCTATCACAAAGAGTAAAGATTCATCTGTAGATTAGCTCTTTAAATCTTGAATTTGCTCAGCAAAGGAGCAAGAGTAGCAGTCCCTCTACTTCGCTTTTGATATAGTCAAAAGCTTTTCGATTTGGTACTCTTTTCTTCAAGAAATGAATAGCAAAATACTACAAACAACAACAAGATACTAGGGTCCCCAGTGGAGTCGCCAGTTTGTTGTGGGGAAAAGTATCCGATGCGGATGACACTAACCCTTCTAAAGGTGACAGTCTTTAGCAACAACTGAATGATAAAGTTTTCATGTTCCACTTTATGAAAGTACAGAGAGAATAGTAAGAAGGTCAACCAACCTGGTGTCTTGCGCTTAGTCGATCCTTGTCCTTCTCTCTTTGTATCCTGCTCCCAGCTCTTTGCTCTCCTAGCCGATCCAGCTACATACAGATCCTGCACTAAACAAGAGAGCGAACTACAAGATACATGTACTCATAACTGAAGCATGGATTAGGGTGCATCAAATATACATGTAAACACAAAGCATCTATGTAAAACAAGTATATAGGAGAACATGCAAACTTTATTGATAGAAAGTAACAGGGTTCCAGAGGAAGTTACAACCAATGATGTTGGATCCAATCCAGCAGCACCTCCTCGGCAGCAAGAACTCTCCTCTTCACCTCTAGTAAAACAATCACCCAATAATCCTGGCGGTATACCAACAGCACCTCCTTGCTTATACAAAATTCCAGCCTCTTTAGACCTCATAGAAGAGCTCTATATATAGGAGGGAAGAGGAAAGGATGAGTCAGCTGGAGGCTGGCATATAGCTGACTAGTGTCCTCTCCATCTTCAGTTAATCTTCAGTTCGTGTGTCCACTTGGAGATCCTTGCTTACACATGGTGATCAAGTACCTCTTACTCATCACAGGGCGAATCTCATGAACCAAGTGTCATTTTGGAAGCTTCTTGGGCAATTGACACCTTGCAGGATGACTGTGCCACTTGGCCAATCTCGCCCAGCGCAGGTAGCCTTCATTGTTTTTGACTTCCAGCGCAGGTACAGAGTGGGACAGTTGCAATACAGCGCAGATGCTCAGTTAAGCAGCTGACATGATCCAAAATAAGCCTGTTTTGAAGTGTTTTCAGGTGGAGAACTGATTGGAAGTGCTGTTGTTTGATGACCTTGTTCCTTTAGGGGTAAGAACAACATGTTTAGGGACTGAGGATCCCTGTAATTATCGACATTCCATGCTCCATGACGCGAGGCACAAAAATGTCTATAACACTTAGGTATGTTCCTACTTTAATTAGCATAACTACTCCATCAAATAAAATCATGGTTCCAATGGAACCATGCAAGCACTAGTGTACTTGATTGATATTCCTCCAAGATTATGACCATGAAAAGAAACAATTGTATAGGAATTTATGAATTAAATTGAAAATTGAGTCCATAATCATTCTATAATTCAAAATCTAAGCTATTTAAACACTCAAATAAACTGATATAGGATCATAAAAAACATAGAAAAATACCTTCTGATCAATGGTGAATTCTTTCTCTTGATCCAATAAATCCATCTGCTTTTTCGGAATATCTACTAATTTGTTTTCAAAATTTTCAACACATACATACTTTTCAAAACTCTCTTCAAAGTTTTGATCCTTACATTCCTTTTGATAATATTCATATCTCAACCCATTGTGTGCCGTTAGATGCATTAAGCCTTCAGGAAGAACAAAGTCTGGCACAAACTCTATCTTCTTTGACCACATGTCTACAAAAATGTCCCAAAATATCATAATAGAATCTATAGATTTATGAGGCAAACTGTTAACCCAATCTCTACATTTTCCATCTAGAGAATTGTAAAATATTCTTAGATATACATCCTCATGTTCAACTTTGAGATTATCATCAAAGTATTGAAATAACAAAATATGTTTATCTATTGCGTTTCTATCATTTCCACTAAACTTGGAGCACGTCTCCAAATATTCTTCATTATCATCGAGAGGATAGGAAATCCAAGAATATTTGTAAAATACAAATATTTATTCCTTGAAGTGTTGAAATATGTAGTTATGGTCGGTATTCATAATAGTGATTTGTACTTGTACCGATGAAATACAAATTATATTTGTAAAATAAAATTTATATGAAGCATGTTCTTCATGCGTGCAAGGAAAATAAAATATTTATTTAATTTTATATTCAAAAGGAAATTTTTGAATTTTGAAATTATGATTTACCTCCACAAGAAGAACAAATTGGCCCTTCTCTTGCATAATTTGGCTCAGCCCTTTATGGAACCCATTCAATACTCAAGGAAGATTATAAATATGAGTGACTCGTCCTCCCTCAAGGTGCTTCACATATCTTATCTTTAAAGAAATATATCTCTATAATACAAGGTGAAAATGAGGTTGAATATAGTAGGAGAAGAGAGTGATTGGTTTTATCCTCATCCAAGCAAGTAAAGAATACCAATTTCAATCCTATAACCTATGATATCTACCTGAGGCAAATTTTGAAATCTTCTATGATTTATTTCTATGCTAGAAGGATCAAATTTATTTCTGGTATCACTGAGGTCTTCTGTGGTTTATTTCTATGCCAAAAGGAAGCATCTTTGTGGAACAAGGAGGTTGAATCCATGTATACAAAGATCGAACTCGTGTGGTTTAATTCTATGGAAGAGGGATTAAATATGTGGTTTATATCTCTGTGATTGCAATCAGATTGAGGAGGGATGACTTGGTCTATTGGTGGGAGGTTGAGCTAGTCTTCTATGCTAGTCATCAGTCTTGACTTTGATGTAACTTTTGTTGAATTCATTATATAAGGAAAGGATTGTTGGGTTTTCCCCCATGTGGGTTTTCCGAGGGTAAAATCTTGTGTTATTGTGTGGATGTGTCTTTATGATCCTTATGATATTTTGTATTTACCATTGAGCTCCTTTGTGTAATTACTTTGTGATGGAAAAATATTAACTTAACTAAATAAGGAATTATCAGTATAAAGGATGCCCTAGTTTTTCAACAAGGTATCAGAGCTAATGGTGAAAGAGAAACCCTAGAAAAGAAGTCATCCTTGTTTCATGTAATCCCTAATACATTTCTCTATCACTAATTAAATGGAATTCCAATCTGTCTCATTAGGCCTACAGCCCTAGTCTTCGAAAAAGGATAAATCCAAATGGCAAGAAGAGAAAGGAGCATTAGTAGGCCAGAAAAAATTAGGAATTAGTTTCAACAGGGGGGGAGGGGGGGGCATGCTGAAAATTTCTAGGCCTATTTCAAGGGGCAAGAATCCTCAGGAGATGTGAAGAAACCTCAATATCCTATACCAAGTCTAACTTCATATCATAAATCCACAAATCCAAAGTTCCTAAGCATGAATCTCTTGTGATATTTTGTCAAAAGTATTCTATGGTCAAGAAATTTCAGTCATGAGAGAACCTCATTTAGCTATGAATCATGACCTCAATATCCATGTTTTTCATAGGTGTGTAGCTTCAATGACAATGTGTTTTATTAAGTATTGTCAGTTGAGGAGTTGATAATGACAAAGTAGTTCATGAATCTCATTCTTCTTAGGGACTAATTCAAATAAATATGTTTCTCTTGAAAGCGTATTCAGTTTTGATCAAGAACAAATATGAGGATTGATGTCTATGAGGATGGAATATTATTCAACACAATACTATATCTATGTGAACTAAGTAAAACTTGATTCATTAGTTAAAATTCTTATAGGTTAAGTTAAAAGTCTATTGTGGAATGAACACTTGTTGGAAAAAGGAATATCATGCATTTAGGATCCAAAGTTATGATCTATTAAGTTTGAATGTCTGATATATTCTTGATTGCTGGAAAAAGGAATGAAGTCCCGTTTCAAATTCGTATTTCATTTGCCTTTATAGTTTGAACCTTAGAAGTTCATTTCAAAAATTCTATTTAAAATATGAGCTTGTGATAAAGGAATGAAGGCTTATTTCTTTGTCAATATCAATTAGCCGAAGACCTTAGGTGTATTAGTAGAGATCATATAAATTCAAACAAACCCAATTAATCACAGTATATAGTTTGTTTGCTTTAGACGAAATCATTGGATCCTAACTTGTAGCAGAGGATTATATGTAATAACAACCAGAAGATACAATTCACATTGTCTAAGAAGAATGGCTCAAGTCAAATGCTAATGATATCATAAATATCTCAATTTGTTTGTTTGATTTCATAAGACCATGTCAAAGTCTTGAAATTATGATTAAGTTAAAGGAATCTTAGGAAGGTCATAATTCATAAAGAAATCTTAGATGCAAGGTTAAGTCTGTGCAATCATTTGAAAGAAAATTGAAAAGATTGTTTCCATAATTTTAAAGAATCTGAATTTTCCCAATTAAGCCATCTCCATAATTTATCAATTATGTCTTAAATGACTTAGTATTCAAGCTCGAAGGTTGATTGTTTATTATATCCAAAGCTACATTAGTAAGTGTTTGTAGGTTTATATTTCTCCTTAGGAAGTCTTCATGAAATATCAACAAATGAAAAGATATTACATTGAAACTTGAAGATCATTAAGAATAAAGATTTCTACCATCTAAGTTTTAATGCTTCCTTGAAACCCTAACATGCAAGATTAAATGACTATATCAAAATGGTTTGGAATCTTGTCTTAAAAATATATGGAGGAAGTATGGAAAGATCAATCATCAACAATGTTCATACCAAATTTTTCTAGAAACTGATCTATGCCTTCTAAGGGGAATTGACATTTAATGACTCAAAATTAGTATGAAATGTCCTTTGATATACATTCTTTCCTCCAATGCCATCTTGCATGACCTATGCCAATTACGTGAAATATGTTTTGACAAAGAAGTATGATACTATGATCTCATATGGTCTTTCCTAAAATTAAGAATAGATGAAGGACGAGTTATCTATTTTAGAAGAATCAAGAATGCTCATCTAGTTGGGGATGAAAATTGTTGGACTATTTGATGGTACAAGTGCTCCTAAAAATTACAATAAAGAGCTATCATACAAGACATAGAGTGCTTCTTGAAAAGGGATACAAATGACACAATTCAATAATGTTGTTTTTCCGTATGGCTTCCAAACCCTACACATGTTTTGAAGTACATGATTAAGAAAACCATAGGATTTCTAGAAAAATCCCTAGGATTTAATGTCTACCGCTGAAAGAAGAAACCCTAACCCTAGCTTATGTATGATGATGTGGATGAGGTTGCCTGCTATAAGAAGCTAACATCTTCTAAGATCAAGAGGGAGCTAACTATCTTACCAAATATAAGTATTTATATCTTTATAGTTTGATTATTATTATTGTTATTAATTCACTAATAGTTAGTCTCTTATCTTTGAATTTTATTTGCCTGGTTGTAATTCTTCTTCCACGGTCTCTTAGTGAGGATTGCAGTTACTTAGGTAGGGATACCAAGTCTTTGACAATAGATGGCATAAGTAGAGGAACAAAGCAAACCAAGAGGACTTTCCATAATTTATACTTGAAGGTATTTCTTCCAGAGGGAGTAGTTAGCAAGCCTTGTTTTGACATCATAAGGAGTTGAACTGAGGTTTCATGGAAGTGTGAGAGGGAGCACCCAATAAAGGCAACCTTAAAGAATTTGTGATGATGGATCATGTGAAACTGCAAGCATTCCTAGATTCAATTT
This sequence comes from Pinus tabuliformis, assembly GCA_031772625.1. Lineage (NCBI taxonomy): Eukaryota > Viridiplantae > Streptophyta > Pinopsida > Pinales > Pinaceae > Pinus > Pinus tabuliformis. The sequence goes on along the minus strand of CM062820.1, from coordinate 788,646,549 downwards.
GAGAGTGTTGAAGACAAAAATAGTTCATTAAGATATTGCTTTAGTTTGGGCTCTATAATAATCTCTTGGATTAACATGAATTAGTATGGCAGAGACCGACTATATTGTAGTTGAATTATAAATTTGAGAATAAATATAGCTTCAGAGGCTACACAAAAGTTTTGATCAAGTGCATGTGACAACTATGATGACAAATGTGGTGCATAATGGAGCAATGAAGCTCGAGTATATCTCCACAGATGGCCAGATAACCAATATGCCGATGAGGCCTCTTTCTAGAGGGAAGTTTGTGTAATTATAGGGAAAGCTTGGACTTGTAGAAATTGCCTCTCTAATTGAGAGGGAGTGAAGATTGCATCATGGATATGATTTCTCCCTATGTCATGTACTTTGACTATAATTAGGGATGTTATCCTTATGTCAAGTACATTAACTAAAATTAGGGAGAATGGCCTGACAGATTAGATAACATCATGAACAAAAATTCTTCTTGTGTTATTGGATAGTGACCTAGTTAGGGTTATAGTATCACATTTTCCCATGTCATTGTATAGTAAAATAATTAGGGTTGTAGTCCTTGTTTCACTTTGAACTGTATAGGAAAATGGTCTGGCAAAAGACAATCACTCTCCTTGTTCCATTATATAGTGACCTGATTAGGGATGTTGTCCCTATGTCACTTTGACCTGGATTAGGGAGAATGGTCCTATAGGTTATAGCCTCCTAAAATCATCCTCTTATATCTTTATAGAGTGAGATTCTTTCGGCATCATGCTTTGAACTCTTTCTAGAGTGATCTTGTTTGGTGAGGCCTCTTGGAGAATACCAAATTATGCATATGTGCCATATGTCAGGCGTACTGATTTGGTTATGGTAATGTTGTTTATGCTAGTGATCATAATATTCATAATGATGTATGTCTTAATATTGATGATCATTCCTTATATAATTTTCAACTTGAGGACATCTTGATAGTCATTATGAATACCTCCCTAGCTAAGAGGAGTGTTGGAATATGTAGCTATGACCGGTCTTCATAATATCCATTTGTACTTGTAATGATTAAATATGAATTATATTTGTAAAATAAAATTTATATGAATCATGTTCTTCATGATTTCAAGAAAAAAATATATTTATTTTATTTTATAATCAAAAAGAAATTTTTGAATTTTGAAATTATTATTTACCTCCATAAGAATACCAAGTCGTCCCTCCTCTTGCACAAGTTAGCTCGTCCCCTTATGGCACCCATTTGAACCTCAAGGAAGACTATCTTATCTTCACATATCTTATATTTAAAGAAGTATATATTTGTAATACAAGGTGAAAAGGAGGCCGAATACAATAGGAGAAGAAAGTGATTGATAATTTTCTCATCCAACAAGGAAAGAAGACCAAGTTCAGTGTGAGTCCCTATGATATCTACTTGAGGAAAAGTATGAAAAATTAAATGATTTATTTTTATGCCAGGAGGACCAAATTTCTGTATGGTAGGGATGAGCTCTTCTGTGGTTTGTTTTTCTGTCAAAAGGCATAATCTTTGTGGAGCAAGGAGACCGAATCTCTCTACAAGAAGTCTAAACTCTTGTGGTATGTTCCTATGGAAGAGGGACAAAATCCATGGCTTGTATCTCTATGATTGCAATTAGATTGAGGAGGGATGACTTGGTTTCTTGATGAGATTTTAAGCTATTCTGCTATGATGGTCAACCATATTGACTTTTATGTACCTCTTATTGAATTCATTCTATAAGGAAATGATTGTTGGCTTTTCCCCCCATGTGGGTTTTCCTAGAGTAAACTCTTGTGTTATTGTATGGTTGTAACTTTATGATCCTTGCAATATTTTGTATTTATCGTTGAGCTCCTTTGTGTAATTAATTTTTGATGGAAAAATATTAACTTAACTAAAGAAGTAATTATCAGTATAAAGGATGCCCTAGTTTTTCAACATAAACCAACTATCGTAGCAACCAAGTTTTCCATTTAAGACATAATTGAGTCGCTGGTGAAGAATTTTAAATTATGGATTTGTTAGATCATGGAGTTGCGAATGAAAATATAATACATCCTGTATGTGTAATCCTTATTCACTCTCAATATTAAGATCTCGTATTTGTCATACAAAACTAGGGAAAAATAACTCAACTCTTCATTCCTTGACAACAGTTCCAAAAGATGTTGTGTCCTTGATATGTTCCTAGCTAAGTAGGAATAATGCCAAGGCAACTCAAAGTAACTTTTCACCTCAAGGTGGCCCTTTAATTAGAGGGGGCTCCCTCAAAGATCAAGATGAAAATAGTTTCTTACTTTAACCAATTAACAACATGTTTATTAAGCTTTCTGGCTAGATTTAAATAATGGGAAACAAGGCTAAGGATAGAGGTGGAAGTGAATAGAATGAGGTTGGACACTCTTGATTATATGCCTATCCATTAGTCACTGGAATCTCAAAACGCATAACACAATAGCTAATAATGGAAGCTGTAATGTACAAAGTTCACATATGCAACGAAATAAGCTTCAAAGTACTTCAAAGATGTAAACATCCATTATAGGACAAGTAATGTATATTAATTATTGTATAAGAATTGATATGAGATGATTACAATGAGGGTGAGGGCCTACTTATATACCCTAGGCAAGTGCCCTTTCATAAATAGTCATGTTTCTAAGACATGCCTCTTCATTTTTTTTCTCGGTAAAAAACTAAACTATTAAATTATGTACAGAGGTCAAAAATACATCATGGTGAAACCAGTGAGAATCAGGCTCTGGGTATGATACCCAAGAGCCGATGATGCACCAAATGCAGAAGCAAGAGCAAGCCCACGCAGGGGCACCAGACTAAAAATTGAGACTGACCAAAGGAGCAAGCCCACGCAGGGGCATCAGACAAAAAGGAGATTGACCACCAGAGCAAGCCCACGCAGGGGCACCAACCATTGCATCCCTCGCAGGGGAGACTGTCCTTACCCGATCCATTAACAAAAATTCTGATACAGAGATGACAAAACAGAAAGCGAAAGAGACCATAAGCTTTGTGGTTAAAACTGAACCAAATACAAACAGCAAATAAGACCAGTAGACCAGGCGAAAAGCCAAAAGAACCTTGTGTGCAAGCGTCTTCATTCATCCATTTGCTCTTCCTCAATCCGGCACCAGCCATAGGCTTCTCTTTCAGCATCGGTGGGAAATGTCGCTACCCCTTCCCCAGTTTCCGTCCTTTGAACGTTCTGAGTTTGCTTAGCATTTTCCAGGTCTGAAGCCGGTCCCTTTACCTCCTGCTCCTTATCAGCTTCAGGAGCCTACGCTACTTGCCCCGGGTTGACATTCGTCCGCTGCCTTTGTTCATCCAGGGAGTCATCATCTTCCTGGGCATTTTCGATGAACAGGATAGAGACATGCGCGCTGATCCGTGGATTATTTGTGGAGCTGGTGAAATTGAAGATGGCGGAGCCGAAGGCTGGCAAGGTAGTCGAGCTCGAAGCCCCTGCATCCAAGAATTGACTGGAATGGAGGGGGTTAGCTCCAGTAGAGCGAGTAATATTGCAGTGGCAGCAATGGCTAACATTGTCCCCGTCATGCCTGCGAGAGATTCCCCCTCTGGAAGTGCCTCGACGGCTAAGCATACGCTGTCGAGGTCTCACCATTGAGGGAAAAGAATTCCAACAAACCGCGGGATAAACCAGACTCTCTGCTACCAGAGTCGAACGAGTGATGAGCCCGTCAGACGGAGAAGATATCCCGACGAAGACAGAGAGGCCAGTCGTCTGCATAACCACCAACATTCCCTGTTCATACCCTGTTTTATCCCTATCATCCTCACCTACCCTGCTCGGGATCACATCCGCCATAACTGTTGCCATCATTTGAGCCGAATTACCTCTCCAGGAAATTACTGTCCCATGCCTCTTTACCTTAAACCGTCTGCGTCCTTTCCTAGTGTTTACCGCGGGTGCCACGTGATGGCCAAAGGTCGGCATGTGGCCAGCCACCTACGCCTGTCCCATCTCATATATCACCCGCATCCGGGGGACATGCCTCTTCATTACTAACTAACTAAATATTAGTTAATTAGGTATTCTTTTTTATTACTATTTTTATATGAATTATATTTATACAAATTCTCCTGTTCAAAAATATTTGTCCTCAAAGCTTATTGATGAAGGGCTTCATCTCTTTTTCCCATTTCAAATATCTTCTCATCTCCGAACTTTCATCTTCATTGATACAAAACGATATGAAGCTTTGAGTGATAAACAAAATTGTTTAACTGAGAATGGATCAGGCCATCCTAGATTAACCTTATGTGGAATATTTCGATCACTGGGATTTTGTAATGGATTGTTATCACAGGACTAGATTCTACAAACTTCATTTTTCCTTGGAATATAATTTTTTTGTTTATGTTCTGAGTGCTAGTAGTACATAGATTGATTGAAAAGTATGCTCTTACAATTCAGATGTTGATAACTATTTCTTCTAGTTGGAATTTACCTTATCATGTTAGTGGTTGTTTCCTGATTTCCTTCAGGTGTTGTTATTATTGAGTGGGAATCATCATTTGGAATATCCATCGCTTGAACTGAAACTTCTGAATATGTTTTAAACTCCTTTGGTTTCTCATCCTCTTGAGTTGTGATATTAACTCGATCGGTATGTATTCCTTTATATTCAATTTGGACTATTACAAGTGGAGATTTAAATACTTCTTCTTGAGTAAGTTGTTCCAACTTGTTATTTAGCAACTTCTTGTCATATTTCAGCTTCTTAATTTGTGTAAGTAGGGCTTGGTTATGATTCCTTAGATGTGAAATTTCGTGTAAATTATTGACTTCGTCCTTAATATCCTTTTCTTTATTTTTTATTTGTTCTAATAACCTTTGATTAAAGGTTTTTAAATGCAAATTTTATTCTTCCTTTTCTGATAGAATCTTGTTAAATTTGTCCTTAGAAATTTCATTCTATTGCTTTAATTTTTTTCTTCTTAATCTTGGACTTATTTATTTGTTCAAGTAATTTTTTGTTATGGTATTTTAGGCACAAAAGCTCTTCATTACTTTCTGTTTATTTTTATGAAATTGATCTTCGATAACTTTATATTTCTTCTCTGATGCTTCGCTCTTTTGTTTAAGTTTTGTGATTTCTTCCTTTAATTATTTTATTTTCATCTACTCATTATATTGATGTTCTTTTGTACAAAATAATCTTCCACACCTTGAACATATTAAATTGAAATTTTTTAAAATAAGTATATCCAATTTCGTTTAAGCAAAATGGATATTTAGTCCAAAATAGTGATTGTTGTGTGCAACTCATCTTGACTACTTCTGTTAGGTCCCTATACTACTAGTGTAGCCCCTTATTATTATTAGAGAAACCCCATTATTGTATTTTTGTGCCCATGTAGTCCCATATTATTGTTATTCTGCCCCATAGTAGCCCACTATTGTTATTGTTGTGCCCTTACAATATTATTGTTATGTCGGCTCTAATTATATTGTGACCCCTTAGACTCCTATATATAGAAAGAAGGTATTTTCAAATGTATAATCCAAGAATTGTTCATTTTTTTCATTTAAAGGAGGTTTCCCCCTTGAAGAGGCTTAATTTGATGTCGTTGATCTATCTCTTCTTCTATTTTGTGAGTTGGTTTCATAACATTTGGTATCAGAGCTTTGAATTCTAGGGTTTCGCTACTTCAAATAGGTCATCATGGAATGTTCAATATAACTTTGTTTCTACGACTTTTCAGAAGCGGAAATTAAACCCATTTGAGTCGAATGTTTTATGAACTTCCTATTAGAATTGCATATCTTGTGGTACTATATTTTTAGAGATATGATAAAAGGAATTTAAGGTTTTTGCAGGCTCTAGAATTCGATCTCAAACATGTGACCTTGGTAAAATCATCATAACTTTCATTCAAATTTCATAATAAGTGGCAGAAAGAGAATGAATTTTAGTTTGTTGGGTATCGTTTTTAGGGCTGTAGGTCGAAACTGTGACACGTGACACTTCATACAAGTTTGCTCTACTAAACTAGTCTATAATTGGTCATCGTGGGAGATTGGGCATAACTATTTCTTGAAGAATCCAATGTCGATCAGACTTATGGGGTCAGATAGAGGACTTACAGGGATACCAAAAGACAAAATTTAAGAAATTGGAGATTCAAAATTACAGAGTTATAATCGTTTCAAGATTGAGCTCCTAAAAGAAAGAAAAATAGATATGAGGATGTTTGATGGAAAGGATCTCGTAACTTGGATACTACAAATGGAGAAATATTTTGATCTACACGATGTGAAACTGTTACAAAAGGTATGTATTGCATCTTTATATTTAGAACTGAATCAATTTGTATGGTATAAAGGGATTTGTTCTCGTAAACCACTTGTCACCTGGTCAATTTTCAGGGAGGAAATGAGAGCACATTATGAGGATACAAAGAAGAATAACTTCTTTAGCCAATTAATAAATCTCAAAAACAAAAGGGTTCAATGGTAGAGGACATTGAGGACATCCATAGATTGAATATAAGGGTAAATGATATTCCATAGAATTAGGGGATTGATGTCTTCATAGGGACTTTAAAGGATAACATTCAACATGAGGTTTGTCTTTAGGAACTTGATTCATTACAGAAAACATTCAGGTTGGAAAGAAAAATTATGGCAACAAGGAATCCTACCACTCACAACAATAAAGATGGAAGTGTCATTACTCCTAGCCTTCCACAACCTACAAGGTTGACACCATAACAATTGGAAGAAAAAAGAGAAAAAGGGCTTTGTTATAGTTGTGATAGAAAATACACTAAAGGTCATAAGTGTGTCGAGAAGAAATTATTTACATAGATTGTGAAGAGGAGGAAGAAAAGGATACAAAAATTTCAAAAGAAGAGGATATACACCAAGAACCAACCCTAGAGAAAGAAGAAATGAATTTTACCATATCTTGTAATGTATTGGCAGGAATTACCACTCCTCAAACTCTCAAGATAGGACATATCAAGAAGAAAAAGGTTCAAGCAATGAAAAATCATGAAGAAAAGGATCAATAAATTCGAAAAGAAGAGGATATACACTAGGAAGAAACCCTAGAGAAAGAAGCAATGAATCCGACCACATCTTATAATGCATTGGCAGGAATTACCACTCTTCAGACTCTCAAGATAGAAGGACATATCAAGAAGAAAAAGGTTCAAGCAGTGAAATATGGCATCAAGCAACAACAACAAGTTCTCTAACTTTTAAAGTATAACCTCACTTTGGCGTAGAATCAAATGAAACAACATGCAAATCAACATCGCAACAAAAGAAGTTTTGATGTAGGCGGCTGGGTATTTTTATTGCTACAACCATACAAACAAATGCCCCTCAAGCAAGCTAAGAAGGATAATACATTATCACCAATGTACTATGGTCCTTACAAGGTGTTGCAAAAGATTGGTACTATGGCATTCAAATTGGAGCTTCCTGCATCCTTCCGAGTGCACCCAGTTTTCCATGTTTCATGCTTAAATAAGGTTATAGGTGACAAGCTCCCACTTCAAAGAATATTGCCGAAACTTGAAAAGGAAGGAAAAATAATATTGGAACCTAAAGCAGTCATGGAATTAAGAACCTGGCATCTACAAAATCGATCAATTTCAGAATATCTCATCAAGTGGAAGAACTTAACCACTGAAGATTCTGCATGGGAGGATGAGGATTTTATACAGAAGCATCTATAACTACTCAAGCATTGGGGAAAACACTTCTTGAAGGAGAGGAGCATGTTAGGTCCCTATAATACTAGTGTAGCCCCTTATTTTTATTAGCGCAACCCCCTTATTGTATTTTTGTGCCCATGCAACCCCCTTATTTTTATTATTCTGCCCCATAGAAGCCCACTATTAATATTTTTGTGCCCTTACATTATTATTTTTAGTTGGATATGATTATATTGTGACCCCTTATACTCCTATATATAGAAAGGAGGTCTTGTCATTTATATCATACAAGAATTGTTCATTTGTGTAATGTAAAGGAGGTTTCCCCCTCAAAGATTCTTATTTTGAAGTCGTTGATCTATATCTTCTTCTATTTTGTGATATGGTTTCATAATAGCTTCCTTTTCTAATTTGGTACTTCTTTATAATAGTTTTATGATTTTAATAATTATTTATTTATATAATATTTTCTTGACATTTTAATGTTTTTTTTTTTGTATTTTGATTTTTTTTTAAATGAATTTAAAATTTTTTTGTTTTACTTTTTTCTCAATGGCCAAAGGCATAAATGGAGAAAATGGAGAAACTCCACTTGAGTAGTCAAACACTTTAGTTGTGACGAAAACTATGTGGACGAAGATTTTAATGGCCAATGGTTGATATTAGAGAACACTGCTTTGATACCAATGTAATGAACAAGGTTCATATACACAATGAAGAAATCTTCAAAATCCTTCGAAGATGTAAACATCCATTGTAGGAAAAGTAATTTATATTAAATATTGTATAATAATTGATGTGAGATGATTACAATGAAAGTGAGGGCCCACTTATATACCCTAGGCAGGTTCCTTTTCTTAATAATCATGTCTCTAATACATGCCTCTTAATTACTAACTAAGTAACTATTAGTTAATTATGTATCATTTATTATTATTATATTTTATATTTACAATATTATTATCTTTAAGAAAAATATAGAAATGTTGGATCTCAGACTCAATATTAAGTAAGAAATTTGCTGCCAAGTTGAAATGGAAGAAGTTTGTTGGGAATAAAATGATGAATCTAGGAAAATAAAACTAAAAGTAATCTTTGGAAATATATATTTTAAAGTATTTTAAAAGGGCTAAAAATAACCTCATAAACCTTTCCCTATATTCTACTTGATGGATAAATACTTTACACGTGAACAAAATTAACATAGTAACGCATAATTTCCTCTACTAATATTTGAATATATAACATTTTTGTCTGTAAAGATTACATTTATAATAAAAAAGGAAACAATTGATAAATGAGAAATTCAAACATAAAAAATAGAGAGAAATAGGGCTCCACAAAGGAGTAGTGAATCCCTAGAAGTTTTATCTTTCCTTGTATTTTATTCTTCATGGAATATTCCTCCACGAAAATTGGTGGGCATGAATTTCAAGGTTTCAATTTTTAAAGGGTGAAAGGGTTATAATTCTATATATTTTAATAAAAACTCATTAATAAATGTTTTAGCTTTTATTATTATTATTATTATTATTATTATTATTATTATATATATATATATATAATCTTGGCCTTAATTTAATTATGGATTTTGGTAATAAGATAAAAACTTAGTGCAGAAAGACTCGACTCTATTAAAGAGACAGCGACAAGATCAAATAAGCCAAGGTTCCTTGGGATATGGTCATTTTATGTTACAAAATATTGTATAGAATTATGGTTTGTTATTGGATCCCATATTGGCAAATATAGTTTACAAATTCATTAGAGGTGTATTCTCTTCCACTATTAGTATGAAGAGAGCCAATATGATTTTTTTTTTAAGTTTCAAAAGCTTGAGACTTACTTTTCAACCAACACCCAACACATTTTGGTGTAATCATAAATATAAGTCATCATATATTTATTTCCATTAGAAAAAGGAATATGCATAGGGCCACACAAATCAGAGTGTATAAATCCAAGCTTTCTACATTCTCTAGAAGTAGAATCATGAAAATGTTGTTTTCTATGCTTTCTAAGGATACAAGCATGACATTGCTTTAGTTTCCTATGAATATTAGGAAAAATATAAACACCATCCTTTTTCAATACATGAAGATTGTCATAATTAATATGTACAAATCTAGCATACCATAGAAGACTAGATGACAATTTACCTTGATCATTATATCATTATGAGAGATGTATGCATAATTATGTGTATAAGAACATGTCCCTCTCAACTTCGGTAGTCTTTCATCCTCCACTCCAATCAATTTTTTTCCACTTTATCATCAAAGATATCAATAGAGTGGCCTTACTGGTGAATGTGAATAAGGCACAACATACTTCTTCATAACTTTGGGAGGTAGAGAACATCATGGCAAAGAAAATCAGGGAATCCGAGCAATTTAAGCCTGATGGTGCCAAATATTGAGGGCTTGAGACTTGATTTGCCTACAAAATACACTATTCCATCAATATTTTAGTTGAAATATTGAAAGAAGTCTCTCAATAACGTCATGTGGTATGTTGCACCTATATCAAGCAACCATTCATCTCTCCAAGAAGAAAATGAAGCATGAAACTTATCTTCAGTTACTTCAATATTACAATGGGAAACAAAATAATGAGAAAATTTAGGTGTTTACCTTTAGCTGGATATGACGTTTTACCTTTTCCTTACTTTTTGTTTCAATTTCCTTTGATCTTCTCCCAAGTGAGTCTACATGTTGATGCATAATGTCCATCTCTATCACAAAAAAAGGAAATAAATATCATGTCTTTCTCCTTGATGATGTTTACCTCCCTACCTTTGAAATTCTTTCTTCCACATCCTTTTTTGTTCCTACGTCATTTAGAGGAATGATGAGGTTGCTTCTTCCCTTTTTGAGAAATGAAAATTTCTTATTTATGAGACTAATTTGATATCTTCCTCTTCTCAAAATATTTCTCTCATTATGTAAAATTTTCCACTAGAGAGTCGAAAGTAATGGACTTGAGTTTCTCACTAGCTTGTAGCGATTCATGATAATGAGAGTATCTATAGTAGAGGGCCTTGATGATTGTTGTGAAAGGAATGTTCATCGTAACTCCATTGGCACCTAGATCATGCATGATGGGTTTATTTTTAGAGTCTAGTGCTAGGGATTGACATATTTGAACTCAAGGTTGAAGTGTTAAACCATTAGTTGAACAATATCCAATTTTGAGTGATAATAATTAATATATATATATATATATATATATATATATATATATATATATATATATATATATATATATATATATATATATATATATATATATATATATATATATATATATATATATTTCAACTTATTTAACGCACCATAAGAATTTTTAATTGAAACTGTATTACAAATCACTTGCTCACTTATAGAAGAAACACTCATGGCATAGGATTTGCTTTCTTTGTTCTCCCAAAAGGCTATCTCCTTGTCTAATGCGAGCTTGGTAGGTGTGATGTATTCCTCTTATTCACATATTCCTTTCCATAAGTAATTAAAAATGAGGGTGTGCATGATATTCCTAGACCATTATCTGTAGTTCTCCTTTCTAGTCACCACCACACTAATAATGGATATGAGAGAATGCATCTTCCAACATAAATTTGAGCTAATATATAGGCATTAAGAGGTCAACAAGGAGATTCTATTATATGATTTAGTCAATAAGGATGAACATAGGTTGAAAATTGACTCTATAAAAGAAATAAAACTAGTTTTAAAAACACTACTCATATGCTTTCAATGTAGCAAATGTTTAGCACCAGAGTAAACTGAAGATGTGTTCTTGAAAAACTTTTTTTCGAGAAAAATGAATTTGCAAACAGATAAAATAGTTATCATTATAACGTGCTAGAAATGAGGAACAAAGTGAAATTGATGTACTCATGTGGAAATAAATATTAGGTGACATAATTACATTCACCGGAATACTTGAAAGAATATGGTACTCAGAATACTAGTGGCCATGTAAAACTCTTCATAGTTTTGTTAGAGATGAAGTGCAAGAGCATGATTTCTGTTAACTAGAAATATGGTAATTGATTGAAAACAAAAATTCAATCTTGTGCATTAAGAATAAATATTTTAGGATACCTAAATAATAGCATTGTGAAATAATGTGATACATTTTCCTTGTATCGAGCTCAACCTATTTACATGTCTCTTAAGAACATCAACATGATATTCAATACGATTCCCAACACCATCACATATTTAGGTATTATTCCCACATAATGGAGAAAAGAAGGCTCATTGCAATGATGTTATCACTCAATGCATGTGTAGGCTGTTGTGGCATTTTTTGGTTTTGATAAGATATAATAAATTAGTCAAAAAATAAGAAAAAATATTTTGAAAAAATGTTAAGTTAGGATATGGACATAACAATGTTGAATAAAATGTTTTTGAGAATATCTTGATGATGATGTGCATATCAAAGAAAATGTTAGGTTAGATTCCCTAAAAAATAAAGACAAAAAGAAAATGTTAGGTTAGAAAGAAAAGAAGACAAATAAACTTTGAAAGTGAGCAAGTCTAAATGCCACTACTATTTTTTCCACAAAATAATGGTTATGTGCAGCTTGTCATAAATACCACAACCCATGACAGTGAAATAGTTTAATATTGACTACTTAATGCTTTAAATTAGATTTTGTAATTAGAGAATAAAGATCTAGCCAAACTGTTTAATCTTGGCAGATCAGTAGTTAGGTAGAGAATATTAAGGTGCTCATTAGTTTAATCTGAGCCCTTGGATGTTATAAGGTTAGAATTAGATAGTTTGTTTTTTTTTTAAATAAAAGGAAAGGAAAAGGGCTTGCTAGCTTAAATGCACCCATAAAGTGAAGAAAAATTGATAGGATAAGCAAATGGTAACTAGAAGAAAGGTTGCAGAAGTATGATGATTGATTGGACAAAATGTACATTTATCATGTTTTACCATATGTTTCTATGTCCATGAGGCAATTACACAAAGAAAATGAAGGTCTACAAGATCAATTAATTAAATTTTGTCATCCCTATATTTACTAATTTCCTCTTCCCAACTTCATACAGTTCATATTCATTCATTTTCCATAAAAAACCCCTTTTCCTAAGGTTAAAACCCTTTTTGCCTAGGAAAAGTGAAAACCCCATGTTAAATCCCCTTTTTACTGAAAAACCCACAAGAAGTTGTTTAGCCCAAGTATTGATGTATATATGTGAAAAGAAAATATCTCATGAAAAGGCATCGTACTTAGTGTATTTCCCCTTTCCGCTCATGTTTCATATTAATGCTAAATCAGAGTATTAAACCCCTAAAAGTCCCTTTTCCCGTATATTATTAACTCCCTTTACTAAATATCCTAAAACCATAAGTTTTATTATAAAACTATGTATTCCATAACACATCGCATATCGGCGAATCACAAACTTTACAATGTGCATGAACTCTCCTCCACATTGAGATATGCGATGCATGATGGACCCAGACCCGACACAAATATATTTCATAATTCATTGCCCATTTCACATCCGCCCCTCATCGCAAATCCCGGTTGAAACATACACCCTCTGCCATTGCAATCTCCGATATGCGATGGGAACCCAAACCTGATTGCAGTATTATCTGTGATTTATTTTCCACATCACGTTTGGCCCTTATCACATTCCTTTGCGATGGGCCTTCCTTCGCTAAATTGCGATTGTGATATGTGATGAACCTAGACCCGACATCATTTATTCACCCAAATTCATACTTTTTCAAGTTTGCCATATCTTGTTTTGCAAAGGATTTCTTTGTTAAAATATTTTTATGATTTAAACGAAGAACCAACCTAGACCTCTATTTAACCATAAAACCCCACTAATATCAGTTTTTAACCCATAATAAATCCCATACCACCATGATTAATCATTGGGCCCCTTTGTTTCTCTTTCCTCTTACCTTCGCGTTGCTCTTTCACTCCACCCACCGTTCGATCAAATGCATTCAAATCCAATGACCCACAGTGACTTTAGGTTGGCTCTATGTCCGAGCATTACCTACTTGAAAAGTAGTATTCCACTAATCTCCCTACATGTCAGGCTCTAAAATATATCGGGTGACCCCTCCCAAAAACCACCTACAGCTCATAAGCGGTGCGATGAAAACCAAAACAACCTCTTGCATAATGACAAAATGGCCATTGTCGACTTTGCACCATAATTCAAAAAGTAAACTGTTTTTCCATTTAAACATAAAAATCATCAATTTTCTTTGTTTCGCCTGTTCACACAATGAAACCTCCATAAACCTCTGCGACCAATAAAATCCCTATTTTACCTTCTGATACACTCTAGACGACCTTCTTTGTCACCTATGTTTTTCTTAACAATTTTTGTGTTTTGCAAGTAAAAGCTCCTGTTCTAGGCTTACAAAGGAAAAAGCCTGCATACAGTTAGAAGACAAATATGAAGATCATATCAAATCACTTTACTCTATAACATTAAATCTAAAATGATTTACTGTTGAAAAACACATTAAAAAATTGAAATGCACAATAAAAGTAAAAAGAACACAGTAAAGGCTACTCAACAGGGTCAAAGGATATTCATAGAGTTTAAAGAGTATCAGATGAAAGATCAAATGAAGGAATCAACCAGTGTAAAGGATACAAACAATCAAGCAGCTTAAAGGGAAAAATATCAAACAACAAATCCAACACAACCTCAATAAAAGGGACAGCAAGAAGCAGTTCAATAGCTGCCCCTATCTTCTTGCATGAAGATCTTTCCTTTCCTAGAATAAATCTTAATTAGTTTTAGGATATTTTCTTAGTTTCATTATTGTATAAATAACTCTCTTCTCGAGTTGTTAAGGGTTCAAGGTTCATTGTTCATTGTTTGATAAGTTGTGACTGTTCATTCTACTTTGAACCTTGTTGCACCTTTGAAGGAAGCTTTTCTAGACATTTGTTGTACTCAATCTTTCTGGAACCTTAATACAAAGTAGAGGATTCTGAATTTGGTTTTACATAGTTTTTGTTATCCTATAACTTTTTCCATTTATCAATCATTACTTTTTTCTTCGTATGCTTATGACTTATAGAGATATCTAGGTAGGAATAATTGTGTCTCAATTTATTCCTATAAACTCCTAAAGTGATCATCTATTAAGAGAATGGATTAATGAACTGTCTGTTTAGCTAATCCCCTCTAATCAATAAATCACCAGTATCTTTTGTAAGCTTACGCATACTGCCTTGAATCTTTGGAACATAGTTTAGAAGGTTTTCATACTTATGATTGTTCTGTTTTACAATCTAGAAACTGTGATAGTCATATTATTTTTTGTCTTCTTCTCACCACTAGTTGATCTATATCACTGTGTAAAGCTTTATATCAGCCCTTTGCTAAGATATTAATATTATCCAGAGGATTAAGTATTTCAATTCTACATCTGTCTTCATTCATTGGTCTTCCAAAACTAAAACCAAAAACCCCAAAACAATTATTTTAGATGCTCTGGCATTGGTAGCTGATGAGCCCCAGAAATGGGTAATTATATGGGCTCATTTTGCCTCTTAATTTGACTTAATCCACCATTCTCATTAGTTTATTGCATTTTTTTGAATATATTTGTATTAATAGAGTGAATTGGGTTAGTCATTTTGCCATGTAGTCTAATGTGTGCTTTATGCAGATTTTTTTGGTCAATTTTGGACAAAGTCAAGGGATTTATGAGGAAATGGTAGCAAATACTTGAGGGAAAAAGTGAAGAAGATTTTTAGGGGGGTGTCTCCTTCATTTATGACCCCTTTCCTCGAATCCTCCATCAGAAACTCAGAGCACAAGGTCCACATTCCAAGGGGCAGCCAAACAAGTAAAGAAGGACTGTTGTTTATCTCCGGTTCTGGGAAGCCGAGTTCCTTGATTTTAGGAGGACTGTTGGAGAACTCCATTTGTATAAATAAGGGGGCTTAGAGCCTCAGTAGGTTAGCTAGTCATTAGTAAAATTTTCCCACTTTTGTGCAGCACTTGTTCAACTTATTTTCGATCTTCTTTCTCAGAACAGTTTATGTAATGTGACTTTTATTTTTAATAATGGATATGAAACAGATTTTGAGCCAACACTGATCTCTTGCAGAGGGATGAAGCTCTTGGGTTAGGGCCCAACCCATGCTTCCCAGTGTTGAGGAGTAAAAAGGGTCTTTTTAACCTCTATTTACCCTACATTAATTATCAATCCAAGTACGTTTTGTTATCTCAAGAGTGCACTCAGTCTGAGGCGGCCACTTGTCAAGAGTAATGCTAGTAGTATAGTGCTTTTATGAATGTAAATAAATGCTAGAAACAAACTCTAAGTGTAATGGCAAGAAACTGAAATGATTTGTAACTAAATCCTTTACTTTAAAAAACTACAACATTTATCAGTCAAGGATGCAGTAATGATAACTCTTTCCTTTGTAAACTGATGCAAATGAAAAGCAATCAAAGAGAAGATCTCCAATCTGGAAACTAGACAGCAATAGTCAATGTTTACTACAATAGCAGATCGTTCTGTTCACACCAAAGCAATTACTTGAAATGACAATTCAATTAATAGAAAAAAGGAACAACAACTAATCTATTAAAAAGATCGAACATCAAGGCTTAAATTACAGGAATGAATTAAGAAGAAATCATAATCTAAAGGAATTGAGCAACAATCTTTAACTAGTAAATGAATTGAACAACAAACCAAGAATGGAGCAGCAAGCTTAAGTAAGTCTACGAAATATTGAACAACGAATTAAATCAAATGCAAACACACAACAAATCTAGAATGATGGAATCAATAATCTTAGTTTTGGCATAATAAATATTAACCACAGTTATAAGGGAACAGCAATTGCAGTTGCAATGGAACGGTAATCTGAATGAACAACAATCACAATTAGAGGTAGACCGTAGCTAAATGAACAACAATACCAATTTGTAAATGAACAGCAATGTTAGTCTGTAAATGAACAATAATGTCAATCTGTAAATGAACAACAATGTTACACAGTAATGTCAATCTCTAAATGAACAATGATGTTACACAGTGATGTCAATCTGTAAATTAACAACAATGCGATATGATTTCAGAATGAACAACATAAAATTTCAGTGGCAAATGATAATCTTACTATTCAAATACGAATTAAATATAACAGAGCTAGTAAATGAAATTTCAAGGAACATCAGATTACTGAATGAAACAAGGAAAGAAAACCAAACCACAGACGACTTGTAATTGGAAAATAATAGTACAGGAAGCAAGCGATCCACTAGGGCCGAGCCCTTAGCCACTAGGGACGAACTACTGTAGTTATTCTAGAATCAAAGACGGAACAACAATGAAGTTTATATATTAATCATAAAAGCAGAGTTACGGTGATCGCTCTTTAAAGAGAGTCGATGATCAAAGTTCAAATTTCATAGCAAATTCTATAAAACAACAATAATCTGCCCCTTGGGCTAGAAGCGTTGTCCCTTTTTATGGTGGCCAGGCAGAAATACCAAAGATAGAGATATTCTTAAGGTAGCGATTCTCCATATCGTTATTCTTCAATTATCTCTTCGTCCTCTTGAGCTGATATGGCATTTCTTCTTCCTTTTCCTGGCCCGTGCACTCCAATCTCGATTGCCTCGTCTGGATGTGGTTCCCTGTCAAAGGGACAGCAGTTGGTTTTGCCTTGTCTTTTCCTCCGAAATGGATATCTTCCATTTTCTTCATTTTCTACATAGATAAAGGTAATAATTAGTCATTTTATGTTAATCACAAATCCCCTTAACTTTATCATAATCCTTTATCTTATACCCATCTTAGAATGTAAAGAAGTTATGAATTAAAGGAAAAGATAAAGAAGTAAGTGGAAATTACATACCTTTTATAATGCTCAACACACCCCCCTGCTTACCCTTTTTCATGCCCTTATGAAAACATTGTAATTGACATGCAAGGCAGTTAGGGAATAGGCTGGAGAAGGATTTTCAATCAATGGTCTAAAACCATGATTTCTAGCTAAGACTTCAAATATATGCCCTGTCTAACCTTCAGGAAACTCATATAAGGCTCTATACCTTGGTGCAGGATACTAGATGATTGGACTTCAGAACCTACAGCCTAACCAAGATGGGCCTTTTCTCAAGATGAGGTCACCATAGATAACCAGGCAGTCAATAGCTAGCTTAAAATTATCATAATTGAATGGCTCTCTATTTTGGATATTTCGATTAGAAGTCTGGTATCGGAATTTTGTTGCTGCTATGGCAAGGTATTTGATGGTTAGGAAGTATTCTACCCCTTTCCAGATGACTGCTATGTGAATAGGTCCCAATGTCTGGATCACACCCTGAGTTCTCATTAAGCTCCTATGTTTATTTCATAATTGCAATGGGTTTCTAGGTTCATCCCTTACCCACAAATCTAACCCATTCTCCTATCTCTGGAACATATTGTAGGCTTTAAGACACTTTATCTAATTAATAGCCAAAGAAACAAATGCCCAAAGTTGGACATCACCCACAAAAGGGCTACGGTTCTTTTCTGTTTCTCCATCTAACACAAGATTATGTAAATAAAATTCACAAAACAATCATTGAACTTTCACCCCGTAATGTTTACAATAGTTTATGAAATCATCAATGGTTTTTATCTCTATAGGAACCCCTGCCTTGACAGCCTTAATTTTCAATTGTAAATATCTTTCCATCAAAAACAAAGCATAGTTTTTGGCGGGTGCCCTACACGTTAGAACATCAGTATACAGAGAGCATAAAGTATCCATTTGATGCATAACTGTGTCTAGTCTATGGGTTACCCTTTTGACTTTTTCCTCTGCTCTTCGCCATCCATCGAAGGCCTAGCTTTCTGATGCATTGATTTTCTTTAACTGTTGTTGTAACTTCTGGTATTTCTCTTGAGGAATAGTTTCCTCTGTGAGTTTTTCTATCGTTTGTTGGGCTTGTGACAAATCGTTTTGCAGAGTTACTATCCTCAGGTCATTATCCATAATGACATTTTTGGGTTGGAGATCTACATGGATCTCCTTATTGCGACATCTAGTTTTTATGGTCTGAGTTTCCTTCTCACAGACTGTTTGGTTGGTCATAATGCTAGAGGACAGTGCCTCTGTCTAGACTTCCTTATTTCATGCCGGTGTGTTGTCCGTTTGTGCTTCTACACTTGCAACAACCAAATGCTATTCCTTGCGATTCTAAATAATACGTTTTACTTGAGTCCTCTTGGTCTTTTTCTTATGGGGATTTTCCTGGGTGGCTGAACGCTTTGCCCCAGGGGTTCCTTTCGAATTATTCCCCATTTTTAAGACTCTTATTTTTTGTCGAAGTTGTTTAATTACGTTAAGCAATATCTATTGTTTCTTTCGTAGCTTTTTAATTTCATTTGTTTTCTTAGAAGGAACAGTTGTTTCTTTTCTCAGCCCTAGGCTTTGTACTTTAGGTATTGTACCTTCGCCTTAGCCAATTTCCATGTTTCCTTCTTGGAATACTTCTTCAGTGTTCTGTTGATCAGGTTTTTCAAGGGTAGAAACCCTGGTTTGTTATGCTATCTCCTGGGAAGCTTCTTCTTCTATTTCTTCTTCATCATGCAATTCTTTGAGTGTATTCTGACTGGGAACAGAGTGTTCCTGAGACTGTTCTCCTTCCTCCTCTTCACACATTTCCTCAAATGCACTCTTATCATGAGAAGAGTGTTCCTGCGGCCCTTCTTTGGTATGGGGGTTGAGTGGGCTGTGAGGTTGGACATACTCGCCCATATTAGCCAAAATTTGGGCCAATTCATCTTATTGTAGAGGGTTTTGCAGTGGACTTTTGCTACATTTCTCTGTTTCCTCCCCTTCTTCCTGATCGGATTGCTCAATTACCTCCTCCGGTTCTTCTTCTTCATTTTTCTCTAATTCTTCTTCATTTTCGCCACCTTCAAGTTGTGGGGGTTGTCCATCTTCTGAATCATGTATTTCCACAAGCTGGCTAATGTTTCCCTGGGAATTTCCCAGCATTCCTCTACTTCTTGCCAATCTGATAGATTGTCTTCATTTCAGTGGTCTAATTGATGTGCTGGCAATGTGTTTTCGTTTTGGGGCTGGTAAGGCCAGTCCCCCATCTATCGAGAAAATCAATTCTTCCTAACTATTCTGCTGTTGGGGAAGACTGTAACTGACTATCAACCGAATTAAACCATGAAGGCTTACTACTGATTCTACATGGTGAGATTTTCTTATGCTTCGGGCAACATCATGTAATAAAAAAATTAAGAACGCAGGCAAATTCACATCACATCTTTGCTTTAATATTGCTAATAGTTTGAGGTGGCGTGGTATTACCATGTCTTTTCTGCCATTGCAAGTGATGTAGCTTTGGATAATTCTCGCCAATTCTGTCCAAGGCTCTCCCAGGGTTGAAGGCAGGACCTCTTTGCCTTTGACAGTAAGGTTTTTCCCTTTGTCTCAGAAGATGGTTATGGCATCTTGCAGTCTCACCTTTTTCAGATTCCATACAGGTCCAACAGCTGGCAGTCCTGAAACTTTAGCAATTATGTCATCTGTGACTGCTATTTGTCTCCCTTTCACCATGGAATGATTTTCCTGTAAATTCTACAGAAATTCAATTTCCATCGTCTCGTTAGATTGCTGTAGATGGTTAAGGTAGGTTGTCCATCCTGCCCTTGCTAAGATTTTGCGTGCGGTGTCAAATACTATTAACACCTGTGGCTCACTGCGAATTGTTCTTCCTCCCATCTTATTCAAGCTTAGCACACTGTAAAAACACAAAGATGACGATGGAACAACAAGCTGTTCAAATTTTTAGCTCACTATTAAAAAACACAGAGAAGATGATGTAATAACAAGCTGTTCAGACTTTAATTCACTGCTAATTTTTACAGAGCAAAACATGGAAATGGCATTGGAACAGAAAGCCATGCATATTGGGAAACACAAAACCATTAGACTTATTATTCCCGTGCTTTGGTGAAGTCATAATACCTTTGAATAATGAGCTGACACGTATGCCAGTGACTTATGGAGATCACCCACGCCCCCCTGAAGTGTGATAGGCCATCCTCGGTCGTCAAATAGAGAAGAAACATGTTGAACTGCAATTGTACAGTGGAGTAAAGGAACAACATATGGATATATGACATGTTTAAAAAAATAAGCGGATTACCAAAATCGAGGCTTATGATGGAAATCGTTGATAAATATGGAAATGTCGTGATATGATGCAAAAAATAGAGGATAGGATAGCTAATGTGAATAAAAGTTCTTATGTGGTCATTATCCACTTTAACCCTCATGATTGATTTGTAAATGATTTTCATGTATCAAAGGTTCGAAAGCGTTATATGACATAATCTCATTTGAAATCACTATAAAGATATAAGAAGAATGGTTTATAATGACTATTGGTGTATGAGAAATATGACTTCAATACCATCAACAAAGATTTGTTGCCCATAGGTGTCCATAACCTTGACAAAGTTTCTTATTTCACCCTTGGAACCATAATTCTTTGTGTATGCCTAAGAAAGCGCTGTGCGATGTAAGAATGGAGGCCATTGTGCTGGCTTGGTAACCAGATGAATCACAATGCCATTCACCAAGAAGGAGTGAAAGGTGGACTGGCTGGCTTGTGATGAGACCTCCTGCTCCAAGGACTTTTTATTTTTCTAATGTGCCTCTTGGATCATATCCCTGGTGTGGTGGCCTTAGTGGGAATGCCACTTCACTTTATTCCTTATGATCATGGTAGGCTGGCTCTTGATGAGACCCCCTATCCTTCATCTGAAAAATCATGTTAGTAACATATAGATATGTATCCTTTCTTTTTCTTCTTTTATTTTACATAGAACTTTCCTATTTATATACAGAGGGTGGCTCAACACTCCTTAAGAGTAGGTATGGTGGAAGAAGTCTGAACATCTCAATAGAGAAAAATATGCCCTTATTCTTATTCAATAATAATGATCAAAGAGAATTATGGGGATTTAGAAAGAACCATCATGATAAAAATAATCAATCACATTGGTATTAGTGAAAATAAAGACAGCAAAGTGATGTAAATAGTTGTGTCCTTTCCTCTTTTCCCTTATCAATTCAAAGCAATTTCTCTTAAAGATAATGATTTTTCTTTGGTTTGCTAATTTCAGTATCCTCTAGTTTTTGTATTCTTGCATAAATGTACAGATGTGCCTTAGATGACCATCGCTCACAAAAATATTCTAAATGGTGAAGCACACATACACACAAAAAGAAGAAAAATGTACTCAAAAAGTGTTGTTCTTTAGATGGAACAGCCGTTGTTCCTTTAGAGGGACAACAAAAGAATATTTGCACACAAAAAACATAGTTCCTTTAAGAGGAACAACAAGAAAAATAAAAACATACTCGAAACTTTTGTTCCTTGAGAGAAACAACAACTGTTCCTTAATCAGAATAGCAAATAAAGCAAGTGCAAAAAAAAAAATGAGGAAATGCTGTTCTTTCGGAAAGGAACAACAAAAACAAAAGTGTTGTTCCTTCAGAAAGGAATAGTAGAAAAATGAAAGTGTTGTTCCTTCAAAAAGGAATAGTAGAAAAATGAAAGTGTTGTTCCTTCAGAAAGGAACAGTAGAAAAACAAAAGTGTTGTTCCTTTGGAAAGGAACAACAGAAAATGAAAGTGTTGTTCCTTCGGAAAGGAACAACAGAAAATGAAAGTGATGTTCCTTCGGAAAGGGATAGCAGAAAACAAAAGTGATGTTCCTTCAGAAAGGAACAACAAAAATGCGAATGTGTTATTCCTTCAGTAAGGAACAACAAAAATGCGGATGTGCTATTCCTTCGAAAAGGAACAGCAAAAAACGAAAGTGTTGTTCCTTCGGAAAGGAACAACAAAACATGAAAGTGCTATCCCTTCGGAAAGGAATAGAAAAAAGGTGGAAATGTTGTTCCTTCGGAAAGGATTAACAAAATACGAAAGTGTTGTTCCTTCGGAAAGGAACAACAAAATTGTGAAAATGTTGTTCGTTCGGAAAGGAACAGAAAAATGCAAAAGTGTTGTTCCTTCGAAAAGGAACAGTAAAACAACGAAAATGTTGTTCCTTTGGAAAGGAACAACAAAATGCAAAAGTGTTGTTCCTTCAAAAAAGAACAACAAAACGATGAAAATGTTGTTCTTTCGGAAAGGAACAGCAAAATGCAAAAGTGTTGTTCCTTCGAAAAGGAACAGCAAGACGGTGAAAATGTTGCTCCTTTGGAAAGGAACAACAAAATGCAAAAGTGTCGTTCGTTCGAAAAGTAACAGCAAAATGTAAAAAAATTGCAGAAATGCAGAAATCTATACAGAAAGTAATTTACACAAACAGAACAGAAAAAGTTAATGTACAAAATTCAAAAGTAATCAAATTACTTAGTGAACCAAAGGAAAGGAATAATTCTCTTCCTCAGCCAGAATTTGCATGTCAGAATCTTCCCAGAGTTGTTGGTAGAAGGATTCCCGAGTAAGCGGTTTATGGTACAGTCGCACTCAGTGGCCATTTGCTTTAAAGGTATGTCCAGATCTGTTAATAGTAATCAAATTAATGGTGCCATTGTTATGAACTTTCTGGATTTCATATAGTCCAAGCCAGCGAGTCTGAAGTTTTCCCAGAAAATCCTAAAACCTAGAATCGTATAAGAGTGCCAAATCTCCTTCATGGAAGATTTTATTTTTTATCAGGGCATCGTGCCATTTTGCTCTCTGTTGTTGAATTAATGTAGTATGTTGAAGATCCGAGAGCCTAATTTCATCTACCTCATTGATTTGCTATAGTCTATTAGTCTATGCTTCATTTAAATCTAGACTGACTTCCTGTGTTGTTCTTAACGTTTGTATTTCAAACTCTATTGGAAATATGGGTTCCTTTCCAAATACTAAGTGATATGGTGAATAACCAGTGCTATTTCTCCATATTGTTCGGTATGCCCACAAGGCTTCCGACAATCTTGTAGCCCAATTGCATCTATGTGATGCAATGGTTTTTGTTAATATTGCCTCTATGACTTTATTCGTGCTCTCTACTTGACCATTTGCGTGTGGGTGATACAGAGTGGTGATCTTGTGTTGAATGTGATAGTTTTTAATGTTGCAACAATTTTATTACCTGAAAATTGTGGTCCTCCATCCGTGATTATGTCTCTTGAGAGGCCATATCACACAAATATTTGGAACAAGAAATGAATGACAAAGTCCTATGTAGCTCTTGGAAGTGCCTCTACTTCAACCCAATTGGTAACATACTCTGTTGCTACCAAATATATGTTTTCTGATTTGATGATGGGTTGATCGGACCAAAAAAATCGAGCACCCAATGATCAAATGGTTCGATTACTAGATGTGGGTTCAAAGGCATTTCGTCGAACTGTCCAGGGCGTCCTACTCTTTGGCAACTGTCACAGGCTTGAACAAATTTCTTCGTGTCTATGAAGATTGTGGGCCAGTAATACCCTATTTGTAGAACTTTGTGACCAGTTCTTCGATCTGCAAAATGTCTTCCACATGGTCCATCGTGACAGGCTTTCAGAATGTCAAATATTTCATCTTCACGAGCACATCTTCTGATGTGCATATCTGCCCCTATATGAAATAGGTAGCCCCCAATACAAGAAAATCGGGTACTACGTTGCACAATCTATTTTCGTTCATGGGGGTCAGATGCTTTGGTAATTTGCCTATTGCTAAATAATTTGCAACATCAGCATACCAGGGTGTCTTGACAGTAATAGCAAATAAATTTTCGTTTGGAAATCAATCTTCGACTGCTGCTACATCCACTGGCTTTGGCATTCGTGAGAGAAAATCAGCTACAGGATTCTCTTTCCCAGGTCGATCTTTTATTCTGATGTCGAATTCCTGCAATAAAATCAACCATTTTGTTACTCTATCATTTGTAATTGGTTTATTTGCTAAATATTTTATGGCATAGTGATCTGTATATAAAACAATAGGATATCTAGTGATATAGTGCCTAAATTTATTTACAGCAAAAAATTCTTTTTTAGTAGCAGTATAGTTTAGCTCAGCAGGAGACAAATTCTTGCTAATATAATAGATTGTGTAATGTTTTTTGTCTTCTTCCTGCCCAAGGACTGCTCCAATAGCTGTGTGCGAGGCATCTGATGAAATTTGAAATGGCAGGTCCCAATTTGGGCCTCTGAGCACTGGGGCTATTGACACAAGATTTTTCAGATCCTCAAAAGCACGGCCACATTTATCTGTCCAAACAAAATCAACATTCCCTATTAGTGCGTATAGAGGTGCAGCTATTTGAGAAAAATGTTCTATAAATCTCCTATAATAACAAGAAAATCCAAGAAAACTGCGTACCTCTGTTTGTGTGGTAGGAGTAGGTATTAGCAAAATTATTTGAATTTTGGCCAGATCTACCTGTATTCCAACTGCTGAGATATAATGACCTAGGATGAGTCCTTCAATCGTCATCATATAACACTTTTCATGGCTCAAGCAGAGCCTGGTGGCGATACATCGTTGCAGTACCTTTTCTAATGTGTCTAGTGCTGGGTTGAAATCATCTTCGTATGGTGTGAAATCATCCATGTATACTTCGAGCCCTTCATTTATTAAATCTAAAAAGATGTTGAGGATGGCCCTTTGAAATGTGGCAGGGGCATTTCATAGGTCAAAGGGTAGGAATCTGTAGGCAAATGTTCCCCAAGGACAGGTAAAAGTAGTTTTGTCCTGGTCTTCAGGGGCAATATGAATCTGATTGTACCCACTAAAGCCATCCAAGAAAGAAAATCATTTCTTTCCTGCTAATGTATCTAATACCTGATCAATGAATGGAAGGGGAAAGTGGTATTTCTGGGTTGCTTTGTTTAATTCTCTATAATCTACACAAATCCTCCACTTTCCATTCTTCTTTTGTACCACTACTAGCAGAGAGACCCACTTCCTATCAGAGATCGGATAAATAAGTTTACATCCAAAAGTTTTTGTAATTCAGCTTTCGCAATGTCTTTCAGGTGAGGGTTGAGTCTCCATTGGGGTTGGTGAATGGGTCTCACATCCTTTTCTATATAAATGTGGTGTGTACATAGTTGGGAATTGATTCCCTTCATGTCTGGATAATCCCATGCAAAAGCTTCCTTGTATTTTCTCAGTAGTTGGACCAAATTTTCTTCTTGTTCAGGAGTCAAGTTATTATTGATGTTCAAGGTTTTTCCTGGCTCAATTTCTATAGTTTTTTTGTTTGAAACAGAGGTAGTGGGTATTGTTTGATCATGAGTGTCTTTGAGAGGATCTTCTTTTAGTTCATTGTCAAATGCTAGCTCTATCATGTGACATTGTACATGGGATCTGGATTCAGCTTGGTTAATGAAGTTGTTAATAACATCATCCTATATTCGATCTTTAAAATCGAGGGAATCTTCTATGGTTAATAGGGATCTAATGTTTTCTGTGAGGTATGATACATGATGTTTGTTAGATTTTATTATTGTTACACTTGGTTGGGCTGGAGGGTATAGGGCTAGATTCTTGATGTTACTCCCTCTAGTTATGGTCATACTGCCTTGTCAGCAACCAATGTAAGCATTAGCAGTCGCAAGCCAAGGTCTGCCTAAAATTAACGGGTGTCCATCGAGTCAGTTTTTGGGGATTATTATAAGAAAGTCGGCAAGATATTCCCAGGAATCAACAGATACCATGACATCATGTAGTGTACCTTCCAGCCTAACTACTGATCAATCATCCATTTCTAATAAGGTGGAGGTTGGTTCTATTGATGTAATGCCCAATTTTTGACAAGTGGTGGTTGTTAAAATATTAATTGCAGCCCCTAAATTAGCTAAGGCATTTGAGAAGGTTTTTTCATTGATTTGCACTCTCACTATTGGATTTCCTAGATCTTCATATTTGACAGGTGCTTCTCTTCCTGATAATAGATCAGATAGGGTGCCAACCACTTGGATTGTTGGGTTATTTTTTTTCCTCCTTGGTTTCTTTATACATATCTTTTTGATGGTCTTTGCATATATTGGGATATCTTGGATAGCTTGGAGGAGTGGGATTTTTATGTACAAACTTTTTACTTCTCCTAGAATATCAAAGCCAGGATGTTCTATAGGGCACAGTATGATTAATCGTTCTGGGAATGGAGGAGAAGATGTGGTTTCTTATTCATGAGTCTGTTATCTAATCACATCTTCTTCTTGTAATGGTTGTTCTGTCGGTAACTGATTTTCAACTTAAACATTTCTATCTCCCTCAGTTTCTATAATGCGCCCAGACCTTAATTGAAGGTCGTTGCACTCCCTTAGATTGGTTTCTAGTTCTGGTGTTTCAATTATTTGAACGGATTGAACCGGTCTGTTATTTGGGTTTGGGTTGGGTTGGGCTGGGAGTTGCGGTCTTAAGTTGGACTCGAGATTTTTTTTGTAGTGCTGGCAGTGTAGGTTGAGGTAGTGGAATGATTCCCACTAGCTGATTCATCAGTCTTTTCTAGTTTGTCTACCAGGCTTGACTCTGTGAAGTGCGAGGGGACCATTGTGTTGGATATGCATTTTTTTGCCAATATGGTGGAGCATAGGGAAAATTTGGCCAATTAGATTGGCTTTCTTGATTCGGCCATGGTTATGATGAAGGAAATGGTTGTTGTGACCAGTTTGAGAAGGGAGGTTGATTTTGCCACATTGTATTATATTGCTGAGTATGATATTGCAGAGGCTGGAAAGAAGAAGATGGATTGGGGAACATATCTGATTGTCACAGCTACCATTGACAACGCTGATTAAGTAGGTACACCAGTTCTAGTTCTTCTTTCACTTCTTTGTATACTTCTTTCAAACTAGGAAGTGAGGGGTAGTTCTCCATAGAGTGGTCTTTTGTACAAATAGCGCAGACTTGAACTGCATATAGTGGGCACTCTTTGTGGCTGTGTTTCTTTCTGCATCTAGGACAGGATATTACTAGTTTTGCTCTGCTTCTACTTGTTTCTGTTTCCTTTGCATAATATCAAGTTTTGTTGTCAGAGTCCCCAATATATCAGTTTTGAAATTCTCCAGTAAATTTCTGATTTTTGCGCAAGTTACTCCTTCTTCAGAGATCTTGTTGTCCCTTGTAAACCTGTCATGTTCAGCTGGTTTTAGCCTTGTGCTACCTCACGAGCTCCTGAAACATAAACCAATGATGTTAGCAAAATCTTCTTTATGGATGTCTCATTTTCCCATAATATTTAATGTTTCAATCCATTGTTCCTTCATGCCTTTAATTAATGTTGTTTTTAATACATTTTCAGGTAAGGGTAATGATGCATAAGGAGATCTTTGAAGATTATACTGAAAACATTCAACATATTCTTCCAATGTCGTTAGGTCTAGCTATCATCTGAAATATTTCATCCTTTAACTCTCTATACCTACAATAATCCTGATATTTCTTCAGGAAGGCACCTTTCATCTGATCCCAGTAATTTATAACACCTCCACCTAACCCCATAAACCATCGTAAAGCGGCTCCTTTTAATGTAGAGGGAAATAGTTTCAGTTTTTGGGGATCAGTGGTATAGTCGTATCCACTACACATCACATCAAATTCAAACAAAAATGCGTCTGGATATTCTGATGTTAGGCCATGGAATGTAGGGATGTGTTGGAGAGGAATTGCCTTCATAGGTGCATTGACTGTAGTATTTACAATGGGATATT
Source organism: Pinus tabuliformis (assembly GCA_031772625.1). Classification (NCBI taxonomy): domain Eukaryota; kingdom Viridiplantae; phylum Streptophyta; class Pinopsida; order Pinales; family Pinaceae; genus Pinus; species Pinus tabuliformis. The sequence goes on along the minus strand of CM062820.1, from coordinate 788,618,123 downwards.
GCGGTGTGGAGGTTTGGGGGGATTTGCTGGTTCTGGGCCATTTGCTCAAATATGTGCCAATAACCTTTTGGGATTTCTAGGAGGGTATTCCTAGGTTGGCTAGAAGTAGTGTTATCACTCAGGTTGTCCTTAAAGATCCTTAAAGGATACGGCCGAGGTAACCACAAACCAATCTTTGGACTGTAGGTCGTAGCCTACCTGCAGTCAGAGAGGGCTCTCTCTTTATGATTTAGCTTTGTTGAAGATGATATTAGTCCTAAATATGAATATTGATTTGCTCATATTTACACTAGTTCCTTCATATATGAATGTTGTTTAGGAATCATTGATTTCTCCTATATGAATGTTCATTCACCTTCCCTCTATTAGCATAATGAGAGCTACTTAGTGGCCTTTCATTCACTGACCTTCATTCCATCCTTATTCCAGCTTGATATTGTTTTATGTGTAGCTATCCTGCTCTGTATTCCTCTTGTGACCAAGAAAATGCAACAGCAAGCCTAATCCATGACTCCATGCCCAATGGTTTGAACTTCTCACACTATGCATCCCAACTCTGTTTGAAAGAATCGCCCATCCCACCAAACATAAACAAAACCCCTTGAACTCAATAACTAGCCTAATATCATCTTCAACAAAGATAAATCATAAAGAGAGAGCCCTCTCTGACTGCAGGTAGGCTAGGACCTGCAGTCCAAAGATTGGTTTGTGGTTACCTCGGTCGTATCCTTTAAGGAGCTTTAAGGACAACCTGAGTGATAACATAATGGCGACTCCACTGGGGACTTTCCTTAGTTAATTTTACAAATCAAGTTGGAAAGCTCCACTGGGAAAGAACCAGACCTTCAAAAGTTTCTTTCTACCCTTATATTCTTAGAAAAATCCCCAAAAAACAAGCCAGAAGCTGGCTCCCAAGAAGAATTCACATTATACAAGGTCAAATCCAGACCCAAATCCTACAGCTCCCTTTGAAAATCCGAATTTGATCCAAAGAAACCTCAGGAAATTAGAACTAAAGGAGGATTTTGCTGATTCTACTCCTGTGATAGTTCAACCAAACTGTGGCCCAACCCCTGTCAAAGTTTTATTTCGTTCAACCCCTAGTTCCCCTTGTTCTTCATCCACCTCTCAAAGCACTCCTTCCACACCTCCATTCACTGCACATACTACCACTACTACTCCTATTATCCCAGTTATTCATATTGTCCCTCTTATCCCTGTGAATATGGCTAACATATATGCACCTTTGCAATTACCTGCTAATCCTGGAGCTATGCCTCAGGATTACCAAACTAAAATCACATATTTTGATGCCACAAGTGCCTGCACAGCCCTTCAGCATACAAAGAAAATGCAAGATTACTTTGAAAGCTATGAGATTGACAATGATGGTGTGAGAATGAAGATTTTTGTCCAAAGCTTGTCAGGTGATGTCAGGACTTGGTTTAGAGCACTTCCAGCTAATTCCATGGCAGACCCAGAAGCCTTATACCAGTCATTTATCAACAGATGGGAGAAAAAGAAAGACCCTTTGCACATACTAGCTGAATATGATACAATCAAAAGAGGTCCACAAGAAACAGTCTTGGACTATTGTGCAAGGTTCAATAGCGTTTATAATGCTATCCCACAAAACTTAAGGCCCCCACCTGATCTTGCCTTATATAAATTCCCTGATGGATTCGACCCAGATATGGCCTGCCAGTTAAAAGAACGAGCACCTAACAGCCTTTCAGACATGCAAAATGTGGCTGTCACTGTGGAGGCAAATTTAATTGCCAAAAGAAACAGAGCTAGAATTGAGAGAAGAACCACCTTCAAGGAAGAGCCCTCAACCTTGGATCAAAAGCTAGATGCTATTATCAATGGCATGCACAGGCTGGGAGACAGAGTAGAGAGTGTTGAGAGGAAATCATCATGGGAAGGACAACAACCCAATACCATAAGGAACCCAAATTTCAAGAACACTCAGAACTCAAACGCTGGTAGATCTAGCCCAAACCGTGATATAAGGCCTCCTTTCCAAGAAAATTATACAGAAGCATCCACATCTAGTGATGCCATAGAGGACACTCACATAAACTTGGTGGATTTGAAGGGTGAGCAACAAATTTTCCTAACTCAAGAAGACCAAGATGACCATGAGATAAGTCAATTTCAGACTAACTCTGGTGAGTCTTTTGAATTTAAACAAGGTTATGATTCAGCTATTTATGAAGTCCACAAACAGTATAATCTGAGGACAAGAACCATAGATGTGCCCGAAAAAGTTAAACCAAAGGAGGGAAAACAACCCAACTAGATTAGAGGCAAGGCTATTATAACAGAAACAGTTGATATAACTGTCCCAAACCTGCACCAAGTGACTGTAGAGGACATAACAAACATACAACTTTCTGTTGATCAGCCCCTGCCACCTTCTCCCTCGAAAGAGAACTTGAACAACACTCCTAAAAGCCTTTCCAAAATAGAAATACCGCAAGGTATCACTCACCGTAACACTGATAATCAAGAGGAGAACGCAGAAAATACACTTGAAAATGGGAAATCTGCTATTTCCAACACAAAGACTCCATTGGAGAAACCATTCGACTTAGAAGCAGAAATAAGCAAACTTAAGATTTCCATCCCATTATCTGAACTTGCAAAGTATGATGTGTATAGGCAACAAATCCAAAGATCACTGCAAATGCCAGAGAAAAAGGATGATGTGAATGTTTTGGATGATACACCTGAGTTGCTTTTAGGTCCAGAAGTTGATGGCAAATCAGCACATGGATCTGTTCTACCCTTTTATGTCAGTCTGCACATACATGATAAAGTTTTACATAATGAAATGTTTGACTCAGGTGCCTCACACAACCTTATGCCCAAAGCTGTAATGGAGAAGCTAAACCTTGTTGTAACAAGACCATACAAAGATCTATTCTCCTTTGACTCAAGTCAAGTCAAATGTTTAGGCCTCATCAAAGACTTGTGTGTCTCCTTAGTCCAATACCCAAACAAGACAATCCTCATGGATGTGGTGGTTGCTGACATACCACCAAAGTATGGCATGTTGTTGTCAAGATCTTGGGGGGGAAAACTCCAAGGATATCTCCAATTAGACCTCTCCTACGCCACTATTTTAGTCTTTGGGCAACCAAAGAGACTGTATAGAGAAACACTGATGAAGTATGTGGTAAGTAGTGAGGAAAAGCCCCAGAATTTACCTATCTATTCAATCCATTCTGATATGGATTCTTTTATTTTGTTTAATGATGAAACAAGTCCTCCAACTGATGATAAGCCTATGGCTTTAGTACAACAAGCACACATGAATGAAGAATTGGTTGCACATACCCATGAGACTATCACAATAGCCAATGCAACCAGTACACAAGAAAAACCTCCCAAAACACAAGACTCGGGTCTGCCCAATCCTAAAATGACTGAAACTCTTAATACTAACCACAAGCAAGAAATCACATGGTATTTAGAGTTTGATGGTTCTGTTAACAAGTTAGGAGCATGGGCAGGAATATGGATTCACAATACACATAACAACCATGCAGAGGGTCATGCTTATAGACTGAATTTTAGATGCACCAACAACATGGCAGAGTATGAAGCTCTCCTTTTAGGCCTTAAGCTGCTCGAAGCTTTAGGAGCTACCAAAGTTTCCATTCTAGGTGACTCAGACCTAGTAATCCAACAAATGAAAAGAAACTTTGTTACCAATGATAAAAGGCTAAGAGCTTATAGGACTGTTGCCACTGCAATACTTGATACATTCACTGAATCGAAGCTTGCCAAGATTTCAAGAAATCATAACATTCATGCTCACAGCCTAGCTACTTTTGCTAGCACTTGCATGCTTCCTTTTGAGCCCAATCACCACTTTACTGCTGAGATAAAGCACAGGCCTGCTGTCCCTAACAATTTCAAAGATTGGCAAGTATTTGAGGATGATGCTCAAATCAACAATTTTCTTACCTTACAGCATGAGTTTTCAGGCCTAAACATTGATATGGATTGTTGTGGGGAAAAATGCCTATGCAGGACGATCCTATCCACCTAAGGTGTGACAGTGCCTTAGCAACAAACGAGTACAGCTATTCTGGTTTCTTCCTTTATGAAATGTGAAAGAAGAGAGATCAATGGACTTACCGGTGTCTTCCATTTGTCCCTCGATCCGGTCCCTCTTCTCTTTGAGTGTTCACAACTACTTGCCTTCTTGCTTATCCGGCTTCAACTTCCTGCAAGATCACAAGAGAACAGCTACTTGCGACAAGAGAAGAACACTACACACAGACAAATATTCACATTCATAACTAGTTTAGGATTAGAAATAAACCAAATACACTAATACATTCATACATCAAAATACATCAGCATATAGGAGAAACCAAGATAGCTTTATTGATGAATAACAAGGTTCAGGAAGAGATACAACCCAGAGGGCTCCAATCCAGCATCTCCTTCCTAGCAAATGGAATTCCTATCTTCACCCCTTTCAAAGCATTAAGCACCCAATGATTCCAGTCTCAAACCAACAGCAATTCTTTGCAATAACAAAATTCCAGCCCCCTGGATCTCATGGAGGAGAGATCCATATATAGATGTTTGGAGAGAGGATGAGTCAGCTAGAGATCTGACTAGTGTCCTCTCCCTCTGTCAGTTCTTGAGTCCACTTGGAGGTTCTTGCTTCCACTTGGAGATTTGGAACCTCTTACTCATCACCAGTCGAATTCCCTGAGGCAAGTGTCATTTTGGAAGCTTCCTGGGTTTTGACACCTTGAGAAATGAGCCTGCCACTTGTCCATTCTCGTTCAGCGCAGGTAGCCTTTGTTCCAGTTGACATTCAACGCAGGTAGCCAGTGTTGGCTTTGACATTCAGCGCAAACAGCTAGTGTAGCCACTGAAATGATCCTGATTTGACTTGTTTTGAGCAGTTTTTGGTGGAGAACTTCTGTGAATTGTTGTGGTTTGTTAGCCTTGTTCCTCTAGGGGTAGGAACAACATGTTTAGGGACTTTGGATCCCTTAGATTATGGACATTTCATGCTCAATGCTGTAAGGCACAAAAATGTCTATAACAGTTGCCCCCTAAAGTATGAGGCTGTTTATCGGGCGAAATGCTTTATCAGGGGGATCCGAAGTTCATCCAATGCTGGGAGGAGACCTGTAATACAATACAATACAATACATTATTTTTCATCCTGCTTTCATGATCTAGCTGAGGTGGGCATTCCCATGCTCAGCTTTATAAATTCATTTTTCTGTACATAGAACAGACAATCGTCTGATGGTAGACTGATAATTTTGATGAAATTATCATCCTTTGAGTAGGATGATTATCTGCTGCAATGATGTACATGTCAATGTCTTTATCTGTCCTGAATATATATCGCAGCCCGGATGGATGGAACTAGATCCAGGGTCTTCAAACTCGTTCGATCTTCACTCTAAGTACAAGTCGATCCATGTGAGAAATTTTCTGAAGTCGAACATGGAAAGACATCGCTTGATTACCGGTCAATGATGTAAACCGTTAACAAGTGCGAGAGGAATCACCGATAATGATAATGACCCTCAAGGTACTGCTGTACAATTCACGTGGTGTGAATAAAGGACTTGGCGTCGAACACCACGCAAAATATTTCGGTCGAAGGTCATTGATGTATACCTGTCGCCGGAAGTGAGAAACTTGCCATTGTGGCATGCAAGCTTCAAAGTACTGAAGGGGTTGTTCCTAGATCAACTCCTTGGATAATGAGCTGATGTCGACAAGAAGCGATCCGTCAAAGGAGGGCCTTAATGAATCCCACATCAGTGACACGGAACGGAGCTAATGATTTTAATGGAGGTGAAAATGATCTGTGACATATGATTCAGGGTGGCGGTCATGAAAGGATGAAGGATAATGTATGGCAGTGGATGGGACACGGTTGACTCTTTCTGAACGAATTCTCTTGAACATGTGGCGACACTGATACGATGGATCGGTAGCATTACCCCAAATATGGATGGTATGGCGAGACCATGGATGTGACCGGTGAATGAAACAACCCAACCTGATTGTGGTACGGAGGAAAAGTGTCATGTTCAAGAGCGACTTGCTACCATCAAAGTTTTCTTTAGTTTCTCCCAATTTTTCCCCAGTCATTGTTGACCAGTACCTCTTTATTTTTGTCAAGCTTGAGGAGGATAACATATGCTTGTTCTATAACCTGCCCTTCGGGCAAGCCCATCGCTATGTTTTAACGAGCCTAGCGATAGTGAAACTCGTTCTCGTCTAAAGACAAGTTTGTCGCTATTTAATGATTTTAACGAGTGTAACGACAAGGATAACTTGGTCCTTTTCATTTTTAGAGATTCTGAAAAGGTACATAAAGTTAACTCCAAAATTCCTTTTTCGTCATCTAATCCCTTAAGTCCGAAAAAGTATAAAACAATACAGAAGGGATGAGTTTTCGATAGTTTTAACGAGCCGAACAAAACAAGCGCTCGATCTTTTTGTGCAATAATCCCTCAGGTCCAAAAAGATTAAAATCTAGAGGAGGGATAGCTCTTCTGGTCGCTTTAACGAGCTGGAAGGCCAAAACTCGGCAATCTTTTCATATTTTACGAGTCAATTGAAAAGAGCTTAAAGAAGACTCGTCTTTTGAGGAACAAGTGATAAACAGCGATAGCTGTTGATTCCAGGTACAGGTTGGAATTTTCCAATCACGGCAGTGTCACAAGGATGGCTAGGTGAAATCACTCTTCGCAGCTGTTCCTCAAAATGGGTAAACAATCATATGGAGGTGAACGATCGACCAAATGAAAAGTGGAGGCGACGGTGCAAACACGACCAAGGCTTTAATGGCTGATGATATTACATTCACAATGGTTATTTACCGGGATAGTTCATTTTTTAACGAGCTTAAATGCGGGTGGAAACATTTGCTCGATCTTATGTTTATTTTTTAACGAGCATGAACTATGTGCTAAAACTGCTCGGATCTTGCGTTTATTTTTTAACGAGCATGAACTTTGTGCTAAAACTGCTCGAATCTTGCGTTTATTTTTCAACGAGCATGAACTTTGTGCTAAAACTGCTCGAAAACCTAGTCATATGATAAGAATGTCTCATGTAAGATTCCATTTTTTATGGAGCTTGCGCCTTACCAAAGCTATGCCCCGCATCCTTTCTTTATGCAAGTTAGGAAACGACTAACCCAAAAAACAGATAAATAACCGCTCTTTGCTTGCACTCCAAAAGGTTTGCATGCCCCCAGGTATAAAGTACGATTTCAAGGTTACCTCTACTTCTCTTCCTTCAAAACAATTGTTTTAAAGAGAGAGACTTCACCTCTTTCAGGTTATCCAAAGATTGTCTCGTTAATTTTTCAAAAAAAACACTTCCTCGGCAATGTCTACCGAAATAGACAAAGGTGAGTGACTATTCTCGTCAACTTACATAACTTTGACAAAAGAATCTTATTCTAGAATAACCCCTCTTCCTCTATGGACGGGGTACAGACTAGTCATATTCTCCCACGGAAACCTACCCTATACCCAAAGTTTTCCTACCGAAGCAAACCAGGACACATGCCCCCTGGGTTCCAGTCATATCCTCCCGGATTACTCGCGCTCATCAGGAGGACGGACCGTGGGTTGAGACACTTCTTGCGTGAATAGACCATTTAGGGATGGTATGTGACTATTTGTGATGCGTGATCCGGGAAATGAAAGTTGGTCCACGAGCTTGACCACTCTTCCTTGATGCGGAAAACACATTACTCTAAAGAGTGAGGAGACTATAGCTCCCATGCAATATATATAGTCTCGTCCAAGGAGTAGGTTATAATCCAAGGGTCCTTGAACGACCATCACGTTCATTTGAACGGTCTTCCCTTTCAATGTTATGGGCACATTGGGGAGGATCCCTAAAGGTCGACTGGTTCCTTTATCAAAGCCTGATAGATTTCTCATTTCAGGCAAAAGCGTTGGTGAACCAAGCGCTTTCCAAGCAATAGAGGAAAGGATACTCACAGATGCCCCCTCATCAACGATAGTGCCAGCCATTACTATTCTGTATATTTGAACGATAATTCTGAATGGTATGCTTCCTGGCAACCGGGGTCTGCCTAGTTGGTTCCAGTCAAAGGACACAACCAGGTTGCTTGGTGGTGGGACCGAATAAACGGCCGGATATCGCTCTAACGAACTTCCTTCCTGCGATAAAGGAATGGGGGCATTGCCCCCTTGTTCATCAGAGTCAGTGTTGATGAAGAGAATTTGGACGGTGTCGTCTTTATTCTCCTCTGTGATGGTATCATTCGAAGATAGAGCCTCTGAAGGCAAAACCAGGTAAACTGCCGTATCAACCTTTTGACTTTCGTCAGGCATGGATCCAGACGGTTCATCTTCAATGATAGGTGCTTCGGCTGACCACCTGGGCAGGCCAGCCGGGTTCTCAACTAGTGAAGGACTTGGCAGGAGTTTTTGATATCCAGGAGGAAGTTGCGCTCGTAAAATCGGGCGATCTTCCAAAACTCTTTTAGCCTCGTCTAAGAAGGGACAACGATGGATGGTGTGATCTCCTTCACACAGTTTGTAGGGAAATCTAGCTTTCCCTCTCTGTCCTGCGACTTCACTTTCACTAGTCGACGGTGAGCAGTCAACATGGCTATCAGAGGTTGATGCTACCGAATTGTGCAAACGGGGAGACCAGTCCCTTAGTATTCGAGGGATACAGGGACAATCTCTATGGAAATGGTCTCCCTTGCATATGACACATGGCGATGTAGGCCTGGTCAGTGCTGTGTGTGGATTTTTGTCAGACGACACTTATTTGCCCCCAGTCGCCTTTGGCTCCTTCTTCTTCTTCTCTTTCTTCTTCTTTTCCTTCTTCTCCTTAGGAACTCGGTTTTTGGTTTTACCAGTTCCGTCAAGCGAAGAGGAAGGAGGAGAGGAAGATGAAGTAGAAGGCTGGTGGGCAACTCTAGTCTGGTCTAACTGTTGACTCGACTGTTCAGGAATGGTGGTGTTCTGAATGACATTGGTTGAAAAGAGCCAAACTGGCAGGCCAATTGTCAGTCCTGGAAGCGACAATTTGGCCATGTGGGGCGCACCAACATCTCCCCAAGAGGAGAAGGGACTAGGATTCCCACCAAGGGGAATTCCTTGGTTGGTGTGCTCCATTTTTTCAACTTAAAGATCAACGCAGGAATAGGGGTGATTGTTCTGTTTAAAATAAATTTTAACGACGCTTTAGACACAACTTGCTTTTTCAGTTTTAAAGAGTCGAGAAAAAGCTAAAGGTGACTCTAGTCTCCTTCGATGTTTTAACGAGCCTGAAGTGACAAATGCTCGGATGGACTTTTTCTGTTATAGAGTCTGAAAAAGGCCAAAAGGAACTGCTCTAGAGTTCTAGGCAGAGGGTGTGCCAAACTTTTCGCAAAATCGCAGAATACTTTTTAGGGTACGGGCGGTCGATCTTCCTGAATGCTGTGTTCAGTGCATTGCGATCAGTAGGGCGGCCGACACGGCTTCCTAAGGATAAAGGTTTTATGCCTATAGGGGTCTCCCAATATATACGCGACGGTACGTGGGAGCACAATCCGTACTGGAGCTATCGTCCCTCAGGAGGAATCACCCACCATCCACGAGATCGACATTCACCAGGCTTAACGACGTTGTAACACGTCTCTAGCCTAGACCTCTATGTTGTGCATTATGTTACAAAGCGTTGTTAAGTTCATTCAATTTATTTTAGGTTGATCTTTTTAAAGTTTGCCTTTCAAGGTTCACCACGAGATGTATTATACAAATTCCTAAATGCAGTCTAAAGATAATAAGCAAGCTTTATATCTTTTCAACTTTGAAAATCCTAGCTACTAAGGGAAAAGAAAGACACCATCTTTTCTCAAAGAGCAATCAGCACACTCTAATGCACTTTTCCTAAATCCAACATGCAAACTATCAAATGCAAATGCACAATGCAGGTGTTTGTTTTCCGCTTTCTTAGTATTGATGCCTACAAAGAAAGCTTTTTGTACAACTTTGAATTTGCTTTTAAATGATCAATACAAACAAGTTTACTTTTTCGAAATCAGAGAAGATAGAAGAGATTACAACACAACGATTTTCGAAATAAAGACTTGTTTCGACACTTAAAAGAGACAAATTCAAACCAATAAGCAAAATTAAATGTATAATCAATCTGCAAACAGCCAATGAACTCTCTTCTAAGATCACAATCAACAGATCTTAATCAAGGGCTACAGGATGACTATTTCACTCATGCAAAGGAAAACTGTAAATGACGCCACAAACACATAAAAACACTCACAGTCTTTTTGTACAAAAGGAGGTGGAATCTAAGCAGAGAAAAGGAGTTATTAGACTGGTACCTATGCTGGTTACACGCTGCAAAAACAGAGATCAAAATAAGGCAAAACAGAGCAGAGAACCCCAGCTGCACAAGGACAAACTGGTTCAGCGCAACCTCAACACAGGGGTTTTGACATTCAGCGCAGGTAGCCTTCACGGGACCTGCGTTGAAATGCAGAATCCCTTCACTGGGTCTGCGCTGAAGGAGAAACTCTCGTTTCCCTCAGGTTCTGGGTCACAGATTGCTATTTAATTCATTGTTTTAGGCCAAATAAAAGCAACAAGCAAGGTGTAATCAAAGGGATGCTTTGAAAGGCTACTAAGATCTATCACAAGGATCATCAAATCATTTGTGAATCCATTGTTCAGATCATAGACAAGTCCAGCAATTGGATCAAAGAAGCAACTTTATACTTTGCATCCGGGAAAGATGCAGTTCGATTGTTGTTGTCAAGTCTATGAAATAAGCAGTGATAGAAACACAAATAAAATGATTAAACAAATTCCCCAGCGGAGTCGCCAATTTGTTGTGGGGAAAAATGCCTATGCAGGACGATCCTATCCACCTAAGGTGTGACAGTGCCTTAGCAACAAATGAGTACAGCTATTCTGGTTTCTTCCTTTATGAAATGTGAAAGAAGAGAGATCAATGGACTTACCGGTGTCTTCCGTTTGTCCCTCAATCCGGTCCCTCTTCTCTTTGAGTGTTCACAGCTACTTGCCTTCTTGCTTATCCGGCTTCAACTTCCTGCAAGATCACAAGAGAACAGCTACTTGCGACAAGAGAAGAACACTACACAAAGATAGATATTCACATTCATAACTAGTTTAGGATTAGAAATAAACCAAATACACTAATACATTCATACATCAAAATACATCAACATATAGGAGAAACCAAGATAGCTTTATTGATGAATAACAAGGTTCAGGAAGAGATACAATCCAGAGGGCTCCAATCCAGCATCTCCTTCCCAGCAAATGGAATTCCTATCTTCACCCCTTTCAAAGCATTAAGCACCCAATGATTCCAGTCTCAAACCAACAGCAATTCTTTGCAATAACAAAATTCCAGCCCCCTGGATCTCATGGAGGAGAGATCCATATATAGATGTTTGGAGAGAGGATGAGTCAGCTTGAGATCTGACTAGTGTCCTCTCCCTCTGTCAGTTCTTGAGTCCACTTGGAGGTTCTTGCTTCCACTTGGAGATTTGGAACCTCTTACTCATCACCAGTCGAATTCCCTGAGGCAAGTGTCATTTTGGAAGCTTCCTGGGTTTTGACACCTTGAGAAATGAGCCTGCCACTTGTCCATTCTCGTTCAGCGCAGGTAGCCTTTGTTCCAGTTGACATTCAACGCAGTTAGCCAGTGTTGGCTTTGACATTCAGCGCAAACAGCTATTGTAGCCACTGAAATGATCCTGATTTGACTTGTTTTGAGCAGTTTTTGGTGGAGAACTTCTGTGAATTGCTGTGGTTTGTTAGCCTTGTTCCTCTAGGGGTAGGAACAACATGTTTAGGGACTTTGGATCCCTTAGATTATGGACATTTCATGCTCAATGCTGTAAGGCACAAAAATGTCTATAACATGGATGCCATGGATGATCCACTGCAAGCAATAAACCAAATCCAGCAAACTGTAACAACTAAAACAGCTAGAAAATTGCTACAACCAACCATCTTTGATGAAGAAAACATAGAAGAGCTGAAATAGATGCATTTGGAGGAAATAGCCAAAACAGAGGCTGAAATCATTGATTTAAAGGATAACTTTCTGCTTGTTGGCCTCACTCCACTAGAAGACATGTTTGATGCAAATGATGTGCCCAAAAGGCCAAAAATGCAGCCTATAAACACTGCCATAGAAGAACACAACATTGGAACAACAAAGAAGCCCAAAATGATCAAACTGTCTAAATATTTGCCTCCTGATCAAAAGCCCAGATATGTTGATTTGTTCAAAGAATTCCAAGATGTATTTGCATGGAGTTATGAGGACTTGAAGTCCTATGATACCTCAATTATTCAACATACCGTTCCCTTAAAGCCAAATCAAAAGCCCTTCAAACAGAAACTGAGGAGAATCAATCCTGTGCTTCTCCCGTTAATTGAGAAAGAAGTGAAAAGAATGTTTGAGGCAGGTATCATAGCACCCATTAGATTTTCTGAATGGGTATCCAATCTTGTTCCCATAAGAAAGAAAACAAGTGAGATTAGGCTTTGTGTAGATTTGAGAAACCTAAACCAAGTCTCCCTTAAAGAGCACTACCCATTGCCCAAAATGGACCACATCCTACAAAGAGTAGTGGGGTCATCTAGAATCTCTTTACTAGATGGCTTTTCAGGTTTTAATCAAATACTGGTTCACCCAGATGATCAAGACAAGACAGCCTTTACCACACCGTGGGGAACATTTAAGTATGTTAAAATGCCTTTCGGCCTAAAGAACGCAGGTGCCACCTTTCAAACGGCCATGGACATTGCACTTGCCAAGGAAATCCATGATTTCTTGGTTGTCTATCTTCATGATCTCACCCCTTTCTCCAAATCTGATCAAGAGCACCTAAGACATTTGAGACAAGTGTTCCTAACATGTAGGAAATATGGCATTTACTTGAACCCCAAGAAGTCTTTATTTGGCCTTGAAGAAGGCAAATTACTTGGACATATCATTTCAAAAGACAGGATTAGAATTGATCTGGAAAGGATCCAAGCCATTCTCCAAATCCCATATCCAAGAAACATAAAAGAGCTGCAAGCATTCCTAGGAAAGATCAATTTCCTAAGAAGATTTATCCCAAATCTAGCCGAGCTGATAAGACTGTTGAGAAACATGTTAAAGAAGGATGCCAAGGTAAAATGGTCTCTTGAAACCAAGCAAGCATTTGAGAGTATCAAAGTTGCCTTAACTCAAGCCCCAGTCCTCACAAGTCCTCAATTTGATAGGGACTTTATCATATTTTCATTTGCATCTGATAATACCATAGCTGCTGTCATATTGCAAAAGGATGACCAAGGAAATGAAAAGCCAATCGCTTTTTTCAGCCGAGCCTTAATAGATGCACCCCTGAAGTACCAAATCATGGAGAAGCAGGCCTATGCCCTTGTTAAAGCAATCAAAGACGTCATAATTTACATTTTATATTCACACGTGATTGCCTATGTCCCAAATGCTGTTGTAAAATACATATTAACCCAAGAAGGGTTAGAAGGCAAAAGAGGCAAGTGGATTGCTAACATTCTTGAGTATGACATAGAAATAAAACCAACCAAGCTAATAAAGGGACAAGGTTTAGCCAAACTGATGTCCGAAACAAACTTTCAAGCCTTAGACATCAACCAAATGGACAATGAACAGGAGCTGGCGACTCCACAGATCAGTGACACCTTTCTGCAATCCCCATGGTATGCTGATATATGCTTTGTATTGTTAAACCTGTTTGCTCCCCCAGGATTGTCCAGGACCAAGAAGAGATTTTTAAGAATGAGGGCTTTGAAATTTTGTGTCTTAGATGGTGCTTTATTTTGGAAGAATCATGAAGGCATATTTCTTAATTGTTTGACCATGAATGAAACTAATAATGTCATGAAATAATTCCATGCAGGGGACTGTGGAGGACATCTGTATTGGAAGTCCACTGCTGATAAAATTTTAAGGGCTGGTTTCTATTGGCCCTCTTTGTTTGCAGATGTAAAGAAGTTTGCTATCTCATGTCACAAATGCCAAATCTTTGATGGCAAAAGAAAGCTGTTACCCTTGCCTCTTAAGCCCATCTCAACCGAAAAGCCTTTTCAACAATGGGGTCTTGAATTCATTGGAGAAATCCATCCCTCTTCCTCAGGCCAGCATAAGTGGATTCTAACTGCCACTGACTATTTCACCAAGTGGATTGAAGCCATTCCATACAGGCAGGCCAATGACACCACCATTATCCAATTCCTTGGGTGCAATATCCTTTCTAGATTTGGCTGCCTTGAGAAGATTATCACTGACAACGCCGCTGCTTTCAAATCCAAAAAGATGATCAATTTTTGCCATAAATTCCATATCACTTTAGGCCATTCCACAACCTATTACCCTCAAGGTAATGGCTTAGCCGAGTCATCTAACAAGAGCCTGATCAGTATTATCAAGAAGACCTTAGAAGAAAACAAGAAGAACTAGCATAGAAAGCTCACAAATGCCCTATGGGCAGACAGATTGTCAACCAAGAAATCCATTGGGATGAGCCCTTATGAGCTAGTATATGGCATGGAGGCCAGATTTCCTTCATCACTGGGCGTTCCTATTATCAAGCTGCTACAAGAGATTCAAGCTGAGCCAAATGATATACAAAGGAGGATAAACCAAACAATTCATTTTCAGCAGACAAGAGAGAAAGTCTCTGACATAGCTCAAATTATGCAAGAGAAGCTCAAAAGGATGTTTGATAAGAGGACTAAGGCTAAGAATTTCTATGTTGGAAACAAAGTTCTAAGGTGGGACTCACGAAGAGAAGACAAGGGAAAACATGAAAAATTCGATTTCCTTTGGAGAGGGCCATTTGTTATTTCTGCTATTAAGGGAAATAACACATATTTCCTCAAATCTGTAGAGGGAAGCACTGCTGAAGAAGGCCCTGTAAATGGCCATATGCTGAAGCATTATCATGATCCCTTTTGTTGAACATAACACAACTTTGTAAATATCTCTTTGTACATTGATATTTGTATATATCAGCACTTTTGTTTTTATTTTGTATAAACAGTCCGATTGTTAGAGGAGCAGCAACAAAGTTTGTGAAGACACAGCCGATGCAAGTCCTCTATTTTTAAGCTCTGTCTCTACAGTAATCTCAGCAAAACAGCAAGAGCAACACTGTCATATCACAGTGATTTATGTTAAAGAGAAGCTGTTTGCAGCTTGTAGTCTTCAACTCAACAGTATCAAAAAGAAAGGAGGACTTTCAGTTTACTTCAGCACCCCTTCAAAGACAAGAAAAGAAGAGCTCCAGTTTTATTCCCTTTTTGTGTTTATTTCACAAGGCAGTGCTCAAGCAAAAGCGTATGCAATATCAAGCATGGAGAAGAAAGCAGGCGATGCTTTATTTTTCATAGTGTTTCAGATAAGGAGGAGTGCTACATTCAGAAGTTAAAGTTCTAGTCATTCAGCAATTAGCACAGAAGAAATTTTCAATTAACAGCAACTACAGAGGATCAAGGCATTCTGACCTATTGTTCTTGGCTTGTCACAAGGAAAAGCCATCCCCAAGTGGAGCCACTGTTAGCCTCCTGCTGCAGCAGGTTAATCATCTTTCATGATCGACATTTTTACATGCCAAATATGTCATACTTTGCTTGCTGCAGTGCTCCATATTTGCTACAGATGGCCAGAGAAGTATCCATGAGAGTGTGCTAGTCTAAATGCCACTGCTGTGTTCCATTTTTGATGAGTTTTCAGCTAAGGGAGGTCCAAACAGCTTAATCTTGGTCTCCCTAGGTTTCAATTTCTTGTTGTAGAATATAGAGAATAAACATCTGTCCAAACTGTTTAATCTTGGCAGATCTGTAAATAGGTAGAGAAACAAGGGTGCTCAACAGCTTAATCTGAGCCCCTAGATGCAATAAGTGTGGATTTAGATAGGAGGACAGCAAGAAGAAAAGAATGAAAAGCTGGGTATGCTAGTTCAAGTGCACCCAAACCAAAAAGAAGAGAAAATGCTAGGTGAGTAGGCCGGGTAGGTAGCTTTGTGGTTGCAAAATCATGACTTGTGATCCATTTCAGATTTTCAAGTGTCATATCTATTCATAGCACAAGTTTGAGGCAATTTTCCATTTGAAGGACGTCAAGCGAGGCATGTCTAACTCCCCTTCTTCCTCTTTCCCCAAATCACTCACTAACTTCCCCCAAAGAGGTAAAGATCTACTTGATACCTCTTAGATTCATCATTCTCCATATCATTTGCCTTGGTGGAGATCTGCTTCACTCAAGGAATGATTACAATTCTTCTATCAGTCATTTTCCCCCATTGATAGCCTAAGACATCATACTTAGCGTTTGTTCTCATCTTTGTCATGTTAACTACTAACTTTATTATGTAGCTCCCTATCTATTTCCCCTTCCCCTACTAAAACTATGTATATAACTCCCCTATATACTTATCCCTCCCCCTGGTTGAAAAATAACCATATGCATCCTTGGGGATTGCTAAGTTTATCTGAAACTCAGCAAGAACCCTCATTGCTCCCTCAAACCATCTTCTCATGCATTTTTGGACACTTTCCAATGCATAGAACCCTTCATCCCCCCTAACTATCTCCCAAGTGCATAAGGACTCATTCCTTTGCATAATTCCCCTTCACATGTTTAAAAATCACCCCTTTGACCTTGGTTTGCCTTTATAAGGCATGAAACCCTCTTTGGCCACTAAACCCCTCTCAAAACCACATCACTTTCCTCCTAAGTGCCTCTGGACGCCTTCCAAGGCATAAGAATATGCAAACCATGCAAAAACCATGAAAAACCTTCAAAAAATGACAAAATCCTCCCTTTTTGGCCATCGGACCCCTTCCGATGCCTTAGAATCCAAGCAAAAGCATACAGGTTACCCCCTCCAAATTCAAAAGACTTGCATTTTTGAATAAATAATGGCTCCGATGAGAAATGGGTCCTTTGGGTCCCCCTCTGATGCGATATAGCTATCGGGAGGGGGCAATCATATGTTCAAACACCATATATAACTCCTCCGAATTCATGTTTCCTTTGCATTTTAATAAAATGCATGCCCCGATGAGAAAAGGATCTATTTGATCCCCCTCCGATGCGATATCGCTATTGGGAGGGGGCAGTGGCATATATAAGCGAAATGACTAAGTCTCAAGGCATGGGGCATAATGCCGATGGGCCGGACCCGAAAACATATAAAGTGGACTGGTAAAAGCATATCGGGTCCGCCGCATTTCGGCGTTTCTATGTGGCAGCCCCATGACCCCGCCGATAGCGAATTGCCGAATTAATCACAACCATCCATTTTTGGGCCCCAAATCAACGGCCCATATGTAATCAACGGTCACCCCATGTATATGGCTCCGACCAGCGGAGCCAAAATAAAATTAAGGCGCGGCGTATAAAGGATTTCGGGTCCGTAAGGGGGCGTTGCACTGCAACATATATAGATTTCGGGTCCGCTAACTCTTTTTTATTAAATCCGCCGATTGACATCGCCGATGGGCCGGACCCGATTCAAATAAAGAAAGGGCCTATAAGCATTTCGGGTCCGCGCTTTCGGCGATTGTTTGTGTGCCGCCCCCCGGTCCGCCCCGATGCGATTTAGCGATAGCCGTTGGATCGGCCCGCGCCGGATCCAACGGCCAGGATTTAAAGGCTGCTACAGTGCCCGCCAAAAGCCAATTTTTCATTAAAATTTCATGTTTTTGGCACATTTTCTGTGTTATTCGGAAATGGGCCGTTTTCAAAGGTTTTGTGTGCGGCGCCCGTGCCCGCCCAGGTATAAAGAAAACATGGTTTTCTCAGGCCATTCTTGGATCGCTCCAGGCCCAAATTGCCCCAAATAGCAGGTTTTCACCGCAGCAGGCCTTCAATGACCCTTTACTCATCCAGTTCGTGATTTTAAGTGTTGCTAAAGCATATTGAGTCGGCCAAGGGCCGACAACCACCCAAAAGTAGTAGAAGGCCTCACAGCAGATATTTGGGCCGATTAGCGGCCAGTAAGTGTTGATTTGACAGTTTAAGTGCATTTTTGAAGCCAAGATAGCCCAGGTGCGTGCCAAAGAATATCAGGAAGCGGCAAAGAGTATCAGTCCAGTTTTTCAAAGCAGATGAAGGCAAAGCAAGCCCAGCAAAGTCAACAAAGCATCATTCAGCCATTAAGGCTCACCAACACTTCTTTTGTTGCCTTAAAGCCACCTAAAGGCATAAATGAAGGCTTTCAAGGTAGAGTTATTGAAGAGACATTGTTCCCAGTCATATTTTTGGAGCAACGCTGCTTCCTTAAAAGCACAGTTATCACACAAAGGACAGCGCGTGGCTCAAGGCACTCTTTCAGTCCATTTTTGAAGCTGCAGGACCATGTGCAGCCCTAAAGAGCCATTTTGATGAGGTTGCTCCCTCATGAACACCTGTTTTAGATATTTTTATTGCATTTATTTCCAGCACAACTTGGCATTAGAAGCAGTTATTGCACAAATCTCTTTTGAATCTGTTTTGATAGATATTTTGAGATATTTTCTCCCTGTTCAAGGGATGTTTGTAAATATTTTCTATTTAAACAACCCTTTGTATTTATGTAAAGGGTTGGTTGGTCGATAACTTCCTCTCTAGACTTGCACTGTATTTTCTGAGAGTCTCTATAACCAAAGATCGCTGGAATGTTTGGGAGATGAACTGACTGTTGTGTTTTAATGACTGAAGAGTGATTATGGAATCCTAATGCTTCTACATAGCCCAATAAGTGTTTCTTATCTCTGTTTACAGTTTATATGTGTTTATGCCATCATTGTTTCACTATCTAAATAGCAGAAAGAAAGAATAGTTCAGAGCTCACTTAGTTGTATTATGTTCTCAATTTCTGTGATTTATCTATGTTTTCCTCTGAATTAGTCCTAAATATGAATACTGATTTGCTCATATTTACACTAGTTCCTTCATATATGAATGTTGTTTAGGAATCCTTGATTGCTCCTATATGAATGTTCATTCGCCTTCCCTCTGTTAGCATAATGAGAGCTACTTAGTGGCCTTTCATTCACTGACCTTCATTCCATCCTTATTCCAACTTGATATTGTTTTATGTGTGGCTATCCTGCTCTGTATTCCTCTTGTGACCAAGAAAACGCAACAGCAAGCCTAATCCACGACTCCATGCCCAATGGTTTGAACTTCTCACACTATGCATCCCAACTCTGTTTGAAAGAATCCCCCATCCCACCAAACATAAACAAAACCCCTTTAACTCAATAACTAGCCTAATATCATCTTCAACAAAGCTAAATCATAAAGAGAGAGCCCTCTCTGACTGCAGGTAGGCTAGGACCTGCAGTCCAAAGATTAGTTTGTGGTTACCTTGGTCGTATCCTTTAAGGAGCTTTAAGGACAACCTGAGTGATAACAAGTAGCAGGAACGACCTTAATAGGAATGGCCTTAATAACACTTCCTTTGTCTGGGATGATGACAGTTCCTAATTCTGAGGGGACTTTAGCTCTTGAGGTTCTTATCTGGATGATTTTTACAGCACTTCCCTTATCTGGGCTGCTTAATGGCTGAAATATTCCAAGACGAGATCTTGGTTCTTCAGTTTCCCCTATTTCTCCTCTTCCCTCGTACAGATTACTAAGGTTCCCTTCTTGCAAACATTTTGGGCTAGAATTCTCAATTTCTTGAAAATCTTGCTCCTCTATTTGGCTGTGCACCTCAGCAAAGGCTATAGATGGTGACCCTGTGGCCTGAAGGGAACTCGTAGGTTGTCTAAAAGTAGGTTTTCTAGGTCCTACTGAAGGCTGAGATTTTTCTTTTTTAAGGATTTCATCTATAAAGCTCAATCGGCGAAGGGTCACCGGCCCCTTAGCTTTATTAAGCTTGGGTAGTGGCTTAAGATTCTTTTTAGGCTTTTTCTGCTTAGTCATGCACACAAATCAAATGCTGATTTCTACCCAAAATAACAACAAATCTGTAGGAAAGCGGGCAGGGGAGCAGGGCTGTTACATGCTCCATACGCAGGTTCTTACCTTCCATTTTTAAAACCCAACTCTCTCCCAGAAGGTACTTACACTACTCTGAAAAGAAACAAATGGCTACACTCTTTCCACGGCAATGGCACCAAAATGTTGAGCAGTAAAAAGGGTCTTTTTAACCTCTATTTACCCTACATTAATTATCAATCCATGTACGTTTTGTTATCTCAAGAGTGTACTCAGTCTGAGGCGGTCACTTGTCAAGAGTAATGCTAGTAGTATAGTGCTTTTACGAAAGTAAATAAATGTTGGAAACAAACTCTAAGTGTAATGGCAAGAAACTGAAATTCTTTGTAACTAAATCCTTTACTTCAAGAAACTGCAGCATTCATCAGTCAAGGATGCAGTAAACTGATGCAAATGAAAAGCAATCAAAGAGAAGATCTCCAATCTAGAAATTGTCAATGTTTGCTATAGTTGTAGCTCGTTTTGTTCACACCAAAGCAATTACTTGAAATGACAATTCAATTAACAAAAAAAGGAACATCGACTAATCTATTAAAAAGATCGAACAAAAAGGCTTAAATTACAGGAATGAATTAAGCAGCAACCATAATCTAAAGGAATTGAGCAGAAATCTTTAACTAGTAAATGAATTGAATAGAAAACCAAGAAAGGAACAACAAGCTTAAGTAAGTCTATGAAATATTGAATAGCGAACTAAATCAAATTCAAACATGTAGCGAATCTAGAATGATGGAATCAGTAATATGAGTTTGGCATAATAAATACTAACCACAGTTATAAGGGAACAACAATTGTAGTTGCAATGGAACGATAATCCGAATGAACAATAATCACAATTAGAGGTAGACTGTAGCTAAATGAACAACAATACCAATTTGTAAATTAACAGCAATGTTACTCTATAAACGAATAGTAATGTCAGTCTGTAAATGAACAACAATGTTACACAGTAATGTAAATCTATAAATGAACAACAATGTTACACAGTAATGTAAATCTATAAATGAACAACAATGTTACACAATAATGTCAATCTGTAAATGAACAACAATGTTACACAGTAATGTCAATCTGTAAATGAACAACAATGCGATATGATTTCAGAATGAACAGCATAACATTTTAGTGGGAAATGATAATCTTATTATTCAACTACGAACTAAATATAACAGAGCCGGTAAATGAAATGTCAAGGAACAACAGATTACTGAATGAAACAAGGAAAGAAAACCAAACCACACACGACATGTAATCGGAAAATAATAGTACAGGAAGCAAGTGATCCACTAGGGCCAGGCCCTTAGCCACCAGGGAGACACTACTACGGTTACTCCAGAATCAAAGACAGAATATCAATGAAGTTTTTATATACTAATCATAACAACAGAGTTACAGTGATCGCTCTTTAAATAGAGTCAATGATAAAAGTTCAAATTGCACAACAAATTCTATAAAACAACAATAATATGCCCCTTGGGCTAGCAGCACTATCCTTTTTTATAGTGGCCAGGCGGAAATACCAAACATACAGATATTCCTAAGGTAGCGATCCCTCAGGATCAAAGGATCCTGAGGGATTCACCATATCATTATTCTTTAGTTATCTCTTCGTCCTCTTGTGCTGATATGGTGTTTCTTCTTCCTTTTCCCGGCCCATGCACTCCAATCTCGATTGTCTCATCTAGATGTGGTTCTCTGTCAAAGGGACAACAGTTGGTTTTGCCTTGTCTTTTCCTCCGAAATGGAAATCTTCATTTTTCTTCATTTTCTACATGGAAGAAGGTAATAATTAGTCATTTTACATTAATCACAAATCCCCTTAACTTTATCATAATCCTTTATCCTTACCCATCTTAGAATGTAAAGAAGTTATGAATTAAAGGAAAAGATAAAGAAGTAAGTGGCAATTACATACCTTTTATAATGATCAACACCCAACACATCTTGATTTATACTTATATGTTTTTGCTTCAGTTCATGAGTTAATTTCGGTTACATACATTCATTTTACTTTGTTTAGATTAGGCAGTTTTTGATGGTTTGCATAGCTGTTTTTGTTTCAGTTGCTCAAGTAGGTTAATGCAGTGATAGACTAAGATTCAAAAAAGGCCAACAACAGGCCTTGATCTCCTTTCTCCCTTTCTAGGACTATGATTTGAGGTCAAGGCACTACTGCTGCCACCAAAACACAGTTTTGCTCTTCCATGCAATTTCTAGTGTGATGATTTGATTTGGAAAGATTGATATATTGATTCAGATTTAGCTGCTTATATCATTTCCTGTTCTATTACAATAGATCTCTCTGCATGATTTTATGTTCAAAGGTTACTGTTCAACATTTTCTGTTTGTAGGTAAGAAATTAGGTCAAGCTAGAGAAATTTATGTTTTTATAATATAGTTAGTCCTTTCTTTGATCAGTTTTTGTAAGTAGATGTGCAGATATCTTGCAGGACACCTCAGCTCACCATACATCCAAAGCAGCCAGCATTAGCTCATTTCTCATAGATTTCTCAAGTCATTCACAACATTTTGCCAATCTGCCCTAATTTCTGCGTTTCTCCATAAGCTGACCCCTTTCCATTTGAAAAAATGCAACCATCATGTCCTTCTTGATCTTCCTTGATAAGCTCCAGACACCTCAACACCTCCATCTAGCCTTTAGTTACCCTTTCCCATCATTTTTCCAACTTCAAAGCTCCAAAAATAGCTCTCGGCCTCCTCGTGTAGATCCCCTACAACCTCCTATAGAATTCCCTATAAGTGGTTTTTTAAAATCCAATCGCAATGGAAGTCTTCAGAAGGGTACTAGGTGTTATAGACATTTTTGTGCCTTACAGCATGAAGCATGAAATGTCGATAATCTAAGGGATCCAAAGTCCCTAAACATGTTGTTCCTACCCCTAGAGGAACAAGGTCAGCAAACCACAGCACTGAAAATCAGTTCTCCACCTGAAAACACTCAAAAACAAGCTAATTCTGGATCATGTCAGCTGCTCCACTGAGCATCTGTGCTGAATGTCAACTGCTCCACTCTGTACCTGCGCTGAATGTCAAATCTAATGAAGGCTACCTGCGCTGGGCGAGATTGGCCAAGTGGCACAGTCATTCTGCAAGGTGTCAAATGCCCAGGAAGCTTCGAAAATGACACTTGGATCAGGGAATTCGCCTTGTGATGAGTAAGAGGATCTAGATCTCCAAGTGGAAGCAAGAAACTCCAAGTGGACTCAAGAACTGAAGTATAACTGAAGTGGGAGAGGACACTAGTGAGCTTCATGCCAGCCTCAAGCTGACTCATCCTTTCTCCAAAACTCCTATATATAGAGCTCTCTCATGAGGTCTAAGGGGGATGGAATCTTGTGAATGTAAGGAAGTGCTGTTGGTTTGAGTATAGAACTATTGGGTGTTTGCTTTGAAG
Organism: Pinus tabuliformis; assembly: GCA_031772625.1. Classification (NCBI taxonomy): domain Eukaryota; kingdom Viridiplantae; phylum Streptophyta; class Pinopsida; order Pinales; family Pinaceae; genus Pinus; species Pinus tabuliformis. The sequence goes on along the minus strand of CM062820.1, from coordinate 788,594,649 downwards.
GAGGTGAAGAGGAGATTTCTTTCTGCTGGGAGGTGTTGCTGGATTGGACCTCTTATGGTTGTAACACTCTCAGAACTTTACTTCTTCCATTAATAAAGCATTTTAGGTTCTTCTATATGCATGTGTCTTTGTGGCATATTGATGCTTGTATATTTGATTTATTCTAATCCTTGAATCAGTTATGGATGTATGCTTCTTGTAGTTTCCCTTTCTTGTGCTTTTGCAGGATCTTTGTGTAGCTGGGCCAGTGAAAGAGCAAAGAGCTGGGAGCAAGCAGCAAAGAGAGAAGATTGGATCAAACATTAGCGGAAGACAACAGTTAGTGGATCTCTCTCTCCCCTCTCTTACATCTCGTAAAGAAGTAATCTTGAATAGCTTTGCATTCAGTTGTTGCTGAGGTACTATCACCCTTAGAGTGGGATAGGGTCATTTCGTATTGGATACTTTTCCCAACAACAAATTGGCGACTCCACTGGGGATCGTATCTTGTTGGTTGTTTGTGTTTTTGCTATTCATTTCATAAACAAAGGGAGTACCGAATCGAACTACATTTGGATCTTTCAAATGCAAAGTAGAGGGCAGCTACTCTAGCTCAGTTTTTGGGCAAGTTTATGAATTGAAGAGCTGATCCACAAGGACTCTAATAAGCTCTTAGTGATAGCTTTTCATCCTCCTTGTCATCCCTTAGTGTGTCCTTGACTGATAGCTTCTGATTTGAGCAAAAACTGTGAATTTTTGAGCAATCTGTGACCCGGAAACTGAGAGAAACGAAAGTTTCGTTCTTTAGTGCAGCTGCTGTGAAGGCTGTCTGCATTTCAGCGCAGTTCCTGAAGGGGCTACCTGCGCTGAAGGTCAAACAGACAGTGTCCCACCTGCGCTGGACCAGTCTTGCCTTGTGCTACTGGGGTTTCCTGCTGTTTCTTGCCCTGTTTTCACTCTTGTTTTTGCTGCCTGTTACCAGTCAATGTGCCTATCTGAAACCAACTTTCCTTGTCACTATTCCGCCTCGGTTGTATAAAGAAACTGTGTTTTTTCTTTGTGTATTTCTTGTATCATTTACAGTTTCCCATAACGAAAGTGAACTAGTCTTGCTGTGACCTTTTAGATCTAGACCTGTGATAAAGTGTCGTTTTGATCTTAAGAGTTAGTTTGTTTGCTGTTCATAGCTGATTGAGCTTTTGCTTTCGTCATATGGTTTGAGTTTATATATCTCTAGTGTCGAAACAAGTAAATCTTAAGGTGTCTTTTGATTTTGGACAAGCTTGTTTGCTTTCACTTGAAATTGAATTCAAAATTATACAACAGCTTTCTTTTTTGCATTACGCCAACATTAAGAAAGAGAAAAGAAATACTTGCATTGTGCATGTGCATTATGAAAGCTTGCATGTTGATTTAGGAAAAAATGCATTAGTGTGTGCTCTATGATCTGTGTGAAAAGATGTTATCTTTCTTTTCCCTCAGCAGTTAAGATTTTCAAAGTTGAAAGATTGAAAAGCTTGCTTATCATCTTAGACTGCATTTAGGAGTGTTATCATACATCTTGTGGTGATCCATAAAGGCAAACTGCTAAACAAGATCAACCTTAAAATAAATTGAATTTACATAACAACGCATTGAAACATAACACAAACACATAGAGGTCTAAGCTAGAGACGTGTTCCGGCATCGTTAAACGTGATATCTTAGCGTTGAGTGGTTGGGTGATTCCTCCACAGTGAAGCGATAAGTATCAATACAGACTTGTGCTCCCACGTACCGTCGCGTATATATTGGGAGACCCTATAGGAACAAAGCCTTTATCCATAGGAAGCCGTGTCGGCCGCCCTACTGATCGCAATGCAGTGAACACAGCATTCACGAAGATCGACCACTCGTACCGTAAAACGTATTCTGTGGTTTTGCGAAAAGTTTGGCACACCCTCTGCCTAGAACTCTAGAGCAGTTTCTTTTGGCCTTTTTCAAACTCTATAACTGAAAAAGTCCATCCGAGCATTTGTCACTTCGGGCTCGTTAAAACATCGAAGGAGACTAGAGTCATCTTTAGCTTTTTCTCGACTCTTAAAAAGTGAAAAAGCAAGTTGTGTCCAAGCGTCGTTATAAAATTTATTTTAAACGGAACATAATCACCTCCTATTCCCGCGTTGATCTTAAGTTGAGAACATGGAACGCCCCAACCAAGGAATTCCACATGATGGAAATCCTAGTCCATTCTCCTCTTGGGGAGAAGTTGGTGCGCCCCACATGGCCACATTGTTGCTTCCAGGACTGACGATTGGCTTGCCAGTTTGGCTATTCTCAACTAATGTAGTTCAGACCACCATGGTTCCTGAACAGTCAAGTCAACAGTTAGATGAGTCTAGAGCTACCCACCAGCCTTCAACTTCCTATAAATCTTCCTCCAATCCTTCATCTTCGCGAGGTAGAGCTGGCAAAAGACAAGCTCCCATGGAGAAGAAGGAGAAGAAGAAGAAGGAGAAGAAGAAGAAGGAGCCTAAGGCGACTGGGGGCAAGCAAAAGACATCTGACAAAAATCCACACACAGCACAGACCGGGCCTAAATCGCCATGTGTCATATGTAGAGGAGACCACTTCCATAGAGATTGTCCCTGTATTCCCCGGATACTAAGGGACTGGTCACCTCGTTTGCACAATTCGGGAGCATCAACCTCTGATAGCCATGTTGAATGCTTACCGTCAACCAACGAAAGTGAAGGTTCAAGACAAAGAGGGGGAATAAGATCCCCCTGCAAAATGTGTAAAGGCGATCACGCCATTCACCGTTGTCCCTTCTTAGACGAAGCGAAGAGAGTTTTGGAAGATCGTCCGGTTTCACCGTTGAGACTTCCTCCTGGATACAAAAAACTCGTGCCAAGTCCTTCGTTGGTTGAAAATACAGCTGGCCCGCTCAAGTGGTCAGCTGAAGCGTAGGTCATTGAAAATGAACCTACTGAATCCAGACCAGAAGAAAGTCTAAAGGTCGATACGGCAGTTGACCCGGTTCTTCCTTCAGAGGTTTCATCCTCAAATGACACCGTCACTGAAGATTCATCTTCAAATGACACCCTCACTGAAGAGAATAAGGATGACACCATCCAGATTCTTTTCATCAACACAGACTCTGATGAGCATCAGGGCAATGCGCCCATTCCTTTATCACAGGAAGGAACATCGTCAGGGTCATATCCGGCCGTGTATTCGGTCCCACCACCAAGCAACCTAGTTGTGTCCTTTGATTGGAACCAACTAGGCAGACCCCGGTTACCAGCCAGTATACCATTCAGAATCATAGTCCAAATTTACAGGATGGTAATGGCTGGAACTATCATTGATGAAGGGGCATCTGTGAGTATCCTTTCCTCTATTGCTTGGAAAGCACTGGGTTCCCCAGAGCTTTTGCCTGAGATAAGAAATCTCTCGGGTTTTGATAAAGGAACCAGTCGACCATTAGGGATCCTCCCCAATGTACCTGTTACATTGAAAGGGAAGACCGTTCAGATGAACGTGATGGTTGTTCAAGGACCCTTGGATTATAACCTACTCCTTGGACGAGACTATATATATTGCATGGGAGCTATAGTCTCCTCATTCTTTAGAGTAATGTGTTTTCCACACGAAGGAAGAATGGTCAAGCTCGTAGACCAACTTTCATTTCCGGGATCACGCATCGCAAATAGTCAAATACCAACCCTGAATGGTCTATTCACCCAAGAAATGTCTCCACCCCCAGTCCTCCTTCCCGATGAGTGCGAGTGATTCGGAAAGATGGGACTGGAACCCAGGGGGCATGCATCCTGGTCTGCTTCGGGCAGAGGAAACCTTGGGTATAAGGTAGAATTTCCGCGAAAGAATATGACTAGTCCGTACCCCGTCTGTGGATGGAAGAGGGGTTGTTCTAGAACAAGATTCTTTTGATAAGGTTACTTGTTTGACAAAGTTCATTCACCATTGTCTACTTCGGTAGGCAGTGCCGAGGAAGTGTTTTCGTTTGATGGTGTTAACAAAAAAATCTTTGGGTAACCAGAAAGAGGCAAGCCTCACCCTTTAGAACAAATGTTTTATCGGATAAGTAGGGGCAGCCTTGAAATTATACTTTATACCTGGGGGCATGCAAACCTTTTGGAGTGCAAGCTAGGGGTGGTTATTTATCTGTTTTTGGGATTAACCGTTTCCGAACTTGCATAAAGAAAGGGTGAGATGGAGCATAGCTTATGTGAGGTGCAAGCTCTATAAAAATTGGAATCTTGCAGGAGACATTTCTTATCTTATGACTGGTATATCGAGCAGTTTTACCGCGGAATTTATGCTCGTTAAAAAATAGAAAAGCGAGATCCGAGCAGTTTTTAGCACATAGTTCATGCTCGTTAAAAAATAAACATATGATCGAGAAGTTTTACTGTGGAATTTATGCTCGTTAAAAAATTGAAAAGCGTGAGCAAGAGTTTCCTCCAGAGTTTAAGCTTATTAAAAAATGAACCTATACTGGTAAATAACCATTGTGATCGTAAATTTATTAGCCATAAAAAGCCTTGGTCGTGTTTGCACCCGCCACCTCCATTCCATTTGGCCAATCGTTCACCTCCATATGATTGTTTACCCATTTTGAGGAACAGCTGCGAAGAGTGATTTCACTTAGCCATCCTTGTGACACTGCCGTGATTGGAAAATTCTAACTTATACCTGGAATCTGCTGCTATCCCTGTTTATCACTCGTTCCTCAAAAGATGAGTCTTCTTTGAGCTCTTTTCATCTGACTCGTAAAATATGAAAAGTTTGCCGAGTTTTGGCCTTCCAGCTCGTTAAAAGGACCGGAAGAGCTATCCTTCCTCTAGATTTTAATCTTTTTGGACCGGAGGGATTATTACACAAAAAGGTCAAGCGCTTGTTTTATTCGGCTCGTTAAAGTTATCGAAAACTCATCCCTTCTGTATTGTTTTATACTTTTTCGGACTTAAGGGATTAGATGACGAAAAAGGAATTTTGGAGTTAACTTTCTGTACCTTTTCAGACTCTCTAAAAATGAAAAGGACCGAGTTTTCCTTGTCGTTAGACTCGTTAAAATGATTAAATAGCGACAAACTTGTCTTTAGACGAGAACGAGTTTCCCTATCGCTAGGCTCGTTAAAACATAGCGATGGGCTTGCCTGAAGGGCAGGTTATAGAACAAGCATATGTTATCCTCCTCAAGCTTGACAAAAATAAAGAGGTACTGGTCAGAAATGACTGGGGAAAAATTGGGAGAACCTCAAAGCTTTAATGGTAGCAAGTCGCTCTTGAACATGACACTTTGTCCTCCGTATCACATCGGGTTGGGTTGTTTCATTCACCGGTCTCATCACCATCGTCCTCGCCAAACCATCCACATTTGGGGTAATGCTACCGATCCATCACATCAGTGTCGTTATATGTTCAAGAGATGTGTTCAGAAAGAGTTAACCGTGTCCCATCCACTACCATACATTATCCTTCATCCACCCATGATCGCCACCCTGAATCATATTTCACAGATTGTTTTCACCTCCACTAAAATCATCAACTCCGTTCCATGTCACTGATGTGGGATTCATTAAGGCCCTCCTTTGACGGATCGCTTCTTGTCGACTTCAGCTCATTATCCAAGAAGTTGATCTAGGAACAACCCCCTCAGTACTTTGAAGCTTGCATGCCTCAATGGCAAGTTTCTCACTTCCGGTGACAGGTATACATCAATGACCTTCGACCAGAAGATTTTGCGTGGTGTTCGACGCCAAGTCCTTTATTCACACCACATGAATTGTACTGCAGTACCTTGAGGGTCATTGTCATTATTGGTGATTCCTCTCGCGCTTGTTAACGGTTTACATTATTGACCGGTAATCGAGCGATGTCTTTCCATGTTCGACTTCAGCGCAATTCTCACATGGATCAACTTGTACTTAGAGTGAAGATCGAACGAGTTTGAAGACCCCGGATCTAGTTTCATCCATCCGGGCTGCGATATATATTCAGGAAATATAAAGACATTTGTTATGTACATCATTGCAGTAGATGATCATCCTACTCAAAGGATGATAATTTCAGCAGAGAATTATCAGTCTACCATCAGACGATCATCTGTTCTATGTACCAAAATGAATTTATAAAGCTGAGCATGGGAAGGCCCGCCTCAGCTAGATCATGAAAGCAGAATGAAAAATAATGTATTGTATTGTATTTTATTACAGGGCACCTCTCAGCGATTGAATGAACTTCGGATCCTCCTGATAAAGCATTTCACCCGATAAACGACCTCATACTTTAGGGGGCAACTGTTATAGACATTTTTGTGCCTTACAGCATGAAGCATGAAATGTCGATAATCTAAGGGATCCAAAGTCCCTAAACATGTTGTTCCTACCCCTAGAGGAACAAGGTCAGCAAACCACAGCACTGAAAATCAGTTCTCCACCTGAAAACACTCAAAAACAAGCTAATTCTGGATCATGTCAGCTGCTCCACTGAGCATCTGCGCTGAATGTCAACTGCTCCACTCTGTACCTCCGCTGAATGTCAAATCTAATGAAGGCTACCTGCGCTGGGCGAGATTGGCCAAGTGGCACAGTCATTCTGCAAGGTGTCAAATGCCCAGGAAGCTTCGAAAATGACACTTGGATCAGGGAATTCGCCTTGTGATGAGTAAGAGGATCTAGATCTCCAAGTCGAAGCAAGAAACTCCAAGTGGACTCAAGAACTGAAGTATAACTGAAGTGGGAGAGGACACTAGTGAGCTTCATGCCAGCCTCAAGCTGACTCATCCTTTCTCCAAAACTCCTATATATAGAGCTCTCTCATGAGGTCTAAGGGGGCTGGAATCTTGTGAATGTAAGGAAGTGCTGTTGGTTTGAGTATAGAACTATTGGGTGTTTGCTTTGAAGGAGGTGAAGAGGAGATTTCTTTCTGCTGGGAGGTGTTGCTAGATTGGACCTCTTATGGTTGTAACACTCTCAGAACTTTACTTCTTCCATTAATAAAGAATTTGAGGTTCTTCTATATGCATGTGTCTTTGTGGCGTATTGATGCTTGTATATTTGATTTATTCTAATCCTTGAATCAGTTATGGATGTATGCTTCTTGTAGTTTCCCTTTCTTGTGCTTTTGCAGGATCTTTGTGTAGCTGGGCCAGTGAAAGAGCAAAGAGCTGGGAGCAAGCAGCAAAGAGAGAAGATTGGATCAAACATTAGCGGAAGACAACGGTTAGTGGATCTCTCTCTCCCCTCTCTTACATCTCGTAAAGAAGTAATCTTGAATAGCTTTGCATTCGGTTGTTGCTGAGGTACTATCACCCTTAGAGTGGGATAGGGTCATTCCGTATTGGATACTTTTCCCAACAACACTAGGGGCTTCTTAGAACCTCTCCTCACCTTCCTCCACCTCTACAAAAGCCAACTCCATCTTCCTTCACCACCAAACCTTTGCACAATCACAACCAGATAAATCACAAGCATAATAATTTCACATAAAAACACTCACAAACACAAAAATATGTTTTATTCTCATTTATTTTCAGAAGTAGCTTGAATAAATACAATTTTCCTTTTCAGTAGTCAATGGCACTCATTTCATCATTTTTCATCTCTTTTCCTGCAAAAGTAGGGTTAGTGGGTAAATTAGGGTTTGCAAGGGTTTTTTTTACATTCCAGTCTTCTTCCTCTTTCTGCAAATAAAATAGCCTCTGTAGAGTTAGCTTTCTTTCATCACAGTTAAAAGCTTCTTTTGAAACTCATAGAAGTTGGCTTGAGCTCCCAGTGATCTTGTGTCAGCTGACCAAGTGACAGCCTGCAGTAAGAGCTAGTACTTGTGCATACAACACCGTCGCTTCCAAGTTTGTTACGAACTACCGGGTTGATAAAAGTAAAGTAGGAAGCCCCAGGAGTTGTAGCATTATTGCTGCAATACTGGTGCTCACCACTTTTTGGCACCATTTCCGGGGAAGCGTCAGAGTATTTTGTGATTACTGCTTTTCTTCTATTTTCTACTACAACATTCTGCTAAGTAGTTTATTTCAGCAAAAGTAGAGTAGTTGTTTCATTTCAATTCTGCAAAAGTAGATTAGGCATTTCCTACTTTCATTTCAATTCTGCAATTTCCATTTCAGTAAAGTAGATTAGGCATTTCCTGCTTTCATTTTAATTCTATAATTTCCATTTCAACAAAAGTAGATTAGCCATTTCAATTCTGCAATTTCCGTTTCAACAAAAGTAGATTAGTCATTTCCTCGCTTTCATTTCAATTATGCAATTTCCATTACAGCAAAGTAGATTAGTCATTTCCTTGCTTTCATTTCAATTCTGCAATTTCATTTCCGCAAAGTTCATTTCAGTTAGTTTCAATTTGTTGTTCAATCCATTTCAGTTTTACAGGTACAAGCAGGAAAAAAAAAAAAAAAAACAAAAAAAACAAAAAAAAAAAAATTACCCAAAAAGAGATTTCCTTTCATGCCTTGTAGGAACCGAGATAATTTAGGGAAATTCCTACCCAACACCCCCACCACATCACAAAGTCACCCTTCTCTCTTCTTTGGTGGTAGTGATCCAGAAGAACCTATAGGTGAACCACCAGAGATATACGAATATCCTATAGCAGAAGAAGAGAACGAAACCATCCCTCCTGAGACCATGGCTGAAAATAGAAACGTTAGAGGGATGGGGAAAGAGTAGAGGGTACCTTTCCCACCCAAGATACCAATGGGGACACTAAAATGGAGAACATAAGTCCTTCAGCCTTACCTCACTTCCATGGGTTGACTACCGAAGATCCTGATACCTTTTTGTTTGAATTTTCTGTTATATGTCGAACCTATGACTATGTAGAAGATGAGAAGAACTTGAGACTGTTTCCTTCTACCCTCAAGGATGCAGCATTGTGCTAGTTCATGGGCTCACCTAGCAACAACATCACAACTTGGGCTCAGATGCAGCAAGCCTTTAATAATAAATATTGGGACTACTGTAGGTCAAAGGATACCAAGGAAGAAATCTTCTGAATGACCATGGGAGGTGATGAATCCTTGGAAGATTATGAAGAGAGGTTTCAACTCAGTTATAAAAGGGCCAGGTGCACACTTGACCCTGAATCTCTGAAGTTGGTCCTACTCAGAGGAGTCCCCAAAGACCTTCTAGATACCCTCCATTTGCTGGCTGGGGGGGGACATCTACTAACTACCTTATGAAGACATAAAGACTGTGTTTACAAACCATTCTAGGGCAGCTAGAAAGAGAGGTAGGGGAAGTCAACCCTTAGCTAGTACATACTCATCTAGTTCATCCCTTAAAGGTGAATTTGGAAGTCTGCTAGAATATTTCAAGAGCGAGATGATGTAGACTCTTGCCATGCAAATGGATACCTTGCATATCAAAAGGAAGCAAGAAGAAGTAGAAAGGGACTTGGCCATTTTTTGTCCTAGATGCACTAGAAGGCATCCTAGGAACGAATGTCCATTGAACTCTATAGAAGTGTGTTCAGTCTGTGAAGAAGGCCATTCTATGAATTAGTGCCCTTCCTTTCCTAGACTTAAAGCTACATACTAGGGGGCCAAAGGAGCCACTGAACCACTCTATTTCATGAACCAGAGGATGCCATATGGGCCTAGACCTTACCAGCAGGGAATGCAAGGGACTCCCATTCCTTCTTGGGGTCGCCCTACCCATCCTTCCTGGTTCACACCCCCTCCTTGGTCATATCCATCTCAATACCATGCTCAACCAGCTAATCATTCATTCCACTCTTATGCTCAGCCACAACCTCAGTGGATTGCACCTCATTAGGGGTGGAAGCCCCAGTACAACTCTCCTCTCGCTCTTTTTCCTCCACCACCTATTCAACCACAATCATTGCCTCCTGCTCCACCAAGGCAACCCCAAATACTTGCTCAACCGAAACTGAACCCGAATAACAGACAGGCCTAACAGGTATATAGTGGGGAAACATCAAGCCCGACCTATGTTGTGGAGATTCAGGAGATTAACCTATGATCTGGGAAGGTTCTCCCAGATAACCAACCTCCCCCTAAGGAGGATGAGGAAGAAAAAGAGGAAATTGAACCAAAAGCCATTCCAACCTTTCCTGAGAGATTATCTGGAATAACACAACCTACAATAGAAGAAACTGAACTTCTAGGAGAATTGAAAAAATTATGTATAAAGATACCACTTCTCCAAGCCATAAAGGATGTGCCCATATACAAAAATATGATCAAGGAGAAGTGCTTCAAGCACCCAGGCAGGCACAGGAGAGATTCTCCAACTATCAATGTCATAGGACAACTGTCCAACCTAATGTTGGGGAAGGTAATCTGTCCGAAATATCTAGACCCTAGAAGCCCTGTAGTCCATGTCCACATCAATGGCACCATAATCCCCATACCCTGATTGATCTAGGAGTTTCCATTAATGTGATGAACAAGGCCACTATGCTCAAGCTCAACCTTCAAGCCTCCCTGAGAAAGACCACAACAGTACTACAATTAGCAAACTGCTCCACCGTGACCCCTGAAGGGATTATGGAAGATGTAATGGTCTCCATCGAGTCTTGGGAGTACCCTGCTGATTTGTTGGTTCTCCAACCAAAGGTAAAGCTCACTGGGTATCCTCTCATCCTAGGAAGACCCTGGTTGGCTACTACAGATGCCTACATCAGTTGTTTAGATGGGAACATGAAAATCAAGAATGGGCATATGTCCAAGAAGCTAGTCCTATGTCCTCCAGCCCAACCTTTGTTAGAACATGATTTACCTCTCTGGTTGGAGGAGGAATATGAGGATGAAGTTTATTCCACACCACTATGTGTAGTGGAAGCTACCATGGGGGGGAGGGGGGGGGCACAAATCGAGGATGATATTATTGAAAATTTGATTTAGAATCCACCCACCAGTGTGTTGCCATTAGAAGTGCTGGTGGAAGAAACCCAAGCCAATCCTTTAGTTGATCTCTGCGTGGCTGACCCGACCTCTCTCCGAGTTAAGAATATGGAATTCGGCCTAGAAATAACATTGAAGATCAACTCATCGCTATCCACTTCTTAGGAGAAAGAACTGTGTAGCTTATTAAGAAACCACTCGGATGCTTTTTCTTGGACCTATAAGGAGATGAAAGGAGTGCAACCTTTAGTTTGTACTCTTCACATTTACATTAAGGAAGGTTGCAAACCAGTCAGGTAGCATCAAAGGAGGATGAATCCAGCCCTTAAGGACATTATCAAAGAAGAACTACAAAAGTTAGTGGATGTAGGATTCATCTACCTTATCTATGACAGCGAATGGGTCTTCCCTTTGGTGCTAGTGCCAAAGAAAAATGGTAAGTGGAGAATCTATGTCAATTATTGGGAACAAAACAAGGCCACCAAGAAGGACCATTTTCCTTTGCCTTTCATAGATCAAGTGTTAGATGGCTTGATAGGGAAGAAGATCTTCTCCTTCCTAGATGGGTTTAGTATGTACAACCAAATCCAAATCCCAGAAGACCAAGATAAGACCACTTTCACTTGTCCTTGGGGTACTTTTGCATACCGAGTACTTCCTTTTGGATTGTGCAATGCTCTCGCCACTTTCCAGAGAGCAGTATTGAGTATATTTGCTGAACTGGTTCATGATGCAGTGGAAATCTATATGGATGACTTTACCCCTTATGGTTCCAACTTCCAGGAAGCTTTGTCTAACCTGGGAAAAGTTTTGGACAAGTGTATTGAAATGAACCTGTCCCTCAGCCCTGAAAAATGTAAGTTCTTGATGACTAAAGGAACTGTGCTAGGTCATGCAATCTCTTAGAAAGGATTACATGTGGACCCCAAGAAAATTGCCATCATCCAAAGGGTCCCACCTCCTCAAAAGGTAAGAGATGTTTGAAGTTTCCTAGGTTTATCAGGGTATTATAGAAGATTCATTAAGGATTCAGTAAGCTACCCTCTCCATTTTTTGGTCTTCTTGGAAAAGATGTTGAGTTCATATGGACTGACAACTATCAAGAGGCTCTGGATACCTTGAAAAGTAAACTGGTGACTACCCCAATTTTGAGAGGTCCAAACTGGGCCCTACCTTTCTACATTCATACAAATGCCTCGAACAAAGTGATAGGAGCAGCCTTAGGGCAAGTTGATGAGAATCTTCCTTATGCCATCTATTTTGTAAGTAAAAACTTTTCGAAGGCAGAATTAAACTACACTGTAACCGAAAAGGAGCTCCTAGTTGTAGTCCATTCCCTAAATAAGTTCAAACACTACATCACCGACTATCAAACATTTGTACACACTGATCATGCTAAAATTAGGTATTTAATGAAAAAACTAGATGTAAATGCTCGTATTATTAGATGGTTGCTTTTATTGCAGCAATTTGATTTAACCATTGTTGATAAGCCATGTAAGGAAAATGTTGTTGCTGAATTTTTGTCTAGAATAGATCTGCCTGCAGGTGAAGAAGGAATGGTGGATGATCAAAGGTTAGATGAACACCTATTTTTTATCTCAATACTCTCTCCATGGTTTGCTGATATAGCAAATTATTTGGTTTCCGCATAGTTCCCACCACACCTGTCCTCAAAAGAGAAGAGCGAGACCATGAGGAAAAGTTCCCCTTTCACCTGGATTGGGGCCAATCTCTTCAAGCTTGGCCCAGATCAGGTTTTGAGGAGATGTGTCAGGGAGGAGGAAGTTTTTGACATTCTCTTAACTTATCATGATGGGCCCTGTGGGGGCCATTTTGCAGAAAAGAGGACTGCCTTCAAAATCTTGCAAGCAGGTTACTATTGGCCCACTCTTCATCAAGATGTAAGGCGATATATCAGCCAATGTGACTGGTGTCAAAGTATGGGGAAACCTACTCCAAGGGATGAGATGCCCCTGTAACCTCAAGTGACTTTCGAGCCATTTGAGGAGTGGGGTATGGACTTTGTGGGTCCTGTTAACCCTCCTTCAAAGCAAAAATCTTACATCATCGTGTGCACTGATTATCTGAAAAAATGGGCAGAAACAAAGGCAATCAAGGCAACAACAAAAGAAAAAGTATTTGAGTTTTTGAGAGAGAATATATTCTGCAAGTTTGGATATCCAAGAGAATTAGTCATAGATCAAGGGAGTCAATTTACCTCTAATCTGATTGAAGACCTGCTCACACATCAGAAAATTAAGCACAGAACTTCCACCTCTTATCATCCACAAGCAAATGGATAGGTGGAAGTCACTAACAGAGCTTTGAAAGGGATTTTGCCCAAGGTAGTTAGCAGCAGCAGAAAAGATTGGGCAGATCAATTGGTTGAGGCCACCTGGGCCTATAACACCACTTGGAAGACCACCACAGGGTTCACACCCTATGAGCTAGTCCATGGGAAGAAGGTTTTGATGTCAATCAAATTTGAATATAACACATTAAGAATGGTAGATCAGCTAGACCTAGATCTCAACCATGCACAAAAGGAACTGTTACTTCAGCTAAATGGATTGGATGAACAAAGATTGCAAGACCTTCTTCACTCAGAGGTAGTCCAGCTTCAAAGGAAAATATGGCATGACAGACACCTCATAGAGAAACAATTCCAGGAAGGAGATTGGGCGTTGCTGTATGATTCAAGGTATAAATATTTCAAGGGAAAATTGAGGACAAGATGGCTGGGACCGTACACAGTGGAAAGGTGCAATGACAATGGTTCAGTTCTGATCAGGACCATTAATGAAGAAGCCATCTCCATGCTTGTCAATGGGCATAGGTTGAAAATCTACAGGAATCTCCTCTCCAAGCAAGAATTCATTGAGAATCTGAGTAAAACAGTGTTGGTAGTGGAGCAAATCTCTGCCTCCACTCCACCCACACCCTAAAAAAAAAATAGAAAAGAAAAATGAGGAGAATAAAAGATCCATGGGTGAAAACCTCCCCTTGGAGGTGCCCAGGGAAGGCAGTGAGGGTGAAAAACTCATGGAGGCACCCTAACTATCTCTTATAAAAAAAAAAGACAAAAAGAGAGAAGAAAAAGTAAAAAATAGGAACATAAAAATTAACTTCTTTTGAATGCATTGCAGGTTGCAGGAGGGCCACAGAAGAAAAAGGGACATGGCTAAGCCAAATACACCTTTGATAGACCATTTCTCCATCACTATTCTCTTTTCCCAGTCCCCAATCTCACCTGTTTTGGAAATTATGCATCCTACAGGAGGCTCTGTGCATTCTACAAGAGGCTCCTGTAGAAACCACAGAAAGCTCAAAATCAAGTCAAGAAAAGGATCAAAGGGCTAGAAACTTGTCCAGAAGACCTATGGACCCCCTTGCCACCATTCATCCTCCTAAATATCCATTCCATACCTACACCACTGCATTTCCACTCACTTCTTTCTTCCCTGTAAAGAAAACACAGAAATCTTGTTTCTTTTGTTTAAAAAAAAATGAAGAATAAACAAGCAGCACCCTTAACTTAACTCTTATCATACCAGCTGCTTTTCCTTGATCGACAGAACCTTCCTCAACTATCTCTCAAGTCCCTGCTCAAGCCTCAGCCAAAATTTTTAGAGGGAGAAGCAGTTACAGGAAATCCTGCAGGATTCATGTAGCAGTTGATCCCCTTAAAAATCGAGCTCCAGAGGCAGGGTCAGTGCAGCCACAAATGTATAAAATGTGCAAGGAGCTGGTCCTGATTAAATATCACCAATATGAGGTATTCGAGTCACCAATTTAGAAGCCACGACTACCAGTAGCAGCAATCCATGAATAGAACACCAAATTCTGAGCATGCAACAACACGATAGCGACTAACAGGTAAGTGACTAAACCCGTTCCTCTGTTGCATGAGTATAATTTAAAAACTGCATGGACAAGTGAGATGGTTGTGATTAAATGAGATCAGTGGCTAGTTAACTGGCCACCCTCAACCAGTTCAAACAACACCCCTCGTCCAGTTCAAATAGTACCTCATCCAGTTCAAACAGAGCTCAGTGGGTGCAATCGGCTTGTGTGTTCAATCAACTCGAGAAAAAAAATCAAAACAGGTAATGGCAGTGTCTAACGAGAATGATTGAAATAATTGCGGCAGGCAGCATAAAGGTTTCATCATGACACTGAAGTAGGGACCAATGGTCCTGATGAGGCTAACGTACCCTTCCTGCCACCTCACCTCATCACTGCAGAACACTCCCATAAGCTTAAGTATGCTACAATCGACCACCTCCACCACCTTTGTTTTCATTGTATCGATGAGCTCTCTATTGTATCAACCTACCTACCACCTCCAAAGCCTCAAAACAGATGATGAGCCCCAAATTTTGGTAACATTTTGGGCTCGTTTGGCCTACTTACCTTGCTCAACCCTTCATTTTTTATCACTTATGCATCATTTCTTAGTATATTCATGTTATTTGTAGGAAGGAGGGCATTCATTATGCCTATGTGGCTAATACATGTTTATTTCAGGTTTTTTGACATTAAATGGAGCAAAAACCACGCAGATGGAGGCAAGGAGACAGCCAAGGTGGCATTGCGGGTTTGTAGGAAGGTTGTCCACAACCTTGAATGACCTTCCTCGTGATCTCCACCCCAACTCCGAGCTCCAATAGCTATCACCACCGAGCTAGAAGGCAGCCAACGGATTCTACAGGAACAACAGTTTACTTTTAGTTGGACAGCCAAGCCCCACTAATTTAGGAGGCCAGCTTGGCCCTCATAATGTATAAATATTGAGGCTGTAGCCTTCGATGGGAACTTTTGAACCTTTTTTGCAGATTTTGAATCACGAGCTATAGCTCTGTTTTGCTCTTTGTAAGCCATTTTTGGCATGTTGTTAGACTTATGATTATGATCTTTTAATAAAAGGCAGGAAGATTTGAGTTCAATCCTAAGTTCTTAGAGGAGCTATAGCTCTCAGGTTTGGGCCCAACCTGAGAGAAATAGGCCTCCTTTCTTTGTATTGTTACTTGTCTTCCCTTTCAGCATTTCATGTCTTTGCCTTGACATGCATTTGGAAAACACAGTCTGCTGATTCGAATTTCTTGATGTGATTAAGTAGGTTAGTCTTATGGATAGAGTGCTTTCAGCAGTTTAAATTAGAGTAGGAGGATTAGAATTCATCAGAGTTCCAAGGAAAGGTTGATCGTACACTCACTTCCACCTCTGTTTAGAGATTGGGAGTGTAGACTGTGCCAACCACCAAAAAACGCAATTTTACATGTTCATGCAAGATTTGAAGTAATATTTCCATTGGTAGAAGTGTCCATGCATTTAGATCTTGAGCAACAACTCTTTGTTTCAGCACCATGCACGATTTCTCTCTTAACTTACATCGTTGTTCTTTGGTTTTTAATAAAACAGTTAGAATAGGTTGATGAATTCTCGGTTTTGTGCAAGACAGAGGTGATTTGTTTCATTTACACTGCACAACACCACTCTATCACTTCCTTATCCTTCTCAGCCATGCCGAAGCCATCTCCTTACCTCCCAGCTAGATCCTTTGCCCACCAACTCTCCTATTATCCACGTTGTTTTATCTTTTCGGCCTTCCAGTGCCTCTACCCTTCTATCGACCAACCATCTTTACACACCCCCTATCCATCTCATCTCTCTGTCCATAAGCCATCACAAGCTCCCCTCCCATCCTACCTATCCACCCATACAACTCATTCACTCCTCCATCACCCAAAACTCTGACTGCAGAACATCCTGTAGAAGTTAGCAGACTTCCTGTAGAAATCCCGAGCTTCCTGTAGTATCCCCTGCAGACATCCTGTAGAAGCTTGCAAACACAGTTGCCAGGCACCTGAACGTTGTGAACTTCTGTGGAATGATATTAGGGATTCCCTGGAACCTCTCAGAGTCCTCCTGACCTTTCCCAAGCCTTCCTCCCCTCGAACTACCCCTGCACAGTCAAGACCCAGTAAGAAGCACAGTCATAATAACTCCACCCACTTGAGCAAAAATAAAAAAACATGTTCTCTTCAAATGGAAGTAGTTTAAACTCATGCATCTCATCTCACCAGAAGTAATGACATCATTTTTAGAAGTTGCATTCCCACCATTGCATCGTAAGGATTAAGCTGGTCATATTAGGGTTTACTAGGGTTTCCATGTTTTGTTGGCTTTCAGTTCATTCTTGCAAAGTAGGTTAATTTCCTTTGAGATAAACTCTCGTTCATCACTTAAAAAGCTTCTTCTGAGAACATATAGAAGTTGGCTTGAGCCCTAGTGGACTTGTGCCAGTTGACCAAGTGACAGCTGTGACAAGAGCTAGTACTTGTGCATACAACACCGTCGCTTCCAAGTTTGTTACGAACTACCGGGTTGATAAAATTAGAGAAGGAAGCTCCAGGAGTTGTAGCATTATTGCTACAATACTGGAGCCCACCATCTTTTTGATGCTGTTGCCGGGGAAGCGTCAAAGTATTAGTAATTGTTGCTTTTCTTCTATTTTCCTACTCTCGCCTTCTTCCAAGTAGTTTATTTCATTTCCATTCTGCAAGAGTAGCATAGACATTTCCTGCTTTCATAGATTAGCATTTCAATTCCGCACTTTCAATTTTGCAAGCATAGATTAGCATTTCAGTTCTGCAAGCGTAGACTAGCATTTCCATTCCTGAAATTCCATTTGAGCAAAGTAGATTAGCTCTTTCCTTCTTTCATTTCAATTCTGCACTTCTATTTCAGCTAGATAGTTAGTTGTGGATCAATCTGTTTCAGTTTTGCAGGTACCAAACGGAAAAAAAAAAAAAAAAGCAATCAAAAAAGTCTTTCCATTTCATGCCTCGTAGGAATCGAGATAAAACAGGCAAATTCTTACCCAACACCCCCACCACATCACTGAGTCACCCTTCTCTCTTCTTCGGTGACAGTGATCTAGAAGAACCTATAGGTGAACCTCCTGAGATATACGAAGATCCTATAGCAGAAGAAGAATTAGAGACCATCCCATCTGAAGCTATGGCTGACAATAGAGGAGAAGATGAGAGAATAGAAGGTGCCTTCCCCATCCGAGAAACCAATGGAGACATGAAAATGAAGAATATTAGCCCCTCCGCTTTACCTCACTTCCATGGACTGACTACTGAAGATCCTGATACCTTCCTGTTTGAGTTTGTTGTCCTTTGTCGAACCTATGACTATACTGAAGATGAGAAGAAGCTGAAACTCTTCCCTTCAACTCTTAAGGATGCAACATTATGCTGGTTCATGGGCTTACCTGGGAATAGTATCACCACTTGGGCTCAGATGCAGCAAGCTTTCAATACCAAGTACTGGGACTACTGTAGGTCCAAGGAAACCAAGGGAGAAATCTTTCGGATGACCATGGGAAATGATGAGTCCTTAGAGGATTATGAGGAGAGGTTCCAACTTAGCTATAAACGAGCCAGGTGCACACTTGACCCTGAATCCCTCAAGTTGGTCCTGCTCCGAGGAGTCCCTGAAGACCTCTTAGATACCCTTCACATGTTAGCTGGAGGAGATATTTACCAACTGCCTTATGAGGACATCAAGACTGTGTTTAGAAACCACTCTAGGGCAGCCCGGAAATGAGGTAGAGGAAACCTCCTCTCAGCTGGTATTCCTTTCTCCAAGCATGAGTTTGCAAATCAATTAGAAGATCTTAAGAGTGAGGTGAGACAGACCATTGTCATGCAACTTGACACATTCAGGATCCAGCAGAAGAAGGAAGAAGCTGAGAGGGCCTTGGCTATCTTCTGCCCTAGATGTACAAGGAGACACCCTAAGAACGAATGCCCATTGCATTCGGTTGAAGTGTGCTTCGTTTGTGAGGAGGACCATCCCACAAATCAATGTCCAACCTTACCTGGGCTTAAAGCCATGTACCAAGGGACAAAACCCCCCACTGAACCTCTCTATTTCCTCAACCAAAGGAGGCCACAAGGACCTAGACCTTACCAGCAGGGGATGCAAGGGGCACCCCAAGCTTATTACAGCCCCAACCAATCGACTCCTATGCCTTCCTGGGGTCCCCCTGCTCATCCTTCCTAGTCTATGCCTCCTCCATGGTCTTATCCACCTCAGTACCCTACTCAGCCCACTACTCATTCATATCACTCACATGCCCAGCCATAGCCTCAATGGAATGCACCTCAGTTGGGGTGGAGGCCCCAGTACAACACTCCTCCCGCCATTTTTCCTCCACCACCAGTTCAACCTCAACCATTACCTCCTACTCCTCCAAGGCAACCTCAAATGCCTGCTCAACCGAACCTGAACCCCAACAATAGACAGGCCCAACAGGTATACACTGGGGAAACACCATGCCCTACCTATGCTGTGGAGATCCAGGAGATCAATCTTCGATCTGGAAAGACTCTTCTGGATCGCCAACCTCCTCCCCCAGAGGACGAGGAGGACAAATAGGAAAGTGAACCAAAGGCTATTCCACCCTTTCCTGAGAGACTAACAGCCACCACACAACCCAAACCCAGAGGAGGATGAGCTTCTGGGAGAGCTCAAGCAGTTGTGTGTGAAAATACCACTTCTCCAAGCCATCAAGGATGTGCCAATATACAACAAACTGGTTAAGGAAAAGTGTTTCAAACACCCAGGCAGGCGAAAGAGAGATGCTTCAACCATCAATGTCTTAGGACAACTGTCTGACCTTATGTTAGGACAAGTCATCTACCCAAAGTACCTAGATCCTGGAAGTCCTGTAGTAGATGTCCACATCAATGGCACCATCATACCTCACACCTTGATTGATCTGGGGGCTGCCATTAATGTGATGACCAGGGATACCATGCTCAAACTCAATCTTCAGGGTTCCTTGAGGAAGACCTCGATAGTCCTACAACTAGCAGATCGCTCCACTGTGACTCCCGAAGGGATTGTGGAGGATGTCTTGGTCTCTGTCGACTCTTGGGAATACCCTGCAGATTTCTTGGTTCTGCAACCCAAGGCAAAGCTTACTGGATATCCTCTTATTTTTGGAAGGCCTTGGTTAGCCACTGCAGATGCTTACATAAGTTGCCGTGCAGGAAACATGACCATCAAAAATGGTCCTATGTCCAAGCAGCTAGTCCTATACCCTCTTGCCCAACCCTCCTTAGAGCATGACTTACCACTGTGGTTGGAGGAAGGAGAAGAGGATGAGGTGTACTCAGCACCTTTGTGCACCCTAGACACCACTAGAAGAGAACCCCCCATCGAGGATGACTTGATTGAGACCTTGATCCAGAATCCACCTCCCAGTGCACTATCCTTAGAGAAATTGGTGGAGGATGCCCAAGCCAGCACCTTAGTGGACCTTTGTGCCACCAACCCTGTCACTCCCAGAGTCAAGAATGTGGAGTTTGGCCCTGAGAGAACGTTAAAGATCAGCTCCTCCCTATCTCCTTCCCAGGAAAAGGAGCTGTGTAGCCTGTTGGCCAGTCATCTAGATGCTTTTTCTTGGAGCTATAAGGAGATGAAAGGAGTCCATCCTTCGGTCTGTACCCATCACATATACATCAAAGAGGATTGTAAACCGGTTAGGCAACCTCAGAGGAGAATGAATCCAGCCCTTAAGGACATTGTCAAGGAAGAATTGCAAAAACTGCTGGATGCCAGATTCATTTACCCCATCTCAGATAGTGAATGGGTGTCCCCTCTGGTGTTGGTTCCCAAGAAAAATGGGAAGTGGAGAATCTGTGTGGACTACCGAGAACTGAACAAAGCTACCAAGAAAGACCATTTCCCTCTACCTTTCATAGATCAAGTTTTGGATGGACTGGCAGGAAAGAAGTTCTTCTCTTTCCTGGATGGGTTTAGCGGGTACAACCAAATCCAAATCAGCCCGGAAGACCAAGATAAGACCACCTTCACTTGTCCTTGGGGTACCTTTGCCTACCGAGTTCTTCCCTTTGGGCTGTGCAATGCTCCTGCTACCTTCCAAAGAGCTGTCTTGAGCATCTTCTCGGAGCTGGTCCATGATGCAGTGGAAATCTATATGGATGACTTCACTCCTTATGGGTCCAACTTCCAGGAAGCATTGTCCAATCTGGGAAAAGTCCTAACCAAATGCATTGAGATGAACCTGTCCCTTAGTCCTGAAAAATGTGAATTCCTGATGACTGAAGGGATCGTGCTAGGCCATACCATTTCTTGCCAAAGGTTACAAGTGGATCCTAACAAAATTGCTCTCATCAAGAAGGTTCCACCTCCCCAAAAGGTAAGGGATGTTCGGAGTTTCTTAGGATTAGCAGGGTATTACAGGAGATTCATTAAAGACTTCAGCAAGCTAGCCTCGCCATTGTTTGGCCTGTTGGAAAAAAGATGTGGAGTTTAAATGGACTGACGATTGTCAGAGGGTTTTGAATGAATTAAAGGACAAGTTGGTGTCAGCCCCAATCTTGAGAGGTCCAAACTGGGCCCTACCTTTCCACATCCACATTGATGCCTCGAACAAAGCCATAGGGGCAGCTTTAGGACAAGTTGAACAAAAACTTCCATATGCCATTTACTTTGTTAGCAAAAACTTGTCCAAAGCTGAACTGAATTACACTGTAACCAAGAAAGAATTCTTGGCTGTGGTCCATGCACTAAACAAGTTCCGACATTATATTACTGGCTATCAAACCTTTGTACATACGGATCATGCTGCAATTAGATATTTAATGAATAAACCAGATGTGAATGCTCGTATTATTAGATGGTTATTTTTGTTGCAGCAGTTTGATTTGACCATTGTTGACAAACCGGGTAAAGAAAATGTTGTTGCTGACTTTTTATCTAGATTGGATTTGTTTGCAGATGAGGATGGAACAGTGGATGACCAGATGCTCGACGAACATCTGTTTGCTATCTCAGTACTCTCTCCATGGTTTGCTGATATAGCAAACTACCTTGTTTCAGCACAGTTCCCTCCGCACCTATCTTTAAGAGAGAAGAGCAGAATCATCAGAAAAAGTGCCTCATTTACTTGGATCGGGGGCAATCTGTTCAAGCTTGGCCCTAATCAGATCTTAAGGCGTTGTGTAAGGGAGGAGGAAATCTTTGATATCCTCCTCACCTGTCATGATGGGCCTTGTGGAGGACATTTTGTAGCAAAGAGGACTGCCTTCAAAATCCTGCAGGCAGGCTACTATTGGCCCACACTTCATCAAGATGTCAGAAGGTATATCAACCAATGTGACCGATGCCAAAGAATGGGGAAACCAACTCAAAGGGATGAGATGCCTCTCCAACCTCAAGTGACTCTTGAGCCATTTGAGAAGTGGGGTATGGACTTTGTGGGTCCAATCAACCCTCCTTTGAGGCAAAGGTCTTACATCATTGTGTGCACTGACTACCTGACAAAGTGGGTAGAGACTAAAGCAATCAAGGCAGCAACATAAGAAAAGGTGGCTGAGTTCTTAAGGGAGAACATCTTCTACAAATTTGGCTACCCAAGAGAGCTGGTCACCAATCAAGGGAGCCAGTTCACATCCAACTTAATTGAAGACCTACTAGCTCATCAAAAAATCAAGCATAGGACTTCCACCCCCTATCATCCACAGGCAAATGGGCAAGTGGAAGTCACCAACAGAGCATTGGAAGGGATTTTGACTAAGGTGGTGAGCAGCGGTAGGAAAGATTGGGCAGATCGCCTGGTTGAGGCAACATGGGCTTACAACACCACCTGGAAGACCACCACCGGCTTCACACCTTATGAGCTGGTCTATGGGAAGAAAGCTTTGCTGTCCATTGAATTTGAATACAACACTTTGAGGATGGCAGCTCAGCTAGACCTGGATCTCAGCCATGCACAGCAAGAAAGGTTATTGCAGCTGAATGGACTAGATGAGCACCGGATGCAGGCCCTCCTTCACTCAGAAGTGGTTCAATTTCATAGAAAGGTGTGGCATGACCAACACCTCCATGACAAGCAATTCCAACGAGGAGATTGGGCACTATTGTATGACTCCAGGCACAAAGATTTCAAGGGGAAGCTGAGAACCAGATGGCTGGGACCATATGCAGTGGAAAAATGTCATGACAATGGATCTGTTCTTATTCGGACCATTGATGAGGAAGCCATCCCCATGCTTGTCAATGGGCATCGATTGAGGATCTACAGGAAACCTCTCTCAAGACAAGAGTTCATCAAAACGATGGAGAAATCAGTGTTGGTCATAGAGAAGGGTTCTGCCTCTGCTTTGGGCATACCCTGAAAGATCTAAAAAATAATAATAATAATAATAAATATCCTTGGGTGAAAACCTTTCTGAGGCTCCCAAGGCAGGTGGTAGGGGTGAAAACCTCATTGAGGCACCCCTATTGTCTTTCAAAAAAAAAAAAGGAGATTTGAAAAAGATCCTTGAGTGAAAACCTCTCCGAGGCGCTTAAGGCAGATGGCAAGGGTGAAAACCTCATTGAGGCGCCCCTGCTATCTTTCAAAAAAAAAAGAAAAAAGAGAAAACAATAAGCAAAAAAGGACAGGGACAGCAAGTTTATAATGTGAAAATGCATGCAGGTTGCAGGTGTTCTATGAAGGAGAGGAGGTCTCTCAACTCAAAGCCAAGGATCCTTATCATGCTGCCAGGAGACCTCACCAGCACCTCCTCCAAGAATACTCATCTTCTCCAAGGTATGGGCACGATTTCATCACAGCTTAAGTCTTCTACAGGAAGATGCAGACTTTCTATAGGAAGGTGCAGACTTTCTACAGGAAGGTGCAAACTTTCTACAGGAAGTTCTGTATTTCTACAGGAAACTTCATGTAGAAGTTCAAGACAGACCAGAATTCATTGTATGAGGAGATCTAATGACCAAGGATCGGTTTGGACGCATGCAAGCTACTATTGTCATCCTTACACACTGTTGTCACCTCTTTCTAACACCCCTGTCGACATGCAATGAAGTTACCTACACCATCAAACAGATCATTGAGTTATCAAGAGAAAGAATTTTTTTTTTAAGAAAAAAACGCTGAGATGTCATACCATATCCATTCCAGCCATCAATAAGCTTTGTGAGCGTGATCATGAGGCCACTACCTTCGTCGTGCAGCATGCACCCGAGGAGGAAAAACTGCTACAGGACATCCTGCAGGAGTCCCGTAACAGTTAAGCCCGCTAGAATGTACACCATTCACAACGCTTGCCACATGCAATGAAAACGCGGGCGCATGCTGCCGAAGCATCAAATTCATCGTCAGCAGCCTGTGAATATGAACCTCCGAGCCTGTGCAAATCCACCAGCAGCAAATAAATCCACTCATTGTCGTCCAAGAGCCGAAAAATCGTGTTGCGGCCGCACAGGTAAGTGCCTCGACCCTTTCTTCCGTCGAATTGCATGAATTTTACATTGAAAATGTTTGCAAGTGTGAAGTGAATGGGTTGAGCAGTTGTATGGCCATTCGACTGGCCACGTCGACCAGTTAGTGGTCTAGTCGGATGTTTGGGCGGTGGTTGTGGCAAAGAAATGGGCAGTGCACACGTGAGAGCAATTCTGTCGGGAAAAACGAGTTTTAACAGAAGTGACGGCGGCGGATCTGCGGGGAATGATGCGGCAGTAAGGGAACTCGCAGACGAATGATGGAGTGACGTCGTCCAACGGTCCGGCAGGGACAGCTCACCCCCGCGCCATGGATTCCACCGAATTCAAATCTAATCGGCTAGATTGCCACCCCATGCATTTATCATTCACCGTTTGAAACTCGAGTGATCATCCGAATCCCTCTGCAGCTCGACACTCCAAGTCTTTGGCCATTCGAACGCCTGTGAAGCAACACTAAGAGCGCAGATGTAGGAATTTACAGGGTAAGTTCCTCAGAAAGAATACCAAAAGGACACCACTCACAACCAGATCTCAAATCAATACACCAGTATTTTTGACGTGGTTAAAACCCTCAAAGTGCAAGCAGGGAAACAGTCCACGACCTGTCCCAACGTGGGTACTACAGGCAATTTATTAATCAAAGAATGAAAATTTACATAAGCTTCTCTCATGCACAGATTACCCGAACAATGACCCTCCATGCGCTTTAAATAGAACTCATGGACCAATCGGGTGTCAAGCCACGGATCAAGTGTCGGTAATACCGAGGTGAGAGTGAACCGTCGGATCACTACATATCGTGACCGTCGGATTGTAAGTTACAAAATGTACAACGGTAAAGAAACACACTTTACCTAACTCTAACCTAACTCTATACTAGACCAAGTTGAACTTAACTATATCCTATGTGTCGGAATATCCTAACATCCCCCTTAAAAACAACTTGGGATAGGATTGAAGGATTTACAAATATGACACAATAGGAGAAGGAAGGAGGCACTAGAGCCTATCCCCCCTTAGTGACAACTTCCTGAACTCCAAGCATATATCGAAGTTTAGTGAACTTCGCCTCTGTGAGAGCCTTTATGAAGATGTCTGCAACCTGATCATTTGTTGGACAATATTGCACTTCAAGAACATGGTCATGAATGAGCTTTCTGATGAAGTGCATGTGTAGTTCAATGTGTTTGCTACGCTGATGCTGGACTGGATCTTTGCATAGCTGAATGACACTTTGATTATCACACCAAAGTGTGGTTGGATGCTGCTGCTCAAAGCCAAACTCTGATAGGATCTGACGAAGCCACAAGGCTTCCTTACTAGCTTCCACGACACCACGATACTCTGCTTCTGCTGACGAAAGAGAAATGGCAGCCTATTTCTTACAAGCCCATGTAATAGGTCCTGAACCAAGAGTGAAGACATAACCGGCAGTAGACTTCCGATCATCAGGGTCACCAGCCCAATCAGAATCAGTGAAACCAACTAACAGAGGAGCGGCTTGGCACTGTAATGAATCCCAAACTGTACTGTACCTTGAACATAATGAAGTATTCTTTTAGCTGCTTTCCAATGACTTTCATGGGGGTTTTGCATAAAACGAGAAACAAGGCCAACAGCAAAGGAAAGATCAGGACGAGTATGGGTTAAATACAAGAGTTTTCCGACAAGTTGACGGTATAAGGTAGCATCAACTTCAGGAGAAGTACAAGAGACTGAAATTTTGACTCCAGACTAAAAGGGAGAAGGGGCTGGCTTACAGTCTTCCATGTGAAAATGACGAAGAATATCACAAGCATACTTGGACTGGGAAAGGAAAATACCCTCCTGGGATTGCAAGACTTGAAGACCGAGAAAATAGTGTAAGTGTCCTAAGTCTGTCATTTCAAATTTCTTTTTAAGGCTGGACTTCACATGATTTATAAGGTTGGGATCACTACCAGTAAGAATAAGATCATCAACATAAAGAACAAGGATGATAAGAGAGTTGCCCACTTTCTTGGTGTAGACAGTATTGTCAGAATGACACCTAGAAAAGCCAGATTCTAAAAGAAAGCTATCCATTTTGGCATACCAAGCCCGAAGAGCTTGCTTGAGGCCATAAAGGGATTTCTTAAGTCGACAAACAAGGCTGGAGTCTGTTTGTATGAAGCCAATGGGTTTTTCCATATAGATTTCTTCCTGCAAGTCCCCATGCAAGAAGGCAGATTTAACATCCATCTGATGGACTTCCCATTTTAAAGAGGCAGCAAGGGAAAGAACAAGGCGGATAGAGTTCATTTTGGCAACAGGGGAGAAGGTTTCAGTGTAGTCAATGCCTTCAACCTGTGAAAAGCCCTTAGCAACGAGACGAGCTTTATGTTTATCAACTTTCCCATCTGGTCCATACTTGGTTCTGTAAACCCATTTACATCTAACAAGTTTGCATCCCTTTGGTAGAGGAACAAGATCCCATGTATCATTTGTCATCAATGAATGATATTCTTCATTCATAGCTGCTTCCCAATGTGGATGGCCTGAAGCTTCTGCAAAAGTGTCAGGATCATGATTTACTGGAGCTTGAGCCAGTAAAGAAGAGGCTCTTTCAAACTGAGAACGTGTACGTTGCTGATCTGTAGGATCACCGGCAAGATCACCTGCTGCATCCCGAGTAGCATGGACCCATCTTGGAAGTTGAGGATCCTGAGAAGGTGGGGGAGGATTATCATCCTCGCTTTCATCATCTGAAGAAGAAAGGTTTTCAAAAGTAGAAGAGATAGGAAGAGGTGGCACATCCGCCGGACTAGGCTCGCAGGCCGATTTATTTTCATCAAACTTTACATCTCTTCTAATGATAACATTTTTGGACTTAAATGGAATAAGTCTATAACATTTTACATCTTCAGAATATCCAACAAAAGTACATTTCTCACTCTTAGGTTCTAAAGCTTTATGCTTTTCATCTGGAATATGGGCCCATGCTTCACTTCCAAACACACGAAAGTGACTTACATCTGGTTTAATGGAACTCCAAGCTTCTTCTGGAGTGATATTCTCTAGAACCTTAGTAGGAGTGCGATTGATTATATAATTTGCACAATTAATTGCTTCGGCCCAAAAACTAAGACTGAGTCCTTTAGATTGTAGCATACAATTAGCCATTTCCTTTAAGGTGCGATTTTTCCTTTCAGCTACACCATTTTGTTGTGGAGTGTATGGAACAGTATGTTGCATTTGAATTCCATTTTCAGTGAAAAAGTTGATGAATGTTTTTTTAACATATTCTCCACCATTATCAGTTCTTAGCTTAAGAATTTGATGTCCAGATTATTTTTCAACAAAGGCTTTGAAGGCCAAAAAGGTGTTAAATACTTCGCTCTTGAGTTTTAAGAAGTATACCCAAGTGCGTATGGAGAAATCATCAATGAAAGTTAAGAAGTACTTGCAGCCAGAGAATGAAGCAACAGGAAGAGGACCACATAAATCACTGTGCACAAGCTGTAAAGGGGCTGAGGCGTGCCAAGAGGCACGTTTGTCAAAACTGTCCCGATGATGTTTTCCGAGTACACATCCGGAACAAACACCATCTCTGCAAGATACCATAGGAAGACCTGTCACCATGTTTTCTTTACATAGATGCTGAAGGGAGCGATAGTTTAGGTGACCAAATCGCTCATGCCAAACTTTGCTCACTTCATCATTATGAGCAATAAATACTGAGGGAAGATTTGATGACCCAAAGTTGTGAAACTTATACAACCTTTTGGAATCATCAGCAAGACCTGTAGCTAGAATCTGTTTAGGATCTTTTAGATCCTTGATTACAACATTATGAGGTGAAAATTCAACAATTTTACCTTCACCTGAATGAGTTATCTGATAGACAGATAGAAGGTTGCATGATAAGGTTGGAACACATAATACATCATTAAACTGACCATTGTCTAGATGAACAGTTCCAGTCCCTACAACATTAAGAGATCTATCATCACCAACATATATATTTTTGGTGTTACAATCATTTAAAGAAGAAAACATGGCTTGGTTTTTGGCTATGTGACAAGAGGCTCCAGAATCAATGAGCCACTCATGAGAATGAGAAGAAGAAGAAGATACATTTAATGCATAACCAGACTGAGATGATTGACAATGACATGCAGAAAGTGCCATTTTGGAAGTTGAAGTTGAAGTAGGCTCCACATGGATGTTATGTTTCTTCATTGCGGCTTCCAAGGCTTCCATCTTCTTAAAGCATTTAGATTCTAAGTGGCCATCTCGATTACAAAAGTTACAATGTCTATCAGTCTTCTTCCATTTGTTTTTATTGGTCTTATCATTTTTCTGAAATGATCTTTCATTTTGAGGCTAAGATGGTTTAGGACCATTCTTTTGAGGATATGACTTCTTAGGATTCTTTGAATTTGGTTGCTGCTGGGCGGCTAACACTTTCGTGGAAGAGTTTCCAAGATTAAGAAGACCAAGGTGTAAGAGTTTTTCTTGTTCTCTTATTAAGGAATCACAAAAGGAGTCAAAGGAAGGGGCCTTGTAGTCTTGTCCTTGACAAATGAAAGCTTCCCTTGTAGAATGAAAAGTGGAAACAAATACAGAGTAGGCTGGTCCCAACTTAGTAAGGATGGAATAAATAAGGTTACCATCTTCTTTCTTAACTTTAACACCTTCCAAGAGATATCTAAGGGTCTTGAATTTGGACAAGAAATCTTCAATGCAAGAAAAATTATTAGGATCCAAAGTAAGCAGCTCATTTTCAAGTTGATGGGCTCTAATTTCATTTTTAATCCCAAAAACTTTAGCGAGTTTTTCTAATGCTTCATGAGGAGTCTCAAGATCTGCAATGTGGAATCTAAGATCAGGAGAAATAGACATCCCTATCAAACCACGTGCTTGATCTTGTCTATTTTCCCATTTTGCAGCTTTGTCTTCATCTTTTGGTTTCTTCTCTTGGTCTGTGGCTATTCTGAAGAGACCTTTACTTCTAAGTAAATCTTCCATGTAGGCTACCCATTGGAAGTGGTTAGTGCTATCAAGAATGACTTGGCATGGACTTTCCATTTTAAAAAAACTGAAGCTGAAGATGCTGAAAGTAAGTGTTCCAATAGATAGATCTCGAAAAAATAGGCGGTTTAAAGAAAAACGGCTCTGAAAAAGGCTTCCGGAAGAAGTTATGGCTTTTTGAAAAAAAATTGTTGACGATGCCGGCAAAGTGCGCGAATGTGCGGGAATGAAAAAAATCCGCCCCCACAAAATGGAGACTTGAACCCAAGACCTCTACTCTCTTAAAATAGCTTTGAACCAATTGATCTATACAAAAAATTTGAGAGAGAGAGAGAGAGAGAGGGGTGTTGTTGGGAAAAGTATCCAATACGGAATGACCCTATCCCACTCTAAGGGTGATAGTACCTCAGCAACAATCGAAGCAAAGCTATCTAAGATTTCTTCTTTATGAAAGTAAAATAGGGGAGAAAGAGGTCCACTAACCGATGTCTTTCGCTAATGGTCGATCTAATCTTCTCTCCTTGCTGCTTGCTCCCAGCTCCTAGCTCTTTCACTGGCCCAGGTACACCAAGATCCTGCAAAATGGCAAGAGAGGGAAACTACAAGAAGCATACATTCATATTGATTCAAGGATTAGAATAAATCAAATACACAAGCATAACAATACACCATTGAAACACATGCATATAGAAGAACCTCAAATGCTTTATTAATGGAAGAAGTAAAGTTCAGGAAGTGATACAACCATAAAAGGCCCAATCCAGCATCACCTCCCAGCAGAAAGAAATCTCCTCTTCACCTCCTTCAAAGCAAATCACCCAATAGTTCTAAACTCAAACCAACAGCACTTCCTTACATTCACAAGATTCCAGCCCCCCTTAGACCTCATGAGAGAGCTCTATATATAGGAGTTTTGGAGAAAGGACGAGTCAGCTTGAAGCTGGCATGAAGCTGACTAGTGTCCTCTCCCACTTCAGTTATTCTTCATTTCTTGAGTCCACTTGGAGGTTCTTGCTTCCACTTGGAGATCTAGACCCTCTTACTCATCACCAGTCGAATTCCTTGATCCAAGTGTCATTTTGGAAGCTTCCTGGGCATTGACACCTTGAGGAATGACTGTGCCACATGTCCCAACTCGCCCAGCGCAGGTAGCCTTCTTTGCAGTTGACATTCAGCACAGGTAGACAGTGGAGCAGTTGACATTCAGCGCAGATGCTCAGTGGAGCAGCTGACATGATCCAGAATTAGCTTTTTTTTAGTGTTTTCAGGTGGAGAACTGTTATTCAGTGCTGTGGTTTGCTGACCTTGTTCCTCTAGGGGTAGGAACAACATGTTTAGGGACTTTGGATCCCTTAGATTATGGACATTTCATGCTTAATGCTGTAAGGCACAAAAATGTCTATAACAGTTGCCCCCTAAAGTATGAGGTCGTTTATCGGGTGAAATGCTTTATCAAGAGGATCCGAAGTTCATTCAATCGTCGAGAGGTGACCTGTAATAAAATACAATACAATACATTATGATTCATTCTGCTTTCATGATCTAGCTGAGGAGGGCATTCCCATGCTCAGCTTTATAAATTCATTTTGGTACATAGAACAGACGATCGTCTGATGGTAGACTGATAATTCTCTGCTGAAATTATCATCCTTTGAGGAGGATGATCATCTGCTGCAATGATGTACATATCAAATGTCTTTATATTTCCTGAATATATATCGCAGCCCAGATGGATGAAACTAGATTCGGGGTCTTCAAACTCGTTCGATCTTCACTCTAAGTACAAGTCGATCCATGTGAGAATTGTGCTGAAGTCGAACATGGAAAGACATCGCTTGATTACCGGTCAATGATGTAAACCGTTAACAAGTGCGAGAGGAATCACCGATAATGATAATGACCCTCAAGGTACTGCAGTACAATTCACGTGGTGTGAATAAAGGACTTGGCGTCGAACACCACGCAAAATCTTTCGGTCGAAGGTCATTGATGTATACCTGTCGCCGGAAGTGAGAAACTTGCCATTGAGGCATGCAAGCTTCAAAGTACTGAGGGGGTTGTTCCTAGATCAACTTCTTGGATAATTAGCTGAAGTCGACAAGAAGAGATCCGTAAAAGGAGGGCCTTAATGAATCCCACATCAGTGACACGGAATGGATCTAATGATTTTAGTGGAGGTGAAAACAATCTGTGAAATATGATTCAGGGTGGCGGTCATGAATGGATGAAGGATAATGTATGGTAGTGGATGGGACACGGTTGACTCTTTTTGAACAACCTCTCTTAAACATATAACGACACTGATGCGATGGATCAGTAGCATTACCCCAAATGTGGATGGTTTTGCGAGACCATGGTGATGAGACCGGTGAATGAAACAACCCAACCCGATGTGGTACGGAGGAAAAGTGTCATGTTCACGAGCGACTTGCTACCATTAAAGCTTTGAGATTCTCCCGATTTTTCCCCAGTCATTTCTGACCAGTACCTCTTTATTTTTGTCAATCTTGAGGAGGATAACATATGCTTGTTCTATAACCTGCCCTTCGGGCAAGCCCATCGCTATGTTTTAACGAGCCTAGCGATAGGGAAACTCGTTCTCGTCTAAAGACAAGTTTGTCGCTATTTAATCATTTTAACGAGTCTAACAACAAGGAAAACTCGGTCCTTTTCATTTTTAGAGAGTCTAAAAAGGTACAGAAAGTTAACTCCAAAATTCCTTTTTCGTCATCTAATCCCTTAAGTCCGAAAAAGTATAAAACAATACAGAAGGGATGAGTTTTCGATAACTTTAACGAGCCGAATAAAACAAGCGCTCGACCTTTTTGTGCAATAATCCCTCAGGTCCAAAAAGATTAAAATCTAGAGGAGGGATAGCTTTTCTAGTCCTTTTAACGAGCTGGAAGGCCAAAACTCGGCAAACTTTTCATATTTTACGAGTCAGTTGAAAAGAGCTCAAAGAAGACTCGTCTTTTGAGGAACGAGTGATAAACAGGGATAGCAGCAGATTCCAGGTACAGGTTGGAATTTTCCAATCACGGTAGTGTCACAAGGATGGCTAGGTGAAATCACTCTTCGCAGTTGTTCCTCAAAATGGGTAAACAATCATATGGAGGTGAACGATCGGCCAAATGACGGTGGAGGTGGCAGGTGCAAACACGACCAAGGCTTTTATGGCTGATAAATTTACAATCACAGAGGTTATTTACCGGAATAGGTTCATTTTTTATTTAAAAATGAGATTAAACTCTGGGGGAAACATTGCTCACGGCTTTTATTTATTTTTTAACGAGCATGAAGACCGCGTTAAAACTGCTCAGATCTTGCGTTTATTTTTTAACGAGCATGAACTTTATGCTAAAACTGCTCGATATACCAGTCATAAGATAAGAAATGTCTCCTGTGAGATCTCTATTTTTTAAGGAGTTTCATCTTCACTAAGCTTTACTCCATATCCTTTCTTTATGCAAGTTCGGAAACGGCTAATCCCAAAAACAGATAAATAACCGCTCTTAGCTTGCACTCCAAAAGGTTTGCATGCCCCCAAGTATAAAATACAATTTCAAGGTTGCCCCTCCTCTCCCCCACCTCTGCTTTTCTTTGGGTGTTCACAGCTACTTGTCGTCTTGCTAGTCTAATGTTAACGATACTTGTCTTCTCATTATTTTTAACGGGTCTTATGCGGTACTTGTCTTCCCGTCAGCCCAACTTTTAACAGATCTTTTGCAAGATCGGAAGAGAACAACTACTTGCGACAAGAGAGCAGCTACTTGTGACAAGAGAAGAACACTACTCAAAGAAAAAACATATGTGTTATTGAGGGAGGCTTACCTCTTTCTGGTTACCCAAAGATTGTTTCGTTAATCTTTCAAACAAAACATTTCCTCGGCACTGTCTACCGAAATAGACAAGGGTGAATGACCTTTGTCAAACACGTAACTTTGAAAAAAGAATCTTATTCCAGAACAACCCCTCTTCCATCCATGGATGGGGTACGGACTAGTCATATTCTCTCGCGGAAATTCTATCTTATACCCAAGGTTTTCTCTGCCCGAAGCAGACCAGGATGCATGCCCCCTGGGTTCCAGTCCCATCTTTCCGAATCACTCGCACTCATCGGGAAGGAGGACTGGGGGTGGAGACATTTCTTGATTGAATAGACCATTCAGGGTTGGTATGTGACTATTTGCGATGCGTGATCCCGGAAATGAAAGTTGGTCTACGAGCTTGACCATTCTTCCTTCGTGTGGAAAACACATTACTCTAAAGAGTGAGGAGACTATTGCTCCCATGCAATATATATAGTCTCGTCCAAGGAGTAGGTTATAATCCAAGGGTCCTTGAACGACCATCACGTTCATTTGAACGGTCTTCCCTTTCAATGTAATAGGCACATTGGGGAGGATCCCTAATGGTCGACTGGTTCCTTTATCGAAACCTGAGAGATTTCTTATCTCAGGCAAAAGCACCGGGGAACCCAGTGCTTTCCAAGCAATAGAGGAAAGGATACTCACAGATGCCCCCTCATCAATGATAGTTCCAGCCATTACCATTCTGTATATTTGGACCATGATTCTGAATGGTATACTGGCTGGCAACCGGGGTCTGCCTAGTTGGTTCCAATCAAAGGATACAACCAGGTTGCTTGGTGGTGGGACCGAATACACGGCCGGATATGACCCTGACGATTTTCCTTCCTGCGATAAAGGACTGGGCGCATTGCCCTGATGCTCATTAGAGTCTGTGTTGATGAAAAGAATCTGGATGGTGTCATCCTTATTCTCTTCAGTGAGGGTTTCATTTGAAGATGAATCTTCAGTGACGGTGTCATTAGAAGATGAGACCTCTGAAGGGAGAACCGGGTCAACTGCCGTTTCGACCTTTGGACTTTCGTCCGGTCTGGATTCAGTAGGTTCATTTTCAATGACTGACCACTTGAGCGGGCCAGCTGTATTCTCAACCAACGAAGGACTTGGCACGAGTTTTTTGTATCCAGGAGGAAGTCTCAACAGTGAAACCGGACGATCTTCCAAAACTCTCTTCGCTTCGTCTAAGAAGGGACAACGGTGGATGGCGTGATCGCCTTCACACAGTCTGCAGGGGGATCCTGCTCCCCCTCTTTGTCTTGAACCTTCACTTTCGCTGGTTGACGGTAAGCATTCAACATGGCTATCAGAGGTTGATGCTCCCGAATTGTGCAAACGAAGGGACCAGTCCTTTAGTATCCGGGGAATACAGGGACAATCTCTATGGAAGTGGTCTCCTCTACATATGACACATGGCGATTTAGGCCCGGTCTGTGCTGTGTGTGGATTTTTGTCAGATGTCTTTTGCTTGCCCCCAGTCGCCTTAGGCTCCTTCTTCTTCTTCTCTCTCTTCTTCTTCTCCTTCTTCTCCATGGGAGCTTGGCTTTTGCCGGCTCTACCTTGCGAAGACGAGGGATTGGAGGAAGAGTTATAGGAAGTAGAAGGCTGGTGGGCAGCTCTAGACTGATCTAACTATTGACTCGACTGTTCAGGAACCATGGTGTTCTGAACTACATTGGTTGAGAATAGCCAAATTGGCAGGCCAATTGTGAGTCCTGGAAGCGACAATGTTGCCATGTGGGGCGCACCAACTTCTCCCCAAGAGGAGAAAGGACTAGGATTTCCATCATGTGGAATTCCTTGGTTGGGGCGTTCCATGTTCTCAACCTATAGATCAACGTAGGAATAGGAGGTGATTATGTTCCGTTTAAAATAAATTTTATAACAACGCTTTAGACACAACTTGCTTTTTCACTTTTTAAGAGTCGAGAAAAAGCTAAAGATGACTCTAGTCTCCTTCGATGTTTTAACGAGCCCGAAGTGACAAATGCTCGGATGGACTTTTTCAGTTATAGAGTTTGAAAAAGGCCAAAAGAAACTGCTCTGGAGATCTAGGCAGAGGGTGTGCCAAACTTTTCGCAAAACCACAGAATACGTTTTACGGTACGAGTGGTCGATCTTCGTGAATGTTGTGTTCACTGCATTGCGATCAGTAGGGCAGCCGACACGGCTTCCTATGGATAAAGGCTTTGTTCCTATAGGGGTCTCCCAATATATACGCGACGGTACGTGGGAGCACAAGTCCGTATTGATACTTATCGCTTCACCGTGGAGGAATCACCCAACCACTCAACACTAAGATATCACGTTTAACGACGCCGGAACATGTCTCTAGCTTAGACCTCTATGTGTTTGCGTTATGTTTCAAAGCGTTGTTATGTAAATTCAATTCATTTTAAGTTGATATTGTTTAGCAGTTTGCCTTTATGGATCACCACGAGATGTATAATACAACTTCCTAAATGGAGTCTAAGATGATAAGCAAGCTTTTCAATCTTTCAACTTTGAAAATCTTAACTACTGAGGGAAAAGAAAGACATCATCTTTTCGCACAGATCATAGAGCACACACTAATGCACTTTTCCCTAAATCAACATACAAGCTACCAAAATGCACATGCACAATGCAGGTATTTCTTTTCTCTTTCTTAATGTTGATGTACTACAAAAGGAAAGGTGTTGTATAATTTCGAATTCAATTTCAAGTGAAAGCAAACAAGCTTTGTCCAAAATCAAAAGACACCTTAAGATTTACTTGTTTCGACACTAGAAATACATAAATTCAAACCATATGACGAAAGCAAAAGCTCAATCAGCTATGAATAGCAAACAAACTAACTCTTAAGATCAAAACGACACTTATCACAGGTCTAGATCTAAGAGGCCACAGCAAGACTAGTTCACTTTCGTTATGGGAAACTGCAAATGATATAAGAAATACAAAAAGAACAAATACAGTTTCTTTATACAACCGAGGCGGAATAGTGGCAAGGAAAGTTGGTTCCAGATAGGCACATTGACTGACAACAAGTTGCAAAAACAAGGATGAAAACAGGGCAATAAACAGCAGGGAACCCCAGTAGCACAAGGCAAAACTGGTTCAGCGCAGGTGGTACACTGTCAGTTTGACATTCAGCGCAGGTAGCCCCTTCGGGACCTGCGATGAAATGCAGACTGCCTTCACAGTGCCTGCAATGAAGAGATAAACTTTCGTTTTTCTCAGTTTCCGGGTTACAAATTGCTCAAAAATTCACAGTTTTTGGCCAAATCAAAGGCTATCAATCAAGTACACACTAAAGGATGAAAAGGAGGATGAAAAGCTATCACTAAGAGCTGTTCAGAGTCCTTGTGGATCAGCTCTTCAAATCATAAACATGCCCAGAAATTGAGCTAGAGTAGTTGCCCTCTACTTTGCATTTGAAAGATCCAAATGCAGTTCGATTCGGTACTCCCTGTGTTTATGAAATGAATAGCAAAAACACAAACAACCAACAAGATACGATCCCCAGCGGAGTCGCCAATTTGTTGTTGGGAAAAGTATCCAATACGGAATGACCCTATCCCACTCTAAGGGTGATAGTACCTCAGCAACAATCGAAGCAAAGCTATCTAAGATTTCTTCTTTATGAAAGTAAAATAGGGGAGAAAGAGGTCCACTAACCGAT
Source organism: Pinus tabuliformis (assembly GCA_031772625.1). Taxonomy (NCBI): domain Eukaryota; kingdom Viridiplantae; phylum Streptophyta; class Pinopsida; order Pinales; family Pinaceae; genus Pinus; species Pinus tabuliformis. Next base: position 788,557,925 of record CM062820.1, on the reverse strand, counting down.
GTCTTTCGCTAATGGTCGATCCAATCTTCTCTCCTTGCTGCTTGCTCCCAGGTCCTAGCTCTTTCACTGGCCCAGCTACACCAAGATCCTGCAAAATGGCAAGAGAGGGAAACTACAAGAAGCATACATTCATAATTGATTCAAGGATTAGAATAAATCAAATACACAAGCATAACAATACACCATTGAAACACATGCATATAGAAGAACCTCAAATGCTTTATTAATGGAAGAAGTAAAGTTCAGGAAGTGATACAACCATAAAAGGCCCAATCCAGCATCACCTCCCAGCAGAAAGAAATCTCCTCTTCACCTCCTTCAAAGAAAATCACCCAATAGTTCTAAACTCAAACCAACAGCACTTCCTTACATTCACAAGATTCCAGCCCCCCTTAGACCTCATGAGAGAGCTCTATATATAGGAGTTTTGGAGAAAGGATGAGTCAGCTTGAAGCTGGCATGAAGCTGACTAGTGTCCTCTCCCACTTCAGTTATTCTTCAGTTCTTGAGTCCACTTGGAGGTTCTTGCTTCCACTTGGAGATCTAGACCCTCTTACTCATCACCAGTCGAATTCCTTGATCCAAGTGTCATTTTGGAAGCTTCCTGGGCATTGACACCTTGAGGAATGACTGTGCCACATGTCCCAACTTGCCCAGCGCAGGTAGCCTTCTTTGCAGTTGACATTCAGCGCAGGTAGACAGTGGAGTAGTTGACATTCAGCGCAGATGCTCAGTGGAGAAGCTGACATGATCCAGAATTAGCTTGTTTTTGAGTGTTTTCAGGTGGAGAACTGTTATTCAGTGCTGTGGTTTGCTGACCTTGTTCCTCTATGGGTAGTGTTAACACCCAGGTTGTTCCCTATGACTCCCAAGGGAATACGGCCGGGGTAACCACTAACTAATCTTTGGATCACTGTTTCTAGCCAAACTGTGATCAGAGAGGGCTCTCTCTTTATGATTTGTATCTGTAATGATAATGTTTTAGGCTAGGTATTGGGCACAGGTTTTGTTTATATTTTGGTTGAAGAATTTCCTTCAGATCTCTTGTGATGTGATATTCAGAGAGTCAGGTATCATTGGGCAATGGAGTCTGTAGCGGTAGGTGTCTAGAAACTTTGAGATGAACCGGTGAAACTTACAGGGCCATTTGGATGCTTCATAGAACAAATTTTGATTAATAACAGGAAACAGGTAAGACAAACAATGAAAGCATTCAAGAATTTTCACTCGTTGTTAACTGTTTCCACCAAACTGGTTATGAAAAAAAAAAAAAAACAGATGTCACAGGGGCAAACTTGAATCCCTGGGAATGTCTATCACAGCGAAAGATATAGTTTCAAAGTGCAGCAACTAAGAATTACACTTCTGTTACTGTATCTGAGGAAAACATGGATAATAGCTCAGTTTGAGTTCAGGGTAATCATGGATTAAGTCCTGGAACCATTCTTCTACTTTGCTATTAAGTGTAAAACATCTGAACGATAAAAGAGAACAAAAGACTCGAAAACATGTAATACAGAGATTTGAGAAAACTTATTGTTTTATGAAACACTCTGGAATCCTGCAACATTCACCATTCACCACAACGCATCAAAGTACACCAAGCTTTGGAAATTCCATTCTCCCTTTGTATTATTTTTCTGAGAATCTTACAGCAAGCGAGAGCTCTTCAAAGGAAAATTACAACAACCCCTTAAACTTCTGTGAGGGGCCAATATATACTTGCGATTGTTTACAAAAATATCTGAGTCCTGAGTTATCTCAGACTTAATGTTCTTACCAACTTTGAGATATTATTATCAGAAATTTATTACAGCATTGAATACAAAATAAAGGCGCTTTAATGTTCTGTCAGAAGATATTTTGGCCTTTGGGATCTGCTGAGTCGGTTGAGATATTTTGATTAAATGTTGGAGAACCCGACTTTATGGCTTGTGCGTTGTATGCTGTGTTTGTCACCTGTGATTGTGACTGCTGCAGTGGTGAGAGAATAGCTCTGCTGAGTTGGCTCAGCTTCTGCCTCTTCCCTGTAGATTTTATTCATCAAAATTGTGCCTGCGTATGACTGCTCATGTGCTGGAGAAAAAACCAACCTCACGGGTTCGGACCTGATAAGATTACCTGTGTCAGATTCCTCCACTCTTCCTGTGTGGGCAATTGGTGTCTTATGATTGCCCCCATAGTCTCATCTGCCTCAGTATACTTAAAGAAATTCGGTGGTGTATCAAACAGATGATCAATTTCATTCATAATAAAAAACAGATTATCCACCCTATCATACAGATTCTGCCCCGATGCTGGCCCTGTGTCTGCTGAAGTGCTGGGCTGTTTTGCAATTTGTGCTACCGCATAGGCATCAATCCTTTTGTTGTAATTTTCTAAGGTGAGCAGTCTTCCTACACTGCTTAAAATGCTGGGGAGGCCTCTGTTCTGTAATGCCAGGAATCTGTCCAGGAATTTGTTGATTTCAGTCTGCATGTCCTGTGTTCTCCTCTCCAGTGTTCCAACTAGGTTTCTTAGTGTCAGGACTCGTTTAACTACTGAGATTGTTTCAGTCCTGTTAGTAATTCCCATGGCAGCTAGTTGAGAGCTAGTTTTGTTATTTAAAACATTGACCATTCTGTTGGCAGCATCTGGCATGTGGCCAAGGCTTGCTCTTGCTCTGTGTATTTCCTTGTTTGCCTTGGTGATGAGTGCTATTTGCTCATCCATAGTCTCAATGTACTGCCACTGATTGGTGATGGATCGACCGATGTTACTCCAGAGGACTGCCTTTAGTTCTGCTGTTACCTTCTCTTCTTGCTGCTGTAGCAATGTGTCCACTTGTTCTTCTGTCAATGGAGGTGGCTGTTCCACCTGCTTCCCTTTATCTCTGCTTGCTGTCTGTGGTGCTTTCTCGGCAGTTTGCTGCTGTGCTGTTGATGATGTAGCAGCTGCTCCAAGTTGATTTTTGTAGGAGAGGGGCACCTGTCCACAAGTTTCCAAGTCAGCTTCCTTTTGCATATTTCTAGCCTCTCTCTCAAGTAACTCTTCATTAGTAATTTCCTCCTCTAGGGTACCCTCCTCCCAATTTGATGCATTGGCATACTGTTCAATCTCGGGTTGTCTCTTGTGTGCATAGCTACCCAATTTGTATCTAATCCTCCTGAGGGAGATAGCATGATTGGGGTCATAGGGTATCCATTCAAAGCTGGTTTGCAGTCTGAGGCCTTCCAGGATAATGTTTGCCTCTTTCCATCCCTCTTCTTTCTTGTTATATAGGAAAGGATCCAGCTGGTTCCTTACCTTCAACTGTGACTTCTTGTTGTTGCTCTGAAAATGAAGATAGTCTGAGTTCCCAAACTGTGTGAAATATTCCAAGGCAAAAAGCCTCATGGGGACATACCTTGGCAACCTAAATGGGTTCAACTCACAGCCATATATCCTGATGACTGTGTGGTTTTGGTAGAAGTACCAATTACCAATGCTGTAGGACTTATTCAAATGGAGAATTCTCCTCATGTCATCAGTTAGTCTAGGAGGAGGAGTACCATGCAATACTGTCATGACTGGATAGATGAATAAGTCAATGAACTCAGTGTATGTGTAAGGTGATACAGAGGTATGATGAAAAACAGAAGTCCAGAACACAACTGACCTTGGAATTCCCTGGGCATTGAGTGGTTTCAAAGGAACAGAGAAGGTGGCTGGCTGATAGAACAAGAATAGATGGTATATATATGAAGTAAACCTGAATAGTCTTTCCCTCTTCAAGTTCATAAACTGCTCACGGATTTTATCTGCAATGTAGGTTGCATAGTCATAATGTACAGCTGGGGGTTTACCAGGAGAGAATATAGACAGCATTTCCATTAGGCTATCATCCACATCCTCTATCCCCCTGAATCCTAGGACATAACTGATTAAATCCACTAACATCCTGCCCAAATCATTCAAGTAGTGATACCCAATAGGAGGGGTTCTGACTGATTCAGAGCCTGGTCTTACAAACAACTGATTGATTTTAATGATTTGGTCATTTGACAGCTTGGTCCCTTTGTTTATCAAATTCTGCATAAAGAGGGGAGTCAATTGCTTGGCAGTTTGGAAGTGCAGCATTCCATTTATACTTTCTGGGGTAATCTGGAACAGGATTGAGCCTGTGGGGCTGATGACAGCTCTTTGGCTTGGGTCATAACATTCCTGGCAGCTGTAGATGAGTTCTGGCATAGGATTTACTTGGGGAAGGTTGTAGATGGGTAAATTTGAGTCCCAAATTCCCAAGATGTCTGCCCCACTCAGGTGCTGGGCTTTTAACTCATTCATCATCTGGATATTGTATTTGGTTCCCATAGGGAACCAGTCCAGCATTTGGTAATCCATGTCTCCCAGGGGTTTCCATGCTAATTCCTGGTGAGGAGCATTGAGGGGCTTGATATTTAGAGCAATAGGAGTCTCCATAGTTCTTCAAAGTGCAACAATTGTAGGTGAATAGTCAAAATGGAAGCAACACAGAATAGAGGTGATTCTCTGTAAAGACAATTTGTATTTTGGACACCAGAGGGGAATTTACTCAACAGCAATTGAAATACTGTTTGTTTTTTAGGAGCAGAGCTTCTCTTAAGGTCTGACTATGTCCTCTTTTGCGGGTAAATTGAGACCAACAAGGAATTTTCCGAGAATACACAGTGAGTATTGTTTTTGGGTGAATTTACCGGGATTATGGCTCGGCTGGTGTTTTTCGACTTCTCAGTGGCAAATGTGGACTTGCAGAGGGAAATGGGCGGTGTAAATATAGTTTTTGAGGTGCCTTTATCCTTCTGAACAAATTAAAGTTCGATAACAGTGGTATGGAGGGCAAGACAACTGTAAATACCTGTAAATTGGCGAGCAGAGGTCGAGCAGGTGTGCACGTTTGCTGCTGAGGAGGTCGCCCGGGTTAAATCAACAGGTTGGCGGAAATTCGAACGTAAACAGCCATGCAGGGAGAACAATAGCGATAGGAGCGAAAGTGGGAAAAAACACGGCTTTTTTGGGTAAATATGGGTTTTTTACCATTTTGGCGCTTTTTCGTGATGACATCAGCATGACATCATTGGTGGGTCACGGTGAGGTGACGTCAGCTGACGTCGTCGGGTGACGTGGCAGTAAATTATTGGTCCAAGGGGCGATGAGGTGGCAACCACGTCAGCGGACAGGTGGACGAATGGCAGAGGTAAGTACGGGCGGACGCGACGTGGCGATGAATTAACGGAAAATAGGTGGCGGTTAGGACCGTAGCGATTACGTTTAAAGCTGACCGCTACGGTTTCTCGGGGCGATTTGGGTACGGCGTAGAAGTTGTCAGGCCCGGCTCCGAGATACCTCAGTGCTTGACGCGTGGAGAGGCCCTGACGTGACGCAACGTCAGCATCTCGGGCGGTAAAGTACAGCAGTGGGAGCCGCTCCGATATTGACGTGGATCGTCAGATCTTGGGGCCTTGATCCGACGGTGGGCGGAGTATGGAGGTGCTCGGGTTATATGCGGGCGGGGAACTTTAGGTTTTATGGGTTTTTTATTGGTTTTTCGAATGTTTTTTCATTAAACCCATAATGCGCTAACCCTTTGGAAATGCGCCAGAGGCGGGTTTTTTAACTTTGGTAAATTTTTCAAAGGATTTGAAGGCGGAATAGGGTTTTGTAAGGGTTTTCCAATGCAAATGGTGGTTTGAGGAGCAGTTTGACTTGCAGCAAGGGGGAATGGGATGGGACAGGTTCACCAAAGTGACCAGATGTCACTTTGGTCCCTTTTGAAGACCATATGGCTATAATGCCAAGGGGAGGGAGTATATATAAGATTTGGGGCTTTATACACCTTAGTGTTAGTATTATTAGGGGAAGGGGTAAAATAGGGGAGCTATATAGTAAAATTAGAGGTTAATATGAATGAAGGGAGCAAATGAAAGGGATTTTACTGAGTTTATCTGAAATTGACTTGGTTTTGAGAGTAGATCAAAATGAAAAGATCTTAGACAAGGAATGTGGATTCTGAATGAATTAGAACCACCATAAAACCATGATCTCTCTTCATAAATCTCAGCTGAAAGAAAGGGAGTGTTAGTAATGGAATAAAGGGGAAGAGGGAAGTTAGTCATGCTCCTTGCTGTAATATGATGGAATTAACCACTTTTTCTATTGATAGATTTTGCCTTGGCAAAACACCTGTTGACATATGTGTAATGGTGAAAATACCCTTTCTGCAACCACAACTGCCTACCCAGCTATTTCCCTAGCATTTTTTGTTTCTCCATAGAGGGTGCATTTGGACTTGCAAACCCTTACTTGCCTTTTCTTTTCTTTGGCTTTTTCTTTTTTCTTTTCTATCTACTTCTACCCTTATCTCTTCCAAGGTCCCAGATTAAGCTGTTGGGAACCTTTGCTTCTCTACCTAAACTACTTGTCTGCCAAGATTAAACAGTTTGGACAGACTTCTTTCTCTATTCTATAACTCAAAATTGAACACATGGCATGATCCAGATTAGACTGTTGAATCATCCACAAAATTGAAATAAGGTCCTCAATACTTGAAACACTTTACCCACCTCTTGCTTTGTAGGAAATATGGGATCTTTGGGATACCAAAGCAGAGCATATTTGGCCTTTCCCTTGCCAATCATGAAATATGAAACCTATTGGTATAGGTATCCAACAGGTAGGAACAACATGTTTAGGGACTTTGGATCCCTTAGATTATGGACATTTCATGCTTCATGCTGTAAGGCACAAAAATGTCTATAACAGGGGGGGGGGGGGCCTTGGTTTGCGTGCTTGCCTTGAGAAAGCTCTTTTTCCCTACAAAACACAAAACACAAAACCCAACACGAATATGCAAAGAAAAATGAACCTTGCGGCTTGAAGTTAGCTTTAGCCAAAAAACTAGAAATTTTTTAAAAAAAATCTCAAAGTTAGCTTTAGCCGAAAAACTAAATATTTTTCTCAATGTTTCTGATTTTCCGAGATCACACTAAGGTGCAGGGAAAAGAGCATACGCATGAGAAAAATCCTTCCTTTCTGTTTCTGATTTGCCCAGTTCGCAGAGAGTCGCAGGGCAAAGAGCATACGCAGAAATGAAAGGTATAGATCCGGTTAAAAAAAAGGCTAAATAAACTGAGACCGAAATAAGCAGAGAGAAAATAACAGTAAACTGCAAAAAAACACTGTATACCTCCCGATCTGAAAAATGACGCAGCTAGGGCTACCGGAAACCTTTTCGTGTGAAACGAAAGGGGTTCCTCACTAGAACAGATGCTCCGAACGCAACAGAGCAGTCCTCTCGGCCCGAAAGCAGTCAGAAACAACAGATCTAGGAAACGACAGCCGCATGCAGTTCTACCGGCTTCAGATTTGGATCACCAACGAACGCGGCCCTCAAATAGCTCTGATACCATGTAGGAATTTACAGGGTAAGTTCCTCAGAAAGAATACCAAAAGGACACCGCTCACAACCAGATATCAAATCAATACACCAGTATTTTTGACGTGGTTAAAACCCTCAAAGTGCAAGGAGGGAAACAGTCCACGGCCTGTCCCAACGTGGGTACTACAGGCAATTTATTAATCAAAGAATGAAAATTTACATAAGCTTCTCTCATGCACAAATTACCCGAACAATGACCCTCCATGCGCTTTAAATAGAACTCATGGACCAATCGGGTGTCAAGCCACGGATCAAGTGTCTGTAATACCGAGGTGAGAGTGAACCGTCGGATCACTACATATCGTGACCGTCGGATTGTAAGTTACAAAATGTACAACGGTAAAGAAACACACTTTACCTAACTCTAACCTAACTCTATACTAGACCAAGTTGAACTTAACTATATCCTATGTGTCGGAATATCCTAACAGCAGACCCACTGCAGTATCCTCCAGAATTCGCGCGCTGCTCCTACAAGAAAGTTGTTTCTACAGGAAATCTGGTTCCTCACGTCAAAAGGTGGCGGATTAAAAAGGTAAGCCTGAACTATCCTTGCAATTGGTTTTGAGGGTGGCAAAATCGACGTGTACAGTCTGGTCGTAGAAAATTTTTGCAAATATTGTCTGCCGTTGCATGAATTGTCATCCTACAGGATGTCAGTGTAATTAAGCTGTGTTAAGGTCCTCGGGAGATAAGCTTCGTGAATTATATGCATGACAGAGGCGTAATTCTACGCTCTGTCCCAGTAGGCCAAATTTCTTCCGCATTCGCCACCTCCAGCTAACGCAACAGTTTTTCACCATGCCGGGTGGGTTCATCAGAAGGGAACCAACTGATTCAACGAAGTTAAGAGAAAATCCTGAGGTGGTGGAGCTCTTCACGTGAGCACAATGGATATCCTTCTGTGACAAATTGCAGGGCTATGATGACGAGGTGGCAGAGGAGTTTTTGCAAGCTCTGAGGCCAAGATCCAAAACATTGGCCACCGTTAACTTCAGGGGTTTGAGTCTCAGACTCACCCCACAATTCATCAGCCGAGTTACTGAGCTCCCAATGGGATTACCATGGGATAAAGAAGAAAGGAAATTGGGCCAACAGGTTAAGAAAGAATTCTTTCCACCAGAGGAGGAATTCTCAGAAGATAAAAATGGGGTTCGTAGAACCAGTTTACTGCCACCGTGGAGTGAAGTTAGCCTGCAGATTATGAAGTACATCACCTGCGAAGGCCGTTTTAGCATTGTATATGGGTACCATTTTCGGTTACTCATGGAATTAAGGCATCAGATGGAGCTACCTGTAGAAAACAAACTCAGTCTCCCCTACTTCCTACTACAGTCTCTGATTAAGTGTGCCACCAAGTTGAAGGAAGGCACACCAGACTAGGTAGCCCACCATGGACTCATCAAACTCCTCGTGGAGGATGCGCTCCACACATACAAGGTTCCTCTCTCATGGGAAGCCTTCAGAAATTTGACCAAGGATGGTGATATAAAGATGCTGACTGAAGAGCTCGGTTCATCTAGCAGTGAGGAGAAAGAGTCAGTGCCCGCAGGGAAGAAAGAAAAAGGCCAGAAGACCCCGACCACGGAGCAGAAGAAAAAGCAAGAGAAGAAACAAGAGAAAAAGGGTGCCAAAGAGAAAGATGACACACCCATTTTGACAGCAAGAGAGAAAAGATTGCAAAGCAGAGTGGACAAGGCTGAGAAGGTCCACATCAGCAAAAGTGCCTCGACAACAACCGCAACCAAGTCAAAATGTAAAACTCATGCAGCAAAACAAACCAAAGCGGTGACACCTGTTTCTACAGGAAAACCGAAACCGGCTTCTACAGGAAGCCCGAAATTAACTAAAACAGGGTCTTCTACAGGAAGCCCTGAAAAAGTGAAACCCAAGGAGAAGAAAGCTGAAATTCTTGCAAGGGAGGCAGCAGCTGTGTTGGCCGCCCTCAGCACACCTCCTAAGCCAAAGGAGAAGAGAAAGAGGGAGACCCCTCTATATTTTAAAGCTAGAAGAAGTGTGAGAATAAAGACAGGCAAGCCACAGCCTCCATCCAGTAGCCCAATCATTATCGAAGATGCCCCTACTTCGCCCAAGGAAAGGTCCCCCTCGAGGATATCAGTCACCTATGAGAGGGGGAGCCCGAAGAAAACTACTTGGAAAGAAAGGTTAGACCAATTGACTACAAAAGCTCGGCTACAGGATGCTGAAGATGCTCTACAGGAAACCTTAGCCAGGCTTAAAGAAACTGAGAGAATGGAGGGAGAAGCACCCTTATCACCACCGAGGGAGGGCGAAGTAGAGCCACCAAAAGAAGTGGAGAAAGAGCATATACCAGAGCCCAGCCCTCAGCTAAGTCTGAGTTCATATTACAACTTTTTAGAGGCTGGCAAAATTATACCTCAGAAATTTACTGTGCCACTGTTTTTTGCATTGGAGGAAGAAAGAGTCCGTACACACACGTGGATGAAAATAGCCAAGTCAAAGGGTGTGGCAGACATAGGTCCCTTGCAGGAGCAGCTCAAGGAGGCCAGAAGTGAATTTTCCATGGCTAAACACGTGGCAAATTGCCAACGAGTGTTCCTACAGGAAGAAAACCAAAAGCTGAGATTGCAGCTACAGAAGCTGAGGGCAGGGACAAGTACAACCTCCAAGGACACCACAACAGAACAGTAAGGCAAAAAGGAACTGAACACCGGTCTTGGGGAGCCAACTACACATCTACAGGAAGTAGAACAATAAGCACAAATTGAGGTGCAAGCTCTCATAGAACAGCTGCAGCAGAAAGAGGCACAATTGGCCTGCATGGCTAGCTGGGCCATGGATGCTATCCAATGCAGACAGCTGACCAAATCTTATGGCCTGTACTTGAAAGACCAATGGTTGCAATTTCAAATCAATACCTTGGCGCAAAGAGGTATCTCTCAGCTCCAAAACCCAAAAACCAGCAGCAATTCACTAAAGTATGCAGTACTAGTTCATCAGAGGATAAGGCCAAATTAGCGGAGTTCTACCTCCATAATCTGGCCCTGCCTAATGTAGTTTCATGGGATCCCAATACGACCTTGGGAGATATGCAATTAATGGCATTTGCCTCATGGCTGAACCATGAGGACAAAAGAGCAGCAAAAGCCAAAGCGGTCATGAACCGAGAGCTGAACGAGCCATTGCTCATCAGACCAGAACCAGGGGATCCAGTTGCACTAATCTCGGCACACCAACATTTGTCCACTGACCCTCCAGCTTCATTAAGATATATGGATCAACAGGCCCAAGCCATAGCTCATTTTGAGGACATGGAGAGACTGTTAAGAGACAACGCTGTCCAAGCATGCACCCGCAGATGGAATACATTGGCCCACAGTCTGAAAATCTGAGAGTACCATACCCCAACTCAGATGAGCGAAGCTCTGGTACGGGTGGCCCTCTATAAGAAATCCATGCAAAACCTCCAGGCCAGCTGGATTGGCCTTAAGCTAAGCCCACCACTGCTGCTAGGATTGATGGAAGGCAGCACAGAGAAAGATGATAATGAACAGTGGGAAGAGGTAAATAGAAGGGCTGGGTTTCATATCAGCAAGGAGGACACTACTACAGAGGCTTGGGATGTAAGGGTAGTAGTAAAGGCAATGAAGGATGAAGAGTTGGACTAGTTGCTCAAGGATGAGCAAATATTTTAGCTGGGGGGTGATGATGAGCCCCAAATTTTTGTAACATTTTGGGCTCATTTGGCCTACTTACCTTGCTCAACCCTTCATTTTTTATCACTTATGCATCATTTCTTAGTATATTCATGTTATTTGTAGGAAGGAGGGCAGTCATTATGCCTATGTGGCTAATACATGTTTATTTCAGGTTTTTTGACATTAAATGGAGCAAAAACCACACAGATGGAGGCAAGGAGACAGCCAAGGTGGCATTGCGGGTTTGTAGGAAGGTTGTCCACAGCCTTGAATGACCTTCCTCATGATCTCCACCCCAACTTTGAGCTCCAACAGCTATCACCACCGAGCTAGAAGGCCGCCAATGGATTCTACAGGAACAACAGTTTACTTTTAGTTGGACAGCCAAGCCCCACTAATTTAGGAGGCTATCTTGGCCCTCATAATGTATAAATATTGAGGCTGTAGCCTTCGATGGGAACTTTTGAACCTTTGTTGCAGATTTTGAATCACGAGCTATAGCTCTGTTTTGCTCTTTGTAAGCCATTTTTGGCATGTTGTTAGACTTATGATTATGATCTTTTAATAAAAGGCAGGCAGATTTGAGTTCAATCCTGAGTTCTTAGAGGAGCTATAGCTCTCAGGTTTGGGCCCAACCTGAGAGCAATAGGCCTCCTTTCTTTGTATTGTTACTTGTCTTCCCTTTCAGCATTTCATTTCTTTTCCTTGACATGCATTTGGAAAACACAGTCTGCTGATTCGAATTTCTTGATGTGATTAAGTAGGTTAGTCTTATGGATAGAGTGCTTTCAGCAGTTTAGATTAGAGTAGGAGGATTAGAATTCATCAGAGTTCCAAGGAAAGGTTGATCGTACACTCACTTCCACCTCTGTTTAGAGATTGGGAGTGTAGACCGTGCCAACCACCAAAAAACGCAGTTTTACATGTTCATGCAAGCTTTGAAGTAATATTTCCATTGGTAGAAGTGTCCATGCATTTAGATCTTGAGCAACAACTCTTTGTTTCAGCACCATGCACGATTTCTCTCTTAACTTACATCGCTGTTCTTTGGTTTTTAATAAAACAATTAGAATAGGTTGATGAATTCTCGGTTTTGTGCAAGACAGAGGTGATTTGCATTTACACTGCACAACACCACTCTATCACTTCCTTATCCTTCTCAGCCATGCCGAAGCCATCTCCTTACCTCCCAGCTAGATCCTTTGCCCACCAACTCTCCTATTATCCACGTTGTTTTATCTTTTCGGCCTTCCAGTGCCTCTACCCTTCTATCGACCAACCAGCTTTACACACCCCCTCTCCTTCTCATCTCTCTGTCCATAAGCCATCACAAGATCCCCTCCCATCCTACCTATCCACCCATACAGCTCATTCACTCCTCCATCACCCAAAACTCCGACTGCAGAACATCCTGTAGAAGTTAGCAGACTTCCTGTAGAAATCCCGAGCTTCCTGTAGGATCCCCTGCAGACATCCTGTAGAAGCTTGCAAACACGGTTGCCAGGCACCTGAATGTTGTGAACTTCTGTGGAATGATATTAGGGATTCCCTGGAACCTCTCAGAGTCCTCCTGACCTTTCCCAAGCCTTCCTCCCCTCGAACTACCCCTGCACAGTCAAGACCCAGTAAGAAGCACAGTCATAATAACTCCACCCACTTGAGCAAAAATACAAATACATGTTCTCTTCAAATGGAAGTAGTTTAAACTCATGCATCTCATCTCACCAGAAGTAATGACATCATTTTTAGAAGTTTCATTCCAACCATTGCATCGTAAGGATTAAGCTGGTCAGATTAGGGTTTACTAGGGTTTCCATGTTTTGTTGGATTTCAGTTCATTCTTGCAAAGTAGGTTAATTTCCTTTGAGATAAGCTCTCGTTCATCACTTAAAAAGCTTCTTCTGAGAACATATAGAAGTTGTCTTGAGCCCTAGCAGACTTGTGCCAGCTGACCAAGTGACAGCTGCGACAAGAGCTAGTACTTGTGCATACAGCACCGTCGCTTCCAAGTTTGTTACGAACTATCGGGTTGATAAAATTAGAGAAGGAAGCTCCAGGAGTTGTAGCATTATTGCTACAATACTGGAGCCCACCAACAGTCGCTCTCTATCAGTTTTATAACCCTTCCACTTATCGGGCTCTATAGGAGCATTATCAGACTCTACAGGAGCGGAAACACAATCCTACAAGAGCCTTTCTATAGGAGGGCCAGTGAGCAGCATTGTAGCGAAAAATTCAAGATTTTATGGCAAATTCGAGCTCGAAGAGGTAGAATTTGTCTAGACCCTCTTTGCATTTCCATCTCTGCAAAGGGTGGTGTTATTTCAAGTGAGGTATTGAGTTGAAAAAGGGAAGGAAAGTGAGAATAGAGTCTGCCTGTGTTTTTAAAAAAATATATACAGTTTCTCCATTTGCTCTTTGCATTGAAATACCATCTCTTTCTCCTCCATGGTATTCCCCTCTGTAAAGAGATGATGCAACTCTAGAAAATTAAGCCTGTAAAAAAGTGAACTTGCATTGGGTAGTCTACTTATTTTGTGAAAGGGAAAAAACACTGTTATGTATACTCTTTGTTTTTTTAAGATATTGTTTCCCTCAAATAGATCGAGAAGTAAATTAAGCTTAAGAACAGAGTTTGGAAGGAAGGAAAGTTGCAATTTGTTTTTGTTAAAAAGGAAGAACACGAAAAACTCTCTCTCTAGTTCTAGAAAGAAAACCTCAGTTGTTCCTCCATTTCTGGGTTTGAAATTTACTGCCTTCCTCCTCACCTGAGACATTCCAGCAGTCTATGAACATCATGATAGGGGGTTTTATGAGGAAGGATCCTCTGAATTCAACTAAGCTGTATGAACATCCAGAAGTGGTAGCCCTCTTTACCAGGGAAAATTGGATGCATTTCTTTGGAAAATTTCATGGGTATGATGAGGAAGTCATGGAGGAATTTTTATTGTCTTTAAAACCTCACTCAAAAACCCATGCCATTGTCAGTTTTAGGGGTCTAACCATAGAACTCACACTGGAATTCATCAGTAGGCTCACTGGTCTCCCACTTGGGTTACCCTGGAGCAAAGAAGAAAAACCACTGGGTCAAGTTGCCAAGAAAACCTTTTTCCAGCCTAATGAACATCTTGTGGAGGATAAGAATGGCATCAGGAGGACAAGTATACCTCATCCATGGGGTGAGGTTAGTTATCAGATAATGAAATAAATCTCCAGTGAAGGAAGATACAACATAGTTTATGGGTACCATTTCAGACTATTACATGAACTAAGATATGGCATGGACCTTCCTGCATCCAAAAAACTCAGTATTCCATATTTTCTCCTCCAATTCTTGATAGAGTCTGGCACCAAATTGAAGGCAGGGGTTCCAGACCAATTGGCTCACCATGGGCTAATTAAATTTCTGGTGGAGGATGCTCTTCACACCTTCACAATCCCCATATCTTGGGAGTTTTTTAGGAACATGACTAAAGAGGATGATATAAAAACTCTCACTGATGACCTTAGTCCATCTGGAAGTGAAGAGGAGGAACAAAAAGGGGAAGCTGAGAAGGAAATCCATGAAGAAGAAAAGAACACTCAATTGGAAGAAGAGGAACCCCACACAGAAGAAGAAGGAAACCAGATAGGAGAGGAGAAACATGACACCACCAAAGATGAGCCTAAAGCAGAGAAGAAGAAAGAATCAAAAGCAGAAAAGGGTAAAACCACAACAGAGAAAAAGAAGAGACCAAGAACTGAAAGGAAGAAGCCTAAGATAGTGCAGAAAAAGGTTGCCACAGGAAAGGCAGAAACTAAGCAAGCAAAGGAGAAAAAAAAATCAGAGACAACAAAAACAAAACCAGTAGAAACAGGAAAAACAACAGATGAAGAAGAAGAAGCAAAGCAAGAAGAAGTGTCTCCTGAGACACTAGCAAGAGAGGCAGTAATTTTCTTGCTACACTTAGTACTCTAGCCAATCCCAGGGAAAAAGGAAGAGACAACCATATATGTACTTCAAGGCTCGAAAGAGCACCAAAATAAAGATGGGGAAGCTTTAGCCACCTTCAAAGGAGCCCATAATCATTGAGGATGTCCCTACTGCAACAAAGGAGGAATCTCCATCCAAAACCCCCATCACTTACGAAAGAGGAAGTCCTAAGACCTCTTCTTGGAAAGAAAGGATCAAACTAATGGACTCAAAAATAGTCCTACAGGAGGTGTAGACCTCTCTACAGGAGACATTGGCAAAGATCCAAGAGACTGAAAAACTTGAAAGGAAGGCAAAAGAACAGACCAAGGAGGAAGACAAGGCAAAAGAGATACCAGAGCTTGGACCTTAGCCTAACTTAGGATCTTACTACAACCTTCTGGAAGGAGGGAAAATCATCCCACAAAAGTTTGCAGCCCCTATTTTCTTTGAGCTAGAAAAGGAAAGAGTAAGGACCCATACATGGATGCAAATTGCAAAATCAAAAGGGGTGGAAGACATGGGGCACATGGAAAACAAATTGAGGGAAATGGGAAAAGAATTGAGCATGGTTAGGCATACAAAAAGCATCAGAAGAGCTCAATTGGAGGTAGAAAATGAAATTTTAAAGAAGTAGCTGCAAGAAAGGGAACCTCAAGGAGGAAATGAGCTGTCAATCTTAAAAAGACAACAATAGGAAGAGGAACCCCAAGTAGACAATGAGATATTAATAAGACAGAAACAGGAAAAGGAATCCATGAGGTGTTGATCTTGAGAAAGCAACTATAGGAAAAGGAAGCCCAATTAGCCTGCATGGCCAGCTAGATTGTGGAGGCATTACAGTGCTGGCAGCCAACCAAATCATATGCAGTGTACCTCAAGGATCAGTGGCTCCAATTTCAGATCAAGACACTGGCCCAGAGGGGCACAATACCTTTTCAGGATTATGGCCAATTCATGCATCTATGTGACCACAGTTCAACTGTGGACAAAGCGAAGCTAGCAGAGTTCTACTTGCACAACATGGCCCTTACTAATATGAACCTATGGGATCCCAATGCTACATTGGGAGAATTGCATCTGATGGCCGTGGCATCTTGGATGAGCCATGAAGAGAAAAGGGCAGTAAAAATCTAGAAAATGATGGCAAAAGAGCTGAATGAACCCCTGATGGTTAGAGCAGAACTAGCAGACCCCATGGCTCTCATCTATGCCCACCAACACCTTGCAACTAATCCTCAAGTCGTCCCAAACTATGTTGATAAGTAGGCCCATGCTATTGCACATTTCGAGGACATGGAGAGATTGTTTGGAGATGACTGCATTCATGCCTGCATGAGAAGGTGGAACAAATTTCCACACAACCTACAAATTAGGGAGTATCACTCCCCAAACAGGATGAGGGAAGCCATGAGGAGAGTGCCATTGTATACGCACTCTATGCAAAGTTTGAAGGCCAATTGGATTGGCCTCAAATTCAGTCCTCCACTGTTGCTAGGATTGCTGGAAGGAGTAAAAGAGGAGGAAGAACAGAAACAGTGGGAAGAGGTGGATAGAAAGGCATGATTCCATGATAAAGAGGAAGATATCACATCAGAAGCATGGGATGTCAAGGAATCTGTCAGAGTCATCAAGGATGAAGAGTTAGACTAGTTGCTCAGAGGATGAGAAACCCATTCAGTAGGAGGGTGATGATGAGCCCCAGAAATGGGTAATTATATGGGCTCATTTTGCCTCTTAATTCGAATTAATCCACCATTCTCATTAGTTTATTGCAAGTTTTTGAATATATTTATGTTAATAGAGTGAATTGGGTTAGTCATTTTGCCATGTAGTCTAATGTGTGCTTTATGCAAATTTTTTGGTCAATTTTGGACAAAGTCAAGGGATTTATGAGCAAATGGTAGAAAATACTCAAGGGAAATAGGAAAGAGGATTTTTAGGGGGGTGTCTCATTCATTTATGACCCCTTTACTTGAATCCTCCATCAGCAACTCGAAGCACAAAGTCCACATTCCAAGGGGCAGCTAAGCAAGTAAAGGATTGTTGTTTATCTCCAGTTCTGGGAAGCCAAGCTCTTGATTTTAGGAGGACTGTTGGAGGACTCCATTTGTATAAATAAGGGGGCTTAGAGCCTCAATAGGTTAGCCAGTTATTAGTATAATTTTCATACTTTTGTGCAGCACTTGTTCAACTTATTTTCGAGCTTCTTTCTAAGAACAGTTTATGTAATGTGAATTTTATTTTGGATAATGGAGATGAAACTGTTTTTGAGCTAGCACTGATATCTTTCAGAGGGATGAAGCTCTTGTGTTAGGGCCCAACCCAAGCTACCCAAAACCTCTTTCTTTGTACTTATATGTTTTTCTTCAATTCATGAGTTAATTTCTGTTACATAGATTCATTTTACTTCGTTTAGATTAGGTTGCTTTTGATGGTTTGCATAGCTGTTTTTGTTTCAGTTGCT
This sequence comes from Pinus tabuliformis, assembly GCA_031772625.1. Taxonomy (NCBI): domain Eukaryota; kingdom Viridiplantae; phylum Streptophyta; class Pinopsida; order Pinales; family Pinaceae; genus Pinus; species Pinus tabuliformis. The sequence continues at coordinate 788,540,391 of CM062820.1, read as the reverse complement.
CGAGTAGGTTAATATAGTGATAGACTAAGATTCAAAAAAGGCCAATAACAAGCCCTGATCTCCTTTCTCCCTTTCTGGGACTATGATTTGAGGTCAAGGCACTACTGCTGCCACCAAAAACACAGTTTTGTTCTTCCATGCAATTTATAGTGTGATGACTTGATTTGGAAAGATTGATATATTGATTCAGATTCAACTGACTAGATCATTTCCTATTCTTTTACAATATATCTCTTTGCATGCTTTTCTATTCAAAGGTTATTTTTCAGCGTTTTCTGTTTGTAGGTCAAAAAGTAGGTCAAGTTAGAGAAATTTTTGTTTTTATGGTATAGTTAGTCCTTTGTTTGATCAATTTTTGTAAGTAGATGTGCAGATCTCTTTTAGGACACCTCAGCTCACCATACATCCATAAAGCAACCAACATCAGCTCACTTCTCATAGATTTCCCAAGTCATTCGCAACATTTCTCCAATCTCGCCTAATTTCTGCGTTTCTCCATAAGTTGCCCTCTTTCCATTTGAACAAATCCAACCATCATGTTATTTATTGATCTTCCTTGACAAGCTCCAGACACCTAAACACCTCCATCTAGCCTTTAGTTACCCTTTCCCATCATTTTTCCAACTTCAAAGCTCCAAAAATAGCTCTCGGCCTCCTCTTGTAGATCCCCTGCAACCTCCTGTAGAATTCCCTGTAAGTGGTTTTTCGAAATCCGATTGCAATGGAAGTCTTCAGAAGAGTAATAGGGCCTTCTTAGAACCTCTCCACACCTTTCTCCACCTCTACAAAAGCCAACTCCATCTTCCTTCACCACCAAACCTCTACACAATCACAACCAGATAAATCACAAGCATAATAATTTCACATAAAAACACTCAAAAGCACAAAAAGATGTTTTCTTCTCGTTTATTTTCAGAAGTAGCTTGAATAAATACAATTTACCTTTTCAGTAGTCAATGGCACTCATTTCATCAGTTTTCATCTCTTTTCCTACAAAAGTAGGGTTAGTGGGTAAATTAGGGTTTGCTAGGGTTTTCTTTTACATTCCAGTCTTCTTCCTCTTTCTGCATATAGAATAAGCCTTTGTAGAGTTAGATTTCTTTCATCACAGTTAAAAGCTTCTTTTGGAAACTCATAGAAGTTGGCTTGGGCTCCCAGTGATCTTGTGCCAGCTGACCAAGTGACAGCCTGCAGTAAGAGCTAGTACTTGTGCATACAACATCGTCGCTTCCAAGTTTGTTATGAACTACCGGGTTGATAAAGTAAAGTAGGAAGCCTAGGAGTTGCAGCATTATTGCTGCAATACTAGTGCTCACCAGTAGCTGACCTATACTATCTCAGAGGTACAACATCAGATTGGCGCCGTTGCCGGGGATTCAAATTTATTTTATGTTTCCCTTGGGACAACGATATTCATTCATTCTTTTCCTTTAAGGTGATTAAAGGGTTTAGAAAGGTTAAAATCATTCACATAGGCAACTCCACACTCCCAAGCTGACACCTTTTAAACATACCAGATCTTGTTCAAAAGATAACATAGTTAGTCCTCTATGAGATCCTAGAAGGCTTCTGAGGAAAGCCAGTTCTAAAAGGGGACACCAACCATCTTCTTCTTCCTCTTCAGTCCTACGGTCTAAAGAATTAGAATCATTTGACCCCTATAGTAATATCTCATATGCTCCTGATTACTCCCATTTATCACCTAGGATTGCTAAACTTCTAGATAGAGGAGTTGATTCTAAGTCAGCTTACCTTATTCATTCATTGGAATCTCATCCAATACCCACACTACCACCAGGATCACCTGAAACTGAATCTGATTTGGGTGTTAATCTACCAGAATATAAACCCACAAATTTCATATCCCCTACGACCTATCCATTTCCTTCCATTTTTGACCTACCTGAAGCTTCTTCTTTTGAACAACTTGAGGAGACCTTCTCTATATATTCCAATCCTCTCTTTGAAAGAAAATAAGGTATTCCTTTACAGGTCCCAAAGTTAGTTCTTAAGACTCCTTTGAAGTCTTTTAGGAGATCTCCTCCTCCTTCACCTCCAACTAGTTCATCAACCCCTGAATCACAATCTTCTTCCTCTACTTCTTCTTCATCCTCTACATCCACACAAACACCTCATACTCCACCTAGACAACCTCATACACCTCAAGCACCTCATACACCACCTGTTGTCATGGGTTTAGGACCTATTGTATAGGCTAGATATGCTACCTTAGTCTTACCTAATAACCTTGATGCATTCCCAGCTTGATACTTAAAATACCTTCCCAAGTACAATGGAGAAACTGGTCCCTCGGCTGAGGACCATATTCAAGCTTTCCTAGACTTTGCAGACAACATGAATATTGAACAAGAAAATGTTTATATGAGATTGTTTGTACAATCACTTGAAGGAAATGTGAGGATTTGGTTTAGGCAGTTACCAGTAGCTTCCATTAGAAATTGGGAAGAGCTTACAACCATATTTAAAAATAAATGGGGTGTGAAAAATGATCCTCTTTACTTCCTCACAGAATTTGAAGAGCTTAAAAGGAACTTTGGTGAACTAGTATTAGATTTTATCAAAATATTCAATAAACTCTATCACAAAATGCTTGCTGATTGTAAGCCCCCTGTAGCAGTAGCTAAGTCTAGATTTTCTAAAGATTTTGATGATGACTTTGCTGTTATGTTACAAGAGAGAATGTCAAGAACTCTTGAAGATATGCAAACAAACACTATAGAAGTAGAAGCAAATAGGGCAACCTCAACTTCTTTAAAACTTAAGGAAGAAAAGGCCCAAAGAAAACTAAAATCTATTCAAGAAGCCTCTAGTTCCTCTAAGACTAAATCAGAAGACTCAAAAATAGATGAAATAAAATCTCTTCTTAGAAACCTATCAAATAGGATTTCAAATATTGAGACCCAACCCATGACAATATAACAAACAAATACTAGACCCCAAAACCAAAGTCAAGGTTAGTATAAAATAAATCTACCAATACAAATTCTTCAGAGACCTAGCAATGATCAATAGGTTCCTACTCCTCTATTGATAGATGACCAACAACCTGATGATAATACTATGACAATTACTGAAGATATTAATAGTATGGATTCTTCTTCCAATCAAACAATCATCATTCCTCTCTCACAACAAAACCAAGTTCAAGAAGATCAGGTAGCTTCACAGGTCTCTAAATATCATGCTTTCTCTGAACTTTTAATTACAGAGTTAAACAAGAGGTATGATCTTAGGCCTAGGCCTATTCCTTAGAGACCTCCAAAAGAAACTCCAATAATTGAACATGTACCAAAACTTCTAAAGTTTAAACAACTTTTATTCAGCCTTTATATCAGTCAATTGACACTACCCAAACTAGTAAAAACATTTTGACTATATTTAATGTTGAAAAAGAAAGAGAGGGTTAAGATCCCAATTCCACTGTTAGAACTTTCTAAAAACCCTGGTTACAAAAGCCAAGTCATAAAATGGATACAAAATACCTCAGTTTATGCTGAAGGTGATGCCATAAGTCTGCAAGATGAAAAACCAACAATAGTTTTTGGCCCTAGTTCAGACATGATAGATGAGATAGTGCCTCCTTTCTATTTAACTCTTGAAACAAATGATTCCATGTTGTATAATTGTATGCTTGATTCAAGAGCATCGCAGAACCTTATGCCAAAATCTATCATGGACCATTTGAAACTCAACATAACTAGATCCTACCATGACCTGTACACCTTTGATTCTAAAAGGGTGCCCTGTTTGGGATTGATCAAGGATCTAGTGGTTACCCTTGCCCAAATTCTAGTGAAAAGTGTAGTACTTGATATTTTTGCCACAGATATCCCTCCCATGTTTGGAATGCTCCTTTCTAGGTCTTGCTGTGCCAAATGAGGGGGAACTCTACAGATGGATATGTCATATGCTACTATTCTTGTTTATGGAGGAGAGTAATTAAAATTATATAAAGAGGTAAGATTTATACATACTATTTGTAAGACTGAACAACCAAGGAACCATCCAATTTATGAAATAGATCAATACTTTGGTTGTTTTCAACTCACTTCAAACCAACATAAAACTCAAATCAAAATTGAAGAGGTAGTTGAAAGTCCTGAACCAAACTAAACTAAAATTTGGAAATTGTTCTTTGATGGCTCTTGCAGAAAAGATGGGGCAGGAGCTGGAGTAGTTTTAATTTCACTTGAAAAAGAAAATATAACCCAATCATGTAAATTAGACTTCGAAGTTACAAATAATGTGGCTGAATATGAAGCTTTCCTTTTAGGATTGCAATTAGCCAAAAGCTTAAAATTTCAAAACTTAAGTGTTTTTACTAATTCAGAACTTATTTTTAAGCAAGTAAGAAATGTTTGCTAGACCAAGCACCCTTGACTTAGGTCCTACTAAAATGAAGTATGGGATTTAGTTGAAAACTTCTTTGATGCTTTTAATTTGACTCATATTCCCAGAGATCAGAATATTCATGCAGATGCCTTAGCTGTCTCTGCTAGCTCTTTTAAAATTCCTGATCATACTGATGTACTCTATCAGATACAAGTCAAATATAGGCCATCTATCCCAGATAATCTGAAACATTGGCAAATATTCGAAGATGACGAACATTTGAAATCATTTTTGCAAGTAATATATGATTTTTCATTTCTACAAATTGATGAAGATAGAACTGAAATAAATGAAAATGCATACAGAAATGATACTTCAGAGTTTAAAACCCAGATTGCTAATGATGACATTATTCAATTATCTAATAATTTTATTCCAAAAGGACTCATTCCTTTAGAAATTTTTTTTGATCAAAATGATGTCCTCTGAAACCCTCAGTCCATTTCTTCAGAAGATGACAAACAAGAGATTAACATTGGAACTGATGAATATATCAAAAACATAAAAATATGTGCATCTCTAGACCCTGAGATCAAGGCTCAATACCTTAAGTTACTACAAAATTATAAGGATGTTTTTGCTTAGACTTATGATGATCTAAAGACCTATGATACTTCATTAATACAACATAAGATTCCTTTTAAGCCAGAAGCAAAACCTTATCAATAGAATCTTAGAAGGATAAATCCAGCCCTTCTACCAACTCTAGAAAGGGAGATTAATAAAATTCTAGATGCTCAGATCATCCTCCCTCTTAGATATTCTAATTGGGTTGCAAATCTAGTTCTTGTTAGAAATAAAAATGGAGAAATAAGACTCTATGTGGATTTTAGAAATTTGAACAAGGAAACATTAAAAGATAATTATCCTTTGCCAAAAATGGATCAGTTACTTCAAATAGTTTTAGGAGCACAAATACTTTCCGTGCTTGATGGTTTTTCAAGTTACATTCAGGTGAATGTTGATACAACAGAAAGAGAGAAGACAACCTTTACTACACCCTGTGGTACATTCATGTATGCTAGGATGTCATTTGGCTTAAGCAATGCTGGAGAAACGTTTCAGAGAGCTATGGACATAGCTTTTATGGGTCAGGAAAATAAATTTGTGGTTATTTATCTTGATGACATAACTGTTTTTTCTAAATCTGATCAGAAACATCTAAAGCACTTGATGAAGGTTTTTGACAGGTGTAGAAAATTTGGAATATCATTGAACCCTAAGAAGTCCTTGTTTGTTGTCAAAGAAGGAAAACTATTGGGCCATATAATTTCAAGGAGGGAGTAGTAGTTGACCCCAAAAGAGTATCTTCCATTGAAACATTAACCTTACCTAGAAACAAGAAGGAGATTCAAGATTTTCTAGGCAAGATTAATTTTCTAAGGAGATTTATTCTGAATTATGCAGAGATTCTAAAATATATAACTGACATGCTCCGAAAGGACCATGAAGTCAAATGGACTGCCTCTTTTAGGCATGCATTTGAACAAATAAAAAGGGCTATCTCTGAACCTCCCACCTTAGCCAGCCCTGATTATACTAAGCCATTTAGTATTTTCTCTTTTTCCTCTGAAACAACCCTTGATGCTGCTCTATTACAGAAAAATGAAGATTCCCATTACCAACCCATAACCTTTTTCAGCAAGGTTATGAGAGATGTTGAGCTTAAGTATGACATCATTGAGAAACAAGCCTATTCCCTTATTCAAGCCATGAAATCATTCAGAATGTATGTCTTACATTCACTTATTACTGCGTATGTCCCTAATAGTGTTGTGAAAATTGTCCTAATCCAACCAGACACTGATGGGAAAAGAGGTAGATGGATCACTCAAATTTTGTAGTTTGATCTAACTATTAAGACTACCAAGCCAGTAAAAGGTCAAGGATTAGCTAAGCTTCTAGCTGAATCTAACTGCAGAGTACTTGGAATCAATTTTTTTTTAGAAATACAAGGGAAGACTACACAAGAACCTTCTGTCCTTGCAGAAGGGGAGAATCCACAAGAACCTTCCCTTCATCCTAAAGAAAAGAACCCACAAGAACCTCTACCTTTAGAGCAGATCAGTCCTATACACATTGATGAAAAATTATTGTTGTCAAACTGGTATGAAGATATTGTAAATTTCTTGATCCATTTTGAGTGTCCAACATCGTTCTCCAAAACCCAGTGTAAAACCCTTAAGTTAAAATCAGTCAAGTACTGCATTATAATGCAAATTTATACTGGAAAGATCCACTGAACATTTTGTTATTATGTTTAACATAATCAGAAACTAAAGGAATCATTGATCAGTTTCATACAGGATTTTGTGGGGGACATTATGCTTGGAGAGCAACAACATACAAGATTCTGAGGGGAGGATTTTATTGGCCCACATTGTTCTTACAAGTAGTGGCAAAGGTCAAAGGTTGTCTTCCTTGTCAAATGTTTGTTGGTAAACAAAAATTAGCTGCTCTTCCACTCGTTCCATTAATAGTTTCAACACCTTTTCCTCAATGGGGATTAGATTTTGTTGGAGAGATTCACCCCACTTCAAGTAATCAGCAAAGATGGATCCTCACTGCAACAGACTACTTTACTAAATGGGTGGAAGCAATTCCAGTCAGAAATGCTACTGATTCAGTAGTAATTAAGTTTATTGAGGAGAATATCTTATCTAGATTTGGTTGCCCAACTCAAATTGTCACTGATAATGCAATAACTTTTTCTAGTGTTAAAATTATTGACTTTTGCCAGAAATATCAGATTATGTTACATCATTCAACTCCATACTACCCTCAAGGTAATGGCCTTGCAGAGTCATCAAACAAAAGTCTAGTAAAGGTAATAAAAAGGACTCCAGCTGATCATAAAAAGAGCTAGGATTCATATTTGATTTATGCAGTATGGGCAAACAAAATTACTCCAAAGAGATCAACTAGAAAATATCCATTTCAATTACTATGGGAAAGATGCAATCTTCCCTACCAATTTGGCCTTCCCTGTTTTAAAATTCTTGCAGGATTCAACAGATGAACCTGATGATTTTTCAAGAAAAATAAATCATATTATTGAACTTAATGAAAATAGAGATGAATTTCAACACAAAATGAAGAAATATCAGAATAAGATGAAGGCCTTCTTTGACAGAAGAGCCAGGGAAAGGGACTTTTAAAAAGGTGATCTAGTACTAAGATGGGATGCCAGGAGAGAAGAGAAAGGAAAGCATGACAAATTTGACAATCTATGGTTTGGACCTCCAGCAATTGCTAAAGTGAAGGGTAACAACACTTTTGCGCTACAGAATCTTGAGGGGCTATATTCCACTTATCCTGTAAATGGAAGGTTTCTCAGCCATTACATTCAGTACTAAGAAGTTGAAATAGTTTTCATTGTAAATACTCCAGTTTTCTTATACTTTTCAAGATGTTAGTGTGATATTTTTACAACAAGGACTCCATAGCCGAGGAGAAGGCACATGAATCTATAGGTTCTCTGCATTTTACAGGAGAAAGAAGTCCCCAAATGGAGCCAATGTTGTGGCATTTTTTGGTTTTGACAAGATAGAATAAATTAGTCAAAAAATAAGAAGAAATATTTTGAAAAAATGTTAACTTAGGATATGGACATAACAATATTGAATAAAATGTTTTTGAAAATATCTTGATGATGATGTCCATATCAAAGAAAATGTTAGGTTAGATGCCCTAAAAAATCAAGAAAAAAAGAAAATGTTAGGTTAGAAAGAAAAGAAAACAAATAAACTCTGAAAGTGAGTAAGTCTAAATGCCATTACTATTTTTTTCTACAAAATAATGGTTGTGTGCAGCTTGTCATAAATGCCACAATCCATGACAGTCAAATAGTTTAATATTGACTACTTCATGCTTTAAATTAGATGTTATAATTGGGGAATAAAGATCTGGCCAAACTATTTGATCTTGGCAGATCAGTAGTTAGGTATAGAATAATAAGGTGATCATTAGTTTAATCTGATCCCTTAGATGTTATAAGGTTAGAATTAGATAGTTTGTTTTTTTTTAAATAAAAAGAAAGGAAAAGGATTTTCTAGCTTAAATGCACTCATTAAGTGAAGAAAAAATGATAGGATAAGCAAAGGAAAGTAGAAGAAAGGTTGTAGAAGTATGATGATTGATTGGACAAAATGTGAATTTATCATGTTTTACAATATGTTTCTATGTCCATGAGGCAATTACACAAAGAAAATGAAGGTGTACAGGATCAATTAATTAATTTCCCTCATCCCATTCATCCTTATATTTACTAATTTCCCCTTCCCACCTTCATACAGTTCATATTCATTCATTTTCCATAAAAAAATCCCTTTTCCTAAGGTTAAAATCTTTTCTGCCTAGGAAAAGTGAAAACCCCATGTTAAATCCCATTTTACCCAAAAAACCCTCAAAAAGATGTTTAGCCTAAGTATTGATGTATATATGTGGAAAGCAAATAACTCATGAAAAGGAATTATACTTAGTGTATTTCCCCTTTCCACTCATGTTTCATATTAATGCTAACTTAGAGTATTAAGCCACTAAAAGTCCCTTTTCCCGTATATTATTAACTCCCTTTACTAAATATCCCGAAACGATAAGTTTTATTATAAAACTATGTATTCCATAACACATCGAATATCGGAGGATCGCAAACTTTACAACGTGCATGCACTCTCCTCCGCATTGCGATATGCAATGTGCGATGGACCCAAACCCGACAAAAATATATTTCATAATTCATTGCCCATTTCACATCTGCCACTCATCGCAAATCCTGACTGAAACATACACCCTCTGCCATTGCAATCTCCGATATGCAGTGGGAACCCAGACCCGATTACAGTACTATCAGTGATTTATTTTTCACATCGCGTCCATCCCCTATCGCATTCCTTTGCGATGGGCCTTCCTTCGCTAAATTACGATTGTGATATACGATGAACCCAGAATCGAAATCATTTATTCACCCAATTTCATACTTTTTCAAGTCCACCATACCTTGTTTTGCAAAGGATTTCTTTGTTAAAATGTTTTTATGATTTAAACAAAGAACCAACCTAGACCTCTATTTTACCATAAAACCTCGCTAATCTCAATTTTTAACCCATAATAAAGCCCATACCACCATGATTAATCGTTGAGCCCCTCCATTTCTCTTTCCTCTGACCTTCGCACTGCTCTTTCGCTCCACCAATCGTTCGATCAAATGCATTCAAATCCAACAACCCTTAGTGATTTCGGGTTGGCTCTATGTTCGAGCATTACCTGCCCGAAAAAGCAGTATTCCACTGACCTCCTCGTTCTACATGTCAAGCTCTAAAATATATTGGGTGACCCCTCCCAAAAACCACCTGCACCTCATAAGCAGTATGATCAAAACCAAAACCACCTCCCATATAATGACAAAATGGCCCCTATCCACTTTGCACCATAATTCAAAAAGTAAACTGTTTTTTCGTTTAAACATAAAAATCACCATTTTGTTTTATTTCACCCGTTTACACAGTGAACGATCCATAAACCTCTGTGACCAATAAAACCTTTGTTTTACCTTCCGATATTCTCTGGACTCCTTCCAATATCATTTCTAGCTCAATAAAGCCATTGACGACCTTCTCTGTCACCTATGTTTTTCTTAACAATTTCTGTGTTTTGCAGGTAAAAACTCATGTTCCGGGCTTACAAAGGAAAAAGCCTGCATATAGTTAGAAGACAAATATAAAGATCATATCAAATCACTTTGTAACATAAAATCTAAAACGATTTATTGTTGAAAAACATAGTAAAAACCTGAAATGCATAGTAAAGGTAAAAAGAACACAGTAAAGGCTACTCAGTAGGGTCAAAAGATATTCACAGAGTTTAAAGAGTATCATATGAAATATCAAATGAAGGAATCAACCAGCGTAAAGGATACAAACAATCAAGTAGCTTAAAAGGGAAAAATATCAAACAACAAAGCCAACACAACCTCAATAAAAGGGACAGCAAGAAGCAGTTCAATAGCTTCCCATGTCTTCTTGCATGAAGATCATTCCTTTCCTAGAATAAGTCTTAATGAGTTTTAGGATATCTTCTTAGTTTAATTATTGTATAAATAACTCTCTTCTCGAGTTGTTAAGGGTTCAAGGTTCATTGTTCATTGTTTGCTAAGTTGTGACTGTTCATTCTACTTTGAACCTGGTTGCACCTTTGAAGGAATCTTTTTTAGACATCTGATTTACTCAGTCTTTCTGGAACCTTAATACAAAGGAAAGGATTTTGAATTTGGTTTTACACAGTTTGTGTTATCCTGTAAGTTTTTCCAGTTATCAATCATTATGTTTTTCTTCATATTCTTATGACTTATAGAGATATCTAGGTAGGAATAATTGTGTCTCAATTTATTCCTATAAACTCCTGAAGTGATCATCTAATGGATTAATGAACTGTTTGTTTAGTTAATCCCCTCTAATCAATAAATCATCAATATCTTTTGTAAGCTTAAGTATACTGCCTTGAATCTTTGGAACGTAGTTTAGAAGGTTTTCATACTTATGATTGTTCTGTTTTATAGTCTGGAAACTGTGATAATCATATTATTTTTTGTCTTCTTCTCACCACTATTTGATCTATATCCTTGTGTAAATCTTTATAACATCCCTTTGCTAATATATTAATATTATCGAAAGGATTAAGTATTTAAATTCTACATCTGTCTTCATTCATTGGTCTTCCAAAACTAAAACCAAAAACCCCAAAACAAGTATTTGAGATAGGGGAAATTTTAAGAACCACCCAAAATTTATATGTGTAATAAATGGGAAAATCCCCATGATACATAGGAAAATGGGAGGTTATTTTATCACTAATATAATATGTATATATATATATATTTTTGGCGAATCTCTCACCAGATTATATTATCTTGTAAAGTCATGACGAAGCTTTCACTGAATTATAAAATCTTGTAAGATCTCAAAAAATATTTCACTGAATAATAAAACATTGTGAAGTCTTGGTGAATGTTTTGTTATAGTATGAAACCATATATGATAATAATAAAACATATTCATTAAACTGTAATATACTAACATACATGTTTGGAGAAAGGAAACATAATTTTCACTTCCTACAAACAATGTTGCAAGGTTTAGTGGCCATTTTTTTCATGGTAGGAGAGATTAATGTTTTCTCTACCACTTTTGTCAAGCTACCACTTTTTCCAAGCTATCAAATTTCCTTCTTATTCCATAGACTCCAACTGCGAGATAAAAAAAAAAAACGCATCAAGTTTGTTTACTCCAACACACCAACAAGTAGCAAGCCCCAACTATATAATATAATGAAGTAGTAGGTATCCCAAAGGCTGGAAGGGGATCTAATGGAAAGAAGTGACCATTTTCAGAAGCCTTCCAATCAATATATAAATATATAAATGTAGATTTATTATTATTTTAATTGGAAATCTTCAATTAAATAATAAAATTTAATTACATCTCTCCCAGCATTGTGACATGTGGATTAATTTCCTTTTTTGGTGCACAATCTCTGCCTTTTAGGACAATATGGTGCAGTGACCCAAACCCTACAGATCATTACGACAAACTAAGAATAGCAGAGAAGATGAAAGGTTGTACAAACCAGCATATTTTTCAAACAACTAATCCAAGATTAGTACCTTAACTTTTTCTTGAAGATATCATATTGAGAATGTTTGAAATAGGGTGGGAAATCTGGGCAGCGACTATCTCTCTTCTGTGAGGGTGATGCAGAAAGAGTTAAGATTTCATTTCTTTGCATTTCTTTTTTGTTGAATTAGAAAAACCAATATTAATGGAGATATCGGTATTTTTTACTAAATTTTGTGAAGTGACTAAATGTAGCTTTAACCATTCACCTTAAGATTTTTTTTACAATATAATTTCCTAAGTCTATTTAATATCTTCATTATCATAAAAACCAACCTATATCCATCTTAACAACACATCTACCACTCTTAGAGGGATGAAATCTATTTATCCCTCCCAGCACTTGGTAGACTAGGAATTAAGATGGATCTAAGCTGATAGAATTTCCCTTTTAAATAGTCTCTTCTCACATGAATACCATGGTATTACCATGGGTCAATATCATGGGTTATCATAAACCTAGAGCTTAAAAAGCTACTATTAGTAATTCATAAAAATTAATAAAATTAATAATTGATTTTTATTTTATTTTTTTATTTTAAAAAAGTTAAAATGTTTAAGTGACATTAAATTACAAGATCCATTTTTACTCTTGATCTACCAAGCCCTAAGAGGGATCAAATATTTTTTCACTCTATGTTAGTTTGCATATCACGATATTTGATCCAGAGTAAAGATGGATCTATGCTAGTTTAATCCCCAACTTTAAATAGGTTGCATTCTATGTGAATACCATGGGTCAATACCATGTGCCATCTTTATTTTTATTAATACTAATATTAGGGTTAATAATGTTTTTTTGCATGGTATTAATAATAATTTGGCCCATAGGCTTCACCTAAATATAACGCATTTTTTGAGTGTTCGTAAATATAAGGTGGCTTATGGAGTAAATATAAAAAATGTTTTATTTATTTACCATACCTCTCGTTTATTTATATTTTTATTAATTTACCATTCCTTTTTTATAAATATGGTATTTGGCCCATAGGATTCAATTAAATAAAACCTCTTTTTTTATCCTTCTTAAATAGAAAGAGGGTTATGGACTAAATATAGAAAGAGGTTTATTTATTTACCATACCTATAGTTTAATTATATTTTTATTTTTTTACCATACCTTTGAAGTATAAAAAGAGCTTTTATTTATTTACCATACATCCAATGTATTTATATTTTTATTTATAACTATCATAAATACATTTTCTTGAAAATGAGGGCGAATGGAAGATTGTAACTCCTAATTTCAAGGGCTAAATTTACTTTTTTTACCCTCTCCCTTAAAATAAGGTGGGCTAACCTCCATACCTAATTTTTTTATAAAATAAATTTGAGGTGATTTGTAACAATGTACTATGATACAAAATATTCACCCAATAAAAATATAAAACCCATTAATTTAGCCCAAGGGCGAAAATTCGCCCCTAAAATTTTCCATGATTTGAGATGATTTGGCATTGGTAGCTGACCTACTACTATCTTAGAGGTACAACATTGGAATCAAAATCAGTAATCAACTCACATCTAAACTCCATAATCAATCTAAGGGAATAAAACAAAGAGGGGACTCGATATTAAACAATATCAAAATAGAAATTATGTTTCAAGGATTCGTAGATCATCACCCATACCTCGAGAGCATCACACAACATGGAAATGGAACATTAGGGCTCAAGGATGCAACCACTTTAATGGAGAGGCCATTAGTGAGAGAAAGTTCAAAGAAATTAATATGCATTGAGAATGAAGGTACCACATGAGAATGCATGACAATTCTTAGTATTATATGTGTGCCAGAAAGGTTGAGATATGGCTCAGACTTTAGTGACAAGACTCAACACTGTGCATGGTAGAATGACAGAGATTCCATAGGACTTACGCTAAGGAGCATAGGTGTTTGAACTTGGCTTTGATATCATGTCAATCTAGGTTGAGTAATGATGTAGGAGCATTCACCCAAGGGAAAATCATTGTAAATAGTAGACATAGGGGGTCATGTATTTTTAGGAAATAGTTTTCCCAAGTCTCAAAATTAATGTAATTTAGGCCTTTTAGTGATTTAATTAGATAATGGAAGGAATTGTAAGTGCTCTCAAATAAGTGAGAACATGAGTGGGAATAAATGACAAGAGTCCAAAATCAATCAGAACTCTTAAACAGTTTCATGATTCTAGGAGCGAGAGAGAGTTTTTAGGCATTAAATGGAGAATAGACGTCGACGATTGAGCAAAATAGGGGATAATCCTGTTATAAACATAGCTTAATTGATGGAAGCAATAAGTCTCTAGAAGACTTTATCTGCCACATATGTATGCATATAGCGAGCTTTAGGGCTTTTGTTATAGGATCGATCCGATCCTTTCATGATCCGATCCAATATATCTTATATATGTGTGTGATGAACATGCATGTTCAAGGGAAGAGGCCACTAATAGTAGAATCAGGTTTGTGTGTGTGAGCGAGACCGAGGAGCATATATCTATATCTATCTATATATATATACTGAGGTTTATTCCTGACTATGTCAGATTGGGTGAGTCGGTATTTCATAGATGAATCATTGTTGAATTCGTAGGCTCTGCAACATGTTGCAAGTAGAATTCCGAAGCACGCAGAGGAACGGAGTTGATTCAAAGGAATCGTAGAAGGATCCTTGAATCAAATTGAGGAAAAGAGTGGAGGACTCTGAGAGAAGGAACATAGAGGAGGTTGTGTGAATTCCTATTGAAGAATCAAGGAATCAAGAGGAGAATTGGTTTGCTATACTAGTAGAGAAATTGAGTACTGTTCAAATAGAATAGCGAAGGGAAATTGGGCTAAAATAGAACCGATGTGGAAGCAGAAGGTAGAGTTGAAGAGCTCTGCAAGGACAGAGATCAAAGGAGAGTGAGGAGTTTAAGCTCATAAGGAAGAGCAAGTTGCGAATGGGCAAAAGGTTGAAACCTTTAAAGAAGCAAAACCATGGAAGAATTGATGACTTAGCGTAAAAAAATAAGTAAAGGGACAAACAGAGAAGCATGAAGTGTTAGCGCTCAACAGCCATTGGATCTGGGTGATCAACGACTACGATTGAAATCCCAATCGCATTTCAGAGGTGCCAAGGGACAACAACAACTGAAATAGTGAACTCCGACGAGTGATGTGGCAATATGACCAATAGACTGATCGGTGATCGCACAATCGGAGGTTTAGAGCAAAAGAAGCTAGGCGTGGTTGGAGAAGCGATATCCGATAGTGATAATTGGAGTATCAGAGCTCAAATCTATTGGAGTTAGAGGGAGACAAAGGCATGTATGTGTTAATGACCCGAAGAGGAGCGAAACCCGATTTGCGATAAAGGAAAATCTCGGTAAGTGTGCAGAGGCCGTATAAAGGCCCAAAGGTATGTTATGCGTGTTAATCCTTTTATAAAGGATTAAGTGTCGATAGTGAAGTGCGATAGTGTTATTCCATTTCTCATGGAATAAAACCCCGCCGATAGTGTATTTGCATTAACGCATTCCTTTGAGAAAAGTGTTGATAATGTATTATGTGATCCCTATGGAAAAGAGTTCCGATAGGTGGTTTACAATGGGGTGATTAAGTTTTGATAACAAAGGAACTACTTATAAAGGGGCCTTGACCATTTATGGTCTGAAGATTTGACTCCATTGTAGAGTTAAATACCTGGGGTAGTTGTGGATGCATTGTTAAATGCATACTATGGGTATATGCTAGGTAACCCTGGCATCATTTTGCTAAGTGTGGTTATATGTTGGGGGACCCATGCATCATTAGTGGTATGAGAGTAGATTTGTAAGCTATAAGGGGGAACTTTGAAGTTCTTGGAAGACTGTAGTAGTTCCAGTGGAGGCTTGGAGTAAACAAGAACATAGGATTCCTTGAAGGAAAGAGAAAGAAATATTTATTAATGAAGGTTCTGAAGGAAAGAGGACTTGGAAACCAACCATAGGACAAGCCATTCAAAGTGCAGAAGAATGGGAGAGTAAGATCATGCATAGGTCTTGGAGGTAAGATAGTGTATTTTATCTCAAAGTTAAATTGAAGATTGTTGGTTTCAGATGATGCATCTCAACAAAGGACAACAAGAGAAGTTGTGAGAGGATAACTAGATGTGTTCTTGAAGGAAAAATAAGGAAAATACTCTGAAGGGGAAGTGGCAGTGAACCTGATGAATCCAACAAGTGATTGGACAAAGAGGATAACTGAAGTGTTCTCAAGAGAGAGTGAGAGATTGCAGAAGCCTAGAAGGAGCAAAGGTGTTTCTCAAGAGGAGGTTCCAGACATAGGACCTGTGCTTACCAAAACACTGAGTGAGGAGAGCTTAGTGAGGTAAGATTACAGTGAGGAGGACTAGCTATTGCAGAGGCTTGTTGCAATGGGGCTCATGAAGAAAGAAGAGAAGAAGATGACTACTGATAGTCATAACAGAGGTTCAGAAAGAAGCCACAACGGAGGATATAAGAAAGAGGGTGCCAAAGCGAATGGAAAGAGGATGAGTCAAGAAGAAGTTGACAAAGAAATTGTCAAGTTAAAAGAACAACTCAATGCATTAAGGAGAATGCTTGAGGAAAGCCAGAGACAAGGTTGGGTCTTGGGGAAGAAGCCAGTAAGATGGAAAGAAATACAAAGAAGACTACAACAAATGTAAGTAAGGTATCTGAAGGGAAAACTCAATGAAGTTGAGTTAGGAATGGAAGAGTCCATTTGTGAACCAGAACAAGGAGAAATTCTAGGAGAAACTGAAGATGAAAGCTTGAAGATTGAAACTTCAAGTAAGGCCAAAGGGTCACATGGGTTTAAAACTGACAATTTGTGTATGTATGTAGGTGAAGCATGTAAACAAGGACAATTTTTTGATATTGTCATAAAAGAGGAAGAAGACCAGCATAATCCAAATTCTGTTTTGGAAGAAGATGAGATAGATAGGTCTCATACGCAGTTGGAGGAAAATTTCAAATAACCAAGTGAAGGGCTTGAGGAGATTGAAGAAGAGACTATCAAAGAATTTATGAATCATATGAATGATTTAAAATAGTAAGGAGATATGATGGTTGAACCATCAAGTGGGACCATAGGGTCTTATGTTTTTAATACTGATAGTTTGTATATGATGGCAGATATTACAGGAGAAAAGCAGCCTTTTGAAGATGTCTTCAGAGTAGATGAAGATCTAGAAGTAAAAGGTGGCAAAGAAAAATTCTTAGAAGACGAGGAATTTGACTGCATACAAAAGGAAAATTCTATGGATGAGTCTATAGAAGCTGCCATAGAAATGAGGAATCAAGATCTTATTATGATGGAGAATGAAGGAATACTGTCTCAGAAAGGTAATCAAATGAATTTGATTGATGTTATTGATGAAAATCAAATGTAGGAGGTTGATAATGTAGATGGTGAGACAAGGATGGCTCTCGGAGAATATAAACAACAAGGTACTGAAGGCAAACTTGAGGAAGAGACTATGTTAGCTGAAAACATAGTAAAGGATCATCAATTCACTATGATGATAGGCACAACGGAGATATCCATGGAAACTATTAAGATAGACAGTAGGGAAGAAGGACATCTACTGAAAGATGTTAAGAAGGAGGAACCCTATGCAAAGGATTTAACCCTGGGAAAAGGAACACTAACAAAGGAGTGTTTTGAAGAGGATGGATAGTCTTTTGAAGATGTCGAAAGTCTGGAGGAGTACTCTAGGAAAACAAAGTATGATGGAGAAGACCTCTTGAATGAGGGAAGTAGTTATTTGCGACAGCAGAAAGACCTTGAGATTACAAGGGTCAGAGGAAGATAGGGTTTTAATATTGTAACACAACATGTAAAGGATGAGCTGGAAGAAGAGAGCATTGTGATGAAGTGGTTGCTAAGTATGAAGAGGAGATTAAACTATTGGAGAAACTGATGAGATAACCTGACGATAGAACATAAGCTGCAGTTATAGTTTCTGAAGAAGAAGACGTGTCTCATGTAGCCATGGAGACAGGAAGATGTAATAATTTGTTTGTGGGTCCATTAAAAAGCATGAATGAGTATGATTATGTGATCAAAGATATTGAGCAGAGATTGTTTGAAGATGGTAAAGAGGCAGTAGGAATCAAACAATTTCAAAGTCAAGATAACCAGCAGAAGATTAAGGAAGGAGAAATTCACTACTGTGAACCAAGTAGGAAGACATCATTAGAACAGATGGTGTGGAAGAGAAATTAACTGACAGTCTCATGAATTCTGCTGAGAATTCGAATCAACATACTAATGTGCCGATAGAGGAGAAGGATAAAACAAAGTAGCAAACTAAATTGTTGCCAAAGGAAGATAAGGCACAACAGCCTTATGTTTTTTATTTTAACAAATGTTTTGTGAGTGTAGGTTTAGTTACAGAAGATGGAGGAAATTTGGCACAGATGAGCAGCCAAATAAAGATGGAAGAAGAAGATTCCATGAGAAAATTTAATCCATGGAATAGAGATGTTAATTTTCGGGAGAGAGTGTTGGACAGTCATGATTTAATCATGAAATAGGGTAAGGATGATAGGGAGGCAGCAAAAGTGGAGGCAATGACTATAAAGGTGGCAAGCAAAGCAAAAGTTGGAGCAAGCAAAGTAGAAAAGTTAACATAGAAACGAAAGCAAAAGTGGAGGCAATGCATACAATGGTAGCAAGCAAAGCCAGTGTAGAAGACAACAGCAACAACCTGGAACATAGAGAAAGAGGAAGAAGTAAGGAGAAGAATATGGACTAGCCCAAAGATATGCTGGACATAGAAATTGAAGAAATGTGGTAGCAGATGATGAAGCAATTCAAATGGAGAAAAGTGGTAGTAGCAAGAAGCAAGATCAATTAGAACTTGAACCTAATTGACAAGAAGAAGAAGACATCAGACACAAAACAACAACAAAGGTACAATGCATCTCGAAAGTTATAGAAAAAAGTACGAGATCCAGGAAGACCAAGGCTAGAAGACACTTGATCAGGAGATCATGAATATTTTCTAATTTGGGAGTCTGAAGCAGGAGCATTCAACCAAGGGAAAATCATTGTAAATAGTAGACATAGGGGGTCATGTATTTTTAGGAAATAGTTTTCCTAAGTCTCAAAATTAATGTAATTTAGGCATTTTAGTGATTTAATTAGATAATGGAAGGAATTGTAAGTGCTCTCAAATAAATGAGAACATGAGTGGGAATAAGTGACAACAGTCCAAAATCAATCATAACTCTTAGACAATTTCATGATTCTAGGAGCGAGAGAGAGTTTTTAGGCATTAAATGGAGAATAGACGTGGACCATTGAGCAAAATAGGGGATAATCCTGTAATAAATAGATCTTAATTGATGGAAGCGATAAGTCTCTCGAAGATTTTATCTGCCACATATGTATGCATATAGTGAGCTTTAGGGCTTTTTTTAGAGGATTTATCAGATCCTTCGATGATCCGATCCAATATTTCTTATATATGTGTGTAATGAACCTGCATGTTCAAGAGAGGAGGCCACTAATAGTAGAATCAGGCTTGTGTGTGTGAGTGAGACTGAGGAGTCTCGAATGTAATCTTTGTTTTTACATATATATATAGATACTGAGGTTTATTCCTGACTATTTCAGATTGGGTGAATCAGTATTTCATAGATGAATTACTATTGAATTTGTAGGCTCTGCAATAGGTTGCAGGTAGAATTCCGAAGGACACAGAGGAATGGAGTTGATTCAGAGGAATCGTAGAAGGATCCTTGAATCAAATTGAGGAAAAGAGTGGAGGACTCTAAGAGAAGGAACATAGAGGAGGTTGTGTGGATTCCTATTGAAGAATCAAGGAATCAAGAGGAGAATTGGTTCACTATACCAGTGGAGAAATTGAGTACTGTTTGAACAGAACAGTGAAGGGAAATTGGGCCAAAACAAAACCCAAGTGGAAGCATAAGGCGGAGTTGAAGAGCTCTGCAAGAACAGAGATCAAAGGAGAGTTAGGAGTTTAAGCTCAGAAGGAAGAGCGAGCTATGAATGGGCAGAAGGACGAAACCTTTAAAGAAGACAAACCACAGAATAACTGATGACTTAGCATAAAAACTAAGTAGAGGGACAAATAGAGAAGCGTGAAGTGTTAGCGCTCAGCAGTTGTTGGATCTGGGTGATCAATGTCTACGATTGAAATCCCAATCACATTTCAGAGGTGCCAAGGGATGGCAACAACCGAAATAGGTGCCAAGGGATGGCAACAACGGAAATAGCAAAATCCAATGAGTGATGTGGCGATATTGCCGATAGACCGATCGACGATTGTGCAATCAGAGGTTTAGAGTGGAACAAGCTAGGTGCGGTTGGAGAAGCGATATCTGATAGTGATAATTGGAGTATCGAAGCTCTGACCTATCAGATTCGGAGGGATACAAAGGCTTGTATGTGTTAATGACCCGAAGAGGAGCGAAACTCAATTTGTGAAAAAGGCAAATCTCGGTAAGTGTGTAGAGGTCATATAAAGGGCCAAAGGTATGTTATGCCTATTAATCCTTCTGTAAAGGATTAAGTGTCGATAGTGAAGTGTAATAGTATTATTCCATTTCTCATGGAATAAAACCCTGCTGATAGTGTATTTGCATTGATGCATTCCTTTGAGAAAGGCGCCGATAATGTATTATGTGATTCCTATGGAAAAGAGTTCCGATATGTGGTTTATAGTGGGGTGATTAAGTTCCGATAATATAAGAACTGCTTATAAAGGGGCCTTGACCATTTATGGTCTGAAGATTTGACTCCACTGTAGAGTTAAATACCTGGGGCAGTTGTGGATGCATTGTTAAATGCATACTGCGGGTATATGTTGGGTAACCCTGGCATCATTTTGCTAAGTATGTTTATACGTTGGGGGACCCATGCATCAAGTAACTCCCAAACTTGAATTTTCCATTAACATCCAATTAACTATATACAATGAGGTGACCTATCATTTCATATTCCAAGGGTCTCTTCATCTATGCCTTCTACTAATTTATTTATTTACATTATGTTTATAAGACATAACTTCTAGAAGGAACAAGACATGGACCCTAATGGATTTCCAATGGGATTCTTTTAGGGTTCTCAAAGATAATACAATAATATATTTTGATGGTAGCAAAGGACTAAATATATTTTGGGAAGAGTTATCACCCAAAAAATGTCACCTAGCCATTTCTTACTAGGTGGATTAAAAGATACCATGTAGGATTAATTTGACTATGGTAAAACCCCCTTTCACCATAGGAAATAATTTAGTAAACCATTTTTATAGATTATTTCTCATTAAAATCCAAAAAAATGCATGAGAATAATTAAACAAATCATTATTTGTTTAATATTATCTAGAAATAATTAATAAATCACTATTTGATAATTACTTCTTATCACTTTTGACTTAATTACCTTGTAATAATTAAATAAATCATTACTTATTTATTATTCCTTATTTATCCCCTATTTTCCTTATGATATAATTATTAAACTATTATTCGATAATGATCTTTTTCTTAATTCTCACAAAGTGATTAATAAATCATTTTTATTTGTTAATTACTTCAACCACTTTCTAAATAAATATATTTGACCATTTTGAATATATTTTCCCTCTCAAAAAATATAATAAAGTATTCACAACAACTATATTTTGATTTAGTTAATAATATTTTATTATTTTCTAATCCTCAATCTATTCCAATATTTTTTTATAAATAGAGTATTTTCTCTCCATTCTTCACCATTACCATTTTATCATCCCCATTATCGTCTCATGTCATTTGAGCTCCCACTTGAATTAAAACATCCTTTGTTTTCTTTCTCTCCCATTGCATACCACATATTGAGAGAGAGAGAGAGAGAGAGAGAGAGAGAGAGAGAGAATCACATTGTTGAAGTGCAAAGTCAAGAAGGACCCATCCCATGGAGGGGGATCATACCCATTTTTGTAATCACTCCTCACGAGATGTATTATTCTTGATCAATAAAATTTGATATTTGATATTCTCCAATGGGTTGTTACACTTATATTTCTGATGATCTATGTTTTTGTATGCATGCCATATTTTTTCTACAGGGTTTTCTCTAACATTTTGTTGTAGATATGAAGCATAAACATAACCATCTTCTAAAATCAAACAAACCTAATTCTTTTGAAGATTGAAAAACTATTTAATTTTGTAATTGTATATATAAGCTAATTGCCACAAAGGTCACAACTCAAAGGGTTAAATATTTATTTTTAAATTATATATCCATTAAATAGTTTGGATTTGTAAATGGTACACAAATCCATGAATATTTTTGTGGCTTAAGAAGCTATTCAATCCATCAAAACATGGAATCTAAAGGCATTAATGTTAAAGGTCAATTTATCTAGGGCATATGATCAAGTGACTTGGTTGTATCTTTGGTGGATATTGATTCACTTTGGATTTCATGTAACCTTTGTGAATTAGATAATGAATTGTGTTTCAACTATTACCTTTGTTACTATGATTATTGACTCTCCTACAATTTTTTTAGGCTAAAAAGGGGATTAACTAGGAAAGTATTTTTCTTATCTCCACTTTTGTTCTTGAGTGTGGGAGAAGGACTCACTAGGGCATTAGAAGAAAAGAGAATAAGAAATTTAAAATGAATTAAATTTGGAAACTCTTTCCCCCATCTCACTTGTTATTTGTTGATGATATATGGATATTTTGTGAAGTCAAAATAAGATATAGTTTTAAATATTTAGGTGATCCTCAATCTCTATTGTACAACCACAATGATGATGGTAAATATAGTTAATCCCATGAAGAGAAGGTATTATTTTCTGCTCTTTCTTTGTTACAATCATGTTAAATTGGAAGATGAATTGAATTACTTAGGGTTTGTTATCATGCCTAATGTTTACCAAAATAATGACTCGAGGTGGTTGATTGCAAGAGTTGGGAAGAGGATTAATGTTTGGTGCTTCAAGTTTCCATCATGGGATACGAATCTTGTGCTTATAAAATTAGATGTCTTTACCCCAAATTCCTAGGGGAGTATTTAAAACATTAAGAAGGCTAAGTTATAGGTTTCTTTGGTTAGGTTGTAGAGAAAAGGGAAGTAGGACTTCGTTAAATATCAAAGATTGAAAATGATGTTGGGAAATTAAAAATATTTTCTTTTATCTAAGGCATTCAAAACTAAGAGTGCATGGAGCTTACCCGAAGATCAAGGTTTCTAGTGTAAAATAGTGAGCCATAAATATATTTGGTCAAACGAAGTTGAAGAGTGGATTAGAAAGCTCATCAAGAATATAATAAATTCTTCCAGCATAAAAAAGGTTGTGGTTTCAATCATCCTAGTCATTAGGAATTAGATAGTGTGACAAGTTGGGAATGAGAATAAGATCATACTAGGAAAACACCATTGATTAGTTGTCATCCAATATATATACTTCCTTTTCACATGATTTATCATTTGAGAGGGAGAGGTTATTTCTACTTAGGGGAAATAATCAATTATTCTAACCATTGTTTGGGATCAAGCCTAGAAAACAATGAATGTACTTAGGTTTGAAAGAGAGGACATATAAATCCAAGAGGAGTTTACATGTAGACTTGAGGCTACCCATATTAGAATTAAGGATATATTATTTAATTTGGTCCAAGGTTCCCACTAGTAGATATACTCCCAAACAAGGCTCTGATTCCTTCAGTGATAGAGGGGTCTTGGATAACCAAAAGTGGTGGTCGAAGGTTACGTGGAAGTGTAAATTTTTATAAAAAATTCACCTTTTTATATGGTTATTTCTTAGTAATAATGAATATATTTAGGAAAACCTTTAGAAAGGAAATGAACATTGTCGTGATCATTATACACTTTGCAAGGTAAGTAAGGAAAACATTTGAGCGAGGAAATGAATTTCCATTTGGTTTTACCTAGCCCTTTTGCTATTCAAATATGGAAGTAACTAGACACTATCAATCTTCCAAGTCCTATTTTATTGATAAGAAATTACCTATTAAATATTTATTGAATGAAGGCTTTTCTCTAACTTAGGAAATTACTCAAGTTTCATTTGTTCATGTATTTGGGGAAAGAAACTAGATAGTTGATTCCATATCCAATTAAGGCATACAATTGGTGCAAGGGAAATTGATTATCATGGAATATGTTGGTGATCACACTTCTCATATGGTCATCCTCCTTTTTCAAGTCTATTTTATGTGAGTTATGGCATATGATCAAAGCTTGAGAGGTGTTTTTTAATAATATGTTATGCCATAAATGTGTATCGGTTATAATAAAGGGACTATCAATTTTTATTTTAACATTGAAACATCATTTTGGATCATGTATGTCTTTATGATAGGAAGTAGAGAGAATAGGAAGAGTTTTGAAAATAGTTTAAAAACTAATTTTTGTTAACACTTCAAGATAAAAAGAGAATAGTCATGGTTCCCTAGAAAGTAGTTGTATAAAAATGTCACTATAATACATTTTCTGAAAGGTAAATTTTATTGTTTCCAATAATAAAAGTATGATCCTTATTCTGAGGAAAAAAATACATAATATTAATTTATTTTAATTTTTAGTGATAATAGGATAACAACACTTTGTTTGTTAAAGGATTTATTTATTTATTTATTTTTCCACAGAAATAATCATACTTTTCTATTTCATTACAAAGTTGAAAGTACATTCCAAAGGTCGGTGTTTGCATCATAATCAATGGAATCTACAATATCATTCATATTTCCGAAAGAACCTTAAGTAAGCTATAACTAATAGGCTCTAAATACATAGCTAATAGAAACAAAACTCCTCAACTAAGATTTAAGTGATAAGACCTAAATGCATAGTTGTTAGAAACATAATTTCCAAATATGGACTAGATATTGTCCAAAGGGCATGGAATTTGTTTAATTTTTGTGTTATTTGTGATATGGTAGTGATTCATTAATGGAATGATATGTGTGTGTGTGTGTGTGTGTGTGTGTGATGTTGTACTATGAGTATAATCATACCAAAACTGTGTGTTTGTGTGTGCGTGTGTCTGTGCATGCGTGTGTGTGTGAGATGTTGTACTATGAGTATAATCATACCAAAACTATCCCTAGAATTTTGTTAGAAATTATTAATCTCTACCTTAATCTACTTTAAACATGAACTAAGTGCCCAACCATATATATGATTTGGATACGACTTTAGTGTATTCCCCTTATCTATAGATTATCCTAGATGATAATTGATTTAAAATGGATAGACATTGTTATTATATACCTTTATTGATGCTTCCAAATATGGAAGCAATAATTTGGTACTAGAAGGGAAGGCTTGGGTTAGATTTTAAAAACTGCACTAATGGACTAGAACTATAGATTCTTTAGCTCGAGGTGAAACAAGTAGAATTTTTGGGTCTCTGACCTCAAGAACAATTGTCTTGGAGGTATTCACTACCTTTTTACAGATCAACATTGTTTTATTAGTGGTTCATTTTTGTAAAAGTTATGCCTCGACAAGGTAATGGTTATATTATTCCTTATTTTTTCACTAAGTAGCCACAACAACGTACCATGATTCACCCTTTTGGAGTTAATAAATAGAAAATCAAAGGCCCTAACACTAAAATGGTATAAAATCCTATATTAAAGGAGTGAAAAATGTTCAACCCCTATTTCATTGATTGAATGTTTCATAATTTAGTAGTTTCTAAGAGGACTAGCAAGATAATAAATGAAAGGAGAAAAAATAATTTATAGGGAATGATAGTAAACCATAATCTCTAATAGCTCCATATCAAACTCAACAATCTTTATATTTGGTTGTGTACTTTCATTTAATTAAGAAAAATACACATGCCTTTATATTCTAGTTGGGTTTCCCACATTAACTTAGGGTAATTATTATGTTTGTGTCACTCCATTATATGTATTTACTATGGTAGTTCCATTTTTATTTCTCAAAAAGTTAAAGAATCAACATGATGTGTTTATTTTTTATTTAATCATTACAAATACAAAAAAACAATATAATAGTCTAGCATGGTCCATTGTAGTCCTTGTAGTTCTAGATATGTTTTGGTAAGTTGATCATTAGAATATCCAAGGCAATTTAAAGATTGATAATCCCTAGACAAGAAAAAGAAGTAACATGCTTCAAAAAATTGAGATCTAGAAGAGGAAATAGGGTTTCCACCTACTTCAAATGCAATTAGAATTTTAGAGCAATTGTTCCTCCATCATTTATAGACCCTTCATATGAATGGATATGCATTTAAAAGAAAACAAGTGAAAAAAAAAAATAGTCATGTTCTTTAGATTTGTTTATAATTACCTAAAATGCCTAATTTATATCCCAAGAAATTATAATTATAATCATGTCATATACTAACCTTTTCCTCTTTGATACCTCATGCTACTTGACCATCTTCTTCTTCCCTCTATTTTGTTCACACTATTTCCCTCCCTCACCACCAATCATTCTATTTTTCTTATGGATGGAATTATGGACTATTTTAAGAGTATACTGACTATTTTTAGATTGTGGATAGAATTATTTTGATGAATAGTTATTTTTGGCATCATTGGAGAACATTTTTAAATATAGTTGGCAACATTTTCTTTTTCAATTGTTATATTTGGCTTATTTTCATGTAATGATTTATTTAATTCATTATTTTTAAGTTGATTTCTAGGGAGGTATAAGGGTATATATGGGTGATGTATAGTTTTGATAATCTCTTTTCTATGACTTGCATACTTTCTCTATTACAGTCTCTTGTGCTATGATTTTTCATGTTGATGGTACTATTGTCATATAAAACCCTAATTCCCCACACCATAATAACACATATATGCATAAAATTCCTATAGTCTCTATGCTAATAAATCTTAAAACCACTATGAACCCCTTAATTTTCATGTGTTAAAGGAATATATTAAACATATATTCTCTCCCATATTAATATTAATAACGTGTAAACCCCATATGTTTCCCTTGTTAATAACCAATATGGGCATTGCTCTAATGAAAACTATGAATCATATATGGTGTGAATGGCTATAACCCCCTAAAATCAAAAGTTTCTTTGACTAATAGTAATTATCTTAACCTTGCTAATAACACCTTTTATCTGTATAACTCATGTGTCCCTAGTAATATTAATATCTAAATCAACCTTGTTCAACATCTTAATAACCTATATGTTTCCCACCCTAACATCACTCACTACTATTTTAGGGGTCAATTTTCCACATGAGATTAACAATTTTTTTTTAAGTTAAGAACTTTGCATTATGTCAAATGACGATTACATAGACCAAAATATTTACGCTATTGGTTTTCTCAAAGGGAAACCATACCAGTAACATAAGTTCAGACTATCGAGGTTGATAAGACCTCATATAACTAGAGCATCCTACATAGAAACTTATAAAAATGGACTGGTTGTGCCAAACCTTGACATACATCGACATGAGAAGACAAAAAATAATACTAGTGTTGTAAGTAAAAAACTAGCGAGTCATAACCACTATTAGGCAATATATTTGGGCATCCATACCAGATAGTCAGTACCCCCATTCGAGGAGGAGATTTTTTTCGATCTCCTGGCTAGAATGGTCATCTTGTGGTCTCTAATATCAATTTTTTCCTTCAAATCTTCCAACTTGGTAGAATTCTCCTGTTGGGTCCTGTTGACATGGCTAATGTACACTATTCCAACAAGGGGAACTAACCTGATCACAAGCTCCAATTGGACTTGCTTTCATTTGGATTGGTTAGCTCCGACAGGTTTTAAGGGACCCCATAAACTATTTGAACATGTCGAAAGATTGCTTCTGGGAGAAAGACTTCAATTAAATCAACAAAGCTAAAACAACTACCTCTATGTATTAAATCCTATTTATACTACTTCTAACTACTCTAATCTAGTCCCAGTTACTCTAATCCATCTTGCAAGAGCATGACACAGAGGTTTAAACATCATATATATGTTCAACAGGAGCATGATAAAGAAGGTTAAACATCATGCATAGATTCAAGTACAAATGAATCAATCACTGAATTCACAGCTGGACAAGACTGTATTAAAGCTAAATTGTAATCCAATCGCTCATATAGGAATCCACATTCTTCTATGGAATTAAAACTGCAACTGATGTTTAATTTAGATTCAAATCAGAGACCATTCACAAGTTAACCATGAAATTGAATCACATTCAATTCGAAAAGACTAATAGTTAATTGTAAGTCATCAATATACATAAATATAAATCACATTTACATTCATGCCAATAATAACACTCTGATCCAAAACAATACAATGAGTCTGAAACTAAAGGATCCTTCTTCCCTAAAAACCAATCCTCCTCATTCACAATAAAGCAACACGGTTCTTCTCGAAAATCAAGATCCCCTTTTCCTCTTCAAAGGCAATATTTATGCAAAACCTCTTGACTCTAGGTCTACCCCGCCTCTTCATCTTCCCTACTCCTTTCGATATGTAGATCAAGTATACAGAGATAAAACCATCAATGTTACCGCTGCCGCGTAGGAAGCATATCTGCTGGAGTGATTAGTTTCATGAAGAAGTGACAGATGTGGGTAAAAGGGGTGGCTGTGTGTCGCTTCCTCATGATGAAGACCGAGCCTGCTTTGCTCTCAGACTGTACAACTAATGTGTGGGGCTCTGACTCAGAATGCTTGAGACCAGACCTTCAAACCCAACACTTCTGCACATATGGCTCTTCGAATCCACTAATGCGTCTTTTGCTTCTCACCTGCGGAGATAGCCATGATTAGCTTCATGATTATGAACAATATAATATAAATATTCATATAAAGCACAAGAATTGCCTTCTACACTAAAAAACCTAATCCCTTTGTTAGTTCGGAAAATTTGGAAAACACAGGAAAACAAGGGAAAACCCCACCCTGATCACTCAAACCGGAACTCAAATGTTATATATCGGCACTTATAAATATCGTTGGGTCTGGCATATCACATATCGCAATATGTATGAGCTTGGGGCTCCATCGATATGCGATATGCAATATGGCCCCGAACCCGAAAACATATATATAGGTTACTACTTCTGGCGGGTCCACAATACAGGCTTGCCTTTGAAAATCAAGATTTCAATATTTTTGAGAAACAAAGGAATATACGGGGAA
This sequence comes from Pinus tabuliformis, assembly GCA_031772625.1. Lineage (NCBI taxonomy): Eukaryota > Viridiplantae > Streptophyta > Pinopsida > Pinales > Pinaceae > Pinus > Pinus tabuliformis. The sequence goes on along the minus strand of CM062820.1, from coordinate 788,511,163 downwards.
AATCATGTCCAACGATAACACGAGACTTGAAATTTTATACACTCAGGTTCATAGAAATCAGCGGATCCGCCACATCGCCACGCACACTGTGTGTAAGGCCCATGCTCCGCCGATACGCGATATGCGATGTGGCCCCGGACTTAGGCCGATTGCGATGTGCGACGGGGCTTTCGGACCCATATATATATATATATATATATATATATCATATTTGATAGGTCAGAGGGTTTGCTATATTACTTTGCGTAATATGTATAAGGCCCAAGGTTCCGTCGATATGCGATATGTGATTGGGGTCAGACTCGACAATATATACAATGCGATTCATAGGGCCGGTGGGTTCAGAGACCAGGGGTGCATTATTTATACACATGGTTTTGGGGCTAGGCCGATAGCGATCTGCGGTGGGCTCTGGACCTGAGATGCATACATTTGAGTTAATAAAACGCATCATGTCTAGAAGCCATGAATGCCTTGTGTTATTGCGATAGGCCTCGAAAAGGGGTTATGCATGCTTTGTGAAGGATTTCCACCATAAGGCATTGTGGTGGGAATAATAATGCAATGAGGGTTTTGAGGGGTTAAACAAATCCTCATAAACATAGGAATGAAGGGCTTAAGCAAGGGATTGGTCGAAGGGCTTTACCCCTTTGTGAATGGAAGATTGGGCCCTTCATAGAGTTAAAATTACTGGGATGAAAGGATCATTTAGAGAGATGATAGATCAGATTTATAGGGCGGCCATTTAAAATTTTCTATCAGAGCATGTTTTAATAGGGTGGAGTTGTGGCCACAACAAATGGCAAACCATTGGGTGAACCAGTTATCTCTATTTCCAAATAACCTTCAAATCAATAAAACATGAGGATGTTAAAATAAACTTGAAATGCAAACTACACATATGGAAAAGCATGGGTTCCTCTTAAACATTACTGCTTCACAAGGGATAGAGAAAATAAGTTCTACTTGCTAATATGATTTTACAAGCATTCTCCAATGGCAACATTATGGGGTTTATTGACTTCCCTTCACCTATTTCCCACTCTCAAAAATCCCTTTAGGGCCATCACTGGTATGTCCATACCTATTTAAGTGTGCACCTCTGCTCTTTATTATTCATTAAGCTTGATGTAGACATGTTTTCTTGCACTTTATATGAGAATTTCAGTGCTATGTTTATTGATTGAATGGGGTATAGTCATGGATCATGCCATAATTTTAAACTGCTTAAGCAAGGTTGGGCTTGCTGTGTCAACCGATACTCTGAGCCCAACAACAGTCCTTACTCTAACCAGCTTCCTAAACAACGTGTCCTTCCACATAGGCACAAGGACTTGACATTTCATTTCTTTTAGATAAGTCCTTCCAGTTTCAGGTACAAGGACTAGAGCATAATTAGATTTGCCATAGGGTATGAGACATTGAGCGTAGCCCATGAAAGGAGGCTTACTTGTGAGTAACATGTATTGGACCATTTAGTGTCGTGGATGGGACCAATGGAGAATGACTGTAAACCTTACAAGCAAGTATAGGCTAGGTCTGAATGGGATTTATTTAAATGTAGCATTCCTCCATGCCAATCCAGCTGTAGTTACACATCTTTTGTTTTGTATAGATGTCCTAACATGCTCCAGATATTCAAGTTATAAATAGATCTCACATAGTTCCCAACAGATGCCCCTGAGGGGTTTCGGTTTGCATTCCACTGTTGATTCTCAAGTGCTCATGGGCTGATAGAAAGTTTGCTTGATTGGTAGGGAAATGATGGATTTAGGAACAACAGAATCATCAGCAAGTGAATGAAGAAGGGAAAGGCTGAGAGTGGTGAATGAGGGAAATTCTGAAAGGTAGAGTGAGACTGGAGGACCACCATCAGCTCGCTAAAAAGGAATGTGATTCAAAACAGTAGGAAAAAGGACTTTGTAGAAAACAAAATAAAGGACAGGAATACAACTACACTAATAGTAAAATGAAATGAACTCTAACCTACTCAGGGGGTAACCACCATGTGGTGGCTACTGGAAGTATCTCTTGAGATGCTGGCTATTAACAGGGAGTTTTTTAGTTTCTCCCTGTATGGTTTTCAATCTGTAAATTCCATGACCAATTTTTTCCACAACTTGGAATGAGCTCAGCCATGAGTGTTGTAATTTTGTGTGCTTACCTGTTGGCTCACTCATGAGAGATGAAAAGTAAATAAATTTCTTAATGAAAGATATCACCTCGTCTTCACTCCCGTTTATAAGTTTGTCATGCTTCCTTTTGTTAATGGTTGTGTTTTTAGGTGTTCTTTCGCAACGCAGGAACTCTAAGATTTGATTATCACCTTCAAACACCTGCCAATTCGGGATGTTATCAGTTATGGATGATCTAAAATAAATTCAACATAAATTTGTTCTTGTTTAATCTAAGATTAGGAAAAAGTTTTTTAGCCATAGCAGCCATGAGATTGACATTGTGGTTATACTTTCAAGGAATGTATGTGACACTGAAAGAGTCAAAATTGTCAATTAAACCCCATACCTCATGTTGGTACCTCACTAGGTGTGGCGAACTGTAGTGTATCTTTTTCTTTACCTAGTCCACCATTATCTGTGGGTCATCAAAAAATATGAGATTTTTTACATTCCTTTCAATGGCTCTTCTCAAGCCCTTCAGCAAGCCTTTACGTTCTATTGTGTTATTGGTGCGTGTGCATTCCAACTGACTGGCCATCAAACATTGGTTCCTTAAGGGGTCAATGAAAATGCTTCTAGCGCCTACACTTTCAAGATAGTTAGAGTCATCAAAGTGGAGGGTCCCGAAAATAAACTCTAAAGTTATGCTAAAAGAACTACTTCCTATGGAATTAGTCCTACCATCTACTATAATACAAGGTAATTCATCAGTTGGATTGTGGGGGTGTTTAATTCTTTCTTCCAACTGTGTGTTTGTCAAAGCCTCCTTGAATGTTTCTTCATGGCACTCGGTGAAACAAGTTTCCATGGCATAAACATCGAAACCATAATTCCCAAGGATAGAGTTATAGAACATTACAGGTTCATTGGGGCTGTTTGGTTCCGTTGCAATGTACTTCATGTACCTCTCCTGATCCACTCTCAACATATCACCTTTTCCCCTATTAGGCAAAAAAATATGGGACCAATTAGTTGAGAAATATCCATTTAGATTTGATGACCAGTCCCTACTAAGAAGCATCCCATAAGCCTCAGGTATATCCGCTACCACTATATCAATGACTTGAGTGTATTGAGGCTTGGCAACCATCCGAATCAACACATATTTCAGCTCCCCAATAACTCTCGCATTCGTTCTTTTCTAACTGCATAATTTGAGTTTCAGTTTTATCAGGTATTTCTTGAAGTCTCTTAGCAACAATGTGATGCATAAAAGTGGATGAGGCACCAGAGTCTACCAAGAAATTATGCACATTCATGTTGAAGATTTCAAATGTGATAAGGAAGGGTGGAGTCATAGATTTTGATTTCTTCCCTATCATGGCTGCACTGACATCTTGGGGCTTTCGATTCATTTTAGACAATGTGGCCTCCATAGCTAATGATTTTTGGGCTGCGCTAGTCATACTAACAGGTTTGGACATTGGCTTCCTGGTTTGGGTGCTTGAGGTGAAGGGGGTTTTGCAGTTCCGCTCATTAATGGCATTCAGCACCAAATCTCTTCGTTGCATTAATTTCAACAAGTCAAAATATGTGATATTAGCCCTAGACTTCTTGAGATCATCCACAATATTGTAATCAATGTTATAAACAGGATATGGCAAAGTAAGCATACCTATTTTTCCATTCTTAGATGGGATTTTACTGTCTTGGGTAGCCTTTGTTGTAGTGGGAGATGCATTTTCTTTCTCTGGGTGGCTTGCAACAGGAGCATTCTTGGATTGACCGCCTGGTCTACTATTATCGACAGGAACTCTGGGAGTGGATGCTTTTACGGGGAGAACATCTTTCTTTGTTCGATCTAAGGCCTTTGTCACATCTCGGAGTGTCCCTTTACTTCATGTGTGGATTCCATTAGCGTTGGTTTCTGTAATGTTATCTCCTTCATCGCCATTCTCCTCACTATGGAAATCCCACAACACATTAATCTGGGTTTCCTCATCCAAGGGTTCTTCTACTTGGTATTCCTCCTCATCTCCTTGTTCTAGTTCAAGCTCCAATATAGGTTCTTTTTTGTTAAGGAGCGATCCATTAATAGCCAACTCTTCTGTGTTTAAAGCCCCTTCATTAGGTGGAGTAGGCAATGCAAGTTGGCCATGACCACCTTCCATTTTCTTCTGATAGAAACGCTTGAAGGGATTTCTATTGTTATAGTCTCCTCCATTACCACTAGTACTCTCTCCATGATTCCTTTTCATATCAATGACTATGTTCATTAGTTTCTTAATGATCTGATGCAACCCTTCCACATCCGTGGTATCCTTTTATTTAGTTTCAGCCCCTTTGTTATCTTTTCCATTGTTCTTCAGGGATGCCTGAGAGGATTTCTTTTCTCTAGTTGTAGGGTGGCATGATGTAAGAGACTGAGCATTTCATTCTCGACCTTTACTGCTTCATCGATAGCACCTTGTAAGGTTTTCACATTACTCCTTTTAACCCACATCGTTGTAGGGATAGGGAGAGTAGAGATATAGAATTCCATTAGCACCTCTTCAGTAGGTCTAGTGGTGGCTAGGATTCTATTGAACAAGGTGTTGAATTGGATGTTAAAATCCTTAACTTTGTCCTTGCTTTCCATTTTCAGATGGGATAATTCTAAAACTAAAGCCATAGGTGTTTTGTCATCACCAAAATTGTCCAAAAAGGCCTGTTGAAAAGCATCCCAAGAGGTGATTAACCATATTCTCAAGCTGAAATACCATGTGGAGGCTTCACTGACCGAAGTAAAAGAGAATAAGCGGCACACCACATCTTCATCAGCGACCCCCAACCTACGCAAGGCTAGGAAGAAAGAGTGAATATCGTTATCAGTGGTATCTCCCCACTCAGAGTCAAAATTGGGTAACACTCTTTATGTATTTTTGGGTAAGGGATGTTGCTACCCAGGTACCGTTATAGCATCCTATGCAAGCCAGGGAGGGAGTGCTCCTGGAGGAGGTGGAGGTTTATTCCCACCCATAGGAGGAGGTGGAGGATAATTCCCACCTGGAGGAGGAACATTTCCCATGCTATGGACATGAAAGTTTTGGTTGGAGGCTTCTCTGTTAGGATTCTCAAAATCAAGTGAGGAGTTACCTTTAGAAGGGGAATCCTCAGAAATTTCTTCCCAAGGGGTGTTGATGCTTTTCAAGGATTCTAGCACAATGTCTTCGAGAGAAGTGGCTACTGATGTATCTTCGCTCAAGGTAAAGATCCTTGGATTTCTCTTAGTTGTCGAAGGTAAAGTGTGAAATATGGGAAGTTGAGAGAGGGAACAGGCGTAAGCCCAAGTAAGTGCTCTGACTGGTTGTTCTTGAGTGATAGGATACTCCCACAATCTCTCTTCCTTGAGTGACTTGGAAAAAGGACTTAGAGGGGTCTCTGTTTCTTTGAAATGAGGCTCTTTCAAATGTGTGGTAGTATCTCTCTGACATTTACGATCCAAACATGAATCTTTTTGAATCCATGCGTGGCACTTATAGATGAAATCTTGAAAAGCTGGAGAGGGCAGTTCAGGACCTCCTTCTAGCACCAATTTTTTGACATGGCTAATGTACACTATGCCAAAAAGAGGAGCTAACCTTATCGCAAGCCCCAATTAGACCTATTTTTGTTTGGATTGGCTAGCTCCAACGGGTTTTAAGGGACACTGTAAACCGTTTGAACATGTCGAAAGATTGCTTCTGAGAGGAATACTTCAATTAAATCAACAAAGATAAAATAGCTACCTCTATGTATTAAATCCTATATATACTACTTCTAACTACTCTAATCTAATCCTAGCTACTCTAATCTATCATGCAAGGGTATGATACAAAGGTTTAAACATCATATATATGTTCAGCAGGAATGTGATAAAGAAGGTTAAACATCATGCATAAATTCAAGTCCAAATGAATGAATCACTGAATTCACAGCTGGACAAGGCTATATTAAATCTAAATTACAATCCAATCACTCATATAGGAATCCACTTTCTTCTATGGAATTAAAACTGCAACTGATGTTTAATTTAGTTTCAAATCAGAGACCATTCACAAGTTAACCATGAAACTAAATCACATTCAATTCAACAAGACTAATAGTGAATTGTAAGTCATCAATATACATAAATATAAATCACATTTACATTCATGCCAATAACAACACTCTGATCCAAAACAATACAATGATTCTAAAACTAAAGGCTCCTTCTTCCCTCAAAAACAGTCGTCCTTATTCACAATAAAGAAACACTGTTCTTCTTGAAAATCAAAAGCCCCTTTTCCTCTTCAGAGGTAATATTTATGCAAAAGCTCTTGACTCTGGGTCTACCCCGCCTCTTCATCTTCCCTGCTCCTTTCGATATGCAGATCTAGTATACAGAGATAAAACCGTCAGTGTAACCACTGCCGTGTAGGAAGCATATCTGCTGGAGCGATTAGTTTCATGAAGAAGTGATAGATGTGAGCAAAAGGGGTGGCTATGTGTCACTTCCTCATGATGAAGATCGGGCCATCTTTTCTCTCGGACTATACTACCAATGTGTGGGGTTGCGACTCAGAACGCTTGAGACCAGACCTTCAAACCCAATGCTTCTGCACATATGGCTCTTCAAATCCACTCCTGCGTCTTTTGCTTCTCACCTGTAGAGATAGCCATCATTAGCTTCATGATTATGAACAATATAACAAAAATATTCATATAAAGCACAAGCACTTCCTTCTAGACTGAAAAACCCAATCCCTTTGTTATTTCAAAAAATTTGGAAAGCACAAGAAAACAAGTAAAAACCCCGCCCTGATCACTCAAACCGGAACTCAAATGTTATATATTGGTGCTTATAAATATTGTTGGGTCCGGCATATAGCATATCGCAATAGGTATGAGCCTAGGGCTCTGCCGATATGCGATATGTTATATGGCCCTGAACCCAAAAACATATATATATATATATACATCTATATATATATATATATATATATATCTATATATAGATATATATATATATATATATATATATATATATATATATATATATATATATATATATATATATATATATATATATATATACGTTACAACTGCTGGTGGGTCGGCAATACAGGCTTGCCTTTGAAAACCGAGATTTCAATATTTTTGAGAAACAAAGGAGTATACAGGGAAAACAATGTCCAGCCATAATGCCGAACTTGAAATGTTATACGCTCAGCTTCATAGAAATCAGCTGATCCACCACATCGCTACGCACACTATGTATAAGGCCCATGCTCCACTGATACGTGACATGTGATGTGGTCCCGGACTTAGGCCAATTGTGATGTGCAATGGGGCTTTCAGACCTGAAAACACACACACACACACACACACACACACACACACATATATATATCATATTTGATAGGTTAGCAGGTCCACTATATCGTTGTGCGTAATATGTATAAGGCCTAGAGCTCTGCCGATATGCGATATGCGATTGGGGCCAGACCCGAAAAAATATACAATGCGGTTCATAGGGCCAGTGGGTCCGGAGACCAGGGGTGCGCTGTTTATACACATGGTTTTGGGGCTGGGATGATAGCGATCTGTGATGGGCTCTAGACCCTAGATGCATAATTTGAGTTAATAAAACCCATCAGGTCTGGAAGCCATGAATGTCTTGTGTTATTATAATAGGCCCCGAAAAGGGGTTATGCATGCTTTGTGAAGGATTTCTGCCATAAGGAATTGTGGTGGGAATAATAATGTGATGAGTGTTTTGAGGGGTTAAAAAATCCCGATAAACATAAGAATGAAGGGCTTATGTGAGGGATTGGTCGAAGGGCTTTACCCCTTTGTGAATGGAATATTGGGCCCTCCGTAGAGTTAAAATTACTAGGATGAAAGGATCATTCAGAGAGATGATAGATCAGACTTATAAGGGGCCCATTTAAAATTTGCTATCAAAGCATGTTCTAATAGGGTGGTAGTTGTGGCCACAACAGGTCCTTCTATACCTCTCTATGTGCCCTACAATATTTAAATGATGATTAACCTTGTGTTGGATTTGTTCCATGATCGATGAAGTGCGCCGAGTATAGTGGGAGATGCAACCCCCTTTCGTGTAGCTGACATCATATCAAGGTGTGGGGGTGGGGTTGCCCACTCTTGGGCACCCTCCTTGGGGGAAAATTGGGAATTAATTATTGAAACATGACATCAATGCTAAAAAAATCATCTACATGTAAAAAACAATTATTCCAAATGTTGGCTAAATGTTTATATAATGGTGTTGAATATTAAACATTTATCATGTTGAATACACACCTATAACTCAATACTTTCCACAATTTTTTTAATCCATGTCATTCTTATTCTTTGATTAGCCAACATGAAATTGACATGTAATCATTGTTCTCAACATTGAATCAACATATATTTCCAAACGTATTCTATATGGATATGTCAAAATGTTAATTTGGCAACTCAATGTCAAATTCGAATCATTGGACTAGATTCCTCATTCTGAGAGGACCAAAATGGACCTTTTAAGCACTGGATTTGGATAAGAGAAAGTGTACTTTTGAAGTGAATCCCACAATGGAACATTTGATTAGGTTGGCCTAAAGTTAAATTTCCCCTCCATAGTTGCACATAAATAAAAGTGAGCTCAAGCTCATTTGGACATCTCATCACATATCGTTTCTTCTTCTTTTGGCCGTTCATTCTATCTAGATTTGAAGGTTTCACAGGAAGCATGAAGGTTTCACATGAAGTGAAAAGGTTTCACAGGAAGCATTGAGGTTTCACAAGAAGTACGAAGGTTTCACTAGAAATGTGAAATTTTTACTCGAAGTGCGAAGGTTTCCTAGGAAGTGTGAAGTTGTCACAAGAAGTGAAAAGGTTTCATAGGAAGTGTGAAGGTTTCACAGGAAGTGTGAAGTTGTCATAGGAAGTGTGAAGGTTTCACAGGAAGTGCGAAGCTGTCACAAGAATTGTGCAGGATTCAAAGGACATGCAAAACTATCACAGGAAGTATGAAGGTTTCACCGTAAGTGTGATGCTATCACAAGGAGTATGCATGTCTCATAGGAGGTGCACGTGTATCTTTGACTACTATTGACTTTTACCAGAATTGCAAATTTGATAGTTTGACTGGATTTGACTTTTGGATTCATCTATTGGTAATTGGATATTGGTTTTATTGGATGGTTGAAGATTTTACTATGAAATTGCTTTTTATGAATTGTATTATTGCACTCTCTGTTGAACATTTTATGACAACCTAATAGAAGAATAATTTCAAAGGGTCTCCCTCTTATGGGGTTTACCCCTAGTCTTTGACCAAATCAACGTCTCTTGTTGATGTGTTGATTGTCTCCTACTATAATTTCATTTATTATTCTATCTTCAGTTACTGTTTAATATTGGAAGAATTAAATTTTATTGGAAAATATTTCGTTTGAAGGATTGAATTGGGCTAAAGTAATTGAAATAAAATAGAGCAATGGAAAACTAACACAAATAAGAAATGTGTACTTGATGCATAGCTAATGTACGTGAGGGAATTAATGGGTTGCAACATGGAATGTACCATATCAACAACATGTAGTAAAACTTAGGATAGGTGCCACATTGACCTTTTGAAGACATGGTTCTCGCCATGTGGAACACTACACATCAATAGTTTTTTGAGGTGGAAACTAAAACATGGAAAATGTAGAGGGATATCAATAACATAGGTTAAGTGTAACTTGATATGTGTGTTATTGGGAAATCTAGTGTCCACTCGGAGCTGCTAGTCCCACTAAGACTGGTAGCTATCTTAGAAACAAACAAACTAAAACTACTTTCGCTTTCCTTTATGAGAAGTAGATAAGAGGGGAACAAAGGACACCAACCTCATTCTTGCACTTAGTTCCTTGCTTGGTTCCTCTCCCTTCTGACAGATCCTCGCTGCTTTGCCTTTGTCTACCCAACTTCAAAGAGCACCTGTGGAATCAAAGCAGCATAATACTATCAAAGAACAGAGATCTACAATCATAAACAATATAGGACCAGATATATATTGACCACACAAATGCATATATCATCAAACATACAAGAATGTGGAGGAAAACTTGAATAGCTTTATTAACATCAAGAATAGCAAAGAGGATTACAACCAATTGTTCTGACCCAACGTCATCCTCCCAGCATGAAAGCCCTTCTTCACCTCATGAAAAGCTTAGATCACCCAACACTATGATATTCGACCAAGAAACCAACAACACTTCCTTACAAGATACACAATTCCAGCCTCTAGATCTCTGGGATGAGGGATCCATATATAGATGATTGCAAGGGGGTGAGTCAGATTCTGGAATTTTGATTAGTTTCCTCTCTCTGATAGTTCTTGATTCCGCTTGGAGATTGATGATCTCTTACTCATCCCTGGGCGAATTTAGAGAGGTAAGTGTCACAAGAGAAGTTTTTGGAAGATTCCATGACGATCCACCTTGAAAACTGTCTCTGCCATTTGTCTACTCTCGCCCATCACACCCTATAGAAGGGCTTTCCAGTATGCATCGCACCCTTTTCACTGAGCAGGTGAGATTCATCGCACCCTCTGCACTGGGCAGTCTATATGGTCTAGCTTTGACCAGTTCTGAGCAGTTTTCTGTGGAGAACTTCTGGGAGATGATGTAATCAGCTGAACTTGTTCCTTTAGGGTGTGAAGAAACACTTTTAGGGACTTAGGAGCCCTTGGTTCATGGACATGTATGATTGGGGTTGCAATGCCCAAAAATGTCTATAACAGTTTCCCCCTAAAGCATGAGGTCGTTAATCTTTTGATGTCGGGTGAAATGCTTTATCATGAGGATCCGAAGTTTTTTCGAGCTGGAAGGCGACCTGTAATAAGATACAATACAATACATTATCTTCATAATATTTTTCATGATCTAGCTGAGGCGGGCATTCCCATGCTCAACTTTATAAATTCATTTTCATGTACATAAGACAGACAACCGTTTGTGTGGCAGACTGATGATTCTGATAGAGTCATCATCCTTTGATTTGGATGATAATCTGTGCAGAAATGATGTACATTTGATGTCTTTATTTTCCTGAATATATTGCAGCCTGGATGGATGAAACTAGATCCGGGGTCTTCAAACGCGTCCAATCTTTACTCGGAGTACAAGTTGATCCATGTGAAAGATGTTTTGGAGTCAAACATGGAAAGACATCACCTGATTACCAGCCAATGATGTAAGTTGTTAACAGGCGCAAGAGTAATCACCGATAATGATGATGACCCTCAAGGTACTAACAGTACACTTCACGTGGTGTGAAAAGGGACTTGGCGTTGAACACCACGCAAAATATTTCTGTCAAAGGCCATTGATCTAAACCTGTCGCTGGAAGTGAGAAACTTGCCATTGAGGCATGCAAGCTTCAAAGTAATGAAAGGGTTGTTCCTAAGTCGACTTCTTGGATAATGAGGTGATGTCAACAAGAAGCGACCCGTCGTAGGAGGGCCTTAATGAATCCCACATCTACGACACAGAATGAAGTAAATGATTTTGGAAGTGAAAACGATATGATGATACAGGGTTCACAGTGGCGGTCATGAAAGAATGGAGCATGAATGTATTGTAGCGGATGAGACACAGGTGAATTCTCTGAGCAACTTCTCTTGAACATACCAGTGACACTGACATGGATTGGTAGCGTTAACCCCAAATATGGATGGTGCGATGGACCAATGGTGATATGACCGGTGAACGGAATAACCCAACCCGACTTGGATGTGGAGTGAAAGTGTCATGTTCAAGAGCGACTTGCTACCAATAAAGTTTCTTCAAGTTTTCTTCCCAATTTTTCCCCAGTCATTGCTGACCAGTACCTCTTTATTTTTATCAAGCTTGAGGAGGATGACATATGCTTTTTCTATAATTTTCCCTTCGGGCAAACTTGTCGCTATGTTTTAACGAGTTTAGCGACAGTGAAACTCGTTCTTGTCTATATGGACAAGTTTGTCGCTATTTGGTTTTAACGAGTTTAACAACAAAGATAACTCGGTCCTTTTCAATTTTAAAGAGTTTTAAAGGGACATAAAAGAAACTCCAATAATCCTTTTTCGTCATATAATCCCTTAAGTCCGAAAAAAGTATAAAATAATACGAAAGGGATCAATTTTCGGTAATTTTAATGAGCCGAACAAAACAAGCGCTCGATCTTTTTGTGTAATAATCTCTCAGGTCCAAAAAGATTAAAATCTAGAGGAGGGATAGCACTCTCAATAGCTTTAACGAGCTGGAGAGGCGAACTGCTTGGCAATATTTTCATATTTTACGAGTCAGATGAAAAGAGCTTAAAGGAGACTCATTTTTCAAGGAACGAGTGATAATTTCAGGTAGCAGCTAATTCCAGGTAAGGTTTGGAATTTTTCAATCACGGCAGTGTCACAAGGGTGGCTAATAGGATCACTCTTCGCAGCTGTTTCTCAAAAGGGGTAAAAAATCAAATTGAGGTGAATGATAAGCTAAAACAGAGTGGAGGTGATGGTAAGAACACGACCAGGGCTCAAAAGCTTATGATAATGCATTCACAATGGTTATTTACCTGAAATCGGTTCATTTTTTAATGAGCTTAAACTCTAGGGGAAACATTTGCTCATTACTTAGGTTTAATTTTTAACGAGCTTGAACTTCACATAAAAATTTCTCGTACCAGTTGTATAATAAGGATGTCTCATCGATAGGTTCAATTTTTAGGGAGCTTGCACCATTCGAAACTTTGCTTCGGATCCTTTCATTATGCAAGCTAGGAATGACCAATCCTACGAGTTTAAAGGGTTGAGAAACTACAAACTAAGAAAATAAGTGGTCGCTCTTTACTTTTGGGCAAAAAGGTTTGTATGCCCCTAGGTATAGTGAAGTAAAGTTTCCAGGTTACCATTTAGAAGTTCTCGCGTTTGTAAGATAATTTCCATCCACACAGTAGATAGAAACACTTCCTCGGCTTAGTCCATTTGGACAAAGGCTCCATTCACTTAACCTTGACAAAAGAATCTTATCCCAGTCTAACTCCCTCTTCCTATACGGACGGGTGTCTGACTAGTCTTAAATCCTTCACGGAAACTTACCCTATACCCAAGGTTTTCCTGCCGAAATAGACCAGGGTGCATGCCCCCTGGGTTTCAGTCATGTCCTCCTGAATCTCTCGCGCTCTTCAGGTGGATGGACTGGATATTGATGAGACATTCCTTGCATGAAAAGACCATTTGGGAATGGAATTTGACTATTAGCTATGTGTGAGCTGGGGAACAAAAGCTGGTCTACGAGCTTGACCACTCGGCCTTCATGCGGAAAACACATTACTCTAAAGAGTGAGGAGACAATGGCTCCCATGCTATAAATATAGTCGTGCACAAGGAGTAGATTATAATCTAGAGGTCCTTGGACTACCATTACGTTCATGTAAATGGTTTTCCTTCTCAATGTTATGGGCACATTGGGAAGGATCCCTAACGGATGACTGGTTCCTTTGTCGAAGCCTATCAGATTTCTCATCTCAAGCAGAAGCGATGGTGAACCAAGTGCTTCCCAAGCAGTTGAGGAAATGATACTCACAGAAGCCCCTTCATCTATGATGGTACTGACCATGATCATTTTGTAAGCTTGTACAATGATTCAGAATGGTACATTAGTCGGTACACGGGGTCTGCCTAGTAGATTCCAATCAAAGGAAACGACTAGGTTGCTTGGAGGTGGGACTGAATAGACGGCTGGATATGACTCTGACGAACTTCCTTCCTGTGGTAAAGGAATGGGTAGATTGCCCCCATGTTCATTGGAGTCTGTTTTTATGAAAGGAATTTGAATGGTTTCATTCTCATTCTCTTCGGTGATTGTGTCATCTAAAGATGGACCTTTCAAAGACAAGATTGGGTCGACTGCTGCCTCAACCTTTTGACTTTCGTCTGGTATGGCTTCAATGGGTTTATCTTCAATGACAGATGCTTCAACTGACCACAATGGCATGTCGGTCGGATTTTCAACTAGTGATGGACTCCGCAAGAGTTTCTTGTATCTAGGAGGAAGCCGCAGCGATGAAGCAGGATGGTCATCCGAGACTCTTTTAGCTTCGTCTAGGAAGGGACAACGGTGGATGACGTGATCGCCTTCACACATTTTACAAGGAAATTTACATTTTCTTTTCGTCCATATGCTTCGCTTTCACTAGTTGATGGTGCACTTTCAACATGATCTTCAGAGGTTGATGACACCGGATTGTGCAAACAAGGAGACCAGTCCCTTAAGATCCAAGGGATACAAGGACAATCTCAATGATAGTGGTCTCCTTTTCAAATGACACATGGAGATTTAGGGTTAGACGGTGCAGTGTGTAGATTTTCACTAGACGATGCCCGATTACCCATTTTTTCCTTTGGCTCCTTCTTCTTCTTCTCTTTCTTCTCCTTCCCCTTCTTCTCCTTCTTAGTTACTTGACTTTTGGCTTTACCAGCTTTATTAAGCGAAGAGGAAGGAGGAGAGGGAGAATCGGACGAAGTAGAAGGTTGGGGGGTAACTTTAGTATCATCCAGTTGCTAACTCAATTGTTCAGGAATCACGATGTTCTGAATGACGGAGGTTGAGAAGAGCCATATTAGCAAGCCAATCGTCAATCATAGAAGTGACAATGTGGCCATATGAGGTGCACCAACATCTCCCCAAGAGGAGAAAGGACTAGGATTTCCTCTAAGGGGAAATCCTTGGTTGGTGGACTCCATTTTTATCAACCTAAGACCAACGCGGGAATGGTGATATTATTCCGATTAAAATAAATTTTAGATGCTTTGGCACAACTTGTTTTTTCAATTTTTAAGAGTCGAGAAAAAACAAAAGATGACACTAGTCGCCTTCGATTTTTAATGAGCCTGAAGTGACAAGTGCTCAGATGGACCTTTTCCTTTAAAGAGTATGAAAAGGAACGAAAGAGACTACTCTAGAAATCTAGGCAGGGGGATTACCAAACCAATCGCAAAACTGCAGAATACTTTTTATGGTACAACAGTCAATCTTCCCGAATGTTGTGTTCAGTGCATTGCGATTGATAGGGTGGCAGACACGGCTTCCTATGGATAAAGGATATAGCCTATTTTGGTCTCCCAATATATACTCAACGGTACGTGGGAGCACAAGTCCATACTGGCACTTGTCATCTCAAAGAGGAGGAATCACCCAACCAACAGTGAAAGCGACAGTTATCAGGGTTTACAACGTCGGAATACGTCTCTAGCCTAGACTTCTAGATGTTGTTCCAAAGCGTATTTAGGTTCATTGAATTTATTTTACAGTTGATCTTTCTTAAGAAATTTTCCTTTCAGGTTCACTGCGTGATGTAGATATACAATTCCTAAAATGCAATCTAAGATGATAAACAATCGTTTAATCTTCTTTTTGCAATGAAAATCCTAGCTACTAAAGAAAGAGAGGCGATATTCTTTCAACATAGAGCAGAGAGCACACACTAGATGCACTGTCCTAAATCAAAACAACAAGCACTCTAAATGCAAATGCACATGCATGTATTTTTTTTTAGCTTTATTAATGTGTGAATGACAAGAAGAATGCTAAGCACAAATATGAATTATCTTTTCAAAGCGACAATACTAACAAGTTTCTCTTCAAAAACGAAAGGAAGATTATGACAACACTTTGCTATTTTGAATTGAAAACTACTTTCGACACTTGAAAAAATACTAATTCAAATCAAATACAAGAGTAACTATATAATAGACCATCAAGAACAATAGAATTCTTTTCTTTGACTGAAAACGACACTTGTGACACTTTCAAATCAAAATACGATAGTTTTATTATGCTACTTTTTGTAAAAGAGAACTGTAAATGGCACACAATACATAAAAACATTCACAATTATTTGTACTATGGAGGTGGAATCATGCAAAGGAAGAGAGTTTCTACAGTGGTATATTGATCACAGATAGCAAAACTCCTGAATAAAGCTGAAGAGAGTGAACATAGAAACCAAAATCTGAGAGCAGAAGAGGTATTGTCTGATCAGCGCACCTGCAACACAGGGAAGGCACGATGCAGTGCACCTACTGTACACGGGAGGTGCAATGCATCCAGATTCCAAAGAAGAGAAAGTGCGATGGTCTAGGGATGAGACTTCAACTTGGTTCCGGGTCACAGTTTGTAGCTCAGTTCAGCGATATAGGCCGAGCTAATGATAGTCAGTAAATATAAATCACAGGGGTTGATCTAATGAGGTTACTAGAGCCACCACTAGGGAAATTAGAAGGTTTGCAAATCGATTGTTCAGTTTATAAAAAAAACCCGGAGATAGATTGAAGCAACATTGATCTACTTTGCACTTACATAACAACTGCAGTTCGAAGGCTAGCTGGCTTGACTTCAGGCTCTGTCTATAAGTTTATAAAAGAAACAAATATAGAAAAGCAAACAATCTATTCACTCCCCAGTGGAGTTGCCATTTTTTTATCGGGAAATCTAGTGTCCACTCGGAGCTGCTAGTCCCACTAAGACTGGTAGCTATCTTAGAAACAAACAAACTAAAACTACTTTCGCTTTCCTTTATGAGAAGTAGATAAGAGGGTAACAAAGGACACCAACCTCAGTCTTGCGCTTAGTTCCTTGCTTGGTCCCTCTCCCTTCTGACAGATCCTTGTTGCTTTGCCTTCGTCTACCCAGCTTCAAAGAGCACCTGTGGAATCAAAGTAGCATAATACTATCGAAGAACAGAGATCTACAATCATAAACAATATAGGACCAGATATATATTGACCACACAAATCCATATATCATCAAACATAAAGAATGTGGAGGAAAACTTGAATAGTTTTATTAACATCAAGATTAGCAAAGAGGATTACAACCAATTGTTTTGACCCAGCATCATCCTCCCAACATGAAAGCCCTTCTTCACCTCATGAAAAACTTAGATCACACAACACTATGATATTCCACTAAGAAACCAATAGCACTTCCTTACAAGATACAAAATTCCAGCCTCTGGATCTCTGGGATGAGGGATCCATATATAAATGATTGTAGGGGGGTGAGTCAGCTTCTGGGATTTTGATTAATGACCTCTCTCTGATAGTTCTTGATTCCACTTGGATATTGATGATCTCTTACTCATCCCTGGGTGAATTCAGAGAGGAAAGTGTCACAAGAGAAGTTTCTCTAAGATTCCATGACGATCGACCTTGCAAACTGTCGTTGCCATTTGTCTACTCTTGCCCATTGCACCCTACAGAAGGGCTTTCAAGTATGCATCACACCCTTTTCACTGATCAGGTTAGATGCATCGCACCCTCTGCACTAGGCAGTCTGTATGGTCCAGCTTTGACCAGTTCTGAGCAGTTTTCTGTGGAGAACTTCTCGGAGATGATGTAATTAGCTAACCTTGTTCCTTTAGGGTTTGAAGCAACACTTTTAGGGACTTAGTAGCCCTTGGTTTATGGACATGTATGATTGGCGTTGCAGTGCCCAAAAATGTCTATAACAATGTGTGTTGAACATTTGATGATATTTTAACATATATGATCCAAAGTAACATTGGGTGAAAATCAAATAACTAACATGCACATTGAACTAAACTCTAATAAACATCAATTTAATGTCAAACATTCAATGATTATACCTTTTTTGACAAAAATGAAATCAATGTTGGGAGATATCTATAGCTTGATCCATATATAGTCACCTCATTAATATATACCACAATGTTTTTGGACAACTTTCCTTTAGAGAAACCACACAGTATGACATATTAATGATACACCAACTATGACTCGACAATACTATCTAGAAATTTAAGAAGTATTATGATATGCAAATAGTGGTTGGATCCCAACAATCATTGAACTTCTTGAATCCATAATCATTTTGGAAATGGAGCTGATTATATCAACAACATACGTTTGATGTGTTTTCTGGTAATTCATTTCAAACATGATTTGCATTTTTTTGAGACACTAGATTCCATGTTGATTGCTTTAATGTTTTGATGATAAATTAATAGTTAATTCAATTGTTTTTTTCTTCTTAACTTCATTGTGAATATGATAACATATTTAATAATGAATTGCCTTTAAAAATAAACCCATAACTAGTCACATAAAAATCGAGGTTATTTACAAGTGATAAACCACAATCATGCCTAGAGGGATTGGAAGATTGACCCTTTCTAGTGGTTTTCCTTCACTAGAACCAACTCAAACAACTCAAAATGAAATTTATTTATGATGTGTATGTTATCTAAGGATTTTTCTGATGAAATTCTAGTGTCGGGTTGACTAATAAGTTTCCATGACCCATCTAGTACACCCATCATGATTTATTGAAGTGGGGAACACCGTAAGAGGAAATTTGACTTCATATATAAACCTACATTTATAGCTTTTTTATGAAAAAGGAAAATAAATAAACAAGACCAATGCCATGAGACAGTTAAAGCTCGATCCATGTATAGTGACCTCCTCAAGTTTATAACAGAATGCTCCTCAACATCTTACTTTTAGGTCACCACACAAGATGGCATATCAAAGATGCATCAATAACATATCAATGCTACCATACATAAATTAAAGAAGTATTACCTTATACACACATTGATTGGACCTAGCAATATTTTACTTTTTGAAGCAACAATTATTTTGGAAATAAAGCTAATTATATCAACAACATGTTAGTTGATATGTTTTGTAGTAACTTAATACAAACATGATTTTTTTATGTTTTGAGACACTAGATTCGAGCTAAATCCCATCATTTTAACACACACACACACACACACACACATATTTCCCAAGAAAAAGGTAATACTTTATGTTTCAACTCAAAAGAGAAAGTACATTCCAAATGTTCTCATCACAGAGATATCAGCCTTAATTGATATTGATCAATCGATCCATGACCAGAGGCTATGAAGCTAATAATTGTTGAAATACTAGCTATCAGTATGTAATACAAAATGAACATACTGAGAAAGTACCCTATATACAATGCAAAATGAGTAGGCCATTACAAAAGCTAGAATTTCCTTAATTTTATTTTGTTCACAAGACATGAGAAAAATTTCCATTTCTATCAACCACTTGATTGCCAAAAATTTCTTTCACAACGGAAGAATTTGAGCTCACCACGAGGGCATATTTGGAGAGAGAATTTGATCATGTATTGTCTTCTTGGTAAACATGAGAAAAGTGTAATTGTTGAAAATGACTTGTTATTTCTCTTACCTATTGATCCAATGCAATGTAGCCCAAATTGTTGACATCCAATTTATTACCAATGTTGAATGATTGAGAACCTACAAACATAATATATTCATGTTTAAAGAAAATGTCAAGAGAGAAAAGAAAATAGAGAATTTTCCTATACTAATTATGCCTTGTGAACTAACATTTTGATATATTATTGCTATGCTTATCACTTAGTAGCCTCAACGACCTAAGTCTTGCACAATTACTCTTGTTTTAATGGACAAGATAGATATTTTTTACATATGTTTATCTAAATGAATGTGTTGGCTAAATTTCATAAAGGGTATGATGAATACAATGGTGTCTTAGTAGTTGTGTTTTTATGATTGATTTAAATAATGTTATAACATTTGATAGTAATTAAGGTTTATTGATAGAACATTGGTTTGAAAATCTTGAGGATAGCCCCATGGCCTAAGTGTTGTAGTGTTTTCTTCTCAAAGATGTACAAAAGGAACCCACTTAAGATTGTGGATGACAAAAAATCTCAACAATATAAATGGCTACTAAACATTGGAGATTTGCAACAACTGATAGAAACAAAACCTGCCAAATTCTTGATCTATGCCACAAGCATAGTTAAACAATAAAAAGAAATAGTAATAACTCCAATCATCCAATGGAAACCAGATATACAAAGAACAATTTTTATTATAACACCTGTGAAGGGAACAAATAAATGTTACTAGTCCCCCTCTATGGGATGGGTTCTTGGCTATGGTCAAACATCTTCAGCTTGTGTAGAGTCTCTCTCCTCTATAATGCGTAACCCCAACAAAAATATGGTGTGTGACAATGAAAATAATTAGAGTTACAACAATGAGTGCAACAATGAAAATAATCGAAAGTGAATAATGAATGGAAAACCCTTCTATTTATAACAAAATATTGATTTATCCTCGAATAGTGAGAAATAATAATATATTATTAACTCCATTCGTGGAATAACCACTTGGAATATTTTATTATATTTGGTTAGGAGGGAAAAATTATTTAAACTTTTATTTAGAAATAATAAATTAATAAATGATTTATTTATCATCTCAAGGAGTTGGTTAAGGAATAATAAACAAATTATTTATTTAATTATTCCTAAGGGATTTAGTCAAATTTGACAAAGAATAATAATTAATTAGTGATTAATTAATTATTCTTAGATGAAAATAAGATAATTAATGATTTATCTATTTATTTGTCATGATTGGGTCAAATATGACAAGGAATAATAATTGACCAATGGTTTAATTAATTATTCCTAGAAGAAAATCAAATAAATAATGATTTATTTAATTATTCTTCATGGGTTTAACTATAAATTACTTAACAAAGGTGGTTTATTAAGTAAATTTTCACAGTGAAAGCAATTTTACTATGGTAAAATTGACTTTACATGGTATACTTCCATCCATCTAGTAAATTAGTCTAGATGATCAAATTTTTGGTGATAACACTAAGAGAGATATTGATCCTTCATAAATGCTCCCAATTTATAACTCTAAAAATGCTTCAATCATGGAATAAGAGGGAGTAAATCAAGGATTATCTCACCACTCATGAAGGTGGCTAAAGCAAGCTATTATATCTAGGAGACAATCAATGAATTAATGAGTAGTTTGAAGTCTTAGAATCTCAACCATATTTTGAACTAGAACTAGTTATAGGAGCACTAGAATAAGTTTCTAGATGTAGCCACAACTTATGATTGATATAAATCTATGAGATTACTTCTTGCATTGTTATACAGAAGTTGAATGAGCATTGGCTAATATAGGATTCATCATAGGAGAACCCAAAGATATTTCATATTTAAGGAGGGTACCAAATCTATAAGATATTAGTCGAAAAGGGTTAAAGCAAGTTCTGTTTCGATTAAAAGATTGTAATTTTATATTTTTTGATAATGTAAGAACTGGGTTTTAGAGTTATTATTGTGAATAGTATTGTCCTTTCAAGAATTCAACGTATTTATTACTTTAGAGTAAGGTCCAACTCCAAAGCTACAACTAATGATTGAATCCCATCTTTACATAGATTAGATTGTGGTTTTTTTATTTTTCTTAAATGGCCATAACATTCCTTCTATATTTCCATTCATTTATTTGCTTATTTCCTTTAATGGATATAGCTTTCCTTACACATATCAATTTATTTAATTATTTTGTTACTTTATCTAATGTCTATAGCTTTCTGTCACTTAGTACTTGAGATAATTTCGCTTATTCAAAACGAAATAGTGGTTGTTATAGATCTATTTATATCTAATGGTTTGTGACAAGTAATTTCTTTATTCGAAGGAAACTATGGTTATTTTGGTCGTTTTGAATTAAATGATTCATTATAGATTATATTTCTTTCACCCAATAGACAACAATTTGTTATATTGGTCATGTTATATGATTGATTAGTTAGATCATGTTACACTAAAATTTGTCACCATGACTATTTGCAGTCAGTATGGCTCCATCAATAACCATACTGTCCTCCTTGGCAAGTCTTATACCTCTGATCCTCATGTCAAACTCCAAAAAAGAGAGAAAGCCTTTAAAAGTCAATATAACTCTGGTTACACAGTTTCTCTTACTCTTAGCTGCGTGTACGCACCTCAAGTACATAATACCTGCGTACTTGTACGCTCTGTCTGTAAAAGGGTGAGTGCGCACTCCTGTAAAAGTCAAAAGGCGCAAGTTTTACTTCCAAAAACTTACTTGTGGTCGATTCTAGAGCATTCTAGAAGATTGTTTGACGTGGATTGAGCGCCTCCAGATGGTTCATGCATCCCAATGAAAGAGGAACTTATCCCATGAAGAGGGGAGATATCCCTTCTAAAGAGGGGCTTATCCCATTGATGGTGGACCTGTTTAACTTCCTCCAAAGCATTATAAATACAGGCATTGGGCCAGAGGGAGAAGAGGTTGAAAGCTGAACATTCCTAAGGGTAGATGCTGCTGAAATTAGGACTCCCTTATAGAGCTTGAGAGGATAGATTCCATTCCTTTCTTAGCTTCATTTGGAAGTGGGTGAGCTGATCAAAGTAGAGGAGAACTCTTGCTGGACCCTGGGAGGGACCTGCACAACACCAAGGCATTGGTTGTAAGGTTTCTTTTGTTTCCAATTAATACAATTAAGTTCATTTTTCTCAACAAGTTGTTATATATAATTTGTTTCATAAACTCCTTGGTCTTTATGATGAATATGTTTTATTATATGAGTTATTCAGGTGCTATGTAATCATTTTCTTGTTAGTGAATGCAGGCTTCAAGGAGAAGGAGCTGATCTGGATCAGAGAGGCTTGGCTGCTACAAACAGAGTTGGACTAAAGGTAAGACTTGAACACCTGGTTGCTTGTATTTTAAATGCATATTTAGGGAAAGATAGTGCTTGATTGTTTTTTTTGTCACTAGAAAGCCTTAGCTTCTAGGGAGGTCAGTTTTGTCCGCAAAATTGACTCTTTCCGCATGACAAAATGGTGACTCCGCTGGGGAATCCATGGATTTGATTGATTTCTCTTTTGATTGATACTTTGATTTGATAAAAGTCGATTTCTTTCTAGTTTTTGACTGATTGACTGTGAATTTGGGTGGAATAGGTTAGGATTGAGTTAGTTTTTATTTTTCTTGATTTTGAGAGCAGTACGCACCCTCTGCATTAAGCACAGTGCGTACCTATACGCACTTCTGCTTTGTACACAGAGCGTGGCCGCACCTGTGCAAACAGGCTGCCTACGTACCCTGTCAAAAGTTTAGGCAATTTCAATTTTTTCCTTTTTTACCTATTAGATTTTGTTTATAGCTTGTTTATTGCTGTCCAGATCCACTGGTTACCTGTTAGAAGTTTTCATCTAAGCTTGTTTCATTAGCGTCAAGGGTTTTAGTGAAGTTCATAGAAATTCTAGCCCTAGGTTTGATTTTTGTATTGGTCTTGTAGTGACTCTGGCTTTAGAAGTTGTAAAAACCTTGGATATCCCTGGTCTTTTCAGTCTTCTTAGGAGTTAGACCATTCGTAAAATCCACCTTTGTGAGAAACCTACTGTTGTGTTGTCTCTTTGTGGAATTTCGAGAAGGCTTGTTTGTTAAGCTGTGAATTTCATTCTTAAGAAAAAGAACAAGAGCTTTTTATTTTTGTTTTTGACTGATTTATGATTCTGCATGAATTAGTCCTTGGTTGAATTGTAACCGAGTAAAACATCCTGGAATTATATTTTGTAGGCTTTTACCTCATTAGATTTGATTTTAGGTAAATTTCTCTTAGATTTGATTTTAGGTAAATTTCTCTTAGATTTTCATCGATCTTAAAATTGATTTTTGTTAAGTAGTTTTACATGCTTTGTTAAAATAGGAAAAAATACAAAATCTCTTTTGAAGAAAGTTTGTTTTAGTAGCGTTTGAAGTCTTTGAAAAGAGAAAGGAAGTTTTCGTGAAATAATTAGTGGTCTTGTGTTGTGTGCTTTGGAAAAGATAAAGAGATTGTTTCTTTGATTTTCATTGCCAAGAAAGTTGTCTCTATAAATTTTGCATTCTCCAACTCTCTTAGCTAGGGAATTCATTGAAAAGAAAAGATTGTTTTTCATCCTAGGTGCATATTTTTAGTGGATTTGAGTCAAGTCTACACATCATAAGTTTCATCTCCACTACCTTTTTTCCTAAAGAAAAGCCATAAAAATTAACGCTTAAAGTAAAATTAACTTAGTGACTTTTTATTTACTAGGGCTCTGATACACCAACATAGATCAGGCTAGTGTCTTGGAGTAGGAGAGTAATTAACTCTCCAAGATAGTAAAAACAAACAAGTAGCCTATCTTGCGGTAGGATAAATCCAATTGTTACATTTATGCTCTGGGAAAGCTCCTCTTAAAGGAGAAGCACGAGATCGTGTCCGAACCAGTGAGGGAATCAATCCTCCTTCATTGGGAACGACGCTAGATATGCACGTACTACAAACGGTAAACCTCGGATTAATCATTTTCGAGGAGCCTGGGGTCACTTGTCGGTAAACCTTGGATTATTGTCAAGGAGCCGGCAAGGGGATTGAGCTTGTTGCCCTGCCTTTGCGTGCATATCATATCGTAGACTGCTCCCCCAGGTATATTTGTTGCTGTTGGTGACCTTAGTGACTATTATCTTTAGGATTCTACTAAGGTGATGGTGGAGGGAAGATCCCACTGTACCTGGAGCAGACGTTGGCTAGAATCACTTGGATTTTCTGGGGGGTTCACTTCACTCAAGACAGTTTAAGTGGAGGAACGTGTGCCAGTCTATTCATTAAGCAGGTTGTCGGGGTAACTGTTCCACCCACCATTTCTGTACTGAATTCTGCGATGTTGGATTTCATCACCAACTAGTGTTTTCGGTCTGGAAAGTTACTGTTTGTGTGTGGTTTGACGCCCTAGATTCTTTAGGCGTGTGATTCAAATTTGTTTGGTTCTTTAGAGACTTTAGGCGGTTTGCTTTGAGATTTTACTTTGTTTGCGTGTGCAGTAGTTAAAAGTTTTAACTGTGGCTGAATTACCGAGACAGTCCCGTAGTCTTCGGGGCCAGTCTCCTGAGGTTGTAACCGTGGCCGATTTGTTGAGGAAGTCTCGTAGACTTTGGGGCCAACATCCTGAAGACGTCCCGGGTCATTGCGAAGGTTTGAAAGTCCTCGTAACTCCTAGTGGCAGTAAAGTAGGTTCACCTGAAGAAGGAGAGTCTTCGTTGGTTGTTCATCCTGATTACCAAACTCTAGAAACAGGTTATAATCCTGAAGCTATTTCAGTTTCCGAACTTGCTGGTAGCTTTTCATCTACTAGTGATATAGGCGAAGAACGTGAGATATCTGAACCTGTTACTCCAACATCGGGGTTAGTCTCTCCAACTTCTAGTGCTCCTAATTCACCTAGGGTAGAAAGAGTAATCACTGAAAATCTTCCTTCTGGTTTGATAGCTATTGAAGAACTTGCTCCGGAAAAAGAAATAGGCATCCCTATCCCTGAAAATCAACCTACTATTGATCTAAGAGAGCATGAATCAATTTTTTACAGTCCACCTAGAAGTACTACTTTGTATCTTTCTTTAACTAATTATTTGGACAACTCAGGGTTAAGTTTTTCACCACCTCATGCTCCTTATCCACCTAGGGGTTTTTATACTCCCGTAAATATGTCAAGTCAGTCGTCCATGTTTACTCAATCGCTTTAATCCTTTTTGGATGGTGGTCCTTCTGTTCCCTCTGGGTATCAGTCACTTTTTGGTACTTTTTCGGGAGCATCTCCTCAACCCATTGAACAAGGGTTATTCGCTCGAAGCAATGGTACAAAGCCGTTGAGCGTAGAAGGCATTTTTATGATGTCAGGTTCTATTCCCAATTCTCAACCTCAAGGTGGCCAGTTACCGCCTGGGGGGCAGCCTCAATTAACGCCTAGGGGGAAACCTCAAGGTACACAATTTGCATCTGGGGGGCAACCTCAAGGATAGTACGTGCCTACGGTACAATACATTCCTCAAGGTCAACCCCAGACTCAATATGTACCCCAAGGTCAACCCCAGTATCAATTTATACCTCAAGGTCAACCCTAGTATCAGTACATGCCTCACGGGTATCTACCCCAAGGTCAGTACTCGAACCAAGGTTTCCAACCACCCCAAGGTCAATCTTATGTTCAAGGAACGGGAAATGTACCTTTCAATTATCAATCCTACCCTCAACCCGGTTTTGGATCTCAATATCCTCAACCTGTTATGGGTCAGTACCCCTGAATGAACATAGTGTGGAATCCATCGCAAATTCAACAGGTGTTGCAGCCAATTGTACAGTTGTCATCTCAAACTAGAAAACCCTTAGTTTCTGGTTCACCCCAGCAACCAGTCCAGTCTAATATTCAAACTTCTGTACCTTCAGTAGTTCCTCAGTCTGGGCCTATTTTGCCTCGTACTCCATCTCAAACGACTGCTGCAACTACCGCAACATCTGTTCAATCTACCCCACTTACTTCTGGAGTATCGAAAGCTCCGGTTTCTACTGTTCCTGTATCTACTCCTCAGACATCTTTACCACCATCTGGATCCATGATTCAAACTACGGTTCAGATGCCTGTAGGAACGGTTGTCACAAGTCAACCACAATTCACTTATCAACCGTACCAGGGACAGTACCAATTCGGTCCTGCTGTCCAGCAGCCAGTTTACCAGTATCAACCGTATCCTGGGTACACTTATCAACAACCACAACAACCCCAGTACGGTCCGGTTAATCCTGGTTTTCCAGGAGGATACAATATCCCGAATGAGATTCCCATTCCTAGTTATCCTGGCTATCCTCCTCCTTGGGCTGGTATAATGACTCAGAGTTTTAGGGATCCTAATCGGCAGCTACCGTTTATCGCAACTTTGGACTTACCAGACTTGTCGCGCCTAACGAACGATCCAATTAATTATCTTCCGTTTTGGCCGCCAATGCCAAATAAGTTGCCCAGTGACATTCCCAAGTTCGAAGGTAAGTCTGGAGAGGACCCGTCGAATCATGTGATGACTTACCACCTCTGGTGTGCCTCTAATTCCATCTCGGATGATTCGATCCGCTTACGTCTTTTCCAGCGCACTCTCATTGGTCTTGTGGCCAAGTGGTATATTGAGTTACCACGGGCCTCTTTTTATAATTTTAGCTAGTTAGCTACCTTGTTTTTAACTCATTTTCAGTTGTTGGTCAGATATGATAATGGCACGGAGTTACTAACTTCATTAAAGTAATCGACGTCCACTTATATTTCCGATCATATTCATGAATGGAGACGTCGAAGGCAGTTAGTGAAAGTTTTTATCCCAGACCAGATCTTAGCTGAATGGTTTGTTAAATCATTGTTACCGAAGATTACTGAAGCCGTAGCTAAGGCCGGAGTAGTTACTGAGGAGCAAGTGATTGCTCAAGCGTAGTACCTTGACTTAGTTCATACTCAGTCAGGTACGTTACACGAAAAGATCCCTGATCTTCCTAAGTCAAATCATATCGCTGCTGCTCCGTCAGGGTCTCATGCTGCTAATGGCATGATTGGTACGGTGAACACTAAAAGTAAGAAGAAATCATCCAAGAATTCTTCTCCTATCATAACCTTGCCTGATTCCCCGACAGGAGATTCTTCTGCACAGCTTTCCGCCGATATTCACGCTGTAGAGTCATCTACAGCTAAATCAAAATCCGGTGGGAAAAAGAAAGGGAAGAAGAAGAATAAAGCAGACAAAACTCCAAAGGAGAAAACTAAAAAGGCGGAATCCAATGATGAAAAGCACAAACCTCGTTATCCATGTCTCATTTGTGAAGAGGAACACTTTAGAAGAGACTTCCCTCATCGAGTAGAGGTTGCGAAGATCGTCAAAGGTTCCCAAACTCCTGTTGTTTTGAAGGATCCATTTCCAAAGCAGGATAGTAAAATGATAGGTTCTTCCTCGAGTGCCAATGAAGAACCCATATTGATGATGTCCCATGTAAGGATTGCGACTCGATCGCAAGATTATGGTAGTAAAAGTCCTGTTGATGGCAAAGAAGCATAATCTTCTCATTCTAATCCATCAACCTCAGCTCCCTGTTCTGATCCACTACAGATCGAGAAGCCTAATCCAGACTTAGTAATCAAACCGCCTGCCAAGGGTATACTTCGAAAGTATACTTTCAATCCACATGCGAGAGTAGCCCAGAATTATAACATTGTTGAGGACTTAGCTGTTTCACCCTCGGCAATGTCGGCTTTGGAAGTGCTGCAATCATGCCCAGCACAGCGTAAATTACTTTTGTCGGCTATAGGAGCTGTTGATGTTCAAGACCCGAACCTAATAATCTTTGATCTAGAAAATAGTACACCGCGTTTACCTCATCAAATGGCTTTCCAGATCCCAGTGATAGTAAAAAACAGGCCTATTCATCGGACTGTAATTGATGAGGGAGCTTCGACATGTATTATGTCGATACAGTGCTGGAGATCGCTTGGTTCTCCTTCACTGAATCAATCCCCGACAATTCTTAAGGCCTTTGATGGCCGTGGGTTTCATCCTTTTGGCATTCTATAGGATTTTCCTATAGGGTTTGAAGGAAAAACCGTTAGTCTAGATGTGGAGGTGGTTGATGCCCCTCTAGACTACAACCTTCTTTTGGGTCGAAGTTTCTCTTACGCTATGACAGCGGTCGTTTCATTAGTCTTCCGAGTAATAAAGTTCCCACATAATGGAAAGATCGTAACAATAGACCAGCTGTCTTACTTTTCATCTGACCCAGCCTCTTCAGAGAGTATTCAGCATGTCGGTAAAACAATTATCCCATATAAGGATGTTGGAGTAGGATTAGTTAAAGATGTCGGTTTACTGGGAACTTTTCCTTTTCCTCCAATCAACGCATTGTCTTTGTTTGCATCCATTCATATGATTACATCAGAAACCATTGTTTATGATGATCCTTGGATCGTTCCTTCTGAATCTGAGATAGACTCATTTGGTGATGCTATGCATTTGAGTCCATATGAAATTGCCTATGAAGCCGTGCAGTCTTTTACCAACCCGTGTTCAACCAAAAAAGACTTAATGAATGTGGTCTGTGAGGAATCACTTTTCACATCAACCTCGGAGTTAATAGCGTTTCCCGAAGTTGTTTCATCTGACGAGAAACTTCGTGAAGTCCTGTGTATAGATGATTTACCGTGGGACGATCTCCATCACAGATCTTCGTTTTTACCTGAGGATGATCATTTTGAAAATGATTTCTCATCAATCTTTACAGCTGATTATGTCAAGGAAGCTCAGAATCCCATGAAACATCCTGATTCAGAGCTAAATTTGGGAAATATCTCTCGAACTATTCCCATTGACATTTTGGTTAAGCCTGGAATTGTTGAGAACATTCACATAGGTGCCTCGTGTACAGATGACGAAATTCAGACATACAAGGCCCTATTTCAAGAATTCTGCGACGTGTTTGCCTGGTCCTAAGAGGAAATTCCAAGAATTGATCCTGCGATTGTTGTCCATGAGATCAAGACTTACCCGGATGCTAAACCCGTCCGGCAACATTTGCGTCAGATTCACCCACGAAAAGCTGCTGCAATTAAAGCAGAAGTTGAGAAACTGTTGAAAGCAGGTTTCATTTATCCGATCCCGTTAACGGATTGGGTATCGAATATTGTTCCGGTTAACAAAAAGCAGGGAACAATAAGAATATGCATCAATTATAGGGACATTAATCGAGCTTGTCCAAAAGACAACTACCCAACACCCTATATCGATCAAATCATTCATGATTGTGCCGGCAGTGAAATATTTTCCTTTATGGACGGTTTTTCGGGTTACAATCAAATCAATATTCTACCTGCCGATCAACCAAAAACGGCTTTCATTTGTCCATGGGGGACATTTTCTTATTGCAAATTACCTTTTGGGCTTAAGAATGCCGGAGCAACTTTTCAAACGGCGATGTCTTATGTGTTTCATGACATCAAACACATTGTGTTACCGTATCTCGATGATTTGCCTGCTCATTCATTACATCGAGCTGATCACCTTGTCCATTTACGAGCAATCTTCATGAGGTGTAGGCATTATCATATTCGGTTGAACCCACACAAATGTGTCTTCTGTATAGAAGTGGGACGATTGCTAGGATTTGTAGTTTGAAAAGCCGGCATTCACATCGATCCCTCGAAGGTAGAAGCTATCATCAAATTGCCTCCTCCTTCGAGTCTTCGCCAACTCCAAAGTTTGCAGGGGAAAGCAAACTTTTTACGACGATTCATTCCTAACTACGCCGAGGTTACAAAGGGTTTTACACGGTCGTTGAAACAGAACGCTCAATTCTCTTGGGATGAGATAGCTCAGAAATCTTTTGATGCACTCAAGCACGTGTTGACCCATGCACCGTTGCTGTATCCTCCCAACTACAACCAGGATTACTTTTTGTATCTCGCCACCTCCCATTCCACCATTGGAATGGTCTTAGTTCAGGAAGATGAATTTGGAACGGAACATGTGATATATTACCTTAGTCAGACGTTAAACCCAACTGAGCTAAAATACTCACATGTGGAGAAATTGGCATTGGCAGCCGTTCACGCTGTCCAACGTTTTCGTCACTACATTTTACTACGTAAAACTACAGTCATTTCGGATTGCAACCCTATGATTTACATTTTGACCAAACAATTGCTAGGGGGCAAGTACTCTAAATGGATTGTTATCCTGTAGGAGTTCGACTTGGAGTTTGAGAAATCTAAGTCTAAGAAATCTTTAGTTTTCGCGGAGTTAATGTGTGACTTCCCGTGTGCTGACACGGAAACGGTGGCAGAGGAGCCCATTGCGGACGAATCTTTGTTTCTAATCAGCACTCTAGATCCGTGGTATGGGGATATCATTGTCTATCTCCAGACCCAATCCTTTCGGCCCGAAGATTCAAAGTCGGAACGTCGAAAAATTCTATTCCAGTCCCAACAATACAAAATTATTGGAGATACTCTTTATCGCCGTGGGGTGGACTCTATTTTTCGACGTTGCTTAACTCACGAAGAGGCTGAAAGGGTTGTAAATGACTGTCACTCTAGAGCGTGTGGTGGTCATATGCCTGGGTATGCCATATCCCAAAAGATATTGCGCACTGGCTACTTCTGGCCGTCCTTGTTTAAAGATTGTATTACTGCGTTTCGAAAATGCCACAACTGTCAAGTGTTTGATCGAAAGATGCACGCTCCACCTGCTCCTCTCCACCCTATAATTGCCGTTGGTCCTTTTGCCAAATGGGGTATCGATTTTATTACATGTAACCCTCACTCGGCCGGGGGGCATGCGTATATCATCCTTGCGGTATATTATTTTACTAAGTGGGCCGAGGCGATGCCTACATTCGAGGCAGACGGCAAGACAACTGAAATTTTCATGTTCAATCATATAATTGCTAGGTTTGGTGTCCCACAAGCGATAATCACTGACCATGGGCACCATTTTCGAAACGTTATGATGACAGAACTTACAGGCCAGCTTGGTTTGCGTCACGATAGTTCAAATCCTTATTATCCACAAGCGAATTGTCTGGTTGAGTCCATAAACAAAGTTTTAGTTATCATGATCCGACGAATCATTGGTATTCATCGGTCGAATTGGCACAACATGTTATTTTCAGCACTTTGGGCGTACCGAACCTCAGTGAAAACATCAACAGGGTTCACTCCTTTCCAACTAGTTTATGGTTTGTAAGCTGTGCTACCCATTGAATGCGAAATCCTGTCACTGCAAATGGCCATCGAGTTATTTCCAGCTACTTCTGAAGAGGAAAAGCGTTTATTATACTTAGCTCAATTAGATGAGAATCGACGTGATGCCGCATTGGCGATCGAGACTCACGCAAAACGTATGAAAGCTCAGTATGATTGAAATGTGACCCCTCGAAATTTTTCGGAAGGAGACCTAGTGTTATTATATGATCAAGCTAATGATAAATTAGGTGCTGGAAAATTCATTCCTATGTGGCATGGGCCCTATATTGTCAAGAGAAAGCTAGCAAAAGGGGCCTATGAGTTGGTAGACTTTGACGAGGACTCTTTAGGTAAACCCAGAAATGGTCTTTACTTGAAGAGGTATTATGCTTAAAAGATGGGTATGGAGAATTTTTAGTTAGGTTAGTTTTTCTTTCTAACTGGTGTGTTTGTTAGTTTAGACAGTGTGCTTAGCTTAGAGAGTGTGTTTTCGTCGTTATTCTGGCTTATCCTGGTTTTACTCTTGATATTGCAGATGTCTATGCCTCTCCAAACATACATTGGATTTGCTGATGGTGCTTGTCGTAGTACACGAAATATCTCTTCCGCAGCTTGGGTTATCAATTCGCCCTCTGACGAGTTAGTTTCTATGCATGGGGTGAGCCTCGGTCAAACAACAAACAACATTGCCAAATACAGTGCAGTGATTGAGTTATTGTCTGAATCTATTTCATTTGGGATTCGGCCGTTGATAGTGAGGTTAGATTCTGAACTCGTTGTATTACAGCTTAATAGAGTGTATGCCATTAGAAATCCAGTGTTATTAAGGTTATTTTTGAGAGTGTGTCTCTTGGAACGTGAGTTTGATTACATTGAATATCAGCATATTCCAAGGTATTGAAATACATTAGCAGATGCAATTGCTTCTCGAATGTTAAATAGACATTTGCAATAATCATACATGTAAATTTAAAAACATTTCATCACACATGTTTAACGAGATAAGCCGGTAATAATGATATATATATATATATATATATATATATATATATATATATATATATATATATATATATATATATATATATATATAGGAGTGTGTCAAAAAATACATCGTCTTCGATCATAGGTTGAAAAACACCTTATGATCGACAAAAATGATAAGTACAAAAAACCAAAATGTCACATGTGTCTACAAAACAACCATCCAATCACTGGTGATGATCTCTATACGACACCACTGCACGGGCCACCCTACACAAGAACCTCCTAAAAGGTCCTGGGACCCCGACTACATAGGGCTGAAGCCAGATTGGAATGTCATCTATGGTAGTCTCTGGTATATCTGCTGTAAGATGCTCCAGGTCACTTTCCAACTCAGCCAAAGTCTTTGTGGCCTCATCCTGTGGGGCCAGTGCCGCTGCAACTGGTAGTCTCCTCTCGTAAGGCTGGAGATTGGCTGGACGTCGTGGGCCTACATCTGCATTTTGAAAATCATTACTATCAGTTTTGAGACGATATAAAACAAAAAAAAAAATAGATAGTTTAAAAAACTTGTGGAAAATGAAGTTACCTGTATCATCCTATTGTTCTCCCAGTGGAAGAACCATGTCCGGATCTCCACAAAAATAAACTCCGGCATAAGGAAAATCTTGTATAGAAAAGACCTGGTCTTCTAACCAGCGAAAGTACTCCGGAGTAAATCGGACAACCTCCGTCCCCTCATCAGGATGACGGGCCATAACTGCAACCCATCGCATCAATTTGGGCTCTCGGGGAAGCCCAGCCTCAACAGTGAGCTGCTGTGGGATCAGCATCGGAACCCTCTCTAAGCCAAAACTCACAAATAAAGGCCCATAACCAAAGGTCTTTAGCTGTTCGTTTTTGGCTCTAGTCAGGTGGCCTTTTATATTGGCCAACACAGCATCACACCAGTTGAAAATGGTACCTAGATAGCAATCAATCGCCATCCGCATCTGGGATCCAGTGGCAATGTGTAAAGCGGCAGCCCCACAAAGTCTGGTAACTGTAAAGGCAATCACCTTAAGTTCAGGACGGGATATAGTTTTGATCTCTATCCCCTTTTCCTGAGTCTGAGTGTTACACCACTCTAGTCGGAGAGTAGCGATGGACTGGCCACCCGGCCTAGTCCCGAACAGAGTCAAGTGTTCGCCTCTCTTGGGAAAACCAGTGAGAAAGTAAATATCTTTGGGCTCCATCTCAAGCTGGTGCCCTCCAATATAAAAACACTGGTCCTGAACGTTCCATCTTTCTACCAGCCACTCTAGAAAGCTCACTTGGGCCCTCATGCCAGGTATGGCCCAGTATTTATAAAGACCGCATGCCTTCAAAGGATCAATTGACGGTTGATGATTAATGGCGGCAAAATCAACATCTTCGTTCTCTCTCTCGCGCCAATCAAGCATGGTGAACAATCTACACACCATAAAACATCCATTAGAGTCCATAAAATCAAAAAAAATTGGTCCATTTTGGAGAATTTAGGGTTTAAAAACTTGTTGCGCGGAGTACGCACCCCGCCTTTAGGAACAGAGTGTGGGTACACAGGGTCCCTGAAGGGAAGGTGTGTACCCCCGATATTTTTCCAACTGAGAAAATGTCGGGGTACGCGTGTCCCTAGTGTGGTGCCTGCGTACGCCGAGAGGCGGTTTTTGAAACCCCAAAACCTTCCAAAAATGAAATCTGGGGTCTTAAAAAGAATTCTAAACGGATGAAATTAAAGAGGAGGATGTTGTAAATTACCTGGAAGAGACGGCGTTCAATTTCGACGGTCGGATTCTCCGCAATGTCCACGGGAAGTTTCTTGCCAAAAGCCCTTTTTCTCTCCTCAACAGTAAAATGGTAAAAATGAATTGGTAAAGCCCTTTTTATAGGTTTTTTGGGTAAATAAATGATAAATTTGGTTATTTTTCACCATGAAAAGGTATTTTTCAAAGTATTTTTATCTATCTTCAATAGGTATGAGTAATGTGTTGGTTTTTGTGCAGGATAAAGGATTTTCAGGGAAAATTTTCATTTTTTACAAACAAAAACATCAGAGTCATCTTTAAGTCCTTTTCTGACTCCTAAAACATGAAAAGATTGCCGAGCGTTTCTTTTACACTCGTTAAAACGAAATTAAAAGACGGTCCTCTTACAGCCCTTTTCTGACCGTAAAAACATGAAAAGATTGCTGGATTTTTGTCGTTTCAAACTCGATATTGGAAATAAAACGACGTGTCCTTGATCGCTTTTTACTTTTCAGATCAGAGACACTAATCATGAAATTACTCCGTGGTCGTAAAGATCAAGCGGTTCTCTCAAGTATTATTTTATACTTTTTCGAGCTTGGGAGACACAAATTTACGACAAAGGTCAACCCTGGAGTCTTCTTAAGTTTTTCAGACTCTAAAATTGAAAAACACCGAGTTTCTCCTATACTGGACTCGTTAAAATTTCACAGTAAAAGACCTGTTCGATTACAAACAGGAACGGACCACTCCTTCTTAGGGTTCGAATCTAAACTAAGTTGGACTCATCCGAAGGATAAGCTTATAATCAAGCAAATGTTATCCTCCTCAAGCTTGTAAAAAATAAAGAGGTACTTGCCAGAAATGGTGGGGGAAAAGAGAGAAAAATGAGCCTATTTGTTATACTCTGTCTCGAAAAAACCTTATCACCACTCTTGAACACGACACTTTTCATTCACCTGTGTTGGGAAATCCTTTACCTAATAGGTGATCAAACCACATTGAAATGCTTCAACCGGTTTCTGGGTATTAACTTTGGGTCAATTGTCACCAAGCCATCTGTTGTGTCGTTATGTGTTCAAGAGGTCACTCCAAATAAACCATTCATCTGTAAAATATCTGTCATCCATATTGACCATCCTTGAGTCAGTCCTTACAGCTACATTTCTTCAACTTGATCTATGATTTCGTGTTGTGGGCTTGCCTGCAACGGATCACTTTCTATTGACATCAGCACATTATTTAGAAAGATGATCTAGGAATCGTCAGTACCTTGAGATCTACATGCCTCAATGGCAGGCTTCTCGCCTTCGACGACAGTTTACATCATTGAATTTTGATCGAAGGATTCCGTGATATGTTCGACATCAACACATTCATTCACATCTCACAGATTGTAATGGGTACTTTGAGAGCCATTGACATCACTGGTGGTTTCTCTCACACTTGTTAACAGTTTACATCATTGACTGGTAATCAAGTGGTTTCTACCATGTTCTACATCAACTCATTTATTTGCATGGATAGAATCATACTATTTCGGGAAGTAGAAATGAAGACCCTGGATCTAGTTTCCGCCATCCAGGCTGCGAGGAGTTTTGTATTCATTATACAGTAGACTAATCATAAACAGATGGTTGCGTCCATGCTGTGCCTACAAGTGTCTATGATTATGATGTATTGGAAAATCATTCCTATATCAGAGCTGTAGTTAGTTTGTTAGTTAAGTTTTCAATCTGAGTATGGGAATGCCTACCTCAGCGATGATATGATCTCATATATGTATTTTTTGTTGAATATTTGCAGGTTCCAACTGGGCTCTCCACAAGATAATCCTCGAAATGATAAAGTGCTTCACCCTTCGTAGATGATATAAAACCCTAATCTACTACAGACCTCGCACTTTAGGGGGCAATCTGTTACACTAAAATTTTTCACCATGACTATTTTCAGTCAGTATGGCTCCATCAATAACCATACTGTCCTCCTTTGCAAGTCTTATACCTCTGCTCCTCATGTCAAACTCCAAAAAAGAGAGAAAGCCTTTAAAAGTCAATATAACTCTGGTTACGCAGTTTCTCTTACTCTTACCTGCGTGTACGCACCTCAAGTACATAATACCTGCGTACTTGTATGCTCTGTCTGTAAAAGGGTGAGTGCGTACTCCTGTAAAAGTCAAAAGGCGCAAGTTTTACTTCCAAAAACTTACTTTTCGTCGATTCTAGAGCATTCTAGAAGATGGTTTGACATGGATTGAGCACCTCCAGATGGTTCATGCATCCCAATGAAAGAGGAACTTATCCCATGAAGAGGGGAGCTATCCCTTCTAAAGAGGGGCTTATCCCATTGATGGTCGACCTGTTTAACTTCCTCCAAAGCATTATAAATACAGGCATTGGGCCAGAGGGAGAAGAGGTTGAAAGCTGAACATTCCTAAGGGTAGATGCTGCTGAAATTAGGACTCCCTTATAGAGCTTGAGAAGATAGATTCCATTCCTTTCTTAGCTTCATTTGGAAGTGGGTGAGCTGATAAAAGTAGAGGATAACTCTTGCTGGACCCTGGGAGGGACCTGCACAACACCAAGGCACTGGTTGTAAGGTTTCTTTTGTTTCCAATTAATACAATTAAGTTCATTTTTCTCAAAAAGTTGCTATATATAATTTGTTTCATAAACGCCTTGGTCTTTATGATGAATATGTTTTATTATATGAGTTATTTAGGTGCTATGTAATCGTTTGCTTGTTAGTGAATGCAGGCTTCAAGGAGAAGGAGCTCATCTGGATCGAAGAGGCTTGGCTGCTACAAACAGCGTTGGACTAAAGGTAAGACTTGAACACCTGGTTGCTTGTATTTTAAATGCATATTTAGGGAAAGATAGTGCTTGATTGTTTTGTTTGTCACTAGAAAGCCTTAGCTTCTAGGAAGGTCGGTTTTGTCCGCAAAATTGACTCTTTCCCCATGACAGATCACATCTTAGAAAATATAGTACCGCGTGGTTGCACATGTAGTAGATAACACTTTTAAAGAAAATGCACTCAGATTGATGATTTCAGTATGTTATTATTATTTCGTGACATTAAGTAATTATTATTGGAATACTGCAATGTTTGGATGAGTAACTCATAGTAAATTCAAGTCTTGTTTTCTTACAAACTGCATTGTGATAATGGCAACCCATTGAATATTACATTACCTCTAAAAATACACTAACAACAAGTTAGATATGGAGGTTACGCAAAATTAATAAAAAATTATCATAATTGTAAGGATTAAAAAATTATCTTTTTTTAAGTGGTTTCCCTTCACTGCAACTGACTCAAATAACTTAAAAATGAACAACAAAGTTAATAAAAAGTATAGGACTAGCTCAATTATTTGCTGAGATTGATAATTTGGAGGAAATTATGAAGATTCAATATGTGCAATAATTGAGGTAATGCGAGATAATGGTCTATAAATGGACAACATTCCTTATTTCCGAGTTGTTTCTTGTCCTCCCTAGTTTACTGAGAATCAATGTAGAGTTTTGAACTTACAACCTACTAGTATTTCCTTACCTTGGTTGGATTAGGATATGGGAGTGAAAATGGGATAATTTTTAGAAGTTTCAGTGAGGAGGAGGACAATGAAGTTTTGTAAGAGTTGAATAGTGGTCTTTGTGGTGGTTATATTTCTTCTAAAACTACAACTCATAATATAGTTAGGAAACTCATAAGA
The DNA here is from genome assembly GCA_031772625.1 of Pinus tabuliformis. NCBI lineage: Eukaryota > Viridiplantae > Streptophyta > Pinopsida > Pinales > Pinaceae > Pinus > Pinus tabuliformis. Next base: position 788,473,083 of record CM062820.1, on the reverse strand, counting down.
TAGTTAGGGATGATTATTATCGACACGCCTTTATTTTCAAAATATTCATGCTTATGTGTTAGTGGGTTGGAATGCTCTGCCAACAATTAGGGTGTCTCCCTAGTGTGAAATCCTAACTAAACCTTACATTGTTTGGGATAAGATCCCCATCCAGTTTGTAGGCCCGACTATCATCATGTTGGTTTCACTCCTAGCTATCAAATGAGGAGATGTCAGGATGAGGGAAAGAATGGAATGCTCAGAAAATGTGGATGAGATCAACTCAATATTGACAATAAGCATGCCACAAGATGAGTTAGTGAGCTAAAACCATATCAGACATGCATGAACAAGAATATGCCAAAGGTTAATTGCTAACTAGTTCACAATAAGTTATTGACATGGCATGAAATAGGAAAGTTAGGAATCATACGAAAAATGCAAGCAATAAGCCAAGAATCAGTTCATTAACATATCGCCACATGAAAGAACACATATAAACAAGGTGGGAATACAAGATAGCCAATACAACCACCATAAAGATACATGAGAATTAATGCCAAAAGTGAAGAACTCCTTATTATCGATGTTGTATATTCAAGTACATATTCATCAATTTCATTAAGGGCTAGTAGTGGAACGTGGGCTGACTAATACCATACTATCTCCTAAAGAAAAATCCTAGCCTCACCATAACTCACCCTACTAGCTTCCAGGAGCTAAGTGCCTCTCGCTTCTTAAGCACAAGTCAACTCTCTAATGCTAGTTCTAGATGAAGTGCTAAAATTTACTTTAAAAATGAGGCATGAGGGCATATTTATAGAAATTAGGTGATTTTTCACCTACTATGACCCTTCACCTACCCTCATAGCTCTTGAACTTACTCATGACTCTCTCAAGTCTAATGACTATTACATTCCCAATTGGTATCTGCATAGCTATTAGCATCATGATAAGAAACATTTACGTATTGATAGAATAACAATTGTGAGGAGAATAGAGAAGGTTCTTGGAAACCTTGGGGTATTCATTGCTAATGTTGTTACCGGGTCATGATACAAGGTTAATTTGTTCGCTTGTTGTATTGAATGACTATTTTCCTACTAATGCACTTCATTTTCCTATCGATGATCATCCAAACAACTTATGATGTTGTGCCATTGGGATTGTTGAATGGTCCTAGAAAATTGTATGGATCCAAATTTCCTTTTAGTTGAAACCCTAATTATAGAACCCTCCATATTACTTTTTCATTTGTGAGAAATGCCTCACTGAAATTAATGTCCTAATTGTGTTTCTATGTTTTGTAGGAAGTTGATAACAATGTGTAGACTTTGTAAGAAACCCTATCTTCCTCAACATAGGTCAACATTCTCAATCCCTCTCTTCTATCTGCAAGAAAATTGCAATGGTCATACACATTTAAATTTGAAGGATAGTATTAGGAATTTGATAAATTCATGAAAAACGAACACCAATTTTGGACCCCTATATAGTCCTTTTTGTATTGCAATAGCATTAAGGTATGTGTAGCTCACATAGGATCCATGACATAATCCCAGAGGTACTCCATCGATCTGTGTTTTAAGTGAAATATCCTGGGATTTATCATCATCCATAGACATAAGATAGTGGAGGCATAAATTATAGAATATATTTTGTATACAACTTCATTATCCTGCAGTGTTAAGAGGCATGTATATTTTTCACTGCAAGGTGCTCACTTCTCTATTTTATTTTTAGTCTCAACAATAATTTTGGCATGTTTTACGTAATAGGATGGCTAATACCATAGATGCAAATTGCATAGGCATATTTGAGTCAAGGGAATGTGTTAATATATCTCCCTCTAGGAGCTCCACAAAGAAAAGGCCCATTCTTGCATGCCATAACTTCTTCAATAACATTTTTTCATCAATATCATTCCCTCGAGGTATAATCATAATGAACCCAAACCCTAAATTTTTTCCTGCCTTTGCAAATTCACTTTTCAAAACTGATGCTTTGGAAAATGGTTCGGGGATAACCTATAAATGAGCATGATTAGCCATCCTTAGATTCAAGTGTCTCTCAAATACAATCATTACATTTCCATGCTTCCTAGAATATCATTTAAGAACATGATTAAGCCTCTTTAATTCACTATTTGCATCTAAAGGCAGAGAAAGGGTAGAAGGTAAATGTTCAATGGTAACTATAAACTCATGTTCTTCAACTAATGGATAATTGGCCATCTCAACATAAAAATTGTCCCTGACACTTACTACAAAATAGATATCTAGATTAGGGCTTGACAAGTGAAACTAGTAGGGATTGTGTATATTAGAAAATATATTTCTCCTCTCCTTTCTAGTGTCATAGCTAAATTTGTAGTCCCCACTTTTGTCACGTATAACTTTCTTAAAAAATCAAAGAAGATGTCAGGTGGAGGAAAATCAATACTCACACCATCATTGGAGGTGTGGAAAAAATTGCGCTCTACACATCTTTCTCATTTACCCTAGCTGATAAAATAAAAAAATGCCCCTTGAGAACATATTTTCATGAACAAGAACCATATGATAAATATTGGAAACACAATCGTTCACCATCTTGAGGGCCTACTCTGTGCTACTTTTGCAGTACTTCTTCCAATAATTTCCTAGTTCCAATTAGAATCATCATCATTTGTTAGGTCCCTATAATACTAGTGATTCCCCCATTAATATTGTCATTGTAGCCCTTATTGTTATTGTTGTGCCCCTATTTTCCCCATATTGTTATTATTGTGCCCCATAGAAGCCCACTATTGCTATTTTTGTGCCCTTATGTTATTATTATTATATCGGCTTTGATTATATTGTGACCCCTTAGACTCCTATATATATATAAAGGAGGTTTTGACATTTGTATCATCCAAGAATTATTCATTTGTGTAATGTAAAGGAGGTTTCCCCCTTGAAGATGCTAATTTATAAGCCATTGGTCTATATTTTCTATCTTTTTGTGAGCTGGTTTCATAACATTTGGTATCAGAGCTTTCGATTCTAGGGTTTCACTGTTCCAAAATAGGTCATCATGGCATATTCGCTATAACTTCTTTTCTACAACGTTTCAGAAGCTAAAAAAAACCCCTTTGAGACAACATCTCGATGATCCTCGAGTCTGAATTTTAGATCTTATCCCATTATGTTTTCAGAGCCAAGAAACTTAGGGTTACATCCAAAACGGGTGACCTTGGGAAAATCATCAGAACATTCTCTCTGAGTATCAGATTTAAATTTCATTAAAAGTTTCAGAAAGAGGACAGACTGTAGTTTTCTGTGCATCATTTTCAGGTCCGAAAGTTGAAACATTGACATGTGGCACTTTGTACAATTTTTCTCTCCTGAAAAGGTGTATAATCACGTCATCTTGGGAGATTGAGCATAACACTTTCTTGGAGAATCCAATTTTGATAAGAATTATGGGTTGGAAAAAGGACTCAGAGGGCTACCATATTTCACAATGTCAGATCTTGGAGATCCAAAATTTTAGAGATATATCAAATACAATATCGAGCTCCTACAAAGTGAAAAAAGGTGTGTATTCTTTTAAAATTTTGCATAAGTTTGGTTTGAAAAATTAGTTTGAAGGAATTCAAAGGGCATAGTGAAGCATAATTATCATTAATTGATGCCTCGAAGAAATAAAATGGAAAAACCTAGTAAGCAACCTGAAAGCACTAGCATGACTCATGATAAAGAAGAAGAAACGCGACATGATATGTCAAAATTACGAGACCGAGTGCAAAAAAATTCACTTTCACAAAAAGTAACAAAAGCTAAAATGGATGGTTTAAATAAAGACGTGGAAGCTAAGATGGATGGTTTAAAAAAAGGCTTGGAAGCTACGATGGAGGGTTTAAAGAAATGTGTAGAAGCTAAGATGAATGACATGGAAGCTAAGATGAATGACGTGGAAGCTAAGATGGATGGCGTGGAAGCTAAGATGGATGGTCTAAATAAATGCATGGAAGCTAAGATGGAAGATTCGAAGACAGATTTGGCAAATTTTCTACAGGAAATGATTATTAATGGTGAAAGGGTAGTAAAGGAAACTCATGATGAGACAAAATAAATGTTAATCATGATTTCATAGACTCTAATGTTGGTTCGAAGACCCAACATGTTCCAAATATCAATACAAGGAAGTTTGATGGCAAGGATCCCGTAACATGGATACTACAGATGGAGCAATATTTTGATCTCCATAATGTGCAAAACACACCAAAAGTACGCATTGCAACTTTATATTTGGAACCAAATCAGTTAGTACAATGGATTTTCTCTCATGAACAAATTGTCACGTGGGCAATTTTTATGGATGAAATGATAGCACATTATGAGGATACAAAAAGAAACATTTTTTTTAGCTAAGTGATAAATCTCAAATAAAAGGGTTCAATGATGGAGCACTTTGAGGACTTCCAAAAATTGAATATAAGGGTAAAACTAATTCCAGAGGAGCATAGGATTGATGTGTTCTGTTGGGTCCCTATAATACTAGTGATTACCCCATTACTATTGTAGTTATACCCCTTATTAATATTTTTGTGCCCCTATTGTCCCCATATTGTTATTACTGTGCCCCATAGAATCCCTCTATTGTTATTTTTGCGGCTTTATATTATAATTGTTAGGTTGGCTGGGTTATATTGTGACTCCTTAGACTCCTATATATAGAAAGGAGGTTTTGTCATTTGTATCATCCAAGAATTGTTCATTTATGTAATGTAAAAGAGGTTTCCCCCTCGAAGAGGCTGAATTTTAAGGCGTTGATCTATCTTTTCTATCTTTTTCTTGAGTTGGTTTCATAACTTTTGGTTTCAGAGCTTTGGATTCTAGGGTTTCGCTGCTCCAAACAGTCATCGTGGCATTTTCGCTATAACTTTTTTTCTGCGACATTTCAAAAGTTGAAAAAAAACCCATTTGAGAAGACATCGCGCTAAATCTCAGGTCTGAATTTCAGAGCTTTTTGCGCTATGTTCGGGGAGAAATGATCTGAGGAAGTTTGGCTTTTTGCAGACTCCTGAATTACATTCCAAACAGGTGACCTGGGGAAAATCATCATAACTTTTTCTCTGAGCATCGGATTGAAATTTCGTAAGAAGGTGTAGAAAGAAGACAACCTTTAGTTTCCTCTATATATTTTTTAGAGCTAAAGGTCGAAACAGTGACTCATGGCATGTCGTACAAGTTCACTCTACTGAACTAGTCTATAATCTGGTCACTGTGGGAGATTTCGCATAACTCTTCCTTGGAGAATCCAATTTGGATCAGACTGGTCGCATTGGAAAGAGGACATAGAGGGCTACCACAGACCGCAATTTTAGAACTGGATGATCCGAAATTACAGAGATACATCAGATTCAATATTAGGCTCCTACAGTGTAGTTTTTTTTAAATTTTTGCATAAGATTGGTTTGAAAAAATAGTTTGAAGGAATTCAAAGGGCTTAGTAAAGAATTATTATTGCTAATTGATGCCCTGAGGAAAGAAAATTCAAACACCTAGTAGGCAACCTAAAAGCTCTAGCATGACCCATGAAGAAGAGGAAGAAATGCAACATGATATATCAAAATTACGAGACCAAGTGCAACAATTGTCACTTGCACAAAATGGAACAAAATCTAAGATGGATGGTTTAAAGAAAGATTTAGAAGCTAAGATGGATGGTTTAAATAAAGGCATAGAAGCTAAGATGGACGATTTAAAGATAGATTTGAAGACAGACATGGACGAATTGAAGATAAATATGAATAAGTTGCTACAAGAAATGGTCACTAATGGTGAAAGGGTAGTAAAGGAAACTCATGATGACAACAAAAGAAATGTTAATCATGATTCCATAGACTCTAATGTTGGATGGAAGACCCACCATATTCCAAAAATAGATATGAGGAAGTGTGATGGCAAGGATCCCGCAACATGGATATTACAGATGGAGCAATTTTTCGATCTCAATAATGTGCAAAACACACAAAAGGTACGTATTGCAACTTTATATTTGGAACCAAATCAGTTTGCATGGTATCAATGACTTTGATATCGTAAACAATTTATCACTTGGGCAATTTTTACGGAAGAATTGATAGCACATTATGAGGATACAAAAAGCAACACTTTTTTTATTCAATTGATAAGTCTCAAACAAAAGGGTTCAATAATGGAGCACATTGAGGAGTTCTAAAAATTGAACATAAGGGTGAAAGATATTCCAGAGGAGCATAGGCTTGATGTGTTCATAGGGTCTTTAAAGGATAATATCCAACATGATATTCGCCTTTGGGAACCTGATTCATTAGAGAAGGCATTCAGGTTAGCAAGAAAAATGGAAAGCAAAATTATGGTAACCAGGAAGCATACCACTCACAACTATAAAGATGGAAGTGTTGTTGCCCCTAGTGTTCCACAACCTTTAAGGTTGACGCCACAACAATTGGAAGAAAAAAGAGCAAAAGGGCCTTGTTACAGTTGTGATAGCAAATACACTAAAGGTCATAAGTGTGCTGAGAAGAAATTATTCTACATAGATTGTGAAGAGGAAGAAGAAAAGGAGCAAGAAAGGTCAAAAGAAGAGGATATACTCCAAGAACAAAGCCTAGATAAAGAAGAAATGAATCCGACCATATCTTGTAATGCATTGGCTGGAATTACCACTCCTCAAACCATCAAGATAGAAGGACAAATCAAGAATAAAAAGGTAATAGTGTTGATTGATTCAGGAAGCACCCATAATTTTATTCATTGTAAGGTAGCAAAAGAATTGAATTGCTTCCTATATCCAGCACCAGAATGTCAAGTGATGATTGCAAATGGAGGAACAATAAATTGCTCTGGAAAGTGCCATAATATCAAGCTATCGATGGGAGAATATGTATTGACTAGCCCAATGCTTTCCATTCCAATGGGAGGTGTTGATGTTGTACTAGGAGTCCAATGGCTACAATCCCTGGGTACAATAGCTTTTAATTTCAAGAATTTTTCATCATATTTTCTGCGGAAGGAAAGGAAGTTGAATTAAGGGGTATTGCAAGGAAAACAGGAAAGATAATCAACTCTAATGGTATGACAAAGCTTCTAAAAAAGGAACAAGGAGGTGTAATTGCACAATTATGTTCGCTAGATGTTTCCACATTGCAATCATCTATTTCTCCAGATCTCCAAAAAGTCTTGGACAATCATTCCAAGGTATTTGAGACTCCCAAAGGTCTCCCACCTATGCGTGATCATGATCATGCTATTCATCTGATTCTAGTAAGTGTTCCTCCAAACATCAGGCCGTACATATATCCCTATGCCCAAAAGAGTAAAATTGAATGTATGGTTGCAGAAATGCTAGAGGCTGGTATAATTCAACAGAGTCAAAGTTCTTTCTCTGCTCCAGTAGTATTGGTGCACGAGAAGGATGGATCATGGAACATGTGTCCGGATTATATGGAGCTCAACAAGCTCACTATTAAAGATAAGTTTCCCATTCCTATCATTGATGAATTGCTAGATGAATTTCATGGATCAATTTACTTCACCAAGTTGGATCTTCGTTCAGGATATCATCAAATCAAAATGAAGGTTGAAGACATTCCGAAAATAGCATTTAGAACTCATGAGAGTAATTATGAATTTTTGGTCATGCCTTTTGGCCTTACCAATACACCTTCAACATTTCAAGGTTTGATGAATTCAATTTTCAAACCATTCCTTAGAAAATTCGTGTTAGTATTTTTTGATGATATACTAATCTACAACAAGTCTTGGAAGGATCATGTTGAACATGTTGACAGGGTGCTATAACTATTGGAGGAGAAACAATTATATGCAAAATGATCCAAATGTTTCTTTGGAGTCCAAAAGGTGGAATATCTGGGTCATATTGTATCTCATGAAGGAGTTAAGGTAGACCCTAGCAAAATCAAAGTCATTAAGGAATGGAAAATCCCCACATCCATAAAGCATCTGCGAGGATTTCTCGGGTTGACGGGGTATTATCGCAAGTTTGTTAAGGATTATGGGAGAATAGCAGCACCTCTAACAACATTATTGAAGAAAGATGCATTTTCATGGACTCTGGAAGCAACAAAGGCCTTCGAACATCTTAAAGATGCAATGTGCCAAGCACTGGTCTTAGCTACACCGGACTTCACAGAAACATTTATTGTGGAATGTGATGCTTCAGGAAATGGAATTGGTGTTGTTCTAATGCAATATGAAAGACCCATTTCTTTTGAAAGTCGTCCAATCAAGGGAAAGTTTTTACACAAAGCTATTTATGAGAAGGAAATGTTGGCAATACTCCATGCACTTAAGAAATGGCAACCCTACCTAATGGGAAGACACTTCAAGGTAAAAACAGATCATCATAGCCTTAAACACTTCTTAGAACAAAGATTATCCTCTGAAGAGCAACAAAAGTGGGTCACAAAGATGTTGGGTTATGACTTTGAAATCATCTACAAAAAAGGGAAGCAAAATGTGGTGGCAGATGCACTCAAGAAAGGATGGGGATGTGGAAGCATTGTTGTCCGAAATTTCTATATCCAACCAGATTAGATAAATGAAGAAAGGGAGGAATAGAAGAATGACGAAGAAGTGTGGGAACTTATTCCAAAGTTACAACAAGATTCCAGTACGTCTGATACATTTAGCTGGAAAAATGATTCGTTATGGTACAAAGATCGCTTATACCTCTGTAAGAATTCCCAGCTAAAACAAAAGATTCTTATGGAATTGCACACTTCTCCCTTAGGAGGGCACTCAGGATTTTTAAAAACTTACCACAGGGTTAAGAAGGAATTTTTTTGGGATGGCCTTAAATCAGATATTCAAAAGTTTGTGGCGGAATGTTTGGTTTTCCAACAAAATAAAGTTGAAACAATTAAGACACCGGCTCTATTGCAACCTTTATCCATTCCAAGCCAACGTTGGGAGGAGGTCTCAATGGATTTTATCATAGGTTTACCCAAGTCTGAGGGAAAGAGTGTCATCATGGTGGTAGTTGATAGACTTACCAAGTACGCACACTTTTGTGCATTATCACATCCATTTAAAGTCAGTACAGTTTCTACTGCATTTATGGAAACAATTCAAAAGCTACATGGAAACCCAAAGATTATTGTAAGTGACAGAGATCCCATTTTCACTGGAAATTTTTGGACATAATTATTTTCTTGTCTTGGTACTTAGTTAGCTCATAGCTCATCTTATCATCCTCAATCTGATGGGAAAACTGAGATAGTAAACAAATGTTTGGAAGGATATCTTCGTTGCTTTGTATCTGATAAACAGACACAATGGGCCAAATGGTTGCCTCTGGCAGAATGGTGGTATAACACTTCCTTCCATATAGCAACAAAAATGACCCCATTTATGGCACTTTATGGGTATCAGCCACCATCCATCACATCATATTTAAGAGAAAATTCTAAGGTTCAGGCAGTGGAACATCACATCGAACATCAACAACAAGTCCTCCAACTCTTAAAGGATAACCTCGTGTTGGCACAGAATAGAATGAAACAACAGGCAAATCAACATCGCAGCGAAAGAAGTTTTGATGTAGGTGATTGGGTATTCCTATGGCTACATCAATATAAGAAAATTTCCCTCAAGCAAGCTAAGAAGGATAATAAATTATCACCAAAGCATTATGGTCCGTACAAGGTGTTGCAAAATATTAGTACTATGGCATACAAATTGGAGCTTCCTGCAGCTTCTTGATTGCACCTAGTTTTCCATGTTTCATGTTTAAAGAAGGTTATAGGTGACAAGCTCCCAGTTCAAACTATATTGCCAGAACTTGACGAGGAAGGAAAAATTGTATTGCAACTGGAAGCAGTCACGGAAACAAGAACTCGACAGCTACGAAATTGATCAATTTCGGAGTATCTTATCAAGTGGAAGAACTTATATGCTGAAGATTCCACATGGGAGGATGAGAATTTTATACAGAAGTATCCAGAACTACTCAAGCGTTGAGGACAACACTTTTTTGAAGGAGAGGGGCATGTTGGGTCCCTATAATACTAGTGATTACCCCATTACTATTGTAGTTATTCCCCTTATTAATATTGTTGTGCCCCTATTGTCCCCATATTGTTATTACTGTGCCCCATAGAATCCCTCTATTGTTATTTTTGTGGCTTTATATTATTATTGTTAGGTTAGCTGGGTTATATTGTAACTCCTTAGACTCCTATATATAGAAAGGAGGTTTTGTCATTTGTATCATCCAAGAATTGTTCATTTATGTAATGTAAAGGAGGTTGCCCCCTCGAAGAGGCTGAATTTTAAGGCATTGATCTATCTTTTCTATATTTTTCTTGAGCTGGTTTCATAACATGTTCATAAGGACTTTAAAGGATAACATCCAACATGAGGTTCTCCTTTGGGAACCTGATTCATTGGAGAAGGCATTCAGGTTGGGAAGAATAATTGAAAGCAAAATTATGGAAACAAGGAAGCCTACCACTCACAATTATAAAGATGGAAGTGTTGTTGCCCCTAGCCTTCCACAACATACAAGGTTGATGCCACAACAATTGGAAGAAAAAAGAGAAAAAGGGCTTTGTTATAGTTGTGATAACAAATACACTAAAGTTCATAAGTATGCGGAGAAGAAATTACTTTACATAGATTGTGAAGAGGAGGAAGAAAAGTAATAAGAAACGTCAAAAGAAGGGCATGTACACTAGGAACAAACCATAGAGAAAGAAGAAACGAATCCTACAATATCTTGTGATGCATTGGTCAGAATTACCACTCCTCAAACTATCAATATAGAAGGACATATCAAGAAGAAAAAGGTAATAGTGTTGATTGATTTGGGTAGTACCCATAATTTTATTCCTTGTAAGATGGCCAAGGAATTGAATTGCTTCCTATATCCAACACCAGAGTGTCAAGTGATGGTTGCAAGTGGAGGAACCATAAATTTCTCTGGAAAGTGCCATAATATCAATCTATCCATGGGAGAATATGTATTGAATAGCCCAATGCTTTCTATTCCAATGGGTGGTGCTGATGTTGTACTAGGAGTCCAATGGCTACAATCCTTGGGTGCAATAACTTTTAATTTTCAAGAACTTTTCATGAAATTTTCTTCAGAAGGAAATGAAGTTGAATTAAGGGGTATCACAGGGAAACCGAGAAAGATACTTAGCTCTAACCGAATGAAAAAGAATCTAAGGAAAGAACAACGAGGCATAATTGCACAATTATGTTTGCTAGAGGCTCCCAAATCAAAATCATCTATTTATCTATATCTCTAAAAAGTCCTAGACAATCAATCCAAGGCATTTGAGACTCCCAAAGGCCTCCAACCTATTCGTGATCATGATCATGCTATTCATTTGATTCCAGGAAGTGTTCCTCCAAACATCAGGCCTTACAGATATCCTTATGCCCAAAAGAGTGAAATTGAACGTATGGTTGCAGAAATGCTAGAGGTTGGTATAATTCAACCTAGTCAAAGTTCTTTCTCTACTCCAGTAGTATTGGTTCACAAGAAGGATGGATCGTGTTACATGTGTATGGATTATAGGGAGCTCAAAAAGCTCACTATTAAAGATAAATTTCAAATTCGTGTCATTGATCAATTATTGGATGAATTTCATGGATCAATTTACTTCGCCAAGTTGGATCTTTGTTCAGAATATCAACAAATCGGAATGAAGACTTTCAAGGTTTGATGAATTCCATTTTCAAACCCTTCCTTAGAAAATTTGTGTTAGTATTTTTTTATGATATACTAATCTACAAAAAGTCTTGGAATGATCATGTTGAACATGTTGACAGGGTGCTCAAACTATTGGAGGAGAAAACATTATATGCAAAAAAAATCCAAATGATTTTTGAAGTACAAGAAGTGGAATATTTGGGTCATATTGTATCTCATGAAGGTGTTAAGGTAGACCCTAGAAAAATTAAAACCATTAAGGAATGGAAAATCCCCACATCCATAAATCATCTGTGAGGATTTCTCGAGTTGACAAGGTATTATTGTAAGTTTGTTAAGAACTATAGGAGAATAGTAGCACCTCTAACAACATTATTGAAGAAAGATGCATTTTCATGGACTTCAGAAGCAATGAAGGCCTTTGAACATCTTAAAGAGGCAATATGCCAAGAACCGGTCTTAGATACGTTGAACTTCACAAAAACCTTTATTGTGTAATGTGATGCCTCAGGAAATGTAATTGGTGTTGTTTTAATGCAAGAAGAAAGACTCATTACTTTCGAAAGTCTTCGAATCAAAGGAAAGTATTTACACAAAGCTATTTATGAGAAGGAAATGTTTGCAATACTACATGCACTTATGAAATGGCAACCCTACCTATGGGAAGACACTTCAAGGTAAAAATAGATCAAGATAGTCTTAAATACTTTTTAGAGCAAAGATTATCTTTAGAAGAGAAGAAAAATTAGGTCACAAAGATGTTGGTTTATGACTTTGAAATCATTTACAAAAAAGGGAAGCAAAATGTTGTGGCAAATACACTCTCAAGAAAGGGTGAGGATGTGGAAGAATTTCTTTGCGTCATTTCTATTATCTGACCAGATTGGATAAATGAAGCAAGGGATGAATGGAAGAATGATGAAGAAGTGTGGGCACTCATTCAAAAGATACAACAAGATCATAGTACATTTGATACATTTAGCTAGAAAAATGATTCGTTATGGTACAAAGATCGCTTATACATATGTAAGAATTCCCAACTAAAACAAAATATTCTTATGGAATTTCACACCTCTCCCTTAGGAGGGCACTCAAGATTTCTAAAATCTTACCATAGGGTTAAGAAGGATTTTTTTTGGGATGGCCTTAAATTGCATATTCAAATTTTTGTGGTGGAGTGTTTTGGTTTTCCAACAAAATAAAGCTAAAATGATTAAAACCCTAGGTCTATTACAACATTTATCTATTCCAAGCCAACATTGGGAGGAGGTTTCAATGGATTTTATCACAGGTTTATCCAAGTCCAAAGGAAAGAGCGTTATCATGGTGGTAGTTGATATACTTACGAAGTATGCACACTTTTGTGAATTATCTCATCCATTTAAAGTGAGTAAAGTTTCTATTGCATTTATGGAAACAATTAGAAAGCTACATGGAAACCTAAAGATTATTGTAAGCGACAGAGATCCCATTTTCACTAGAAATTCTTGGACAAAATTATTTTCTTGACTTGGTACTCAGTTAGCTCATAGCTCATATTATCATCCTCAATCTGATGGTAAAACTAAGATAGTAAGAAAATGTTTGGAACGATATCTTCGTTTCTTTGTATCTGATAAACAGATGCAATGGGTCAAATGGTTGCCTCTGGCTGAATGGTGGTATAACACTTCCTTCCATACTTAAGCAAAAATGACCCCATTTATGGAACTTTATGGATACCATCCACCATCCATAACATAATATTTAAGAGAAAATTCTAAGATTCAAGCATTTGAAGATCACTTCGAGCATCAACAACAAGTTCTCCAACCCTTAAAGGATAACCTCACTTTGGCACATAATAGAATGAGACAACCGGTAGATCAACATCACAGTGAAAGAAGTTTTGATGTAGGTGATTGGGTATTCCTACAGCTACAACCATATAAACAAATGTCCCTCAAGCAAGCTAATAAGGATAATAAATTATCACCAAAGTATTATGGTCCATACAAGGTGTTGCAAAATATAGGTACTATGGCATACAAATTGGAGCTTCCTGCAACTTCCCAAGTGCACCCAATTTTCCATGTTTCATGCTTAAAGAAGGTTATAGGTGACAAACTCCCAGTTCAAACAATATTTCTAAAACTTGAAGAGGAAGGAAAAATCATATTGGAACCCGAAGTAGTCACAAAAACAAGAACGTGATAGCTATGAAATCGATCAATTTCAGAGTATCTAATCAAGTGGAAGAACTTACCCAATGAAGATTCCACATGGGAGGATGATAATTTTATACAAAAGTATCCAAAAATACTCAAGCATTGAGGACAACACTTTTTTGAAGGAGAGGGGCATGTTAGGTCCCCATAATACTAGTGATTCCCCCATTAATATTTTCATTGTATCCCTTATTGTTATTGTCGTTACCCTATTGTCCCTATATTATTATTATTGTGCCCCATTGAAGCCCACTACTGTTATTTTTGTGCCCTTATATTATTATTGTTATGTTGGATTTGATTATATTATGACCCCTTAGAATCCTATATATAGAAAGTAGGTTTTGTCATTTGTATCATCCAAGAATTTTTCATTTGTGTAATGTAAAGGAGGTTTCCCCTCGAAGAGGCTAATTTCTAAGTCATTGATCAATCTTTTCTATATTTTTGTGAGTCAGTTTCATAACATCATCATCATCTAAGTCTAAGTCTAAAAGATGATTCCCTCTAGCAATGGAATATTGTGAACTGATATCCACTTCCAAATGCCATCGACTAGAATTTTTCTTCTCATTTCATTCTTTCATTCTTCCAACTGTGATTCCACTTTTATCTCCATGCCTAGGAGTGTCAGCAAAATCAAAATTTCCATCGCTAATTCCAAGACCTTTTATCCTCCTTACATTATTAAGAAAATCTTCAAGACTTATCGAACTATGATCATATTCATCATTATGGTATTTTGAAGAGTTTCTTGTCTTAAATGAATGCATCAAATTATGTTCTAAATTTTTAGAAATCACAAGTTGGTCATTCCTTCTCTCTTGTATGTAGTTTCTCTTTAGGACACCTCTCATTACATTTGTGTATGTTGTGTTCCTGGAAAATATTACTATATTTCACCTTGGACAAAGCCAATCCACTTGTTTCATTTCGACATTAGTAATGGTTGGTCTCTTCATTATTGTGTTAAACAACAAAATATTTATATGTTTCCATAAGAGAATTGTGAATGTGATAAACATAATACATTAGGGGGCTTAAGTATAGCAACAAAACTTCGTCAACAACCATAATGCATCAATGATGGTGGGTTTTGGTGATGCTTATTTATTCTCTCAATCACTTTTAAGGGTCCTCCATAAGCTTCAATTTTTTTTTTTCAATACTGGTCGCCATAAGTGGAGGGGAGGTATTATCACCCAAATAGCTTCCGTCACCAGAACACTCATTGTTTCCTACATAACCCACATGACAATTTCTACAATGGTGCGATGGAAATAAACTAGAGTTCCAATTGTGACTTATAACATTCAAGTGTGAGAACATGAATCCTTCCCACATTACTTTTGAGATATATCGATTGCAATTGTGTTATACTCAAAGTTGGGAAAATCTCATCTCTAGATGAAAATGAGATTTGTCATTTAAGCCAAGTCTTGGCATAAGTCTTGTTTCCAAATTCAACATTAGTCACATCCTTTAATAGAGAAGATCACATATTTTCTCCTCATTATATATCACATTTTAATTCAATAGACAGGTTGCATTTGAAAATGCGGCTTAGGACAAGTCACAATTCCAGTCAGGTCGCCTGTTCAAAGTTCATAAGACAACAAGTGGAATTTATTATTGTGATTTATGATGAAGTCACAATTTGGGATGGTGGTGAAGGTGGCATTTACTGAAAGCACACTTTATGTGACCTTTGGCTAGTCACATCTCCTATTGCAATTTTTCCCCAATCACATTTCCATATTTCAATTTGGAGACCAGTCAAATTTCCACATTACGATATGGAAACTAGTCACATTTCCACATTCAATGAACATGTAGCATTTGATTTTGATAGAGCACCACCAACTGTCACTACAAATTTCGATGTTTGGATGAATAAAATAAAATTGTCGCAATTGAGAGTATCATCAAAAGTTACATATTGAGTAGATGATGCTATTGGCAATTGAAAATTGGACTTGTGACTTTAATGGATTTAAGACCATGGTTAGTCTCATTTCCAAGTTCCATCTTTGCTGCATATGGAAAATGCGACCTGTTCACAATAACATTTGAAAACCTTGATATAAGTTTCACCTTTACTTTCACCTTGCTCTATACATGTGGTGTAAAGAATTGAATCACCCATTGTTGTCCATGCAAGACCCATGAAAACACCAATAGGTGTTTTATCATAGATTTTTCACCATGAAAAACTATTTTTTCCACACAATCAACTATATTTGTACCATCAATTATAACCTTCTCATATGAGTGCTCAGGTTCCACTTTCTCAATATCAAAATTTTTTACTTCATCTTGGAAATCGACAGAAGACTTTGCTAGATCAAATGGTTCATGTGTATACACTTGTGCTCATAATAGTGCTTAATTGATCCCTAGATAAGTCAAAATACTATTTTCTCCTAAGTGACATTGTCTACATTGTCCAATTCCTTGGAATCTTGCTTCTGACTATTGCTGTTAGCAAAAAATGTACTTGTTTCACCTTGACGAACCAATTTCAAAACAACCTTACGATAAGTCTTTTATATTTTCTTTTTGGAAGATTACCCATCCCTACCTCATGGAAGTATGATTATATTAGTGTAAATCAATTATAACCTTCTCATATGAGTGCCCAGGTTCTACTTTCTCAACATCAGAAGTTGTAACTTCATACTGGGAATTGACAAAAGGCTTTCTTGGCAAAGATATTTCCCCTATAGAAACTTGTGTTGATGATGGTACTTCATCATCCTTGGATCAGTCAAAATACTATTTTCTCCTAAGAGACATGGTCTACATTATCCAATTCCTTGGAATCTTTCTTTTGATTTCTTCCATCAACAAAAAATGTACTTGTTGCACCTTGACGAAAAAATTTCAAAGCAATCTTATGATAAATATCTTCTATGTTCTTTTTTGAAGACTCCCCACCCCTGCCACATGAAAGTATGATTCAATTAGTCCAAGAAGTTTTGCATCCATTATTTCAACTTGTTCAGGCTTGACACCACAAGCCTCGATTAGTTTGTTCCAAGTAATCACGAGCAACATGCATCTCTCCATCAGTGATGTAACCCAAAAGAATAATAATTTCCATGTGATCTAATAGTGGATTAATAATCATCTCTACCACATTTGTTGCGCAAACATATATAACCTTTGACAAATCAATAGGAAAATCAAGATGATGATCAAGAAAATTAGTATTTTTCTTAGGATTTAGAAGTTCTAATAGAGCACTTATTAGATATCCAACATGCCCGCACCCTAGCTTATCAACCCCATTAATTAAGACAAGAGGGTTGGCCAAAACAACTAATTTAGGGTATTGCACCAATTTTTCAAGCATAACACCAACATAAGTTCATCAGTATCCCTTTATTTCAACAACATCAACCAATCTTTCTACTAAAAATATGTAATATTTTTTATTTAAAGCATGGGAAATTGATTTACCAATGCTAGGTTTACCCACACCAGGAGCTTCTGAGAGGAGATTGATCTTACCTTGAGTTTTTACTCTAACCTTCCCAACTATTATAAATACCAAAATTCATTCCTTGACATCAAATAAAACAAAACGATCTAGATCTAGTATACGTTGACACATTGTACATCGAATGTTTCCTCGATATAATGATCCCAAGGTAGAGAGTCCAACCAATATAGATATTTTCTAGTCATATTGAAATCTGTTAATATTTGGTAGCTTAAGGATAAATTTTGTCCTTTGGAAAATATTCCTCATTAAGAAATACCCCTCCAAGCCCTTATAAGAATTTAATTTGGTCAAGGAGAAATATATTTTAATATGGAAACCCACATGTGCACAAAAAGGATAGGTTGGCCCAAAAACAAATTGAAGACCCGTGGATGGATATAAATACAAGTCAAGTTACCCTCATTCGGACATCATCATCATCATTCTTATTTCTTTGGTTTGGCTCGCATAGGTCTAAAGTGGTTCGCGGAGAATGGTTCGTACAATTCCAAAATTGCAGGGTCCAAAGCTCGCATGTGTAATCTAGGGTTTTAATTTCCACCCATAGTGTTATCACAGGGGATTTTCGGTTGCAACCATAGGAATGCAGGTTTATTTGTGTGGTTGAAGGGTTTCAACCGCAAGCACATACAATTTCTTCATGCAACTAGAAAGTAGAGTTTTATTCCATAAATTAATCACATAATTCATTAGTTGACTGTGAATATTGACAGTTTACCGGAGTATTTCAATCAAGGTTTTTGATTTTTAGCATTGTTGATTTCATCTCTTGGATGTTGTTTAGTTGATTTGTTTGGATAGTTTTGTGGTTGAATATATGGATCAATGTACTCTCTCTTTGCTGAAACATTCAATGACAATCTAATAAGAAGAAGAATTAGAAATGGCTTTCCCCTTGTGGGGTTTTGCCTTGGCCTTCAACCAATCCTAGTGTCGCCATGTCTCAATGATTTTCTTCTATTGTTCCTTTATGTTCTATTGCATTGATGATGATATTGTTCTTTATATATAATTGCATATGTTGTTTAATAATGTTATGATGCTATGGGGTGAATTAAATGAGTAAAATAATGAAAAGAAATTATCTAAAGAAAATAAAAATATAGCCCCAAGAAAAATTAACATGGCATCATAGCTGGACTGAAGAAAATTCATTGAGATCACCCCTATGAAGACATTATTGATGATAATATGAGAAGATGGAGGAAACCTAAAAGAATTCTAGGGTTTGAAGAATACCTTGGTAAATTTTGTTATTAGGGTTTGATGGAAATCATGATTTTAAGGTTTCAAAGAAACCTTGGGATAAGATAAAAGCTTGAGTTTTGTTGTATTGAAACTTTAGCATGATCATTGAGAAATTGTTCTAGCGCTTGTGTCAGATTTAGTGTAACCCTAGTTGGGCTAGACTCACTTAGGATTAATTATTGATGAAGTCAATGAAAATATTGAAGGTAAGGTTGGTTCAAGAAGATGATCACCTCTCATTAAATATCCTTCTTTAGGATCATCTAGGTTACATGAAAAGAAAGCTAGTGCAGGAATAAAATAGCTAGTGGAAAGTTGACAAAGTGCTACAACTACCAATCACAGATAATTGTTACAAGTTGAAAAGGTACATGAATACTAATTTGTATGTATAATACATTATTAGCTACAATAGTGGATGGAAAGGTAAAAATTAATGCATAATGAATGACTCTTGCATGCATATGAAAGTAAGTTTGATTTCTGGTACATCTGATATATTGGCACCCTTTGATATTTGGCAAGACATGGTGGATTTCCTTATTTTATAAAGTTGACTAGAAATGTTGATTTTGACATATGGTAAGTTGATACTATTTTTAATGCTTATGATAAGCATGATGAAAGTGTGATAATAAGATTGATATTCTTGTTGATCTTGGTAAGGTTTCTTTAAGCTTAGTAAATTTAACAAGTGATAAAAATGGGATGCCCTGACTTGATGTTGTGATTATGATCCTTGAAGTATGAAGATACACTTAAATGACACTAACCCTTAATGAAAGTTTGATGACATGTTAATATGTGATGATGAAGAAAATTATGATGACTTGTTATGATATATTTTTGAGAACCTGATATAGTTTACAATCTAACAATTTTGCTACATCATGACAATATTATGATAGACAAGTTGATGTCGTTGATAACAATGATTGAATAGGCTTCCCATTTAGAGGGAGAGACTCTTGATGAGATCCAAACACCTATAATTATTTGAAAAATAAGGCACTTAACTATTGAAGGAAGAATTTTGGTCATGAATAACCATCTGATATTGTTGAAGAAGTTTTCGCAAGTTCTGATCTGAGCAGAGAAGGTTTCTACTATTCTAAGCCTAAACCGTTGGGAAAAAGGCTTAAGGGTGCAATTACAAGCCTTCCAACCACATGGAATAATTCCTATGGGTGCAATTGAGCTTGTAGGATACAAAAAATAAAATCTTGTGCATGAGGCCAAGAGCGCACCAGGAGTATGACATACCAATATATATGAAGCATACGACAGAGAGTTGTATGAGTAGTGAAGTTTTTAAGATCTACATAATGTTTGACTTATTATAGAAGATATGAATGTCTTGGATAATCTATTGATTACAAGAGACTTAAATATGAATATCATCATGTTATTTGTTCTAATTTGATCATTAGATCTAATATGGAAAAAAAGGATTTATCCTTAGTATGCAGTGATTTTTATTCTCATTATTGTAGGAATATCACAATGAATATATAACTTGTCCTTGGTGTATATGATCAAGTGGATGACTTGATGAAGTTTGGTATTGCTTGGTAAATTATAGTTGTTGAATTGAAAATAGATAAGTCTTATGTTTGCAGAAAGAATTGTATGGTTTGAAGAAGGCTCCCCAAGCCTGGCATGTCCGCATTGTTAGTTACCTGGTGAATCCTAGAAGCAGTTTCGATTTGAACCTATAAGTTGGTCCAAGGTATGATTTCATTTTTATTTTACATGTGGATGATTTATTATCGATGGGTAGTGAGCCTCTAATTATCGAGTGTAAGAGGGAGCTAGCCTCTAAGTTCAAGATGAAATATTATGAGATATACTTCCAGAGATATGAGTCTCCATGGATACACTAATGATTGGGATAGAAATAGAAAGAGCACATTTTGGTGTTGCTTTAGCTTGGGATCTATAATCATATCATGGATGAGTAGGAAATATAAGTCCGTAGCTTTAACCACGACAAAGGTTTAGTACATTGTTGCTAGCATGGCTAGTTGTGGGGAATTTTGGTTAAGGAAGCTCTTTGGAGAGTTGCTTGAGTAGGTTCTAGATATGACAATGATATATTGTGATAACAAGAGTATGATTCGATTGAAAAATAATCTCGTATAGACCTCGAATAGATATATCTTCATAGATTATGACTTTGTTGTTGTATGGGACAAGCTTAGGCTTGTGGTTATTGGCTACATGAGAGGGAGGATGAATAAGGTATCCTTTTTTGACATATATTTTTTCTAACATAATATTTAATTTGATGTCCTGCATGAACAAGAAAATATAGGATTTCTTCTCTTGGTAATGTTTTGGCTTGAGGGGGCTTGATCAAGGTTCAACATTAATTATCCAAACAAATCCCTACACTACTGGACCTTGTGACATCAACCCACGGGGCGTAGACCGAAGTCTCACCCGAAGCAGTATGGGGGGATGCTGGAACCAATTTTCTGCACCCTGAGATGGTCGTGATGTCGTTTTATTCCTTCTATTCCTACTAGGGATCTATCTACCTAACCCCTTATCCTTCCCCTCGATACCTCCGTGAAAGGGTACGGATGACCTTCATGTAGTGCTAACCTTCGATTCAGATACTTTCACGCTACTAAGGCAGCGTATTGCTCAAATTGTCAAGTTACCTCAAGAATATTACTTATCTTATTAGATACTCACATTTAGGACCGCATAAATAGATATTCTTATATGTCTTCAGTTATCCAACATAATCATACACATTCGTGCATCGCATAAGCATTATAAATGAAATTCATACATAAAATGATAAGATGCATTAATCAG
This sequence comes from Pinus tabuliformis, assembly GCA_031772625.1. NCBI lineage: Eukaryota > Viridiplantae > Streptophyta > Pinopsida > Pinales > Pinaceae > Pinus > Pinus tabuliformis. The sequence continues at coordinate 788,451,621 of CM062820.1, read as the reverse complement.
AACAAAGACATAGAAATTGCAGAATACTTCTCTTTATTGATATCTTCCAAGTGATCACAGACTCTATTCACCCTACTCACACAGCAGCAGGGGTCAGCATACTCAGCTGTGGACTTCCACCCTAGGCCTCTACACACTTAGCTGCAGAGCCTCTACCTACACTATGACTCAAAACATAGAATTCTTACTTCAGAGCTATGACTCTCTTATCTTGTGTGTCTTTTTAAAACTACTTAGAGCTTAGATTTTTTGATACAATCCCATGGTCCACGACCATGGGTAGATCTCTTACAGCCCACATTACTTTACAAATCTAAGGGCGGACAACCCTTTATGATTCAAGACATATTAGGGCTCAACGATCACAAAATGTGGAGTCTTTATAGGTTTCTTACAAAATTTGACCAAAACATGGGCTTTTAGCCCCAAAACTATCCTTTGGGGGATCCCGTTCCCAACAGGCCCCCAACACAAACATCATGACTCACCCTCAAGTCACTTGGTAGGCACAAAGATCTTTGCGCAAATCCCTTCCAGCTCAACTCATATGACTACAACCTTAGCCAAGCACTGTGTGGCCACCAGCTTCATGTCTTCCACTGTCTGCTCGGTCAATGCTCCTGCGCTGTTGGACTGAAGCTTTTGCTGTGTCGCTTGCAGAAGCGCAAGCTTACCTTTGATATTTCTTGTCATTGCGTAAGCCTCATCTAGCCATGTTTTCAGTCTTGCCTTGAGCACTGCTTCCTTTTGCAGCGTTGCGTCCACCTGTTCCTTCAGCTGCTTGGCCTCTTGCAGCTTGGCTAGTCTCTGTGTCAGCGTGATGGTTCACGTTGTGCCCTTAACTTCATTGTAGCGCTGTTGTAGCTCATGCCCTTCCATCTCTAGCCTTTGTACATAAGGTTCCTCCTACAAGCTAGTCAAGACCTAAAATGACTATTCAAACAATTGCATGCAGTTTGCTACTGCACTGTCCACCACTGTTATTGCTTCTATGACAACAATCGCTCGCTGTTCCTTCACTTCTGGCGGATTTTAAGGCTGAGCCCTCAACTATAACTTTGTAATTTGCAGGTTCAACTCCAACTGAACCCGTGCCATCTCAATTCAAGTGTCATGCACCCCTATGGCCAACTTGCGGATGCATACCTAGACTGGCTTCTCCTCTGGAATGGCCAACTTTGGGACCATTCGGCATGCCTCCTCAATGATCTACATAATCCTCTTGCTCTGATTGGTCGCCTTAGTCTCAATGGCGATGGCAACATTTCTCTATAGGGCCATCTTCTCGTTGTTTATCCATTGTTCACTAATCACCTAAAGGGTGCGGTGCTCACGAGCCCTCAGCTCTCCAATCACTCGAGTGGAGCACTTCTCGCGGGAGCGTTGCCATGTTCAACTTTTCCTTTTAGGGCGCTGACAGTGGGCATGTCAGCCTCATTCTTTGTGGCCAACCTGCGACGTGTGGTTCTACAACTCTTGCAACCCTATCTAGATAGCCCCCAGTATGATTTTCTATTACTGCTCAAATTGTTGCAGGGCCTCCGTGGTGACATGCCTCACTATGTCACTGATATCATGCAAGTCACCCTATGTTAATGTGATGGGGTCTAGTGAGGTCATGGTCGGTTTTGATTTCTTCATGGGCTCTCCTTTCTCCAGCTCCCTTGGGCACTTGATGCAGGCAGACATCTCTTGAGGGTTTGCATCGTGCTACTCATCTGTCTCCTCCTCGGTCTCAGGTGAAGGCGAACTTGCACCTTTATTAGAGCCTCGCTCTGTCCCACCTATCTACTTCCTTGTCTGCTGCGTGGCCTAGTGCTCTGCATGGGCCTTATCAGTAGCCTCCTTTTTCCTCTTTATGGCTAGTTGTTCCATCTTAAGCTTAGCCTCCTCATTATTCTTCTACATAGTGGACTTGCTCCCTCCCACCGCCAAGTCTATGATAGTGCACCACTCTGTCGGCCATTGATCAAGTACCGCATCAATGGTGTCATGCGTTGCCAGATAGGGAAAGTCATACCATTTCTACAAACGGTCCTTCCGTGCCCTGATGGATACTCGATGGAAGTCAGCTTTGAATTTGGAGTAGCCTTGCAGGCTGGCATACACTGTAGGCAACGATCGTGGTTTGTGATTGATGGCCATTCAGATGTTCATCTCCATTAAGATCAAAAAGATATTGTTATCCCTGACTCGCTACGCATCCTTGGTCACCAACAGCATGAATCATACTTCGCTTCTTCTGGGAGGTCTAGCGCGATTGAAGGGAACTAGCTATCCTCTGGCAACTCCCACACCACCAAAAAAATTGAAAACAGGAGCCATGCGTAGTGGAACATCTTGTTGAGCTCTTGTGCTTTGCAACAGTTTGCCAAGAACTCTCAGTGAAGGTAGTCCGACTAGTTGAACTGGACTCCTTCAGCACACTGTGCTGTGAGGGTGAAGATATGCATTGACACCTCATTGGCGCGGCACTTCCTCATCACCTTGCCTGCTAAGATCTATGTGACTACCTTCATAGTGGGGTCGTAGATACTGTATATAGCATATCTTAGTGGCTTCGTCACTAGTTTAAATTTTTCTTTCATTGATTCTGCGAGAGCCTGCTTGCCAAATTTTTCACCAAATATCAGGGCCAAATTCTCTCTTGTATATGGAAATCGCATTATCTAGTGAATCAACCTATCTATGATGGGTATCGGCTCCTCTAGCCATAGACACCCATGATGCACTAAGCATAATGGCTTCTTGATGACCAAAACTATCACGGGTGTGCTTGTAGTGCAGCACCCAAAGCAAGTTGAGCAACCCTTCTTTTTATACTCCCTTGAGACACCTCCGCAGCTCTAATGCGGTCATTCCCATATTCGTATCAATGATGTGACACATCAGCTACTCGCTCGCTAGGTGTGGGAACTTCTCGTGGTCAACCAAGTCCTAGTCTTCAAGTTTCAGCAGTGGCACCCATGCCAAGTGCGGACTGTCGAAAAAAATTTCATCTGGCAATAGAGGGGTTTGCAGGGGAGTCTTACTCTCATCGATGTCCTTTGGCACCTTGGTCTTGGGCTTGTGCGGAGGGACATACTCTGGCAACCAGGTAATAGGGTCTGTGCCCTAGGTTTTAACCTCCTCTACTTCGAATCCCACATCCTTATCGTCCATCGGGATGTCTTCAATGTGTTCCTCCTCCGGCTCCAAATTTATAGCTTTTCCCTTCTCATATGTGGTAGGCTTTGGTGGGTTTCTTCTTGGCGATGCGCACACCGGTATAGCAAGCTTCTTGCCCTTTCTATCTTTCATGAGTTATTTGGTGGGGGTCGGCTTCGTTCTTGGCATTCTCGGTGATTTAGGGACTTCAGCGAGCACCTCAGCAACCTCTGGAGCAGCTACTTTTTCCTCCATCTCAACTTCTAGCATTGATTCTTCTCCTTCAGTATCTACAGATTCTATGGGTACCGACATCATTCTCTGTAAGAACTCTTGTGTTTCTTTTGGCAATGTCTCAGATACTTTACTAGATATCAAAATCTCATAGTGTTTGTGATTCATGTGCGCTTGAGAGCTCAACAACTCAATTCTCAAAATTCCAAGTGTTTTTCACTGGACAACCACTTGTAATTTATAGGGCATTTTGAATTTAAATCCAACCGTTCCCCCTCAAATGCGGTTCATTAATGCTGGATTGGCAGTAGATTTTCAAGGATCTGAGCAATAAATTTTGTCTTAAATGCCGGTCGCCCACTCCATTTGGCTGCATTTCAACCATAAAATCATGAATAGTGACCTTAACGGTCACTTTCCGGGTGACCTACATGATTTCTCCCTGGGTAGCGTTCTCCCTGGGTAGCGCAGCCCCCTTGTGCTGCCGTGAATCTTGTAACACTTCCTTGCTTTGCATCATCCTCCAATCACACAGCGCCACAACTTAGGTAGTGTAGATTATAGTCCCGCACCTCCTTTCAGCTCCCTGGAGCACTAAGACTATTCTACCTTGATCTAGTCACATGGCCGGACAACTAGTGTATGGATTCAACCAACTACCATTCACCTTTCTTGGGAAGGGATCTCCATTTAATTTTCCAGTTGTACTGCTCCTTCATCGGTAATCTCCTTAATGACATAAGGCCCTAACCATTGCATTTGGAATTTCCCTGGAAATTTATCAAACTTGCTATCATATAACAAAACTAGGCCATTTACCTTAAAGGTGCGCAGCTTAATGTGCCAATCATGCCATGATTTTTTGCGCTGATTTTGGACCTGTTGCTAAAATCCAGCTAGAAATCTCTCTTCCTCAAGTTCATCTAGTGGTGCAAGCCTTTCCTCCAGGGCTTCGTGATCCATCATACCTATGAGTGTTGCTATGCATAGACTAGGCACAATATATTCCATAGGGATTACCACTTCCACACCATAGACAAGCCTAAAGAGGGTTTGTCCAGTCAAATTCTTGCATGTCATTCGATAAGTCCAAAGTACTGCAGGTATGCATATGTTCCAATAACTTTGCTAAGCATTGAAAACCTTGGTCAGCATGTTTTCAAGCAACTTTCTGAATGTTTCCACCGTCCTGTTAGCCTGCAGGTGAAAAGGTGTACTCTTCTGGTGATATACCTGAAATTCCTCCATTAGAGCATTGAGTGTCTCATTCAGTATGTGTATACTATAGTCACTCATCAAGACCTTTGGACACAAAATCACATTAGTACATGCTCAAAGAGGAACTTCATAGCAGTTGCACTTGTGCAATCTTTCACAGGCTTTGCCTCCACTCAACAAGTCAAATATTCTGTCACAGTGATAATGTACCTTGCTCTTTTTTTCCGTGTGGTTGAATGGGTCCCACAAAATCTATCGTCGATTTATCAAAGGGTTGCAATGTCATATATGGATTCAAAGGCATGTCATCCCTCCGTGATGGCATTTTAGTCCTTGACACACATCACATGCTTTGAAATTCACTTTTGAGTCCTGATGGATAGTTGGCCACCACAACCATGCACGTAGAATCTTCTGCACAGTTTCTCTCCCTACATAATGTCCTCTCGCAGCGTCCCCATGAACATCTACAAGGATGTTGCTTCTTTTAAACTCAGGTACATATCATCACAATATCACATCAGACCCCATTTTATATAGATGCCCAACAGTGATAGAGAAATCTGCTGCGCACAACACTAATTCCTTCTTCTGCTGGATAGTGTATCCTTTTGGGATAGTTATTGTCGTGAGGATGTGTATTATATCCTCAAAAGCACCATCCATGACCTGCACTGCAAATATCTATGCATCAGGTAATCACTTCTCCAAATTAGTGGGCTCTTCCCCTGTTTCGATGCATGACAAATGGTCCAGTCCCACGTTCAGTTGTCCAGGCTTCACAATAACTTCAAAATCATATTCCTAGAACAATAACAACCATCTATAGATTCTCCCCCCCAACACAGGCTTATTGACAGGGTACTTCAGTGCGGAGTGATCTATATACATCTTAAAATGGCCTCCCAGCAAGTAGTTTCTACACTTCTGGAGCGCATACACCATGGCTAACCCTTTACACTCGGTAGTGGAATAGTTCTTTTCTTCCTTGGATAACCTTCTTCTTGCAAACGTGATAGGATGGTCCAAGTCTTCTCCACCAGCCTGTGTCAGTACTGCTCCTAGCCTTATACATGATGCATTGACATGTACATGAAACTCCTTCTTCCAATCTAGGAAGACTAGGATCGGCGTAGTGACCATCTTTTCTTTCAATACATCCAGGCTCTTCTTACAGTCCTCATTCCAACAGAATGTGACATCCTTTTTCAACAACTTTTCCATAGGCATGGTGATCTGGGCATAGCCTTTGATAAACTTTCTGTAGTATCCCGTATGTCGTAGGGTAGCGCGCAGCTGTTTCACACTCCTTGATGCTTCCAAGTTCAGTATCACCATGATCATCACGGGATCTACCATTAGTCCATATCTACAAACCACATGACCCAGTAGGGTCCCAAAGGGAACACAAAAAAGACATTTCTTTAGATTGAGTGCGATGTGGTATCTTCGACAAGTATCCAGCATCAGGCGCAAGCTTGCTACATGGCATTTAAATAACCCAAACATGGTCCAATCATCAAAGTAAACTTCCAGGAAATTATGAATTAACTCTTTGAACACAGCAATGACTACGCGCAAGAAAATCACAGGTGCATTCTTCAACCCAAATGGCATTATAGTGTACTAAAAACAACCCCACTCAGTCGCAAAGGTTGTCTTGCTCCTATCCTCTGCCATGATTTTGATCTGGTGGTACCCTAAGAACCCATGAGTGAAGGAATATGCTTCCTGGCCACCTACATTATCTAACAATTTTGTCAGTGAATGGAGTCGGGAAAGGATCGTGTGCGCAAGCGTCATTCAACTTTCTGAGATCCACACATATCCTTACTTCATCCTTTTGCTTCTTCTCTTTTACCACCATAGGGCTTACCCAGTCAGATTCTTCCACAGGCTCAATGATGTCGGCCGTGAGCATCTTATCTAGCTCTAAGAGGACCTTTTCCTTATACTTCGGATTGAGATGGTAAGGCATTTTTTTAATTGGCTTCACGTCGAGCTTCAATATGATCTTCATAATGCCTAGGTCCCTGATTATCCCTTTTAAATCCATAAACTTGGTAGGGAATAAATCCTAGTATTTGCAGAGAAACTCAATGACCTTATCCACCGTCACATTATCCCAGTAATCTCCAATCTTCGCAAATTTGGGCTCTATCTCTATACCAATGTTCACTTGTTTCGTTTTCAGCAGAGTGGTTATATCTAGATTCTCAACCTGTGGTCCTTCAACCTTGTAGTGACCTTCTATTTCAGGGATGTTAATCTTCAGGGATCCTTGTCCTCTTCTTTAGCAGTTACGTTATAACATTCTAGCGCATGACTCAGCAAAGTAGCCCACTCAAGCTAAATCAGGTCTAAAGGATCCTACGGTATCCTAAATATTGTTGCTTTCACCTCTTGTAGCGCCTCATCAATACTGTCAAACCCGTCTTCAAAACTGAATGTTATTATGAATCCTTCGCACAGAATATCCCATTCACCTTGCCATGGCAGAGCTTTGTTTCCACATACCAGTTCATCAGGACGATATCCAATGTGTGACAGAGCAAGTGCACCCGTTCAGGTTAGGGATTCTCTCCATAAGCCTGGGCCCATTTGGCCAAGTGCACGTGAAGATCATCCTACCCATCATACTTTTCTATCATTCGAATCTTCAAATTCCCAAATCAAGTTCTCATCATTCTCCTACATTCATGCCAATCATCAAAGCTTCCCTTATACGTTCCCCACTACCTTGTGGGCGTAGCACGCAGTGCCCAGTGCAACATGTGGAAACACTGCTTTTCTAGTACCTCCCTCTCAAATACGTCTAGAAGAATATGTACATCATTTAGGCCATTATAAGTAGGCATCTTTCTTACCTCTAATGACACATAGCGCAGTGACTAAGTCATCATGGTACAACTCAGCGCAGTCACCTCATGTAGCTGATTCTTTCAGCGCTCTAATTCTTCATCACAGTCCAAGGTACAGGAACTCTTGTGATACCACATAATTCGTACATCCATTGTTGGATTCACCCAGTCTTGGTCTTATGCTGTTATCTTATAGATACATTCCAGATCGTCATCACTCTCATAATCATGGATCGGTTCAGTATAACGTGAACCTTCAGCAGGATCTAGGGGTACAATTATGCGTAGTGATTTCTTCTCAAATATCATCTTTCACTTCTTTAGGTTGATTACCCCATTCATATCAGTAGTCCAATCAATTCCCAAGAGCGCAGGATACTTGTCATCCATAATTTCTACTACTTCAAAGTTAGTCAAGCGCTTGCACCTTCAATATCTACAGTCACCCCCTGCAGCCGCTCCATGGCAATGATCTTCTGCTAGTTTTCCATCCTTAGCTGAATCAGAGACCATTGCAACGCGGGTCTACCCATCCATTCCCAAGTCTTTTTAGGTAGGAAGTTTGCGTCTGACCCTAGGTCCAAGATAACCTGATCCATCTCATACTCTCCTATCTATGCAGTTTGCCCCATTTCCAGTCCCGTTCTTGTTTTATGCTTGCCAATCTTTCGCACTACCCACGGCTCACCTTGAGCATTTCCAGCGCATCTATTTATGAGATCTTGTAACCCTTTCACAGCCTTGCTATCACGCAGTAGCTTCATGTAGGTCTCTAGGAAAGTTGTAAGCATATAAGGATCCATCTTCTGATTAGGCTTATCCTTTCTTCTTGAGGTGGAGGCCTCAGCAAAGCTCTTCTTCACTTCTGTGAAGGTTTCATGTGCACACTCCAAATCGAACTCAGCCTCCTTTGCTAGAGCTTTGCGAACCCATGTATTGTCTTCTAGTTCTTTCCCCTTGTCATCTCCTATTGTGATTCCGCTTCGGAGCACTATATTCATGTTTGGATCCTCTTCGCGCAGCTCAGGCCTCATCATCTATAGGTTCTAAGTCGGTGGAGGTGGTAGCGCCCCTTTGTCAGGTATCCTAGCTATCAGCGTAGGACAGTCTTTTATTTCATGATCAAACAGAGTGTAATACTTGCACGATGGACGTGTTGGGTTAGTGAAATCATGGGCATAGTGTCCTGGTCCTCTGCAATCATAGCAGATCAATTGTCCTCGACCTCTTCCAGGTCCTCAATGCGTAACTTTTGCAGTTATGCTCATCATACCCTGCTGACCTACAAAATTTGCAAAACAATTGTTGCGGTGTTTGCACAAATTTTTGCAGCAAATGACAGTTATCTGTGGCATGTTTTCCTACTACCTGACAGATAGCGCACAATAATGCAGACCCCATGCTCGGTCTTGCTTGAGCTTCCGGCCTCAAAGGAATTGGTCCTCCTCCTGCAATATAGTTCGCAAAGACCAAAAAATGGTCTTTGTCATGCCCCTGGCTCTTGCATTTCAGACACCATACCTCTTCGTGCTCCTCTGGTTGGACTGTTCTATCCTGCTTCAAACTTTCCATCTCAAGGAAAAGATTTTTCAACTACACATGGATTTGTTGAACCCTTAGATTTGGATCTTGCATCGGGGTTTCATGCAGTCTCATTGCAATCTCCAAGGCCTCTGCCTAAGTCGTTATCTTTTGTTGTGAGAGTGCAACCCTTAGGTGTGGTAGTAGTGAAGCCATAAACCACTCATGATGCTGTCTATCTGTTAAATTAATATTAGCTTCGTGGATCTTGCATTAAAATCTGGTCTAATTCCCAAGGTGTCTCACCTGGTTGCATCATGATTTCCTTGAACCCCACAATAGACCGTGCTTCAGATTTAGGCCTACTGAATTCTTTGTTCATCCCATTCTGGATGTCTACCACTCCAACATTCAGGTTATCATTAGAGTACTTGATGTACCAGGTTAGCATGTGATCCTACAGAGCACTAACCAGGGTTTCCTTCTTCATGTTATCATCTGTAATGCCCTGAGCTTCCCATACAACTTTTACAACAAACCAAAATTGTTCTGGGTCCTCATTCCCCAAGCCTTTAAATAAAGGCAAATTCACTGAATTTTCCATATTGAACTGTGGTGGAGGTGGAGGTGGTACGAGTGAAGTCGCAGGTGATGGTGGTGAAGCTGGAGGTGGCGTGGGTGGAGGGGGTATTCACGGGAAACCTTGTCTTCTTAACTAAATAACACTTCATGGAGAAACCTACATTATTCCCTCTTGGTCACCTCGCGGAGGTGAAATCAATGGACTATATTTAGGACCCTTTTTTCCTTCGTTTCTATAAGTTATTCTGCTTCACATAGCTCCATGTTGAAAAGTGCAACAAGAAATACTAAAAATAGAAAATGCTAAAAATAACACTGCTATAAATAGCCCTATTATGAATAGAAATTCAGTCATTGTGGATCTTAGAAACAATGGGTGAAAAGTGAAAGTGCTAAAAATAGCTTTTCTAAAAATAGCATTTCGGGATCCCTTCTTATTTTAGTCAGTCCCTGGACTAAACATAGGAAGTAAAATTCGAATTTGATATTAACAGTTATTTGTAAATTCTTGAGTTAATTAGTTAAAGAATTATGAACATGAAGTCTATGTGAGGACATGCAACAGTTTCTCCTTTGATTGAGGGATTTAATCATCAGTTAAAGAGATAAGGATGAGTTGTAATATTGAGTTGTAATCAGTTGACTCAGTTTAATTGTGTCAAGTCTAGTTAGATTAATTTAACAGTTTGTTAAATTAATGAGAGTTTAGTTAGTTAATGCTTGCATGCATGTAACTAATGTATTTCAGATAATTGAATATTCACTCATGGATAACTCATGCATGTTCGTTCAGTCAGAGACCCAGTTGAGATCGTATGGAGAGACAGTGTACTATCAGTTGCAAGAATATTCCATTGTGAATATTCCTTGCATGCAGAAGGAATATTATTCCTTAATGATTTCATAGTTAGACCAGAGGTTATAGTGAGTGTTATGAGGCCAATTCACACATGTGATATCATTGGACCCCAATCAAAACTGTGCAAGGAAATAGGAGGCTTGGAGGGCTTGAGGAAGATATATTATATGTTTATTGAGTCTGTGAACTGTATTGTTTGATTACATAGAGAGAAGGATAGCTTGAGAGTTGATTCTTTTTGTAACTTGAACAAGATTTCCACTTGTATGATAATATAGAGTTGGGGTTTCAGGCTAGTGCTTTCCCTAGTGAGATATCTTCTGTGTTATGGTTGATTACTTCTCATTCCTAGTTATATCTATTCTTGGTTGATGATGCTCATATTTGTTTAATCTTCAGCAAAGTTTATGGTAGAAGTAGATCTAGTATTATGCTTTAGAACATTGCATATATCAGTTGATCTATAGGTGAATATTCTACATGGTATCAAAGCAAACGTGATCAAGGAAGAATAGTATACAAGCAAGAGAAGTTCAAAGTTTGGTTTCTGAATATTGAAATTGAGTTCTTATCACATCTCTATTTCACGTATGGCGTTCAGTGGTTTAAGACTCGAATATGCCCTTGATGGCAGTTCGAATTATATAGCCTAGAAGGATCACATGGAGGAAGTATTAGAAGATAATGGTCTAAGGGAATTCATTGATCAAGAAGTCCAAAAGCCGACTAATGCTACTCAACTGGCGGAATGGAAAAAGTGTGGCTAGAGCAAGGAGAATCCTCCTGGAGGGAGCTCGAGATCACATTGTCTCGAGCATCCATGGGAAGGAGACTCCATTTTCGATGTGGAAAACATTGAAATATCTTTATCAGAATAGCAGCGATTAGAGGAAGCTGGTGCTAAAAGACAAGCTTCGAAAGATAAAAAAGGGTGACACAATCTCTACATTCCTGAACAAGCTCACCACCTGCAAGGATGATCTTGGAAACATAGGGATCATAATAGCTGATGATGACATGGTGATTCTAGCACTCCTCGGTCTTCCTAAGAGATGAAATAACTACAAAGACTTGGTTAATGGAATAGAGAAACTGCCAGATTGGGAATGACTATGGTCGGACCTAATGCAGTAGGAGATAAGGCAAAACACCAGGGATGGATCTTCATCAAAACAAGATGATGAAGAAAATCTTGCTTTAGCGAGTAAAGCCAAGAAATGGAAAGGGAAGGCATCCCAATCCAAATATTCTCATGGTGGGAATAAGGTTGACAAGTCGAAAGTACGATGGTTTCATTGTCATGAAGTGGACCATTATGTAATGAATTGTCCACAAAAAAAATCAAAGAAGGGTTCCTCCAAGGGATCTGATGGTGAGTCATTGGCCTCACAGTTTAAGATGAATTTCTCTCTTATTTCATGCATGGTTTCATCCATGGTGGGATGTTTTTGGTACCTGGATAGTGGAACTTCTTTCCACATGTCGGGTGACAAGAATCTTTTTAGTACAATGGAGGAGAAGGATCTCCAAATGTGGATCGAGATGGGTGATGATGGAAAGTACTGTGTCTCAGGTGAATGTACAGTTGTGTTTCAAGGGGAGCATGTTGCTCCTCTCACCCTATCTATTGTTAAGTATGTACCAGTTCTTAAAAAGAATCTTGTGTCTATTGCTATGCTAGAAGATAAAGGCTATGATGTAGTCTTTAGTAAAGGAAAAGTTTTCCTATGGCATATCGGCACCGGACAGACCAAGCGAATTGGGATTTGAGTAAAAAATCTCTACAAGATGGAGGTAGAAGACTATGCTGCACTTAGTTCTAAAGTAGAGGTGGTGCAAAGCCAAGATGTTGGCGAGCTATGGCATAGAATACTGGGCCACTTGCATCATGGGGCCTTGAAGATCATGCAGCAAATTTCTACCGGCTTGCCTAGGGGAAAACTGGAGCAAACAGACACATGCAAAGGATGCACCCTGGGTAAGTATGCAAAATCTTCCTTTCAGTATTGAGATAGTAAGCTGCAGCAATCCTGGAGCGAGTTCACTCAGATGTATGTGGACCATTCTCTATAGCCTCCACCGCTAAACAAAGGTACTATGTTATTTTTATTGATGATTTTTCTCGTAGATGTTGGATCTACTTTATGCAAAAGAAGGATCAGACCTTCTTGAGGTTTTGTGAGTTTAAAGCCTTGGCAGAGAAAGAATCTGGAAAGAAAGTAAAAGCCTTGCATAGCGACAATGGTGGAGAGTATGTTTCCCAGCAGTTTAAATACTTCTGTGCTACAGAAGGAATTAAAAGGGACCTGACGGCACCCCATAATCCACAATAGAATGGGGTGGCTGAAAGGAAGAACATATCTATTGTGGGAGCAGCTCGAGCGATGTTGCATGACCAAAGCCTACCACTTCATCTGTGGGCTGAGGCATGCAATACAATAGTGTATCTTTAGAATATAAGTCCTCATCATATCTTGGGGATGAAGACACCTATGGAGGCCTTTTCCAGGAAGTGACCAGATGTGAGTCACTTCTGCATCTTTGAATCATCAGTTTACTGTCATGTGACCAAAGATGCTCGGAAGGAGCTAGACCCAACAACTGAGTTGGGGATACTTGTGGGGCACACAGAAACACCCCAAAACTATCATGTGTAGATGAGGACCGTAGTGCGTAGGGATCTGAAGTTCGATGAGTAGAGAGCCATGCGAGTGTCACTTAAGAGGGAGCTCAGGTTGCATGGAGATGAGGAACTTTTAGTTCCAAAGGAGGAGGAGCCTCCTGATGATTTGGATCAACCAAATGCAGAGGATCCAGTAGTGGAGACCAACACTCCTGGAGAGTCTTCTAGAGATGGGTGAAAATGCTAGCGGGAAGATGACATATTGATGCTAGATGTGAGAGAGAATGTGGGGCAGCCATCCTCTCAGCGCAGACAAAGGAGATCTCCCGAGAGATACACTAGCTACATGGCCTTGGTTGGGGAGTGTGTAGCAACTGAACCTTCTTCTTTTAAGGAGATAGTGCAACGACTAGTCTGGTTTGATGCAATGGTAGAAGAGTATGATTCTATCATACAGAAAAATGTGTGGGATGTTGTCCCCAGACTTGGGGACAAGTCAGTGGTTAGTTCCCAATGGATTTACAAGGTAAAGTAGGCAGTTGATGGCAGTGTTGAGAAACAAAAGGCAAGGTTTGTTGCTCGAGGTTTCTCTCAGGTTGACAGGATTGACTACAATGAGACCTTTGCTCCCATAGCAATGTAATAATTTATCAGATTGATGCTAGCTCCATCAGCTCAGATGGGTTGGAAGATCCATCAGATGGATGTGAAGACCACGTTCCTCAATGGGAAGATTGAGGAAGAGGTATACATTGAGCAGCCTAAAGGAATTGAGACCTTCGATCACGAGTCACATGTCTGCTGACTCAAGCGAGTACTGTATGGGATGAAGCAAGCACCCCATGCTTGGTATACGAGGATCGACAACTATTTCACCGGATTGGGCTTCACCAAGAGTGAAGTAGATGCGATCCTTTACCACCTCATGGTAGAAGGTAAGCCATTGATTATTGTACTTTATGTCGATGATCTAATTTTGACAGGTGATGATCAGCTGATCAAATATTGCAAGGAGGACCTTGCAAGAAAGTTCGAGATGAAGGACTTGGGCCTCATGCACTACTTTCTAGGCATGGAAGTGTGGCAGAAAGATGGGGAAGTATTTGTGTCTCAAGGAAAGTATGCCAATGAGATATTCAGGTGGTTTCACATGGAGAAGTGCAAGCCCATGCAGACTCCTCTAGATGGGAACTGGATGTAGTAGCTACTACTGTTTATCGGCAGTTGGTGGGTTCAATTATGTATTTGGTGAACACACGACCCGACTTATGTTTTGCGGTGAACTAGCTGATTCAAGCTATGGTTCAGCCTACCAAGCTGTTTTGGAAGGCAACAAAGCATGTGCTGAGATATCTTAGAGGCACTACACAGTACAGATTGTGGTATAGACGGACAGAGGGAGTGAAGCTGTAGGGCTTCACGGATGCGGATTGGGCAGGTAGTCCATCAGATCAGAAGAGCACTTCTGGAGGAATCTTCAACCTTGGTTCAGCTGTAGTTTCCTGGTACAACAGGAAACAAAGATCAGTTGCACTTAGCTCAGTAGAGGCTAAATACATGGCTGCGAGTTAGGCAGCATGCGAGGCCATTTGGATGTGGAAGATTCTGGTGGGATTGTTTGGTTAGATGATGGATCCTATAGTGATATACTGTGATAATTAGAGTTGAATAAAAATTTCTGAGAATCCAATGTTTCATGACAGGTCCAAGCATATAGATATCCATTACCATCATCTATAGGACTATGGGGTCAAGAGGATCATGATGTTGCTCTATGTTTCGACCAAGGAACAAGATGTAGATATTTTGACTAAGGCATTGTCAAAATGCAAGTTTGAATTCCACATAGACATGATCGGGGTTACTGATAATCCCTTTTTTGTTGAGAGGGAGTGCTGAAAAGTGAAACAAGAAATGATAAAAATAGAAAATGTTAAAAATAGCACTGCTATAAATAGTGGTTCAGCCATTATGGATCTTAGAAACAATGGGTGAAAAGTGAAGGTGCTAAAAATAGCTTTTCTAAAAATATCATTTCGGGATCCCCTCTTATTTTAGTCAGTCCCTGGACTAAACATAGGAAGTAAAATTCGAATTTGATATTAACAATTGTTTGTAAATTGATTAATTAATTCATCTTGAGTTAATTAGTTAAGAAATAATGAACATGAAGTCTATGTGAGGACATGCAACAATTTCTCCTTTGACTGAGGGATTTATTCATCAGTTAAAGAGATAAGAATGAGTTGTAATATTGAGATGTAATCAGTTGACATAGTTTAACTGTGTCAAGTCTAGTTAGATTAATTTAATAGTTTGTTAAATTAATGACAGTTCAGTTAGTTAATGCCTGCATGCATGTAACTACTATATTTCAAATAACTGATTATTCACTCATGGATAACTCATGCATGTCAATTCAGTCAGAGACCCAGTTGAGATCAGATGAAGAGACAATGTACTATTAGTTGCAAGAATATTCCATTATGAATATTCCTTGCATGCAGAAGGAATATTATTCCTTAAGGATTGCATAGTTAGACCAGAGGTTACAGTGAGTGTGGTGAGGCCAATTCACACATGTGATATCATTGGACCCCAATCAAAACTGCACAAGAAAATAGGGGGCTTGGAGGGCTTGAGGAAGATATATTCTATGTCTATTGAGTCTGTGAGATATATTGTTTGATTATAGAGAGAGCAGGAAAGCTTGAGAGCCAATTTTTTTTGTAACTTGAACAAGATTTCCACTTGTATGATAATACAAAGTTGGGGTTTTAGGCTGGTGCTTTCCCAAGTGATATATCTTCTTTGTTATGGTTGATTACTTCTCATTCTTAGTTATATCTATTCTTGGTTGATGATGCTCATATCTGTTTAAGCTTCCGCAAAGTTTATGGTAGAAGTAGATCTATTATTATGCTTTAGGACATTTCATATAGCAGTTGATCTATAGGTGAAAATTCTACACTCCTAAAGTCAAGGTATTTGCATAACCTGTTTTTCACACAATAACATTTTAATCTAGGCATTCAAAGATTTCACGTACTTACCTCGCGGTATTTTGAAAAAGCATCGCTCCGCCTCGCTATAGCTAACTGAGGTGTCGACTGTGAATTCAGTCACAAATCCTCTTATGTTGCAACCTAGCTAATGATCGATAGCACGGGCAATCTTATCCTTAGACGCTTCCAATCTCTGTACTAGCTCTGGGGTCCACACAATAGGACCGTCAAGTTTCCACCTTCCTTGGCTATTTGCTAGCTTCGCGATCCATTCGTATAGCTTAATCAGAAAGGAGAAAAAAAATATTTCCTGTATTTCTGTATATAGGTACCTATCCAGTCACTATTACTTTGTCAATCATGGACTTCTGTTCTCCTGTGGCACGAATTCATGGATCTTCCTATCCAAACAGTCTCTGATCTCTTTCTTAGTTAGATTCTAGTGATACGACATCACACATCTCTTATGAAGATTTTGGTCCAGGCAACGAAACCATTTTTTAGCTTGAGGGGGCCTGACCCAGGTTCAACGTTAGTTAGCCAAACAAATCCCTAAACTATTGGACCTTTTGGCATTAGCCCATGGGGCACGGATGGAAGTCTCACCCGAAGAAGTATGGGGGGATGCTAGAACCAAGTTTCCGCACCCTGAGATTGTTGTGATGTCATTTTATTCCTTCTATTCCTGCATTCTCACAGGTCACTTAGTTCTAGGGCTCTGTCTACCTAATCCCTTATTCTTTCCCTCGACACATACGCGAGAGGGTACGACTAACCTTTGCGTAACCCTAACCTTAGATTTAGATACTTTTGCGCTACTAAGGCAACATATTTCTTAGATTGTCAAGTTACCTTAAGAATCTTACTTACCTTATTATATACTCACAGTTAGCACCGTGTAAATAGATATTCTTATATGCGTTTAGTTATCCAACATAATCATACACATTTGCATATCAAATAAGAATTATAAAGGAAATTCATACATAAAATGATAATATGCATTAATCAGAACAAAGACACAAAAATTGCAAAATACCTCTCTTGATTGATATCTTCCAAGTGATCAAAGACTCTATTCACCTTGTTCACACAACTACAGGGGTCCATGCACTCATTTGTGAACTTCCACCCTAGGCCTCTACGCACTCAGCTGCAGAGCCTCTACCTACTCTACGACCTGAAACTTAGACTTCTTACTTCAGAGCTATGACTATCTTATCTTGTGTATCTTTTTAAAACTACTTAGAGCTTAGCTCTTTTTATACAATCCCATGGTTCGCGGACCATGGGTAGATCTCTTATAGCCGACTTTACTTTACAAAACTAAGGGCGGACAACCCTTTATGACTCATGACACCTTCGCACTCTGCGACCACAAAATGTGGAGTCTTTACAAGTTTCTTACAAAATTTAACCAAAACATGGAATTTTAGCCCCAAAATTATCCTTTAGGGGATCCGGCTTCCAACATAATGTATAAGGCACTGTGATTGAACTTTTCATTGAGTCAAGAGTCAGTACCAGATATGAGCTTGTTGATACTTTTCTGACTTTAGAGAGAGTGTTAGTGTGAAATTTCTTAGAAGGTGTACCAAAAAAATTTCACTTGTCACTAGTGACAAGTAACCCTAACAACAAAATTTGGCTTCTTGTGCTTCATATCTACAATATTAAAATGAAAAAAACCTACACTAAAAAGATATATGTGATCCAAAATAGAAAACAACAATAGAATTCCAATGTAATAACCCAATATGGAAAGACTTTTAAATGAATAATAATATTTATTGATAACTCCTGGTGAAGGAGATCTACAAAAGGGTTTGGAAATCACCCTCTGTGGGATGAGTCCTTTGATTTCCTTAATGCTTCAGTGGTCAATTCTCTCTCTCTCAATATGTGAAAAACCCAAAACAATGTGTAGAACTCTTGAGGGAGCTCAAATGCAAGAAGACGATAATGATGATGATGATAATGATTATGGTGAGGAATGAATGGAAAACCCTCTTATTTATAACAAAGTATTGGTTTGGTTTCAAAAATGGAGAAAAATAAAATATTATTGACCAAATCAAGATCTAACTGTTAGGAATACTTTATTACATTTTTTGGAGAGGGAAAATATATTCGAAATGGTCAAATATCTTTATTTAGAAATAATTAACAAATAAAATGATTTATTAATTATTTCGTGAGGATTAAGAATGGTTTGAAATTGAAATAATTATTAAATAATTGTTTAACAATTATTCCAATAATATAATTAGGGAATAATAAATAAATAGTGATTTATTTAATTATTCCTAGGTGATTTAGTCAAATGTGACATGGAATAATTATAAAATAATGATTTAATAATTATTCCTAGAGAAAATTGAATAAATAATGATTTATTGAATTATTCTCATTGGGTTTTTAGAATTTAATTAGAGATAATTTAAGAAAAATGGTTTACTAAATGATTTCCTGTGGTGAAAGTAATTTTACTATGGTAAAATTAATCTTACATGGTGTATTTTGAAGTTAGAAATGGCCAAGTGATCAATTGTTAGGTGATAACAGATTGCCCCCAAACATACGAGCGTCAGGAGAAAATCGTATGAATGAAATACATTGTAATATATACTTCCACGAGACACCAAGGGGGGAGAGAGAGAGAGAGAGAGAGAGAGAGAGAGAGAGAGTTGAAGCAATGCAAGGAAGGATGAAGGAATGGAGAGGGCGAGACCTACTAAAGTGATATAAGTATCCTTTTATGTTGGAGTATATGATCTCAAATGAGGTAGGGGAGTTATACCCATACCCGCTAAGATAATTGAGTACAAATAATAGTGGTAAGCCGAGCAATGTGGGACTGAGCTACAAAGTACATGATACATGATACGCTGGCACCAATGGGCCATAAAATAATACAATGGATCCCATATACATAATGTGCCTGGAAAAACAGAGGCCAAGACTGTATACGATAACATCTGAGTACATGAGACATAATTCCCCTCAAGCTAACATGGTGAGGGGGGATCACAACCAAAGAAGCTCTGCTGAATAGGAAAAGGATCTCAAGATATAAATTGGTCATCTCAAGGAGAAATGCATGTTGTGGGCACGATAAACAGCTAAAACCAAACCCATCAATTCTATGGAACTGCAATTGAGGCTTGATCAATATTTGTGGAAATTTGGGCATGTGGGGAGATACCTGAAGGGCCACCCCCTCATGAGGTTTGGAACATCTCACACACACCCGAGAATCACTGGTACAATCGTCTAGATGACCAGAACATCAAGAGTACAATTCTCAATGATGAGATAATGAGCTGACATGGAGCACGTTAGAAACAATCAAGTCAATGGAAAATGATAATTCCCTTTGCTTGATCTGAGGCACTGAACAAAGATGAAGGTTGGAACCAATGTACACTGCCCTTTAGGCCACACTTTTGGAATAAATTGGTTGAAGTCAACAAAAGAGGGTCTGCTAGAGTTAAGATAATGAGGAATCCTTAACAAAGGCACAAGGTATCATAGTAAAGTAACTGATGGACTAGAACCAGGGATTTTGATGAAAGGAAACAAGATGAATGGAAGACCGGTGAATTCCCTTGTCAGAACATAATATGCATGGTTGACCTGGGAGCGATTGACTTGATTCCAAAGGGGATGGTCAATTAATCAAAATGGGGCTTTTCAAAGACGAAGTAGTGTATCTGGAGGCTAAATGTGAGCATGATGGGATGAATGTAATACAAATATGTAAGGAACGTTGTAACTATACTCAATGGGACTCAAAATAGACTCCATAAATGCAAAGGTGACTTATCATTGATGTTATGAAGAAGGGTGACTCAATGATGCTGCCACATGGGGGAGGATCGGAGGGGACCACAAAAACATGAGTGAATAATGTTTAATCATGATGAAAATCAACACATGATTTAACTATTGCACAGGTAAAGTAGTACCATAGTACGGGTGGCTTGAATGAAGAAATTTGATTTTAATAGGCAATAAAGTGAGACCTCCTGGAAAAAATGGCTTCCTGGTTGTTACAAATCCATTTGGGCATGTCACTTCCATCATTTAGATCATTAATTTTAGGGCTCATCAAACCCTAATTCAGTTGCTACATGCCCTAGACAAGTCATCACTTTGAATGCCTCCTTCCCTGAGAATTTCTTAGCTTGATTCCCTCCAGAAATGCCTCCTTGAGGGACCAGTGCAGTCTTCGTTAGGGGTAAGTGCACTTTAGTGTAGGTAGGCCCATGTCATGCTGCATTTCAGAGCACCTAGGCCCACTTTGACCTGCGTTGGGCGAGATTGATTGAAATCCTCATAGGGTTATGGGAATATTCTTATCTTCTGGAGCCTTATAGAAGATTCCCACACTTATCGTCTCCTATGAGCTTGAAATTGGATAGGGAATGAGTTAAGTAACCTCCTATCATCTCATCCCTTCCTCCATGGAAACTAACTCTAAGTTTGGAAGGCCATTCAATACCCTCATTTATGACCAAACCTCCTCCATTTTCCTATAAATTGAGCACTCATCTAAGTGATCAGCGGTTGGACTTTGAGAATTTGTATGGAGATACTGTTGGTGTAAGGTTTGAGATTGTAAGAAAGTATTGTTATGCTTCCAGAGTGTTGTGCTTTTGATGTGATGTTGTTTGGAACCCAAGCTAGAAGAGTGACAATGGATTGGGTTTCATGGTTGTAATTCTTCCTTCTACTTAATAAAGTTTTTTTTACCTTTTCCCATATTCTTGTCTTTTTTTTTATGATTATATGTGTAAATGATTTCGAGTCCATTTGCTTACAGTAGATAGGTATCTTTCTTTGATTGGTTTTTATCCTCTGTTTATGATTGTAGGTACTTGTCGAGTGGATTAAGTTCGAGAAGGAGTGACAAGAGCCAAACAAAGGAGACAAAGGGAAAGCAAAAGATAACAAGTAGGTCCCTTGTCTTATCTTCTATAGAAAAAGGACAAACACTTTAAATCTATTGTTCTAGGTGTAGCTACCCACCTAGGGAAATTGTATTTATCTGTAGATGCAAAATTCCACATAACAAATTGGTGACTCTGCTAGGGAATGATCATCATTCTGGGTATTTTACCTTCATCCTAGTAAACCCTAGTAAACTTTACTTGCTTCCATTGATCTTGTTTCAGTCTTTTTGAAGTTTGTTTTGGTAAACATTGTGCTTGAAAGCCCCTAAGATGGCCTCTCTGGTACCAACACAGGTTTCGTCAAGAGACAAAGTGTTGCAGAGAACCCTTGGCTTCAGGACAGTGTTCTGAAGCACATTGTCTCCCATTCAGGGCTGTCGTGATCCCCCTTAGGTCAAAAATCTCATCTTTGACTTGATTTTTCCCAAATTTTCTTCTATTTGTGCTTGCTTAATGTTCAATGATTGTTGTACTTTTGAAATCAATTTGTGTTTCCTTTGCTAGCCCTACTTTGGCCTTGATTGTTCAACGTTTCTTAAATGATTACTTTATCACTATCAATTCATTATCAAAGTTAGTTTATAGTTGATTACTCTTTGTTCAAAAGAAAGTGTCATAAAAATCTTAATTTCTTTTGAAAAGGAACTCTCGTAAAGTCCTTGTTCCTGCAAAAGGATTGATTGATTGTATGTGCATTAGTTTCCTTTTATTCATCTCAACATTAAGGGAATTGAAAAGAAAAACTTGCATCGTGCATTGAAAAAGTTTGTGTGTGCTCATAGGAATAGTTTAGGGAAATTGCATTAGATGTGGTCTTTGTTCTTTGATTAAAAGAATCTGATTGCTCTATCCCTACTAGCTAAGATTTTCATTGTTCAAATTGAATGAAAAGGATGCTTATCATATTAGTTGCATTCTAGGAGTTTCAAGGACATCACATGGTGAACCTTGAAAGGAAAATTCCTAATCAAGATCAACTTAAAATTAACCTCTATTAACCTAATGGAGCATTGTCACCTAATGTGAAACATTTAGAGGTTCTAGACTAGAGACGTGTTTCGGCGACGTAAAACATAACAGTTGTCACTAACTTGTCTGTAGTACATTCCAAGTGTGATATCTCATTCCACGTACATGAGTATATTGTAGCTTGTCAACGTACCTTTGGGTATATAGGGCGATGTTCCAGTACGTAAAGTATAAGGGAATGCTCTCACTGTGTAGTTTCGCATTAGACAACACTAATATGGATTGGGCCTCCACATAATTTCAGGTATATATGGGAGGACAACACTAGGTTTCTATCCATCCTTAGGTAACCGAGTCAGCCACCTTGTACACTGTGATACACCGAACACCTCATTTGGGGAGATTTCCTGGCCTTACTTCTCGGTTTGCCGGGAGGTATTCTGTAGTTCACAGTGGCTTGGTAAACCTTTTTCCTAGCTTACCCCTTTTTTTTATTTCTTTTTTGTAATAAAATAAATCAGCAATCATGGAGGAACATCAACCCTTACCCTAGCATTCATGGAGGATAGCGAGTAAACCACCTTTACCACTTGAAGCTACACCTATATGGTAAAAGTGGTCTCATTTCACTGAATCCAGTACTTCGCAAACTTCTGATTCTTCATCTGAATTACCAGAAACACCTATACTGGTATGTACTATGACCCCACTCACTCCTACACTCACTGGTACATCTGTTACTGAAGTGGAATCTCCAAAATTACCTGTGGAAACTAGAACTGAGTCTAGTGAAATGGTAACCCAAGTTGTTCAACCAAAAGTTGATCCTGGACCTATCACTATTCAATCAGAAGTTACTTCTGAACTAGAAGTTGTTCAAGAAGCCCAACCTGAACCTTTTCTTTTACCAAAACCCTTGGATCTAGAGGTTGAACAATCAGAAGTTGTTACCATACTAGAATAAGATTGACCAATACATCCTCCGACATCCGTAATTGTTGAGACTTCCTCTTTTCCTTAGGAACAAATACCGGAAATCTATTACGGACCTGACGGTGAAATTCTTCCACCTGGTTTGATTTCGATAGAAGAGGAACCTGAGGTAGAAACATCTAGAACTCATTGCATTTTCGAACCGGACTTTATCATTATCCTCATACTCCTCATTTTACTGCTCCTTTTAATCTTGATTACTTTTAGACACCCGTTGATTCGTTAGGAAATTTATTTGGACAATTGGCTATGGAAGAGTCAACATCCTAGACCATACCATCTGTTACAACTATAGCAAAATATTCTATCACAACCTCTTTGATGTTTACTACGACACCTGAGTCACACTTGTATGGTGTTCCATCCGTCCCATCGGGTTACCAATCTTTATCTGGAACTCACTCAGGTGTTCTTCATTAACGAATACTGAACAGCTAGACCCATCAAGTCAATATCAAGTTGGTTCATTTGGTTACCATCTTATGTATCCGCTTTACACTAGACTACCCCCATATGGAGAACAATATGAACAATCTCCTTATCCTCCATTTTCTGGGGAAAACCATATGTCGGTATGTCGTCATCTTTAGGTCAGCCTGGAATGATTGTCTGTTAGTGGTAGCCAAAAATTCCCATTCAACCTAGGCTTGTGTATCCATCACAACCTACGGAATCTTTCTCATCCATACCTACAACGCCTGTTGTTACAACTTTACCACAGTCACAAGCTCAGATTGTTGTATCGAAATGAGTACTTCCTGTATCTCGTCACTACAGATACAACCATTGGAATGGTTTTATTCCAAGAACAAGATGGGATTGAACATTCAATATATTATTTGAGCCACAATCTCAATGATACATAAGTTAAGTATTCTTATGTCAAAAACTTATCTCTGGTTGTTGTTCAAGATGTACAGAGATTTCGCCACTATATCCTGCTCCAAAAGACCACTGTCATTTCAGATTGCAACCCTATGACATATATTTTTTCACATCAATTGGTGGGGGGAAGATACTCAAAATGGATTGTCATTTTGCAGGAATTTGACTTGGAATTCATCAAATCCAAATCAAAGAAATCTCTGGTTTTCGTCGAGCTTCTTTGTGACCTTCCCTCAAATACCATTGATTCAACATCAGAACCATCAATTCTAGAAGAGTCTCTATTCTTGATTTCGTCATCTGACCTGTGGTATGGAAATATACTGATTTATCTCTAGACCCAAACTTTTTGGCCTGGTACCTCTCACTCACAACAACGATGTATCTGATACCAAGCCAAATATTATCTGATCGATGGCAACACTCTTTCCCATCGTGGTATCGATACAATTTTATGAAGGTGCCTCACTCATGAGGAAGCCAAGAAATTTTTGAATGATTTCCATTCAGGTGCTTGTGGTGGACACTTATCTGGTTATGCTACTGCACAGAGAATTCTCTGTGTTGGTTTGTTTTGGCCTATCATATTCAAAGGTTGCATTATTTCCATCAAAAGCTATCATGCATGCTAGATCTATGATCGTAAATCTAGATTACCACCTGCACCATTGCATCCTATCGTCGTTGTTGGACCATTCACCAAATGGGGCATTAACGTCATGACATCTAACCCTACCTTGGTCGGGGGGCATGGGTACATTATAGTCGTCGTTGACTATTTCACAAAATGGGCTAAGGTGATGCCTACATTAAACAACAATGGCAAGACAGCTGCACTTTTCTTTTTCAACCACATGGTTGCCCAATTTGGTGTACCACAGGCTATAGTTACAGATCATGGGTTGCGTTTTTGCAATCACATGATGACTAAGTTAATTGCCAAGTTAGGACTATAACATGATAGTTCTATTCCTTATTATCCGCAAGTTAATGGACAAGTTGAGGCCATCAACAAAGTCTTAAAGCGAATGCTTCAAATAATGATAGGGGTTCATAAATGAAATTGGCATTTAATCCTATACTCTACTTTGTGAGCATATCAAACCTCAGTAAGGAATGCAACTAGATTCACACCTTTCAATTGGTGTATGGTCTTGAGGCAATCTTTCTGGTACAATGTGAAATTTCATCTCTTAAACTTGTGATTGACCTATTACCTAGCACTTCTGATGAAGAAGCGCATTTCTTATAACTCATCCATCTGGATGAAACCCATCGTGAAGCTGCATTGGCTAACAAAGCACATAAGAAATGAATCAAGGCACAATATGATAGAAATGTCAAGCCTTGCATTTTCTCAAAAGGAGACCTGGTATTTCTTTATGATCATGAAGTTGATAAACTAGGAGCAAAAAAAATTGAACCACTATGGATGGGCCCTTATATTGTCAAGCATGTTTTTGCAAAATGTGCTTATGAGTTGGTATATTATGATGGAATTCCATTTTCGCAGCCCCGAAACAGGTTATACCTCAAACATTACTATGCTTAATTGAGTGTAGTAAAATCATTGTATATATGCTTTAATTGCATGTGTGTGTGTCAGTGTGTCTTTTAGAATTTTTATGTGGTTAAGTAATCCTCTTTGCATTTGTTACAGATGTTAGAATATTTGGAACCATTTGTTAGTTACGCCGATGGTGCTAGTCGTAGTATGTAGAACCTATCTTCTGTAGCATGGTCCATTTTCACTCCAAGTGGTGAGTTAGTGAGTTTTCAAGGGATTTGTATCATTCATTATATGAACAATATCACTAAGTATAGCACATTGATCGAAATTCTCTCTAATGCCATTTCACTTGGAATTCGCCAAATAATCATTAGGTTGAACTCACAACTCGTCGTACTACAACTAACAAATGTTTATACCATCTGAAACCCAACAATTCTTTGTATATTCCTTAGAGTTCATATTTTGGAAAGACATTTTGAGTACATTCAATATCAACATATTTCCATAAACTTTAACACATTAGTTGATTCACTAGCGAACTATGTGTTAAACAGACATTTGCGACACATGTAAAAGTAAATTTTCAATTCACATCATTAGTTGAATAGGATTGCACATAACCATATATAAAACTATAAAAGTAAAAAATAGATAGATGTTTTAATTTTTTACAAAATTTGTGTCCAAGACATGTTTCGTCATCTGACCTAAAAACTAAATTGCATACAAAAATTATCCTGAGTAGACCTAGTGATGCCCATGATAACAGGTCACAACCTAAGCTACCATGTGCAATAGTCGCATCCAAAGGCCAAGAACCCCAATAGTATGGCACTACAGCCTCATAGGTAACTCCTCGATCTAGATATTTGGAATACTGAGGGTTAACCCCTCTACATGACCCTACAACTCTGCCAGTGTCTCGGTCAAATCTAAATACTGGAGAACTTCTCTCCTAACATTTCTCCACGTTCGTCCACCTACCTCCTGTTGATGTCACATAGGTCGAACAGTACCAACTTTTTTATGCATGAGAAGGATTTTAGTTTAGTTTTGGAAACATCAAAAACACAAAAACATGTAAAAACTTAAAAAATAAAAACATTTGGTCAAAAAACAATTTACCTATAGCACCCCATTAAGCGCCCACTGGTAAACTCAACTCTATATCTCCATGAAAATCCATCCCTGCTTATGGATTCTCCTCAATGACAATGTGGAGTCGATCAAGCCAACTTAAGAATGCAGTAGAAAATGTAATCGATGACTGACCAACATGTCTAGGCATCAATTCGACCCACCTCTACATCCGTGGATCTCTGGGACCAGCTACACCCAGTGTTACATGCTGAGGTTGCATCAATGGAATTCTCCCTAAGGTAAATGTGATTAAGAGTGATCCATAGCTAAAAGTATTTTTCTTACCACTCTTTACCTTTGTCAACTGCTCTTTCAGTTAAGAACATATGGCCTCACACTAGTTGAATAAAGTTGGCTCAAGACACTCAAGTCCATACTACATGTAAGATCTATTTGCCAGATGAAGTGTCACACTTCCTACCAACTTTGCGACAGTGAATAGGATTTTTATCAAAGGAAAATCACGAATATATTTGATGATTATCTTTCCGTCTTTTCTAGGTTTTGCACCTAACCGGTGGAATTTTCGAACATCGTCCCTCACTGGTTCACCCCCATGGGATGAAATTGAAAGAGAAATGGGGGCAACATGTCTCGAAAACCCTTTAAGAAAGTAAACATCATCAATCATAATAGGGATGACCTTGTCCCTTATGTGAAAATCCTGATCCATTGGATCCCATGCATGAACTGGGAACTACAATAGTTCTGATTGTTGCCTCATCCCAGACAGCCTGAAGTATTTGAGCAACCCACAGTTTCTGAGGGCCTCAACAATACTCGGATCATTTAGGACAACCATGTCTTGTTCTTAATTCTCTCTTTCTCGCCAAGTAATAGACACTCTGATCCTATGAAATCTTGAAATCAAACCATAAGCTTAGTTAGGATCGATTTCATGCAAAAAACTGGTGAAATTTTGGGCTGAACAAGTGAAACAGGTTTGTGAAACTCGCCCAGCGTAGCCCAGGAAAGGAGGCAGTGTGTTGCAGAGCAGCTACCATATTGTTTGGGTGCTCTACAATGAAGTTTTCGACATGGAAGGTTGCGTTGATCCCAGGGAAAAATATTCTAACCCTAGGGGCCCTAAAAACTTGCATGAAACTGTAAAAGGATGACATGAAAAGAAAGAGGAGGGGTAGATCTCCTACCTAGTCTAGACAGCACAAGAAATGATCCACAAAATCTCTCACAATCAACTGCTAAATATCGAGGTAAAAAACAAGTTCAGAGCACAAATTGAATGGTAAATATCAAATGGTGAAAATGACATGGCAAATTCTTGTTTTATGTTTATTTCATGATCATTGAATGAGTAAACTTTAGTATTTACCTATTTTTACCAATGAAATAGGTATGTTTAATCCATTTAGTGTTGCTTTGAATAGATTTACAACTGACTTAAAGAATTTTACATGCACGATTGTGAATTGTACTTTGACCACATAGCATACTTTTATCTCTTTTTCGAGCTCTGTTAAACATCAAAAAAGGAACCCCCTTGGAGTCCTCTTTAAGCTCTTTACAGACTCTCAAAATATGAAAAGATTGTCAAGCGCTTGTCCTTTTCAGCTTGTTAATGGATTGGAAATGACATCTACTCAGTACAAGTTTAACCCTTTTCCGTATTGAGATAGATTATTTACGAAAAAGGAATACGTTGATCAAACATGGTCAATAGGTTCTCCCTTGTATTGTTTTACACTTTTCCAGACTTGAGAGACAAACTTATGAAAAAGAACTTGTGGAGTTTTCTTTTTGTCCCTTTTAAAACTCTTTAAACATGAAAAGGACCAATTTATCATTGTCGTTAAACTCATTAAAACATCAAATAGCGACAAACTTGTACATCATAACAAGACCGAGTTTCACCTTCGCTAGACTCGTTAGAACATCACATAGAGATGGAATCACCTGAAGGGTGGAATTATACAACAAGCATATGTTATCCTCCTCAAACTTGATAAAAATAAAGAGGTAGTGGTTAGCAATGACTGGGGAAAGTGGGAAAAGTGGTAAACCACTTTATGAAAGCAGGTTTCTCTTGAACATGACACTTTCACTTCATCACTGTGACTATTTGGGCTGGGTAATCTACTTAATGGTCATCATACCTTGGTCTATCATACCATCCATTACTTTGGTTTTGGGTCAATGTTGCCAATCCATTCAATGTCACCGACATGTTCAAGAGAAGTCACTCAATTAAAATTCATCCTTTGCAATACTCAAAAACCTTGATTTTCATGACTGCCATTCCTAAATATTGTGTCGTCAGTCACATTCTGTCTCTAAAAATCATTACACTCATTTCATGTCACTAATGTGGGATACAACAAGGCCCTCTTGCGACGAGTTGCTTCTTGTCGACATCAGCTCATTATCCAAGCAGTTGGGTTAGAAACACCCTTCCAATACCTTGAGGCTTGCATACATCAATGGCAAGTTTCTCGCTTACGATGATAGGTTGACGTCACTGGAATTCAACCGAAAGACTTTGTATGGTGTTCGACATCAAAACATCCTTTCACATCATGTAGAATGTACTGCAGTACCTTGGGGATCATTATCATTATCAGTGATTTCTCTCGCATATGTTACCAGCTTACATCATTGGCTGGTAATCAGATGGTGTCTTCCCATGTTAAACATCAGATCATATATTCACATGGTTAGAATCGTACTTGAGAAAATGATTGAACAAGATAGAAGACCCCAGATCTAGTTTCATCCATCTGGGATGTGATTTCAAGATAGTACTAAATCATCTGTATGATGGCTTTACACTTATGGTCATCCCATCATGGGTCTATATCTGTAGACAACTATCTATGTACTTCTAATGAAAGTTTATATGTTGAGAATGGTTATGCCTTCCCTCAGCAATTCATGAAAAAATCAAAATATCATGATATTATGTATTGTAATTGATGCAGGTCACCATCTGCTTCGGAACCTCCTCATCACATCGTAAAGAATATCACTCGACATTAACATTTTTGACTTCATGCTTTAGTGGGTAGCTGTTACACATCCATTTGGGCACATCGCTCCCATCATTCACATCGGTACTTTTTGGGCTCATCAAATCCTAATTCAGTTGATACATGCCCTAGACAAGTCATCACTTTGAATGCCTCCTTCCTTGAGAATTTCTTGGCCTCAATCCCTCCAGGAATTCCTCCTCGAGGAACCAGCACAGCCTTGGTCAGTGGTAAGTGCGCTTCAGTGTAGGTAGGCCCATGTTAGGGTTCATTTCAAAGCACCTAGGCCCACTTTGACCTGCGTTGAGCAAGATTGAGTGAAATCCTCATAGGGTTTTGGGAATATTCTTATCTTCTGGAGCCTTCTAGAAGATTCCCACACTTATCATCTCATATGAGATCGAAATTGGATAGGGAATGAGTTAAGTAATTTCCTACCCTCGCATCCCTTACTCCATGGAAACTAACTCTAAGTTTGGAAGGCCATTCAATACCCTCATTTATGACCAAACCTCCTCCATTTTCCTATAAATTGAGCACACATCTAAGTGATTAGGGGCTGGACTTTGAGAATTTGTAAGGGGATACTGTTGGTTTGAGGTTTGAGATTGTAAGAAAGTATTGTTATGCTGCCAAAGTGTTGTTCTTTTGATGTGATGTTGTTTGGAACCCAAGCTGGAAGAGTGACAATGGATCGGACTTCATGGTTGTAATTATTCCTTCTAATTAATAAAGTTGTTTACACCTTTTCCCATATTCTTGTCTTTATGTACGATGATTATATGTGTAAATGATTTCAATTCCATTTTCGTATAGTAGATAGATCTCTTTATTTGATTTTTTTTTGTCCTCTGTTTATGACTGCAGGTACTTGTCGAGTGGATTAAGTTCGAGAAGGAGTGACGAGAGCCAAACAAAGGAGACAAAGGGAAATCAAAAGATAACGAGTAGGTCCCTTGTCTTATTTATCTTCTATAGAAAAAGGATAAACACTTTAAAGTTGTTGTTCTAGGTGCAGCTGCCGACCTAGGGAAATTGTATTTATCCATAGATGAAAAATTCCACATAACACCGGTGAAGTGTCAAATTAACAGAAAAGGGAGACCCAATAGAGAACTCTATGAGATATTTCCAACAATGTTGATGGTTGGTCAAACTGAGTTATGGTTTGGTCACAATGAGTGAATAAAAAACTAGGGTTTTTATTATAAAAATGGCTTCTTGCCCCCAAATCCAATTATGTTGGAGAATTTGGAGAGGATGAGAAGGCCTTAGATCTTGTGGAGATTGTAGCAAACAAACCAATTGTTAGAATCATGATCTGCAAGTTGGAGGTAGGTGGCCTAACCTTACTCATCAATTTTGGTGGATTAGATTTTCATATTAGGTTTATAGCTCATTGGGGGAAACCCCTTCTCTTCCTCATGGTCGCAACACACTTTTTGGACCCTGTTTTGTAGTCTAGAACATAGAAATTGGGCCAATAAATGTGTCTAGCACATTTTTGAGGGAAAACATTGCTAGCTGAAAGGAAAAGTAGGATGAGGGGTCTCTGTTGGGATGAAGATTTTGAGCCAATGATGTGTGCATTTGACTCTGAACTAGAAAACATAATCATATGATGTAGGTATGGAAGAGCTAAAGGTGTCATGGTGAGAACGGGGTTTGGAAACTCTTCGTTCTGAGATTTAGGGACACCATGCAGTGAGAGGGGTTTTGGCACGGTATGAGGTGATGAATTTTTTGGAGAACCCATTGATGAGGGTTTTGAGCCCCTACTGTCAAGAATTGTGAGCTATTGGGACCCAGATCAGGAGGCCTTTGTAGTACAGGGACACAGGATCAAGATCACTATCTAGGACATATACTTTTTGACAGCATTTCCCCCCTTGGGGGTGGTAGGGGAGATACATCCAATGCTACCTCGTGGGATGATCATTGCAGACCTGGTGTTCATGCAAAGGGCACAACCATCTAGATCAACGACTTAGAGAGTCTCGAGACATAGGCTACAAACAAAGAAGTGTTGTAGATCTTGGATAGTCATGCCTTTTATTACATCAATGGGTGGAAGATGATGCTTGTGGAGCGTGTATTGGGAGGGACTACTATGGGTGGGCCCAGACGATGCTATCATTGTTGAAATGAAAATTGACACTATGCAGGCAGAAAACCAATGATAATTTTTAATTTGGGATAGTTGTGTGTTCATTCTTCTTTGAAAAGATCCCGACCATCCAAGCACATGTACAAATCTGTGATGGGGGGCCACAGGAGCCTAGGATGTGCCATTGGGGGAAGCTACTATGATGAGGTGGAGGAGGGGGAGTCGAGCGGGTGTTCTAACCTTAGTTTTTTGCACATTGGGACTAGATGCCAATGTACATAGATCACTATCTACATAGTGGAATGAAATGTCTGGGGGATCCCAACTTACCACTTCCTCTAGGATGATCATTGGGTCCAGATGGTAAGTGAAAGTTGCTATATATTTTATGAATTTAAACTTGAGGAAATATGTGTATGTGGTACTGATTTCTAAACTTATGGTATGTAGATATAGCACCTGCGAAGCCGATAGGATATATAGGATGAGCCGCAATGCCTGGGGCTATAGATTAGGGTGGTTCAACATCACAACAGAGATCAAGTGGTGATGCTATACTGGAGGATCTCTGCCATAGGTTCAACATGCTACTGACTATGGTGACAGAGCATGAATTGCATGAGTTTTGGTCTTCCCTCAGAATGGTGAGGTATCACGAGGCACATATCTATGGCCAATCAGGCAGTTCAAGAATTATAGTATAGTGGGATGGACTCATTAGCTCGAGATCCTCTAGATGATAATGATTAGTCATAGGGACATGTGGGTCCCCATTTTTGTTTTGTTGTAACATGCAATGAGCATGTCAGATGTAATTAGAGTAGTGGACTCCAAACACTATATGTTGGATATTATGATACATAATATGGTTATGAACCTTTTGTGATGATTGTGGTTCACCATTTGTTTATAATATGGATGTCTTCTTGTATATGAATGTGACTAATGCCAATCTAGAATTTTATTTTCAATGGTATCTACATAGTGATTTTGGGCTCTAGGAACGTGACTAAATGTAATAGATTTAAATTCATGTTCAAAAATCTTAACTCGTAGATATTTTCTAAATAGGACAGGATTACACACATGATAAACGTCATTCAATTGCATGAAATGTAGTAAGGAATCAAGACAAACATAAAGGTGAAGGATGTGATGATCAAGGGCATTGACAAAAAAACCCATCACAACATCATATTCGACATGGTTATTGGTGGTAGATCCAATGTAGATGCCATTGGAGTGGACTAACGAATGCAAGGGGGTAAAATTGGCCCAAGTTGTTGAGGCTAGATTCCTTGAGAAGCGACTTGCACCATCATCATAACCAATATGAGGTGTGGATGATGCATCCATTTGAAATATGCAAGGAGATAATGAATGAGATTATGGGGAATGCAAGCTACCTAAATGAAAGAAAACTAAAAAGATACATGCATTTCAATGGGAAATGCTATGGGTAAAATTTCTTGAGGTAGAGTACATTGTGAGGGTTAGGAAGGATTTCTCCTTCTAGACCCTCTAAAAGGTAGGTCCCCTTGCCTAAACACTTACGGATGATGTAAGGGCCTATCTATAATGGTTTAAACTTCCCATGCCCCAAGACATCATGAGCTTGATCATAGATGAGAAGAAGGTCACCTTCGTGGAAGGTACAAGGGTGGAATTTTTTGTCAGATAGAGCTTTGGTGCACTTTTTAACCACTTCAATGGTTTTCAATTCAGCACGACAGCCTTCATTGGTGCACTTAGGCATGAAAACTCATTTTTCCAGAGGTTGGGTGTCTAGGAGGAGTTCGACATCCAGGTGGAGGGAGGGGATTTCACACTCGATTGGTAATATTGCCTCCCCTCTGAAAATAAGGTGGAAATGAGTGAATCCAATGGTAGTTTTGACAGAGATTCTATAGGTCCACAAAGCATGTAAGAGCTTACGATTCTAGTTGGTCTTGTGTTTATTCGCTGTGGGTTGAAGCATAGTTTTAAGGATTTTATTGATAGCTTCAACTTGGCCATTTCCTTGGGGGTAGTAAGATGATGAATATTGGTGTTCAAAGCCCAACTGTGAGGATAGTTCATGCCATATCTCATCTTCAAAGTGTCATCCATGTTTCGAGACCAATTGTTTTAGAACCCAAAATTGAGTGTTAACACGGTTAAATAAAAATAGGGATGTAGTAGCTGCGGTGTTATTGAACATGGGAATGGATTCAACCCATTTGGTGAAATAGTCAATGGTCATGATAATATATTGATGGTTATTAGGAGATGGGGGTCGACACTCCATAAATTAGATAGCCCATTTACATAAAGGATTGGTTGTGATGAGAGGATGGAAGGGAGTAGGTGGAGGTCATGCCTTAGGGGCATATAATTAAAAATTGGGACAATGTTTGGCTACCTCATTGAAATTATTAAGGAATTTAGACTTCTGTGATCCATAACATTGTTAAGATAGTCTTCGGCAAAATCACATAACCAATCTTTTGTCGACGCGTTTCGAACCAACCAGTGTGGTTCATCGTCAGGACAAGCTAAAGACAAAAGGCCAAAAATAAATGGCACGCATGATTTTTGGGTAGCGTCCATTTTAGAGAGGTGACCACAACAAGTGCTATTGTGGAAATCATTGAGCACTTTATTAACTTCGGCATGGGTGAGACAATGAAAGAGGATAGTGTCGACATCGCGGCGATAAAGATCATCACCAATGAGGAGATAACAAGGGGTTTGATGTCGAATACATCCTCAATCATCATGAGTGAGATGAGGGGTGAGTTTTTGGGTTCATAGATAGGTAAGGATGTTGTCATATTAAGGATCATCTGAGGTAATGGTGAACAACTTTTCATCCAGAAGGTCATGATTTACTGGGAGATCTAACACACCAGTAGGAAATTCAAAAATGAATTTAGCAAGTGGTAAACCTCTTTTATTCTTGGGTATGACAAATTCGAGATCAAATTCTTCAGGAATAACTATCCAATGAGTGCACTTCATGTTATTGATCCATCAACTCAACATGAAGGCCATGGGGTTGGAATTGGTCATAACTTTGGTGGTATGCATAAGGATATAATGATGAATATTTTGAACATATAACACAACAACCAACACCAATTTTTTTCATGTGAATAGGACATAGGGAGAACATGAAGGTTCTTACTAACATAATAGATGACCTTCTCATTCCTGACACCATCTTCTTGGATTAGGACCCCAATGAACGAATAAGTGGATGTAAATATATACAAGATGAAATCCTTCTCAATGTAATGTGGAATGATCAAGGGAGAAGAAGTGAGAGAATGTTTGAGGGAATCGAAATACTATTGAGTTTGGTCATCCCAAACAAATGGAATGTTAGAATGAAGGAGTCTAAGAAACCCATGTGCAATGGTGGCATAGTCAAGGAAAACCCTATGAAGAAAGTTGGCTTTGCGGTGGAGGCTTTGCAACTGGTGAAGCGTATGAGGAGGAGGAAGTTTGAGAATGGATTGAACTTTGAGAGAGTCAAGAGTGATACCATCTTTGGAAACAATGAAGCCCAAAAGGTGGTCAATAGGAACATAAAATGCATGCTTAAGGGGGTTGAGGCAAATGATATACTTGCAACATCAAAGGAAGATGGTACACAAACTATGAAGGTGTTGTTCCCAAAGCTTGGAATGAGCAACATGATTGTCTAGATATGTAAGGATAATATGAGCCAGGTCATGGAAATAGTAATACATGGCATGCTGAAAAGTGGCCCGAACATTCTTTAAGCTGAAAGGCATGACACTATAAGTGAAATTTCCCCACATACTAGTGAAGGAAGTTTTAATCTAATCAATATAACATATATGTGTCTGGTTATACCCATAGAATCCATCCATAAAGGAAAGAACCTCATGCCCCACACACATGAATAATTTTTTCTATAAAAGGTGTGGGAAAGTTGTCTTTGGGACAAGCTTTGCTCATATAGCAAAATTTTGCAAACATGAATGGTGCCTTATTTCTTTACCATGGGAATAGCATTGGACACCCATGTGGTGTATTCAATAGGATAGATGAAAGCAACCTACTTGAGCTTATCGATTTCAGCTTTGATAACTTCATGTTTGGAAGGGTGGATAGGCCTTTGCTTCTAGCGGATAGGGATGGCATCAGACCAAGTGTTGATATGGTGTTCAAAAGTGGCGGGATCAAGTCAGGGCATTTCAGAATAAGGCTAGGTTAAAACATCACAAAATTATTTCAATAACTTAGTGTAAGCATCAATTTCTTTTGGGGTGCACTATGCCCCCAAGATGATATTTTCTTCAATCCCTAGTTTATTCAAAATGTTGATTTTGATAGTAGGGGAGATGTTAGCCATATTTCCTCCTTCGAAAGTGTCTAGTGCAGGAATGGGATTTTAAACTAGTCGACTTCACCATGAATTAAGTATTTAGACTCCACAACATATTGGTCGTGGGTTTGCTGCAGACGAAAGTATGCATGATGGTGCATATCATCCTAAGGATAATCATGGGTGGTCATGGCTTCCATGATGTCTTCATCAGAATGGAAGATCAGGGGACTATAGGCAGAGAGACCAATGAATAAGAGGAGCTACCTGAGGCATCTTCATGAGAGACAAGGTTCACATATGCATTGTCAATGTTGGAAGGCATATCGCTAGTAGATGTGACATCTACCGATGTTGAGACCGAAGTGTTTGTTGAAGAAGGTTCAATAGCGTTAAAATAAGAGACATTAAGAGAGTCATAATATATCGATCCCATTAATGACAACAGGTAGAGAATAAGAGAAGTATTATCCACCATCTCAACATCAAGAGAAGGGATCATGATGGGTGGTTAAGATACCTCCTGCTCAGGCATAGGAGTGGGAATAGAACCTGATGGTAGAGGAGAGGTGGAATCACTATGAGTGACCTCTAGTTCACGAATCACTTGAAGTGTATCATGAAAGTCTTTGAGATAGGGACAATGATGATAATAATAGCCATAATTATCACACAAACCACAAGGGTGATTTGTGCGTAGGGATATGTTCTTCTTAGTTAACTCGAGCAATGTGACATTTACCTCAACAACATTAGAATCAGAAAAGGTATCAAATACCACATTCTTGATATGAGGGAGTTTAGGAAAAGTATTGATGGCATTACCAACAACATCAGAAAATGAAAATGGAGGAGTAGGCTTTGGCATCTTAGGAGGAGTTGGAGTTCATTGGGGTGCCTTGTCTTTAGTTCCCTCTTTATGGGCTTTACTCCTATCACCAGATTCTTTCACAATTGGAGTAGGCTCCTGTTGAGGCTGATGAGGAACTAAAGCAAAGGAAGTGGTAGTAACGACAGGTTGAATAGGGGTCAACATATCGTAAGGTTTGAGTTGATCAGGGGGAGTGTTTGCGGGAGGATCAATGTACCACACTGGGATCCCCAAGGTAATTTTAGGTAAACTCAATGTATCCATGAGAGGTGTATAGTAAAATCCAAGGGGTGGAAATAAGAATGATATCTGACTAGAAGGGTAATGACCTAGGGGAGCTGATCTGAGATAATTAAAGCCTAGGGGAATAGTTCTGGGATAAAAAGTACTAGAAGAGGTACCAACAGAAGGAAGTGGTCCTTGAGGAGTAATACCTAAAGGCTAGGTTGAGTTGAGAAAAATAGGTTGCAAAGGTGTTGGTTATTGCGAAGACATACTAGACCACTTGTGAGCAGCCTATGAGGCTTGAAGCATGCAAACACTAGACAAGCTAGTTTCAGAAGGGGTAGGTGGTGGACCATAATAAGCACCAAGCAAGGTGGAATCTTTGTAGACTCCAAGAAAGATGGATGAGACAATATTATTGCTAGTCATTGATGAAATAGTGGAATGAGGTGAAGTATGAGATGTAGGATCATAGTAGGTCAGCTAATCGATAGTGACTATCTTTCCATCATAAGGGAAGCACATCTTATGCAAAACCGTAGATGAAAAAACTGAAATAGCATAGCGGTGTAACTCTGATCCAACTGGATGTTATAATCTAATGGGGCATCGATGACCTTGATGTCAATAGAGACAATCTTGTCAGGAATAGTGATAAGAAAATTGTGATATAATCCAAGGGGTTGTGATGGATGACCTTCCCAAGCATAGAGAGTGATGGTGGATGGGGGCATGTGAGGTGAACTAAGTTTATTCCAAACACTAGTAGCCATCACATAGGTAGAGGCACCTTCGTCTATGATACACCATTGAATAGTGGTGTTTCTTATGGAGACTGGTATTTGAAAGGGAAAAAATGAAGGAAGGGGGGATGTTCCAATTTGTCAACGTAAAATATAATCATACAATCGTCAGAAGGATCCAAAAAACCCAAATAAGAGAGTAGAGCTTTTCATTGGGATGGGCACATTTGGAGGACTTCCAACATTAACATGGAAACAGGAGACTGTGCCAAGTCATCTACTATGCTATAGGTATGGGAATGTTTAGCAGAAGCAATGTTTCAACATAATGGACCTTTAAGGGTCTTGGGGAAAACCTCTACCTTAGGCGGATGAATCTGTAAGGTACCATTTGGTGATGACAGAGGCTCGGTGGAAACTTGGGGTTGGAACTCAAACGTAAACTTAGTAAGTGGCTTGTCATATTGGCACAATCAAGTCTGAAGGTTGACTTATTAAGTGTTGAATTCATCAGAATTCATCATAAGGATATAATAATCATTGTGACCAGATGGTGGAGGTTGGGGAGCTGCATGACCTTTTTTAGGTTGAGCAACTAAATATCCTTGATGAGGAAAAGGAATTGTAAGCACAACTGGTTTAGATAAAGCAGGAGGATGAGGAATTGGAGAGATGGTAAGTTATCCTCTAGAAGAAGCTACTTGATCTTCCCATACTTGATGCATCTGAGGTAAAAGGGGGAACTCATGAGTATAATGGCCATAGATGTTGCAACAAGTGCGAGGTTTTTTAATACGAAGAGCCTTATTTTGTTTGGGCTATCTACCTTGTTGCTAGGTTGCAGGATTAAGCTAGTTACCCTAATTACACTGATTACCTTGACATTCTTGGTTATGGTTACCTTTCTCCCTTTTTTGTTTCTTGGGTTTGGGGGAACTAGTTGCACTCTGCTAAGCATACACTTGACCTTGTGTGGGAGGTTGATGTTGTGGCTGAGCTGGAGGAGGCATGGGGGGGGGGCACTGGTGTCAGCGGAGATGGAGCGTTAGGTGGTGCATATGGGTAGTAAGGAGATGGGGCAACATTAGGATAGACATGTGGAGCAAAAAATCACCCTGACATATGCTGATGCGGATGGGGATATACATATGATGTGCTGGGACCTAGATAAGAGTTTCCATGTGAAAGATTGGGGGGGGGGGATAGGTGTAAGATAAACTGGTCCCCACTGGGGTTCATCATAAATCATCTGAGGTGGAGCATATGGTTGAATTTGAGGGTGTGAAATAGATCCAATGAAACCACTAGTGACATGATATGCCCCTGTTGCATTAGAAACTTCTGGTCGAGGTAGATCGGGAACGACAATATAAATATATTTTCATTGGGCGTAGATCAGGTCAAATTTCAAGGCTACTTCAAGTGCATCTTCCTAATATTGGGGGAAGTGAGAAGTGACATCTTTAGCAATGAGGGCCAAAAACGATCTAAGAAACCAATTCATATAGACACAGTCTCTAAATTCAGGAGCTTTACATATGCTCCTCCTTCTATTTAATTCTTGATCAGATAGGCATGTGGAAGAAGTTTGACTGAAAGAAGTCAATACTTTGTTGCCAGTGTCATAACATAGAGATAACTAGAAATAGGCTAGAAATTATTTGGCAAGAGTCGTGAAATTGGAATGAGTGGGCCTAGCTTGATTGACATACCATTTAGCAACAACTCTAACAAGAGTGAATTGGAAGAGGTGAATATGGATGGAGCCTTCAGTGATAGAATTGGATGAACACCACATATGGAATGAGCAAACATGATTTGTGGGTTCTTCTCTGATATTACCTTCAAACTTGGGTATGCCAGAATGAAGATTGGTAGGCATAGGTGGCCAATTGGTGTCATGGAGAAGAGGGTTGCTGATGAGATGTTTGAAATTAGGGAGACTCAAACCAACCATAAAAGGAAGAAATGGAATAGGATTGACCATACCGGTGGAGGTTCCAGTCGTGGGGTTACCTTGCTTAGTACCTGGGTTACCATGTTAGTTTCCCACACCTACATTCATTCTTGACATGATGATGGTACAGGGTTGAGAAGATACAAAATAAAAGGAAGAACTGGAAGAATCATTAGAACTAGAGTCAGAATGAGGACTCGATGGAGGACTAGGAGGATGAACTCTAACTCTACGGGGAGGAGTAATATGTCCTAACAAAAATTGAGGAAAAGTTCCTCGGATTCTCCATGACAGATACCTTAGGGGCACAATGATGTCTAGACAATTATGACTCTAAAGAATAAAGGGTGATAGGAGATAAAGAGAAACAAAAAACAAGCAAACACTTCATGCACTGGTGCCAAGTGTAAAATAACTATATTAATGATGCTACTCTAATACAAGAAAGTACGTCCGATCAAATAAAAAAACCTCTAGCCTATAGGTGGTCTAAATCCTCAAAAAATTCTAAATATACTGTTTTAGATGGCCTTCGAAAGGACTTCTTACTTGACGTAATTTGATCCCCATAAGCAAAGTTGTCTAGAGAAAGGTAGGGTAGAGAACCAACTTCTTCCCATAAGCAGTCCTATAGGGTGTTCTCTTAATATTGGTGA
This sequence comes from Pinus tabuliformis, assembly GCA_031772625.1. NCBI lineage: Eukaryota > Viridiplantae > Streptophyta > Pinopsida > Pinales > Pinaceae > Pinus > Pinus tabuliformis. The sequence continues at coordinate 788,411,237 of CM062820.1, read as the reverse complement.
CCACGCTTACCTTCGTACCACAGGGGTGGTCGAGTATTGAGCTTCTTGTTTATTAAACACTACACGAGATTCCCTGCCATAGGTTGGGTAGCCCCAAGGAGAACCGTTCGGGAAATGACCTAGCCTAACCCCCTCTTAATTAGGTTTCTGATGCACTTCGACTTTGGACCGTGGGATGGTGAAGGATTTTAAGCTCCCTAATATGTAAACTTCTATTCTTAATGTAAGAAATCAATGGGTGTTACTGGAACGCTATCCCACCAATCCTACACTTAAACTACACAAATTATTTGGCCCTGGTGCCCAAGTGGGCTTAATCTATGTGTGTTAAATTATTAAGGTGTAGTGTTTAAAGTCTAGGCTTAGCGGTATTAATCAAGCTCACGTTTGCCCAAGGTGTGAGTGTGTGAAAATGATGTGTCAAGTGGATGATTTAATTGGGCATGTTTAATGATTCCATGTGCTACGGGAAATAAAGCAATGAAAGATTGTAAATAATGCTGAAAAGGATAGAATAATGAAAAAAAAAATCAAGCACACAAATATCAAGCAACTAATCAAGATAAGGAAAAAAAGCTACTCAAAGACACATAAAAGACCTAAAAGATCTAATGTCAAAAGGAATAAGATCTAGAGGCACTAATCTGTTGTAAATGGTGTAAACACACATCAAAAACTAGAGGTGATAAATTTTGTAAATGATAGGTATGAAGCTCCAAAACCTAGGATGCTCAAGTGGATCCTAATGGGGAAAGGAGAAACCGAAAATCTAAAGGGATAATGGTGAAATAAACCTATCCAAAAGTTTTTTAAAATAATGGATCATACCCTAAAAATACATGGCTGAAAATGCTGAAACCCTACCCAACCAATCTCTTCCTAAAAAGGTGGAGGTGTACTATAAACCCTAGGGAGATTTTTCCTTCCTTAAAGAGAAAAAATAAGAGAATATAGGCCCAGGGGAGACTGAAACAAAGACATGAAACCCTTCCCATTCCACAACAACACTCTCAGCAAACCTAGAAAAATTCTTAAAAATTCTTTAAAAATATCGAAAATGCCGGTAGTGACCTAGAAACAATGGAAAACAAAGATATCTAGCCAAAAAGTGCACTCCGGAATGCAAATCTAGGGCTAAAGAGTGCATTTTTCTCCTGGGATTCTCGGTTGGCAAATAGCGCACAAATGTTTTCATCTCCTGCTTGGCTAGTACTTGTGACCTACGGAAAGAACTAGAAAACCACCATAATTAGACAAATTGGTAGAAAAATGAAATAAAACTATAAATAGAAATTTATAGGCTATAAATAGCTACAAAAAACCCTGAAATTTGTTGAAACTTTGGTCACATAGGAACTGAATTACTACACTAGTGGAGTCACCATTTGTTGATGATAAATGTAGCTAAAAACCTAGTGGAGTTGCCATTTGTTAGTATGAAATTTCTTGGAAGGTGTACCAAAAACACTTCACTTAAGTTATTGGTGAAAAGTGACCCTGGCAACAATTTGTGGTTGCTTACGCTTTAGATATGCAATAATAAAATGAGAAAAACTCACGATAAAAATGTATATGCGATCCAAAATAGCAAACAACAATAGAAATCCAATGTAATAACCCAATATGGAAATACTTTTAAATGAATAATAATCTTTATTGATAACACATGGTGAAGGAGATCTACAAAAGGATCTGCAAATGCCCTTCCATGTAATGGGCCCTTTGATGTCCTTGATGCTTCAGTGGTCGATTCTCTCTCTCAATATATGAAAAACCCAAAACAATGTGTAGAACTCTAGTGGGAGCTCAACTGCAAGAAGATGCTAGTGGTGACGATGATCATGATCATGGTGAAGAATGAATTGAAAACCCTCTTATTTATAACAAAGTATTGGGTTGATCTAAAAAATGGAGAATAATAAAACAATATTCACCAAATCAAGATCTAACCGTTAGAAATACTTTATTATATTTTTTGGAGAGGAAAAAGATATTCAAAATGGTCCAATGTCTTTATTTAGAAATAATTAACAAATAAAATGATTTATTAATTATTTCGTGAGGATTAAGAATGGTGTGAAATTGAAATAATTATTAAATAGTCGTTTAATAATTATTCCAATAATAGAATTGAGGAATAATAAATAAACAATGATTTATTCAATTATTTGTAGGTGTTTTAGTCAAATGTGACAAGGAATAATTACCAAATAATGATTTAATAATTATTCCTAGAGAAAATTAAATAAATAATGATTTATTCAATTATTATCATGGGGTTTTTAAATTTTGATTAGAAATAATTTAGTAAAAATGCTTTACTAAATTATTTCCCATGGTTAAAGTGATTTTACTATGGTAAGATTAATCCTACATGGTGTATATTGATCCACCTAGTTAGAAATGGTTAGGTGATAATTTTTCAGGTGATAATAAAGAGTAGCATGGATTGATGGATGTGACCCTCCTAGGTAAGGGTACAGGTTGATCAAGGACACTGAACCAACTCTCTCCCCTTGTTTGATATCCCAATCTGAGGAATTGAGATGTAAGGCTCTTTGGCTTGAGGGATCTCTAGACAATCGGGTATCAACCCTATCTATTACCCATAGGGTGGAAGATGTAGCTCCCCTATGTTGGACTATGCAAAGTATACCCCAGTTGGCATCTGTATTTTCCACCCATATGGACAATGACTATTGGATTCTTGAGTTAGGCGTGATCCTTACCACTTATGGTAAGTGGAATCTCGCTCAAGATATATATGTAGGTGTTCTACCACTGACTCTTGAGGGTCAAGTTGGGAATATCAATAGATAATAGGATAGGAATGATCCTTATCATTTATGGTAACTAGTATCCCTCCTATTATTGCTAGGCAATGAGATAGGTGTGATTATTACCTCCTAAGGTAAGTGGAATCCCTCCTATTGTATTTTGTTTCTTGGGTGGTAGCATTGGCTCCCCACTGGTAGAGTTTCCCAGGTCATATCATTGCGTCCCCACTGGAAGATTTTCCCGAGTTGTAGCCTTGGTTCTCCACTGGCAACATTTCCTGGGTCATAGCATTGGCTCCCTGGGGCAGATTTTCTTAGATTGTTGCATTGGCTTCCTAGTGCCAGAGTTTCCTAGGTCGTAGCATTGGATCCCCACCAATAGAGATTCTTGGGTAGTGACATTCGCTTCCCAATGGTAGTGATTCGGGTGGTAGAAGTGGCTCCCCGATGGATAGACAATGTTTTATTGGGCTCCCCTTCAATGTCCAATTCTTCTTATTTTAGATTTGAGAGTGTTCAACATATGAGAAGAGACGATATAAGCATATATGAGAAAATATGAGAAAGGATGAGCAGAGATGGGTAGGGATGAGTAGAGTGAGAAAATATGACATTTGATGAAGACGAGATATTTATGACGAGACATATGTTGCATTTGGTAATTTCTCCCTAGCTGAGAGGGAGTGTTAATTTTTGGCAACTTAGGGATAACTTCCCTCCTTTAGATTGGCTTCCTCATCAAGAGCCCTCCTATCCATTGGAAGCATTTATTTTGGTTAAGGAAAAATATATTTTAATACAGAAACCCCTCCTATCATCATCATTCTTCTTTCTTTGGTTTGGATCACACATTTCTAAAATTGTTCGTAGAGATTGGTTCATATAGGTCTGAAATTGCAAGGTATGAAGCTCACACGTGTAATCTAGGGTTTTGATTTGCAATCACAGATTTGTCACAGGGAATTTCTGGTTGCAATCACAGGAACCTAGACTTATCCTTGTAGTTGGAGGGTTTCAACAACATTCATGTACACTCTCTCCATGTGGCTGGAAAGTATGGTTTTATTTCATCAGTTGACTGAAGAATTTGGAAATTGATTGTAGATATTGACAGTTGACCGCATGCTTTTGAATAAGGGTTTTATTATTATTATCATTGTTGTGTACATCTCTTAGATGTTGTTTAGTTGATTTTTCTATGTAGTTTTGTGGTTGAAAATATGGATCATTGTACTATCTCTTTGCTAAAAATTCAATGAAAATCTAATAAGCAAAATAATTTGCAAGGGTTTTCCCCCTTGTGGGGTTTTTCCCTGGTTTCCAACCAATCGTAGTGTCTCTATGTGTGAATGATTTTCTTCTATTTTTCCTTTATGTTCCATTTCATTGATGATGATGTCATTATTTCTATATAATTGCATATGTTGTTGAATAATATTATGATTCTATGGGGTGAATTAAATGAGTAAAATACTGAAATAAAATTATCTAAAGAAAAGAAAAATATAGCCCTAATAAAAATCAACAAACTCACTAGGACTAGCTTCTAGAAGTTGTAACTTCGTAAACTCTTCTTCAATCACTTTGCAAAACACGTGCCAAACACCTATCCTTATTTGGTCCAAATATCTCTCTAAATTTCATGGAGATAGTTGTTTTATCATTTGTCTCCAAACCAAGTTCCTTCTTTATGTATTTGAGTCACTCATTGAAATGATAGTGGCATTGTTCACCACTTATCTTCTCTTCTATTATTTTTGTAATATATTCGTGTATCTTGCTAATTTCCATCTCTTTATTCACTAGTTCTAATGTCAATTTCAATCACTTGTAAACATCCAGTTCTTTGATAACTTGCTGATAATGTAGTTTATTTTCTCTATATATAGCAACACAAAAATCAACCAATCTAGGAAAGTTGAAGTCACCAACATCTTGAGGGTATGTCTGCACATGATCCCCCAATAATTAACTCATCTTTAAAACATCTCCTAGAGATGTAATAATTACAAAATATGTTTCCTTTATCACATCATCATCTTTATCATACGACTTTCCCTTAAGGTGGTCCACTTTAACTATAAGAAGGTCCTCACTAACCATATCAGTAATCCACAAATGTCGTTGACCTATTAGAATCACACTATCTCCCTATATAGTGGTATTATGAGCCAATGTACAAACTTCATGAAATTTCTTGTAAAGGGGTTCTCCCTTCAATTTGTAAATGTTTTTCTCTGCTTCAAAACCTTGACATAAATTGGCATATAAAAACTTAGAAACAAAGGCCTATGTGGCAATGGAAAAGCTATGACTTGCAGTCATCTAGCCTCTTTAGTGCACCTATAAGTTTGCTAAAATAATATATACTTCCCTGTAATAATGTTCTCTAGTAACAATAAATCTTGTAATTAGGTTGCAGTCTTATCTAAACCCTAGGCATACAAAATGCAATCACGAGCATAATTTTCACAAATTTCTAAGACCCTAATTTTCTATAATTTGTACAAATTGAGAGAGAGAATTGAAACATCATTTACAAGATACAAAAATGCCATCAACCCTAATTTCCTGATGGTTATATAAACACTAGGTTATTAGAGAATTTCGACCACCACAATAGATAGGAAATTGACCAAGTCCTTGATGATGAGTGTTTAACCATCACAATTGACAAGGACATATACTAAGACCTTGAAAATCATAGGGAGACCCAAACTTTGGATCTACATATTAAATGTTTTTGGTGCTATTGTAATGGGTACAACACTATGTTAAATATTATGAGGCTTGTCAAGTATTTGCAAGAATAAATAAGCTATCAACCATGCAACTTGAGTGTGTTGTTATTGAGACACATATTTAGTTTTGGGGTTTGAATTTTGTTGAGATGAGATAGAAATCAAAATATGGTTAAATGGATTTTCATATCTACTAGTTATTTCACTAGTTGGGCTTAAGAAATTTCAACTCGCAATGCTATAGAGGAATTAATAACTAAGTTTGTTGAAGTCAATATTATTTCTAGATATGGTATTACTTTGAAGAACACCACTAATGGCACTATGGTTTTCTAAAAGATTAACTTTTTGAATCTTTATACACAATATAATATTATTCTAACACGCTTCAAATTAATAAACATAGGAAAATGGATTAGTAAAATAAAGTAACAAGAACCTAATCAAAATTATCGAGCGACTTTTTTGAAAAAACAGGAAGTTTTGGGATAATAGGTTAACATTTTTTTAAGTGTTGGCATGATAACTTGTAAGAGAGCAAATAGGAAGAGTCCTTTTTTATTGTTTTTTGGTATGGATGTTTCTCTTCAAATTAACCTACTACTAGTTATTGTAGGAATTTTCTTTAGATTTAGAGGCTTTATAAAATCACATTAATTGGCCAGTAGAGTTAGATGAAGACCAAAGCTTAGCTCATGACAAGTTCTTTGACTATTAGAAAATTTTTAGGCGTATCTTTAATAGATGGGTTAGGCTAAGGTAGTTATAGGCGAGTAATCATAAAGTGGGATCATAGGAGTGAAAATGCAAGAAAGAATGGGAAATGTGATCACTTGTGGTTGAGACCATACTAGATTGATGAGAAGAATGGCAATAATATTTTATATGTCATTGATTTGGATGGAGAGAGGAGTATTTGCCAGTGAAAGGGAAACTTCTTAAGTTATATTTTGCATGATTTATTCTTGTACAAAAAACAATAGAGAAACATCTAAGGTTTTGAGCAGGTCTGTAAGTTAACTTGTTCTATATTTGAGCTATTAGGTAGATTGAGTTGTGTTTTATTCTTTCCTTTCCCGTACGTCAATGTTCAATTTTTCCTTATGGAAATTTAGGTTTATTTCCCAAGTATTTTCTTTCATGTTTTTTTATGCTAAATGTCAGGGGGTGATCTTAGGTTACTCAAATTTATTTAAGGATAATAGTTCTTTCAATTTGTCAAGTCATGTCTTTTATTTATGTTCAGTTAAAAATAGATTCATTTCCAGAAAACCTTGAATCTTATTCTGGTGTTTTTTTTTCCATTCAGTTAATTGACGTGAACGCAACTAGTTTTAGGATCTAAAATTTTATATTTTATCCCTATGTCTTGTTGATCATATTTCAAAGTTTGAAATATAAGATTTGATTCAAAGTATGAGAGTTTTTACTTTGGATTATTCTAATATCTATTGCCTTTTTCTTCGTAAATACATTTGCTTCATTTTGTATGGAGGGATTTTTCATTACTTTCTTCCCAAGGGACCTTCTTCCATCATCTACAACATTTTTTCTCTAAGGGTTGATTTAGAATTTTACCTTGTTTTCCACATGCCTTATTCGTAGTCAATCTCCTATCTAAAAGAGATTCTCGTTACTTTTATTGTTCAACTTCAATCCATTTATTCACTTTGAAAGGATTGTAGTTGTACCTTAAAGCTAATTGGAACTTTTGTTGGGTTGATTCATGTATAGTAGGGATTAATATTAGTTGTTTTTTACTTTTTCATTTATTCACTTTGACAAGAATATCCCATCATGGAGATTCATACATATTGAAAGTTTCAATTTCCAAGTATTTGAGCATGTAAAGCTTCCATTCAAAATATATTTGAATCTTGTACATGTGAGGTATTATACACAAGGATTTCTTAAAGTCCCATATTGGAATTATTCTTCTTATAGAGTTTTAGGATTCTCGATAGGGTATTATTTCCCCACTTAGACATAGTCTTCACCCATATTAGGTGGGCCTATATTTTTTTTTTCATGGGTACATTACTAGATGGATACTATTAGTTAGCCCCTTGGTTTGGCATCAACTATGGAGTGATTTTTAGACTTAGCATATGGTCAATTGTTTTGATAGTGAGGGTTGATGGTACGAAACATTTCTTCAATATCTCTCACATATATTCATATTTATTAAAGGTTGATGAAGTTTTTGTACCAACATGCACCCCATATTTATAGGTTTTTGCAATCAAAGAAGCTATGGCAGGTCAAAGAACCACATAGGGTATAATTAGATTTGTGGTTCTTAAAATATTTTTAATATTTGTAATATTGAATTTTCACATTTGTCAGAAGTCATATTTTTCGTAATTTAGTCATATTTTTAGATACCCTTTGGGGATATGTGCATCGTGTTAAAATTCCAAGGAAATTTGGGAAGTTTTGATTTTTAAAGAATATTATTTTTAATAATTCATCAATTTAGCCTGATTGAGAAGATAATTACATATTTGAGGACCCAACAATGAATTTTTCGTATGGTTTGAGTTTCACTTGATTTTAGGGTTGTGGATTTTGGTCTATTAATAGTAATGCAATTTTTAGTAAGATAACTATATTTTTTAATCTTGATTATGGCATACAAATGTAATGTAAGATTTCAAGCAATTTTGATTGCTTTCAAACTTCAAGGATTAGTTGGTAGATCACTGTAAAGGAGGAATATTGATTTATCTCACCTATGCAACATGACAATGAGGTATCAGGGTGGTTTCTTCATATATGACAATGGAACGGTCCACTAAAACTAAAAAAAATTTCTCGGTTGACTAGGAGCAATAAGATACTCACATGGGATAACCTAAGTAAGCGGGGATTCTATGGTCTAGGTAGATGAGTAATGTGTGTGTTGGAAAATGAGGACATGGTACATTTAATTTTAAATTCCAATTTGCTATTTTCATATGGAAGGGAGTACTAGATATATTAAAGTTATTTGACAGTTGGTATAGTTCATCATTGGATGATTATCTTGGGGACTGGTTCAAGGAATATAAGGAATAACCCACTCTTCCATTCTATATATTTTGGGGCATATGGTGGTGCAGGAATGCTAGTATTTTTTAGGAATTCCCCATGGATATCTACAATATGTGCATTCAGATTGTCGTATTTTATAGTAAGATTGGTCCTGTGGTGGACAAGAGGAATGATAGATAGATTTGTATTAAACATATTTGGGACAGATTCCCTGTGGGTTTTTTTGATGGGGTGACATGAAATATGATCTGTGGAAGTGGTGCTTATATTATCTTATAACCAAGTTATTTATAGCACTTTTCATGGAACAACAGAGAGGGCACAAATACACGTGCAATGATAATTTCCCTATGGGGGGTCCTCTTTTTTTCAAAGTGGATACACATCGATTCATTGGGGGTATTTTGGGACTCAAATATGGTCTTGGACTAGGTACAAAAGAAATCAACTTTCATGCCTCATAAGCTCCTAAACTAGATGAAGAGAATCAAGGTGATCATGGGACAGTTTAATGACATAAATTTTGGACATATATACAGGGAGCATAACTCTATTGCAAATGAATGATCAAGACAAGGCCTCAACAAACCACCTCAGGAGATTTTTTTCACCACCTATTGCATCGATTCAGTACACAACTCAAAGAATTTTCACTTTCCTTAGACTCCCTCAGTTTACTTTGGATATGCTATTTTGTTATCTAGTATATTATATGTTGTGGTATTTGTGATGATTGTTGCATATTATGTATTTTAGGTTAGGATACATATCAGGACATATGTACTATCTATTATTACAATGTTATTTTGGACTATAACTAGATCTGTAATATGCATGGGTTAAATAGTTGGATTTGATGTCTATATTAGGAGAATAAATTGAATGGAATGACTTTGGGAACATATATACACCTCGTGCTATATATAGGCACAATGTAAACATCCATTTTTAAATAGAATGATGTTGGTTTTTTCTTTCCTGAAAAAAAATGATTAGTTTCATTTTTGCAATGGTCAAGATGATACTTGGTGGACCCATAGGTGGTTTGGTTTCTCTTTTTGGACAATATGTACCATTGGATTCCTTCATTTTACTTAACCTAATGTAATGTCCTTGATGAAATTGTCCCCTTTCCTTTAGAATTATACATTGCTATTTTATGTATAAACCATATTTGCCCCTTTACAGAAACTTACTAATTTGAAATCTTCTTTACTTAGCAGGAAACGTGGTTAATGATTATGCGAACATATAATTTAGGGAAACACATGACCTAAATGAATGTTGTTTGCAATCAAATGAACCCACACTTACTAAATTTTTCTTACAGAGGGGTGTTCCTTACTTATGAAGTATAAAATTGTTATTTCTAATGTGTTTCCTTTCTAAAATAAGCCTATCCCACCATGTTATATTGAAACTTAGCACATGGTACTAAAATATTCACCTTATTTTACTTATTTTCGAACATACATCCCATGGAGTCATGCACTCTAGTTCCTTGATATTTTTAGCATATATGTGGTCCTATTATTAGAAAGTGCAAATGGGATACCTCTTATTTTATATGTTGGTGGTAAGAAAAATAAATATTATCTTATAAGGTTACACTCTAGAACAAGAGTTTTATGACATATTTGGTTTTACAAAAGGATGAGGCTACTATTTTGGAGTGGGTGTGATTATTGGAAGAGAGCTAGTCTCATGCATAAATTTTCTTTACCATATAAGAGGAGTGATATTTTTGGAGATTACTATTCTACTTTTCTATTCTCTATCACTCAAGTTCTGTTTCTCTTCTTTATCTATATATATATATATATATATATATATATATATATATATATATATATATATATATATATATATATATATATATATATATATATATATATATATATATATATATCACATTCAATGTGATGACAATGGTCTTGTTTTGTGAAGTGGTTGAGAGAACTATTTTTTTATTATTATTACCTTGTACATTTCATTGATTCCATTATTCTTCTCCTAAGAAAATGTAATCTAAGAGCTAGCATTAAGGACTTGTGATAATAGGATTTAGCCTAGCAACATTGTATTGATTGTACCTATCCCATTATGTGGAGGAGAAATTGTACATCTTGGTTTTCTCAAGCTATTGGAGAGTTCATTATGTGTTTAGACCTATCAAGAACTTAATTCATATCATAATTCTTGGTAATAAAGAAATTATAAGAATTTTATTGGCAATTATCCTTTGTGTTTCATCTATAATAATCTCTGTCATAAATTATAAGCAAGAAAACAATATTAAAAACAATAAATCCAATGACTTTCAAATCGATAAAATTGAATAGAATGTGGAGATTAAGCTATACATTTATACCTTCTATTTAAATTGTGTGCAACTTTTGCATTCTGAAAACCGTAGTTTTATCTTTCAAATACAGGCTTATACTCACCTTCAAGTTGACAATCCAAAATTTTATCCATAGAGTATAGGGGTAGTCTTACCTTCAAGTTTTCAATCTATAAATTTTATCTATGAATTACATGTTGAGTCTTACAATCCATGTTTAGTCTCAATTTTGACACTGTTGTGTGTTCTGTTTCCTTAGCATTTGCAAATTGTATGTAAGATGGCTTAAAATGTTTTTATCTCTTATTTTAGTGGGTTTATTTCAGAATTTGATTTATATTTTTCTCCAAAAAATAATAAAACATGTGAAATGTAAGAAAGTGCCCTGAAAATATATAAATCATGTTATCTCAATCACAAACAAGATTAATATTGATCTGTAAATGTCTGTGGATATTCCACTAGATAGTTCGTCACAACAGATCTGACAATAATATATTAAAATACTACTTTTTATACATTATTTCAATTTTATTTAAATTATAGATCTGTAGATTTTACTGTAATTAGTGCATGAATGCAAATGAAAACTATGCATAAAAGTAGAGAATGAAAAAATAAGCTCACACACACATAAGACACAAGATATGATCTCTGGGAAATATTTTTTGGAGAAAAACCAGTTGGAAGGTGAGGTTGATTCTCCGTCTTTCTCTGTTTGTAAATATGGTTGCATGTACAAAGAAGTAATGCATGTGGCTCATGGGATGCTACAATGTAGAGATGCTCTCTTTCTGCTCTACCTCCTATATCTCTTGGCTATCTTTGCTCATCTATGGAACAAAATTCTCTCTAAAGAATGGAATGCCTCTTCCTCCTAGTGGTCCGGTTATAACACAACCAGATAGCCTACTAGTGGTTAAGTTTGACTACATCAACTCTTAACTACAGCTACAAAATAGACTCTTATAGATTCTTTTACATCACAAATACATGACTAGGCCATTTTCCATAAATAATGGGGGCTGACGCGACATCCTCCCGAACTATGGGTGTGAAAACATGAAGGTATACTTCTGAGTGGCATAAATTTTGGATACAGACTATGATTGACGCGATTCTTGCATCATTGGAAAGGTCTCTGTGGAAATTTAGGTTTATTTCCCAAGTATTTGTTTTCATGTCTTTTTATGCTAAATCTAAGGGGGTGATCTTAGGTTACTCAAATTTATTTAAGGATAATGGTTCTTTAAATTTGTCAAGTCATGTTTTTTCTTTATGTTCAATTAAAAATATATTCATTTCAAGAAATCCTTGAATCTTATTCTAGTGTTTTTTTCCATTCAGTTAATTTACATCAAAGAAGCTAGTTTTGGGATCTAAAATTTTATATTTTATCCCTATGTCTTGTTGATCATATTTCAAAGTTTGATACATAAGACTTGATTCAAAGTATGAGATATTTTACTTTGGATTATTCTAATATATGTTGCTTTTTTCTTCCTAAATATATTTGCTTCATTTTGTATGGAGGGCTTTTTCATTACTTTATTCACTTTGACAAGCATATCCCATCATGGAGATTCATACATATTGAAAGTTTTAATTTCCAAGTATTTGAGCATGTAAGTTATAAGTAATAAAAAAATATTAAAAACATTAAATCCAATGACTTTCAGATCCATAAAATTGAATAGAACGTGGGGATTACGCTATACATTTAAACCTTATATTTAAATTGTGTGCAACTCTTGCATTCTACAAACCATAATGTTATCTATCAAATACATGCTTATACTCACCTTCAAGTTGACAATCCAAAATTTTATCCATAGAGTATAGGGGTAGTCTTACCTTCAAGTTTTCAATCTAAAAATTGTATCTATGAATTATAGGCTGAGCCTCACAATCCATGTTTAGTCTGAATTTTCACATTGTTGTGTGTTCTGTTTCCTTGGAATTTGCAAATTGTATGAAACATGGCTTAAAATGTTTTTATCTCTTGTTTTAGTGGGTTTTTTTTAGAATTTGATTTATATTTTTCTCTATAAAATAATGAAACATGTGAAATGTAAGAAAGTGACCCTGAAAATATATAAATCGTGTTGTCTCAATCACAAACAAGATTAATATTGATCCGTAAACTTCTGTGGAAATTCCACTCGACAGTTCATCACAACAAATCTGATAATAATATGTTAAAATACTATTTGTTTTACATTATTAAAATTTTATTTAAATTCTAGATCTGTAGATTTTGTTGTAATTAGTGCATGCATGCGGATTAAAATTATGCATAAAAGTAGAGAATGAAAAAAATATCTTACAAACACATAAGACACAAGATATGATCTCTGGGAAAACTTTTTAGGAGAAAACCTAGTTGGAAGGTGAGGTCGCTTCACTCTCTTTCTCTGTTTGTAAATATCGCTGCATGTACAAAGAAGTAATGCATGTGGCCCGTGGGATTCTACAATGCAGAGATGCTCTCATTCTGTTCTACCTCCTATATCTCCTAGCTATCTTTTCTCAGCTATGGAACAAAATTCTCTCTAAAGAATGGAATGCCTCTTCCTCTTAGTGGTCCGGTTATAACAAAACCTAATAGCCTACTAGTGGTTAAGTTTGACTACATCAACTCTTAACTAGAGCTACAAAATAGACTCCTATAGATTATTTTACATCACAAATACATGGCTAGGGCATTTTCCATAAATTATGGGAGCTGAAGCGACATCCTCTCGAACTATGGGTGTGAAACATGAAGGTCTACTTCTGAGTGGCATAAATTTTGCATGCAGACTCTGATTGACATGCTTCTTGTGTGGTTGGAAAGGTCTCTGTGGAAATTTAGGTTTATTTCCCAAATATTTGCTTTCATGTTTTTTTATTCTAAATTTAAGGGGGTGATCTTTGGTTACTCAAATTTATTTAAGGATAATGGTTCTTTCAATTTTTTAAGTCATGTTTTTTCTTTATGTTCAGTTAAAAATAGATTCATTTCAATAAAGCATTGAATCTTATTCTAGTGTTTTTTTTCCATTCAATTAATTTACGTCAAAGCAACTAGTTTTGGGATCTAAAGTTTTATATTTTATCCCTATGTATTGTTGATCATATTTCAAAGTTTCAACCATAAGACTTGATTCAAAGTATGAGAGTTTTTACTTTGGATTATTCTAATATCTATTGCATTTTTTCTTCCTAAATATATTTGCTTCATTTCGTATGGAGGGATTTTTCATTACTTTCTTCCCAAGGGACCTTCCCCCATTATCTACAACATTTTTTCTCTAAGGGTTGACTTAAAAGTTTACCTTGTTTTCCACATGCCTCATTCATAGTCAAGGTCTTATCTAGAAGAGATTCCCATTACTTTTATTGTTCAACTTCAATTCATTTATTCACTTTGAAAGGATTGAACTTATACCTTAAGGCTAATTAGAATTTTTGGTGGGTTGATTCATGTGTAGTAGGGATTAACATTAGTTGTTGTTTACTTGTTCATTTATTCACTTTGACAAGAATATCCCATCATGGAGATTCATACATATTGAATGTTTGAATTTCCAAGTATTTGAGCATGTAAATCTTCCATTCAAAATATATTTGAATCTTGTACATGTGAGGTATTATACACAAGGATTCCTTAAAGTCCCAGCTTAGAAGTATTCTTCTTATAGAGTTTTAGTATTCTCAATAGGGGTATTATTCCCCCAATTAGACATAGTCTTCACCCATATTAGGTGGACCTATATTTTTTTTTCATGGGTACATTACTAGATGGATACTATTAGTTAGCCCCTTGGTTTGGCATCAACTATGGAATGATTTTTAGAGTTAGCATATGGTAAATTGTTTTGATAGTGGGGGTTGATGGTATGAAACATTTCTTCAATAGCTCTCACATATATTCATATACATTAAAGTTTGATGAAGTATTTGTACCAACATGCACCGCATATTTATAGCTTTTTGCAGTCAAAGCAACTATGGGAGGTCAAAGACCCACATAGGGTATAATTAAATTTGTGGTTCTTAATTTTTTTTTAATATTTGTAATATTGAATTTTCACATTTGTTAGAAGTCATATTTTTCCTAATTTAGTCATATTTTGAGATACGCTTTTCGGATATGTGCATCATGTTAAAATTCCAAGGAAATTCAGGAAGTTTTTATTTTTTAGAGAATATTATTTTTAACAATTCATCAATTTAGTGTGATTGAGAAGGTAATTACATATTTGAGGACCCAACAATGAATTTTTTGTATGGTTTGAGTTTCACTTGATTTTAGGGTTCTGGATTTCGGTCTATTATTAGTAATGTAATTTTTAGTAAGTTAACTATATTTTTGAATATCCATTATGGCTTACAAATGTAATGTAAGATTTCAATCCATTTTGATTGCTTTCAAACTTCAAGGATTAGTTGGTAGATCACTGTAAAGGAGTAATATTGCTTTATCTCACCTATGCAACATGACAATGAGGTAACAGGGTGGTTTCTTCATATATGGCAATGGAACTCTCCATTAAAACTAAAAAAAAAATTCTTGGTTGACTAGGAGCAATAAGATACTCACATGGGATAACCTAAGCAATTAGGGATTATATGGTATGGGTAGATGAACAATGTGTGTGTCGGAAAATGAGGACATGGTAAATTTATTTTTAAAATTCCCATTCGCTATTTCCATATGGAAGGGAGTACTAGATATATTAAAGGTATTTGATAGTTGGAATAGCTCATCATTAGATGATTGTCTTGGTGAGTGGTTCAAGGAATACAAGGAATAACCCACTCTTTCATTCTATATATTTTAGGGTATATGGCGGCGCAAGAACACTAGAATTTTTTAGGAGGTCCCCATGGATATCTAAAATATGTGCATTCAGATTGTCATATTTTATAGTGAAAATTGGTCTTCTGGTGGACAAGAGGATTGATAGACAGATTCATATTAAACATATTTGGGACAAATTCCCTGTGGTTTTTATTGATGGGGTGACATGGATGGGATATGTGGAAGTGGTGCTTATATTATCTTATAACCAAGTTATTTCTATCAATTTTCTTGGAACAACAGAGAGGGCACAAATACATGTGCAAGGATAATTTCCCTATGGGGAGTCCTCTCTTTTGCAAAGTAGCTACACATCGATTCATTGAGGGTATTTTGGGACTCAAATATGGTCTTGGACTAGGTACAAAATAAATCAACTTTCATGCCTCATAAGCTTCTAAATTGGATGAAGATAATCAAGGTGATCATGGGACGGTTTCATGACATCACTTTTGGACATATATATAAGGAGCATAACTCTGTTGCAAATGAATTATCAAAAGAAGGCCTTAACAAACCACCT